>CM072884.1:98126047-100526047 GCA_037013685.1 Acridotheres tristis | reverse complement strand
GAGGAATGAGGCAAAAAAGTCATTGAGCACCTCAGCCTTCTCCACATCCCAGGTAATCAGGTCTCCTGCTTCCTTCCAGAGAGGGCCCACATTCCCTAACCTTCATTTTATCACTGATGTACCTATAGAAGCTTTTCTTGTTGTCCTTGGCATCCCTGGCCAGATTTAATTCTATCAGAGCTTTAGCTTTCCAAACCTGATCCCTGGCTGCTTGGAGAATTTCTCTGTATTCCTCCCATGCTATCTGTCCTTGCTTCCACCCTCTGTGGGTTTCCTTTCTGTGTTTGAGTTTGTCCAGGAGTTCCTTGTTCATCCACACAGCCCTCCTGGTGTTGCTGCCTGTCTCCCTCTTTGTTGGGAAGCATCATTCCTGAGCTTGGAAGAGGTGATCTTTGGACATTAGCCAGATTCCTAGGGCTCCTCTTCCCTCCAGGGCTGGCACTTTACCAAGCAGATCCCTGAAGAGGCCAAAGTTTGCTCTCCTGAAGCCCAGGGCACTGAGCTGGCTGTGCACCCTCCTCCCTGCCCTAAGGATCTCAAACTCCACCATTCCCTGGTCACTGCAGCCCAGGGCTTCCCTTGAGCCTCACATTCCTCACCAGCCCCTCATTTGTGAGAGCAAGGTCCAGCACAGCACAGCAGAGCCCCTCTCCTCATGGCTGCTCTGTGCCTTGGAGTGGGAAGTTACCATCAGTGCATTGCAGGAACTGCCTGCATTGCCTGTGCCCTGCTGTGCTGTGCTTCCAGCACATACTCATGGATCCCATGGGGACCAGGGTTTGTGAATGTGAGCCTGCTCCTACCTGTCTATTGTTGCAATTTGCTTTCCTGTCAATGAATGCTATGAACAAAGAATTCATTCTCTCAAGCATCACACAGAGATTATTTTCTGTTTCCTAAAAATCCATAGGTAGAGTGTCTCATGAACAAAAATAATACCCGATTTCTTTAAAGAAAAAGGAATAGCACTTTTAAGTTTAATGTTCCAGAATTTTTCAGATGTGACCATGTATTATTTTTGTATTATTCATGTAGTTGCATTATTTTGTATTATACATGTATTATTTTCACAAATTAAAAAAGATTGAGACTAGTTTGAAACAACAGTTTGATAATGTGTATTCTTATCTCAGGGAAATGTGGAAAACAAACTCCTTAATAAACATTTTTGTTCTTTGCTAAAATAGCAAGGAAACCTTTGCAGTTTATGACTTTTGCTGGTACAGAACATTCTATTCACCCACTCTTTAAAGAAAAATAAAGCTCTGTGTGAAATAGTGGAAAATAATTTTCCTGAAAAATATGCAGGCATTTCTTTGAAGTATAAAGGCGAAGCTGTGATGACCAGACAGAATTACATTTCCTTGATCAAATAGTTAACAACAGAGGAATCCAGAGGAGAGTGTTCAAAAACAGTGGGAAGAAGATTAGTGGTGATTTGAAAAAGATTAACAGGACGCATTTTTAGTAGTTCATTTTCTTATCTGGACAAAGGGAGCATGTTTGAATTTTCAGATGTACATGTGCTGTCCTGTGCAAATGTGTGTGTCACGGCTTGCTCAGGGATTCTCTGGAGGAGGTATAGTCACTTATTAGGATGTCTTTTTTGAAACACAGTATGGCAAACAAGGAAAAGCACAATTGAAGTGTTACAGTCAGTAACACGCCTCTTTAAGGTCCCAGTCATCAAAACTGTGCTGTGCACGCATTTGTTATTTATTTATTCAGACAAAAATAGTATATCCTCATGATTCTCTGTAAATAAAATGAGTATGATTTAGTTCACTGCAGAATATGGTATGCATCTAATGGGGCATATTATCAGTGTAATGTCTTCAATGTACCAGAAAACCAAAGGGCATGAACAAAACTACAGACATCACCAATTCTACAGAGGTACCTTTATATCTCTCAGCGGGTGTAAGTTAGAAAAAGATCCATTCCTGTAATTACATGGCATATAGAAAATTAGGCTGCCAGGATATGCCAAAATTTCTACAGTGTCTAACACTGCCTAATACTGTCTAATACTAACATTTTTCCATTACAAAATGTTGTCTTTCAGTCTCCTTCTCTTGCAATCTTACTGTATTTCAACCAAGGATCCAAAATCTATGAGCTATATTTGGGCTCTGGCTTCATGTGTGAATCAAGTTTATAAGATCTTGTCTGGATTTGAAGTCATTTAATAATTTTCTTTAGGAACTAACCTTTCTATGGTTGCTTGTAGGTTTTTTAGTACTTCTGAAGGCAGAGAATGTGGATGGATGGCCTCTTAGGCTTCTCCTGTGGTCAGAGAGTAAAGAAATGTTTATTTGGGAAATTACTCATTTTCTGTTTGAGGCAGATGAAATAAATTGCCCTCTGAATGTCTCTCCTTCTTTATTGACTGCAGAGAGACAGGTTTGGACTGGGTTCCTGGCTGACACAGCCAGCCAGTGTTGATGAGGTGGATCCCATCTCACAGGTAAGTCTCTAAGGTGCTCTGCAGGCAGAAGGTGCTGAGGCATCACCAGGTGAATCCTCTGCACAGCCTTGACTGGCCCTGATGTCCTGTCCTCTGCAACCAGAGACAGGGGGGTGCCAGGTGTCCAGTGACTGCTGCCCTTGGAGCAACAGCTCATGTGTTTATGTACTAGGAGCACTGATCAAGTGCTATATAATTCTGAGTAACTAAGAACAAGAGTAATAATTCAGGAATCAGTAAAAATGTAGTGTTGCATTTCTAGCTAGCTCTGATCAGCACAAATTTCAAGACATTTTGAAGAGTCAGGTATTTGAAATTCCATGCAATTCGTGGTAAGTGCAATTAGGCTAAGTTCTCTGGCCCAGTTTCAATGTAAGTAATTGCTTTAACCTAACCAAGTTTCCCTAGCAGGGTGCAGCATTTTCCACCTCCTGCCTTGGGCTGCTGTCAAGCACAGGTAGCAGCACTAAGTTGCCCCTGGACCTTTGTGCTATCCAGACCAGGCTCCCTTGGCCCAGCAAGCCACAGGCACAGGCAAAGCTGCCTGCCTGGGGGTACCTGGAGAGATCAGAGTGGGGACAGAGTGCAAAGGTCTGATGTAGTCACGGGAAGGATTTCCCCTATTAAAGTCTCTTTGCCATAATGCATTTTTTTATGGCTCTGGTCATTTATCCCAAGCTCAAATACAAGCTGGATGGCCTGGAAAAAGAGATGAGTTTTAGAGGAAATGTTACATGGAGTAAGATGTTAAGCTTTAGCTACATGTTTATGTACTTTCACAGCAGTGCCCAGTATACATCTCATTCGTGGGTCTCAGCTGCCTGCCTGGACTGTCTGGATCAGCTCTGATATGTGCAAGCATTAGAACAGAAGCACAGAACTGGAGAGCATTTCTGTGTTTTAAATACCTTGAGTATCTGGCCCACTGTTTTTATCTGAACAGCACTATAATAAATAGAGCTATTCTAGAATCTCATAAATATTTCATATAGATTGTGGTGCACAGCATTTGCACTCCTCTATGAATGTATCCTTTTTGTGATGTTAATCTTCTTTCTTTAACTTGCTCTGTTGCCTTATTAGGATCCTTCCTAGGCCATGATAAAAATTTGTTTGTAGGGTTAGGGATTCTGTGCGTGCTCTATATTTGAAATTTATCTCCTTGCATACATGTAATTTATAATCTGAAATATATCTACAGTAGAATAATGAGTACACTGTTGGTATGTGGATGCTTATTTTGGTGTTCCTCAGCTTTATAATAAGATGACATAAGGTCACTGTGCAAGCAAGGAGCACAATGTCTTAGTAAGGAACTTCTCTAAAAGTGGTCAGATGAAACAGCTTAGGTTAGAACTGTGCAAAATCTATGCTTTGCACTCAGTTCCATGGCAAGTTGTTTTTCCAAGCTGAAGATCAAAAGGCAACAACGAGCCAAAAAATTGGCCCTGCAGAAAGTGGGGCAGGAGGAAGTCACCAGTGCCTGCATGTTGCCACAGGCTGATGCAAAGCCAGTGTGGGTAGCCCTCATGATCTGTGTTCTCACAGCAGGGAAAGGAAAAATTGCTCCTACTGAGGGGCTTCAGAAGGATAAGAAACATAGACAGGACTGTATGGGTATATGTGTTCTCTGTAGTAAATTGGTTTCTAACCAATCAAACCATAATCAGACGTTTGAACAATTCAGTGTCACAACAGATATGGATACGTGGAAGAGTATGTGGATGTCACATGAGAAACACTGTGGAAAAATCATCCTTTTGCTTCAAAGAGGCTCGTGCAGGAGACAGCAAAAGGATCTCACTCCTACAGAGACACTATGGTGTATAGAGTGATCTTAAAATCTGGCATTTTGGTTTGAAGTGTAGTCAAATAGCACCGGAGAAACGTCAAGACTGTTTTGACACAAGTAGTGGTTTAGCTGCTATTTCCTCCTTAGGTGAGCTGTTGGTGTTGGGCATCTTTGAGTATTGGTCATTGGCTCTCTATTAGACTTGTTAGGTTTTTACATCTATGGCTAGAAGAAATACCAGTCACATATACTGAAGCTTCTATTCTCAGATATTTTGCTCTTAAGCCAAGATAGAAAATACAATTAGTTGAAGATAAAAATAGTTGAAAATAAAATCAACTGAAGGTATACACTTGCTAAAACCCAAGCATATTCCTATAGGATGCGGTGGTAAAATCCAGTTGCTTTGATTTTTCAAATTTCCTGAGAAAAGAACTCAGGTTCAGGCTGAGAAGTTGGTGATAATTCCCCTATACCATAAAGAATTAGAAATTGATGTTTTTATAATATTTTGCATAATTTTAAATTAGAATTGTCCAATATAGAAAAATAACGGACTTCTGCCTTTTGAAAGCAAAATATTAACTGATAACATAAATATTATTTCTATCACCAAAATTCTAGCTTACAGTTTAGTGGGGTACCACATCCCTTAATTGAAATCCTGTAAAAATTATTTGGCTGAGTGTCATTTGCAGCTGGAGGCTGCTGGGTGCTGGACTGTTCCTTCCTTCTTTTGCTCTGGCCACATGGGCTGATAAGGACTCTTCTTGGGCAAGCTCTGTTCTGATAGGCACAGGCAGGGTAGGGAGTTTCTCATTTATGCTATGCTTTCACAGAAATTTGGACATCTTTCACAAAATAAACCTGTAAACTTCACACATTTGGGAGCAAAATGGGTTTGTGATGGTTGAGACACAACCTTTCACTGCTGCTGTCTGTGGTTTCTTCTTGTATGATGGGGATGACCCTTGTCTTCTCTGAAGTATTGCTGCTCCCTTTTTGTTGGCTGATGATGATTGTTACCAACTCCTAAAGAATATTTTAAAACAATAACCTTTCCAAGAAAATATCAGCCTGTGCAAGCTCATTGATGAATTATTGTTAAATATTAACATAATAGGAAATGAGTGAGAAAGAAAAATCCCTGATTCAGTTTTATCCTGTGCCACACAGGCTCTGTCTCATATTGCTCCTAGCACCCCTGTAAGGCTCAGAGAAAAACATTTGAGCTATAGCCTCTGGTACAGATCCTTTGAGGCAAAAAAGACTGTGAAAAACTGCCATATTCAAGAGCTAAAGTCCTAAAAATATTCACATTATCCTGTCTCCTCATCAAAAACTACAGGAACCTCTTAGGAAATGACAACATGCAGTAGCACTTAGAGATGATGGGGATGATCTAGATGTGTGTGTGTATGTATAGTCTTTAAAAATCTGGTGATTATATAAATATAGAGAGTTAGAGGCATAGAGATATATAGATATAGAAATATAGAGATGTAGAGAGATCATCTGATGCCACTAAATCTATGAAATGGAAAAAAGAGCACTTGGCTGAAGCTCACCCCAGACAAATTCGAGGTGATGCTGGTCAGAAAGGGATGCCTTTCTAGACCAGAGGTCTTTCCCAAGATTCTGCCTAGGACATCAAGCCCTCATTTGGACAACAGGTGCAATACCATGGGTTTCTGTCTGGTTCTGCATAGTGAGTGGGTAATGAGATTGAGCAACTTTAAAATAAAGTGCCTTGTTGGATCTCCTCTTTGCTGGTAATCTTGACAAGTGTGCGGCCATGGCTTTTATCTACTCCATGCTGACACAAAGTAATTTCCTGAAGCCAAAGCTGCCCCACAGGCTGCCTCAAGCCAGGAGCCTGGCTGGCCACTCTCCTGTGGCTGTTGTGAGCTCCCCAACCTGGCTCCAGTCTTGGCCAACATCCAGGAAAATGCCTTGGCTTCAGTTCTCAAATCAGTTAATGAATGTATCAGCCCCCAGCTATGCCAAAATTTGTGATGACAGCTCTGATCCTAGGGGATGGCAGAGGTGAAAGGACAAGAGTGGCAATGTGGGAAAGGCCCCAGCCTTGTGGAAGAACATTTGCAGCTGGAGCAGCATCTCAGCATTGGGAGCTGAGCCTGTTGGGAACCTCTCCTCCAAGGGAAAGCCTCTGCCCCAGCTGTGGTGTTAATTAACAAAAAGTCCCATTTAGCACTCGTATCCTTTCACTTCTATTAGAATAAAACAGAGCAAAATCATCAAAGTAGATCTCTCGGGCAGAGATTTGACTTTATAACACACATGAGACTCCTCGAATCCAGCAGGGAATTTGCTATTGATTTTGCATGAGCAACTTCCATATTTTATAGCAGTGACAGAAGAAAGCTCTAAGAGAGGAGAAATTCATGTCTGCCTTTAAAGGACAATGAAGTGAAAAGGACCAGTTTACAGAGAGTTGAATAAATGTAAGCTAAATAGGACCAGCTTTCCTTGGATCTGCCAGAAATACAGCTCATTTTCAATAGCCACAATCTTGAGTATAAGCAGCAGCATCTTGGGGGACAGCCCTCTACATTACACACACAGAGACATTCCACACTCCTCCTATGTATATTATCATACAGCTGCAGCATTTCATGAAATTCATTCAGAAAATGTGTTGAGAAACCCACATTCTGAGGAAAGTTTTAGCCTGGAAATGGAAGACAATCCTAAAGGAGTAGCACAGAGTGGTGGCCAGTGTGCCTGCTGTCTCCACCACTGACACAGCACTGACATCTGGAACCATCCCAGGGCCAACACAGATAAATATTCTGTGTTTCCCTTCACTCCACATTTCTTGTTCTGCTTTTACCAGGCTGTTTGTTTCCTAGTTGACCCATCTGACACTCCTGCTAAATCAGAGAGCTGTCCTTGGAAGGACAAGAGAAAGAAAAACACAGAAATGTGAGGCTGAAGCTGTGATACAGGACTTAGTGTACCAAGAATTGCCAAAATAAATCCTGCACTCAGCAAAAGCCTTATTCCATAGTACTGCCAGTCACATACTTCAAGACCTGATTTCTCTGCATCAGGACAGGTATTTTAGCATTTCTCTTCAAAAATAGGTTCTGAACCTCAAATTAATTTAGAGTGGAATTAACCCACTGTAGATGAATTGAGATGCCTTGAGAATTCAGTCAGTATAGAAACAATCAATACAATTAAAAGGTTTCTTCACCAAATTCTTCCTGCAGATATGGCAAGCCAGAGCCCCAGCAACCTTCACTTGATGGCAAACCCCAGGAAACCAAAAACAGCTAATAGAAGAGCAGTGTGAAGTCTGACATCTCGCTGAGGACTGAAATTTGTGGTAGATTCAGGGCAAAGTCAGGGTGACCTGGACTTGCCAGTGCTTTTGGAGGGATTTGCAGTACTGTTGTTCCCAGCAGCTCCTGTGTTTGTTGCTATGACAGGCCACTTGGGGCTATTTTCACACTCTGAACAGGGAAGGAACAGGGACCTCTCAGTTGCCAGAAAGGTGGCCATGGCTCAGGTGCTGGTGGCCTCATGGGAATAAGAACCAAGGCTATCTGGCAATGCCATATTCCAGGAGGTAAATAAGCTTCTTCAGCTCAATACCCACCTGCAGAAGCACAACCTACCTTATCTCAGATGTCATTTGTTTCCTAATGAAGTCCAGAGAGCCAGGAAAAAATGCTGTCTTGTTTCCATTAGTACCACAGTCCCACATTTTCAACCATTTGGATTCATTTGCCCCCATGCCAATAGATTTTTGTTTTCCATTAGTTTTGACTGGAAATAACAAGGTTCTGTCTGTACAGAAGGCTTCATTTGTCTAATGCTGAGAATTTGGGGATTAAAGCACTCCCAATTCAGACATGACAAAAAGTAAGTTAAAGGTGCTGTCTACAGCAAGGTGTTACATTTGGCAAAATATCCCTTCAGTCCCTGTGGTGCCATGTGTGAGCCCAGCCCTGCCCATGTCCTTTAGTGTTTGCCCGTGCCCCACTTGGCTCTGCTGGGACGTGGGTGAACAATTCAGGAGCCACTGAGCTGTCCTGCCATGCACCACCAGGACAATTGTCTCTGTTCATCTCAAGCTGCTGACAGAGCTGGCAACCCTTACTAAATCCCCTAGAAGAGCACTTGAAGGTGGTCTGATGGAGAAATGTGGATACTTATGTGTCTCCTAATGGTGTTTTTAGAGAAAATAAAACTCTTCCTATGCGGCAGGAGTCATCAAAAACATTTGAAATCTACATATTTTTGAAAGAATACACAGAATCCCACATATCAGCTGGAGGGGTCTGAAAAATATATTTTTCTTTGTGTTGTTCATAGTAAGTGATAACATTGCCTGTATTGTTATGTCTTCTTAGTAAATAAATGCAGGTTTCAGTTGCTTGCTAGATTTAATTCATCCTACCTGTCACATTGCTACAGCTTTTTTGCTGGTTGTTAGTACTGTGGTAGTACCTGCAACATCACCTGATTGGTGCATCAAAGGTTAATGTTCCCATTGCAGTTCAGTTTGCATTGCAGAGGTTTATTCAAGGAAGATGATTTCCATGTCTTGATAGAGGAAATTAATGGTAAAAATGATTTTTAAATCGTCAGATTATAATTCTGAATATTAAGAATCAAAAGTGAAAAATGCATAAAAAGTAACATTGTGGTAATTTCAATGAGCAGAGTGCTACTTCCTAAAGTGCAGTTCTCACATAGCAGCAAAAGGATTTGTGTGGGTGCATTCTAGCTCTGTAGCGTGCCCAAGGTACAGCAATAATTTTATTCTCTAAGTATCCTGGACTGACTAGCATGGCTTTTAAAAACATACTTCAAATAGGGTAGGTTTCATTAACCCTTCAGAAGATATGAAATGTAGATTCATAAAAGCCTATTTAAAACATAAGGAACAAGTATGACTCACTGTAAGCTTGTTTTATGTTCCTGAATGAAATACTTACATAGCCAATGGTTCTGTTATTTACAGGTTGTGTCACAATATAATTTTCTCATTTTCATGAAAGAAGAAACAGCATGATTGTTTCCTTTATATTTTCTTCAGCAATACTGAATGTTGTCACAGGAAGGATGAGTTACATCATTAGCCTTTCTGTGGTAATTAATTCACTGAATTTCAGTGATGCTCCACACAGTGAAGACAGGCATGGCTGCACCAAATAGGCAAAATAAAAATATTAAGTGAATCCTAAATTCTTCCTTGGTGTGAATATAAATGCATTGAGTGTGTGTGTTAAATTCTACAGCTCAGCTCATTGCTGCCTCCCTGTATCTGGGCTTTTGCATCTGTTATATAACAGACCAAAGGTATCCTCTGTCATCCTCTCTCTTGCACGTAGAACCATGGTAAGCATCACATAAATGCCTGCATTTCAGAATGGTGACATAACTTGTCCTTCTACTCCCCATATGGATGTCAGAATACACCATGCACGTAAATGCCTACCATGTTTCCATAGAAACTAATGTACTTCAGGCAGAAAAATGAAATGAGATTTATAAAATTCATTTTAAAAAGCACAGAAGTTAAAAAAAAAAGACATCAAATCTTCTTATGTTTTTGTCAAAATGCTCAGAAGGTGTTCAATCCAGTCTTTTATGAATTATCTTTTAGAAATCACTATTGGTTGATGGTAATGACACTGTCCTAGACAGCTAAACTGTTAGCTTAAATATTGTGCTTTGTTATCTCTGCCTCCAGTAATGTAATCCTGACAGTTTTTGCTTCCTGGCATCTTTGCAGCTGAGCACAGTGCAGAGGAGCCTGTGAGATTCCCGTGTGCCCCACAGGTGTCCTTTGAGGGCCTGACATATTTTCTTCCAGAGGGCTAAACTTCATACTTCAGCTTATGGGTGACTGGTTGCTAAACAGAGAAGCAGAATCAGCTGAGGTGGAGGCACTGCTACAGCCTTTCCTTCATTAATTTTATGGGAAAATTTGAGAGGCAGAGCAGGCTTCACCTCTCTACTCTCCCAGAGCAAATTCAGTGCCTGGAGCTGCAAACACTGAATGGAACAGGGACATTTTCTAACTGAGCTCTGATGACCCTGGAGCTGGGATGGCAGAAACCCTGCAGCCACCTGGGTCCTGGCACTGACAGGATATCCCATCTATTCCCATGTTCACCAACCCCTGTTTCAGCATGGGCTCACCCTGGGTCAGAAATATTCCACAGTGACAGAAGAGCAGCTTCCCCCTTTTCAGGCTGCAGCTCCTTGATAACTCCAGGCTGGCTGTCTCAGCTCCCACTTGAGCTGAATTAACATTGCTGGTGGGGCTGGTGCTGCCTCCTCTGAATTTGTAAGGCCTGCAAAAGTGGATAGGCAGCTCTGAATGGGTTAATGTGGCAGAAGGAGAAATAATTTGTGGCATTTTTCTGAATTAATTTTCTTTGAGGGACAAGGAACATTTTTGTTTTGCCTGGCATGTCATCAAAACAGGTTTTCCAGCTCTGCTTCGAGTCCAATACAGACATAAGACAGATGTTGTTATACATTTTTCAGTAATTTTCCTATCCAATTCTCTTGGTGTTCACTCTATGACTCCTGCATAATTCAGGTTGCTTACAGTGGTTTGATGTTCTCTTTGAATTTCTTCTTGTTTGTTTGCCCTCGCCTTTGCCAGTGACTAACACCACAATACTTTACCACCAGTCTGGGGACTGCTGCACCCGCGCATCAGCAGCACATTCCCAGGGCTTCTCTGCAGTCCCAGCCCTGGTGAGGAAGTTCTAAATCCTCTGGGTCTTCAGTGAGGCATGCTGGAATCTCCGAAGAGCAACATTCCTAACAAAACCTAAAGGAAAGTCTCAGTGTACTGTTATCAGTAAGGCTGTCTTTTCCAGACCATGACCCATTAAGGATGAGGGGTTTGCATCATTTAATAAGTGATACCACTGCTTAGAAGTGTGTGTCTGAGCTGCTTTTGGAAGGAGAAGTAACTAATTGCATAGTTGTGAGGTGACGAAGTGTCTAAGAGGCTGGGCTAGTGGACAATAGAAACTTCCATGAATTAGTCACCTCTTTTCATTCTCAGGTTCACCACAAGCAAAAACAGCTTTACCTGTCAGCTGACAAGTGCAGCTCACTTTCTAGCACACCACAACTGCAAAAATCACAGCTGTCACCCTCTCTTGGTAGGCTCAGCAGTGAGACACTTGACAGAGAGAATTATTGCCTTGTTTTTCCAGGTGAGGACTGAAACACACACGAATTCATAGCAAAAAGCCAACAGTTACATGAGAGCTGGATCCATCCATAAAGGATGTAGGCACTGAAATATGTAATCTTAGAAACTCTGGTGTCTCCAGTGTCTTCTGAACCCTGCTTTAGGCGCCAAGACTCCCAGCACCTCAGTAGCAAATCCTCTGGATGCATTTACCCTGCTCTGCTCTGTGAAGGCAGCTGTGGTGTCACAGAAGGATTCCTGCTCTCAGGCTAAGGACACTATTGCAGCACCAGCCCTGATGTGTCCTATCCCTCCCATGGAACGTATCTAAGGCATAAATAAAAATTCTAAATTTCATCCTCCAAGTCAATCTGCACATTGACACAAATAATTTGTTGCTTTAACTTTACATCCTTAATCTCTAACCATGCTAGAAAGAACTCAAGAGTTTTGTCTCCTTTATTAGCTGCTTTTGACATGTGTCCTCTTGTAGATATACAAAAAGGCTTCAGAATACACTGGGTGTTGATTCATAGAATCATAGAATTGTTGAGTTTGGAAGAGACTTTAAAGATAATCTACTTAGGGTTTGGAACTATACAATCTCTGAGACCCCTTTCAACCTAAACCATTCTGTGATTCTATGTTTCTATAACCTACACTAAAAACTATCCTAACATTCACTGCTGTGAAATCCCCATATGCAAATAAACATACACATATTAAAACAAAGCAAAACAAAATAAAACAAAACAAATAACCCACAAAAACAAACAAACAAAAAAACAAACGAAAAAGCACCCCCCAAAAAAAAAAAACAGAGAAGAAGAGGCAGGATTAACACCTAGGATGAACAGAGATCTTTCAAGAGGAGCATCTGTGCTCAATGAATGTCAGATCTGTCAGCAGAGCTGACAAGATAAAATGCTTGCCCTGTATTTAATTAAATTTCACAGCTCCTAATAAACCCATTAAAGCATACAAAGGTGTGTTTCAGTAGCAAAACTTGCAATTTTATTACAATGTACTATTACTGCAGCAGGAGAGCTGCTTATATTATCCTTAAATAGCATCCAACTGGAAAACAGGCAGATTGGGCACTACCTGTGGGCAAACAGACTAATTCTGCCATTTTACTTGCAGTGCCTAGTTAGAAGCCCTCAACAATATTCTGTTGTACTGCAGAGGTTGCAGAGCTGAGCTTTTGGAGATGAGAAATTTCATGCATTTTCCTGGTGGCTTAGAGGAAGATTTTGATGGCTCTGTTCATGCTGAGTGGCAGCACAGAGCTGCACGTGGTCTCAGCAGGGATAATGTGCCAGCTTGCGTGGTGAGGGATCTCATCCCAGCCTCGTCTGGTGACGAGACACAGCATTGCCTGCAGAGGGTGATGAACCTGCTTTCATAAATAACACTAGCTGTCTGCTGGTGATTCATACTGTAAAACCTGCCTTGCTGTTGCTGAGGTCTTAATCCCAGTTCCTTGCTTGTGTACAGTCATATTATAATTATGTCTCTCCACTGCATTCAGCGAACTTGTTAACAGCTGTCTACATCCTTCAGCTGGGATGAACTCCCTTTATGGGATTTCCCTGTAAGCATCCCCTTTTCTCTGCTCTCTTGGCTGCCTTACTCATGTCCATCTGCTAACATGGCAGGATGCTGCTTCCAGATCCTTGCTCCAGCAGAGGTCTTGGGAGAAGTATGGGTTATGCAAGTAGCCTATTTAACACTGTCTCATAAGTGAAAAGGTCTTCCCTGTGTCATCTCCAAGGAATTTGCAACCTGTATCTCTTCATGCTTTGTTCATACTGCAAAACCACTGTGCTGTTCCTACAACAGCCAGTGTTGTCTGGGCCAGATGAGCTTTGTTGTTCAGCTGGAAAAGGTCTGAGGTGATTCAGATCTAAACAGCCTGGAGATAGGGGAGTGAGAATGTAGAAGAAGCTCGAGTGTTTCCTCTGTCCAGTATATATGAAGCTCTTGCTTCCATATACATGTGCCTCCTGAAAAGTCAGAAGAGTAGCTTTGAAGTGGCTCCTTTTTTACAAACTTATGTCTGAGTCAATACACCATTAGTTTGTCCTAATTTCCAAGCTAGCAAGCTGAAAGTGAATTACAATTGGCAGATTTTTCCAGGAAGCTGACTTTTTCTGAGTAAAGAGTAGGCAGTTCATAACCATAATAATATACTTATTAGCAGAAAAGAAGGTAAAAATAAATGAGGTCAAAAGACCTTCTGGTGACTAATATCTGGTTACTCATTGGATCATAAAAATCACTTGAGCTGGACAAGAGCTTGCATTCCTTCTATGTAAATATCATGCTGGGGACGGCTGGTAATACTTTTTGACCAAACTAAACAGCAGAATCAGAAGTGCCTGTTTACTCTAAGAAAGCAAACATCTTCAGTTGTACAACCTGCCTGGAAACTATCAATATGTTACAGTGCTTGCTATCATGAAAGTAAAGAAAAACATTCACACGTGTGAAGCTTCATTAAAGTGGCTCTTCAAAGTACAAAGCATAGGCTAAAAAAGAAAGGCTTGTGCACAGAAAGGTCATAATATACTAGTGCATTCAGTCAAATGCACAAGATCTAGAAAATGTATCCTTGGTGAACAAAAAGGGAATATTTTAATAGGAGAAAAGTTGTGATTTAGTTACCGAAAGTCCAACAGTCCATGCTAAAAGTCTTTGACACAGCTTGCAATAAATGGGACTGAACAGCTAATTGGGGTGTTTAAAGATGTTAGAAGGAAGCAAAAATTTAAAAATATCCACATAGGAAAGAAACCGGAGTGTTGCAGTCTGTGTTTCTTTAATAGAGCTCATGTGCATGGCTGCATAGAAGTTCCCTCTCACTTCTCAGTTCAGAATATGAAGAACTATTTGAAATCCCTCCCCGCTTCCCTATGCCATGCAGGAGAGGTGTGTCCAGAGCCCCTGAAGTTGATCAATATGATACAGAGTGGCACAGAGCAACCAGCTCGGTGGTTAAGGTTTATTCCTTGTGAGCCGAGCTGGGCTGACACTCTCTGCTACTTCCAGAGCTTGTTCAGTTGGTATTGGCAGATCTTACCTGTGTTATCTGTGTTGTCTACAACGCAGCACAGCTATGCCTCTAGAGAGAGTACACCTGGAGCACTGCATGGAGCTCTGGAGCCCTGAGCACTGGAATGACAGGGAGCTGCTGGAGCAGGTCCATTGGAGGCCACAAAGGGGCTCGGGGGGATGGAGCAGCTCTCCCGTGAGCACAGGGAGTTGAGAGAGTGGTAATTGTTCAGCCTGGAAAAGAGAAGGTTCTGGGGAGACTTTCTAGCAGCCAACTAGTATGTGACAGGGCTTATAAGAAAGATGGGGATAGAGTTTGTAGCCAGGCTTGTTATGATAGGACAATGGCCATGTGGTTTTAAACTAGAAGAGGACAGATTCAAACTAGATATTAGGAAGAAATCTTTACTATAAGGATGGCCAGGCACAGGAACACATTGCACAGAGAGGATGTGGTGCCCTGTCACTGGAGGTGGTCAAAGTCATGTGGATGGGCTTTGGGCAACCTGATCTGATTGAAGGTGTTCCTGCTCCTTGCAGGGAGCTTGAGCTAGATGACCTTTAAAGGTCGCTTCCAACCCAAACTATTCTACGATTTTATGAAATAAATCAATCCCAATGAAAAACCCCATCACTGCTATCTGCTACACTGCTAGAAGTGTGACACTTTCCCACCATTGCTGAGCCCCAGAGTGGCCATGTTCAGAAAGCAGAGTCACTGCCCTGCCTAAGGAAAGGAGAAAATGCAGTGAAATGGAGCTGAAAAGAGAAGAGATGGGCATAGATGAGGGTTAGTGGAAAGAGAGGAACATGTCAGTATAAATGTTCCTGGGAATGCCTGGAATCTTGATTGCTGGTGAATAAACCTCCACAGAGCTGACAGCTGAAGGGAAGCTTGGAGAGTTGGTCAAAGGTATGAAATGAGACATAAAATAGGAGAGTTTTTCAAATTGTCGTATCTATGCTGCTGTCTTATCACCAGTTCTGACACAAATATCATTGAGGAAAGATTTACAACGTGCACTCATTTTAGTTATTTTTATAATTGGATGTTAAATATACATAGAGCTCATCTTTCAGATATTTGAAGTCCTTCCAAATCAGGTAGTTGCTCTTCTGGAACTAAAGGTTTCAGTAGCCTACCCAAACATGCATCCCTCCCCCCTTAATCCTGGACTTCAAATACTTCAGCCTTCATCCACAGTTGAACTGGTCATGGGAAAATGCATGGGAAAATTCACTTCATTTCTTTGGTTTATTAGGTTCTTTACATTCAGGCCTAAGATGAAGATCAAAGTTGTATCCACATCATGAAACTTATTAGCATCTGTTACAGACAGGAGATTGGTTTGGTCACAACCTCCTCTCTCAGATTGCAGTCAACCATGAAATCAGCTACCCTCACTGACCAGATCAGCATCGTGTTGGACTGGGTGGAGCCTTGAATTCTGCTGAGCATTCTGTCACTCAGGAATCCAAAGGCCTGTCCCCAGGAAGCAAGAGCCCATCCACATCAGGGGGTGCTGCCCTGCATGAGGAGAAATAATGTCATGGCGAAATGTGAAAGCACAGAGTGAAGCAAACCTTGTGATTAATAGAAGAAGATAGCAAAAGAGAAGGAGAAAAGATAAAGAGCAAGGCCTTGTTAGCAAGACTAATAAATGAGATCACACTGTGCTGTCCTGGGGGAGAAGCAAGGGGAATGGCACAGAAAGCCAATACAGATGAGACAGTGGATCTGAGTGGAAATAAAGAGCCAAGCCACGGGTGAGCATCTGAAAAGGTCAGCAGAAAGGCTTGGCCTCACTGTGCCTTTGAAAGAATTTAAGAGCTCAGTCCAAAAAGGTGCCGTACCAAAAAGGAGCTCTGGAGCCAAACTTTCATGGCACCCTTCCCTGGATCATCCCCCTTGCAATAAATGGCAGAGGGTTTTTTACCAACTCAGCTCTGTTTGACCAGCAAGGGAGAGCTGGAGCTCAGCAGTGCCTTTTGTCCTGCAGTGCTTGTGTAGATACACCTGCTCCAAGGGGAGCCGTTTAGAAATTCAGCAGATAAGAACTGCTCTGTATAATCACCTGATCAGCACTAAGGCCAGCAAGGATTCCAGGCCTGAGGGGCTGCCATTGCAAGCTGATGTCTCATATAAATGAAAGCTCCTTGGATCAGATGGTCATATTGTCTCCATGGGAAAATCATGATTGCTTTGACAAAATGTGGATTAAGAGAGGAGATGGAAAATAATCATGCTTCTCCCATTATCTGTGATATTTCTTTCATCTTTTTCCCCATTAGCTTACTGAATCATTTCAAATGTGTCCTTGTTTCTTTGCCCCGGCCCTTCATTTTCTGTCTCCAAATCATCTTTCAGACATTTAAAACCTTTCCCTCCTCCTCTCTTGTTTTATTGTCAATTAGATATTTTTTTTGTCTGAGAAATCTGAGTCCTAGAGACCCAGCAGGAGTCATCTGGCACAGCTTTATTGGTTGGAATGGAGCTCTGCTAGTTTCTTCCAGACAAGGAAGTGCTTGCCTTGCTGATGCTGCCCCTTTACAAGGTTCTTGCTGGGCCAACTGATAGCTTCAAATGCTGGATTATACAGGATGTACTTACAACCCAAAGAGGCAAGGCAAGAGGGTGATAAAGCTGTAGGTGTCTGCATGCAGGTTTCTGGTCAAGTAGAATCAGGAGACAGAACTTCCTAGATCTCACCCTACTCATTTTTAATCTACCCCAAAATGCTCTCTGGTGCCTGTGAGGGGTCTGCTTTCTGCCTTCAGCTGCAAGCTGGAGTTCAATCCCACTGCACTCATTGCTGTGCAGTGGGTGAAAACTCTTGACCCACATATTAATCATCTGAATCAATGCATGAAGTCATTGTCAGAGACGAGTTATCTACAAGGAGCAATGCAAATTTATGGCATAAATTCTGTGTGTTTTTCTGTTTGCTCTTTGTCCTCCACTATCTCCTCATAGTCCTCTAGAAGATGGGAGTTTTCTCAAATGTATTAATTGGAGATTTCTTTCCTTGGAGATCAGCTAAAGAAATATCTTTGGGAATATGCACAATTTGTTATTCATAAGTCACGCTCTGTTGCTTAGTCATATCCCTGCTTCTCTGTTCCCGGATGGAAGCATTATGTAACATCTGTGCTCCACATAAGGGCAGTAGAGGGACAGGCTCCACATGTACATCTATGTATATATACGTGTATATATCTGTGTGTATTGTCAAAAACCTATAGATATAAACCAGTCTAATTTCTGCTTTCAGCAGTATGTTTCTCAGATCTATGGGGAAACTATTGCAGACCAAAAGGTCTGGAAATGTGAGCCTGCACAAGGTAGCACAAACCACTCTGGAATTCTTTTTATTCTGTTGGCAGAGTAAGGAAACATAATGCATCTGTTGAGTCCAGTGCTGAGAATCAGTATGTGGTACAAGAAACAACAAACTCCTGCCTTGCAAGAGCTTTGTGGCCTCCTGTTCAATCCACAGCTCCAGCCAGGGCAGCCCAAAGACTTCTGCCACCCATATCAGCAGCCTAGAGCTAAATGAGACTCCAAGTCTATCTAGAAGCCACTGTAATTTTAAGGGAGCTGTGGCAGCTGGACAGAGCAGATAGAGAGCCAGAAAATACACAGCCCCTGGCTCATGGGCCAAATTGTAGAAGTGCTTTAAATGAATTTTAAAATAAAAGAATAATTACTTTATTATTTAAATTTAAAAATAAAATAATAATTACTGCCTACATGTCCTTATATGTCCAGGCCCTGATGCTTGTCCAGGCCACATTGCTTACCCAGATAATTAAGTCAGAGCATAGCTGATTACAAAAGCAGAACTCCTTTACTTTTCTGTGGCTGAGTGCATACACCCTGGTGAGAACACCACAATTTTCCCAAGCACAAGGTGAAAAATAAACACAAATGAAAAAAAAAGAAACTAAGAATAGAAATAAATAAGCTGTAAAATAAGGCTTCTGTCTTGTAAATCAGATCCAATGGCTTTTACCACACCTACTTATATGCATGCAGTAACACAGTGCCCCCTACACCTCAGCACGTATTTATTTCAGAATTAGCTGTGCACAAGTGACACCAAAGCAACACCATCATTTGCCAGAACACCTGGTTTCCCCCGCAGAGGTTTCAGATCCAAAAGCTGAGATCTGACAGGTTTTTCATGGTGTGATTGCAGACATGTAAATTGGAGGCAGCCAATTTCATTTTGCTCACAAGCTTTAAGAAATGTAAATCTGGGTCTCTGAAATATTCTAATTACTTCTCCCCGATGGATCTTTGTGGCTTGAATAACACTAAAATTGCATGACATTCCACCCCCAGAAAATACATAATTCATATCTGCAATCCAGCATCTGTATAAGCCTTGTTCAACTTCAGGGTGAGCATTAATTTCAGAGTGAGGGAATCCCTTGTTTCTTTATGGGGTAAAAATGTAAATTTCCCAAAATGTAAATTTATATCAACTGCAATTTCCATGTTTTTCATCCACAAGGAAGCAAGGACTGTGCTGGTGGTGTGTTCATGCACCAAAATATGTTCTGCTTGATCAATGTCATGTTGGCACCTCAGACTGATTGTGCCACCTTTGCTGCCACCAAAACCAACATGGTAGCACTGAGACAGGTGACTGCAGCAGGGGGGAGCTCACTGGGCATTTGCTGGGTGAGTGGCTTGGGCACCAGCGGGAGTGGAGAGCAGAGATGGCATTTTACAGTGGCTGAGTAAAGAGACATTCCCCCTGGCACATTTGGATAAGTACGAAGGCAAGGATCTCTCTCAATTGCTTTGGTTTCATAACAGTCAGCTCCCAGGTTAGAAGCAGAGATAATTCTGGGGCCTGCAACACAGACTGCCTTTTCTGCCAGACCAAAACCTGGAGTTTTCGATAAATGCACAAAAGGAACCGGGGAATTAGGGAGAATGCGCCAGTAATGGGTGTGAAGTGTGCATGAGATGCAGACGTGATAAAAGTATATTTGTTCATATCACTTCAGTGCAGCACCCTCACTTCAACTTTGTATTTATTGTATTCCTTTGAAACGTAGCTGCTTTGTAAGTATAATTAAGAGCGGGTGCCCTGCACTTTGCAAACATGGGGATGCTGCCATGGCAACAGCAGGGGAACGCAGGGAAGCAGCTCTCTCTGATGGATGTAATTACATAGCAGGCATGTATAATGCCTTTAAATACAGTTTACTTTTGCTTGAAGGAGGCATATAATGGATATTATAAGTTCTGTGTGTGTATTCCAGAAATGCGTTTTGCATGTTGCAAGTTCACTTTCAGCAGGTTGTGCACATCAGGAGGGAAGCAGCACTGTGTGGCAATCAGGCTGCGAGTGAGGGATCAGGGGTTTGACTTCTCCTCAGCTCCCAGTGAGGCTGTTCTCTAGTTAGTTTGTTTCTTTTACATTTCAGGGTTGTATTTCAATTTTGTAAATAAAGTTGATTTTACTGCTTTAGGGTTAGAAGATTCAAGTTCTTACACATGTGTCTAACTTTGCTGAAGTTTGGAACCCTTCTCAGGTTAAAAGAGAATTTTCAGGTAAGTAAAATTCCCGGTTGTGTCAAGCCTTAGAAAAACTGGTGTGCACAGGCAGCTCCACTGAGTAACTAATTTCCACAAGCATTAATTCCGGCCCTGCATTCCTCAAACATTAACCCTTTATGCCCTCTTCTTACCAGGGAAGCATTTTCCACATGGAGGGAACAAAGGGCTGAAACCTGAGCTCCCAGGGATGTAACTCAGTAAGGCAGGTGGTGAGCAGCCACCTCCATCCCTGTGTTTAAATGCATTGCTCAGGACCATTTCAGACGGCTCAGACAGAAGCCTTCAATAAGGGAATGGAAAGGGAGTTTTATGGAAAGGGAAAGCATATTTTTTCCTTCCAGGGCACTCCTTGGAAGAGAAGATATATGTGACAAGGTGGGGATTATAGGAAGCTAAGCAATATATAGCTAACACCAGAGGGAAAATGGAAGGAATCTTTAGGGCCAAGGATCCTTTCATGGGGCCAAGAGGCAGGAAAGCTTGGCACAGCTCTTGCCAGTTTTCAGTCTATCTCACAAGAGAAATGAGCCCCTTTTCGGAGTCTGAGATCATCAGGGTAAAGCCACTGGCACTGTGAAACTCTGCACATTTATATAGTGTGAGATTTTTGGAAACTGAATAGCAGCTTACAAATCATAGGCAGTATTTTCACAGATAAAAAGAGAGAAACCCTCTAGAAATGGAAATCTTGGGATCCACAGAACAGTCTTCTGTGGAATGAGAAAATTACATCAGGTGAGGTGCAGTAGCCCAGGAAGATGTTCCCCCATGGGTTGTGTGATGAATTACAAAGGACCTGTGCATTTCTAATAACACAGTTTTCTCTGGTAGCACCAAGATATTAAAAATCACTCTTTTTGGTAACCACTTTTTAAAAAAAAATATTGTCATTTAAAAGCCTGCCAATACAAGCTATTTTTTATTACATTCTTAGACTACCTTTACTAAAACTAAAGAGCCAGATCCTTTGCAGACATGATTTGAAAGAAATCAATGTATTTGTGGTGACTTCTACCAGCTGAAGATTAGAGGCCCAAAGCACATAGGAAGATGCTCTCAGCTAATCACGTTTATTATCCCCCTCTCATTTTCTTGTCTTAGAGGTTTTAGCACAGAAATTCATAAGTCCTGTTCTCCTTTTACACTGTGATGAAATTCTCTTACACAAATTTTTTCTTACTTTGTCTCACACTGGACAAAGAAAGAATAAAAGTTAAGACAAGTCCACTTACAGTCGAATTATTTCAACGAGACAAAAAGTAGAAAATTAAATACTAAAAATGGTTCTGAAGCTTTAATTTTATTTTTTTAAAAAGTAAACATTTTAACTAAATTGTGTTTGCTTAACAGGCTTGCCTTTTATTAATGCTGTCATTTACCTGCATTTTTTTCCATTTGTTCATTATGAATACTCTTATATGGAGAGTTTAGTGCAGCCTCCCATTCAGAACTCTTCTGCATGTACAAATCTGTCAGCAAAACCCAAGAAATAATCAGGAATTTACTTCTGCAAAAGCTCATCAGTGTTCTTGATTGCTAGCTACTAGAGCATCTAATGTCTGGAAATAAAAGGACTTTCCTAAAACCTGGAGACAAGACTGAACTTGTGAGCCTTCATCCCTCACAATCACTCAGAGCCAGACTCCTGACTAAGAGAATTTCACTGTTCATTCCACAGAATATTTCTAAATTAGAGATTAGTAAAAGCACTATTCTATACTCTAAGGATAACATACAAATATGCATTTTTTAATTGCTTTCTCATTATTTCCTTTTCCTTTATAAACCAGGAAATGAAGAATTAAAGAATTTACTGTGAGGGGAGCTGAAACTATTACTGCAATCAATTTTAGCCATATGTTCACTTTTATGTATTTAACCCTCATTTTCCCCTTTTCATTCTCCCTCTTCCATTCTCTATTGTCATCAGTTCCATCTATGTTTACAGCCTGAAACTGCACAAACATACCTTCCAGAGCACAGAATCTTTTTTGCTAACTTATTTTTCACTGGAAGGTTTAGACCAATGGAAGACTAAAATCTTACTGCAGTCTCTAGTTATTGCAGTAATATAATTATGAAGAATACCTGAATCTGTTTTATCAGTAATTGCCATCACCTTTATTCATTTGTAAATCACATTTTAAAACTTAGAGGCAACATTATGTCTTTTCTTTTCTTTTTCTTTTCTTTTCTTTAGCACTTTTTAAAAAGTGTCCATTTACAAGGTTTATATTTCAGTTTTCTCATTTTTAATACTTGCATGCACACGAGCAGTAATCCAGTGGATATCTCCCCCATTTTGCTCCTCCTGCTAAAGAGTTCTCCAGTTATTAATCACAGGAACTATCAGAATTTTGATTTTGATTCTCATAGTAACTGGATAGTGAAACAAGTGTAAGGCAAGTATAAGACATTAGATTTTGAAACAAGTTTTTAAAGTGATACTTTTTCACCTTTAAAAGCCCCAAAGGAATGAGTATGCACATACCTACCATTCACCTGGCAATACAGAGCAGGTAATTTGGATCAGGACCATATGACAGCATGTGTTTTGCTTTGAAGGCTTTACACACAGCTACAATTCTTCATTACTCACTGTGGAAAGTATTTGACCTGAGAACTGCAAGTCAATTAAAATTTTAAAAAAATATGTTTTTTCCTCTTTGGATATCATCTTTAATCAGGTTTGTTTGCATGTGGAGCTAAAAATTGAGTTTAACACTACACAGTAATATTATAAATTCTCTCTCCAAGGGCTGTTTTTATGATTCAATCTGTAGTAGCTCTGAAAACAGAGAGTTCAACTTATGATAAATCTCTCAGAGCTTGAATTTAAAGACCCCACACAATGAAACAAGACCAAAATAGACACCATGTTTTGATGATTGGCTCCACACATTGGAGCTGGCTAAAAAAGCAGCTTTTGACTTGCAAACATGTTTTCTCTACCAGCCAAAAAGCCAGGGGTAGGTTATGTTTAAATTGCTGGTGTCAGTGCCACAGTGCCCTCTGCACACTCCGTCCCTCCTGGGCAGTCTCACTCCCAGGGGACACCAGGGTGTGGGGCCAGGCTGGGCTGCAGCAAACACCTTCCAGCTTGGGATGTGCCCGGGATAAAATCAGCACACACACCAGAGACCACAAGTATAACAAGAGACTGTGAGAATTTTTCCCATAGGATGAGATCTTGCCCATGGAAAGGAAACTCTAGGTCATATCATGGCCTTGGCTGAAAAGCAGCATCCTACAGATTGTTCATGCTTTCTGAGCATCAGCAAAATTCTGAGGTTGATGCATTGAAACCAATAGCAGCCTCACCACTGATTTCAGTGGGGAAAGTTTAACTTCAGACTTTCAACTTCTTTTCTTACTTCTTTTTTGAATATTTTCCCCAAAAATCTAAAATTTCAAGGGTGTGTTTAACACATAAAATATCAGTATAATTCAATCTACTAGATCAGAGGATGTTATTACACAAATAGGATAATATAATAAGATAATACTTCGATTTATTTAACATATCAATAAAGATATATTAATTTTGCCTTCATTACTTTAAGTGCAAAAGAATACATGCTCCCATTCTGAGATTTCTTTGCTGGTTCTTGATCCTGTATTTTCCAAGTGTTTGTGTGCTAGAAATTACTTTGCCTGTGCTTTGTTGACACAGACTTACCAGACAAAAGCATAATATTTCACGGTACAAGGAAAGCTTTCCAGCATGCTCCACTGGGCAGAATAAACACCAGCCCTTCTTGAAACCCATCTGCATCCTGTGTTCAACAGCTTCAGCATATTCTTAACCAGAAAACAGGAATCATGAGGAGGCCAACTTTCCTCCATGAAGCAAATGAACTGTTGATTAAAGAGGTTGATGTTGGTGAATATGCTGCTGCTAGAACTGTCTGATTTATTAATCTGAAATAAATGACCTCATGAACATGTCACTGAAAAGATGTGTTCATGTGAAGACGTAGATTTGCATTAATTTATTTTCAATGTGGAATTGATTAGCCAACGTGAATTACTTTGAGGGTTCTTGTTTGCATCTGTTCACTTTAAATATTTATTCATTTTCTAATAAAGAGAAGGAAATGCTTTAATCAATAGTTTTATAAACAACAAGATATCTTTTCTTTTTCATACACTTCACATCCATAATTTTGAATTTCATGTCAGTGGCACAGATGAGGCTGGGGGAGGATGGGTCCCAGGAGACTATTTTTCTTGTGAACTTTCTCAGCTTGCTCTTGGTCCAGCCCTTGGTGCTTGACAGCGTTCTGTAGTTAAGGATGGGAAATCAGAGTAATGTTAAATTGAAGAATGTCATGTCATGTGGAGCCACATGGGCTAACACCATGGGAATATTTAGGGTTCGGGCTAACACCCCTACATAGGCAGAAGGGCATATTCTGTGGACACAGCCTGGAAGCACAGGTAGATATAACATGTTCAGGAGATATCTAAAGGTATTTGCTAATAAGAAAACCTAATAAGATGCATCTTATTCTTTGGCATCATCAAAGCAGGGTAAAGGAACAATTACATTGGTAAGCTAATTTGTACTGGGGTAGAGTTAATTTTCTTTGCAGTAGCTGGTAAGGGACTGTGTTTTGGATTTGTGATGGAAAAAATGTTATAACACCCAAATATTTTAGCTACTGCTAAACAGTTCTTACATAGCCTCAAGGCCTTTTCTGCTTCTCAGCTCACCCCACAGTGAGCAGGGTGTGTGAAGGTGTTGGGAGGGGACACAGCCAGGGCAGCTGAGCCCAGCTGACCACAGGGGAATCCCACACTGTGAGATGCCATGCTCAGCACAAGACCTGGGAGAAGGAACGGGGACATCCAGAGCTCTGGCATTGCCTTCACAAGCAGCTGTTACACAGGATGGAGCCCTGAACACCTGCCTGCTGATGGCAAGGGCTGAATGATTCTCCTGTTTCAGTTTGCTTGTGTGAGCAGCTTTTGTTTTACCTGTTAAATTCTATTTCAACCCATGAGTTTTCCCAGTTTTACCATTCTGATTCTGTCCCTGTCTCACTGGAGAGGGTGAATGAGTGACTTAACTCCACTGGCTTAGATGCCAGCTGGGGTTAAACTAAGAGAGTTTAAAACCCCATTTGTACTGTAACTTCCAAGGAGCAGGGTGTTTTGGAAGTACTGTCCAGTAAATGTAAGGTCTGGCTGTCCAAAGCAAAGACAATGGGCACAGACAGATGTTGATGGTCAGAGTTCTGTCCCTCTGAGCTCCATCCTTCGTGATCAACTTCACTTCTGTGAAATAAAAAAAGCTACATTGCACCAGGTCACTTATGGCAAAGTTCTGCATCTCATTGAGCTATGTGCAATTGTGGGGGTTTTGTGATTTTTTTTTCACTTTTTCTCTAAATTCTCCCATTTTGTTTGGAATGCCAAAGATAGTTGTTGGAGTGGATATGTCTAACTTCCTGTCAAATCAGTGTTTAGTCTCAGAAATGTCTTTTGTTGGCAAGTCACACAAAGTTACATAGCATAGTTCACTGTGGAGATTTAGCTAATCTGATTTAGCATGAAGTGCTTGCCAAATTTGCAAGCCATTGGACTTCTTGTTAGACAGTGGGTTCCAAGGCCTCATTTTACTTTTGAGGGGCTTAGACTCTTAACAGGATAAGAAGTTTGTCTTCTCCTGCATTCTGTCTATTGCCTACCATGGTAAAAAATGGAAGGGGCTTAATCTCTATTTATTCAGCATCATCCAAAGCTAAAATTCGTTTAGGAAATGGAATTCAGGGATGATATGGATGACAGTTTCCAGAACTTAACTCTGATATCAGTAAACACCTGATAATGAAATCAGTCTACTTCTTTTGTTCAAAAAACTTTAACAGAAAATCAATATAGCAGTCTTCCTATTTCTTCACTAGAGAATAAAAGAAGTTAAATTAAGGCATACTGGCAGTAGTGTGAAGAAAGGGGATTCCCTGTCTTGACTTGACATTTATTAGTTTCGTTGAGTGACAGATGTGAGACACATAGAAGAATGTAGCTGCATACAAAAATAAATAAAAGGTATTAGAGTAACATATTTATGCATGTGCATAAGCTTTGACCCTTTGTTCTGACAGTCAGCATTTAACAAAACTCCCAGCGTATATTTAAGTGGAAATATAAAATTGGTGGTTTTGTAACAAAGTCTTTGAAGTTGGCATCTTTTGTAATAGGTAGAAACTGGAGATATCTGCATGCAGATTTTCCCAATTATAACTGATACTGCACTTCCCCTAACTTAATGAGAAATTATTAATCACTTTTGTACAGAGCCCTTAATTAGTTTCTTCTGCATGGATGTGTAAGAAAGATGGAGCCTGGCATGTGGGAACCTTTTAATGCATAACTGAGATGCCATTATTCAGAAAAGAGAGTGTTGCAGCTTACTGCACTGCTTAAACTGAAAGTGTGTTTATCTTATGAGTTATTTATTTCACAGGGGCAGTTAAAGGATCACATGACTGAGTCTCACTTGTGGGGCAGGAATGGAAGAGGGACTTAAAGGAAGGTGGTTCATGTCTTCAAGAGCTGTTACAATAAAATCAGAGGACAGGGCCCAGAGAGCGTGGAAAGAGGGAGGAAAAGGATCCCAGCAACTTCACCTGTGTCAGTCAGCCCCTGACCCAGAGAAGCACCACACCATCCCTGGCCCTTTGACTGGAATTCTATGAGCCAAGATTAAACCTTTCCCACAAAATACCCTAATGGTGCTACCTGCCTGTTGATGAAAGGACTGGAGAAACCCCTGGGAAGGTACACAAAAGCAGCTGCTCAAAACCTGTAATTCATTTTACAGACATGCAGTCCTTAGTCATCTAGTCTATAATCGTTTGAACTGTTTTCTTTAAAAGTTCCAGCAAACAATTACTGAATATGAAAAATCCATCTGGTCACAGCCTTAGATTTCATTAGAGCACAAAAGTGGGCTTAACAGTGATTACACACTTTACTTTTAATTTCGGTATCCAAGTGTGTCTCATGCTTCCTGAATTGATTTTTTCATCTACTTATGATGCTATTTCCTATTTTTACTTTGTAGCTACTTTGGTCATTTGCTCTTTCAAACTTCATTCTCCTGTTTTTGCCCACTTTAGTTCAGCATAGAAGGATTTCTCATCATCTTTGGATGAATCTCAGCTCTAGGTGCCCTTATGGAGCTCTGTGTCAGTGGAAATTTTCCAGGAATGTGTAGAAAAGCTGGGCCTTCAAACTTTGTGCTGATCTGTTTTGACTGTATTTGCTTGTTATTAGGATCATATGATGTGATTGACTTTAAGGGGCACTGCACCAAGCCTCTTTGGGGAGAGCTGTTATACTATTAGGCAACTCTCTTTTAACCATCTGTATTTCTCTCTAGATAAACATTTTTAATGAAGTCACTTAATTTTCTGTCTCAGTAGCAGCCAAAAGAAATTTTATCTTTCTGTTCTTCTGGTTGCTTTCTAATTTACATGGGAGGAGAAGGAGAACATTTCTCTCTCCCCTCTCTTAATGTTAAGAGGGCTTTTGAGAGGAAGGGAATATAAAAACAAACAAAAAAAACCCCAACAAATAAAAACGTGGACTCAGTAATGAAGAAACATCTAATTGTTCAACTGACAGAAGAAAAGCTCAGTGGAGGAGGAAAATGTGGATTGCTGTATTGATATGGCTGTAAAATGTGCAGTCCTAGAAACCAAAAAATCTTCTCATGCGCAAAGGTTGATAAAATGAAAATAAATCATCCTTGCACCAAAACATTTCTTTCAATCTTTTTATTTCCTTGCTCTTGCCTTTGATGTCGTCTGTATTTTAATAGTAATTTGCCTAGGGTTTTGGTTTATTTCCTGGGTTCAATCCAAATCCTGTTGGGCACGCTTAAAGAATATCACCATTCTGCAGCCAGTTGTATCTGATCCAGAGCCTGAAATGGTTATTCATGCTTTTGTTACCTCAAGATTAGACTATTCAAACTCCTTGCTGGTTGGTTTCCCTGATTATGCCTCCTATGAACTCCTACTGTTACAAAATGTGTTTGCTGAAGTGATCCACTGACTGCAAAGTCAGTGCAGTAACTATTAACTGCTTCATTAATTAAATTATTCCATGAATCCACAAAAAGCACGAACAGCCTCAGCATATCACATCCCTAAAAATTTGATTTTGTCACTACAGGTACAGACTGTGTTTTGCCTGCTTCAGCAATACTTTCATCAAGAATTGTCTCTGTCATCTTCCCCCGTCATCTGTGGGACACTGGGCTAAGGTCAGTAACAAGAAATGCAGCAGAGCTGGCCTATAACCAGGTAAATCTGTCAGATGGCATACAGCTTTCATGAATTATACAGAGCATTAATTTTAATGGTGTTTCATACTCACTCCAGCTGTTGTAAGCCCACAGGTGGCCTTTAACTACTTGCTACAGTACAACAGAATGAATTCTTCTTTTCAGCATTCGGTGTAGGTTTCATTAGCACCTTTACTAGCACAAAATGGAACAAACCAGCATGAATTTTAACACAGATGCTTTTTTAATTTAATAACAACAGACATAAAAATCTGTAGAGAAAAAAAACCCTTGAATTCACAGAGCCTCTAGCTTTTCATCTCTGTGTGTATGTGCTTATGAGAAAGAAGGAGGCAGTGGAAGAAAAAAGTGCAAGGGAGGCAAGTGCTGAAACACAGACTCAAAATTGCAGACTGGAAACTTCAATGTCATCAAGGCCTAAGACAGTTGGAAATACAAGTCTACATTCTGACCTGATCAAATACCTAGTGAATTGGATGTTGTAGATATGATTATTCATTAAAAAGAAAAACAAAACAAAAAAATCCCCTTTTATTTCACACCCTGTGTAATGATTATAGGACATTTTGACACTGCCTCACTTCTGACTGTTGACCCTCCACCACACCACAACATCCATTCTCCATGTCCCCAGTGCCATGAAGCATCTGACAGTGTCTACTGACATACTGCACTGGCAGCTCCATCTTTCATTGGCAGAAATCCTCTCTACTCACTGTATGAGGAGCTGCAAGTTGCCCCTTGATTTTCTACCCAAGTATGAACAGCTGCATGAGTAACCTCTTTTTTTTAAGGCATAACAGACCAAAAGAGTGTAAAATTTTCAGACAGGTATTTTGCACATTGCCTGTGGTGCTATGGTCTCCCAGACTACCATACAGTCAGAGAGAGCCTTTCAATACAGAAAGAACAGTGGGAAAGTATCCCTTGCAGCAAAAATTAGCAATGCCACCTTATATGCTAATTAAGTGTTTTTAAATTGTGTACCCAGCTGTGTTGCACTGAATTGTGCAAAAGGGGATAAAATCAAACCCATTTTCAACTTTTACTTCTTCAGCGTTTATTTGTATTGTATTGCCAGGGTATAAATGCTTTCCCATGATGTGCTTTATGCACATGTATGAAATATTAAAGAGGGCTGAATAATTTCATTGGAACCATACAGAGTCCACTACTCTTTCCATACTGAATGCTTCAGAGCAGAAGTCTGAATGAGTAACAGAGATTTATAATGTGCCCCAGAGGTCAAAACACTCGAGCTTTGACAGAACAATGAAGGGATCAAATTCCAATGGAGAGTGGCCTCCCCTGAACTCTTCTGGCCTCTGGTCACCCTGGCCAGACAATGCAAGGGATTATTCAGAAAAATACCTCAGTCATTCTGAAGGGTTTCTTGTGGTTTACAAAGAAAAAAGCTCAGACCCCCACCATGTGGGAGTGCACTTGTTAAATCAACACTTCCATTTTCACTTAGAACCAGGTGGATAGCAAAACAATCTCTATTCTTCCCATTATTGTGGCCGTGTTAAAAAAAAATAAAAAGACGAGAAAAATAAACAGGAGACCAAACAGGCAGCTGGACTTTCTGTAAAGTGTGCATTTAAATATCAGAGACGACTCTAAGGAGAATTGCTGAATTAGGATGTCATAAATGACTGTGTTGAGAAAGTACTGCTGAAGATGGGATATGGGTCTGGCTGCAAAAATAAGCTCCAGCACTGTCAGTAACAAGTGGAACTTGTGACAAGTAGAAGGTCTGGAGACTCAAAACTAGATCCAGACTGGGCAAATTCTTGGACAAAAATGTTCATTATTCCATTTCCTCTCGATGTTTTATTTCTGTCATAACTGAAATATACCTCAGCACAAGACCTGTCATACACTGTCCACCTGTAAGCCCTAATGTTACAATAAATAAAACAATAAAAAAAAATTTTACCAGAAATTATAGGAAATTTTCACTTGAGATCTAACCTTAACAAGGGAAAGAGATAACAGAAAGATTATCCCCTCTGTGAATCAGTGAAATAGGGTACTAGTACCAGCAGCTTTATAATAGTTTGGATCAAACTTCTTTTTTTCTCCTTCTTTAAGAAAGGCCTTAAATTACTCTGGCAAAGAGTAATGGCTGAGTGACCTTATCCATTCCAGTTGGGACAATAAAATCTCATTTTGTATTCAGCAATGTCAAAAGGCTGCTGGAAAAAAATTAGTGTTTCATACTTACCCGTTCACATCATCTGCAAGAGTTGTGTTCACAGTTACCCTAGCTAACAGAAGCCAGCTAAAGTTCAAATTGTTTTGCTAATAATCCAATGCTGAAGGTGGAGAGATTAATTTAGTCATATAAAAGGCAACTAATGCAGTCCAAATCCTGTGCTGAACACAAACACAAGAAGTGTGACCTCAATAGGCAAAAATCAGTGTGTGGTAAGCAAGGTGTTATCAGTAAACAAAAAAGGGAGGCAAAAATCTTGTCCAAATACTGACCTGTGACTTGTCAGAGAAAAAAAAAAAAAAAGAGTAGCTAAGCCTTAATGTTTAATAACATGTGATCCTATAGAAGCATGTACACCATTTAAACAGCAGCATCATGACCATTCATGAGGAATTGATATTTCATCCTTGGTCAACTACATCATATTTGTGTAAATTAACAGAGAGATTACATTCTAAAGCTATTGGCAGTTAAGCTGCTTAATTTTGTCTTGTTCAAAAACCAGAGCAATATGCCTTATTTCTTGTGTAGTAAATCAGCAGAGAGGACTCTGTCATCAACACATTCTGAATTCCCAAGAAAAAAAATCATGCTCAAGCCAATGTCATCTGCAAATGCAGCTTTCCCCCTTAGCCATCAATCAGAAAGGATAGTGTTGAAAAATTGGTAATGAGGTGCAGTGTGGCTGCAGAAACAAGAGGAAACCATGCTGAGCCCTCCTTCATCTCACATAAAACTTCTTGTCCCGCTGGAGGGACATCCTCCCCGGGATGCTGGCAGTCACTGGAGGCAGCCAGTGCTCGGGGAGTGCCCTGAATGGAAGGACTGGGGGGACACAAAGCACAGTATTGTGCACAGCTTATTAAACCTTGCCAGTCTCCTCAAAGAAAAGTTAGCTCAAGGCAAAGGCTTGGCTGACAGCTGAACATGAGTCAAAAGTCCCACTAAGAGTCTTGGTCTTTGTCGTGGAGAGTGTTACAAATTCACTGAGAGAAACTTCCTCTTCTTTAGCAAAATCTTTGGGGTTTTTGTACATAGTACAACTTCCCTCATGCTTGCTTAAAATTTGGTGTCTGGCTGTAGATTGACATTCACTAAATGTATCTGAAATCTAAGATAATAGCTCTCCAATGTATTTACTGTGTATATAGAGATTTTGGAAGCATGAGTATTTCTAGACTTTAATTTGACCTGTATTTAATTTAATGTAGGTACAAATCTAATGAGATGAAATAGAGTTTGCAAATTGCATTTACAGCATAACATTTATTTTATGGCTGTTTGGGGTATCTTGAAATTATTCTTTGGCTGTCATGTAGCCGACATGCAAAGACACTAAGAATAACCAAAGCAGAGAGAAGGGTCAGCTACTGCTTTTGAACTCCTGAAGGAAAAAAAATTAAAAAGTAAGGAGTCCATAAAATAAAACAAACAGCACACTGATCAAGGAGGGGATTTAAAATCATTTAGGTATTGAGTAAAAGAACTGCAATACTGAGTTTAGGGAGACAGAATGCTTTTAAGATGACCATAGGCCCTTTCTGAACCACCATCTTGAGTTGCCAACAGAGTCAGGACACATATCAGAAATTAAGTCAGTGCTGAAAACAAATGGCTGTAACAAGTAAGTGAGAGCCAAATTCACTTAATGAATAAATGAAAATGGGTAAGTGTAAATGAGACACACAACTGAGTTACTGAGGCAGGTTACTGGATCAGTGATCTTGAGTTAAGGCTGTTATATAACAGTGCCCTTAATTCCCTCAGATGATATGCACTGGGTAAGGTGGAAAGTAAATATGTTAGAAAATGCTTTCAGCTGTGCAGAAAACAGAATATGCTGCTGTTAAACCATATCCCATTTTAACATAGAGAAGTGTTCTGCTGCTCTGTGTGGTGCCTTTAAAGGAGATTTAAACACAGATTTTACTTCTCCAACCATTCCCTACTATTATCTTTTACTATTCTCAATGATGAAATAAAATGCTTAATGCAGGGTTTCTTTTTTGTTTCTTTTTTTCTTTTAAAAAGTGATTTGAGGACTGCAGACATTTCAAAAGAGGTAGAGAAAACAGTGGGATCTTTTCTTAATCCAGAGTATTAACATTTGGCAAAGATGAGTCTGCTTTTCTTGGCAGCATTAGTTTTGAGGAAACTGGAAGCAATTTAAGAGAACACTATGGTAACCTCTTATTAAACTTCATGGTAATGTAAAAGGGAAGTCAAACTGACTGTAACAAACTTCCTGGAAAGGTTATTTTTTAACACCTAGGCACTTCAGATATGTTCAGGCACGTGTGTGATACAGCACTTAAAGGAGACAGAAGCCCTAAAAATTACCAAAACATGGAATCATTCAGGTTGGGAAAGACCCCTCAGATAACTGAGTTTAACCATTAACCCAGCACTTCCAAGTCCACCCAAACCCATGTTCCTGAGTGTCACATCTACATGTCTTTTAAATATCTTCAGTGATGGGGACTCAACCGCTTCCCTGAGCATGCTGTTACAGTGCTTGATAATCCTTTGTGTGAAGGGAGCTTTTCCTAATGTCCAATTTAAACCTTCTCTAGCGCAGCTTCAGGCTATTTCTCCTCATCCTGTCTCTTTTTACTGGGGAGAAGAGACTTGATCCCCTGACCCAGATTGTTGATAAAGATATTAAATGGGACTCACCCCAACATTGAGTCCTGGGGAACATCACTGGTGATTGATGCCAGCTCAGTTTTAGTCCATTCCCCACCAATTTCTGGGCCCAGCCCTCCAGTCAGTTTTTTCCCAGCCAAGAGCCTACCCATCCAAGCCAAGAACAGCCAATTTCTCCAGGAGAATGCTGTCCCACAGGGAAATGGTGTCAAAGGCTTTAATGATGTCTAGGTAAAAAAACCTTCAGTACCAGAATATCCTAAGGTCATTTCCATGATAATATGCAGTCATCACTGTGGGGATCATCTCTCTTGATCACCAACATGTTTTATGTACAGTCAAAAGTCTCTGTTACATGGGGGCTGCTATTAATTAAGGAGTTGAGAGAACAGGATTTGCAGCAGCAGTACATTGGGACAGCAACAAACTTGGGGTTGCAGATGGAAATTTGTCTCAAACATCACTGACGGAAATAGCAATGGTTGAGTACAGAAGTCTTGCTACATGTGTGCCTTGTCTCCCTAGCAGAAAAATAAAACTTTTGGTGAAGTTTAGTTTAGAATATAAACTACATGGTTCTATGTATGCCTCATTTTGCAGCTCTTATCTGGTCTATAAAGGGAAACATGCAGATATATCAAAGAATTTCTCTGACAAGCCATTAGTTTTTCCTGTTTGAGGCATGACAGCTAACCCTGACTCAGAGCATTGCACTAAATGTCATGGCTTTAATGCCTAGGACCTCAGGAAAGGAATTTTTTTTGATAGATTGCCGCAGGTTTTGCATCCATAAATCCACTGATCCACAATCAGCTTCAATGTTGAAGTTTTTTGACTCATGCTGCATACTGGGCAGTGCAGAAAAACAGTCCCAAGGAAAATCAGTCATTACTGAGAATAATGCAGTGCAAAGAAAGGTGAGTTCTTGGATTATATCGTTGTGGGTTTGGTGCTTTTGCTGGGGGGAACGTGGCCATAGCAGAGAGTATAAAAGTAGTTTCAAGAAGTCAACACTCAAAAAAGTAAGACCACCCATGATGAATCTACAGACTCTGCTGTGTTGGAAGAATTTGCCTTTGTGCTGTTTAATTTTTAAGTTTAATTTTAATCAGGCTGTAGGGGATAGAATTAAGTTTACATCAATATAGTAGCAGCATTGGCATCAGCCTTGGCATTGGCACAAAACAAGCATTTTGTTTTAGTAAATAAACATCTTGCTTTGCTTCATTTTCTGCATTAATTTATGCTCAGTGCTGCTGCCTGTGGAGCCAACGTGAAAATCACATGCTGGCCTCTGTGGAAACAAGAGTGTATCTTCTATTTCTAGTATACTAACCACATCAAGGTGTTCCTGACACTACGTGGGAATGAAATAATTCTGAACGTTTTACTGGCTTGTATGAAAATTAAGCTGCTTTGCCCCACCCAGTCTTCTAATTATAATCATTTAAATGCTCATACTTAAAGGCAAATAAGTATGCCTGAAACTGTCCAAAGAATCACTTCTAATGTTTCTTGATTTTAACCTTGCTGTTGTATTTTGAAAATAATCTTAAAAATTTTTCGATGTCAAAATATTAGGTTTTTGACAAGCTTCATGTTACTATTTTTATTATGAAAGAAGAAGGATAAGAATTCAATGCCATATTAAAAAAAAAATTAAAAATAACCACAACCACTTTAAGGAGTCAGTTTTTCACCATCTCATTTCCAAAAATAAGGACAGTCTCACGGTTACAATCCTGGGTCAAGATTTAAAATCTTTCTTTAACATTGCTAGAAAGTTCTTATGCAGGTTTGATCATTCTTTATAATTTGTCCATTTCTTTCTGAATTAGGAAGTTAAAAAATAAGTCCTTTGTTTAATCCTACCAAACTCTTTCAATTTTTTACTTGCCAATTATCTGTTCATAACACAGCAAGGGCCTTATTTTTGTTGAAAATTAGTAAACATTAATGTTTGAATCTTAAACAAAAATAATTTTGGTGTTTTTATTGTTCTGTCTTTTACATAATTCTCTCTCTTTTCTAGAGAGCATTTAAGACTTCATACAGCATTTCCAGCTGCTGACATTTGCTTAAATAGGGAAATAATTTGCTCCTTATACAACAGTTATGAACCATACTTCCCAGGGTACATAAATGAATATCCATTTTTTATCTGATCTTGACAATTGGAAAAATGGCAGAGACACCAGGGCTTAATGAAAAATCACTAAAAGATAATCCAAGGCTAAAGTAATGTAATGTATTTTTTGGTGGATTCATTGGCATCATCAAAGATTTTAATAGACCATTTTGGTTTAATGATTCATAGCATCATTTGCAGTAATACCTGAGTAGCTTTACTCTCACTGTACATTTTTCTTCTTTTAAATGCCCAAAACTACCTGACAGGCTTGGTCCCCGAGGAGTTCAATTGCTGTGTGGTCTAAAGTGCACTTTCCAGATCCAGCTCACCAGTGCTATCCAGAAAAGCAGTAAAGGTACATACAGAAATACCTGTTGTGAAGTTCATGTAGGAAAAGTTCAAACAGGTTTCTATGCATTTAGTCCACTCTCACTGAAGCTACAGGACCAGCAAAAGACTTTCAACATGCAAGCTGTCTTGCAGAGTAACAGCTATAAAAGAAACAACTTATATTTTATGGTCCTCTATGTTTAATATGATGACAGTATATCTCTATATCACCAATCTGCACACCTAAAATCTACAATCACTATCCCAAAGCAAGCATTAATTGTACATTCAGCCAACCCACCTTATCTTGCCTTGCTTTTTATTCTTCTCCTTTTCCTTCTCTCTAGAAAGCTGATGTGGGTCTGAACTCACAAATATGTGATCCAGTATTCCTCACACATAGGAATATGTGATCCAACCAGTGCTACTGATTGGCAATCACAAGCATCATTTTGATTCCATTTTAACAAAAGGAGGAACAAGAGTTACTGTGAGGTAATTACAAAACCCATTAAAACCAATTGGAGTTTTTCACCTAACAACAAGCTCTGGATCAAAATCCATGTGCTTTAGTCACTATGGAACACAAAATCTAGAAGCCAAACTATTCTGTGTCAGATACTGTTAGTTGTGCTATTGTCTATTGATGATATCAACAGAACTCTTGGAAGTACTTTTTAATGCCTATAAAACATAAAGTGCAATTTGAAAATTAATTATTGTAAATTTACATTTAAATGGTGATGATATTTTAGCTAATATTTGAGTTTAAGCTCTCCAATCTCCTACTTACAGTATTTATCATTACATGTTCAAATTTTTTTCTTAAGATTTTAACCAAACAAGCCTAGATAATTCCCTGTTTGGCTCACTGGAGTTTCAAGATATTGCTTGCTCCAGAAGTCATTCTATGACTCATTGTTATGTCAATGTATAGCTTATTGATTAATGACCATAGAGTTGACAAAGACCTAATTATATTGAAAATGTCTGGATCTTTTTTTTCCTTTCATGCATCAGGATATTATAAAATTTATTTTCTTTACAAGATTTATTATTTTAGTAAGTATTAAATAAACCAACTCTTCTGGACAAAACATTCCTAGATGTAGAGCCCCTTAGCAAAAAATTTGCACTTCTTAGTTGAATACATTTACTAGTGGGCTATGTTTTCTGTTGTGCTTGGTGCAATTGATGCTATTTGTACATACAAACAGCTCTTTTTGTGACATTGCTCAGTTTAGAAGATTTTAGTTTGATACTTCAGAGCACCAAGCTGATTTGCTTAAGCAAAGATAAGGACAACATGAAGTGTATCTGGCATACCAATCCTCTTAAAAGCTGTTATGCAGAGAAAATGTCTGAATATTTAAGATGCAGTTAAAAGAAAAGTGATTGCTTGAAAGTCGTGCATGAAGTCCTACTTTTAAAATGGCTGCACTCCCCACTGAATGCTCTACTTCCTATTTAGGAAGTCTGAAAGGGTTTTCAGAGCTAGATACTACATTTGCAGAATCATCCCCATCCCATCTGATTTGCATTATGTACTCATCACTTCATTCAGTGCTGTGACTATTTACATAATTTTTGTAAAAAAATTTGATACCTGACAATATTTTCATAGAAGGAAAGAACTGTAGTTTTAATTATCCTCCCACAAATTACTTAGGTGGAGGCTTTTCTTTTCATCTCTGAAATACAAATACTTTGAGGACAGAGTGAATAAACCATTTCATACCTCTGTGGCCACTGGAGGGTTAGATTGGAGTCTTCCTCATGCACTCCATATGACAAATCTGAGGGTGAATGAAGATTTTTGCTTTGTTAAATGTTGCAAATCTTGACAATTGAGCTGGTTATATTTAAAAAATAATACTTCCTTCAAAAATTTTTTTAAGTTCTTGATTGTTTCCAGTTTGAGCAGGAAAAAAAATATATGATTCTAACTAATTTGCTTCCTTTGGAAAAAGGTCACACCATCAACTTTGAAAATTGAGGCTAAAAGCTCTACCAAAGTAAGAATTCTTCTCCATTGCAAAGTATTTGAACATTACTAGTGTCCTGTGCTACCAATGAGCTGTTGATAGGAACCCAAAAGGCCTCATATACCCTGTATGGAAAGGAGGAAAGGAAGATTTTATACCAAGGAGATACTCAAGTTCTCCACAAGATACTGACCATGGGACAAGCACTCTGTGCAGATGAGCAATTTGGGGGGCCACTGGACATCAGCAAAATATAGGGTCACAAAATAAATGTTCTTGGCAAGGTCTATGCAAAAATCACCATTCAAAACATTTTAGTTTAGGTTTTCCAGGATGGATCAAAAACCTTGGTAATGATAACAAGCTAATTTCACATGTTCCAATTTCCAAGGAGCAAGCAATGCTGAAAACAAGCTTTTGGTTTCTCTCATTGTGCTCAGATTGCCAGGCTGTGGCAGACTGTATAGATACACAGGTAATATACATTTATGCATATAGTTATATATGTATATATAGATATATATGTACATGTGTCTGTCCCTCTGGCCAGGCCTGTTTTAGATACAGAACATTCCTTTGTGCCTTCTGTGTACAGGAATCCTGTGATGCAGCATGGCAGAGAGTCACCAATCTCATTATAAAATTCCCACCATTTGTCTGAAGATCTTCTGAGACCTGTGGAGATAAAGGTAGGCTGCTGTTCAGACAGTCCTCATCTCCTTTTCTTTCTCAAGTGGCTTGTGTTGTTTTATTTCGTGTTTATTGTCATTGTTCTTACTTCTTTGTATCCCAACAGCACTTGGCTATTCATAAGGGCAAGGGTCTCCTTGATCAGCAGGATTATTCTATTTATGTTTGCCTTATCCCTCCTTTTTCTGCCTTTTGTGTGGAGATTTTCCAAGATTTCCATTGAAAGCCTCAACAATTTACTTGTGTTACAACATAAATTCTTCAAGGGGACCTCTGGTATCCCAGAAATGTTGCAGAGGCTTTGATCTACTGATAGCAGTGTACACCACATATCACCCCTCCCAACAATGCCAGCTATTTCCAACATGTTTTGCCTTGCATAACTCTGCCGTGAAATCTTAATAATAATTCTTTTTATTTAGAGAAATGAAGAAAGATCTTGGGCAAGTCATGAAAATTTGAAATGGAATATCTTTCTTACTGACAGAATTGATACTTTGCCCTCTAAAATAGTCAATAACTTCCATAAGACTCATATATTATGGTTTTTGAGGAAATGAGTTGGTGATTTGCTAATGCTACCATGTATTCTAGCAGCAGCTAAAAGTTATTTGACCGTTTCAAATAACTGGAGGGTATAGTTATCTTTGAGAAATACTCCTAAATTTAATTATTTTCAAAATTACTGTTATTTAATACCACATATAACAGCTCTCTATGGATAAACATGAGATTTCATACAGACTGGACATATCACAGATCATAGACTTCCAATGTCTATTAGATTTTGCAATAATGGTTATCTCTGAGCAAATAAAAGGTAAAATCTGCAGAATTGTAACACCCACGCAGAATTTATCCACCCTTCTTCCTCATGGAGCCACAAACAGCATGCACATTCCCTCCCATCCTCACCTTGCTAAATGCACACATGCCTTACACACCTTCTTACAGAATGGCCTTTCCATGGAAGAGACATGTATTCTCTGTCATTTCTTCATTCAAGAGTGCTTTCCTGTGGTATTGCTCACTGTTTGAAACAAGATTCTCCTATTTTTGTAGCATTATTTTTAAAAATGTGAAAGATGGATAGCTATTCATTACAGAGCATTGTTTTGCTGATTTTGTCATAAGTTTTTCCATTTGTTTATAAAAGGGCAAGAGTCTCTTCTACCATACTCCACACGGTGTGTTTTGTGTGTAACCTGCTGTGTGCCTTACACCTTCCTGTGCACAGCTAGTGAGAAACACCACAGCCTTTATAAAAAACATGAGAACATGTCCAAACAATGCAAATGAACCAGAAGATCTTACATCCCTAAGTCCTTTAATAAAGCCCCAAGGTAGAAGAAATTGACCTCTGAAATTTATCTTGACATTACTTTTCCTTCCAATCCAGTGGATACTTGACCTTCTAAATTGGACCTGATAAATAATCCTTTTTTCTTAAGGAGAAAGAAAAGCAAGCCAACATAATGGCGCTTTTTTTTTCTCCATTTTATGCACAAAGATAGTGAAATCCTACTTGTATGACTAGAAGAAATCCTTGATTCTTTTTATACTAGCAGCCCAAGGCCAAGGAGACCACTAATGGTGTTTTTTCCATATTTGAGTATGCTCACAGATGTTTTCAGCTACAGGATATTTCTACTATCAAAGATAGCAGTAAATCAAACTGAGCTCACATTTATAACACACTTTTTCCTATGGGGTTCTGTGCGTATTTCCTTTGAAGTATTCTCCAGTCTTCTGATAGATATTTTAGTACATTTTGGTATGATGAGGGAGCAGACAGGATACTGAGGGTTTCAAGATGTAAAACCTGACCCAAAGCCCACATAATTTTGAAGGAATCTTTCTTCTGCATTCTGTGCGGTCTAAATCTGTTCCTTAAAAAAACTTTCCTGAAGAACCCTGGGATTTGTACACTCCCTGCTTGTGGGTATATTTGGTTCTTTTCCCTTTCATTTCTCTCTTGCTTCCACCTCTGCCAATTATTTTCTGCACAACTTCAGAAATGCTTTAAAATCCATAGCTGAAGAGTACTACTACTGTTACTGTACTTGTTATTTGTATTTGTACAGTGTATCTAACAACTGTCCTGGGAAAATCAGTAGGTTCTGCAAGAAAGGAAAGGGTCAGAGAAAGCATGGAAAAATTGTTCTCTCTGGCAGACGAGCCTGTAAGGCTTTGAGAAGGGAACTCCTACGGCACAAACTTGCCAAATCTCTTTGGAGGAGTCAGTGACCATGAAAGAGGTATAATATTGTCAATATACATCCTTGTATTCTTAAAGAGCTTTTGGCAAGGCTTCCGACCAAACGTTCTTAAGAAGCCAACTTGACATTTATTAATAATTGATTAGAGTTTAGAAAAAGAGGAATAGGGCTAGTAGTCAGCCTTACAGTGGGCAAAGTCACAGGTGCAATGCTATGGTGATATGCAGTAGGATCAGTGCTTTGCATCTTGTTCTGAGAGATCTGAAAGCACAGGCAGCTGGTGAATAGAAAAGTGTTTGCTGGTGTTATAAAAATAGGCAGGATAATAAAAACTAGAGCTAGTTGGGAAGAATTAAAGCAAGACTGCATTGGTGAGCAATAAAATGGTTAGAAAAATACTTTGTTGATAAATGTGATATACCTGAGAAAAATAGGAACTTTAAATGATCCTTAACAAGTCCAGAGGGAGAAGAGGGAATCATCAGAATCAGCTTGATGAAAACATCAGTTTGATAGGCAGCAGGGGTCAATAGAATGTTAGGGGGAAAAGAATTGAGGGAAAAGGCTAGAAATTATGTCCCTGTGTGCCTTTAGTGGGACCCACATCTGCAAAGATGTTTGTAGTTTGCATTCTCCTATCCATAACCAGGTATAGTAAAAGTGGTGTTCACATTTCACAAGGGCTGGATAACACTCCTTCTTGAGCAGGATGCCATTCTGTGGCTTTACTACAATGAAAATTTTCCCCCAAGCAGTCAGAGTTGATGACAGGCAGACAAAAAAAAACCCCTACAAAACAAAAGACTCTTCCATTTGAAAGAGAGAAGATTTATGTGGCGGAAGAGGCTGTAATAACTGTGTGCATATCTCTGTGAATGAAATGGTGAAAAGTAAATAATAGTATTTCTCACAGAACATGCACTGAAATCATCAGGCCACAGCTTTAAAACAGATCAAAATGTTTTTCTCATGCACATAGTCCCAAAACTGCATAATTAAACTTCAGAAACTCATTCTGTCTCTCACAATATCCACACAGGTGAACTCAGGACTGGATGAGTGGACAGTGAGGTGGCTTGAGAACTGGCTGAATGACAGATCCCAGAGGATCATAATCAATGGCACAGGCTCCAGTTGGAGGATGATGACTAGTGGTGCCCCCCAAGGTTCAATACTGGGCCCAGTATTGTTTAACTCATTCATCAGTGATGTGGAGGAAGGGGCAGAGGCTCCTCAGTGAATTCACTGATGGCACAGAGCTGGGAGGAGTGGCTGAAACCCCCAGAGCTGTGCAGCCCTTCAGAAGGGCTTGACAGGCTGGAGAAATGGGCAGAGGAATGGTCTGGAATTCAGCAAAGGCAAATGCAGGGTCCTGCCCTGGGGAAGGACAACCCCAGGCACCTGCACAGGCTGGGGCCAACCTGCTGGAAAGCAGCTCTGCAGAGAAGGGCCTGGGGGTCCTGGTGGACAATGAGCTGTCCATGAGCCAGCAGTGCCCTGGGGGCCAGGAGGGCCCAGGGATCCTGGGGACATCAGGGAGAGCATTGCCAGCAGGGCAGGGAGGGGATCCTGCCCCTCCACTCAGCCCCACTGAGCTGTGTCTGCAGTGCTGTGTCCAGTTCTGGGCTCCTCAGGACAAGAGAGACATGGACACACTGGAGTGGGTCCAGTGGGGGGCAACAAGGATGATTAGAGGACTGGAGCATCACTCTTACAATGAAAGTCTGAGGGAGCTGGGCCTGTTCAGCCTTGAGAAAAGACAAATGAGAGGGCACTTCATCACTGTCTACAGGTACCTGAAGGAAGGATCTCAAGGGAATGGATCCAGGCTCTTTGTGTTGCCAAGAAATGGGACCAGAGGCAGGAATTGATGCACAGGAAGTTCCACTTGAACAAGGGAAAGAATTTCTTCCCTGTGTAGTGACCAAGCACTGGCACAGACTGACTAGAGAGGGTGTCAAGTGTCCCTCACTGAAGATATTCCAAAACTGTCTGGACACAATCCTGTGCCATGTGCTCTGGGATGATCCTGCTCAATCAGGGAGGTTGATGACCCAGCATACTCCCTCCCAACCTGATCCATTCCGGGATTCCCACAGGATCATTGAGGGGTCAAAACAGAGAATATCCATCACTGAATACTGAGAGCACTGTGTTGAATACACCCTGTAGTATTAAAATGCTGAAGACACTAACTGCAAGAATCATTCTCTAATTCCCATTCTCGTACATGTCTCCCTCATAACGGATAATAGTGTCAGTCAGGAAAGCCTTATGCCTTCAAGAACTTGTATTTTTGTACAAAACCTTGATAGTCCTTAGGTGTGCTTTTCTATATAACAGCCAGACCCTGCACCCAGGTTGGCTATGAGGCTGTTTCCAAGACCTTGTACACGTGAGCTTTTTATACAGAAAAAATATTTTTTGAATCCTGAGCAAACATGAACTCCATGCTCCCAGCTATCCAAAAAACCCTTGCCATTATGTTTAGACAATTAACCCATCTGAAAGATACCAAAGCTTTATCACAGAACAAAGGAACTTTTCTGTGGTGTTGTTTTAACACAAGAAAACAACCTGCCTTAGGGAGCACTGTTGAGGGAGTCCAAGGACTTCAGAGGCTTACAAAACTGGACTCTGCTCAGGACTCATGCCCCCAGGCAGATTTCTTTTTCACTACTTGGTTTGAAGAAAGCAGACAGATATTGTGTTTTAGGAGAAATGTTGCTTAACAACTTTGAGTATTATCCCTGTTTCAAAAGCAATCTTATACACCAAGAATCATGAGAATGGAAAATACCTAGAGCAAATGCAGTAAACCCAGAAACTAAACAGATAAATTCCTCTTTTTAATGTGTCTAGGCGTACAAATTGTCTCCACACTAGCCAAATTGTTGAGAAACAAGCTAAGCACTAGTTGGTATCTCATGGGTGAATTTCATCAGGAATCTTACATTCAAACATTTCTAATATTTCTAACAAAGAAAAAATTTTCACCTTTATACCATCTACTGAGTGAAGAAACAGCATGCAGTTAGATAATTTCACTATCCTGGCTCCTCACCTCCCAGATTCTGACTATCAGTAATTTCCAATTAATTAAATGATGCAGAAGGTTTCTTAGCTTCACAACTGTTAATGTTATGCCTGCTGCTATATTAGAATTTTTCATTATGATGGGACATCATAGCCAGATCCAACTGCTGTGTGACCAGAGACACAGAAAAAGAGCAAAGTGGAGTCGTTGGTGCATAAATTGTCTTGAAGACAGGGAGCTGAGTTTGTGGTGCTAGAGAAGTAGAACACAGGATTTTATGAAGTGTCTGAAAGCTTTTCTTTTCTAGCAAAGCCTTTTATAGAATACCACAATTAGGGGGGAAGCAAAGCAGCAGCTCTTGTATTAGTATAGTCTGGGATGAAATTAAAATGTTGTCGTACCACATTCACATAAGTCACAAATGACACGTGCATGCAGAACCCTAACTGTGTAAAGAGCAATGTAGAGCCATTATTGATTATTTTAGGACAAAAGTTAAAAGTTAGACAAAATGTTCAATGTAATATAAAAAATCACTACTTTTTCCAAGGAAAAGGATAATGGGAATGGAATGAGGTCAGATTAATGGATGTGAGCAAGAAAAGGTAAAGGATTTCCCTTGAGCAAGAAGGGACTAAAGGATTAAAATTACATTCATGGTGATCATTTCTGTCACAAGGCTTTTGCAAAATCATATAAATTGCACATATGGTATCCAGATTACCCATCACCTATTTGTTGTACAGCTCAGTCTTCCCACATAAAATACTCAATCCATATACTTTTAGAAACATCTGCAATTCACTGAGGTATCATCCTCTGAACTCTTCAAGACAAAACATGAGACTCAGGCACTCCATCATTACAGTAGCAGTAAAATAATGATTAGTTTTTCTATTTTTACTTACCTCACTTTTTAACCTTCAAAGAGGACGAACTCCTTTCTCCACCAGTCCTACTTAGTAGCCCTCCCTTCCCTAGAACTAAAGACCAGTGCATCCAATTGTATCACACACACACACAAAACCCTGGTGGTAAGCGTGCCATTCAAGCACAGACACAAAACAAAGGTAAATTACTGCTTCCTGTCATAAAACATTCAGAAAAGATAACTAATTAGTGCATATAAACAGAATGGGACCTCCATGTAATATGCAAATAATATCATGAGCAAATTCCTACTTTCAGAGATGGAAGATGGGCTAATGACAGACTTTAGAGAAGGCAGGATTTTTTCCGTGTTCTTAAAAGTCACATATGTATATATGGGCTGAGACTTTTGTAACTTTGCAGCCAATGAACTTTTTTAATGACTCTGTGTATCTACCTTGAGACAAGAAGAAGAAATTTGATTTTAAGAATCAAAATATTTTTATCCACATTTCATATTGTCCTTATTCCCCATCCTTGCAAGTACTAAGTACCTTCTCACAAGTATTCCCAAAAAATAATTTAATAAAAAGGAAATGCAGTGGAAAAGCCCTGACTTGTATCATTTCATATGAATCACTTAGGCCCTGCATCACATCCCTCATTTCATGTGTGTCCTTTGAAACGAGAATACTTAAAATAGAAACTGATATTAAATATTAAGGGAGTCAAATTTGTCACTTCAACTTGACAAACAAAGGAATTGCACTTTCAATTAGGAAGGTAGGCCACTTTCCTCCTCTGTAGTAGGACAGCCCAAAGCTGTCTGAACAGATGAGTGAGGCTGGGTCACCCCACTGAACTTTGTATCTTGGCCAGTGACTGTCTCCTTACAGAAAGAGAGACAGGACTGTGCAGAGCACGGCCTTGATGGACAAACAACCCCTAGTTCAGAATGGGAAGAAAAAATTTGGCCATTTTTCTCTACCTGGCTTAAAGACATGAAAAAAAGTGAAACTTACCATGCAGTTTAAAGCCCCTTATAAAGAGACCTCATACTTTGGAAATTAATTAGGGTTGTGAATTTCAAGAAAAGGATTGGTTTTGATATACTCAGATAACACTCCTAATTTTTATCAGTTCACTAAATGGTATCAACAATGAGTTTACCAATATTCTGTCCATATAATATTTCCTTGCTTTCGAACTTAAATAATAACTGACAAATTCTGAGTTTCTTAGTCACTTTATTTCCTCTGTTCATAAAAAGACATGCAAGAGAAAACCTCCTAAGATATTTATTTCTTGCCTTTTGCCTAAAATGCCTTTTCACTTTCAATTTATTTCCTGGGGAATACTCACTCTAGTGCAGAAAGATTTTAGTTTCAGTCACAGTACTATATGGCCCTCAGAATCCAAAAATCATCCTTGCAAACTTATTTGAATTAAGTTAATAGATGTGAAAGATTTTTTTTATGACACTTTCATCACTAGCTTGATAGCTCATTACAGAACCTGGTTATAAGGAAAACCACATCCTTAAAAGTAGTGTTTCCAGCTCCTCGATTTATCCTCCCTCTTGTTCTTAAGAAAGTATAAAGGTTGGTAGAAAAAGCTTATTAAAATTTTTCGAATGGACAGTCAGTAAATCATGCAATGCTAGTACTCTGAAAAGGAATGTATTTATGCTTTTATTTTGCAAGGCACTGCTTCTCAACTGTTGCATCAGACCTCTCTTCAGAGAAGGTAGAAATGAACCAAGACACATACTGTCAATAACGTGAAAAGGGTCCTGGTTTATTTTTCTTTACAGCTTTGTCATCCTAACTGACTATAGCAAGCACCTACTGTAGGGTCCAGCTGCAGACTCTGCTGGCTATTTCCTACTGGAATACGACTGTGAGTAGTGGTTTGCAGACTCTGACTGCAGGCTCCAACTCCATCAGAGCCAGACTGACCTTACAGCAGAACTTTTGCAACCGCAACTCACTCCTTTTTTTCCCCACTCTCTTTGTCTCTCTCTAGCTCATTCATTCTTACTCAGGACTCCTCTACCTCCTCAAGGTCCCCTCTAACTAGCCAACCCACTCCTTTTATCACACTTATCTTTATTAGTCACAGCTGTGACCCATTAAGGGCAAGGCTGTTCCTCTTCTTTGGTAATTAGTACAGCTGTGATTTATCAGGGGTGAGGTCACCTATAATTTCTTCTACGCGTACAGTCAATCTTCCTTAACAGCCATTTTTCTCAGTTAGACCCAGAAGAACAGAAATGAAGATGAGGAACAGTCCACCTCCTTCCCTCTTCCCCTGGGCTTGTCCAGGAGCAGCTGCTCAGCCAAGCCCATGGTTTCTGTGTCTGTGGAAGCAGCACTTGTGTGACCAGGGCAGCCACGCCTTCTGCAGCTGTGTCACACAACCTTCATTAGCCACAGTTCTCTGCACAGGAAATATTCTTTTGGTCAGAGCCCTGCCAGCCCTGCATATCTTAGCCATTCAGATAGGTGCATAAGGATACCAACTTCCAAAGTTAATGAGCAGTTTGGAGAAGGGAAAACTGAGAACGCTGCAGTCCTGTTTGTCTTCTTGCCAACTAAGAGCCTGTTCTGTTATCCATATCCCTTCTGCTTATTTGATTTCTTCCTGAAGTGGATGGAGACACACTGGAGAGAAAGAGATTTGATAGAACCTTGGAATGGTTTGGATTGGAAGGGACCTCATAGACTATCTAGTTCCAATCCATCTGCCATGTGTAGGGACATCTTTCCCATTAGATCAGCTTGCTCAGTCCCCATCCACCCTGGCCCTGAACACTTCTGGGAGTGGGGCATCTACAGCTTCTCTGGGTAACCTGTTCCAGTGCCTCACCACCCTCACAGTAAAGAATTTCTTCCTTATATCCAATGTAAACCTGCCCTCTTTCAGTCTGTTTCAGGGACAGTTGCTTTGTGAACTTTATTTACTATGAAAATCCCTGATTTATAACCTGAGAAAATAAGCTTTGTGAAAAATATCAATATAGCCTGGTCTAATGTTGAAGAGAAGGAAGGAAGGAAGGATGGATGGAATCCCTATTAGTGGAGACCTTTCTACATAAATCTAAAAGAAATCAAAAGCAACTAGATACTTGGGCTATGCTAGATTCAACCTCTTAACCTTTTCATTTGTGTATGAAAGAGGAAAAATTTTATAGCTGTTCTTTACATTTAAATGGATTTAGTAAATTTCAGATCCTACAAAATACTGATAGCCAATACATCATGTTTTGATATTTTCTTAGAAATTTTCTCTTTTATTAAAAGTAAATAAATTATGCTCCTAGTTCTTATAGTAGGAAAACAGAACTTCTGAACAAAGTCAAGTACAATGCTCTTTCCCTGTATCCCAGACAAAAGTCAGGTGCAATACAAGCTTGGAGATGTAAATTCAACATGCATTTACTCTGAAACACAGTATTGTCAATTACCTTTTGGAGTATTTCACAACTCCTAATTTTGGCCATTCCTTCTAGCCTAGGCTGGATTTTGGTGATGAACCAGTACTCTGTCTCAACCCAAAACTTGATTGCAACCAGAAAGGAAAGAGAAATGCAGTAATAAAACAATTTATCTGCCCTTTCCCTTCATTTGTTCTGTTCGTTTCTCATTTCTATTTCTATAACCAATATGTAACTTGGTGTCACTAGGGTAGTGGTCCAGTGGCTGATAATACTCCATGTAACAGGGAAAAAACCAAACCAACAAACATGTACCTAAAATTTGTCTATCCTCACCAGAAGCACGTGAAAAGCGACCTCAACATTTATTATGAACTTTTTTCCCAGTCTATGAGTGAATATATAACATTTTGGCATCCTTCCATTATTAAATGACAAGAGTTTCTCCCAGCAAGGAAGCCCTTCAGACAGAACAGGCTGAAAAAACCTGCCTAGAGGCAAATCAGATTATAAACTCTGGGGTGGCAGATGACTTACAAATACAATAACAAATGATAGGCCTAAGTATAAAAAGTTTATCATCCAAATTTAAACACCTGTTTTCCTCAGCATTTAATATGATGGGGTGTCCATGGTTCTTCTCTCACAGATACAGCTGATAAATTGTTCTACTGTTCTGCCTTTTCTAGAGACTATTAAGGAAGTCAAAGCAAAAGCTTCACAGTTCATCAAACCCTTAAACTGCAGCAGTTACAGTGGAAAGGATGGGCATGAGGATCAGTATGCTTTTCACTTGTGTAAGCATTTCAACCTACACTGAAAATTAGCTCTTTCAGAGATTTTATGTAGCCATTTTCATCAAAAGGTTGTAATTCCAGAATGAAAGGCAAGAAATGGCCAAGTTTGACCTTGTAGAGTGTGGCACCATTAATCTACTACTGCAACTATGTTACACCTTGCCATTATGCAAACCAGGAGCTGAGTTATAATAAAATTGAATGAAATCTGATTATTCTGGTAGTGATGTCTAACGCTGCCCACTTTCCTCTGCTGATCTTAAAAAAATAGTGATTTATTTAATGAAAGCATGGAAAGGCCTCACATATCATCAAACATCTTTGCTCCAAAAGTCCTAAAAGCCAAGTATTGACACAGCATACAATTAAGGAAATTTGTACTTTATGTTAAAATGCAGATTTACTTGCTTTGGTTTCTTGATTCTGTCACTCCTGTGCCAGCGAAGCTACATAAATGTATATTCAAATGAGAAAACTAAAACATGCTGTTCTTTCTCCCTTGGTTGAAGAAATCTTCTGATTCCCATTTCAGCCAAGAATATGTAATGTGATCTCTTCAAGGGTAACTCAGGAACCACTCAGCCATTCATTAACAGAGATGGTCCATGACCCTGTGACATGTGCCTTTTCTCAGAAACACTTTGCCAGATGATTTTGTGAACTCTGTTCTCTGAACTGTAAGGAATAATTAACAGTTCATCTAGATGTGAAAGAAATATGGCATAAAAGAGTACTCCTGTCACAAGTCATGCTTCAGTACCCAGTGGCCATGGTGACACTGATGCCTCAACCTCATTTTCTGGTGGGATGGAGATGTGCATATACCTGAACCTCTTTGGAGGTCAGACAGTAAGACCCAACTTCAGATTGGAAAGGAGGAAAGAAGTGAAGCCTGAATCTGGGATGTCTTGGAAGTTTTTAGCTAATGCTCCCAAGAGACACTGAGAGCTGCTGAAAATAGAAAACCAACCTGCCTGTTGCACAGACTGATGCATAGAGATACTCTGGGGCAGGAGCAGTGGGACACAGTGAAAGAAACCAGCCTTTGCAGGGCAGCTTAGAGCACTGTGGTCTTCTTTGTTCTTCTTCCACCCGAGACCATGCTGCTGTCAGTCAGTGACACAAGAAATGTCTTAACAACGGGCATCAGGAGTATCTGCAGTCCTCAGCCCTGCTGTGGAAAGGTTATCTATTGATCGCTGTCAACTGATAGAGTGTGGAGAAAATGAAGTCTAAAAGGGACATTTTGTTTTAACGACTTATTTATGAGGTAGTTCTTGCTGTTGCAATAAGGTGAATATTAAAAGCACTAACCAAATTAAATTCTCAGATCCTGAAATGTTTTTCTGAGTTCTTCTGTGTCTGTGAGAAGATGGATTTTTATATTCTCAGTCACTTGGACAGTATGTTTTCATAGGCACAGGAAGTGTATGGATACAAGCTAAGGGAAATGGATTAACTATTCCCAGATCTGGTACTTGAAACTTCACTTATTTAGTTTGGATGCTGTGGCATGTAATTACTTGCTTTTAAGATGGGACACAATGTCCACTATGAAAGAACCAGAGGAAAGTTTAAGATGCTTCTGTTGATTAAACAGTATAAAAGTGCACTTAAGGATATATTAATGAAGTCAGAACACTCCAATATTTGCAAAAGAATTTTTTTCCTGGCTTATCTTTTGTAAATGCAGCAAAAGCACATTATGATCACAAATTAACTGATACCTGTGCAAGGTTTAAGTTAAATAATTTGCTTGTGCCAAGTGCATTCTCACCTGCAAATACTGGACTAATGAACATCTTTTATTATAGAGCACTGAAATCACTGAATGGATTAAGCATGCATTTGCTTCCATTTCAAGACAGATTAAGTTTGGGCCAGAAGCAATACTGAAATTCATGAAATGCATATTGTAACAATGTGAAAGGCTTGAGGAGCAGTTGCAGGAACCTATTAGTATAAGGACGTACCCAAGACATGGAGGCTCAGAGAGTTGTCATGCTTCAGCCCTGGAGGGGCAAGAGCAGGCAGGGAGAAACACCTCTCCAGGTCATGGTGAGAAGTGCCTCCCTCCCATAGGCCTTTGCAGGCACATGTTAATCCCTTGAGTTCTATTGGTTAATACAGTTGATGTCACCCCTGTTCATCCCAGTTCAGCCCCTGTTTGCCATATATGTACCTGCCCTGGACTGTTCTTCCTTCTCCTGATCACCATTGGCTCTGTTTTGCTGCATTGCTCCACCCCTGTTATCCCACTGGTTCTCCCAGTTGGCTGCCCCTCCTCTGCACCACTTTGGCCCTTGACCCTCAGATCCACCCCTTCTTCCCTGTATTTAACCCTGTGCCCTCAACCCTGTTCTCCTCTTTGTCCTTGGACCCTGTTTGAGGCAATAAATTGTTCTTAATGCTCCATACAAAGTCCCATTCTTTACTCTCTTTTATCAGGATTTCAATAAGCATGCTGCAGGCTTTGAGAGTGCTGGTCATTCACAACATCTGTTGAAGCACACTGCTTCAACAAGCTAGATGCTGAAAAGTTTAAAGTCTTGGCAATTCAGTAGCAAGCTCCTCCTTCAAGGCTTGAACCTTAAAAGTGTCACCATTCTTAGGCTCTTAGGCTGGCAGATTATGGGGACTGCATGGATTTTGTATATAAAGCAGCACACATGAACAGAAGATGCTAAATACTGCTTCAAAATGTCTTTTTATGCTGTTCTTTAGGGGTTTTGTTTTGTTTTTAGAGGAGTGCCTATTTAACTTTAAACACTTCTTGATAGAAATAACAATAAAAAGAAAAAAAAGACTTGTTTATGGGGAGAGGAAAAAAGAGACACTTCACAGGCTTTTAAAGTCAGTGCTGGGATTGCTAGGTGGTTACTTTCCTGGCACAGACATAAAACAACTGGAAGAAAACAGTCACCCTGGTGACAGCCAGAACAGCTTTGGTTCTCTTAACTGAAGTCCTCCAGAAAAACAGACAGCTCAGAAAGGCTGGATCTACATCAGCCAGCAGCTGTGTTTTGTTAATAATTATATATAATAATATCATACAGCTGTGTGCTATATGCCAGGTGGTTTCCACTTCTGCACACTATGCTTGGAAAACTGTTAAAGTTTTGGGTATTTTTGCTGACAGAGGTCTATGGCTACTCTGCCAAATAGCTGCCCACTTAAATGGTTACTCACCAAGTGTATAAACCTTTTCTGTAGTCTACCAGGCACTGAGTGTTGCCTTATGCAGAAAACAACTTCACTGTTTTCCCATAGAGCTACTTTCTGCCATTCAGATATTTTACTAGAAAAGAGAACATTTTTAAAGGTATTTGTAGTGTACTAAAGAGAATATTCCGCCAGTGAACTTTACTTACATGTTTTATCTTCTTTTTAGTTGCTGTAGTAACTCACTGTATAAGCTGAGTATTCCTTTGCACTTTTAGTCCACAGTCAAATTCTCTGAGCAGTTAACTTATTACTAGTAACTAAAAAGCAACGTTTTCAATGTCATTGGACTATAAATGACAAAATATACACATTGATTTTATTTATATGGTTATCATTTAGAAGTCCCGCTTTAAGCAGAGTTTCTGCAGCACTGACTTGCAGTCAAACAGCTGGAGAGCCACTTGCCTTTCCTGTCTCGTCCTGACCCACATTAAAAGGTGTGAGATTCACCATGGGGCTGAGAAGAGAGATATTGTGACTGACAAGGAGGTTGCAGTGAATTTCTCCATCTCCTGCCACAATGTTGTATTTGATTATAATTAATGAAAAAATCCTACCTGAAAAATCATTAAATACCAAAACCAAACAAGATCAAAACCCAAAGGAAAACAGTTTGCAGTGTGAAAACCCACCAGGAATTAAGATCAATATATTATGATACAGTTTATAATATCTAGATGTGGAAGGATTTACCACATATTGAAATCTATAACAGAAGGAATGTTCTGCTTTCCCTGTGTTCCCACTAACAGTGGTAGAAGAAATGAGGATTTTCTTTTAAACTAGAAGTGTTCTAGGCAAAGCAGTCTTGGGGAGTACATAACTTGTAATTTGCAGCTTTAAGCAAGTGATAATTTATACTATTAACCAAACTGTAATTGTTATGGGAGAAAACACTTTTTAAAAAGGCCAGAGAATAGTGACTTTTCAGAGTCAGCAGTTATGAAATGAAAATAGGGTTTGGTCTCACATTGCATACTTCCATCATTAAAGGCAACTGAAATGACAGTGCTGACAGCTTTGGTATGAAAAAGTTTCCTTTCAACACAGATTGAATACTCTGACAAGTGCACTATGTCAGTGGGCTAAAAGCCTCTGTTAAATACCAAAGATATGCTTTGGGACAGACCAGGGGTCTATAACTTCCTAGGCTTTGGGTTGCTGATTTGTGTAGGACATGTCCAAGGGCTCTGAACTGGTGTAAATCCACGTTTTCCTTTGATTGTGGGAGTGCACAGATTCAAAGCAGGAGCAGAAAATGGGGGCCATAACACTGATGAGGTGAAAAAGTCTTGCCTAAACAATTGACAACCCTAGAAGTCCATCTTCTAGAGCAGACAAGATGAATTCTACAGACTCGCTTTCTGGGTCTCCTCTCTGATCTTTGCAGATGTAAGATTTCATCTATCCTCTGTCACTTTGTTCAACATGCTTCATTTGATCCAGGAATGCTGTTAGGCAATTGTTGTTTAAGCTGGTAGGGAAATCAAGATAAAGTTCTGAAGGTCTGGACAGAAAACTACAGGAAGCATTAGAACCTCATTGGATGCAGAGAAATTACCTTCTATAGTCACGTTTTTGATAATTTCCTTGTTTTCAGCACTGGCACATAAAAAGTTCTTATTAAACTAATGTACCACATGGCTTAAATGTTCCAAAAAACCCCAAGTCAGAAATAAAACTGGTAGAATTACTGTAGACAATACATTTTTTCAAAACAATCCATATTTACATATTTTATAATTGCAGTACTCTTTGAAATCTATCATGTCTGAATTTACTTTCTCTATTATTTTTAGCCACAAAATTGACTTCATCTTTTTCAGTGAGATTTTTCCATTAATGGCATTAACCAGGAAAAAAATTGTTTTGTCCAGGTTTATTTAAAGTCCTGTCAGGTAGGATGAATTCAGCAACAACAAATATTTTTCCCTTTAAAAAAAAAGAGAAGGTTTTAATGGAAATGATTGCCAGAATACCTCAGATGTTTCCCCCTTGAAACTTCAACACAGTTTCCCTCACTGAACTGCAGGACTGTCATTACAGCCTCCACTGTGAAAATAAGAAGAACAACTTGCCTGCACTTAATCATAAACAATACCAATCTCAAAAAGTGTGTGTACATGTGTCTGCTTCCTTCCATACCTGAAAACTTTTATGCAGAAGCACATTCTCTCCACCAAAACTGGAGAAAGGCTTTTCCCTTTGGAATTTGCAGCTTGGGTAAAATCAACCTTTTGATCCAAGCAGTTCTGAATTTTAAAATTATTCTTTAAAATTATGTTCTTTAGAACAAACAAACCAAAAAAAATAAAGGCACAACATAGCAGCATGTCATCAGGATTAACATTCAGACCCAACACATCATTACCTTTTCTCCTCCCTTTCATGCTCTGCCCTCACCCATCCCCTCCATACTCCCCAGCACTAACAGGTCTCCCCTCAGGCTTGCTGGCTTCTCAGAGACCCACGTGCCATCTGCCAGGATGCTCACTCTGTCAAACCTTTTCTAGGAAATAGCAACTTTCTCCTCCTCCTCTTCCTCTTCCTCCCTGCCCACCCATAAATCCTGACTTTGGCAATCATCAGGCTGTGCTGTTGAGAGCTACAACACATCCTGTAACTCTACCCAGAGTGCTATTCCTGTCATCCAAGACAAGTCTCTGAGGAAAGTTGGAATTACTGTTGGAATTACCAAGAGTTTATAGGGGCAAAGGAGCAATGCATGTCAGTTCAGCTCAGCCTTGTTGTTAATTCCTATCTCATTAGCTGACCATTAACTTCAGCTTCTCCTTTGTCATTACTTCTGCAAAGCATGTCTCCCCTTGCACTGACTGTCCTTGTTTGTGAATACATTTGCTCAGACACATTAGCATTCCTGTTGCAAATTTCATTTTGTAACATTCTGGAAGAAACATTTAATCTCTGATCTCATCGCTGCCGTGTTTTGAAGCCATGGCAGTCCTCTGCTGCAGTGTTTAACTTAGTACCTTCTGAGAATTTAATTATCACACTTTTACCACTACCCTTGCTAGAGATGACTGGAATAATCAAAACATGAATAACTTGAGCATATTTGTTTACCTGTCCCACTGCCCATGGAGGATTCATGGGACCATCTTGTACCTCCAGTAATGGCAATTACACAACAGGGAATGCTCTTGGTGGGGCTAGGGGGGAAAAAATGTCACAGTGATTGGAATTGAGACCCACTCACTTTCTTGCACTGGGGCTGCAAAACCTCTTTGGAGAAAGAAAAACTGGAAGAATTGTAAGGTGGCTTACTCATTTTTAGGTCAAGTAGGCTTTCTCCTCATCCACATTATCTTAGCTTGCATCACTAAAGAATGTGTGTTCAATCCTGTAAAACACCTATCACATTTATCAATAAAACATCAATAATCCAAGATGGGTAAGGGCTATCTGGGCCTTGAGTAAATATTCAACATAAATCATGGGAATGATATTTAATTTGCATTATTTGCAGGAAGGGATATTGCAAGACAAGGGCTTGGTATTTAGTTTCTCTCATTCTCTGATGGACACTACATACCATTTACATATCCTCTAATAGTCAATGCACCAGTGCTCAGAAAATAAAACTCACATTAGGGAGAAGTTTGGCAATGAAGTTTTTGAAAGAGCAATGTGTTTTTGTACTGAAACATGAAATAAAAAAGAGAAGAGCAAAGGAGGCAAAAGAGAGATAGAGTGTTTATGACCTAGTTACTACAAGGTACCTTTCTCTTCTGCTAAGTGCATTGATTTCTTGGTCACACTCTTGTCCTGTAAATAGGGCAGCTGAAGATAGACTTTTCCTCTTCTCAGGTGCAAGCAGGTTTTCACAAAATCAGTAAGAAAATGCAATTCACATGTAGGCAGTCTATGAGCTTGCCTGTTTGTTTGGATTTTCCCTGCTCTCCTTAAAAGAAGCTCTTGTACGCCTCTTAAGTTTACTAGGATATGGGGACACGAAATTCAGGGCACTAATTTCCATGGATTATGGCTTTCTTTTATGCATTTATATCAGCTTTATAAAAGCATATAAACATGGGAGCCCTAGTATTTCTTATGTCTGGAAGGCAAAAGATTCTTGGCTACTGTTGACACTTTCATATACAGTGCAGCAACCTGGAGAAAGATGGCTCCTTTATGAAATTCTGCTTTATCAAAGCAGACAGCTGTCAGCTTCTTCCCCACAGCACACATGAGGAGCCATGACCCAGCCCCCTCACGCTGCACCAGGGATTATCCCAGCACTGCTGGCTGCCCTTGATCCTTCTCTCCCATGAAGCAGAAACATGAGGGGCAGCTGGCAAAGACCCCTCTGCTGTTTCTTAAGGCACAGGCAGCCTTTCCAGGGTGGAGACTGCCTCTCATCCTTGCCTTGTGGGTCCCTTGGCAACCTTAGCCCCACTGCTCAGAGGTCCTTGCACTTTAGAGGGGTGCAGAGGTCCACCAGCACCCTCAGGATGGGGCTCAGCCTCCTGCCCACCCCAGAGATCACCACAGGCAAGAGCACATTCATTGTGGTTCTTTGGCTTCAGCTCAAGAGGAAAGTGGCCAAGGAAGTGGTGGCCATGCCAGCACTCCAGGAGGTGTCCTAGTCCCCTGTCCTCCCAAGCACAGTGCAGATTCTTGGGCCCAAATAAGCCTGTGAGGAATCAAGGACTAGGTTGTCTCATGGAAAAGCAATGGCATCACAATGGTTCATGGTAAAATAGATGGCCATGGCAAATGGCAAAGGGTAAACCTCAGACTACACCACCACCCCAAAGTGGAAGTCAGGCAGGAAGTCATGGGCATCACTTACCCCAAAAACCCTGTTTCTCTCCTGTCTGGACTAAAGGAACCTGAGTTTTGGTATCGAAAAAAGCAAAAAGGGGAGAGTGTTGCTCTTTTTTTTTTTTCCCCTCCACCTTTCCTTTTTACTATCCTATCCTATCACTCAGTGACCCCACCATGCTGAGACTGAAATAAACAGCTTTCCAAAATGTTGTCTGAAAGTGGCTAAACTATGGACAAACCAGACTTCCCCTAGAACTGACTGACACCCACTTGTCTTCCCCATGAGCACCAAGAATCAGCAGGCACAGTTCAAACACTTCAACCGGGCAATGTGTACTGGGCACTGGCTTGATAAAACAAGAGAGCCATGAGACAGCAGCTTCACTTGCCCTGTGCTTTGCTGCTCCTGCTCTTGATATTTAAAGAGCATTATGGGATTCTGTGCACTTAATAACTGCTGCCTCAGAAGGATTTGGTTGCTGAATACAAATAAGAAGCTATGTGATTAGGTGTCATGCATTCTGATACATTTTATTACATTTTACTCTTATTTTTTTTAAGATAAAGGAGAATTCAAGCAGAGAGGAAATGCTTTCTCTGCAGTCTTATTACCAAGGTTGTATCTTAGAAGCTCTCACTATAATGCTAGTCCCTCGATATGTGTGGCTGATTTTTAAATTGCAAAGAGTTATATTTCACAAGTGTAGTAATATTTGAGGAAGCCTGCTTCAATATCTCCAGTTATCTCAGGATGAAAAGACAGATGCTTAGGTAGATTCTGGCTACTCAGATGTTAGTAACATTTAATTTCTGTTTACAGTTGGGAGGAGAAAGCTGTCACTCTTTACCTCCTTAGTCTGTTCCATTACCTGATAGCCTCCCTCCACCCAAACTCTTTGCTCCCTCTGTTTCTCCTCTGCCCTAATCATGCTCCTTACCACATGCCACCTTTTCTCTAACACTTGCATGGTGGCTTTTCTTATCTTGCCCACATCATCTCCTTTCCATCCTGCTGAGTTCCCAGTAGACTCCATCTCATGTCCCACGTTTTTGACTTTCTCCATCTCTGATTTGCACTCTCAGGACCCACTACCATCCTCCCATCCTTGTTCACCATTCTGACTTACCCCTACCCTTATGGTGGATACACCTTCCCTCCTGCCCCAGCTGCCTCTCTGCTCCCCACTCTCTTGTTGCCTCACTGCCTTCTCTTCTGGCTGATGCATGGTTTGAGGAAAACATTATTACGGCAGTAATGGGTGAAAAAGCAAGCGTACATTTCTGCTGCAGAAGATCTGCCTGTGCAGCACACATAATACATCTCAGGCGTGGGTGCTTCGTATCCATCAGTACATCTGCAGTCTGAAATTAGAAATCTGAAATCTTAATTGTATAGTCAGTAATGGGACCAAAATGTTGCCATGGTGAAATAACAGGAGGAAAGATCAATTATAAGACACTGAAAAATGAGATTTCACTACAGCATAATGTCCCGCCTGAAAAAAGTTGTCTACCCCTGTACTGTAGTGTCTCTCATTTTGACCAGAATAAAGGAGATTTTGTTCACATGTCATCAAATTTGCTTCAGTTGTTGGGTCTGATGTCATCCAGAGTCGGAGCTCATGCAGTGTTTTTCACCAATCTGCAGAGCTTTGTGCCCTGTGATGATGTGTTTTGTCCCCACTCCATGGCCAGCACTCCTCCTGACAGCGTGCTGGTGAAAGGCACAGTGCTGACAGCTACCATTGGGGCTGGCAGCTGTGAACAGCCCAAATTGCTCTTCTTGTCTGGGACTGGGACTGAAAGTAGTGGCCTGAAATTACAGAAAGAAAAGGGGTTTTTGTTCCTCAAGAAAAACTCTACAACAATAAAGTTGGTGAAGCAGAGCAGCTGACTGCTGTCAGATCCCAAAGAGACCCCAGCAGAGGAGGGTTTTGGGAAGAAGTCAGACTATCAGTTCTCAGAACAGGTTTTGATGGAGATCCTGCCCTGAGGCAGGGGATGCTCTGGGTGACCTACCAGGCCCTGACAGGACCATCTTCTGTGAATCTGCTTGAGGGTTTTCTGGTGGCCATTTTTGTGGCTCCACAAAATATCAAGGCGTTTCCTTCTCCTTATCTTTACTTAACTCTTCATCCCCCTTTAAAAGCTCATGCATTGTAATGTGACTATGTATATTTTCAGAAGTGTTTAGTTTTAATGACAAAATATTTATTTATAAATCTTAAAGCCCACTTAGTTTGATGCATGGATTCTTTCTATGTTACTTCTAATCAAGAAGCTGGATATTTTCTGTTATCCCTTTCACAAAGCTGGATTTTGCATGGAATCTCAGAAATGCATTAATTTCACTATAACGTCTTTAAATTTTTAATGCTCTTGTCAGCTTATCTGTCTGATAGCTTAATTATTCTTTCAATCTTCCCAACAGGCTGCAACAGAGTACAGCTTCTGATTATTTCCTGACCTTTTCTCCCCCCCCCCCCCACTAATTCATTCCAGTTAAATTGGGAAGTTTGGGTTTTTTCTGAAACTTTGCTTCACATGCAAATGGACATTTCCAGTTACTTTTTTCCTTGACCATCTCAGGCAATATTTTCATAGGAATATTGGAAAACATGGTAAAGAAAATAGTGGTTTAAAATGGATGCAAGACAAATTGAAAAATCCTTCTGAAAACATGGATGTTTCACTGTCGCTACGGGAGGGCATTTCCAGTGGGGTCAGTCCTAGATATGAGTCTATGAAATATTTTCAGTGATGATCTGGATGACAAAATACACTTGTATGCTTCTAAAAGCTGACCATGCTACCAAGCTAGCAGGGGTTGTGGGCACCTCAAATGACAGGATCAGAATTCAAAATGATCTTGATAAATTGAAGGACCTGAAATCAATAAGACGAAATTCAATAAAGACAAGTGCAAAGTGATACACTTAGCAAGGAGAAATCAAACGCACAAATACGAAATGAGGAATAACTGGTGAAGCAGCAACTCTGCCAGAAAACGTCCTGGGGGCATTGTATATCATGAGCTGAATATAAATTAGCAACATGATCCTGCCTTGAAAATGGCTAATGACATTCCCAGATGTATTAATATATAAGTTATTACAGGAAGTAGTTGTTTTCATTTACTTATTTACTTGATACGGATTAGGTCAGTAACGAACCACTGAGTTCTGCTCTAAACAGCAAGTTTAGTAAAAGAACAAAATAGCAGAGAAGAAAGAAACAATAAAGACTAGAGAACTGCAAAATGTAACCTATAAAGCAAGACTGAAAAAAAATCTATTGTTTCTAGTGAGAACATAGACCATCTTTAAATATATAAAAAACCCTTTGCAGAAACCACAATAAAATGAATTGTTTTATTGAAGGAGACAGGAAAAGTTGCTGCTGGCTTAATTTTGCAGAAACAGAGAATCAAACTTGATATTAATAGAAATGAAAGGACAATAGTTCAGCACTGTATTGTAAAATATCCTCATTTGGGTAAGTGGTATTGTTGGAAGCTTCTGAGACTGATTGCAGGATTGACTTCTAGTGCTGGCCTAGGTGTACCTATCTTAGTTCACAATAGGAAAATTAATTGAATAACATGTCTTTTGTTTTTTAACACAATATGAGGCAGCACTATAGAACTCCACTTTCAATTCTTGCTTTAGTAGTTGTCTTGCTCAGCTATTAATTTCAACAAAAACCCCGAAGATGGGGGATGGAGTGAAAGTGCCCTTTTTGGAATTGCATTGATAAGATGCTGACACAAGGGTCAATTACTTTCTGAGCACACATTGCAGTACCAGACAAACACAGAATAAAGCCCTAATTCCTAACCCACTGGATCTACAATTTGAGAGACCAGACAAATGCTGGTCCATATAGGTGCAGAAGGACTTGAGGAGATAATATTAATCAGCATTGCAATGGTACAAGCGCAGGAGAAGTGTTCTTGTCAATTTTTGTAGATTTTACAGCCAAGGAAGATGTTGAAGTAGGGTCTGAAGGGAAATAACAAAGAACTTCTGCAGGGTAGACTTTTCCAAGCATTAGAATAGGAAAAGAAAATTAAAATAATTGTTTTATAAAATGTGAAAGCTGGTAAGAGGTTGGTACTCAGGCCAGAGAAGAGTGTTTACTTGTATAGAAGATGAGAAGTGATAGATCACAGAAGGAGAGCCTGAGAAGAAAGAAGATGTTGGTAGTCTGGAGGGTTAATGAGCATATACAAAGACAAGGCTGCTATTGTTAATGTGGCAGGTTGGGAAAATTGGATGTAAAAAATTATTCTGAAAGGATGAGAGTTAGAAAGGCTGCTTTAGCTTGAGATATGAGATGAAAACTTAGACCCTGTACAAGAATTTCAGTTGCATGGATGGATAAGAAAGGCTGTGTCTTTGACAAACTGTGTGGAAGAGTCTTGCATAGTCTTGATGTGAGAACTGAGAGAGACTTCAGGTAACAAGTATAACACAAATAACAAGAATAATTGACAGGCAGGATAATGAAGTTGTCAAAAGCAAGATAGAGAGCAGGAATGGAGAGGAGTTAGGAAGAGAGATAAGAAATTTCCTCTTAAAGCATATTGTGCTTGGATTGGCAGTGGAAAATTCCAATCTGGATGCCAGGAAGATAGCTCAGATCTGGGACAGAGAATCACACTTCTGGGTCATATGCCCTAACCTCTCTTTCTTCCCATTCACACAACCAAGGCAAATCTTCATCTGCAGGAACATTTCTGGAGAGTATGATGTAGACAGAAAATGCAGAGGGATGCCCTACATGGGACCTGGAGGGAACATAAAACAATTCCCTGGAGAGTAGAGATAAATTGTAGTAGACATGGGAAAGGACAGATTCAAAGGAGCCAGATGAAATCAAGAAGGATGACACAAATTATATGACACATTAAGTTTACTACAACTCAGTACTGTGTTCTCAGAGGTACAAGTAGGTGACAGCCCTCTTCCCAGAAGCTGAAGCCCTAACCTGCTGGGACCATGAATTTTTTGCCATCCAAACAGAGTAAACGCATTTCAAGTTCTCTTCTCAAGGCTGGGGGAGGTTTTATAAATCTTTCAAGTGGCCATCTGTTACCAAATGCTACAGTTTTTGCATATCTTGCTCAGGTCTGTGCATAGCCTCTTTCATATTTAACTAGTGCATAAACTCTGTAATGAATTTCTGGTGCTCCTCAACTCATGACAAATGATGTTTGCCTGGAGATGTCAGCTCCTGCACTCTCCAGGACTACCTCACTAGAGAAAACCACTGCCCAGCACGGAGCCCCCTGCTCTGCTGCAGCTGCTGGGTGGGCTCTGGACAGGCAAAGCCCCTGTGCTGGAGTCTCAGCAGGGTTTCTGCTACCACCTGAGCAATGGCCATGATGCTCAGGGGGCAGTGCACCTTGGCTCTGCACAGTCTTGTGTCACCACATGGGAATGACAAGAAGACACTCCCCCAAAATCTTCTTACCTAAGCAGGAACAGTGCTGATAAGGCAAAGAAGACTGGTTGTGACAAAACCTCTAGAGACAACATGGTGAAATTAAGCACAGGTTGCTTAGGTTATGTGACTTTCTTTTAACTGCTTTTATTATTTTCAGAGTACTTCTCAACATTTCCTGAGGAAAAGACCAATATTTATTGTCTGAAGTCTTACGAAATTATCCTGATTTTATGGCTGGAGCAATAAAGATATACAATGGGTAACATTTGCTCTCTCACAGAGATCTGGAATTCTTCTCTAAAATAATTGTTTTCTACATTATTAATAGACTGTTGCTACTCCTAATATTTTTTAAGTTTACATGATTTTTTAAATTGAAAATCTCCTTTTTTAAAAATTTCTCTTGGCAATCTCAGATGTCTTCTGTTATGAGTAATGAAAAATTAAACACTGTGACTGTAGCAAGAGGACATTTAGAGCAGGAAGATGAGCTGAGTCATGGGGAGTGTGTGGCCTTTCCCTCTGTCGTGTTTTCCACAAGGCCTCCCAGCATCACCAGCCCTGGCTCCACTCCATGCAGAAGAACCCAGCATAGTGACAGCTACATGCAGATAGAATATCACAAGGTCTCTCCTTTTTATGCTGGGAAAGTGCTTCTACTTTTACAGTTTCCTATATGCTTTAATTTTTTTAAAAAACGATCTTATAATCTATACTATAATGCTGCTATGAATTTTATAAATTGATGTCTGAGTCATAAAATCAGATGACGGCTGGAAGAAGAAAGACCTGCCTGTCCAGCTCGAGAGTCTCCTCTTTTCTATGTGTAATTTTCTCTATTTCATTACTTATCATTTAAAGATTATAAAATATCTTTTCTTGACCTTTCTGTAGTGTGCTCTGTTACACTGAATTTAAGAACTGAGATTACAAATACCAAATAAGGAGAAAGAAGAAGACTCAATTTCAGCTCCAGTGGCCAGGCTTTATTTCCTCTCCCTACTTGCTGCTTTTATACACCAGTCTAGCTCCAGTGACAGTGGAGATTTATATCTGCAGTCATGGCAGAAGAATTGGCCTAGGCACTGAAGGAGATGAATACTTCAGAAACAATGGACAAATAGTTCAAAACCTCACTGCCATTTTTTCTCCATAGCTAATCCATAGAGGATTTGCACTCCTTTCAAGAACAAACTGCATGGAAATATACCCAATATATATTCAAGAAATATCAGCCAATATTTGCAACTTCTCAGAAGTTTCTGAGTAAACTGAAAAAAAAAAAAAAGCTTCATGTTCTCAGCCCTGGAAAAATATCACCAGAGCTTTAAGCACAGAATTAGGCTCCCTTCCTCCTTATGTTTTGAGCTAGAACTAATTTAATAGCTTTCTATCAGTGTGTGTCTCAGGGGAAATGTGCACAAGCTTCTCCTTTTTCTATGTCCATTGCATCTCTGGGAGGCAAACAAAAGCAGACCCACTCTGTATCACCAAATGTTCCTTGTCATATGGGGACTTCCACCTCTAAAACATCTAAGTTTGCTTAGGTGCCTGTCCTTGCTGCCCTTTTCCCATTTCTCTCTCTGTGGATGCATTTTAAACCTCAGGTGTAAGCAGGCTTACATTACATTAAAAAAAGAGTGAAAAGCAGAAGGAGCCAAAGCCATCACTATAGGACCAGAGCCTCATTAAAAATATCTGGCCTTTGAGTCATTTTACATCTGAGGCCAGAAAATACATTTATACTGGTTCTGGAGTTTGTAAAAAAAAGTTGAGATGAAGTTATACCTTCTTTTCCTATTAGTCAAATTTCCAGGACTTATAGTTACAATCAACATAGCCTGTATATATCATGATACAAAATTCTTAAGACCATTTAAAAAATTAATTTTTGTAGAGTAGAATTTATAAGACTTCTTATGTTATTCATTTTTAAGTAAATAGTTGATTCTGTATGACAAGCATTATTGGAAAAAACATCAGTAAGATGTTAAATGCTAAGTCAATGCTGACTCTGCAAAGAAAGTTAAAATACTAAAAATAAAAATGAGAAAAAGAAAAATTCATCACTGAATATCAGAATGCTGCTGTGAAGGATATTGCATGTATAAAACATAGCTGCATGTTGTTCATATAAAAGGGAGATGGAGCTTGCAGTGAGACATGTAGATATACCCTAAATAATACCAATGGTATTTTCCAATGAACTGTTTATCTTACTGTATTGTCTAAACATCATCAAATTGCATAAACATCAACAATTCACATAAAAAGGAGATTTTGGGATCTTTCTTATTACTAGTAAAGGAAATTGGCATCATCTTTTTCATTAGATGGAGCACAGATTTTACATGTATATTTTTAGCACTTTTTTCTCTCTTCATAAATGTACAATTCTTAAAGCATTAGGATCCAGCCAGAATCTGTTTCTGAACCCACTAAGCAAGACAACAAGCACAGAAAGAGAAATCAGAGAACCAAGGTTGTTACCCTGGCACATTTCTAGCCTGCTCCCAGCCTCCTGTTTCCATGGCTATCTGGAGCTGCAAGAGCTACTGCAGTGTGTTGCATCCCCTGAGTGTCTTCAGCTAGATAGAAATGAAGTAATAATCTTTCCCCATTTAAAACAGGTAAAAAATGTGGTTAGAACTTGAGGAGAGTGGATAACTCTATTTCATAAATGCAAACTTTCCTGGCCTTAACACCAGGGAGAGGGAAGTAAACCACAAGGCCAGCTTTTCTGATTCAGATCCAGGGGAAAACATGGCTATAGCTTGTAGGATTCTATTCAGTGACAGATTCAGAATATAAACTCTTAATTTACTATATAGACTTACTGTTACTTTTAACCAAAATCTAGACCTGATGGATGTGCACCTAGCCTCTTCTTCCTCTGTAGGGCTACAGCTTCAAAATGTGAAAGGAGATTAATGGACACAAAAGGAAAACCAGAAATTCGCCCAGGAAACAGAATGCCTTCAACCATTTGGACAGAAAGGAAAAAAAACTTCATTTTGATGGGCCAGCAAGGAGAGAATGGCAGATTAACTTTCCCACTGGGAGCAATACACCTGAATTTCTGACTCCAAAGAAATTCAACCTCAAACCTCAGGGACTTGATCTCCACACTCAAATGTCGCCCAGGGGCTGGCAGGGACTGCTCTGTTTCCTGCCACTGTCAGCTCTGGCCTTATTGTCCCTGGGTTCCTCCAGAGAGGAGGGAAGGGCCACAGCCACTTTGCTGAGGCTCTACCCTCCCCAGATCTCCCTGAGCCAGGACTCAGGGAGCACCTGTGCCAGTGCAACAGCAAAAAAAGCACCTTATGCAGCCTGAGGGAGCTGAGTTGTCTCAAACAGACCATCATGCTTAATGTGAACTGACCAGGGAAAGCTCTCTGTGATTTGGTCTGAATAAACAAATGGTGAGCTCTCCAAGGTGAACAAGCAAGGAGATATAAGTGAAAAACAAAACAAGCCACCTTTTCAGCAGTATGATTTACTTTGGGCATTCTAGAGCTTGGCACCTATCCCAGATGCTTTTTCAGAAATATTTCCTTCTTGTTCATAAAGGGTCAGAAGATAATTGTCAAAGTTATGGAAGTGTTTATTCCTCTTAAACAGAAATATCTGCCATGTGAGCATTCACCTCTGAGCTAGCTGTCTGGATTTCTTCATGGTCTGTGGAGAGTGACAGGCATGCTGCAGGTCTCATCCCTCTTATCCAAAGGTAGGTGATCTGAAATGCATTGGCTGGACCCTGCAGGAGAATTGTCCATTTTTTCCACTGACTCTAACGGGAGACATACACAGTGAGGTCAGGTTAGTGGTCTACAATGTAGACATCTCTGTTTGTACAGATCCATCCTCCCTCAAGAAAAACGCTGACTTTCTCGGTTATAACAAATTTGATTCCTCTATTACATCTCTTTCTTGACAAACAAAACACCTTGTCAAAGGAAAGGTTAAGCTAGAAGCTAAAAACAGAGGTGGAAATTAATTTGACTGTAAGACAGTGGCATAAAATTACAACTTGCAGCATAGTGCTAAACACAGTATTTTTCTTACATTTCTGAAATATTCTACTGATTTTGCTGATGACTCCCATAGATTTTAGCTAGCTTTTCCATTTCATAGTTGTGACTCCTTGACGATTTTACATTCTACCATCACTCAGATATTAATGCAACCTTAGTGGCAAGTGTTCAGTAGCCCAGATGAGATGCCAAAGGTTAGTAATGACTTTTGAACAAACACTGCTAAAGTGGCAATGTGTACTTGAAAAGGCACAATTTCTCCCAGCAGTTCAACATTGTATTTTAACTTTGTATGCAGAGAACCTGTGGGTGTCTTTTTATTCTTCAACAGCATGCAACAGAGCAGTGCCATTTTGCACGCTCATGGGAAAGTGTTACTTCAACCTAATTGACACTTTTTGCTGCATGGAAGTTATTTACCCAGAAATACTACAGTGGAGGGTCAAATTGCTTTCAATAAAAGAATCCAATTACTTGAGATCTTTTACAGGATGAAGACATTGCATTGTGGCAGTAGCTCCCCTCTATTGTTAAGGCTAAAATGATGCTGTACTGAACAAAATATCCTCAGCTCTTACTTTCTTTTTGGTTGTTGAGTTTGCAGGGCAAGAGAGGAGGGCAGAGTTCACCGAAGAAGTAAGAAAAGAAAAGTTATTCAGAATTGGTCTTTTTAGCCATATATGGATTATGTTCCAATCAGATGGACTGAGGAATGAAATCTACACAAGGACTGAATTTCTTTTGAAAGACTTGAGTTCATATTGAGTGTTGTCTTGACATCTAAAAACTAAGCTGGAAGGTTGAGTCTGTGATCCTCTTACTGTAATTTGTTCTGCTTTTAGAAATACACAGGAGAGCAGATCAGAAAAGAAAAAATTAGGACTTAGTTCTAAACCAGGAGAAAAAAAAAGAGGAGTGAAAAGTTTCACAAACAAGTCAAATTAATGTCAATTCCATATATATGGTGACACAATTCATTTATCAATTTGCTTGTAAACAGGGAGGAAATAGCAAGGAGATAAACAACAGTCAGCATGGGTTTGTGAGAAACAGATTACAGACCAACTTCTCTGCCACGGTAGCAGGACAGGTTTTGTGGTTGGAAGAAAAAGAGACAGGATTTACATTTTGATTTGAACTGCCCTTTTGACTCTATCAAATGATACTTTTGTAACCAAGCTTGGGAAATTTCTTGACAATGGAACCACAATAAGCATCAAACCTGACTGGAAAACAATAATGTAGAGATAGCTATGGGCAGTCATCTCAAACCAGAGGGTGATCAGAGAGGGGCTTGGTCCTGCCTGGAGTGTGCACAGAATTTGTGTGCAGGAGGAGGTTCTGCACCATGGAGTCAAGGGGAGGGAGCTCCGAGGAGCTGATGAACAGAAACAGAGACCTGTGTGTGGGATGGTGCAGCACAGGAGCATCAGGAATAGGGTACATCAATAAACACAACTTCCACCAGCACCCCTTCAGCACTTCTGCTTAACAGTGACCACATTGTCTTGCTCAGAAGTGTGACTAACTCTGCAGGTTCAGTTGTATCTTCTGAATGGAAAACCCTGAAAACCACCAGTTTTATAGTTACCATAGGATACCTATACCCTCTACCTCATTTCCTACACAAGGAAGATCTGAAAATAATTGGGTTTCTGATGCATGACTGTTGGATCTCAAGAATCTGAAGTTTTTGAGCTTTCTGTGCTTCCTGGTACAGACCCCCTTGAAAATACTGTACTGGTCCTGAAACCTTGGAGAAGACTTGTAAATATGAATAATAAGTTAGAAATCACAAATGTGTAGTGGGTTAGATGTGTGTATTTTCACTGGGTGATGGGTTTTAAATTTGAGGTTTTTATAGTATAGTGGTAGTTAGGGAAAAAGATGGAGAATTTTTGGTGGTGTCTTTTCTTCTTGTTCATCTTCTTCTCTTCCTTCTTCACGGAACTTAGGTAGTTACCTTTGGATTGGTCAGTTGAAAGTCACTCTAAGGGTCATGGGAATCTATTGTGGGTTAAAAGTATAAATAATATAGGTGTAAAACTTTTTATTGGTGTGTTTAGCTTTAAAAGACCTTGAAACAGGCTCAGCTTAGAGCCATTTTTCCTACTTCTAGCAAGGAGCTAGAAGTGCTGCTATGTTTTCTGTAAATTTTGATAAGATACAATAAACATCCAAGTCTGAACATGAGAATCCGGCTCAATTGCCTTTCTAATAATCCTGGTTCTGAACAGAGACTGAGACAAACCACTAATTAGTGGTGCAAGAGCCTGGCACACTCATACACATGACTACAATGTAGACTTAACTGTTCATACTCATGTTGTGGAGAGTTTTCTCGCCCTAAACCATTTCCATAATTTATTGCATACCCTAAGAAACGACTAACAACTGAAAATCAAGCACTTTCAGAGTCCTAATCTGAAATTTATGAGTATTTGGAAGCATGAGTATCGTAAAGCACAATGGAAAAATCTCTGTCCTTCCTGAAAATCATTTCTAACTGAGGCGAGAGTAAAGTTCTCTTTGTTGCTATCAGCAGTTATGCTGCAAAGAACCAGAACTGTTTTCAAGTTGCAAGCAGTGAACAATCACATATTTCTTAAAATTTTCTGGTGTTTTTTAATTAGGAAAATACACACAGCTACTAACTGCCTCTTTTTTATTGTTGTTCATGCATCGCTAGTAACAAATTAATGTTGCTTCCAAGCATTTTAAGTTTGTGTAGAAACACAAAAATTCAGCATTTTTAAAAAATGACAAGGTATCAGAATTATTTTTCCTCATAAATATTTAAAAGTAGAGTTTCCATGAACAGCAGTGGAAAAAGAAATGAGATTTCAATGCAAGAGTAGAAGATTGAATGTACATCTCTGATAAATCTGCTTGAAACATCCACTGGATATTATGAGAATATCAGCTGTTTTCAGAGGAAATTCTCAAATGAAAATTCTCAAATTTTTTTACTACCAGATACATATTTGCAAAGGTTTTAATTTCAACAAACCAGAACATTTTTGGTTTTTTCAAAAAGTAATGGTCAGAAACTAAAACACAAGGAGCTCCACATCAACATGAGGAAGAACTTCTCTAAACTGAGGGTGGCAGAGCACTGGAACAGCTACCCAGGGAGGTCATGGAATCTCTCTGGAGACATTCAAAGCCCACCTGGCCCACCTGTGTCACCTGCTCCAGGTGACCCTGCCTTGCAGCGGGTTGGACTGGATAATCTCCAGAGGTCCATTCCAGCCCTAACTATTATGTGATTCTGTGATTCTGTGATTTTTAAGAAAAGAAATTGAACAGCATGCCTAAGCCTTTCTAAGATTGGGACACCTACACTTAGCTGTTGTTAATTTATAGCACACTCTATTTTGAAAATTTTCTTCTGAATGCATGTTGCATTTCCCTGTTTTGTGTCTTTATGCCAATCATAATTCATATTACAATAATGTAGATTATGTTATTTTTGGTCCTTAGTTACAATTTTCCTTCTTCATTATAACTTCATTATAAATCCATATAGTGCACTTGCTTTTTTTTTTTTTCCATAAATGCCATTATTCTAAGTTCATTTTAGGACCATATTCTTTTTGATCAACATATGGTAATATTCTGAGCTAAACTGACTCCTGATCTAGCTCCACTGACCTCTTTGCCTTTTCTCAAGAAGCATCCACGAGGCCTCTGCTTGTTTTATCAGCTATTTGTATGATTGTAAAAATTATGAATATAAATACAGTTAGATTTTTCCTTATAGTAGTGCAGGCTTCTCCTTCAGCTTTCTGTGCATGAATTCCCCATGGGCTGATCCCTCCCCCTGTGTTAGCAATCCAAACTATGAGCCGGGAATCCTCCAGCTGCTCATTCCGTGAGCTGTCGACAACATGAGCAGATGTGTGTCTTTTTTTGGACTCTTTGTAACCTGATGAGTTTCCTTCCTCTCATTCCATAAGGAGCAGACAGCACATTTTAATTGCTTTATACCCTTCAGAATTTGTGCTCCCGGGGTGTGTGAAGGTCAGGGCAGAAGGCAGCCAGCATTAATACAGAGTGCAGTATCTTTGTGAGGAGGATTCATCTGGGCAGAGTGCTGGTCCCATCAGAAGGGCAGCAGGGCTTTTGTGCTTCTCCCCAGTTCACAATGCACTGGATCCTAATGAACATCTCCCAGCATAGTGGGTCGTGCCATGTGTCTGCTTGGGCCAAGGACTCTTGGAACCCTGGTCACTGAGAATTTTAGACTTTCTGTGCTGACAGGCACTGAACCCCAGGAAAGCACTGCTTTTGACCTGAGGCCATGGAGAAGGCTTCCAAAATTGAATGATAGAACTGAGATCACGGGTGTGTAATTTGAACAGAAGTGTGTAATATCACATGGTGAAAAACTTAGATTTTAAGGTTTTAGAATATAGTAATATATATAAAGCAAAACTGAGGTTTTAGGGCAGAAGCTAGTCCTTCATCTTCTTCTTCATGGGTCTTGTGTAATTGGATAGAAAAGTCAGCATCGTGGGCCATGGGTTGGTTATTGGGTTAAAAGTAAAAATCATTTAGGTGTCATTTCTTAATTGGATAGTTTATTCTTAAAAGGCCTTGTAGAGAGAGATATGGCTCCATTTTTAGTTTGTTAGCTTGAAGTGCTTTAGAACTCATGGTTTGTGAGACTGCAATACAGATAAGAAATAATAAATATCTGAGTCCGAACAAGAAATACAAAAAATTCTCACACTTTTAATCCCAACCCTGGAAAATAGAAAAATACCACGACAAAGGACAATCCTTGATTGTCCATGGCTCACGTGGCAGGTAGGTGGGAGAGCTGTTTATTCATTATCACTGCCTTGGGTGGTATTTATAACCAAGTCCTTGTTTTTTTGTGGGCACAATGCTGTGCCACACTCCAGATGAACTGAGTCCTTTGGTACAGCACTCAGGAATCTAAACAGAGCTGTCCAAAATGGGTTTAGTGGTTTTTGAGGGATCCTTTTTATATTCAAAACAAGCCAAGTTCACCAAAACTAAAGTGTTTTGTAGGAGTGCTACAAATTCTAAAAAATTCCCACTGCTATTTGGGTATAAATGTAGACACGAGGTGACTGTAAATGCTTGGAGCAAGGGAATAGCTGTTTGAGAGACACAGTAACTAAGTGACAATTTGAAATTCTCTGTTTTATTTTAAATAAGGTCAAATTCAGTTGCAGATCTACACATCTAGGCATATACCTGCATTATCATAAAAGCGTAGGAGTGTAGAGAACATTTTGTGCATTTTCATCTGTGTCTTTTTAATTGAAAGATGGATACAAATGAAACCAATAAAGAATGAAAGTGATATTTCATTTTAGTTAGCCTTTGATATTGAATAAGCTAAAGTCATCATCTCTTTCAATATTAATATGGTGTCTAAGCTCACAGTCTGTTACCAGGAGTGTGCTTGGAAGGTGTTGTAAAACAGGATGTTCTTTTCTTATTTTCTCGAGATTGTAAACACTTTTTGTAAAATAGATTAGCATTGCACAGCCTTTATTTTTGTTCACTTCTCTGCAAAGGATTTGACCCATTCCAGAAACATAAAATGCATTTGTTTTGATAAAAATATGATTGTATATTGTATTCTTCAACAAGGAGAGGACTTCCAACCATGCCATGTGCAGGTGTAATGAAACTTCAATTTTACACAAACTCTTTGCAAGGAGCACGCCAGACTTTGCTGCTGTAAGGGTTTAGGGCATTCTCCCAGGTTGTTTGTAACACAGAAAACAGACACACCAGTGTCTTTTCATATTCTTTAATATAATTTTCTATACTCCACTATTGAGTACTCATAAATCAGCTCATTTAACCTTTTCTTGGACTTGAATCAACATGTCAGCCTACCTCCAAAATCTCTGAGCTTAATGGCCATGGAACCAACTTCTGTTTTGCCATATGTCACTCTCCTGTAGACACTGTGATGACAATATCACCTCATTCCTGACTAAACACCTCTCTCATTTTGCCATAAATCCATCCATTTCCCAACCATGTTCTTTTCCTTTCCTGATGAAGTTCTGGCTGTTTTCCACCGTATCAAAGCAGCAATGCTCAGGGCCCTCTCAATCAGCTCTCATTTTGATTACTGCAATTTGCCCTTCTGCAATTCCCTAGACACTCACCTTCCCATCCCACACAGACTGCTTCCTCCAAAACCAATTTGACTGTTTCTATCTCACACATCGCTGTCCTCAAGCTTCAAGAACATCTTCACACCAAATTTTAACTGCTTTCCCTTGTGTCTACACATCTTTGCCTAACTATGGCTGAGGTAAGAATTTCAGCCCTCCTCTAAGTAGCCATCTCTAGGTAACTGACTACAGCTGGGTTAGGATTCTGCTTAGGTTAAAAGCATAGTCGTGTTACATTTATCTCTAAGTATCACCCTGATAATGCAATTTATAGAGTTCACAAGGGGTTGGGCCCAACTGCATCTCTTCCTGTGTTTATGTAGTTTTACACTACTGCTGCCTTTCTCAGTCAGGTATGTCTTGACAGAGCCGTTTATTCATCTGAGTGACTCAGGCAGAAATGGGCCAAGAAAGAACTTTAAATACTCCTATTATAGTGCAGGATGAGTAATAGAACATAGTTTATGCTTCATTTGTCAGTCACATTTCTGGAAATCCAGTCTGTTCCAGAAAGTTAGATATGAATCCAGCTGCAGCAGGTGGAGCTTCATTTTATATGCCAGCAGCCGGCGTAACAAGACGGATTTGGGAGGTGCAAATGCCATCATAGAGAAGTGTCACATAAGTTCTGCACTGCTAACAAATGTTCACCTTTTGCTCAAAGTGATTTCATTGAATTGCCATGAGTGAGGAACTAAAACAAATTTTCCCCCAAGGAATAATGATTCAATGTGATTCATAAAACAAAGTGTAAAGCCTGAAATAAAAATATTAGACAATATACTCACTTCCTGTGAAATACATAAAATACTCCTCAAAGGAATACTATCTCATCTATGCATATATGTATTTCTTCTGGAGAAGGTGTTTCCCTCTTTTAGGATCTGTTACACAGATTTGTTGCATAATCAAACCACCTTTTTTCAAGTTCTTTTTTAAAAGAAGCATTTTCTATGGCTTTTTTTGGCCAGCCATGCACTCACAGGGTTGCAAGAATATCTTCTGCATTTTGTAAAGGAAATTAGAATTGTATTACATTTATGATTAAAGAGAGAAAGAAGGAAAGGAAGGAAGGAAAGGAAGGAAGGAAGGAAGGAAGGAAGGAAGGAAGGAAGGAAGGAAGGAAGGAAGGAAGGAAGGAAGGAAGGAAGGAAGGAAGGAAGGAAGGAAGGAAGGAAGGAAGGAAGATAGAAAGAAAGAAAGAAAGAAAGAAAGAAAGAAAGAAAGAAAGAAAGAAAGAAAGAAAGAAAGAAAGAAAGAAAGAAAGAAAGAAAGAAAGAAAGAAAGAAAGAAAGAAAGAAAGAAAGAAAGAAAGAAAGAAAGAAAGAAAGAAAGAAAGAAAGAGAAAGAAAAAGAAAGAAAGAAAGAAAGAAAGAAAGAAAGAAAGAAAGAAAGAAAGAAAGAAAGAAAGAAAGAAAGAAAGAAAGAAAGAAAGAAAGAAAGAAAGAAAGAAAGAAAGAAAGAAAGAAAGATGGTGAAAATAGATGCAGATTGTAAAATGAAATTATTTCTTTTTGCGAGACAATCAGGCTAAGGGCCAATACCTCATTGAAGACCATAGGCCTTCTATCAAGCAAGAATTTAACTTTCAGCAGCTTGTGACACCCACCACTCCAGGAAATATCATGCATATGTATGTTTTGATCTTTCCTGATTCTTGCCTTCTTTTGTACTTAAGCCTCATCTTCACATAAAACAATTGAAAAGTTTGTGGATGGTTGAGAAATAAGAAGAGCAAAAGCTGATGACCAAAGATCTCTTTCTATGCAAGTGTCCCTTTAAAGTGGAAGCAGAGCATGCGATTGAAAAGTACTTACATAATTGGTTTTAAAATGGTCTATTTTCCAAACATATTGAAAAGACATCAGTAGGTCCTAAAAAGCCCTCTCCAATGCCTGGACTGGCATATTCTTGCTATGAATGATTGTCACTGGTCATCACTTTTGGTGTAACTTGGGTGCTAGTTCAAAATTCTGCAACTCTAGAGATGTGGAGAGAGACAAGCTTTTAAACATTTATTTTAATTAAGGTATGCTAGCTAAAAGCCACCATAGTGTTGAGACGTAAAAGCATTCTTGCCTCCTGTAGAGCTTTGTTTTCATGCAACAGAACAGCCTAGCAGAGGTGTTGTAGTAGGAGGGGCCCATTGCATCTGGGTTTTCTCATACCACCTTCACTACCAGACAGCTGACAAAGTAATTTGTCATATTGTCATTTAGCTATCTCCTAAAATGATCTGAAGTAATTAAAGGCCTCCTTTTTTTTCCCCCTTGAACAAATTGAACTTCTTATATACATGAAGGATGTCTATCAAAACTGTGAATATCACAATACAGTCTGGAATTTGATTAATATGTTAGAAACAAACAATCATCACTCTTCCTAAGAGAAGTTGGCAGTTGACAGTACCTGGGATGGAAGAGTGGAAAGGGGGGATCTCCATCATCAACACTGAAACAGGAGGACCAGCAGATTTTTTATTAGTTGCACACATTTTCACAACAGCAGAATTTCACTGCTTACTGGATTTCAGCTTTTCCAATTCAATTCCCAAACCACAGCTTATTCATGGTGTGCTTGCAGCAGTTCTTTTGGTTTACATAAGCTGGGACTATTGTTATCCAAGTTTTAGAATTTCTTTGCTATTCTCTTACTTGAGGGTAATTTTAGCTACAGTTTTGTGCTAGAGTAGTTTATCCAACTTAAAAAAGAGAGAGTTTCTGATTTATATCTACAATTTCTCTCTACTTAAATTCTCAAATCCCTTGCATTGCATTTATCTTCTATATCAACAGCTGCACTTAGTAGACAGTTATGCTTTTCTCATCAGTCAGCTATGGACATGCAAATTTGCCACTTCCATGTTCCCCTTAGGAGTCTAATTTACAAACATGAAATAATATTCCCATAATCTGTAACTGTTTCCAAAAGATATCTGTTTCCACATACAGCTAATACCACAGCTTTCAGAATATGAAAACAAAGCCAAAACCCATTTAACGTGTACTTTGCATCTCTAGCCCATCACTCCCTCTCCATCTTCTTGTTACCCATTCAACTACCTAAATGGGGAAATTAAATATATGACTTAAACAGATTTTAAATTGAAAATAGTTTTCATGAGGTAGGGAACATACTGTATTTCTTAGCATAAGCAAGGCACAAAAAGTTTGGACTGGAATACTTGGTGCAATCTCTCTATAGGCATTCCCACAAAAAAAATTTTGCATAAAGACAACAACTTTTAATGTCCTTCCTTCAATTATTTATCTTTTGTTCTAGATGCCATTTTTAAAGAAGGTATTCTACATAACCCAAATTTGGTTACTATATTTCCTTCAAAGAAGAGGGTGGTTTTGCATAAAAACTGTATCATAAAATCACGGAATCTCTGAATCACAGTGGTTGAGGTTGTAAGGAAGCACTGAAGATCATCACATCCAATCCCCACGCTCAAGCAGCACCCCCTACAACCAGTTTCCCACGACTATGGCCAGATGACTTTTGAATATCTGCAAGGATGGAGGCCCCACAACCTCCCTGGACAGCCTGTTCCAGGGCTCAGTCCTGCTCACAGTGGCACTGTTTTCTGATGTGCAGACACGGCCTCCTGTGTTTCAGTGTGTGCCCATTGGCTCTGTCCTGCCTGGGGACATCACTGGCTCCATCTGCTTTGCACCTCTCTCCAGGCACTTGCCCATATAGATGAGATACCCCCTGAGCCTCCTCTGGGCCAGCTCTCAGGCTGTTGCTGTAGAAGAGATGCCCCATCATCATCTCTGTGTCCTTTCACAGGGTGCTGCCCAGAATATCCATCTCTGTTTTGCACTGGGAAGCCTAGGGCTGGGACTCAGCACTCCAGGTGTGGCCTCAGCAGCACTGAGCAGAGCCTTCAACCTGTGGGCATCACGTTGTTAGCACAATTCATTGCTGCTGCCCAGAATGCTTCCAAGACACATTTGGTAGGTGACATCTTTTTGAGCCTTCATTAAATCTGAAACCACAGTTTCTTAATCATACACTCTTCCTCTTGAGTGCTATAATTTTGCACACAGAAGTGAAGTGACTTAGCAATCATTTATGAGTTTTGTGAGCAAAAAATACGAACATATGTGAATGAGATGTAGCATTGAGCTGCCTTCACACAACAGAGAATAAGGTCTGAGTAATCCACTGAAAGAAAAATTTATATTAACTGCAGCTCAAATTTAAAGGACACAGTCATTTTTTAAAACTGTATTTAGCTTTAAGAAACAAACACAGAGCAAGACTCTTAACTAAAAAAAATCATGTTAAGAGGAAAAATACTTCTAGCCAAAAGAACAAAATCCAGATATTTTGTTATTCATTTTTCCATTTCCAAAGTATGGGAAAGCAGAGTTTGCAATAATGAGGTTTGTAGATATTAAACTACTTGTGTTTTCCCCTTTTGTGCAGCTCTTAGTGCAAGATGACTCCTCATCCACTGCCAGAAATCTTACTTGTACAGCTTATATGTACTTCTGGACTCTCAAATGGGAAACGACAAGGTCCTGGATGTACCACATGATCACCAATAATTATGATTCCCTGAGGTAACCTACCAACAAAGAGTGACAATTGACCTCGGGGCATAACACGTGTGGTGTTTCCAGTGGAAACGGGAAAATACCAAGACTGCTTTAAAAGGTAGAGCTCTCCTCTAGGAGTCTGTATCAAATCCTGTCCAGCTGAGCCCCAGAAAAGGTGGCAGATATCTAACACTGCTAGTATGTTCAGGAGTGTGGAAAATCAGGACAATATGACAGAAAGGCTTCATTTATTTGTGGTAGAAAAATTACAGTGGAGAGGGCATTTAATTGGTATTTATATATAAGTATGGCAGAGGAGACAGGGGCCCTGCAGGAATGAAAAAACCTCTAAAACAAACACATACACACAAAAAGATAATAACTTTTGAGGATTGGCACAAGAACAAATCACTGGAAATCAGCAATAGGATTCTAATGACAAAGGTACTGGAGCAACATTCCAGTGGAATTTTCTCCATGTGACTTCTCAAGTGCATGAAAGGGTCAAAAGAATTCTCTATAAGAGCAAATGATGCAGGAATTTTCTTGCAGGTCAGTAACACTATGGCTACACCTCAGTTCCAGAACTGCCCTGGATGAGGAGCTGCACACAGGCTGAAATAGCTCAAGAAGTGCTAGATGAGATATATCTGTGGCCATACAGTTTCCTCCTAAGCTGGTTGCAGTTCCATTCTTAGCATGAACAGATTTTTTCTTTCTGGGCTGCAAGTGTTTCAACTAGCAGGAGAGCTGCTAACTATCTCTAAGTGCCAGCAGCAGCTCAGCTTAACCAGAGTGAGCAAACGGGCGTCAGTACTAGCAGCCAGCAATTCCAGCCAATTCCCACCGCCTTGCCTTGGAGACGAGCAGCTGCCAGCAAAAAGGGTGAACAGGCACGAGCCAAAAGTGGGTTACACTTCCAAAGTGCTTGAGAAGTGCCACTCTGGGAAGACGAATTGAAATAAGATGCTACCTTTTCCTCACCACTTCAATGCTCAGTGACAAAAACCCCATACCTGACACCCTGAGCAAACTGGAGGGAGAAATCAGCTTTCCTCCCTCCTCAACAGCGTGTTTGTGTTTCAGCACTGCTTACAGCACTGACCCTGACACTGCTTAAATCAAGGTGAGAAGGAAATTAAGAACTTTTCTGTGCTCAGTTCCCTTACAAGCTACATTTCCAAACACTCCATTCAAAGATATAGCAATAAATGGTGACCTACGTGACAGATATTCCGTGGCCATACTTTTTCTCCTCTTATTTGTCAGCACCTTGTAAAGGTAGTAATATTTTAATATTTTTTATGTTCTTCAAACCCTGTGCAATGCCTGATTTCACTGACAAGCTACATCTAGACTGGCATATATCTGTGTATGATTTAACCACAGGTTTATTGCAGTGATCATTGTCATTATCACTTCTTTTCCTTGAATGTGTATCATCTCACAGAGAGCTCTACTATTATCCTGATATGAGCATATCTGAGAGGGGTCACTTTAAAGACTAATTCAGAATATCACATAGTATTTCATCTGATGGCAAAAAAAACAATTTAAAATTTTGCAGAAAAGTTATTTTTCCTGTTCTATAGCACGGTTAATAGCTGAGGTCCTTATGGAGTGCAATTAGGACATCAAGTTTTATATCTGGCTGCCTTTTATTGATGGGTTTCTTCTCTACTACATGTGCCCTTTTACTGAATTAGCTCCTCATTTCTAGTAAGTTAATTCACCCCATCTCTGTTGTTACAGCTACTACTGGATCTTTCATGTGTTAAAAAGGGTTGTGTAATTTTTCCAAAACTAAACTTCCCCTATTTCCATAGATGTGAAAATCTTAAATATGTATTTTCTGTACATTAAACTAAAGTAAATAAATGAGATTTGACAAGATGGAGATGACAGTCTTAAGCCATGCCATCTGGGAACAGTGGGATTTTTTTACAGTTTCATTTCTCACTCCAAATCCTACCGTGTCCCAGCATGTAAAGATCTGTTAAGGACCACTGCCATCAGCTAAAACACACTGGATACCCTTGAGTGGCCAGCAGAACAGGACAGAGGGCTATGGCAGTGTTGAAAAAACTAGTTAGTTTACAAGCCCTTAGAGAGCCCAGAGCTGGAATTGCCACAATTTACATTGATTCTGCATCCTTTTAATGTGGCAGCAATGTAAAATGTACAGTGGCATAATTTTTGCTTCAAAATTCAAAACTTCAGAAAAGCTCAAAACTACTGGCACTCCTGCAGTGAAAAAGGGCTCAGGTTTGACTTCTGTTTAGAGTCTTCTTGGTAAAGGAAGAAAAGGTTATGCATAAGAAGGAAAAGCACATGGAAGAAAAAGCAGACACAATGACATGAGGAAAAGGTCAAGCCCTGGTGGTTCCTATTGCTTGACAAATTATTTGATTTCTCTGTGTACAGCAGAGGTGATAATGTCTCCTGGAGTGGAGACAGCTTTTTAAAGGAGATGTTCTCTTTTTATTCTCATATACATGAAGCTTAGCAACAAAGGGCCATGACCTTGGTGGAGGCACCTACACACTTCTAGATGGAGGTAGTATTTGCATGGAATTTACTTTGAAAGGAAATCATATCCTAATAGCTTTATACCTGTCATTCTGCTCTTTTCTGAGCAATACTAAAGCCTTGAATTTTCTTTGAGTCCTTGAAAAGCCTCTCATTTAGTTATTTAATTTATATAATGCTTATGATCTTGGCAGTTGGATGCTTTGCAGGAAAGAAAGAATTTAACATTACATAAGCCACCCACAACAGGTAACAGAAGCTAAATTACTGCTGTTGATGCTATTGAAAACCTTGACAGTCAAATTAACAAAACAAAAAACAAATCCATCAAAAGCTAAACACAGCATATCAAATTTGCTTTATACACTCCAAGCCACAAAACTTGGTTGGATCCAAGTGACAAACTGCAAAATACTACTGGAAAAAGCCCTTCACTTATCTTGCTTGCTCCTAGGACCAGGCTGTCTGGTGGAGATCCCTCACAGCCAGGCAGCAGAGGTAACAGATACTGACCTGCTCCACAGCTTTCTTGGCTATTTGCTGTTAAACAGTGTAAGCATTCTCTTTCTCTGTAATGTAATGTTGATACCACTCACAGAAGAAGGGGTGAGGGTCAGTGCCCCCAGGAAAATCGACACAAGTCATAGGGAGTCATGAGCCTGTAGTAGGTCAGGCTGCTGTTTCCTTCATCATTGGCAAGATGTGCCCTCTCTAATCAGTTTTGCATGGACCATGTGGCTCTATGGTCCCTGAATGCAGGCTTTATGTAATTAGAGCAGAATAAGGATGTTCAGCTCTCTTGTGTGTACAGAGAACAGTATGTTAACTGATTTAACTAGGCTTGCATTCAGAACTCTTTAGGAAAATAAAATCTTGCTTTGAGAGGCAATGTGATCCTACAGATTAACACTGGGATGAGAAGCAATGCATTCAGTAACAGACTGTTACTGAAATGTCATGTGTACCTGGCCCACATTCATGAGCCTCAGCAAGATGCAACCTACCACCTCACCTCAAACACTTCCCCCTCCCAATTAGTCAGCCACAAGGACTGGCCTGATCTTCAGAGGTGCTGAGCACCTGCAGCTCATTCTGACTTCTGCATCTAAAAAACAAATTCTGTGGGAGGTGTGAATGACTATTATCTCTGAAAACCAAGCTATTTGGGTAAAAATTTCATGCTCTTTTTTTTTAAGGTTCTGGCTGCATTATGCCTTGGTTTTCCCATTTCAGAGATAATAACAGTTTTACCAGCTTCATACGAGTGTTTGTTACTTGGAAAAACGCTAAATAGATGTTGGATGTGATTATGTTCTCACTGCTTCTGCAATGAACATGTTTCTGACAGCTGCTGGCTCCAGAAGGCACTGGGTGAGATTGGCTTCACAGGCTGCTCTGGGGGCAGAGATTCCCAGCCTGAAACCAGGTGCCACTGTCAGCTGGTTGAGCCACACTGTGGCCCAAGGACTGTGGAGCACTACCCCAGGCAAAGACTTGCCTATGAAACATTAAAATTTCTATGCATGCTAAACCCAAATAACACAGACAGGGATAACAGAAGCACAGAAGTCCAGCAGTAATTCCTTAAATAATTCAGTTTAGGAGTCCAGGCTGAATGACAGCCATGGAGCTGAAATGTAAAAATATCAAGGACAGAGAGATATAACAATATTTTTGTGTGAGAGTATTGCAGAAGTAGTATAGTCATGATAGTCTAAGAGCAGAACTATATCAAAGTCTGTGGGGAAAAATGAAATGTTTCATTAGACAAGTGTGTTATAGCTGGAATCAACAAAGAAGTGATTGGACACACAGCCCCCCTTCAGTTCTGAAATAGAAACAGCAGCTGTGGAAGATGAAATTAACCCATCAGGCTATCTGAAAAAAAACTGTGGTTAGTACCTGTGGAGACAAAAAGCTTATTCAATACTCTGGACAGCAGTGAAAAATATATTTGTCCCTTTTCAAGATTAGAGTGATTGTGTTGGACTAGAATGTGTTAAATGAAAACAGGTTTCATGAGAGATCTTAATCTCTTAGTACTTGTAAGAGAGATGATTTCTAGTACCTGTTCTCCTGTTTTGGTGTTTCATTGTGTCTCTGTGGTAACACCAAAAATCTCAGGAATGGTGTGTCTGCACTGAGATAAATATCCCCCACTGGAAGATGGAAGTTTCTGTCCTTCATTGACTACATGAGCTCATGCTGGTGCATCACAGTTGTTTAGTCTTATTGTGTCTGGAATGGAATGTGGCACAGCGGATGGGCTGCAGAAATACCCTGTAAAGGATCCAAGGATGATTGTGGTTGTGAGATGTCTTGTCAAACTCAGTGTTTGCTGTTCAAATACAGTGGTACCTGCTGAGTATTTGTTCTTGAGGCTGAAGTCACTGAGGCTGCAGCTATATGAAAGGAAGGAGTTCTGCTTCTGACATTTCTTTTGACTTAGGACCTCGTAAATTGTTCATGATTCATTATCTAGGTCCCAAACCATGCTGGTAACAATAGTGCTTGACACTATTTTCAGTTCTTCTAACTCACAGATGCCAAACCACCTGCCCAAGGAGTACTCCTGTCCAGGAAAGGACTTCTAAATAATTAAGGTGAACTCTGTGAGTGATCATTTTGCAGCAAATGAGGTAAAGTTTGAAAAGCTGATCAGTAGCTGATTTTCTTCTGACAAGCATATTTATCCATGAGTGTCTTACCAAAACTGGTAAATTGCAGTTTGATACTGGCCATTATCTAAGGTGATTTCACTGGAGTTATATTCAAGAGATTTGACAGAGGGACAATTGTTATTGAATTAAAGAAAAATCAATGATAAGATCCATGTTTTCAGTACACATGATAAAGCTTTGATATATGAGATAGAGCACAGCCTTAATGATAAAAATATTTGGATCTCTTTTTATTTTCCTTTACATTTTCCCAATTTTTTTTTTAGGTAGATCATGATAAAGTCAAAATGTAATGAAGTTATTTTTATGCTTATACTGTGCCCATTTTTTGGAGAAAATTGACAGAAATGAAGCTGCATGGGTTGAGGATGGACTAGATGATGTTTGTTTCACATGGGCTCGAGCACTGAAAGTTGATATCCATGCTGAGGACAAAGCAGGATGCTATCAAGCAGTGGAACATGGTGGAGAGGCTGGGAACATTCCTGGTGGACATGACAGTGCTATAGAGGATAGGAAGTTATGGTCATTAACTGGTCCACTGGAGAGAAAATGCTATTTTCTGCACAGTCTCCTTGACTTCATTAGTCATAGTGTTATCTAATTGCATGTTGGAACTACTTGTGATTTAGGACAGACTTTCTTTCTGAGACAGGAAAAAATTGAAATGATAGCTGGCTTGTTATTTCTCTCCTGGCTTTTATCCATAAGTAGTTGATAGAGCAGTCAGGGACGGGATTTTGTCTTGAGATTTCAGACACAATATGTTTTCTTGTCTTCTTGAAATTGCCATATGAGGATGGGTACTAGACTTAATTTCTGTCTTGTTACAAAAATATGAAGAAAAAAGTCAACGAAGTAATTCTTATTCCCCATACACCAGCATTTTATGTGGTTGTTACTCTATGGACACATTTTGGCTTTTGGAGCAGACAGTTCACCTTTGGTTAGCAGATTTTTCATTTACTGAAGATGTTTGAATGGTTCTTTATCAAGTAAAGGCTGGGACAGCTGTTGTGTTTGTTCTTGTGATCAGTACCTGTCATAGTAATTTTTAAAGCATTTTGGAGTCTTGCAAAAGGGTTAAGGAAACTTCAGAAGCACTTCATTTTAGCCTGCTTCTCGTTTTAGCTCATAATTTTGGAGTGGTTAGATAAAGGGAATCATTTTCCAGGTTTTTCTAGCATTCTGAGGCATAAGTCCTACTGTGTAGTTGGTGATGGTGATTCTTAGTCAAATGGTTACTGATGGGCATGACCTCTATAAGGCTACTGTGCTCCTGGAATAGCTCCATGAAGTAGATGAAAAGTTTTGAGCTAACAGTTATAACCCCTCCCTCTGCTAAGACACTGTCTCCATTTCACAGCCACAAGCTGCTTTTCTTTCTGGTAATCTCACTTGTTAACATAAAGAAATTAAGTTCAGAGTAATTGCTCTATATGTGCATTTATCTTGGAAGATTGCAGTTTTCATTTCAGACCTGCACAAGGCTTTGCATTCCTTCAGGGTAACTATTTTCTCCATCCACTGTAACTGGGCCAATAAAAAAACTTACCTCTTTCTACAAACTGCTTTGCCCTAAGCCGCCACTCCTGCTTGAAGTGCAGTGGCATGATTCCAGGACCTCAGCTGAGGCAGAAGGTCAAAACGATTATAAACAATTAAAAACATCTTAATCCCCATTAAATGGTGCTGAATCACTTAGGAATGTCCAGGGTAGATCAAAAGCTGTAGCAAGGAGACAAGCTGGTAAAGGGAGGCCCTGTAGGAGCACACAGAGGATGCTGGTCTTTCCCATGCAGAGGGTGGACAGGCACCTTAAAAAAGGGAGTGATATATTTTGGTTTTAAACAGGTCTTTTTTACCAGCAGTGATTTTGCCCTGAAAAAAAAAAAAAACCCTAAAAACCTTTAAGCAGACTACCTATTCATTGCATTGTTCAATACCCCTGCCCTAGAGACACTGATATTTGGAATGGGACCTACTGTCAAGTATGCAGAGGACCCCACAGTTAATAGGTAAAAACTACGAACTAGGAACAAGGCTTCATGTAGTCATGTCCCAGGTCATGCCAGTGTGTGGGAACAGCTGGAGTCAGAAAAGAGCTGAGACCTGGGGAAAAGAAGTGGAGGAATCTATTTACAAAGTTGGATAGCCCAGGGATGCTTTTCATATGTCAGTTATTGCAACACCTATGCAGGAGGCATTTAGAATGTTTCAAGAATTTAATAGTATTTTAAGGAGAAACTGATGTGTTCATCATGGAAATATGCAGAATTCTCTTACTAAGGAGGAAACACAACACTAGTGCTTTGGCAGTATTGCTGCCTTGATGTGCCATCCCACAAGCCAGGGAAAAATCTTTTGAAACCCTCAAGGGTGAATTGTTTATCAATTGCACAACCCCCTTTTTAACTTTCCTTGGAGCACTTGATAACTAGATACTGCCAGACAAAAGATGTTAAAGAGTATCTGGCCTATTGCTTTAGTAGGAGAACAAATTTTCCAGCCCCAAAATCTATGATTGCCTGAAAGAAATGAGAATGCCATGCCTTTAAAATGGTTAGCAAATGAGGTGAGGAAAACCATTGTTTCAAATTGATCTTTAGCCTGTAGTTCTGCCATGGGTAGGTATAAAAAATATATTTTTTTCTTTCTGTGGATATCATAAAATCAAATTATTTTTTGTGTTGTCCAAGCTTTGTTTCAAATAAAGTAATAAAGGAAGAATTGATGGGGCTGAGGAAGAACTTGCGTATCCTTTCTTTTCCAAGCTCCCAGATGAATCATAATCACACATGTCTGAGTAATCAATTTCACTAGTACATTTCTCAAACTCCCCAGCTGTAACTACGACAATGCAGTTAGAGATTGATGTCTTTAAAAAAAGAAAAGAACTTAATTCACCCATCTCCTTACACCCTGTTAAGAGTAATTAAGTGCCTTTTAAGCAAGGTAGCACTGGAGTGACCCCTGCAAAGTAGACATGAGGCCACAGGGACGAGTCGTGTTTTCTCTCTACCATCATGGCTTTGTAATAATTCTATTATTAGGGAATGCTGTCAAAAATTATATGTTACATTGTAATTGAATATAGAACTACAGCATAAATATAAGCTTATATATGTGTGTATAGATATGTGGATAGATGGGTAGATAGCACACCTATGTGCACATAATTCCGCTGGCAAAGGCCACCTTAGTTGTGGCATTTCATCACTTCAGAGTGTTTGGTTTTGCCACTCTCATAGTTTTGCTTTTATTTTATTTATTTAGTGCAAGGAACACTGGTTGCAGGTCTGGATGATCTGAGCAATCAGTGATGCGAGAGGACAGCATGGAGACGACAGCCAGGAAATTTCACTCAGCTGCTGACTCCAGCTCCACTTTCTACTGTGACCTTGGGTCACATCACCACTCTCCTGGTGAATCCACCTCTAAAATAGGGGTGGCACATATTGGATCTGTTTGAGCTTGTACCAACCAGCCATGCCACTTTGACCCTGGAGGACCCACTCTTCTTCCAGTGTGTTCTGTGTCCTCCATGATCTGGTGAGAGATGTCCAGGCATGACTGGTGAATAATGCAGTCTGAAATTAGAAAACAGAAAATGAGGCAGTAAGACACACAGTTCTGAATTAAAATTTAGAGAAAACGTAGTTTGTTTCCATAAATGAGTAAGTCTTGAAAATATGGGAAAGTTAAACATTAGACTGAACAGTTGAAAATATACTACCTGTGTTTATTGTTTTCTGTGGTTTAATGGAAGTTATCCATAACTGTTGAGGATAGTTAATGGCTTTACTTAATATCTTCTGCCAGACAGAGAATTATTCATGGGAGCCAAGCTAATGCAGGCATTAAACAGACCTGATTCTTTGTGACTGGCACTTGTGCTCTCCTGAATTCATCATCAGTCACTTAACCATGTGATGTGTTACTTTCTCAAGTAAAACACTGAAGTCATATTAAATGTATCAAGCAGAAAGCTGATCAAATGCTTACTAGTACCAAACTGACATTTACTGTAGCAACAAATGATTTTACACATAGCTATCTTTGGGTCAGGAGAATTTCAAAGGGATATGATTATTAACCAATTTATTTTTTTCTTTTCCTGTTTCTCTTGTGTATAAATTTACTGTTGTGACAACTAACAACCACTGATGTTTTCTATTTTATGCTGCAAGAATTTTGGTATAAAAATCCTTATTTGAAAAAAAAAAAAAACAACAAAAAAACCTTCCCCTAAACAGCTTTAACTTCTTCATTTTCCTCCTGTAAATAACGGGTAAAACTAAAACACTTCTCTAAGTCTAACCTTTTTTGTTCTGTTATTGACTAGTCACAACCTCTTCTGAGATAATATTCTGTTAAACCCGAAGGATTTTAATGGCTCCCATTAATTCTATTGGAGACTGTAATTTTGCCTTGGGAAAGAAAAAACTTATTTCACCGGTGACCACTTAAGCAAAAAGGCATAACTAGATAACCAATGGCATTTCTTTTTTAACAGCAGTTGTGTCTTCCTTTTACTCCTGAACAGGTCTGGAGAGATATTACCAACTGGACACATGAAGAGGAAGAGGAAGGGGAAGAGGAAGAAGAGGAAAGAATGCAGTGCATGTTTGCACGTGAGCATCTACAATCCTGCCTTTATAAGTCTCTCTCTGTCTAAACAGCCTGTACCAAAACAGTCTAGAGTAGACTGAACTACATGATAAGTAGCAGAATTCATTTCTGATATTGTCTTCCACTACCATTTTTGTCAGGTAATCACTCTCATAAGAAGAATAGAGATTTCAGAAGAGAAAGTAATCGATTTTATCAGTTAGGAAGTCCTCTTATTTACTACTCCAGCACAAAGACATTTTGCACAATGTTTCTTCCATTCAATTTTTAACTGGGACAAAAAGCATTTTTTAAGTAGAACTCTATACTGCATGTGTTCAAAGCCCACAAAAACCAGGGTAAATTTGCAACTGCTTAAGATGTTCTGCAACAGGACTATTTTTAAAGTACTGAATTTTATAAAAAACTTTGCCTTCTGTTTTTCTATAATGGATACACGAAGGATATTTATGATGCAGCCATTGTATGTGCCACATAAATAAAGAGCAGATTAAAAAAAAATTAAAAAGCAGAATAACAAACTATTTCAGAAATAGAGATTTCATGTTAGATACACAATATACCATTCTCATTATCACCATTATTCATCAGGATGACTCACACCAACAACTGATGTCTGTTTATTTGAAATCTTTTTCCATTTATTGTTCTCTGCAGAATCAGAGGTGATAAGGTGACAGAATGTCTGTTTTCTTTTATATATTGATTAAAAAAGGAAAACAGAATCTCCCTCATTTCCATGAACAAGTAAGCATAAAATGTTTGTCTGTGTTTCTTTGTTTCTTATGGTTTAAAGAATCTGCACAGGGTGTGAGCAGTCAGCATTTACCCAAACACACTGACACATGGGTGCTTCCAGAACTTGCATTAAGTTTATGGTAAATTATAGACATATATTTCTGGGTATGCTCAATAGATTAGGCACCTATTACGAAAGAAGAAATTTGACCATACCAGAGATAGATTTTGCTTGATTGTACTTTGCAGCTTACTTCCATACATTGGGATGGTCTGTGCTTGTTTGTTTCTCACTTCATATTACAAAAATCCAAGATGAATTCAGCTAATAGCATTGTCTCAGAAGAGAAAAATGAGCTACAGTTTGTTCATCCTTTTAGTCATATGCACTCTGTGATTTTGTTCAAATTTGAACAGTCACTTTATGGACCTGACTCTTTGCCATAGATCAGGAATTTTCATATAGAACTGGAATCTTGCATGTGCAACCACTCTGTTAAAAAAGGTCTTCACTTGAGGTGATAAGGGAGACCTGGCTCAGGTGCAAAAGATTATTTATGTGTTATTTCCCCTAGACAGAATCTCAAAGGTCAAGTCCCAGCTTCCTACATACATTTTGAACATTTTGAACATTTTACCTAGAAAATACATTTCTTCTCTGTATGTGATGGGTTTGATTATTTATTTTACTAATGCACTGGCAATCTGGCAATCCAATTCATCTTGTAAGAAGCTGGCATTGTATTATGACTTTTCCATGGTAATGAGAAAGAGGTAAAGCATCCAATATGCTTTTGTTTAGTTAGTCTCTGAATGACTATTACAAGGAAACAGAAGCACCAGTCTAGCAGACTGTTCCATCTTCAACTCAGCTGCTTTTCAGAAGTCCAGTAGTTGACTTCCCTCATGAACTGCAGAGAGAACACAAATATACGTCTCTGAACACTACCCTGTGAGCTGAGCACTAAAAAAAAAATCTTTACTAGCATGCATTGGCTAAATACTTTATGAGATCTATCTCTTGCACTGTTGATTTACATTCAGATTTGAAAAGATTCTGGTAGAGAGAAATGTGGGGATGAGAGATGTGAAATCAATTTTGTGGCGTTTTTGATTCCAGTTGACCAAAAGTGCAAACATGGCACTCGTGATGCAGGACAGCCTGTTATGCTGAGCTAAACCATACATCTGAGCCCTAAATTGGGATTAAAACAGACAGCTTTCAAAATCAGTGAGTTACTCCTGAGTTAGTCATCACTCAGTCCAGTCATCAAACAGGCACGATAGAAAAAGTCCTGAAGTAAGATTAAAATTTGGTGGCTTGCTAGTTTTTGGTGCTTTTTCAGAATTATTTTCAGAACCAGTTTGAAAACTTTCTGTGGGGCAGGGTAATTATCTATTTCATCAGAATATTCTACTTTTGAAATCAAATTGTTCCATACTTAGAAGCCATGGCCTGAAAGGCATTAACAATCAGACAGCTGTTTTCTGTGGCTGCCAGTCTCCCCTCTTCTTCCCTATCTCCCACCCTAAGTATAGATGAAGCCTCAAGAGAAACATTAAAATGAGGCACAGCTATTGGGTGGTGGCTTATCCTCTTAGGAGCCTTTCAGAGAAAGCAGAACCAACAATTCATAATTTTGGAGGACAGAGTTTAGGCTCAATTTAGGCTCAGTCAGATTTGGGCCTCTATTCTCCTGATACAACTACATGTTTTCATATACTATTGCTTACACACACAAACACTTTTTCTTTGCACACTCTGCAATAATAAAAATATGTTACTCCTCTGTGGGAATGCAAAGATAAAATGTGAAAGAGAAGATTGTTTGAAGGATTTGAATTCTTTAACACATTTAGTTCTCAGTTTTGTAGGACTTAGAAATGAACCTCTGCAATCAGATGATAAATTCACAGCAACACTCAGTGTTTCAAGACAGCAGGTATATATAAATGCAGGAAAACTGCAAATGCTGGTATGAATTGCATTTATATTGCAAATCTTGTTGTCAGAGGGAACCAATTGCTGTGTCTTGAGTGCTCATACTTTATGAGATAGTTTGCTGAGTTTAAAGGCAAGACCCATATCCTTCCCCTCATTTCCAGTGATGTAATTTAAGCCTACTCCACCTGGGAGGCGCTCTCTTTCTGGTTATTATTATTACCTACCAACTCAGTATGTGAAGTCTCCCTGTCAGTACCTTCAGGATAACATTAATTTAGGAAACCCGTGTCTGAATTTATAGCATTTTCCTAAATAACAGTTACTATATGTCTTCTGAGCACACAACACTAAAAGTTTTAAGTGATTGTGGATTTCTGGAGAATGGTAATCTTGCATTCACCAGCATCTTAAACCATGTTTCACATGGAGTGTAAAAAAAGTCCTATTTTTATCTTTTCAAACTGAGTTGAACAATTTGTTACAACCTGAGCAGAAGATCATAGGTTCATCCTCCCAGTAAAGTACAGCACAAAGGTGCTTGCTAACTTTATAGTTTAATTGAAGCCTATCAAAAAACTCGAGTCTATCCTAGGCCTGTAATTTCACATCAACTTTTTCATCCAGACAGTCAGTTTGAAGTCACACACCTTTACAACATCAGTGTTACCACAACTGCTCTCCCCAACATGTGAAGACTTCATTTATTCAGAGAGTGATTTCAGTAGGAAGCTGAGCAAAAGGATTGAGATTTCATAGTGATTTATATTTATGAGTAACTATGCAAGTGTTCATAATACAGCAGTTCAGGAAATTCTGTTGGTGGCAAAACAGCAAGAATTTAGCCCCTTATAGGCATCTGGTTTTTATTTGATGACTGTAATGAGCTACAGCCACCTTGGACCACTACCTACAACAATACCATGTCTAAATTTAGTGACTTGATCTAACGGTTACTTATCTATCCTTAGGACACTTGTTAACATATTCTTGGAAGTTTTATGAGACAGATTTCCTTTAAGGTCTATAGCTGGTGGTGGGTGTTTTGGGAAAGGGAGAGTCCAGCATGAGAAAGCAACAATAGAATCAGGTATAATATATTTGAAAATTGATCTAATTATATGTTTTCTCAAGTCAACAGAGGATGAAGGAGTAAGTCATTGCTGGTTAAGATGTGGCATACCAGTTACCTAGTTTATGGGCAACTTTGTCTGGGAAGCAGAAAACACACTATAGATTCACCATTATTCTCTCTTCCATCCCTCCACTTCTATCCTCTTGCTCTGGGCTAGTTACAACTTAGAGAGTGGATATTTTTTCCCTACATCTGGCCAGCATTATGAATATATGACTCCATCCGTTAACACGCAGATAAAAAGCAATGCGTGTGCTTTTGTGAAAAATGTAAACTGCTTCCTTTACTTTGAGTTGCCACTGAGTGCCTCCAGCATTGATTAATCTGATTCCTCATAGCAGTTTGACATTACATTTTTCTGTGGAACACTTTTCTCATCATTGAGAGCGGGACTTGCCTCTAACAAGAAGACAACCTGAATGGCACAACCTTGTACTTGTGAGGGTGGTCTGAGCCCCATTCTGATTCCCTGCTTGAATTCTCAGAGCAGGCAACAAGAACTTCAAGGAAAAAGGGGCAAAAAATGGGCATTCTTTCTATAAAAAAATAAAAAATAAAAATCACACTTTTCCCCTACTCGCATCAGCATCAGAGCAAAGCATCTTCCAGCATGATTAGTGTAAAAAGTGCAAACCCGTCACATGCTGTTCCATTTTCCTTTCAAGGTACACAGTAAAATTCAAATTAAACGTCATCAGTTTTTTATTTATTTCCCAGGGAAGCTACTTCAGCCATTTCTGTAAAGGAAACCTGTGAAAAATACACTGTGTTACTGTGCTGGGATATTATGGTAATGAGGTTTTTTTTGTTGACCCAAACTTTTGCCCCACGCTTTTGAAGGAGACACCTCAGCTTTGGAAAAGGAGTGCAGCTAACAATAGCCAATCCATTTGTTCCCTAGCTGACACCTCTTCTTCCTCCAAACCTCTGTATGCAATTAGATCTCATCTCCTTAGATACTGGACTAGTTTGAATTTTGCCTTTTAGCCACTGGCACATTTTATGGCTCATGCACATTTGCAGTGCAGCCAGAATGTGACCCATGCTCAAGGCTGAATCTGACTTACTGGCAGGCTGAGACTGATGCCCACTTACTATTAGCTGCATAATGATTTTAATTCAAAAATCATTATCTGCAAAGTGCTGCTTTCCTGAGCAACTCTTTCACATTTGTTACATTTGTTACATAAACACATTTGTGTTTATCACCACACTGCATTGCTGCAGAGACCCTCTGGACCTTGATCTTTCCTGGCTGACATCTATCATTGCTAGAGATGATTTGAAACTACAGCATGGAAGGAAAAAGCTTAATAGAAGTGAAGCCTCACAGTAAAGTGACATATTTCAATAAAACAGTGTCTGTAGCAGTTTTCCATAATTACAAAATTGTTTTATCATACCCATTTTATTTTTACTGGCAGTCTATCTTTTGTAAGTATAGGATATATTAACACTTTATATGTTTGTTGAACCTAATTCAAATACTGAAACACACATCTCCTTATCTGGCAAATTACCAAGTATAATTGGTAATGCTTCCAAAATTTATTCAGAGAATCAAGTTTTTAATAATATCCTGTTGACAAGAATAACCTAAAATAGATCCTTACTCAATTTTAGATGTAGTGTGAGAGCTGAAGAAAAAATTCACATGTATATGTCAATGTTAGTAAACATTTCTTTCAGCTAATACTTCAAGCTTTCTTGTGTTGAAGTTCAAATAGAGTTCTGATTGTCTTCAAAAAGTCTGGACCCAGGAGAAATAAGATATATATCCAGCCTAGAACTCTTTATTTCCTAATGAGAATATATTAATTTGTCCAGCATGATTTCAGTCTGTACCTTTCTCTATGTACTGTTAAATAAAGTCTGAGTGTTATTAACAACTAAAGATGTTCTTAAAGGGTTGGAAGCTTGGCTTCTTATCTTCTTTTCAAATGTACCATTACCTATACAACATAAATAGAGAAACAAATAATAGAAAACCCTTTTTTTATTAAGCAATATGGGGAAGACCTGCTTGTTATTCACAAACCTGAAAATTCTCCTTTCACATGGCTTCCCATTATAACGTGATGCTGGACATAAGAATTGTGTTGAAAAAAAGTCAGGATTATTAGGTGTGAAATGGTTTTTGCATAGCAATTCTGATTAATCTTCCACCTTTCACTGCCTCTGATTGTCTATTATGAGTGATTGACATTTGTCAGAGCTTTTACTGTCATGGCTGCAGAGGATTCACCATTATATTTGTTCTCAATATGAGATAAATAATAACTTCTGAGTTTCAGACATATTACTCTATAACAAAATTGGAATTTCCTCTTTTTTTTTTCAGACAGTGTCTCTCAACAGCATGCGAGTTGATCTGCTCTGATGAAGCACTGTCCTTACCTGCCGCTGCTTCTCTGGCCTCATCCTCTCTATTTGAGAGGCATTTCATCCTCTGTAACTTCCAGAATCATCTTAAATTACCCAAATTTTTCATTCTCTTTCTAAGAAACATGCAGGCCTTTAGCTAATCTACTATTTAAACATTTAAAAACACAAGACTTTACAACAGTGGAACAGTTTCACCTGAGGGCAAATTTTCAAGCTTAAGGTATTTCCCTTTCAGATAGTGACATATCTTTTTACAGAGGCACAAGAGAAAAGGAGGAAAAAAAAAAAAAACAAGAAGGCAAGAAGAAAAATAAAGATCTTGCTTGGCTAGAGTCCTAGAAAGAAGATTTTGAGATACATGACTCATACCCATTGCACTGCAACAGAAGCTCTGAATGTTGTAAGTGCTGAAAATACAAATACTTGAATTATGCACCACTTGAAGAACCACTCAAAATGGAAGCAGGGAGATTTTGGCTTCTTGGGAAAGCCGATGGAGATAAAAATTGGTGTTTCATTGATTATGACAAATATGATCTTGAAAAACTACATCAGCAAAAGAGGAGCTGTGGTAGGTCTTTAAAGTGTGTGACTGATCCTGCAATATCAGATTGAATGGGCTGTAGCTTCACCTGAAATTCAATAAAGTGATCAGTGCACCAGGTGCCATCAGAAACTGTTGAGGGGCAGTGGATTTTACTTTTGAGATATTTCAAAATTATTTAGTCAAAACTGGTTGACAAATTCTTGCTCTAGAGATATGCTTCCCAGAGAATATGATTTAATCTTTAAACTCCTTTAAATCCCAAAGACCATTTGTTTCTTCTAAAGGGAAAAAAGTCTGAAAAACCCCAGTGTTCATCTTTTATAATAACACTGTTGATCATTTAACAGCTGAAACACTGAAGGTGAATTGGTTACTTCTGTTTTTCCCAACTGTGTTAGGAAAGCATGGAAGTAAGAGTGGAGGGTGAAGCATTTAAGATGCTTCAGTTCTTTGTAAAATACTTTTTAGCTAGTAGTTTAAAAAAAAACTGCCCTAAAGGCTAAGACAGATGACAAAACCCTACACAGGCTGGCATGAAAACCTGTCCTGTGCATTTTGTAGCTAATTTTCTGCTCTTAGCAGCAGTGGTGGCTGTGAGCAGGTATGGTCACCCTGCAGGAACCGTTCAGGGCTGGACTGACTCATAGCTCTGCTCGGCACGACTGCTGGTGCTTGATATGTTGGAGCAACTCACTTCCAGGTGCTACCAAAGGCCCCCAGGAAAGAAAGGGAGAGAGAAAGAGAGAGAGGGAAGGAAGGAAGGAAGGAAGGAAGGAAGGAAGGAAGGAAGGAAGGAAGGAAGGAAGGAAGGAAGGAAGGAAGGAAGGAAGGAAGGAAGGAAGGAAGGAAGGAAGGAAGGAAGGAAGGAAGGAAGGAAGGAAGGAAGGAAGGAAGGAAGGAAGGAAGGAAGGAAGGAAGGAAGGAAGGAAGGAAGGAAGGAAGGAAGGAAGGAAGGAAGGGAAGAAAATATTTCTGACAAAACTGCTCTCCATATTTGTGCTGCATTATTAGACAATTAATGCTTTTGTGTGCAGCAGAAATGAATGGGAAATACTTGTACATGTACATTTTGCCACCTAGCAGTGCTGCTAAAGAAATTAAGAGATACTTCTGTTCATAGACTCTTGTTGATAAAGATCATAAATTCGATCCGATTTTTGCCTTCAGTGAAAAAAAGAAATTAAAAAACCAAACCCTGTTGCCAAAGAGTCTATAAGCAAAGCCAAAAAGCTTAGACTGTTTTGAGCTAAAGAAGAGGTTTGGCAACTGTTCAAAATGCAAAATATTTTGTTTAAATTCCCACCCAAAATAAAAATCCCATGATTATCTGTGCAATACATATTTAACTCCTTGACAAAAGGGTGGTGTGCATTTAGCTGAATGCACAGTGATTTACCTGTGTAGCCCCCATTCAGCATTTTAATCTTCATGACTTCCATGGGGTCAAACATGCATCCAGCTGCATAGATTGCAGAGATTCCAAATTACTTCAGGTCCAGCTTCATGCAAATTAGGCTTAAATACACAAGGCTTCTTTGGAGTAATTTAAAAGAACATACAGAAGGAGTTAGAGAATGGCAAATCTGAATCTTTCATCAAAGATTAAGCCTTCTTACAGAAAAGGTGAGGAACAGAAGAATTTGGATAAGCAGCCCTAAATCTCTGTGACACATGTTGCTGAATTCCATTTGAGAGTGATTTAGTGTAGTCTTATTAAAACACTTCAGAGTGTTTGCATTTTTATTGACTACTCTGTTTTAATGTACAGTAATTTCAACCATGTTCTAATCTCCCAATTTCATCATATATTTGCGAGCACTCCCTGTTCAAGTGGCTCCATTATAGAGCTGAACTCTGGTTGACAGGCCCTCGAAATCCTTTTATTTAATAAATTCCCATCAAATATGCCTTACATTCACAACAGTTAATATAACCAACACATTGAACCTAATTTTCCTTCAATTCAATGTAGAAATAGAAATCTACTTGTGCAAATGGCACAGACCTTTCTGCTTCAGATCATGACACTACTTCATTTTGCCATGGAAGACAAAGTGTGATTGTGGCATGCAGTATGCTTAGAGTTAGGCAGGTATGCTTAGTAGTGGGCATATGCTTAGAGTAGGGAAAAATCAGTTTTAAACACAAGAGCAAGAGCTCCTACAACTTTCATGATATTTAAAATGGCTCAAAGTCCAGCCTTTGGGACAGCACTAGCATCATTTCACCCCACTGCCCACTTGAGCAGTCAGCTCTCCAGACACCCCAGTAAGAGAGAGCCCATTGACCAGTCCATGATTTTCCCTCATTGGAAGAAAGCTAAGTAAGCAGTGGCAAGCAGATGAGAGGAACAAGAGAGAAGAAACTGGTCACTTCCCAGCTCTCCTCCCAGTCAGTGGTGCTGGTTATTCAGCTATCCTGGCACAGGCAGTCAGAAAAGCACCCAGGGTAAGAGAGCTCGTTCAGTGTCTGTGCTCTGAACCTCTGTGTCACCACTGACTTTTGTCCGGGCCCCACGCCCCTTTGCCATCACCCAAGCAGCAAATGCTGCAACTAAGGTGAGATAAAATGGCACGGGCTTGTGTCTGGGCTGGCATCCAGCAGAGGGATGCCACAGAGCCCCAGGATGTGTGTTCCCAGTCATGGGAAAGCCTGGACACAGCTTGTGCCATTGCTAGTGCTGTTCCTGTTACCTCCACTCACTCAGCAGAGCCAGCTCAGCCTGGGCTGATGTTCTATTTGCAAATGCTGGATCCACCTTGGAAACAATCTCTGGATATTTATGATGTGGTCATCACTACCATACCACAAGTAGTCTTAAAATTGTGCAGAACTTGAAGAACTGCTTATGCAAGGGTGAATAATAGTTTGATTTTTCTTGACTCAATAAGGTATTCTTATCCCAGGGAAAAACAATATGCATAATAGGAATTCCCTTGCAGTAACCTTTCATGGGGAAAGAAGACCATAATCTGGCATTGGAAGACTTTATAAAAGGCTGTATGGCATTTTCCACACTCAAAATCTTCAACCTATTAGAATACACCTCTTTGAAAAGTGTGCTTTAGCTTAACTTTGTGCTACCTGATCTGACAAAGGACTTCATGGGTGTGCTCTGCAGCTTGTGCTACTTGAGAGTTCACACAGCTGAATGGCTGGTTATTATGGTCTCTTTCCCAAAAATTATTAATCTAATCTCAAAACTTCATAACACATAAATTGCTTGAGTTCAAAAAGAGAATTCTATTATTTCACTGGAGTTTAATGTGATAAAGTTAAAAAAAAACTACAGTGCAAAAAGATTTTATTCAGCAGACTGTCCTGGTAAAAAAGCTAATGTAACACTCATCATTTGAGTATTGGACAAAATTTAGTAATAAATGACAAATTGGAAATGCCAAGAGGAGGTGCCACTTATTCTGGAAAGTAAAAGAATTCAAATGGAAAAAGCTTGGGGGACTTGCAAACAGCCATGCCATGTGGCTCTGTCTCTCAAGCTCTTACACCCACACACACTTTTGATGCACATAATTGCATTTTCCAAAAGACTAGTGATTTTCAGCACTCAATTTCAAATGCATGCCAATGAGGTTTTGCCTTTAGGTATAAGTGGATTTTTTTGTTTTGAGGGAGAGAAGTCACGGAGTTTTATGTTTCTGCATGTAACATCCATACAGTTTTAGATTTTGTCATAAGGCCAAACATTTAGCAAATGTGGGGGTTTACTAATCCGGGAGAGAAGTCTTCAACTATTATAGTTGTTAACTATTATACAGTTATATCTAGTGGGGCTCCTGTTAGACCACTGTCACTGTAATATCTCAGTGCACCTAATCAGAAATAACTAAATATTTCTCATGGCCTAATTCTTCCTTTCCTGTTACTGAGAATAATATATATTTTGTTATAGGGAGGTGGGGTTTTCTTCATTTCTAATGAGTGTCTGTAAGAGGGAAGAATATTAAAAAATGTCCTTTGTTTGAATCACTTCTATGCTCAATGACATTTTCTATGAGAATTTGTAAGTTAGATCTATATACTCAATAAGAATCTATAGAACAGAGCAGGCCTAGGACAAATCATTTTCCATACACATGCTCCCTTTTTGCTGATCCAGAAAACATTTGCCAATGTTTAAAGCCAAAGCTTTAAAGTCAGAGAAATCAAATACCAAGAAAAATTTTTGGAACTTGTGTAGTTAAAAGGCTCTTCTTTATAAAAATGTTATTTCTGTATGTATGAGTCTCCACTTAGTTTTACCTAAATGATTTTCATTTGGGACCCTCACAGGTTATAGGACCACCTGGATTTTACTTTTAGCTGAAGCTGAAAAAAGACCTTTCTGCTTTGGCACAGTTGTAGCTTTTGCCATTCAATTGGGATAAAAAGCTGGGATAGATATGATACACCAAGCCATAGAGAAGCCCAATGAATAGCCTGGAAGTACACTTGCTATACCCTCACCAGGTATCCAAGAACACCCAGTGGAAAACTTGGCTTTTTTATCATATCCCCAAGGTGTATGTACAGCACACTTAAAATATGCATCTTTTTCGAAGTCATGTATGGCATACTATTCTCAATTTTCTGCCAGACTAAATCTTAGAATGATAAAGGCTTTACTTCATCCTTCCCCTACCAAAAAAATTATAGCCCCTCATTTGGAAATATATTAGGAAATGTATTTATGGAAGCTGTGAGTTTGTCAGACTATTCCACATTATCTTCAATAATATTCTGGTAAGTTCAGGTTCCATACTTCCCTTCACATGAACTACAATTAGCTTCACTGAGCTAAATAGCTGTTAATATTAAATAGATTCTGTTAATTACACTCCATATATGTAAATATACAGACTAGAGTTAAATTTGATTCTGAATTATTTAATTCCAAATCCTAAATGCCTACATGCAAACCATATTCAAAATATATGCTACAGATATTTAACTGCTGAAAATCACCACAATAGTCAAATTATCAAATTTGGAGTAAGAGATTGCCATGGCAACAGGACACTTTACCTAAGTTAATGCTGGCTGCCTTTCAGCAGAACTCATTAGCCTTGATGGACTTCTTGGCTAACAGAGTTACATAGCAGCTGGTACCCAGGATAATTTGTTTAGAGCTGGTTTGGGTAACTGCACCATACATACTCTTTCAATGTAAACTTATCATACAAGGGACATTTCAGTTCAATTTATGAGGAAAACTCCATGGCTTGTACATCCAAAATGTCAGATTATACCATCAGAAGAGATAATTTCTCTTTCATTGAGAAAGGTTTAAAGTTCTTCAAAGATAAAGAGAGTATTTTAAAATCAGTTTGTACTATAAGTTTTGAAGAGGTTTTGGATCATGCCATCACTGGACTTTTTATTTTCCATTGCTATACATCTTTTATAGTAAATTATGCAAAGTGGATGTAATATGTTACAACTCTTACATAGAAAGATTTTATTTTGCTTGCTGAAAATGACTGGCAGAGAGGCAGGGAGAAAAATACAGGGATATGTAACCCTCTCAGTGGTCTAATTTATACGTGGGATGACATTCAGAAATCTTAGATTGAAAATATTAGCTGGAGCTGGGCAGAACACATTTCTCATGTTGCTCTACTGGCTCTGCTCCCATAAATCCATGTCATGTCAGCATTAAGCATTTCTGCAGGAGATGAATATTTGTTCTGGTTATGTATTTAGGAGGAAAAGGCACACTTAGGATGATAGCAGGTAGTCACAATTGTGTTGATTGCATATACAATAGGATCAAGATTTCTGAAACCAAGCCATTAGAGGCTTAATATTTTTCCCTCCATTTCCTACCAGATAGGATTGTTTTGCAAAGTTCAGCCGAATAAGAGGCTGAAGCAAGGCAATATTGTGTGCAAGATCTAACATCAGAGGCTTGGTCCTCAAGCTCAGATGAGACTGATGTAACTAAGTTATGCCAATTTTATCTTTAGTATTGGGCTAGGCTAGACCCTCCCTTTCTCTAAAATATAGAATGTTAAAGCTTTTAAAGCTTCTCCTGATTTATGCCTGCCTATACTGATCTCCAAGGATTTTCCTGGAGGTAGCATTCCTCCAGATAGATTTCTTTTTCAGATCCAGGTCAAGAAAGGGAGAGAAAATCAAGGATCAAATGGAAATGTTAAGCGATGTCTAGCAGATAACAAACACAATGCAATGGAGAATAAAATTATCATGTTCAATTTCTGTATGGGAGATGCTGCTTATTTTTTTTCTCTCATCCCTTTTTCTTTCTTTTGTCTTTGTTTTTAGTGAGAAGTTTATAGGCAAGTATGAAAAGCAATACAGATATAAACACAGGACAGAGTGATATGAAGTCTAGATGATGGCCTGTAATGAGCAGTGCTAGTTACACCCCAAGGGACAATACTGAATCCAATCCTATTTATCATCTTCATTAAGGATCTGGATGGTGAAGCAGTGTGGGGCGTGAGTACACTCAGCAAGTCAGCTGATTACCCAAAACTGGGAGGGGTGACTGATCCACTAGAGGATTGTGCTGCCATGCAGGGGGACCTCAACATCCAAGAGAAATGGGCTGACAAGAATCTAATGAAGTTCAACCAGGGGAAGAGCAAATTCCTGCCCCTGGGCAGGAGCAACCCTCATGCTGGGCACGGCCCACCTGGAAAGCAGCTTGTCAGAAAAGGATCTGGTGGAGACTAAGGAGAACATGAACAATGAGCCTTGTTGCAAAATAAGGCTAATAGTGTCCTGGGCATCATTAGGCAAAGTTAAGGGAGGTAATCCTTCCCCTCTGTTCATCACAGGTGAGGCCACACCTGGAGTGCCGTGAAGAATCCAAAACATGGGGAGTAGAAAGTCTTTGAAAGGAGAGAAACTAAATATTCACTAAGTTTAGGTCAATAGGATTACCTTGAATTTTCTTACCCATTAAGCTCCCCTCTCAAAACTATCCCTTTCTGCAATAGCTATGAGGATTAAAAAACTGTATTCATTCCCTTTTAGAGCCTACAAACAAGACACTGAAGTAGAATTAAGGGAGATGGTTTCTTTTCCATATACTGCTGTATTGCATGACCTTGAAAAACTAAATTGGTACTTCCCTGTTTCTTTGTTCACCTAAATTATAGGGATATCACTCCTGACTGTATTGTAGTGGAGATTTACTGATAAAAAATACTGTGTGGACTCTGTCCTTGCACGTATTCCAAAATAAGACACTTTACTGGCACAATGTACATATGTCATGTGTAAGAGTCTTACTGCTTGTACCAACCATGTCCTGCTTTTTAGTTATCCCAGATAACTGGATGTGGAAACATCTGAAGTATGTGTGGACACAATTTTGGGGCTCTTTCCTGCTCCTCTAGAGTGGAGGCAGACAGTGAAGAGTTGTGATGAACACGGTCTTGAAGACTTACTGTACTACTACAAATTTGGTGAACAGGATGAGTTTGACTGCTGTGGTCTATGTGAGATGCCTTTTAGACCTCTGAAGCAGAATTTTGCCCTGACTCATTACTGCAATATGTAATTGTAGTGTCCTGCAATTGCTGCTGGTGACCGGTATCACAGATACTTGGCTGCAAACGAGTCTCTGTTTAGACTTAATCGGGCACTAAATTGTCTGCTCTAGGTGCAAGAGACACATTTCTGGTCATGTAATAGGGAAGTTGATGTGAGGTTGCTAGATCTCCCTTTCTCTTCTTCCCTGGAAGCACCTTGGCAGTCTCCAGCATCATTTATCAGACTTTTTCCATGACCCTCATTCATAATTTCAGAGCAAAGCAGATTTTTGAAAAATTTCTTAGATATCTGTCTTTGCAACTGCTGCATTGTGCCTTTTTACCATATGAGAAATCAATTCTTTTCCTTGAGTGGAGCGTGTAGAACTTTCCCTCTTACAGCACCTTCTGGTTTTTCACTCTCTCATACATGCTAACTTTCCAGCCTGACAATAGCAAAGCAGAGAAAAATCATTATTCAGCATCCCCAAATCTCTAGATATAAGAAGAGCACTCCTGTGAGCTTGGTACATTGTATGACTGAATCTGACCCATGCTTCTTAAACCATAAGCAACCTGTTCTTGAGCCATCTGGATTTGTTTTGATTCCTGATGGGCAGATAGTGTTGCTGAAAGGAAGCATGTGTTAAAACAGAGAAAAATAAATGTCACCGGTGTGGAACTTTAAACAGAGAGTTAAATCTAAGACACTGGAGACTACAAAGTTTCTCCTTTTTCTGGATAATGAGGAATTTCTATAATTTTTCAGAGGCAGGTCTTTTTACAATTAAAAAAACCTGAAGCACCTTTCACAAAGTGTTCCTGTTAACAATTTCCAATAACACCCATTTTTCAGCACAATAATATGACCATCTATCTTTATTACAGCAAAAACTGACATGGCAAACATACATCAGTGTCCCTCTATCCTTTTACCATGTCTAAAAAGGAAATGAATTGATGTCAGTCTTTCTGTGAATTGAATGTTTTTCCCTACCATTCATTCAGTAAAAACAGGTTTGATTTTTGTTCTAAAGGAATGTATACATTAGCTAATCAAGCCCCAAACAGCACCCAAACCTCAAAACCTCTGAGATTTGTGACCTTTTAAATGTGAACACACTGTCTGTAAGACAGGTGCATCTTTAAGCACAGTCTGCTGTGTGGTTATTTGAGAGGCTATAAGACCCCAGTTGTGCTTCACCACCAGAAAACTGCAGCAAATTGCAAAAGATGCTGAGGCTTATTTCACAGTAGTCTTTGATTCAATAACAAAAAAGAACTTACCCAGCGCTGCGTGTGAAAAAAATGCTGTATTTGCATCCAGATATACCAAATAAATTATATTATGCAGACGGCATCCCAAGCAATGGCAAGGAAAAGGGCTGCAAACTTCACACCTGTAATCTGCACATAGCCAGATATTTGTCCCTCACATCCAGCCACTGCAGGTGAATGCTTTTTTGAAATATCTCAGTGTCCCTTTGACAAGGAGGGTCTCATGAGCCATGCATCATAAACAGCTAACTGGTGCAAAGAGAAGCTGGTACAACTTTAAAGTGGGAACCTTGTGTTTTTCAATCAGACATTTCTGTTTCATAAATCACAGATCTGGGATTAGAGAAATAGTTAAAAGATAGGATTTGGATTGTAAACCAAGGATTTACTAAGTTGCAGTGTCCTGGTTTGGCTTTCCCAGAATCTGTCTTTGTCCTCATGCCATGTAATGTTTTTATTGATGACTCAGTATGAAAGTGTTACTGATAAATCTTGTGGGTGTACAGATACCAGAGGAATTTCAAATGAAGCAGGGAATACATCATGTACAAGAAGCTGGTATAAAAAAAAAAAGGTGAAGGCAAAATCTGTGCAATTTAAAATGGTTTAATGCAGAAACAGGACAAGAAGGCAGATGTCATCCTTATAGAAGAGCAAACTTAGTCTTAGAAAATGATAATTCTGAAATCAATTTGCAAACCATAGTGGATAATCTGTTGAATATGAGCTACAGTAAAATGTTGTAGCCAAGAGGGATAACAGACTGGGGAAATTCTATCATCTGCAAAATTGGCACTAGGATACAGTCCAGTGACAGTATCCACATTTTGACAAGGAATCAGACTAGAGCCATGAGGAATGTGAAGGGATTGGAAAACAAATCCTAAAATGAATTACTCAAAGACCTGAATTGATTAAGCTTATCAATAAAGGGCTAAGACCTGAACTGAATTCATTCAAAGCATCTATAAGGGAAAACAACTCGATGATGGAGGGATATCCAACCAGCTGACAAAGATTTGGGAAGATACTACGGCTGGAAGCTGAGACTCAGGTAAAAATACCAGATCCATATTATTCAAACTTTTACTCCAGTTGGGGTAGCTTTTTAGACCCTAACAATTCAATGACTCTGCGACCATTAGCCATTAAATATGCAATTTTAAAATATTTTCTTTACTTTAGGTCAAGGTTATCAAACCCTGATGAAGCAGTATCCACATGACTTTGATACAACACAAAACTTCATTAAATAAGGAAGTGTTTAAAGATGCCATTAGACCAGTTCGATCACAAGAAAACTAGCAATGTTTATTGTTACAGCCACAATCCTTGCTCATGTCTGTAACTTCACTTACATAAGTGGTTTTACAATCTTTCAGGCTATGAGTCAAGCCTTTGAGTAAGATAAAGTGGCAAAGTTTTGCTGAAATCACTGTTATTTCATGCAAGATTGTGGGAAGATTAATACAATTATAAGACAACTAATAAATAGAGTTTCAAGTGCATTTTCATTTTAAGTGTTTATATAATCATATTTCGAACAAAAACACTTTCTCAAATTAAATATCCATTACATATGTATGATGCTAATTCAGTATAAATTGTCAGTAGGGTATTTCCATATATTTTCAGTATTTTCAGTACTGCTGAGTCAAGTCCAAAGACCCAAATCTGAAAAAGTTTTGACTCAGACATGAAGAATGCATTACATTTATAGAACATGAATTAAATGGTCATGGGCTAGAAGCCAGACTTGCAGGAGTTTCAGCTACAAAGTGGAGGCTAATAGGCGTAATCAGCTATAATATGTGTCATTAATAGTGCAGGAGCTATTTTGAGCAATACACAAGCTGACACGGAGCCAGATCTGCCTTTGTCTTTACTCATACTGCTGTTCCCAATACCTGCTGCCCCATGGTATCCTATAAAAACAGATTGTAAATCTCTGCTTTAAACTACTTAGGCTGTATTTGTTACAAGCAGACTGGGTGTGGTAACTAAATGCTCTTTTCCTTCATGGACAAGCAAGCCTAGTCCAGAACTGATCATCAGTCAGGGGTACCCCAACTGCACTGGAATGCTCCCTGATGCTCAGAGCCCCATAAAGCCACTAAAATCAATGAAATTAGCTGAAGCTCCCCACAAGACATTTCCATGCTCCACAAGTTTCCTTCTGCAAGAAAGGTCATCGGGGAGCTCCATCTGATGATTTTCCTTCTGACTTGCACCAGCAGAGCAGTTCAAATCAGCCATAAAGTAGCATTTGGCACCAGATCCAATCAGTCAGCCCTTTGACAGAGCTCAGATCTGAACTCCAGTTACGTTGCCCAGGCTCATTTCTACCTTTAAAATCATGTTCTAGTTAAATGAGCCCTTTTTACAAACTTAAGAGGGAAGTGTAATTTAGAAGAGTGGAAAGTATTATTTTAAGGTTGATTAATTGAGCAGACACCATGCTGAACACTACTTCCAGAGGCAAGGGATGCACTGTGTTACCAAATGATTATTTAATGACTCATAATCCCTGTGCATGAGATGACACTGCTGAGGAATTACTTTTAAATGGGGTAGTGGTGTCTACTCAAGATGTGGAGCTAGATGTCAAATCACCATAATAGCTACATTTTTGCATCAGCCAACATCAAATTTCAGCAGCTTGTGGCTGGAATCACTAATGCATATACCCACGACTGGAATGATTCATGACTCCAGAGTAAGAAAAATTATTTACAAAAAGGTTTTGGTGCCAAATGGTATACTTCAATATCTTAAACTTTGAACCAAAATATTTATATTCCTGCTTTTGAATATCCAATTCAATTTAGCACTTGCCAATTGGGTTGGCGAGCTGCCCTCCTGTAATTGTTATCCAGCCACTACCTACATGCAAAACACATGCAGCATCTCACAGCTGAATATTGTTCACAGATTTAGCAAAAACATGAACAAATGGAAGAGATCCAGAGACAGCAAATTTTGTATGCCTGATTTGCAGGATTCATCATTTCATCTGCCTTCTTTTCTATAAAAGACCACTTCATGCAAACTTTTATAGAAAGAAATGACAAAAAATTGAATAGAAGTGTTTCTTCTAAGAGAAGCAGCTATTGAATTCTTTTGTGGGTATTTAATAAATAAGAATTGTGGGACTTTAATAATGGCTCCACATGGTCTTTCTAAAATACAATGCATTTTCCTCTTTTAGAAACGTACTTGAGAATAAATTAATGGATGTTCTGGGTCAGATCTAAAGTCCAGCTAGACCCAGCAACATCTTTCTGGCATGTGAGTTCTCAACAAATGTGTTCAACTGAACTTAACCATGGGTTTAAAGTAAACACTGCTTAATAGAGAGGGTGTGAGAGATTGAATTAGAGCCTGTTTCTGAGATTATAAATATGCAGCATATCATTATACTGCCATGGAAAGACAAAATAATCATGGATTAATACAGAGAAGTTTCAGTATCTGCCATGTGATGATTAAGCAATCTTGATCTGAAGTGGCAGTCAATGGACAAAGGAAAGAGCCTCAAAAATATATTCACTGGTCTCCTAATTTCATCTCACAGTTTCTTTAAGTAAGATATTGTACATGCCTCTTTCATGTGGAACATTGCCATGGCTTTCACCGTCTCCTTTTTAATTGGATTTATCATTTGTACCATAAATTTTAATGGCTGTGCTATTGCATTATCATTCATACAGGCACGTGGAGAGTTGTCCAAAGCCATAAACAATCCAAACAGGAGCTCCATGAGAACTGGTGAGCTCTGCCTTACTCCTAATGGTGTATGCCAGGGTGGAGCGCAATGGCTCTCAGGGCTTTTATCCTAGAATTTGGGTCAAACATGGAAGTGTGCCATATCTGAGCACCTGGAGAAGTAGAAGGATCTTTCAAAACGTTGAGCTGCCTTAATTCCCGCTGACTTTACCAATGACTAAAGAAATTGGTTGAAACAGAACTAACAAGACATGAGACTACAGGCACATGCTGCAGTATGCTCAGATAACTGGAGGAGATTGGACAACTCTTTTACAGCTGCTAATTAGAGAGGTCATTTTGGATAAATGTGTGATGTGTTCACCACTCAGAATTTAATGAACTATGTTCAAGGTAGATGCTAAGCAGTTTCTAAGAAACTGCTTTAAAGACATATTTTCAGTTGTTCAGATTAAAGAACCAAATAAAGGAGGTATTTAGGCACAATGATGTGCAGTGTCTTCACTCATTCTTTCAGGATATCAAATCCAGGAGGAGTGCATCATGAAAAAAAAAAACTGGACATCTAAGTATGTTCCAGTGAGTGGGAAAAAAATAGCTAAAAATTAAAATTAAACCATGATTCAGAAACAAATCCAAACAGGAATTTTATAAATCTGTCCATCTCTTGGTAGAGGATAGATGTTTGTATGTAGATATGACATGGTTATGTGAGAGTCTGATGATAGCTGAAAACAATGGTGTGAGCTGCAGTGCTTTAGATGCCCATTTCAAGAGAATTCCAAGTCATGGGGACTCCCTTCCTGCTGGGTAGTGACCTACTGGTTGAACCTCTCACCTGATACACATGAGACAGAGGTCCAGTTGGTCTTTGGTTAAGGACATTCAAATGCACAACTCCTGGAGGCTAAATCCAGACAGAAACTAACTTTGAAAGTTTCTTTGAAGATGTCCATCCAAGAATGCAAGACTCATCAAACCAGGAGACCAAGAGTGAGTCTAACTCCTTAGCTGAGTATATCATGAGCAGCAAGGACCATAATCCACACCTCCCATTCACTCCCTGGGTGGTCATGCTCTGAAATTAACAGGTCTAAATTCCACTTTAATTGTTCAGAAATGCTTTTTATTTTTTTCTTTACCTCACGCTATGTTCCCATATATCCAGCCAGAATTCAGGAGTACAAATGATGCTGTTTGGGAAAGTAGGGATAAATAAAAATGAAAGAAAAGCAGAAGGACTCCATTCAGTAGTATTTAACCTGCTTTTAGAGGTTTTGTCATACAAATTTGTTAAAAGAAAATACCAATCCTCAGTATACTGAAACTATTTCTTAGTGAATCAACTCGGCTGTATGAGTTATATTCTCAGTTCTTCAGTGCAGTTCAGTGTCTGACACTGACATGAAAGAGGATCACCTTGTTTTTATAAATGTTAGTCAGTTAGAGTCTGTATCCCAGTCATTCATATGGGGTACAGCTCTCTATCTCATTGAATTAGAAAGAGAGACAACCTACCACTTCACCATTAGAGAAAGAATCCTGTTGGCATCCTTATTTCAAATATCCAGTATGTGTTTTGTTGCTTCCTAACTGCTCACAGAAAGAATTCTCAGAATAAAAGTTTGGCTGACCAACAAGCAGGTTTCACAACTGACATCTGAGTATTAACCAAATGCCTTAAAAGCAAAGTATCACAAATGTAGCCCTTCCTTTAACCCTTTAGTTATTTGTATTGTGGAAGATAGGCCTCATAATAACAAGCTGCTCTTTATAAGTAAACTTGCATGTACTTTTAGGATGTTGACATAAACATTAATTTAACTGGAAGGAGCTAAAGGGAAAAATTAGACTGCAGAAATAATAATAATAATAGTAATAACAACAACAACATTAATTTACAACTGGATTGTGCATAGTGTTTTCCATCCATAAATCACAAAGGCATTAGATATTATTAAGGCCATTTTAGAGATGAAACAAAGAAGAGAGATGACTTGCCTGAGGTGACCAAACAAGTTAGAACATTCAATCACTTTTGCTGACATCTTACACCAGCATCTGTGATGTGTGCCTTGCATAGCAGCATGTGAGTCACTAAATGCTCTCTGTTCAGTCTCTAAACATTCCGTGGGCATGATCCTGGAAAGAAGCAACAGGTACCCAGAGAAAGGGTATCTCTGTGAAAGAAAATGGAGGCAGAAAATAAACAGGGATTTTTTTTTATTCAGCAGCAGGCACTACAACATGGACGAAGAGCAGAACAGCTGAGAATCTAAGCATAAATTTTCTAGGATGAAAAATAGGAAAAAGGAGAAAAAAGCTAGAAAAGCATATAAGCCCCCACAGATTTCAGAAGTGGAAAGAGAAAGTGAAAGACAAAGAGCAACAGTGGGAGAAATGACAGAACTTTGTGAGAAAAAGCAGGACCATTAACACAAGCAGGAGTAGAGCCATTCACAGGCACAAAGATGAAGGGAAACTGATGGCAAATCTTTGTCAGCTACAGCTTCAGGAAGTCACCTGGGAGCCATCCCAGAGCTGTTCTAACATACCTACAAGCCGTGTCCTGCTCTAAAGCACAGCCCCTCGGAGTTTAGCAGTGCCTGGGTTTGCTCTGACATTTGCTGATGGGGATAGTCACTGGGGAGCAAATCCCAGTGGGATTCCCAGTCCAAAGATGGCTGGGAGGACTTCTCAGAAGGTAGGTGGTGCTGGAAAAGGATCCTTCATAGGGAAATGAAAATATTCTGCTTGTATTTTACTTGCCAGTTAACAGGCTGGGAAGGTAAGTGGCATATGGCACACGGACCTGGGAATGCACCTCTTAAACTGACAAAGGATTCAAAAGCTATAGACAAGGTTAAAATCTCTCCCAAGCAAGAGGAAGTAGTAATTTCCAAGGAGGATGCTTGTGTATGAGTAGAATGAAATTTATTTCCCTGGGTTGACTTGTTTTTTGAGTGACAAACTGGTAAAAAGTTTCACCTGTGAATGTCTGGCAGAGGTCAGCAACTGCAGCAACACACATTAGTCCAATTAAGATAGCAGTACATTGTTCAAATTTCAGTAACTCCAACATGGCTGAAGTTTGAAAAGCTAAAACTTTCCCATACTCATGAATTTCCAACAGAAAATTTTTTCAGGCTTCTTCAGAATAGTAAATAAACTAACCTGAGCTATAGATAACAGTAAAATATTGTTTGGTGAGAACCAAGCATGACATTTTTGTGAAGTGCTATTTTTGTGGCTCTAAGAGCATGGAAGAGAATAAAGTCACTGACAGAAATTTGCACAGTGGTTTTGTCAAATGCCTTGATAACAAAATACTAAGCACATACATGCACTTCACACAGTGTGACACTTCTAATATTCCCTTTTTGTTTCTATATACTTCTCCTCAATACATTTTTTTCTTAAATAACATGAAAATTCAATGTCAAAATTTTCCGAAGTTCAAGGGTGAGAGTGTTCTAAATATTCAAAAGTTAGAGCATTTGACTCATCCCCACAAGCATATGTGCACATGAGTCCAAAAAACTCAAAAGCCTCTAAGAAAGTTTCGTTTTACATCTAATGAGTCATTGGGTGTTTAAGATTTTAATCTACATTAATGTGATTCTGAAGCTGAGATTTGCTAAAAATGCAGAATTTCACTGCTCCCATAGAAGTCAGTGAAAGTTTCATCAGCAATAAATAATAATATATATGTACATGTTAAAACATGGGAAAAAATTATGGTTGGAAGTACCTGCCAGATACTTTCATGAAACTGTCAATCACAAAGGAATGATAATCCAAGTGCTTCTTGGAACAGACAACATGAAAGGTCATAAATAATTCATCCTTAGCATCCTACATACTATTTTGAGTACTTGAGAAAGCATTTCACCATAAATGTATACCAGGACATGAACTAAACGTTTTGCAAACCTAATATTAAAAATTTAAATAGAACTGTCCTTATTGCAATCTGGGCTATTCTATTTATAATAATTCCTGTCTATGAAGAAGCTCAAAATGACACTCTTGTCTGATTTTGGATCAGTCTGGAAAAATATTTTCTTCATGGTAATAACCTTCTTTCAAAGTTGGATCTGTTCCAGAAATTTCACCATAGACAAACCAAGGAGCCTGTGTTCATCCCAAAAACGAGGATCTAGACACCATCCCCAGGCATTGCCAGCATTCCAAAGTCAACTTCTACTGCTTCATTCAGTCCTGTTCATTCAGTAAATTACTTAGGACAGAGGTCCCTATTTCACATATTTCTCATATATTCATTGGCCTCTTCTTGTTTCTGGGACTGGATACAAGAATTACATCATTCTTAAAGACAAAAATTACTTATTGATGTGTACTGTCCTTGGTGGCAGGTAAGAAATCTTAGAATTACAGAAAAAAGTTAAGCAGAGGATATTTTTCTTGTTTTCATTCTTACAGGGAGGTCTGATCCACCCTCTGATTTTAATTTGGCTCAAAATGTGTTTTGAAAGTTCCTGAAATCACTTATGGCAGAGGCAGTGCACAACTGGAAACAAATTCGTATCTCAGCAGATGGATTGGTATAGAAGTGATCTCTATGGTCTTGTGATGTTGACTGTCAAATCAACATATCAAGAACATCTGTTATTGCTTGCACTGTGAATTACTCAGATTGAAAGGAGGTGCTTGAGCAGGATTTGTCTCTAATTTGCTTAACTAAGAAGAGATTTTTCCAGATTGGTTGATACTCATCAACTACATTGCCATGGGCAGTAACTGTTTCCTTAGGGTCTCTCCTGCCAGATCACATGGGAGATCTGAATATTTGACACACAAATCTGCTGTGGGCTGCTTACATTCTGTGCATACTTAATCTGAGGATTCATTGCTATCTGTCATTATTTTTCAACCATTAGCTTATTTAGTGCCACCATTTTTCAAGGAAACATTAGCATAATAAAACATATTACTTCACACATTGAGGATAATTGTCCGCTATCTATTAGCTCATTCTTCAATTTGTTTCAGGATTGTTTCTTCAGGTTGTTTTGCTATAATGCTCACTAGCATCAATCAAACAGCAGTCGACTGCAAAACTTCTCACAGCTCCTGAAATGATTTAGAACCACTCATGCTCACAATAGCATCCTTTACATGTGTTGCTCTATCATCCTTTTCTTGTCATCCTCACCACTCATAGCTTCTGCTAATTAGAATGCAAGACTGTTATTTCTTTATGTGCCTGTACCTCACTCAGCATCACAAGATATCAAACTTCATGGTGCTTTGCAACACAAGCAGATTGTTGACACCGTAAGCCAGTGTTGAAAATAAACCTGCCCTATATTTATATTTATAAACACCGGTCATTTCGTGTCAGTGCACTCTAATCCATCCCAAGGGATCTACTAACAAGAACCTCAGTTACCTTTGCCTTCAGGGGTGGGTTATAACTTTAAATTGGAGGATTACTCTGGAAAGTGCTGAGCAGGTTTTTCTACAGAGATAACAGCCAGAGCTCTGGACAAAGAAGGACTGATTTCCAGTCAAAGCTGGATTCTCTGGCCAAAGATCATGGCAACCCAGGATATATCTGATCTAGACTGCTCCTCACTGCTATAATTTTTCTCTTTTCAGTATGACCCGAACATATAAGATCTGTTTAAATCTTTTGTGGTGTAACCCAGACCTGTTGTAAGATTTTCTCCATGAGAAAGTCAAGCTGATTCTTGGAGAAGGTAAACGAGGAGAAAAACATTAACCCTCTCAGGGGTAATGACCACTTTGTTATTGAACCTCCTGGGAATTGTTGTTTCTCCCATGCACTGCCCAGAGTAAATTAAACTACCTTCCCTTAAAGTCATCAAATAGGCTGGGGCAGACAGGATCCCTTGGATATGGAGGAGTGATTGGTATGGCCCAAAGCTGTTGGGTTTTCTGGTGTGACCTGGATCTGTTGCAAGATTTTCTCTGGGAGAAGTCAAGCCAGCCCTCAGAGAGGGTACTGGGGAGAAAGACACTGACCCCAGTGTGTGACTGAAGGGTATTAATGCTGAGGGAGAGTCAACTGGGGCAATCCCCTCATGAGGAAATCTTAATGATAATTTTTCTCCTCCCAGTATGACCCACAAGCAGAGGCTGGGTGAAATTACAGTTCTGACAAGAGAATGTAAACTTAAATCTGGCAAAGAAAAGGCAGTTTGTCCCATAAAGGACTGCAAAAAGAGCCACTGGCTGCTCAGAAATCCGAGAGTGAATACACATACAAACACTGCTCATTCACTCTTATCTGCCCCAGAGTATCTATTAACAGGGACCTGAAGTACCCTCATCTACAGGGCCAGGTTGTAACACCTTATTTGTGATAAATTTGCGTGGAGAAAGGCTGATGTATGACAAAGAATCAAGGCCACAGCCCTGGAAAGAAAAAGCACACACAAATTATTTGTTTCATGAAAGTGTGCAATATAAATATGATAGAACTACCTTTTGCATGTGTGTGTGTGTGTGTAAGTCTCCCTAATGTGACAGTAAATTGATGTATATGTTTATAATACTAAATTAATGTATATATTTTGTCACTGAAGCATTCTCTATGTGTGCCTTGCCCTCTCCCCTGAGTCAGAAAGCCTTCATATCCTTTTTCAGCTGAAATGGTCATCTCAGGATAGTGTACAGATGGACTTAACAAGTGTAAAATGGCATGAACTGGTTTCTTGAACAGATAAATTGGATGGCACCAACACTGTAGTTCTAGAAGAAATAAAGAAACTACATTTTCCCCACAAATGTCTCTGAAAAAGAATACTTTGATGTTTAGCAAGAAAGCTACACTGACTGGAAATACACAGGATATTTGCACCACCCTCTAAAGAAAGATAAAATGCTTTTACTTTGCTTAATCAAAAAATAAATTTAAAAAACCATCTCAAGTAAAACTAAAGTTTCCAAATAACTCCACATTAATTCAAATCACTGGAAATGAGTTCCAGGCCAAAAAAAGTGGGAGAAATAGCATCTAAATCCCAGATGATATTGCAGGCTTAGGCACAGAAGTGTAACAACTCATCTTTTTTTTTCTAAAAGGTGTGATCTTCAACTGTTTTAAGAACTAAGGACTATGACTAAGCCCATGAGGCTCACAGCCAATCCATTTATCACTATTTTGCTTGTGAATAATTTTTCATCAAACAAAATTAAATCTTTCTACACATAATCAATTTACTTAACTTCATTAGCATTGCTTGTCTAATAATTTATAATAAAGTAACAAGGCATTGAGGAATGTATAAGTAATAAATTAAAGATGCAAACCATTGTAGGTCATCTGACTGTTAAATTAAGATATTCTTATCACTGGAACATATAAAAAGTACACCCAGTTAAAGGATGTTTTCGTTTTCTCTCTTACCCATGGAACAAAAATATAAATCCTTTGACTATTTTCTTTCTATCATTCTAATAACTTTCCTGTACACCTGACATTACACTATTTGTTTATACTATTGAGAAATGTCCCATTGTAGATTATAAATTTGAATAAGCTTCCTTTGTAACTACAAATTTCCCATGTTGGATTTTAGTTGACAAGCATCAACACCCATTAAAGGAGACAAAACAAAAGTACTTCCTTCATGGATATGACTAAATCCTTAAATTTGATTACAATTTAAAATAAAATATGTATGCATTTTAATCCTGTTTTCCTCACTTTTGTTATATTTCCTTTTTTGATTGTTTGGGATGAGTGATAAGTGAAATCTTGGATGTCCTCAATTGACTAAGAATTTTGTTAATGATATAGTGGATCCAACCCAGTACCCTTCCATGAATGTGGGTAGCATCAAAAGTGTTATAAGCAAAATGAACAAATTAAATTTTACAAATTTGGATTGTATTAAAACAATTTTTTCTTTATTTTATATTTCAGCATTTAATCCATATGAATGCCTAATTGTTGTTTTTATAGCTAAAAATTATCTGCATTTGCTGTGTTAGTAATAGCACTTATTTTTTTAGACCCTGTTGATGAAAAATAGAAAAAAGTCAGTTTTTAAAGGCAGGGAATTAAAAACCAATGCTCTTTCAAGACAGAAAGAGAGATAAAGAGAAAAAGGGTGACATTATGGCAGGGAAATGGGAAGAAGGCCTCATTCACATAAGCTGTCATATGAAGAGAACAGAATAAAACTGTGGAGGCAATTTCTCTTAAAATGAAAGCCGAGTAGACTGTAACTATCTTAAGAAATTAAGATATACCATAGTTGCTTTTGTATAGACACAGGAAAGCATCTGGCTTCTTCCTAGAAATGCAGGCAGCCTTCAGAAACTCCTTCAGACATATGGGCTTTGCATATGCTGTGTAATGCCTCCCAAAGTACCTTGGTGGCTGACCCCTTTTATTTCCTCTGTTGTCCCTCTGCCCCAGAAGTCACCAAGGTATGTCCAAGAGCAGTAGAAGGAGCTTCAGAATCATTACAGATTTTCTTGGCCCTCTAGCAAGCCTTCTATTCTGCAGCTGAGCCTCCTGCTCTTTGAGCAGCCACTGTTTACCACCATGTTCCTCGAGCACAGGTGGTGGGTCACAGTCGTGCCTCTGCTTTGCCCTGCTAAGTAACAGCTTGTCTCTTGAAAAACCTCGTGCAGGAATACAGCTTTTTCATCAATAGAATGTTAAGGTTGAAAGGGACCTTAAATATCATCTCATCTCAACCCCCCCACGATGGGCAGGGACACCTCTCACTAGATCAGGTTGCTCAAGGCCTTATACAACATGGCCTGGAAACACTGCCAGGTTTGGGGCACCCCTGAGCAACCTGTTCCAGTATCTCACCATCCCCACAGTAAAGAATTTCTTCCTAATACCTAACCTAAATTTCCCTTCTTCCAGTTTGTACCCTTCACTCCCTGTCCTATCACTACAGTTCTTGATGAAGCATTCCCCTCTGGCTTCCACGTAGGCCGCCTTCAGATACTGGAAGGTTAGTATGGAATCTCCACATAACCCTCTCTTCTCCAGGCTGAATAGCCCCAAATTTCTCAGCCTGTCTTCACAGGAAAGGTGCTCCATTCTCCTTATCAACTTTGTGACTCCCCTCTGGACTTGCTCCAGCAGTTCCATGTCCTTATGTTGGGGACACCTGAACTGTACACAATGGTCCAGGTGGGGACTCACAAGGGCAGAGTAGAGAGGAAAAATTGCCTTCTTCATCTTACTGCCCACATTCCTTTTGATGTATCCCACGATTTGTTTGCTTTCTGGGCTGAGAAAGCAAACTGGCCACACTGCTGGCTCATGTGGAGTTTTTCATCAACCATCACCCCTGAGTCCTTCTCTGCAAGGCTGGTCTCAATCACTCAGCCTTTAAGTGTATCTGAGATTGCTGCAACCCAGGTCTAGGACCTTGCAGTTCACTTCATTGAACATCACGAAGTTTGCATGGGTCCACCTCTCAAGCCTGCCCAGGTGCCTCTGGATGGCATCCCTTCCCTCCAGAGTGTCAGCTGCACCACACAGCTTGGTGTCGTCAGTGAACTTGCTGAGGGTGCACTCAATCCCAGTGCCCATGCCACCAACAAAAGCAGTATCAGCTCTAGTGAGACCCCTAAGGGACACCATTCATGAGTGGCTCTATCACACACCTACTGAAGCTCATCCTGTAATCTGACAACATGAAATCATGCACCATCCTCACGCAGATCCATGAAAGCCCTATTGCAGAATCATAATTTTAGAAATGTCAATCTCAAAAGCTATATCTGGGCAAAGAAGAGCAGAAGGCCAAGAGAAGAACCCTGAGAGTCAAGGCAAGGACAGAAAAACTAAAGAATATTTGTAGCAGGAACAAACACCTTAGGTACTTCTTTTGACAGATATTTGATGTGAAGGGTTATTGATGCAGAACACTGCTTTGACTCCCTAGAGTCTCTAGAGATTTAGAGGCTAAAAGCCTCATGCAAACAAGAAATGTCTTTGTCAAGGAAGCAGACACCTTTCTTTAGCTAGGTAAAACAGCTGATTTGGTGTTTAAAGGGAAGCAGTTCAATACTTGCTGGCATGCTTTTAAAAGATGCAGTTTACATAATACACAGTTATACCTTACACACTGTGCAGGTGTAACCCCTGGGTGCACTGAAAAAGCAAAGAGATCCAGTACCTTCTCTTCATTTGTGTTTGTCTTAATATACTTAGGAAACATTCAAAATTTTCTCCTGCAGCTGAAAACATTCTGTAAAAGACCATGTCTTTTATCTATTTTTAAGATAATTTCTAGCCAGCCAAAATTCTCAGAAAGGAAGTATCCTTAAATTTCATGTTTGCAACAACCTCTGACTCAGTCTCTTAACACATCTACAATATGGGTAAGAAAGCATTACTAGCTTTTTTGTGCTGCTAATTCCTGTTCTATATTCTATATTAAAAGCATACACAAGTATGAACATGTTCTGAAAGTTCTACTAACAAACATTTCATTTACAACACAGCTCTTCCAGGTAGATCTTTCCTTTCTGATTTCTGAATAGCTCTTCTTTGATAGAAATCTTAGCCTAATTCAATACACGGGCATTGCTTGTTAGTTGACTTGGTTGGTTGATTTTCATTATTTTCTACTCCAGAATTGTGGTGGCAAAAAATGTCTTGCCATTTGAGACCTATTTCCTTTGACTCCAAATATGAACACAAACCTTCAAAAACAATTTTGGTTTTTTGGTGTCTTGGTTACTTACATATCATTCACCATAACTCAGAGGAAATGGTTAGTGACCTTCTATGCCAATTAGACACTGACAAATCTATAGGTCCAGAGGGGATGCACCTGAGAGTAATGAGGGAGCTGGCAAAAGAGCTTGCCAAGCCACTTTCAACCACTTACCAGCAGTCCTGGTTAACCAGAGAACTCCCAGGTGACTGGAAATTAGGAGATGTCATGCCTGCCTACAAGCAGGGTTGCAAGGACGATCCCAGTAACTACAGGTCTGTCATCCTCCCCTCAATGGGGAAGGTCATGGAGCAGATCATCCTGAGTGTCATCACACAGCACGTGCAGGACAACCAGAGGATCAGGCCCAGCCAATGTAGGTTTACAAATGGCAGGTCCTGCTTGACCAACCTGGTCTCCTTCCACGACAAATTGACCCAGTTAGTGGATGAGGAAAAAGCTGTGAATGTTGTCTATCTAGACTTCAGTAAAGCCTTTGACACTGTCTCCCAGAGCATTCTCCTGGAGCAACTGGCTGTTCATGGCTGGGATGGGTGCACTTTCACTGTGAAAAATCCTGGCTGGATGGCTGAACCCAGAGAGTGGTGGTGAATGAAGCTTCATCCAGCTGGTGATCTTGCATGGTGTTCCCCAGGGTTTGATGTTTTGGTGTTTGGTTTTTATGTCTTGAGGACATCTGGTTGGTATTTCACCTTTGCATCTACCTAGAGCTAGAGAACCTTGGTTTAGCCCTTTAAGTGACTGGGGTGTGACAGCTGCCCAGAAGAGAGGGGTTTGTGGGTACTGGTTAGAGTACCCACAACAGACAGAGGAACATGAGGCAGGTGGTCAAGAAGGCCAATGGCAACATGGCCTCTATCAAGAACAGTGTGGCCACCAGGACCAGGGCAGTTCTTGTCCCTTTGTACTCAGTGCTGGTGATGCCACACCTTGAATCCTGTGCCCATTTCTGGGCCCCTCACTTCAAAAAGGACATTGAGGTGCTGGAGAGTGTCCAGAGAAGGGCAGTGGAGCCAGTGAAGGGTCTGGAGCACAACTCTTGAGAGTGGCTGAGGGAGCTGGGGCTGTTTAGTAAGGAGAGAAGAAATTTCAGGGGAACCTCATTGTTCTCTACAATCACCTGAAAGGAGGTTGTAGCCAGGTGGGGGTTGGTCTGATCCATGTCTCATTAAGGAAATGGCCTTAAGTTGCACATGGGGAGGTTCAAATTAGATATTGGGAAAGAATTTTCCAGAGAGGTGGTGCACTCAGCATCTCTGGAAGTGCTCAAGAGGCATCTGGATGTGGCATTTGGGGATATGGTTTAGATGTGATTATGGTGGTTGGCTGGGTTGACAGTAGTACTAGGTGATCTTGTCACCTAGGTGTATTAGAAGGTCTCTTCCAAACTTGATCATTCTGTGATCCTGTGTGTTGCTGCAGGATAATATTCTTACAAAGTTCAGTTATGAGGTCTTTTTGGTGCACTCTTAGACTAATGCAACTGCAACACAAAATCAATTAGGCTTGCTAGGTTTCATGCTGAAACTAAAATGAAAATATTGAGAGGTCAAGATAAAACTTTACAGCTGCTCATAAGCAGAGCTCCCAGAGAAGTTAAACAAACCTAGTCTTACCATCAGCAAGCTTGCTCATAATCTTTACACAGGAATATTTTTTAAAGATATAACAAATGGCATCTAAAGAATTCCACTTTGCCAATATTTAACCCCTACCTGCAAAGGAAAAACTGCCTGAGTCAAACTCAGGATGGAAACTCTAACCAGCGCCCCAGTGAGCGGCTGTGAGTCTGCAGCTCAGGGATCCTTGAGGGTTTAGGAATTTTATCTTAAAGACTAGTGAGTAGTTATTTAAAGTTAGTTCCCATTTGTAATGAAACAACCCACAAATGTTCCTGTTCCCAGGAATTTATAATTGCCTGTTATTGTCTGGAAATTGCTCAGATAATATGATGAAGGATGGCAACATGAAACCATGAGCAAATTTAGCAGAGCCAAAACACCAAGCTGCAAATAGAAGCATAAATCCCATAATTGCAGAAGGAGTTTGTTCTTTGAGAATGTACCTTATGCACAGGTACATTTGATAAATATTTTAGAAGTAACTTGATCGGTCTGCATTTGTCATCAGCTATTGGAGAAACGAGCTGTCTTTCATCTATTGTTTCTAAAGTAATCCACAACCCAGCAAAGAACCCATATGCATATGGCTGCTGTTTGGACCACTAATCTAGCTGTGAACTATTACAAATACTCTCTCCATGGATAATGAAGAATAAATTTAGTCTTTGGATTCCTCAGATGAATATGAAAAACAGTGTAGCTGTACTAATATTTACATCCACCTGGGTATGTTTTAAGGACATAAAATCTGCACTGCCACCACAGCATGGAAAACATCTGCTATTATGGTAATTCAAATAATAAATTAAAATATTCTTTAGTGTTAAATCTATATAAAATTTACATCTTCTAATAATAACTTCTAAAATAGAAGAAGATGTTTTAGAAAGCAAAGCAAATTCTAAGATATTGCAGTAAAATATTGGGTGCCATTTCCTTAGCACCTTAAATCTTTATGCCTCAATGAAGATGCCTCATGCTCATGTCACAAAAGTGCATAGGATTCTCACCCCACTGAGTTTAGATAACAGGTGAGGATCTGTCTTCTTTACCCTCCTTTAAAGTAATGCAGAGTGGAGTCAGTTCTGTTTTAACTGCCTGTGATGATGATTAAGGAGGAGAAATACTGTCCTCAGATAAGCAGCCAGTCTGACATTACCTTCAGATATCTCTGAAGTCCAGACATTGAAACTGCCTTTTGCTCCAACTCCAGTGGCACCTCCATGTGATGTTCCCACTTAAACTGAGATTCCAGAAGAGAAGGCCCTGCAGCCTCATTGCATTGCGTTGATGAAGTCCACGGGCTTAGGGAAAGTAAAAAAACTTCTGCTTGCTTGTTCCTAACCTCACTTTACTTTCAGTTGGAGCAAACTCACCCTTCAAATTCATTTGCAAGTACTCACTGAGGAGACACAGTGCTGGGATAGTGCCACACTTCTCCACACATTTTTACATACATATGGAGAAGATGAGTCTTGCACAGAGATTTTGAGGAAGTCCACACACAACAGAACGTCCCCAAGGTTTAGCATCTCAGACTTATTGCAACTGGAATCTCTGCATAACACAGAGAACTAGAGAGTAAAAAAAGCCTGGTGATTACTTTGATTTAGATTCTACTTGACACTTAACTACAACTCCCTGTACATAACATCATATAAGCAAATTCTTCACTCAGCAAAGTCCAGCAGGGGAGCATGTAATTAGACCTCAGTTGAAATTAAGATAAGTAAACCAGTCTGATACTGTTGATACACCATGACCTCATGATTTAACTAATTTCATTTACAAAAAGAAAAAAAGCACAAAACCAACAAACAAACAAACCCAACACCAACCAAAAAAGTCCCACTATTTTATTTTGCAGTAAAATACACTTGAAAATAAACCCATGAAAACATTGTCTTGTACTACACACATGAGCATAATATTTTCTAGCTTATCTTTGACATAGACTTCATTTTCTGCACACAGGTGTTTTTATATTTTAAATTATATCTCCCACTGGTGGAATTCTACATAATCCTAGAAGGAGATATTTTCCAACAGTAGATATCAAGATATTATCTTCATATTTTTAAAATCTTCAACTTCTCCATTCAGCATCCCCTGTGCCATGTACCCAGCACCAAGCATACTATTTTTGGTCATTTCTGCTGTAAGACAGCAGCCACCTTGGTATCCTTTACAACTGGCAGAGTCTGTGTGTCATCAGATATCCTATGGCATAGTGTTTGGCCTTGATGGTGACTGGGCCAGGCTTACAGGTGTCTCATGTAACAAGCAGACTGTGCACTGCCATCAGGAGATGCAGGGTCAGTCCTGCCTCACCCCCACATCACAGACCATTACATCACCTTGTTCATTTTGCCTTAGCTTGCTATCCTCAGAAGGCTGCATGGGTTTGCATGTAGGAGAAAAGGAGAGAATGTACAGAAAATCTTGACGAATTTCCCTGCTATTTCTGGAAGGCAGCACTGAGAAGCTGTGATCTTCCCCACGCAGAAATAGGTCCTGGTTCCCTACTGTGAGCTTGAACATGTTTCAGCTGAAACCCCATGAAGAGCTGTTGCTATGAAGAACCACTAAATAATACCTAGCTTGTCATTTATAATTATATTTATCAGAAATGTAACAAAAAGGGTATTTCATAACACAGTATCTAACAAGATGGCTTGTGCAATATCAGCATGCTGGGTCCAGGCTCTCTGTCAAAGCTTTATTCAGATGTTACACTGTCTTGACTAATCATTCCTAATCCTATCATCAGCTGCCATCATGTCAAGATATGTCAGCCTTAAAAATGAAGAGATATGTTAAGGAAATGATGCCTTGCAAGGAGTAATGCTGAATTTGGATTTAATAGGAAGATAACGAGTAACTCTTTGTTGAAGAACCTTCTTACGTAAGTGTTTCTAGTTCCAAAACACATTCTTCATTTCTTACAGCTGCTCTCACAGGAGCTTCTTTCCTTTTTAAGGTGTTTTACCAGAGATGCTTCAGCGAAATTGTGCTTTAAAATAAAAAAAATAAAAAAAAAACCCAACAAATGTGAGGTCTGGTTGTAAATGAAACACAAGATTTCATGTGAAAGTGAACTCTTCTGGACTTATAATATGTTGTATCAGAAAAACCTCAGCTAAACTTGGCCTACAACTGACTTGCAGTGCAAGGATTGGCATGCTAGAGTGATTGCTTGTTATTGGTGCTGATTGTCATGGTACTCACAGATTCAACTATATCAGTTCGGAAAAGAGGGATGCTTTCAAATAATTGGTGCAAGCTCATTGTCATTTGTAAAAACAGTTCTCCCAGTGAACTGTGAAAAGTATGTTTCCATTCTGCTTTGGAGAGCTACTGCTGAAAACTACTAATTTGTAAGTATAGCTAAATAAATCCTACAAAAGAATCCAGAGGGTGAAATTATGGAGCCAACCCTTCCAACCTTGCCAGAACCTGCATTACAATCACACCAAAGAGAAACCACTTTTCTGTAAAAAAATCTGTCACAAGAAGATGAAGACCTAGAATAGCAATATTAATTTTGCTTGAAGATCTTGAATCTACAGATGCTGAGAATGATCAAACACCCATGTCAACTATACTGTCATGTTCCCATTACCATAGCGAACTAGGGACACCTGGGTTAATGATTAGTCTCATAATATTTTCTCTCCTTTTTGATTAAACACCCCAAACCATCTTTTACTCCATTTCCACGTGTTTCATTTATCAAAACAGCTAAAAGTTAGTCTAATTCTTCTACAAGCCCATTAAAGAAAAAATGGTATTTGGTATTTTGCCTTTCCTAAATTGCCATTTTATCCATCAAGTGTTTTACCCATTATGTGATTAATTCCACAAGACTAAATAAAAGCATTGTTCAAGAAATCCTCTAAACTTCTGTGTATCTCTGTGAAAAAAAGAAGCAGATGGTTATGTCCTAGCTGCCAGCTCTCCAGGATTGCAATAGGTGAATCACCTTCAATCCCAGAGTTACTTAGGCACAATAATACGTGATTGTCTGTGCTACTAAATCTTGTCTCCTGTGTTAGTCAGCATAGTGGTCTGACATCTCCAAACTGCGTGATTCTACCAGGGATCCCAGCAGAAAATAACCTCTCATCAGATGCTTCATAATTCACAGGGTCAGGTATGAATATCAAAGGAAATGTGGAAAAGGTTTAGCCAGTTTGTTCTTCAGAATTGTTATTTTCTTATTCAAAACCTAAAAAGGATGACAAAAATGCAAAAGTCCAACCTTTCAATTTTAACCTCCTGTTTTTAATTTCAGAAAGAAATTTAGGTCCAGTCCTAGTTTTTACTGAACTAGACCACATAAAGTTGGGACTGAGTAAACACATAAATTTCATTATGTAGGTATAGAGTATTTTAATCTAGAGGCAGATGACAGCATAAGGAACCGATCTCAGGTAGTTAGAAAACATCAGAGTGGTTATTTAGAAACATATATTGAAAGGGGGGACCAAGAAGAGGAAGATGTTTTTACCATATAAATGTATTAAAAATTGAAAAAAAACCCCAAACCTCCAGCTGTTTTTTCCCTAACAGTAGGCTATCATTACTTAAATTTCCTTAATATGGCTTTCCTGACAGATTTGAGGTGTTCTCTGACTTGAATCTTAATAGTTCACACAACTGTCTGGTAACATTCAGAGCTGCAACAAGAAATACTTTGTAATACTTTCTATAATACGCCTCTATATATATATATTCTCTCAGCTGCTTTATGTCTGACAATTAATCATCAGCTTTAATTGTTATCAAGCCCAGAACACACTACAAGATTGATGGAAGCCATGGTAGAAAATTCAATTAGATATCCTATAATTTTTTCAAAGACAATTTGCTTACTATAACTTGCTTGGACTTACAGAGTATTTTGGTAAAGATCTTAAATGCTACAGACCTTTTCTGCATGCATCACAAATCTGATTATCTCCTTCTCTGCCCTTTGTACAAACCCAAGCCAGTCCCAAGCACATGGAAATCATGAGTCAGCCCTAAGCCACTGAATTATAAATTTGGACAGAAGAAAGAAACTGCAGCATTTTAAAAGAGTAAGTAGAGATTCTTATCTTGTTTTTGAGAAGATCTCTTTTATAATGTCTTGTCTGGTTAACAACTAGAGAAAACAAATGTTTTCTTTACCGTTTTATGTCAGAATAATCTGGGGGAAAAAAAAGTTGTATAATGCAGTCAAAGCTGTGGAAAAGTAAGGATACTGAGACCTGCAAGATCCATAAGCTCACACCAACAGTTGTCAGATGGGGGAAGTACAAAAGGAAAAATTTATACTGCATTCCTGTCCTTATAATGTTGAGCATAAACATTATCAAAAGGAACCTCCTTAATCACCCTGAAATGGGTTGCAGTGCAGCTAACCACAGACAGGAATAAATAACAATAATAGCAGGAACAACAAAGCTAAACAGGCTGTAAAGCCCCGTAATTGGATTCATCAATCTGAATCTGTTAGAAGGGTAGCACTCGGGCTAATGCAGCTTGACCTGGAGTGATTGTTGGAGCTGCACCAGCCATAAGACTCCTGCGGGGGAGCAGTGAGGGGGAAAATAAATAAATAAATCAACGAGGCTCTCGGGAGCACTTTAGGAATCACCCTTTCAGCCTGCCATAGTTATCACTCAGCCTGCAGCATCTCAGTGCTACAGACAGCAATCTAATCTTTACACTGCAGCAAGCGGGAAAACAGCACCCCGGCTGCTGGAACAGGGAAAATACTTCACAGGCAGCAGTGAGCTGATAATTGCTGATGTCAAACAAGCTTATTAAATGGAAGGATTCCATCCACTCCACCCTCCCAGCAGCCTCACCCTGCACAGCACCGTGACCGCAGCTGCCAGCAGTGATCTGGGACACTGCAGGGGACAGTGCCAGCCCGAGGCTCCCCCCATCACCAGCCTCTGCTGTCATCCTGCTCCCTGAGAGATATCACCAGCTGTAATAAAGTTTGCCTTTGGAAGGGTTGGCATCCTGTGAGCCCTTGTTCTGCACAGCACTTTCTACAGAGCAATTATATCCTGCTCTATTTGCCTTTATGTTGTTCTTACCTGAATTAATTTTAGGGGATATAATAAACCTCATTTCTGTTAAATGAACCATCAGGACATAACCTTTCTGCAAGTTATACTGCTCTTTAATAGCACCACCTGACACAAATTAGCACATTCATCTCTACAAATAACAAACAAAAATATTAATGGCATTTTGATGGCTTTAACATACAGTTATCTAGCAGCTTGTACAATGTTTATGCTGCATTTTTGACACTGTGTCTCAACAGTGTAAGGTGTCCTTTTGGTTTGGCCAATAGCCTGTGAGTTTGAGTGATCATTGAAACATGACACTGAAACATAATATCTGTAAAAATTACAAAGAGGTGAAAATTAGTCCCATTCTCAGCATTTCTCAGCTTTAGACCTGTTTCTTCATGTTATGGTTCAAGTAACTTTCAAAGACCTAGGCTTGAACCACCCCTGAGAGCATCTGTGTACAGGTTTCTGAGCACCTCTGGATGGTTTTGCTCACTTTCTTACAGCCACAATACTGGAAAACAAACCCCAGTTTCTGTCCAATTGAGGACAATGCGGTCTGAAGAGTGTATGTGCCACGCCTTCAGAAAATTCCTTAAATTTCCAATAAAACTTTTGTGATATGTAGGTTATAGTGCAGGGTGTAGAGAAAAGTTGGCTTTGTAAACATTTTGGTACAATCCCACTAAGGTGAAGACAATTTTCAACCTAGTAAAAGATCAGAAAAAGGTAAAATCTCATTTTCCTCTTCATCCCATATTGAAATCTAGTATTTCTTTTTAATCTGATCTGAATATGTTTTATAGGTCAGAATAAACTTTCCAAGCTTTGGGACTAATTAATTTTACTCATACTTTCATGGCAAAACCACCACAAATGCTTAAGAATTTTGCAATAGCCCACTGCAGAAGCTTCTCCAGAGAACATAATGGACACTTTTTCACCCATTTCATGTCTCAACACCAAATGCAAAGCTAGTTTTTAGTGTTTACTAAGAGTACTAAATGGCATTTCCAAATACTGATAGCATTCATAGTGAGTTCCACGATACTTTGGTGTTTGTTAGTTGTATATGCTTTTTTCTATGCTCAGATTTTGATCTATCACCCTCATGTATATCTATATCCATATCCTATACAATCCTCATAAAGTTACTACCAGATTTGCCTTCTTTTATTCTTAATGCAACTTTCTATCACCTCATTAAAATACTGTAATAATTTACATTAATATGTACACCAAAACTGAGTTTAGGAGTTTTTAAACTCTCATTTGGAAAGCTCTCAGATTTTAATGCATTTAATTTCTCAGTTACCTCCAGGATAGTGTTTTTGTTAATCAGCTACTGTTACTCAGTTTTTGCTTTTGCTTTTGTTTATACCTGGAAATTCTTAATACATCAAACTTTAGCTCAAGTATCTTAAACTCCAGAGACAGAGACAATACAAAATTAAAATCATTCATGACTTTGGGAAACATGCAAAACATGCATCTGATGAATTAAAAAAAAGAGAGAAGATAAGAAGTATAAAGCATGTTCTGAAAGTAGCCTTCCTCTCACTAGCAGGACACCAAATATTCACTTTTCTCTTAGAGAATAATAATTTTAAAGCATGAGAGACAAAGACTCCATACTATTTTTATCTTATATACATTATTTATAATAAAGGTATTGTTTAAAAGAAGACACAGAAAATGCCAAAACCACTCAACTGTTACCATCACTAACTCAACCTTGACATAATTGCAAGAGGCCTCAGACTCAAAATTTTCTCCGACTTCGGTCTTTAATCTACACAGAACAACTCCTGCAGAACTAATATCTGCTTGCTGAATCAATCAATACTGCAGAAAACAGGATGACAAATACCACTCTATGTCATCAGTCTCAACCTTTAGAAAGTTCTTAGGAAGTATTTTACTTTAACATTAAGCTGTGGTTTCTGACTTGGGTTGCATTCATCTCAGGCTCCCTAATATGCTAGATAGGTCTCAACAAAAAAGAGGCACCTGTAGATGTTTCTGCACAGATATAACTCAGATGAAAATGCAGCCTGCAACAGTAAAATTAAACAGTAAATTAAATTGGCTGGGAATACGATGTGCCTTTATACATGAGCAATCTGCCAGTATGCCAAGGGTGATGTGATCACAAACTGTTGTGAGTAACAGTGCAGGTCATTTTGACACAGAGGAAGACCCATTCTTAGGCTCCATGGAGATATTTTGACATACAAATAACTTTAAAAGCAGTGTATGTTGTACTCTCCTTTTTTGAAAGTTGGTCTATTTGCTTTGCTAAGTGAACCCTCAGAGGGCCTGATTTTAGGAATGCTCAGCAGTACCAAGATCCTTACCCAAAAATTAAAAGCAGATGGTGTGCGGTCAGTTTTGTTCTGTAAAACATTTCTGTGTATAACTAAAAGGTTGTTTACTTTATTTTCTAAACATCTTTATGAATTTCACAGGCAGAGATTTCAGACCTCTTGGTCTACAACAAGCAGAGCAACATATCATTATCCTTACTCCTACAACTCTGGGTTTCAGTACATGAAGAGGCAAAGAAGAAAGCAGGGGAGCTTTTCTCTGTGAACATTCACAGAACATGACATGAGTTCTCTGTGTTAAGGAGATGCTCAGAGCAAATAGTTAAAAAAAAAAAGGGACTCCAAAGATCATGGTTTCCTACAAAAATTTGTGACTGTCTAACAGGCTTTGAAACAGTGCCTTTGTTTTGTACAGGCCCGATTCTTTCAAGCAGTCCCAGATGTCACAATGCTACATCACTCAAAATGATGGATTGCAACCGGATCATAAGTTTGCATGTCTCCTTTCTAGGTGCGACTATCAGACCTGTGTGTTAAGTTTGAAATGTATTTGGCAATGGCAACTAGTGCATGCAAAGATCAGTTTCTAAAGGACCACCAAGTCAGATAGAGGTCTGAGCAGGAGCTGTGTAGATCATCTCCTTAAAGTGAACTCCCAAACAGATTTTTAACTGTTATCAACCCAAAGCCACTATCTTAGAGTGCAAATGAAGGTTTACAATCCAGTCTCTCCTTCTGTGTGGCATCTCTGCTGATAGGACTGGTTCCAGCAAATCCAGTGACTCTCTGAAGTACCCCAAGCACTGCACAGTCCCTTGGTCCCCAGGAAACTTAATTTCTGTTCTTTCTGAGATCTGACTATCCATTATATCTCTCCACTGTACTAGCCTCCCTGCAGAAGCCCAGTCCTGAGCTCTGGCCCCCTTGGCTTCCAGCCCTGTTCTTTCCTTCCCTGACCTCATATTCCTCTCAATGCTTTCCAGGTGGTTCTGTAGAAAGCTAACTACTTTTAATCATTAAAAATTATCATGAAAAATTATGAAGAAATAAATCAAATGCACTGGGTATCAAAAATCCATATTCCACACAGAATCACATACAGAGAATATTTTCCCTTCAAAGGAATCCAGGAAAGATAAGGAAAACATGTCTGGTTTCAGTCAGACAATCACTCTCAATTTGGAGTCCACATATCCACCAGAAAACAGTTGGGGGTAACAGATCAAAAAGAGAAAACTACTTGCCAAAGATTACTAATGCCTGATGACAAGATGATGTTATCATGGTTTCCTTCATCACAGAATGCCTTATAAACTGGCTCTGTTCTTCTGTGAGCAACAGTCAAGCTCAGTGTCCTTATCTCACGACACAGAGCAGTTAGAAAAAAACACATTCCTGTACTAAAGCCATCACTTGGGGTTCGTATAAGATGCATTAAGTAATAGAAATGAGTTAGCTTTTTCTACCAAGTAATACAAATCAGTTAAATATTTCCATAAAATTACCCTGGCTTATTTAGGAAGCCTTTTGTTAAGCATATAGCAACTGCAATTGCCTAGGAGGTATGAGCAGACTCACCTTTTTTTCCTTTTTCTTTTTTTCCTTTTCCTTTTTTTTCCTTTTCCTTTTTTTCCTTTTCCTTTTTTTCCCTACAATTTTTGTCACAATACCCTCAAGGTCATTTAAAGGACCAGAAAAAATAATTATGGGTATTATTTAGAACAATAAGAACTTTACATTGAGCTACTAATCACACAAAAAACAAGAATGTTTGAATTTATTTGTCTGACATTTACATGTACCATGTTTCCTCTGCTAACCATGAAACTGTCAATCTATTATTTATGGAAACAAGAGACCAGAAATAGGTGTGCATAGTTTCAGACAAATCTACTGGCCTGTGCAAACATTCATTTCCTCCCTCATTCTGTTTAAAGCTTCTCTACTTTTGAGAAATAGATGATTATTGCATTGAATATATCAATTGATTATTGCATTGAATATCACCTAATGATGTAAAATTCTGATATTCCAAAGGCTGGGAAATTAATACTTTGTCTCTAATACAGATAGAATGCTAATGTTGATATTAAACCACTATATTTCATGCAAAGCATCAGTATTTCCTCTTGGAGTTCCCAGCCTTTCTAAGATCATAATAATTAAGTGATACCAATTTTCAATTAATCTTTTTATTTATATATATAATTTATATTTTTATTTACTTATTTATTTATGATTTATATATTTATATATTTTTATATTATATATATATTTATTTTTTTTGCAACCTAGAAATTGCAGAGGGTTTCTGAATTTCCTTGGCCCTTAGAGGGGTTGAGAGAATAGTTTTCAATAGGCAGCTCTTCCATATATTCCCACTTCTTCTTAAAATTGCAGATATACTTGTATTTGAGGTGTGTGGTTTCTTCCCGCACATGTATTTAACATAAGCTACTGATTAGTCAACAATGCTTCTACAAATCATATCTACCTGATGGGTGTTGTCTGTGAGATTATTTTATGAAGTAAGGCTGGGTCCACCATCCCCTGTGTGTGGTACATGACTTCATAGCCTGGAGCTCAGCCTAGGTAGGATACATCCTGTTCCCAAGCAGGATTGTGCAGATCTGTTGTGTCCCATTCAGGCATGAAGCAAGCAGGAATTGCTCTCTCAGGACAGAGAGTCTGAGATACAAAGTCAGTCTTGAGCCATGACTCCTAAGACCAACCAGTTCTGACCTAAAATGTGTTACCTTATGCTTAACTGTGTCAGGGCCATGAGAAGAAACATGGAAGTGTAGAGCCTTATGTTTAGACAAGTGTGAGAGCACCTTGCAAGCTCTCTTCCCTTCTGGCCACAGATGAAACAACAAATATGACGAGAAAGAACTCTATGAAAAACATTCTAAGCCCTCTATTTGCACTGGCCTAAAATTAATTTCCGAGCCTTTCAGCAATATCTCAAAAAACGAAAAACGTCTCACTTTCCTCCTCTGCAGCCAGGAAGCTAAACCTAAGAGAAACAAACCAGCACACCAATACAAGCCATAAGAACACAAGCAAGCTGAACCAGACCCCATGCACCCTGCCCCTGGTAAGCGCCTGTGCAAAATGCTTCATTCAGCTTGAAGTAGAAGAACAGACAAGATTCCTCCATATCCTTCTCCCAGCTCAGGGTGCAGATAAGGCAGATTGAGCCAATATAAACACCAACACCACTGTGCTCCCCAACAAAATGGTCTTTCCCACCCCTTCCTCGAGGCATTGACACAGACCATCAGAAGGAGATGACAGAACAGTAACCCTACAACTAAGAGACTAATAGTGCTATATTTCAGAGACCTAAAACAGCCTCAGGTGTATTCCAATACCAGTGCAAGAGGGTCATGGGCCACGGGCAAATGGAAATCTGGCTTGGATGGGGCAGGAGCACAGCAGTGCCAGTCAATGAAGTGGCACTTCTGTGGCACTGTGGCCATAAGTCTCAACTGACTGTCAGGAAAATTAATCCACAAGCACAAGAGGTTTATGTCCAAAAAGGAGACAGAGGAGTCCTTTTCACTTTATTCGAATAAAGGAAGAGGCCATGGAACATTTCTCTGGGATCTCTCAAATTTTTGGAGGATGAAGCCTCCTTTTTATCCTGTTTTCCCGGCCGCATTTCCCTCTCTCTTTCCCCATTGGCTGAGGTACTTGAGAGGCACAGACTTCCTGGGACGCCTGATACCTGAAATTCCCCTCTAATGTATAACCCTCTCTTTTAATTTTTAATTCTTATAGAATTCATAGTTTTTCCTATTGCTTCTTTCATCTTTTGATATCCAATTTTATTTATCAGCAACCCTACAGTTTGTTTGTAAAGGCAAATAACTTTTTCCATTCATCGATCAGTGGAATCCATCCCATTGTTTCTTTTATCTCTCAGTGCTAGCCTTATCTACAAGCAGATCCACAGCTCGTTTGTAAAGACAAATTCGACATTTCTCTCATGCCGTACCTCCATATACTGGTTTTTCAATCGTTACTTGGACCCACATACATTCTTAGCCCCCACTAATAGCAATGAAGCCTAAAGCTAATTCTGCCCTGAATGAAAAGGTACGTGTCTGAAATCTGCTGCCCAATGATAGTTGTCCTCTCAACCCTCTCCCTTGCTACCTAAAGCATATCAGGGATCTCTCCTTGTATAGGATCTGCTCTATACAGCAACAGTCCTTACCACATTATATAAATAACACATAGTGTATATATAAGCCAAATGAGAGATCTATAGTATTTTTATAATTATATAACTTTTTTCAGACATGCAAGGAATTATGCTCAGACAAATGTACTCGCAATGCAGATGAACTCTGCTTATTCATATTATCATAAAAGGCAAAATAGTAAACGCTACCTTTTTTTCCCCCCAATAGTCTCTCTTAATGTTCCGTCTGCTTTTTTTTGAGCAGTTCTGAGCACTGAACCAATGTTTTTAGAGAACAATCCCCAGGGACTCTGGACTCTGTCTTGCATGGTAATGTGGTGCTGATCTCAATGTGGGTGTATAGACACAATACGTTTTCCTCAATGCTTTACTTATATTTGTAGATACAGAATATGAACTTCATGTTATGTTGTCATTTGTATATTCAAATGCAGATATAAGTAGACATATATGTATATTATACAGGCACACACACTTCAATTATACCATGTAAAATTATTTATTAGTATATTTAACACCGAATACCTCAGCACAGACGAGTAAGGAATTCCATTACCTTCCTCCCTTGTGAAATAAGACTCTTTATCCCTACTTTACATTTCCTACCTTTTAAACAGTTATTAACATGCAGAGGACCCTCTCCCCATCCTACCACAACTTCATTTCTTTCAGAGAATTCAGCAAAAGAACCTTGTAATAAAGTTTTTTTGGCAGAATATCAACTGGATCACTTTTTCAGTCTATTCAGTGATGTTCAAAAATCCAAATAGATTTAAAAAATACTAATCCCCTCCCAAAAGCTGTGTCAGTTCCCCCTTCTTATGCTGTTCTCACCCTTTTTTCTATTAGTCCTAGGATGTCGTCTAACAGTTCACACAACACCAAATCTAGAGATTATCTGAATTCCCTATCCTACTTTAATCCCTTTTAAAAATTACATTTATATTTTCTATTTCACTCTCATCTAGTATCACTACTGATTTAATCAATAGACTCCATAGCATAGCTGAAGACTTTCATTTTCATATTTATGTCCCCTCAGGCGTCCCAAATAAATAGCATCTGGTTCTGGTAATTTGTCTGCATTCACTCTATCTATGTCTTCTAAACCTTATTATTTTGACACTTTTGTTTGAGAAAGTTGTGTTCCAAACTCTGATCCCTGTAATACAAAGCCCTCTGGTTTCAATGTTTTCTTGGTGGTGACGTTCACTGAAAAGAATTGGTTTAATTTTTCTGCATTTTTACCCTGTGAGAACTGCTGTTAAACAATGAGCATCTATTGGCCCCACAGTCTTTCTGGCAGGCTTTCCAATATGTTTGACAAACAACTATATTTTTAATTTTTATGTCTTTCGAAAATTGTTGCCCAAAGTCTTTTTTTTCCCTACCTTATTAATTTTACATTTAACTTACATTCTTTTTCCATTTGAATGTGATGTTCATTTTAGCTTCTTAACTCCTCGTAATCCCCCCTTCCTCTGATGTTTAACTTTGAAGACATGTTTGGAATTCTTTTCTACGATTTCTTTTTCTATAAATAGAATGCATTTATTCTGACATTCCAGTATATTATATTTAAGCAATTACCATGTTATGCCACAAACTTTATTTTCCTTTTGGTAGCTCCTTTTCATTTATTTGAAATAGTTTCTTGATTTTTATGTAGCTCTGCATTATTGCAGGGAAAGGGCTAAATCTGAACCTATTGTGATAATTATTGTGTCACCGCTCTTCAGCAGTAATGTTCGGATTCAGTCCCAGATCAATTCAAGACTTGCTTCTCCTGACATTGCTCCAATGACTGCTTTAAGAAGCAGGCATTTTCAGGGCCTAAAAGCTGTTCTCTGCAGAACACATCTTACCCTGACATTCGCCCTTCCCTCCTGGAGATACACGGGTGAATCTTTTCTGTCAGTGTGATCTCTGCCATCTCCATGAAGAAGAAAGTGGAAAGTCTGTCTTCACTGCAAGAGTTATCTTGTAAATTTGTCACTGCAGGATAGCACACAGAGAGCTGAGCCCATGAAAGGCCTTACCACTGGCTGCATCTGGCACAAAGATTTCTAAAGGGGATTGCACACACCTTTATCTGCCACAATAAACTGAGCCACAATTTTTTCTTTTCCAAGAAGGAATTGGGGAAGAAAATGACTGTTTGTCCCATTGTATTGGAAGGGGGGAATTAGAGCAAACCAACACATGACTTGCTGCACCAACACAGATACAATCCACATCCATACAATCTAATCAGCTACACTAACTCGAGACAAGATCAGTTTGGGTAATTCAGATTAATAGTTCAATCCAGAAGTACTAGCATATATTAAAGTTAAGGCAGTTTCCTTTTGTATGGAATTTGAGTTATAAATGGAACTAACATTATAGAGAAAATAAGCCCTGGGCCATTTTCCTATTGAAGAATGAAAAATCTGAAAAACAACTTCAAATTATAGTTATTTTATTCTAGCACCTGCATAGCCATGCTATACAGTGAATGTTGCTGATTAATTAATGAAGTCCATCTGATGATGTCGCTCTGTGAAGAATGTACAATCTATATTTCAAATTACTTTTGAAAATTTAATCATCGGAAAGTAGAATTTGCTCATTAGTTAGTAATAATATATTAAGTTCCTCTTTCCGTCTTCAAATCAAATAGATAAAGCTTAATTAGTAAAAGGCATGCCACAGAATATGTGTAGTCCCACTGGTGGCATAAAATGTAGCAAGGGAAGCTATAAATCCTGGATGTTAAATGTGCAGCAATGTGTTAATGGAACACTGCAATAGATATCCCAGAGAGGCTCTGGAGTCCCTCACTGGAGATGTTCAAGAACTGTCTGGACACAATCCTGTGTCATGTGCTCTGGGATGGCCCTGCTTGAGCACATGACCTTCCAACCTTACCCATTCTGAGATTCTATGATGGCCCTTCACTAATAGATACTTTATAATAAATTAGAAATAATTTCAAAATATACAGTCTAAATACAGATCTTCCTCATCCTAGCTCCAACATGAAATTTCTCTGTGATGGGTTTTTTTTTAGATCATACAGCACTCAAGCCTTTAAAAGCTTTTAAAGAGCTACTTCTCACTCTACAACCAGTTAAGGTGATTTTTATTGGTAATAGAAAAATCTCATGAGAATATATTTAGTTGGAATCATCACTCTAACATAGCAGTCACCGTCTACCTGGCAATGTGCATTCTCAGGAATAGGTTGTGGTATTTAGCCACAACTGCAATAAGCATCATAGTCACAGTGTCCTGCAGGAGGGAGCAGAAGTGCTCCTCTCTCTCACCTGGAGGAGATGCCTGTATCCTTGACTTTCAAGGAGAAGGAAATCAAGTCTGCCCTATACAAGTGCCCATGTGCAAACAGGGCCTTCTCAGTGACTTGCTCCTTGGAGGCACAGCCTTTTCAGCTCTGAATTAAGGACTGTCCCATCACAGAATGTAGGAGACTCTGCTCTGCTCTGCCTCTAGAAGGCTGAAGCCTAATCAGGATTCAAGTTAATGAGGGTGAATTAAAATCTATAAAGGTGCTTTACATAATTCATTTATCATGTCATTAAAGTAACTTTATATATTTGCTTAAAATTCCTCAACATAATTCTAGTGAGTGGCGCAAAAAGAACATTACTTCTGATGTTTCTACTTTTGTATTATATATACTTATATATTTGAGAGCAAGCCAATTTAATTTCACTTAGCAGCACTTCACATTTGGCAACCTTTCAGGGCAGTGTAATAAATTCAGATCACCATAGGAATTATATCCAAATTCTAAAAGGAACCAATAGCATTTATGTGAGTAGTTACAGTACATAAACCAGAAAATTAAAAGACAATTTTTTTCATTGTTTTATTTTGTTATTTGAATACTGATTTCTATAGAATATAAGGAGCTAAAGATACATGTGCTAAGCTTATTTACTTCACAGAACAATATCATATATGTTAGTCTAAAGAGAACAATTCTTACATTTTCCTTTTTTGCATTCATTCCATGTCTCATTCCTCTTTACAAACACAGCATACGCATTTCTTCATTTGCACTCTTTACACATTTCTGTCAGCCACACCTCTCACTGACAGTGGAATACCTTTCCTTCCCAGCCACAGTATGGGATTTTTAATCATAACTGATTCTCATTTTCATTCTCCCCTGACACTAAACACATTTGCCTTAATTTGCATATTAAAAATCCATATCACAGTCAATCATTAGGAGTTTACTGAACTCATAAGAGTTGACATGGGTATTTTTTGTCTCTTGGCTGATGTGTAACATGAATGGTCTTATAAACTTCCCATTGCTCCTCACAGCATACCCCCTTGCTGCAGAGCAATTTAAGACATTGCATTCCAAGAAAACAGGTTCTCAAAAGATTGATTTCCAAAGGAAGACAGAATGTACATCTCAAACACATCTCTAGGAGTAGGTGGATGTCAGTCAAGCCATGACAGTTATCCCTGACTCCCACACATTCCTGTGTCTTTGCATTCCAAGGTCAAAGCCAGCTGCTTGCTGACTAATCTTCTCCCAGAGTTCAGTAATGAGTACTCATTTCTGATTCTCCATAATAATTTTTAACAAACAGGTTTCTCCCCCACCCCTTTGCTCTGAATGTCAAAATAAATTTATTGAACCCAGCAGGCATATGATCAAGTCCAGAAGAAGTTTTAAATTCAGAGGTCTGAAATATCTTCAGCCACATGCTCACTTCACTAGTACTCCTTCATTAAATTTCTCCTTTTGGAAATGTACATTGATTTTGAAACACCTCAATTTTGGCCAGTTCTGTTAGCATTATCACCCATTTTCTTGTGAAAATTAATGTCTAGTGGCTTTTATTCATCATTATCAAATATTTATCACTTTTTAATTTGCATGAACTTTTGAACTTACATCAATTTTTTTTACTAAAATATTTCTAAAATCTTTTTTAAAAAAATATTAATATTAATACTCAAAATTATGAGAGCCACCAATTTTGACCTCTTTAAGTGATTGACCTTATATACTGTCAGATAAGGAGCATACCATTTCAATCTCACTCTCAGAACTGCCTACATAAAAATATTTTCAAGATTCACACACATTTTCTACTAAGGTGAATTGATTTAAAATACAGGATAGAGATTATATTTGCACCTACTAATTGGCCAACACTTCCATCTCTTTGGAACTGCTACTTACAATTCTTACATTTCCTAACAGACTGGTTACTAATCTAGTACCTTTTCTCTCCACACCCAGTGTTCAAAAGAATTAATCCTCCATTTTGTGATTTTGCTGTTTAGATCTCAAACGCTGCCTCTTTTTCACTTCCTAGTTGATGAACAAGGCTTATTCCAAGTAATGCTACCTGTCTCCTATCAAACCTTTTGTTGTCCCTTATTTTGCTGATTCTCTGGGCTGAGAAATCTGTTATTTTGAGTTGCCTGTATAACAAGACTTCTGCACACACCTTCTTGACTCCTTTCTGAACTCATCACTGTTAAAGGGCCAAATATAGAAGGCATCAACACGCAATACTCCAAATACAAAGACTTTTCACTCACAAGACTGGGTTGCGTGACAACAAGTTCCGCTTGCCAGGATGAGTTCTGTGGCTTGACTTGATCCCCCTGTAACTACTGCTTCCAGCAAATGTGTTTTCTTCTGCTCACTTCTGTTGTAGCACAGTCTACTCCCACTCTCTTGCCTGCCATTAAAAACACAAAGGGAAAAAATAAGGGCTTTTGCCAAAATAAAAAAGCAAAAAAAGAAACCAAACCAAATAAGCCACCTAACAGAATGAATAAGATACATGTCTTTTAATAAAATTGCTTTTAAAAACACTTAACACCCCATCTTATCTAGCATGGTGTATTGTCATTGTTCATAATGTCACTGGTCTAATTTATATAGTAAATTTTATAGAGCAGAATTTTTTCTTCTTATTACCTGTGTCTGCTATCCTGTGGGCTAGTTTGTGCTTGCCTTCTACAAACACCTTAAAAGAGACGGGGATAAAAGCCTGTTCTGTTATCATGTATCTCCAAATTCTGCATTACGTGCTTTGTTTTGAGGTTTTCTTGACACAGTACAAGCTCCCATGTAAAAGGAGAGAGTTACCTGGCCAGTTATCATATGTCTGTGGGGAATACTTGATGTCATGTAATGGAATATCACCATTTGGAGACTTTCTTCATGTAATCAGATCATTTTGTGAGGTATCAGCCAAAATGATGCCACTGCAAGAGCTGACAGAATGAGTGTAAGTTCTTTCAGCCCCATGAAGACTAAACTTCTTTTCAGCATTCGTAAAAGGTCAGTGATCACAGAGATATTATATTTATACAGTGCTTTTGTAAAAATAAGAACTCAATAAAAAATACAGCAAAGATTTAAAATAACAAAGCAAAACAGCAGAGAAACTCTTTTACCTCACATGCAGCAAGGGCCACATGCTCACCAGTGGGGGTTACCTCATTTCTTCCACTGTAACAGCATTGACTGTTGTGCTGGGGATTTGCTGTGAGTAGGCAGGCTCATAAGGGTTTTATCAAGCAGCTGTGGGATCCTGCTTGGCTGCACAGAGGACACAGATATTGAAGATTCCAAAATGGTCTTAAATCCCAGTTTCCCCAAACTGACTGCAAGAATCACGTTACCCATCTCAGAGGTCACAGCTCCATCTCCCCGTGGCATGCTGTAGAGCTTGGCTTGACACCATTCCTGCTGGCCTCAGCATTTTGATGTGCACCTGACTCTATGAGCCTGGAAGGTAAGAAATACACTAAAACAGCTTTATACAACTTCTCTTTCAATTCTATTTGAAGGTGTCAAGAATTTGTCTTACAGTGAAAACTTCTGCAAATAGCATGGGGGAGAGGATTAGGAGTTTCTTGGGGTTTTTTGTTTGTTTTGTTTTGTTTTTTGGGGGTTTTGTTTGGTTTGGTTTGGTTTGGTTTTTTGTTTGTTTGTTTTTCGGTTTTTTTTCATCTTTCTGGTTATTTCCAAGGTAAATAATAAATCAATACTTCTCTTGGAACTGAAAATATTTTTCAGTCAGCTCTATTTTTAAATTCTTAGCTGACTTTCAAAGACGGGGTTTATCTCCTTAGGGCAGTAATTTGCTCATGAAAACTACCTGAAATCAAGAGAATTCACCCAACCAGACAGTTGTCTGACCCTGGCAAATTAATGTACCAGAACACATGAAAGTAGAAAACATAGCAGACCAATACATTTTTCCTCTTAGCTCTGTGCTGGCTAAAGCACTTAAAGTAAAACATCTATTAATCTTTTAAAACATTGAATTTAATTACCCTGACTAATGTTAGCTTGTACCAAATGTTACAGATATGTTTTCCTTCATAAAGTACAAAATGTTCTTCTAATTTTAAATTTGTGTAACTAAATTCCAGTCCTCTGAGCAATTTTCTACCTAATTTTGACTGTCAATTGGCACAAAGGCAGCTTCTCTGCAGTGATCCAATCATCTAGTTCCCTTCTTCACCCAAACAAATTTATGAAATATAGTAGTTTGATTTTCTTTTTGAAAGTCCATCAGAGTAAGTTGTATGGGTTTCCATGAGATCACTACAGTTTTTATTGGAAACTCCACAAATATTCTCTCTTGCACTAATTTGGGATCTGACTTGCTTTATGTTGTCAGGTGATCCAGATTTGCTGGGGAAGGGCTGCAGAACCCAATACTTGTACTCTGGTGTTGCAGGGTTGGGTTGTAGGCAACTTCAGCTCTCAGGCAGGATAACATGTTGTAAAAGGTGAAAATAAATCATCGTTGGTCCTGCACTTCCTCCAGCAGATCTCCAGAAAGCCAGACTGGCTGCTGCTTCTGCCACTAAAGATTCATTGGTAAATACTCAGTGAAAACTGGTCCCAAAGAGGTACTTTTTGCAAAGACATCATCATTGAGAAAAAACAGTCCCCTTTCTGACCCTTCCAATTCTTCTGTTATCCATGGCAAAATGAAGCCAATCTCTCAGGAATTCTCCTCTTCCCTCAAGTCCCCTTTGCACGCAGGTGCAAATTAGGCTGGACTGCAATGCAAAAACAACAGCTCTTTCCTGACAGAAGGAGAACAAAATGTTTTCTACTGTTTAAGCTCTCAACCAAAAAGAACAAGCAAGCACACACACACACATACACCTACAAAATTTTAATATTATTGTTGTAAGAATGAAAGAAAAAGAAAATTCAAACCCAGAAGCTGCAGAATACAAGGAGGAAAAGGATAAAATATAAATCAGTTTGCACAGCTAAGCACAAATACGTGAATCACTAAACTTTTTAGAAGCAGAGATATAGGCACAGTGGAAGAGATGAAGATTATTTTTGCTTTGTATAATCTTGGCCCTATGGTACCAAGTCAAGCTGGGATTCTGAGGCTGTACTATAGAGGGCCGACACATTTTCTCCTCAAAGAACATGAAAGTCCTTTTAATCCAGCCATTACATATGGAATGCAAAATGTTAATGAAGTCCCTAGTTCATTAAACTTATCTTTGATCCAGTCTGAATTATGATTATTCTGTAAAAACAAACCACAAAACCAAAACAAAGTCAAATATTGCTGTTAGCTTATTCTCCATGCTGAGAAGTGATCCCTACAACTCATTACAAAGAAAATCCACATTGCCAAGTGTATTGGTTTGACATGGCCTGGCTTTTGGTAGCAGGAGGGCCACAGAGTGGTTTCTGTGAGAAGCTGCTGGAAGCTTCCACCATGTCCAGCAGAGCCAATCCCTGATGGCTCTGAAGATGGACATGCTGCTGGCCACGGCTGGGCCAATGAGAGAGGCTTGTAACTCCTCTGTGGTCACATATTTAAGAACAAAATCAAAGTCACAAGTTTTCGCTGCTAGTCAGAGAAGAGGCGGAGGTGGGAGCATGTGAGGGAAGCAACACAGAGACACCAATGTCAGTGGAGAAGGAGGGCAGGAGGTGATTCAAGGCCCAGAGCTGAGATTCCTCTGCAAGCCATGGTGAGACCATGGTGAAGCAGCTGTGCCCCTGCAGCCCACGGGATCCATGGGGGATTCAGAGATCCACCCACAGCCCATGGGGGGTCGTCCATGCCAGAGCTGGTGGATGCCTGGAGGAGGAGGCTGTGATCCAGTGGGAGACCTGGTGGAGAGGGGACCCTTGTTTCCAGGCTGGAGCAGCCTGTCCCTGGAGGACTGCACCCCATGAGAAGAGTGACCCACAGTGCAGCAGTTTTGGGAGGGCTGTGTGCCCATGGGAGGGACTCACCCTGCAGCAGGTGCGGTTTGGCTGCTACTCATGAGAGTGGACCCATGCTGGGGAAGGTCACAAAGAACTGTCTCCCATGGAAGGGACCCCACAGTCTCACAGGGGAAGGACTCCTCTCCCTGAGCAGCAGAAGAAAATCTCAATGATGAACTGACCAAAACCATCTCCCTATGCTGTTGGTGGGAAGGAAGGAGGGTTGTGGAAAGAAAAGGTGTTTTAAGGGCTTATTTTATTTCTCATTATTGTCCTTTGATTCTTTTAGTAATAAATTTCACTTTGTAACTAAAGTTGAGCCTGTTTTGCCCTTGAAATATTTCTCTCGGTCTTTACCTCACTCATGAAGTGTTTGTTAACTTTATTTTTCCCTTTTCCCTCCTTTGCCCAGATGTGGCAGGGGAGGGTGAGCGAGTGGCTCTAGTGGGTGCCTAGCCTTGGGCCAGTGTCAAACCATGACACCAAGTCTAAAATTCTTTATTCAGTATCTCCTGGGCACTTACGTGTTTGCTAATGTACATCCATTAGGCTTTGCCTTTGTTTTTCAGGAATAAGCTTCTTTGCTTGCATAGTGAAGTAAAGTATCTTCCATTTCCCATTTGTTCCTTGCCAAAGGAATCAATGAACCATTCTTAACTGCAGCCTAAAATTGTTGATTATGGCTCACACACACACACACACACACACACACACTCAATACTAAACTCTGGATCAGCACTAAGAAATTCAGACATATAAACAGCTTGAAAAAGAGCCACCGAAAAGGGAGATGCATGTTAAGAAATGCCTGGTAATCTTCCAAGAACTATTATAGATACAGATGAACATAAGAGAAAATAAAAACAGTTATAAATGGCAGAAAATCCTAAAATTCAAACTTACTCATGTAAGATACATAAAAGCCACAAAGGGAGAGGGAAAGCACTCAGAATGGAGAGGAATCACTTCATATATGAATGAGAAATCTTTGTTCAAGGAGCAATCTCTCATTGCATCAATATGCTTCTAGGAAGTTTCCACGAACATACAGAAGAACAAGGTACAGAGAAGGATGCAGAGAACAGCAACACCGCTCAAGGCAGAAAAAGCATCTGGACAAGAAAACAGTGTATAGACTAGAAGACTTCAGCCTGGAAGAACAAAATCAAAGAAGGATGAAATAAAGGTCTACAAAATCATTATTTAGAAACTAGGAGCATCAAATAAAATGTTCAGAGATCAAAGAAAAAGGAAGTAGCTTTTTGAATGATATGTGTTTTAACTTCAGAACTCATTGTGCCTGGGTATTGTATACAGGAAAGTTTGCATAAATTAAAGAAAATTTTAGATATGTTTTCTGATAAAAAAATGCGCAAAAGGTTACTAGGCATGAAAAGACACTCTATCTCAAGAGGTGCTTAAGCCATGGGTGTCTGGAAGTTCAGCAGACATACCCAGGGGAAACATGTTGGGGTTTTTTTTCTTTCTGTTCTTTATTGGTTGCTGTTAGAGTACTTGCCTAGGTGGACTTCATGTCTGAATCCCTCAAATTACTTCACACACTTCATGCTTAAAAAACTTAACATGTACCTTCCTGCCTATTGTTCAGACTTTCTCATCTCTTATCTTCTACAAGCTTTATCACAGTATAACTGTCAAAACATTGGATTAACATCATTTCCACATTATATTGATAAAAAATACATTGTCAGTGTTTTATGAAAAGGAGGACCTGGTTGCAGAACTCAATAGCAAGCTTTTAAAATTTTAAATCCACTGCTGGAACAAGTAAAATCCTAGGATTTCTAAAAACACACTTGGCTTTTTTGGTGGATTAACAACTGAAGGAATTTTACATGAAGAGACAAATTTCAGTGACTAATTAGCTAGTGTACAGGAAAGAGAGAAGATGGTAAGCACCAACAACAGCTAAGATAAGGGAAAGGCAGACAAATGTCAGAAATCACCATTACCACATCCACAGCAAGGATTTTGGGGGTCATAAGCACGTTGCCCCAGCACACAGCAAGAAACTGCATCCAAAAAACAGCTTCATATCCTTTGCTCAGTGAGCAAGGCCAGTCAGATACATGGCAGTGTCACAGAAAAACACTGCACAACAGCAAGGCAACTGCTTGGGTATGATAACATGTAATTAGTGTATTTTTGCAACACCCAGGTCCCTGTGCAGCTCAGTATTCAAGCAGATGACCAAAGTTGGGCTTGGAGGAAAAAATGTCATGTTATACGTGGTTTTCATGCAGGAAAATGTCATACATCAGTCATACTTCATAAGACACATGGCAATGCTTTCACTGGCTGCTACTGGGGATCCTTTCAAACTGCAGAGTGAAGTCCCTGCCTAACATGTAGTTTTGTAGAGCCACATCCTTACAAACATGAGCACAATGTTCCATCAGTACAATGTCTCTGGCAAGATACTGCCAAGAAACTGTGGTGGAAGATCTGATTGCAGCATGATCAAATAACCGAGAGAGAAAATAATGCAAAATCAAACTTCTGTCCCTACACAGAAATTTGTTAGCTCATGACAGTCCAGTTCTCTTCTGGAAGTATTAGAGTGGGGTAAAAAAGGATAAAAACTTAAACTAACTAGAAGACTCTGAAATAACAGCAGAATTAGAGAAAAGCTGAAATCTAGCAGTTATTCTTCTATCTAGTTAGAAGACTGAATAATAACAGCATAAATATGGGAAAATATTAAAAATTGAGAGCAAATTAGGCATTAAAAATATTCAACATAAGAGAAGAATTAAGATGCTCCATCACTCTTTCCTGACCCAAAAGACAGCACAAAATTAATATACTGGACATCTTAAAATATTCAGATTCTCACTGGTATATCTTTACTTTTTTTTCACATTTACTTGGAAATATATTTCAGTCTAAAGACGTGGTGAAATGACCACACTAACTTGCTTCCCATTAGCATGTCTCACTGTTGCCATCAATCAGTTGCAGATGATCCCTTAGCAGCTTCTGAGATGAATGTAGTCTCAGTACTGCCAGGCACACACCATGCTATGGGATACTGATTAGACCTTAAAATGTACATTAGAAAAGCCCAGCATAATTTTCAGAAGAAACTATCAGTCTCTAATGCATGAAAGGCCCCAGTCAGTAACTTCAGAGTTATATTTTGATGTAAGTATTTTCTGCCTCTAGGGGAAGTTCCTTTTTATTTTCATAATTTTGATAAGAGCCTTTTGCAAACTGCCTAAACCTTGCTGAGATTTTACTTCCTATTAGCTGCCACAAGCCAGCCAAAATCTTTTTTTCCTTCTGGTGAAAGTAATTCACATTCACATTTTTCATTAAGACCCTGATGGTAAGCAAATGTGCTGTAAGAGGTCCCTGGGTTAATGTTAGGGCTTTTCCCAAAACTCTGGCCTTCTTAGGCTGCCACCAGGCTGTGGGTCAGAGCGAGCCTTGCCTGAGCTCACTCGAGCCCTTCCTCGCGTGTGAGATGATGCTCCTGGCACTGTGCTCAGGGACCCCTGGGGTGTGTGCACAGCCACACACATCTCACACAGGCAGTGTAAGAGCCAACAGCAACACACACACAGCTTGCAATAAATATGTGGGTAAGCATGCGGAATGGCCTTTGCAGACAGGAACACAACTGACAACCGGTTTATTCAATAATTAAATTAACTGAATAAAAACTAGCCTACATTGTGATATGGATTACCCCAGAGACACTGAACCAAAAAACATTAATGACACCTTGTTGTTAGCCAAGCCTCCTGACCTCTCTTCCACTTTCTGTAAAAATTTCTTTTGTCCTCTAGTTTAGGCTTCAAAATACAGCCTTCATCACAAAAATGTGTTTCTTATTTTTCAAACAAAATACTGGAAACTTAAAAAAAAACAAAGAAAGCGTTTAAAGAATTCAGAGGCTTTCTGTAGGGCTGTCTTTAGTCTTAAAATGGCTACACAGAACAAAAATAATGTGCTTTAAATTACTACATGAATGAAAGAAGTGTCTCACAAAAATAAATAGCAGCTGCAATACTTTTGGCTTTTAAGGTTGGGGAAATCAAAAGCTTTGGATTTCTAAAGAAATCAACCTTTCTGTTCCTTATTGGGCACAATCATACAAAATTATGCCCTCAGCACAGGACCAATTTAAAATGAGAGCTCGCTGTAATTTATTAATACAATCTGTCAAGCTGTTAAGTTGGGTTACAGTGTTCCAAACAAAGAGAAGTTGGATATAGTATGACCATGCTCCTTTTCTCATAGGAACATCCCATGACATGTAAGATGGCAGCAGAGCCTTGTAAAACACTCTATTAATTTTGTCAACAAGAGACAATTCTTTGGAAGAGGAATTGCTGGTGGTCAGTTGAAATGGTCATGAAGGTGCTTTGCATCATTGGGCTGTTCATTGTAGAGGGAGTATTAAGCAAACCCAGACCCCAAAGGCTATCAGGGTTTTTAATTGCTACAGGACATCAGCCTGCTCTGGGATAACAGTGAGTCAGTCCTGTCCAGCTGTGACTTCACCAGAAGAGCTGAGAGGGCTCTTGCCCCCTCCCTGTTTAGAAAGCTGGATGCAAAGGCTGTCACTGCCCATAGCTGCCACCCTTCCTCCCCACTGCAGCTGCCCACATCCACCCTTGTCCCATACACCCAGCTCCTGCCATTAATGCAATATCAATTATTGCTACCAGTTGCTATTTAAGTCTAAAATCCATGGGTGAAGTCTAGTACAGGCAAGAATGAACAATTTTACAACATCCTGTAAGCAAATAATGAATCCCTGAACCAATTTTTCTACTTTGTGGGATAAGGGGGATGTTGTTTAACATACCAAAGTATCTATGTTCCCATTTCTTCTGTGGGAAAGAATTTGAGTAGCATGCCATGGAACAGGCAGGGAACTTGAGGTATGTCATGCAAATTTATGCAGAGCTGACTTAAAAGAATAGAAGCAGATTTTCTATATATATGCATGCCAATTACACCATATGATTCCATTTTTATTTCTCTTCTGTGTCACTCTCCCTTCAGTTTCCTGCTTATCATTTCACACAAGCACATATGGGGGACCACACCTTTCACTTACACAAACCAAACAAAACAAACCAGCTATTTTTAAGAATCCATGGGCAACTATTCATTCAAAGCTGTTTAGAACACTCATCTGGGGTTGCTAGGTGACAAACTATGTATTCACCTCTCCTTATTACCAAAAGAATTTAGCAAGAAGAGTAAGAGATGGAACTGATTTAAGCACTGTCCACACAAATTGTGTCAAGCCTGCAGGAACCTGGGCTGTGGACTCACGCATACTTCTGTGAAACTTTATCCTCTTCAGCTGCAGGGAAGTACAAGTGTCAATTAGACAGAAGCTCCATCACACTCCTGAAAATGTTTTTTCATTATCTTGATTTGGAGTCTAAATATTTAGTTGTAAGTGACACTGCTTAAATAAGACATGTCAGTTTATAACTTGATGTTGCAAATGCTTTTTCCTTTTTCTTTTTCTTTTGTCAAATTCATTGTTATTGCCAATACCCTGATCATGAAAATACGAATGAATGTGAATGACTTTAAGACTGGTAACTTGCAGGAAGGCAGCAGTGCTGTTTGTCATAGATCTCCATGTAAAACCGGAGATCCTATCATTGCTAGAGATACCTCTTTTAAGAGTGCCCTGCTGTACAGTGAATCTTACCCGACATTCAGCCACCTTAAACTTTGTGATGAAGTCCTGCACATCCACAGCCTCATAGTATCCACACAGCTTGGTTTTTAATGTCCTAAAATATCTTGATAGCTAGCAAATGGTCACAGATGTTTTACCAGGCTTTTATGAGGTTTACTTCCAAGGTTGCAAGGTGCTACTACAAAAACACAGATGGTCTGAGGATGGCTCACTTAATAAGTAAAAAAGGACTGGCAAGATCATGAGCACAGGGTAATGAAATTGTACAGCAGAACAGTCATCATTCATCCAAAACTCCCATTGCACTCAGTACAGAGTGAAACCACACAGTGAACTCCTCAGCATTGACCCGGTCACCTGAGCCTGTCACCTTCCCTTTTTCACAGTGAAATGTGCACCAAGATGTTGTACAAGGGGCAGTGCTGCATTCATGTACCTTTCTTCTAGGCCTGTGTGGCGCTAAATCCTTACTTAAAAACCAAAGAATGTGTTGTGCAGTTCATGGTTCTATATGCAGACAAACTGGGTTTATTCCCACCAGAGATATTTGTTACAGGAATAAAAAGAGCTTGAAAAAGAGCAAGTCACATACTGCCCAAGCCATTGGTTTGCATGTAAGTGAATCATGGTTTTAAAGAGTTAAGATTTTTGCTAAGGGTAGAAGTAGTTTCCATGACCAAAATGTAAGTTAGGTAGGCAAATGGTAGGTTAATAATTACTAGATGTTTAGGCTAGAGCTAATTGGTATAATTGTCCACTATTATGAATTTACGTACAGAAGAATGTAAAATAAGTAAACCATTAATCATGAAGCACGGGGCCTTGGATCGTGCTGGAGGGTCACCAAGACCTGATGAAGACTCTCCTGACTTCATCCTTTGAGACCACTGACCCATTTCGAGACCACCGACCCAAATTCAAGAAAAGAATTGCTCACGTGTGAAGGACTAATGGGCTTATTTTAATATGGGATGGGGATGGGAGGTGCTGGGGTTATGCATATGCACTCTATGTAAGATCTTGGGGAATAAATAGATGGCAAAGAACCTTGTTCAGGGCGGTCATGCCTTCCGGAGGTGACTCCTTTGCTGCCTGCTGGTGAATAAACATACCACTTCCTAACTTTAATTAGTTAGTCGTCCATGATTATACCAGTTTTTAACAATTTAAGGGCCCTAGAAACCTCATACAAAGTCAAGGACAGATTTGGTATGTTTGTTTCCAAATGACTGCAGGCTAGATGTTGTAGATGCACCCGGCAGGAGGAGAGAAAGGGACAACAGCTGGTTTTGCTCTCTCTGGACTGCAAGCAATGGTTTCCTCTATTTCTGGTGTTAACTGTCATCTTAAGGACAGTGAGACGGGAGGGGATGTTGGCCTCCATCCCATTCACTAAGGACACATAACTGTATCAACACCAGCTTCTAATTAAGTGTGTGCTTCCATGCACCCGAGGGGTACATTTAGAAGCATTCTTCAAGTGTGGGTATTGGAAAGTGACTCACCAGAAACAACATAAAAAATTAAAATCTGAATACTGATCACCCTTTTCTCTCACTGCCTTCCTAAAAGTAGGTTTTTAAAACCTTGTATATATAGTTATTCTAAGGATCATGCTTCCAGTCCTTCCACCCACTTCATGCAGATTTACTTGAGGTCTTTTACAAGCTCTGGTTTAATAAATACACGCATAAAATTATTCAGCTTCTTCCCTGCCCTGCTCCTCTTATCTGCATATTTCTGTGACAGCACTCCTTCATTTCTTTGTTAAAGTCATTTCATCCAGCATTCCAAATAATTGATTTGGAATTATTTAATGTTCTAAAATTAAACTATGTTAAGTTAGGTTCATCTTGGTTTGATTTGGCTTTTTTTTTCTTTTCTGAAACCTCCCAGATTCCATGTCTCCTAATAGACAATATTACTCGTCTCAGTCCACAGCCTGGCTGAATCAGAAAACTCAGCACAGAAAACCAAGCAAGTAAGATGTCAAAACTCTCAACCTGAAAGAAAAACAGCAGCACCAACCATTGATTTTTCAGGTGCCACATCCTCCTGCTCACTGACATATTCTGATTAAAGGCTTACGAGTATAAACCCAGAATGACTTCATTGACTCTGGCAGAATAACTTCAAATATACAGAGCTGAAATTAAGATCTCAGTCCAACTCTCATTTTGTGGAAGATAGCTGGATCTATAGCTTTGCCTAGATAGAAGTAAAACTTATGTGCACAAAACTAAAAAACAAACAAGAATAACCCCAGAAATAAAACACTTTGGAGCCTGTATCCAGTCTTGTGCAGTTCTATTTCATAGCATCAGGGATGAATTCGTCCCTTTTTGTTGGCTGCAGTAACTCCCGGTGTTATTTTACATTGCTACATTTCTTTTTTTGTTTTCGTTCATGCCAACAAGACCATGAGTAGGCGTCATATAAGATAAATCTCACTAATTTTAAAAAAGAAAAGCTAGTGAACAGGAGGTGATAAATGCTGTGCTGCCTACTCAGGTTCTGTCACATAAGATGTCACTTTTTTATTTTAATTATATTTTCTGCCAACTCACAAAAGCCAGCGATTTCTACTGCATGTGATCCTACCTTTCGCTATGAAATTATCCTGCATAACCAATTGCAAAAACATCTACTTGTTTCTGTCCCTGTTTTTTTCCATATTCATTTTATGGATGCTTCCTGATGTTCTATAGAAATTGTCTGTTCAGGAAATGTTAAAGCATAAATAACAGCTTGTTCATTGCAAAATGACTCAGATTGCACACAGAATTAATTCCTTTTTCAAGTGTTAGTAAAACACATAGGGAGCCTGAAAAGATCATCTGCTTTTTAGATACAGTTTTGCTATTGCATGCTCATAGCCAGCTAGTTTTGATAAAAAAATGTTACTTGATTAAAAAAATTGAAAGCTAACGAGCCGTGGTAGCTAGAATGTACTAACAGTAAATCCTTATCTGTTTGCATGGCAGGTAAGAATTCTTGTCATCCTTGAAGGTGAATTACAGTCAGCTTCGAGCAACACCAGCTTTTTGTTCGACTGCTGACATCAGCAGATGCTTTGAGCAGAAGGGCCACCTTTCACAGACCTGGACTCAGCAATGCCTGCAGCTGGAACAACAGCATGTGTACACGGACTACAGACACAGGGATGAAATCACACATTTCACCTAAATAAAATTCACTTTGCAAATGGAAATAGTTAAAAAAAGAAAAAAACACAAACAAACAAACAAACAAAAGCCCCACCCCACTTGTTAATCCAGATGAAGCCAAAGCCTGAGGAGAGTGAACGGAGACTCAAGTGTAAGGATTAAGACTGGAGTTGTTAACTCCAGGTTCACACCAGATTTAGTGCTTCTGTGAGTGAAGGAGGTGGAACTGTGGCTTTGACTAATTTTATTTGAAATAACACATCTTAAGGATTATTTTCAATGACAGAGTGAGAAGCAATGAAAGAAATTGTTTACTATTATAATTATTATTTATTATTGTTATTCTAAACTGGAAATCAAAAGCAGGAATGAGAGAATGGATTTTAGGACAGAACCTAATCTAACCAGGAGTAGGAAAAGAAAGAACAGCACAGGAAGGTTAGATAGCTTAATCACATTTGAGGGGCCATCAGACAGCTGAATTATGCTGCAGACAACTTCAGATCCAAGCTTGGGTAGTTCAACTGAATCAAAACAGGTCAGATCACAGCCTGAATGCAAAACTGGATTTCTGAAGTAATCAGTGTTGTGATTTTTGTACTATAACTGTACAGCCAGATTGGTGGTATTTCTGGTCATGTATCAACCTTGAACAAAAGAAGAACATAACTGCCTTTTCATTTGACCATTTATATTTCACTAATCACAGTGTCCTCATTTTGCAGAAAACTAGATTGAAATAGAGATTGAACATAAAATTGAATAACACCTCAAGTAAAAATATAGATTCCCTAGTAGTTTATCCTTGTCAAATGAAACAACCAACAATTCAATGATCTCTTCTCTGTGATGGGCCTTCTAGGGACTCTTCTCTCAAGGATAAATGAAGTTCTACACCCTTTAGGTGCCTGGAGCACTTCTCTGTAGAAATACTGATCAATTCAAACTCCAGCTCTGAATAGCAAGGAAGATTAGGGTTTTCAAAACCATAACCTGACTTGGTTTCCTGGATCCATCTCTACTGCTAGATCTAGTAGAGCACTACTTGTACACTTGCACAGACAAGTATAACTTAGGTAAAAACTGCTAAAAAACCTCAGCATTTTTTTCTTGACATGTCAAGCCTATGTATGGGATGTGGAGGGGGAAGCATCTGCTTTACCTTTACTATAAAGCCAGTCCTTTCTCCTTCCTCTAGGAAAAAAAATAGTAATAGAATATCACTTGCCTCACAGGATTCTTTAATTAATGTTTGATTAAATTGAGAAAATATATTTTTATATTCTTCTTTACATTTGTACATTTTGAATTTATCAATGTATCATCCATATCATCCATGTGAAATCCATATTTGTTTGCATTACAGCATGTAAGCCTTAGGCAATATTTTTCACAAATCATTTGTATTTCTCTGAAGAAAACTTCCTTTTATTATGGATTTATGCAAAGTTTTTTCTAAGTATAAATAAATCTTCCTGGCCTCTAAGTTCTCTGTTTGTATGAGACAAACATTGGGCTTACGAATAACTGTGTGCTGTTTCACAGATACACCTTCTCACCAGAGGGAATCTGGTTTCTTTGTCCCCCAAGTATCTTGCATTATTTGCCCCATCTCTGTTTGGATTTGGAGGCCCTTTCTCCCTTCTTTGGCTCACAGTGTGGCAGGCAGGGCCTTGCTGGGGGAATTTTCTTGACTTTATACTCAGGAGTCTTGAGCTCACAGATCTACAGTACAGTGAACAAAATGGTGATGAGTTAATGGCTGGATATTATGACTTTAGAGGTCTTTTTCCACCCTAATGGATTCTATGATTCCATTATTCTTCACTGTAAGTGGCCTTCATGCAGTTCACAGTGCCACAATATTCTGCATTCCTTATGTATCACAGGGAATACTCTGTATGCACATCTTATCCATCACACAACTCCCCATTTCTGGTTCTCTGTAGGGGTTCCTCCTGAAGCAATACCATGGATGACAGGTTTGCTATCAGAGAGCTTTGAGTACTCTTCATCACTTTAAGAGGTTTACACACTCCAACTGTACATAACTCTCATCTGCAGTAAGTGCTCATTGAATGAACATGTCAGCATTGCGTGCAATGTGAAGATAATATTTATTTGGGGATCTGTAAAAGCTTCAGAAAGTCACTGTGTAGTTGAATCATATTTACTTTTATATGCTAGGAAACCAGCACAATGCTTGGAATGAACCAAGAGCTCTAAGGTGTGGAAGACTGCACTCAGTTGTGAAACTCCCCTCTTCCTGCAGGGTAGGTCTGATGAGGTACTATTGGCTTAACTGTGCTGATGTAAGAGGCAGCTGAGGAGGCACCGTAAACCATCAGGGACTCCTGAAGCACCCCCAGACCCATTCCTTAAGCCTTCCACCAGTGAACTGCACGTGATCCAAAGGTGTTGCAGCAGATCCAGGGTCTGTTGCAAGAGACAGTGTAGAACTTCCCCCCCACACAGGGGAGGTACCTGGATGTCCTTCCCACCCAGCCTGAATGTATTTTAACCCATCAGACTTTGTGTTTTGGGAGCTTCTTAGGGGGATGGATCAAGACAGATCAAGACCATCACTTCAGTCAGCAGCAAAAATTAAATCTCATTGCAGATCCATGGGTGGTGATTATGAATCTTTCTACTCTTATCCTTTCTTTTTCTTTCTTTTCCTTATACATTTTCTCAAGTAATATTTTTATACTTTCATATTGATATATTACTATAGATCATAATTAAATGGCTACATACCTGCTTTCCATTGCAACGAAACTGTTCTAAAATAGATCCCCATATATATGTGTATATATGTATATATGTGTATATAAACATTATATATATATATATATATATACACATACACCAATCATCAAGTGTTGTTTCACTCTAATCTGCCCCAAGGGATCTGTTAACAAGAACCTGGGTTACACTCACCTTTGTGGGGGCGGGTCATAACACACAGTATGTCAGAAAGTCTCCATGAAGTGCAGATCTCCTCTTTGCTCCCATTTATTTAGTGCATGACTCTGAAATTACTCACTCCCCTCTAAAGAATTTGTAGGGTATAAAACCCAACTCTCTATACATTTTGGAAGTCTTCATGGGAGAAAATCCTTTTATACAGAAGTATTAATTTCTTTTCACCTTGAAAAGCCTGGCTCTAGGAAACAGCTCTTCTGTAAGTCAGATCCTGGTTGCATTGCTGCTCTCAGGAGTCTAGCTTGGTAGCTCAGGCACCTTCTGCCTTATTTCATGCACAAGAACTACAGCCCAGTTGGCCACAGAGAACCAAAATGGCTCCTTTTACTTTCGTATCTCAAGCAATTTAGCAAATTATTAATGAGCAGCTCAGTCATCTCACCAGGGACCACTGGGGACAAGTGGCAAAGGAGAGCAGCTAGCTGGTAGTTTAGGTGGTACTGCTGTTCTCTAGAGGGAAACCTGTTCTACTCCTTAATTGCAGCCTTGGGCTCCTTGTCTACGTGCATGGCACCAAACACAGAATTTGAACAGTTCCACTATTGGGTTGATGTTACTTTCTCCCTTCCTTTTCTTTTCTCTCTAAGTTTGCAGTCAAACAAAATTACCACAATCATAGAATATGTTCAAAGGAGAGATCAGAAAAGGGGAAAATATTGAAAGTTTAAATCCTGGAACAACCATGCTCTTCCTCTCCAATGACAAAACCACCAAACTTAAAAGAGGCAAAGGAAAGATCTGACCCAGCACCCGAAACAAAAAGTCATTGCTGCCAGGTATGTAACTACATGCATGCTACAACGAGGTCTTGTCCCAGGCAGAGCTGTGATGAGACTGATGATCTCATGGTTCACTTTTTTGCAAAATGTATCTAGCATAGAAAAAGCCTAGCAGGTATAGAGCATGAGAAGTTAATTTCTGGCTCACCAGTAGTCAGGAGGACCACTATAAACTATAAAATGTGCACCTAGGTAAATGAGACTTGTAGCTGGTGTATAATCCTAGCTCATTCTGTTCAACAGTGTTAATGAGGACTCTAATTGTACAAGTGAAAAAAATTCTCACAACAAAATTTCCCCTGCCTTTGTATAGCAAGACTGTTGTCCCTCATCAGGCTACCTGCCTATCTTGTTTGTCTAAACTAAAATTAGAGGAGCAAACAGTACTGCTGCACTGTTACATTTTCAGGACAGAATAGAAGAGACAGCAAAGTGCCTAGCACAAGAACTGCTCTGAAGCCAGCACTGCCATATGGTGGAAAATTATGTTGGGGGATTTTAATTTTTTTTTTTTTTTTTTTTTTTTTTTGGTTGGTTGGTTGGGGGTTTTTCTGCATTCTGAATAAGAAAAATTAAATCAAGATGTTAACATTGCACAAGAAAGATGTAAATTTGTAATCAGTCCATTTAATTTCAAATCAATTGACCAATTTTTTCAAGATATAGAAATATTTCCGTGACTTCATTCTCTCTGTTCTGTAAAATAAATGTTTTTACCACACAGCTCTTTAAATGAGTTTGCAATAATGTAGCAATATTGAGAGAGAACAAGAATATTGAATAAGAACATTGAATATGTTGATATCCTAATTGGTATTCATTACAGAAATGAGTCATTCTCAGTGATGTGGCAACTGCTGCTTGGCTTACTTATTAACAGGTGGTACAGCAGCCAGTGGAATACAAGTTTCAAACTCATAATTCACGGCTGGAAAATTTCTATTAACTTTTCTTGTATTTGTATTGATAAAAAATACAAATAGAATTCAAAAAAATGCAGCAGGTAAGGCGTTTTAATTTCAGTTGAAATTACCAAGGCAATCAACACACTTCAATGAACACTCTGAGTCTACAAGAGTCTTTTTTTTTAACAGAAATTATGTATAATTTATTACATGCTGTATCTATCTTAGATAATGTCAAATTTCATGTTTAAAGCATAAGGAATAATGCATTTACTCAAATCCCACAGAATTTCTCTAGATTTTAGTATTATAAAACGAAACCCTCTGTCTGTACCAGAATATTTCAAAAAGAAACTAATTGCACATGAGTCAAATACTTACTCTTTTTGAAGATAATGAGCAGGACTTGAGCTCTTTCTTGGGGCAGATTTCCCAACTGTTCTGGAACACCTAGTCAAGGAAAAAAATCATATGACTAGAAAAGTATATAGATATTTGGACATATATTCCTACCAGACTTTGGTGTGAATACCAACATCAATAAAGTCAATAAAGACTTACTTGTGCATCATTCACATTGTTCACCACTCCACTGTTCTCATCCCTCTGACTGTTCTTTCTACTTTGTCATCTATTTAACATCATTATAAACTGTGGACTTGTATCACATACCTGCAAGTTTTTTCCAAGATTGCTTCTTGTTTTTCTTTCTACTTCTGATTTATCTGCTAATAAATTCTCATATTGAAAAACGTTAAACAGACTCAAATTTACATATGGGGTCAGATTCTCTTTGATGTAACGTCATTTCTCAGCCCAACTGAAAATACTGTTTCTAATTGATAGAATATTTTTTAAAAGAAGCCACTGTGAGTGCAGTTTTTTCTTGTACCATTTTTATGACCCAACTACCAGTGTAGAGCTGGGTTTGGGGTTTGTTATCTAAATGTAAGGAAGCATAAAATAAAATAACATAAAAACATAAAATTCCACAGAATTTTATGATAATTAGGAGAAGGTCACTAAAAACAGCCCAAGTCTTATTTCAAACATTTTTCAAGGCAAATTAGACCTAATTCTTTAGATTATCCATCTAGGATTTCTCAGTTTCTGTCTGCCATTTCTAAAGATTCTTTAGCAAGAACATTTTCAAAAACAACATTTTCATTTTAAGCCTTTCCTTAAAAAGAAACATCTGTCAGTAGTTTTGCAGTGCAATTGAAACTTGGAAACAACAGTCCTATGGCTGCTCCTTCCTGCTGCTCACTGAGTGACTTTACACAAGTCTCAGCATGTCTCTGTTACCTTAGCTACCCCTTTTTGTCCTCCCCTGCTAAACTGTGCTGTCATTGTGGCAAGGACTGTGACCTACAATCCATTTCTATGAACAATAAGAACTTGATCACAGCTGGGGTCTAGAGACACAGTGTGGCAACACAAATAACAAAAGAGACCTTGAGTGCAGGGGAGGAGCAGCAGGGCAAACTGCTCTTGTTCTTGGATAGCTTATTATCATTTCCTACAAGAAATACAATAGAAATTGACTTAAAGAAGTGTCAGAATATCTTTATCTCAATTCCAACCAGTATTTTCTAAGCCCAGGTCTCTGCCTGATATTCTAAGAAATTTCTGGCTTCACCTGCAATGAGTTCACTGAGAGAAACTTAAGGAAGAGCAAGCTCTGAATTTGCATGAAGCATTTCCTCCATATCCCTATTCCGCCTGTGACAAGGAGTAATATCTGAAAACCAGTTCTTAGGGATGTTTTTTGGACTTCTTAATGGTGGTGCTCAATAACCTCCGAGGTCTTTTCAAACCACAGCAATTCTAAGATTCTACGTTAATATTTCACCCACCTTGCCAAAGTCATTTGTCGGTGTCAATGCAAGCTGGAACAGAGCTATTGACAAATGTTAGTGGGGCCCCTTGCATGGGATTTCAGCTGTCCAAGTGGTCTTAAGAAGAGTAGGAAGATGTACAAAAATATGCATGCAACGAGTTGGCAGCAAGGCAGAAGGAACCTGAAGCCATGCTGACATCATCAGGAGCAGCAATTCCCATGATTACTGATTTTTTAGGAAATACAAGATAATATTATGTACCTGTAGATCATGTGAAACCTTACAAGATACAGGTATCTTAGTGTATATCTGATCCTGTTTATGGAACAGACACCTCTAGCTCACGGCATGCCTGAAATATCATGAATGCATTCTAACTTGTATGATAATAATTTTAATTTTTGTTCAAACTCACTGGAAGATGTTCAGTTTACACAGATTTCAAGATCAATGTCAACTGAAGTGAGAGGACTGATGTGACCAGTAGAACGCACAGCTATAACACCACTGATAATATATCCTTCTATATTTTTTGTCTTTTGACACATTTAGCTAATTTATGTACTGAATGTCACATATATTAAGCAAGTGAACCCTCTGTTACAATTATTGTGCTCCAATACATTAAAAAAATGTTTAAGAGCTTTGTAATGAAACAGATTTTGAAATAATTGCTTTCCCTTGTCACTCTTTCCATTATTAGAAATGCTTCAAGTCCCATTTTTTTCTGCAAGTGAGTCACCTAAGCCATTTCTGCTGTAGAGCATCAGAACAGCACCACCACAACAGACATGTGCTACAAAAAACACAGTTAACCAGCTTTTCTGATGTGAACCCAAGATTCATGTGCAGTGAAGTACATGTGCTTCAACATTTCTATTTCTGCACAGAACTATAGCAGCTTTGCACCCACGAGTATTTTAGCTTTATGAACCACTGGAGGCTTTCTTTTACAATTATAGATTCACATGTGAATGCACTTTCCACCAAAACCAGAGTCTATTTTGTTATCGTTTGAGTGCATAAGCCACAATAATATTTTTCTGAGCTAAAAATAAAGGCTTTTCTCAGAAATCCACAGTTGTCTTTCAAACTTTCCTGCATTATACATAGGTATATGGTATAAAGTAAACATTTAAAAGCATGGAACAGTGCATCAGTGTTTCACATATCGGTGTTTCTCTGCAACTATAAAGAGATAAGTATCTGTTTAAGGAACTCATACCATAGCTTTCCTAGCTGAAAGAATCATCAAAACCTAAGAAAATATAAATGAGTTTGCCTAGAGATAAGGCTTCTAATTTTACTGGCCATATATATGGAAAAACAGCCCAGCAACCCTGATAGTCACTAAATTTCAGGCCTTACTTGTGACGCAGTGAACACAAGCAACTATATTTCACACCTTTAGGTAATTGCAGTGCACTTAAAATATTTTTAAAACACTTCCGTATGTGTAACTGTTGGTAAACATATTTTTATTGAGAGGGCCCCCTTAAATTGAAAAGTAACAGCAACTTGTTTTCATTTAATTGACAGTAAGATATCAGTGGCTTTAGATACACAATGGAAGCTCTCCAAAAATAAGACCTTTTAAAATAAGCTTTAGCAATCTGGAAAGAACAAGCTGAATCTGTCAGCATGCAAGCCTGTACTGCTCCAACTGTATGCAGTCCTATCTTAATATTCAGCTAGAATTCAGATTTCAAAGAAAGGCTGTACATCCCATCTGTGAAAGAAAAGGCCTCCCAGAGACCTGGCCTTTCTTCTTTTCCTGATGGTGGAAGGGAAAAGACTCCTCTATGTGTCCTGGGCCTTGCATGCAGCCCAGCAGAGGTATTGCTGCCTGCATTCCTTCACAAGATGGTGTTGGATTTGGAAGACCATTTCTTCCTGAGGGCGTGCACACCATGTCCTCCTCAAAGAAGGAAACAAGGATGTTTCTCTGCACATGGATATATCTGCTCTCTCCAGCGTAATTCTCTCTCTCTGAACATGGTGCTTAAATAAGCAAAGCTAACCTTGAGAGTTCCCTTTAAAGGAAACAAATATGCACTTTTGTGATGGAGCACATAATTTTAATGGCTTTTCAGATGGGAGAAAGGAATCCAGTTTATTAACACCAAAGAACAGAGCTTCCAGCTATTGCACATCTCTTTCCCTCACTGCCCAAATAAAATGCACACCCATTATCACAAAGAAGGGAAGAGGCAGATGAGAGAGAGAGACCAAAGAGTACCTGCTCCTCCCAGAGATGGTTCTGACTCTTTGTCAGCCAAGGAACCCTTTTCTCTCACAAAGTTTGGAGATGTTGCCTGCCCACAGTCCTATTGCACCTTGGAGCAAAACCACCAAGGACATCTGTTTCTCCTTCTCTGGCCACCTCCTCCATGCAAGCCTCCCGCCCAGGTTTCCAGGAGGAACAAGGACCCAGCTCACCCAGTCAGGCTGCTGATCTGGACAGCATAAGCCCCAGCACTGCTCATATCATACCAGCACTGACCCCACTGACCCAGCACTGCCTGCTGCTCTCCTCTGAGCCATGGTGGGCTCCCTTTTTCAACACAACTTGGGTTTAAGGTTATCTGTTCTAAGCTGGCCGGTGAATCCAAACTGTATAAGCTACAAACCACTTAGAATATCTGGTTTGACTCCCAGGGACTAGCTACAAGGAGTGATAATTACACAGTCTTATGCACAACATATAAAACAGCAAGAATTATACCTTAAAACCTAAAAAGAGGTACTGGAAGAGACCTGAAAGGGAACAGGTATATCAATAGGTAGCAATCACAGTTAGAATATTCTAATTTTGCATTTTTGACAGTTTAAGGAAGTTTGGCAGTTCCTTGTTGAAATCAGAATAAACTAATTCAAATGCAATGGGAGCAATGACAGGAAGTAAATATATTGGATTCTCTGGTTAGGCAAAGCAATCTTTGAGTGTATCACTTAAAATATCTCTTATGAATCTGAGTAACTATGCAACAAACAGCTAAAAATCAAAGCTTAATTTAGTCACCAAGCCTCATCTTTTCAGCAGCCAGGAAAAGGCTTCTCTAAATTAGGCTTTTGTATACATTTCAATGAAAGTTAGACACCCGTGTGCCAGTATGTATGCAAGAGGACGTGACAGCAGCAAAGGTAACATCAAATCAGCAATATTCTGAACCTTCATAAACCTTATGAACTCTTTCACATTAATACCAGCTCTGGCTGAATAATCCTGGGAGTCCAGCAGGTAACAGGATGAAGAAAAACTACCAGGTATATGGATTTTAGCTGATTCAAAGGCATTCACCCAGGCAGCCCCTAAAATCATGATCTTTTCTTCTTTCTTTGAAAATGGGAAGACTTATAGGACATGCTTTCACAATAATGTTCAGTGTTAGGCTGGTGGTGAATTGACTTTACTCAAGTACAATATCCTAATGTGATTCCTTCCTAAAATGTTAACAGAAGGAGGGGTTGGAAAGCAGAGTCATCAACATGATTTCAGGTGAGCACACATATATGCAGCTTTAAAAAAAAACAGCACTATTTTAAAAACAGCTTTATTACTCTAGAGCAATACTGCACACTCACAAACATTGCTTTGAACTCCATTTGTCACTACTGAACATCTCACACACTGCTAGTGCTATCCAATACCTTGCATCTGAAATAAACTGGGGTTTTTCCACTTTAAGAGAGATGCTAAGAAAGGGAACTCCATTTTTACACTGTGTTGTTATAGAAACAAACTTTTCTAACAGTGCCCCTTCCACTCCAGATCCCACTACTGTTCCAAACAATAGAATAAAAATTATAATAAAACCCCCAGATGTTTACCGTTCAACATCACCTCATTATCGGGTGTTTTGTTTTAATCATTTCCATCAGACTGTGAAGAGAAAGCACTAAGCATTGGAGTTGAAAAATATCCCTGAATTATTTCTTTACCAGTAACAAAAGGTTTGCTATTGATCCAATTTTTTTATGGATTGCTAATTTACAGCTGGTTTAATAGAAAGAACAGAACATAACACACAGTGGTGACAGCACCTTGTTTATCCATGATTGCACTGCTGCAATCTTGAGTGGTGTATTATGGTGTTATTTAGGTTCTCTTAAGGACAATTACTCTGCCTAGAAATATGGAACAGGCACACCATCACATTAACAGTCCTTTCTCTCAGAGGTGATAAAGGCAATCTACAATCTGATGAGAACTCTGTGTCACTCATGTGATGGTCAAATCTGGGAAGGTGCTTAATAAGTTCAAATGCCAGCAAGGAAAGGAAAGAGACTGGAAACAAAGCAAGATGGGGAAATGACTTGTGGCATGTGGACAGTAAAGATGAGAGAACAGGAAGTGTATTCTGAACAGATCTTTTGCAACAATATCAAGGAAACCATCTCAGGGTCACACAAAACAAAAATGAAGACATGAAACTGAAGACAGCAGAAACAGCACAGCATGGAACACCATATAATTGCAAGATCTTCTAGACAAAGTCCTGTTCTCCTTCAAAGAAAAGTTTTTTTTTTTTCTGTTGTCATGAACTTCTATGTGGTGGAATAGTGATTTTGCCAATTCAAATCTCATCTCACCCACTCCCTTATTCTCCTGATGCAGGATGAATCTATCAGATACAGAGAAACTGTGCTCAGTAAGGAAGCAGAACCAGGTCACCTCCACTACCAGGATGTCACACAACGACTCCTAATCATCAGTATTTTCCTGAACTGACATTTTATCTGAAGAACATATTCTTGCCATCATCTACACAAGTGCTTATTGGCCTGGGAATAATAATGCAGATACAAAAGAAGTCGTACATGTATTCCCACTAATTCATGACTTCACATTACAGTATTAATTCTGCTTTTAGTAAAGGGGAAGCTCCTAAATCCTGACCCTGAAGGGGAGGAATCTCATGTAAGTTAAAGAGTTATTTGCAGGAAACTCATTTACTTACCAATACCATATATAAATATGCTTTCTTTCACTATCCTATGTTGTTCTTTTCCATTAGAATCAAGGAAACACTTAAGTAGAACATTTAGTACACTCAAGGATCAGTAGTCAGTCGGTATTTTTATCTAAGCTTAAAGAAATAAAGTGTTTCATAGCATCTGGACAAAAATTTGAAATGATTCTGAAAAGCCAAGATGTGCTGCTGTTCTACTACTGAATGTATTCATGCTCCTTAAAATAGATATGACACTCAGTTTTGGTTGGTGTACACATCTCCCAGTCATTAGATACTGCTGTGAGAAGTCTGCATTTGTAGACATAAATGTCTTTCCTAAAAAATGTGTAATATTGCTACAATTTTGATTCAGATCTCAGGACTGACAAGATCCAGGCATGCTCAAGGTCATGAATAGAGTAGCTTGAAAATATTTATCAAGACTGGTACACTGTGATAAGTGATGAATTATGTGTTTTAAGAAAAAAAGAATAATTGCAAGAAGAATTGTATATCAAAAGAGAGGAGAAAAAAATCAAAATTGAGAAAATTAGTCTTCTCACTGATTTCAATACGCTTTGTACTAAGGTTTGAGGTTTAGTTTTAATGGTCATCTTTACCTACATTGAACCATAGTTTTACTGAATTTGGTGGAATTACCACAGATATATTTCATATTCTGAAAACCGGCTGCTGTTTGTCCCCCACAAATCCTGACCTTTTTTCATCTTATTAGTTTTCTTTTTAAGTTTGAAGGTGAACTCAAAAAGACTCCTTTCAGCTTATTATGTCAGTAAGAAGAAGGACCATATGCTATGCCAGAATCCAAGTTATATTTAACTTTAAATGTATACTTACCATGAATTTTATCAGATTGCTTTCTAGTAATCAATTGTCTTTTCTTAATTTCATTTTAACTGTCTTTCCTTATTGCTGGTGTATTTATTTAAGATGGTCCTAGAAAGAGTTGCCTTTACAGTGCAAATGAAAAATTACTCTGTTTTGGGTTCTGGATATTATCATATATTTAGGTCACTGTAATGATTAGAGTTTAATTTTTTTAGCGATTTAAATGCAACAGACTCACAGTTCATTGGATGAAAGTAGTTTAACTGATCAAGCAAATACAGAATTAATTTCTAATATTTTATATAGAAAGAAAAGAGAATGCAAAAATGTTCATCTGTGTCATAGGTGCAGTATATTGAAGGTTTGACACATCAGGGCATGCTAGCACAAAACATTTGGCATAGCTAATGAAATTGAGTGTAGGAATCTCACTACATTAAATTTTCAAATTTCATGTTTTTATTGAGTTATTTATTTTTTTAAAAAATTAAAAACTCATGGAACTAGACCAAAACTTTATAGTCACAGTATACAGAACATCCTCTTGACTGATAAATATCTGCCAGAGCAGAATTACCCTGAGCTATGCACAAAGCACATAGCCACAGTTTGTCCATCTGCTTTTCCTATACATCTGGGGGCTGATTAATCTCACCAAATACAAAAGGGCTGTGATATAGCATCCACATTGTTCACATTTCTCTAGGTGCTGCCAGGGCCTTCATCCCAGCAGTTTTCTGTGACCACAGCATGGTTTCCCAACCAATCAAACTAGAGGAGCAGGCACAGCTCTTCTGGATTTTGGATTTAACATACAAAGGCAACAGGACTTCATTATCACAGATGGTTTGTGTGCTGTTTGTACAGATGCTGAGCCTGCTCCGTTGACCTGAATAGCAGCTCTATTATTATCTTGAGAAGAAGAAAGTAAACAATAAAGAAGAAACAGGCCAGTATGATCATTTGCTAGTCCTGTTGGTTGTTAGGAAAACTAAAGAAAGATTTTGTAGATGAGAAGGCATCAAAAAATGCAAGATAATATGCTCATTGATGCTGCATTATGTCTTTAGAGTTAGCTATCATGGCTGGTTGACTCTATTAACAACAATTAGTTTTTAGTACTTAGCAAAACCCTAAGAAAAAGAGAAAAAGTTAATCAAACAACATGCTTTGTCTAATGATAGGAAGCCAGATGGAAAAGAGCTATGACAACAAGTATCTCATAATCTCATTATAAAGAACAAACCCTCTGTTGAATGCTTGTGCTCCTTAGTCAAATGGTCTCTCATGAATCAAACAGGCTCAGGAACAGCAATTGAATGTCATCAAACTTTTCTGTCCCAATTCTCGTAGATAGATCATTTTTCAAAGTTTCTTAAAATAAATCTTTTATTTCTCAAGAAAGTTCTTGACAGTAATTTGGGTTGATGATAAACAAGCCTCCACTAACTGTATTTAAAGACAGAAGAAAGATGTTCGCATACTGACTTAGTTATGCTTAAGCAGGATGAAGGAACAAAGCAATAAAAACACAACTACATTATTTCTTTCTTAAAAATGAGTTCCAAACATAGTTTCTTTATATGAAGAAGCTTGTTGATCTTCTATATAGAAACTACTAGGTGAGTCAAATTTTATTTTTTTATGAAAGCCTCATCAACAATTTTGCTTCATTCCAGAATAAGCTATTCTTGAACTGAATACATCCAACTTGGGAAGAAACACCACAAACCTATTTTTTCCTTGACACCTGATTACACTCACACCCAAATTGTCAATTATCAGCACTCTGCTTTCTCATGCCACCTGGAAAGAATGAATTTATCTGCTGCTCTCTAGAGTTATTACTGGCAAAAGAAACAAGACTGACTAACCAGTCTTTAAGAGACATTAAATACACAAGAACCACCTGCAGTAGAAGGAAAAAAACAACGGACCATATGAAGAAATTCAGTTCAACTACAGATTTGTTTGAAATCTCACCAGTGTCAAGTATTCATAGTCATAAACATAGATTTATACTAAAATATTTGACTATGAACTTGTTAAATCTCTAAAAAGAAGGGAAGCTGACACTACATATGGCAAATGAAGCTTTAAATGCAGAATAACCTTGTTTTCAACAGCTAAAGAAAAACAAAGACTGTTTGTTTTTCACCTTAGAAAACAACAATGAAGTTTTTGAACAATGAACAAGACAGAGGTTTTATGATGAGGTAAATCAACAAAGGGTATCCCCAAGTAGAATGCAATTTGTGAGTCCTATTTTTTCCCTGTCCACAGGAATTTGGAAAAGTTGAAGGAGTAGACAGATGAGATTCAGTGAGCACACTATTGCCCCTTTCAGACCAAGAGCATATATAGTTTATAATACATAATTTATACATAATTTTACCATGTTTTATTTTAGTTTCATTTGTCACGATCAAGAAACCTACAAAGTTTAGTCAACTTTGGATTCTAACCCATCACAAATAAAGTCTAGCTGAGATCTTGTGTCATTCCAGAAACCATGATAATACAGCTTAGTTTACAGTCCATCCACAGATATTGGCAAAATCTTAATGGAAAGGAAAAAATTTGCACTAACTTCCACTTCACAGTTACGTGAAGTCCATCTGTATTTTACAACTAGACTGCTTAAAATATTGTACGAGTTTCATTCCCAGATTAATCCAGGACAGGCAAGCAAGACATTTGATTATTCAGCAAATGGCCAATTTTTGATGAAACTGTATAACTAGAAAGAGGAAACATTTCCTGCAGAATTCAGAGGATGATATTCAGCTGATAAATAGATAGGGACCTCTTATACCTATCACCACAGCTGTCAGTTTTAACACAATGAAACAGAAAAAATTACCAAGAGCATCAAAGAAGTCATGCTCATTTCTTTGTCAGCACACTTTTTTTACTGATGGCCTATTCTGCAGCAACTACCCTGCACTTCCACCTTTGCTCTAGGATCTAAGCTGACACAAAGCAGAAAGCTCACTGACACTTCTTTTCTACCTCTTCTTTGAATACAATACCTTACATTCTGTATGCTTGAAAACAAGATTCAGGTAGGTTGCATGATTTATAGATATACAAAACTCAAGGCATAATCTGGCCCCCAAATACCATTAAATAGGCTCTGAAGCAGAGCTCTTTTATATAAGACATTTAAAATTGAATGAGACTTATCACTGAAGACTGCATTGTAGAACAAACTTGTGTCCTGATCAGATTGGGAGGAAAGGAAAAAAAAAAGAATGAAGAATGTCCCAGTTAGCAAGAATACACAATGTTTTTCAGTGACAAATAAATTTGGCATTTCATGAACAAACATAAGAAATTCACAAGGGAATGGCAGAGAGGCAAAGATTCCAGCAGCAGAGAGAAGGCAGTGGCTGTCACGCAAATGGCGTGAAGGGCACATAATCCCCCAGTGAATTACAGTGTAATGTGTTTTGTTTCTGCTCAGCACATTTCACGTGCCCTTCCTGAAAACAAAAAGAAAGCACTGCTCAGTCAACCACTGGAAGCCAATGAAAACAGGCAAGAGTTGAATCCTGTCATCTGTGTAGACATGCATTACAACATGACGAGCATCCACAAGCAGTGAATTTGTAATGCAAAACCAAATCATAATTCAAGGCCTGCCCCAGCATATTTCAGGTTAGAACTTGAAACTGTCGCAAAGACAGTGGTTTAAAATTTTTCAATGCAGAAAAAAACCTCAATTTTGAAGTAGGGTCATAGGGATAGACAAGGTTGAGATGTTGTGCTGCTCAGCTGTAAGAAGCGCCTTTCACCTTAGTTTCAGAGATTTAATAGGCGTCAAGGACAAAGAGCAAATGCAAGAAAAGGGATCTGTGAATGGAAAGAGAAAGAATGAAAAAAGGTTAGTTGTGATATTTCTCTCAGGTTAAGGCCTTATTTGAAAAAAAAATAGTGTGGTGTTGAACAAAACATTTTGGGCTGAAAGACAGGCAAAATATTGTTTGTGATTTGCTGTGCAAGCATCATGCAAACCCTGCAGTCTTTTTTGATCTACAAAGAGCTGATCTCAAGTGAAATAACTTTCAAAAGAAAATTACAAAACATAAAAGCAAGTTCCATAATTGTCCTTCTTATCCATATGAAAACACTATTGTAAGGAAAGGCATAAAGTACAAAATAAAAAGTTCTTCAGCATTTTGTAAAATCATTAACATTTGTTCTGAACAAAAATTAGTACAAGAAAAAATAAATGTATAATGGAAACATACAAATGAAGACTAGAAACAAGTCCTTCCAATCTCCAACTAGACAGTACAGGTTACTGTGGTATTTCAAATTGAAAGTGAAGAGTCATAAAAAGTGTATTCTCTGGAGTGATTACTGGTTTTTAAAGTATTCCATATTTAGTTCAGATGACATTTCATAATATTGATTACATATTATTACATATAATTATATACATCCATAACAATTCTATCAAGAACTCTTGAAGTGAGATACCAGAAAATGTCCGTTGCTTACAGATAAACACATAGGCCTACAATGAAGCTCTGAACCCTAAACTTAATTTTTTTCTGAAGAAAAAGTTCTAAGAACAACGTGTGTTTCTCTTGTGAATCCTGATTCAAGATCTTTCCGATATGCCAGTTTACTGCACATAGGCAATTCATACCACTTAGAGAACTAGTGTCAAAGGTATCAGCAAGAGTGAATTTAAATTCATTTATTGAAATGTGATGTTATAAAACTACTACTTACCAACACTTGATGGCAAAGTTCACTCTGTTTTGGTACTGCACAAAGAATACAATTCAAAAGTTCTGAGGCAGAACCAAACTTACTAAAATAAAGATCAAAGTTAGCAAGACAAAATCTTAGTGCACTTTAGAATGAGGCTCTGCATGATGGCATTCACCTACCAAAGAAGTGTCTAGGTCTCAAGGAGCAGCCTTGAGAGGCTTCCTATCTCAAGGGGAGCTCACTGCCATGCAGCCAGGCTGCTTAGCTGGGAGAGCTCAAAGGTGGCCCCCTTAGGCTGTCATAGTTATGGGGATAAAGTGGTTGACTCATAGTCAAATTATATGCCATGGGAAAGGTATGTGTGAGACTCCTTGTACCCACAACTTTCTTTGCCCCTTGATAAATGAGTCTTGGGAAGACCACACTCTGTTCATGTTTAAACCACATGGTTGTTCCAACCTCATGTGCACTGATGGTCACTGGGCTGTTCTGCCTCTTTGTGGGTTTTCAGAGAACAGATTGGAACAGAAAGGAATTGTTGGCCCATTTAGGGCTCAGGCCTTTACCTCCTTTGGAGAATGAACCACCACTGTTTGGTTTTGGTTGTCCAGACCACCACTAGTTTGGTTTAGGAGTCAAGTGCATCCATCACAATTTCCAGGTTTATTCTTCCAATACAGTCCAGACCAGGTACAAACTTTTCCCAGTGAAGTCAGTTCTATTATTAAATTCAGTCATGCAAGGATTCAAATAAAATTATACGGGGAATTACCTGCCATCTGAAGTAAGTTATTCTTAACATTCAATAAAAAGGAAGACTCTTAAAGACTTATTTCAGCACTATTCTGCTGACAATGGAAGAAGTAATAAAGAGAGCAGTTAACTCTCATAGAGACTGAAATGCCACAGAGTGTAAGTACTAAAACCCTGGGAGTATTTGTGTGTGGGCAGGCAAGAGTGGGTTACACTAAGGAGGTTCAATGCTGAATGCCCATAAAACTAATCTGTTGTGTAAAAAAGCAGTTGATTTTCCACAAACACTTTTTATAGCAGATTATGAAAATGCCTGTTTCCCCAGAACTAAGTAAAAAAAGTAAAGTATAACTGCATTTGAGCATTGGGAACTATACAATATCTGTTGAAAACAATTATCATAACTACACTCAAAGAATAATGCTCCTGTCAGCTGCTGTAAAAGGATGCTCTGATGGCTCCAGTGTTATTGGCAAACAAGTAATTATTGAAGCAATATATATTTTAATGTATGTATTGATAACTTCCTACTACAAACCTTTTTACCCACAGGTAGAAAAGTGCTGTGTCCATACTAGGCAAGACCACTTTACCTTCCCTTTGACCCAGCTCACTGTTTCATTATCTATCGAGAGCAATGACAGAGGGTCAGACATGCTCTATTGGTGTAAGAATACTCTCCCTTCTCTTCTGATTTTCCTTGCACCATCCTCCTTTCTCCCTAATACCTGTCTCCTTTGACTTGTTTTCTAAAGGTCCACAGATCTTAAGGAAGATCCAAAAGAGTAAATGGTGCTACATTGTTGTGTAAAACAATGTCCCTTTCCCTGATCCCAGAGAGCTTGCAATACAGCAGAGCTACAAAGGACTCACCTCAAGGAGGGCCATCTGTCACAAAGCAATGAGTCTGCTGCCTCCTGCCTAGAGCAGAAGGTTGAAACCAAGCAGGAAACAACCTGGAAAAGCCACAAACCTGAGGGGGAATGAGGAACCGTGAAGGTGCTCCTACATCATATGCCTGACCAAGAGAACTCCAGCCCTCCCAGTGGCCCTGGTAAAACTGTACTCACAGGGTGACAGGAATAGCAGCATACACAGTTGTTCAGCAAATGGTACCAAGAAACCAAAATAGCATTGCAAGGCAGCTGGGGAGGTTGTCTCCTTCAAAAAAAATACTCTTTTTGAAGGGTATTTTTGGGTGGTAAAGAACGTTTTCGCCAACAGATTTCTGGCAGCCTTCAAAGCAAGACTATGTAAGTAGGGCATGGGCTGAAGAATTCAGCCCAGTAACTGTAAGAGGCCCCTGGGCAATGGGCAGCTGGATCTAACATACAACAGATTGAGCCTTTAGAGGAACCTGTCTAAACCACCATTATCTGTTCATTCATTAACCTATTATTATCCCCATAGAGGTACTTTTTTTCCTCTTTGAAATGATACCTGTTTATGCCATCCTTTGCCCATGTTTGTTTTTTTTTTCAATTAAAAACTTTATTAAATCAGTACTACTTTAAAAAATATTGACAAAACTTCAGTGAAAGACATCATTTAAGCATAAGCATTAAGTATACCAAAATTGAAAATTGGAACACCGAAGAGACAAGAAGCTAAGGAACCACTATTAAAAAACTGTCTGGGTTTCCAAAAGTGATTAGACCTCATTGTCTTTTCCATACCCACTTTTTCCCTTCTCTAGTTGCTGATTGCAAAGTTACACTATAGAGGACAACAGAGTTCCTGTTATAGTCATTTTTGTAAGAATACAAATAACGCAGCTATCTAAAGGAACCCAAAAACACTGTAATGACCCTAACATGGAACTGCTCCACCCTTCCACTGGCAGCGTTGTACTTGACTGAAAGAGAAGAGCAGAAAGAAATACATTGAAATACACCTCTTTGTTTTTAGCATGTGTTTTCTCTATCTATGTGCAATAACCTCTGGTTGTCTTCTATCTTGTACTTTGATTGTAAGCTCTTCATGGCAGGAACCATTTTCATTCCCTGCCTAGCAAAATGGGGTACTTTCTATGATGGTTCTAGTTCAGGAGCTATGGTGTAGGATTTTTAGGATTTAGGATTGGTCATTATAATCATAATCATAATATTATTTCCTGGCAGATGCTTCTTCCTCCATCTTATTTGATATAAAGCCTTCACTGCAGTGAAGCTAGTATTCTGGGCATCTCTTCTGGGTAAGAGGCATGAGGGAGATGAAGGACAAAGGAGATTATTAATTTTCTAGTAGGTAGATGTTAACCCACAGAGATTCTATTCCCACGTATATGACTGCACATGGCTGCCTGGAAATGTTAAAGAGTTTTGAGTCTCAGCCTAGTCTTGAGCTCAGACTTGACATTTCCAAAGGGAAATCGGGATATGGACAGACGGGAAGAGAGGTAAGACAGAGCCAAGAGTCCGGAGAGAGGGGAGCTGTCAGTCAGGAAACAAAACCTTGGTTTAACTACATAAAAAGAATTCTGTAATGTTTCCATTTCTCTTCCTCTCTATTTTGTAATTTTTCCACATTAATAATTTCACCCAGTATGGGGAAACACTGTACTTCAGAGCTGAAATCTGGTTTCCAGTGCTCCACTGAAGAACCAAAGAAAAGAGCCAGAGATGTTGGTGACTCGGGCATTGCTTAGCAACAGTGGAAAGATCACAGCTTAATTCAGTTGCTTTTCCCTGAGAAACAAACAAACAAACAAACAAAGAACCAGATAAACAAACACCCACACCACACAAAGTCCACTTCTGGTGTTTACCTCTTTACTCTGTTGTTCTGTTCCTTCTAATTTCATCTATTGTGTTTTGCTCCCAGGCTTGCTCTGATGTGAGCTTACTAGACCTCTCCAAGTTGCAATCTAGTGCTGGTTCGTTCCAGCTAGGGGCTATGTCTGGAGAGTATGCATAATATTTTGTAGCACTGCCTAACAGAGTATTTAAGGCAATTTGAACTGGAGGAAAAAATTCTTATATCTTAAAATCATCTAGTCATTGTATGATATGGCCAGAAGAAAATCCAGACATGCTCAGTGCTATGGAAAGGGACCTACTTGGACCTAGAAAAAAATCTGCCAAAAGAATGTGGGTGCAATCGTTTCTACCTCCTCCTTTTTACCAGTACAGCTACTGACACATTTGTTAAGCTCCTGCTGTCAGTTGTCATCTGGAGGAATGTCCCACTCTACTGACACAGGGAGCTTAAGGAGACCAATCTCCTAACCTAATCATCTGAATGAATTGCCTGAAGAGGAACATTGTGAATACTTCCTCTGCGTGACTAAAACTCATGGCATTTATTCCAGTTAAAATGAACAAATCCAGGCAGGATTTTGCATTGGGATGTAACCAGGATATTATCCACAGGAACAGTTGAAAAAAGCATGAGGAAGATTTATAGTATCTTTTATTTTCCACTGTAGGATCTAAAAGTGTCTTTGGGCAATTGGTGTCTGAAGAGAGTATTATTGTTGTATCTAGTGCATGGCAAGCCAAAGATCACAAAGCACATTTCAGGCTACACTGAGAGTGAACCCTCCTGATTTTCTAAGCATACCGTTTTGGTATGAAGACCATTTTATCTCTGATGAGCAAAACCAATGTGAAATGTGAAACATAATATATGATTTTCTCTCCAACAAAATATTCACAGGTAAATGAAGAGCTTTTAACACACAGTCTTAAGAAGGAAAAGCAAACTTCCTGGTGAATTCAAATATTTTAAGCATCATATATTGGCTTAACCAAGGTTATGTTAGGAGAATATGTCTAGCAAATTTCAACAGTCATTTTGGCAGTTCTGAAAATATTTCTGAAGAAGACATTATTTTTTGTATTTTTTTTCCAAAAAGCCTGTGTGCCATATGGAATGGCACTAATTCATTTAGTAGTAGTGATTAGACAAAGATGTGTTTAGTTTAAGATGGAGCTGGGGAAAGGAAACAAAACAGCACTTACTTAACAGAATGTAACAGCATATATAGCTTATATTTTACTGTAGGGAAACCTGTCAGCACAGAGACTTCACAAGTGTCACTGTTAGACCAAATCACTATGGTCACTTATTCAAGAGTTTCTGGGAGCAGAGTAAGGAAGGCTAAACAGAAGCAGGGCACTGAAAGAAAATTAAAACACAACAGAATCGTGAGAACATGTCATGTTGGAAAGATCCAAATCTTATACACAGTTATCAGAACCAGAAGAAGGTAGAGTTTTACAGAGCTTGATGGAAAGATGGGAATAAAACTCCGAAACAAAAAAGCGAAAGGAAAAGGGGAATTTCAGAAGAGCACAAGTACTCTGAAACAGATGGTCCTTTCAAAGAGAAACAAGTCTAAGAAAAAAGAGGGTGAGCAGATGTTATTGATGTTTCATCTGAATGATTGCTATTACTAAATTCTTCACCAAAACTAGGACTGATGGGAAAAATTATGTCATCATCAAGGAAAGGAATGCGTCATTACCAGAGCACACTCACATGTCTAGACATGCATTTGGGCAGCCAGAGCCAAATCCAAATTTGGAACTCAGATGGAATTCAGAGAAGTCCAAATAAGTGAAGTAGAACCAGCCATATGAAAGCAGATAGTTCGAGATGCTTCTGGACAGAACTGACTCCTGCGTCAGTCATTGCAAGAATGGAGCTGTGGGGTTGCAGATAGTGACAGATTAGAACACTTCTCTGCAAGTAGATTTTTTAAAGTTTCTGATGCTTCATTTCCAGTGAGAACAGTAAGTATTAAGCACATAGTTGGGATTCACTGTAAGGAGTTTTCAAGAAAATGAGACACTTTAGTCTGCTTCATTTCAAACTGTGAAATACACAGTGAAATTTTTATTCTGTCAGGGCCTAGACGGTGAAAATTCCCTCCTCCTTTATTTCATTTTTCAGGATTCTTGTCTCCTCGGATTCTTCTTTTCCAAAGGCATAACTACTCCAAAAGCTTTAGTGACTGATTCAGCAGTGAATTAGCTGCTATTGAAAGTTCAGCATGAAGTGTTCTTGAAGTGACAAACACAAGTGAGACGGTCAGATACTGTCAAGCCTGGAACTCCCCTTCTCTTTTTAAGCTTGATGAGTTCCACTATCCCCAAGGAATTACTGACTGAACTCCCTGACGTCCATCCCTTACTCTCCTGTCCATGAAGAGCAGCATGTGAAGAATATGCAGACTTTTGGTCCATTCAATTCCTTAAGAAGAAGAGCTGTACAAGTAGAATCAGCTCCCTTTTCTGGTTTGACTTTCATTACAACTATGAGCACAGCAAAGCACGTGCCCTGTAATTCCAGTTCTCTGCAATAAGCTTCTTATCTCTTTAGTGAAGATTCAATTGTTTAAAGCAAAAAGGATATTTTATTCTTCCAGAAAATCAAGTAGTAGGTCCCTGAAACCAACACACTTCTCATATTATTCTTCTGTTAATTAAGGAAAAATTTCAATATGACTCCAAAATATACACAATAGTTTCCACTCACACTAGAATTTTTTCACTAGCTGTGTTTATTTTTTATTAATTTGGATACTGTTCATAGAGGGCAAGAATTGCCAGGGCCCTTGAGAAATAACAACTACAGACACTGGCTGGATTTTTTTAGGCTATAACAGGATTCAGTTCTTTAAGCCTGATCTCCAAAATGTGTCACCCACAGCAGTTCTCCTTACTTGCCAAACACCTTTTCTGCAGGACTGGGACATCACCGTGTGACTAAGCATTATTGAAACCTTCCCTCCAAATCTCCACTAGTCTGTAGCAGAAGGATCTGCAAAGAACAACAAGGCAGCAGCCCTGTTAAGAAAGACCACTGTGCTGAACCTCAAGTCATTCACATGACTGGTGTTAATGCTTCATCTTGGGGCACAGGAAACCAGACTTCAGTGCCCAGGAAGAGTAGGTGAGTATAGCAACACACCTTTGAGCATGTTGTTAGCAGTCATATCAATGTATCAATTTAACTCATATTTTTTAAGAGACAAATTACTGTTTTTACAGCTATTGCTCACAACTGGCTGCAAAGCAGAATAAATGTGGGTTAAAAAGCCCTCTCAGACTCTGCTTCTGGTAGGGTTTGATCATCAACACTTGCATCTCTGGGATCAAATTGCTCCCAGACAATTTCCAGTCTGGGAGCTCCCAGTCTTGTGGGATATTTATAAGGACTGTTACGTTCTCTTGCTTGCAAACATCACAAACAGAGTAAGTGATTAAAAATACTTCCAGAAGTGTCTCAACCCAGATAAACGCAATGGGAAACCTGAATTATCAAAATATATCAAGTTGTCTGTCTCTACTATAGGGAATATTGGCTCTTGTAGTTGGCTTTAGGGAGGCCATTTCTCCTGTAAATGAAAGATGGGGATCAGGAAGAAAACCTAGCCTGTCAGACAAATAGATGCTTCCTGGGTGGTTTCCTCAGTTGTGTTATTTAAGCATCAAGACAGAAATTATGTTAAGCTTTTGTACATTTCTTCAGAACTTTTATTTTAGATATAAGTGGTTGGTAAAAAATTTAATTTGGATAATGAAAACACAGTAAGAAAGAGCAGCCCAAGCAAAGAGTTTTGAGAAAGGGAAATGCAACAACTGTTGTGCAAACAAGTTATGCATCCTCCCAGATGATCTTCCATCCTTTCCACATATGCACACAAAGAGAACACAACTCACAGATATGTAGCATTTCCATGACTGTACAAATCAGTCTTTTCAAAAGAAGTAGATGGGTGTAGGAGAAGGAAGGCCATAATTATTTTGACTTTCTGAATGAAGTAATGAAAAGGGAAAGGAAGGGAAGGGAAGGGAAGGGAAGGGAAGGGAAGGGAAGGGAAGGGAAGGGAAGGGAAGGGAAGGGAAGGGAAGGGAAGGGAAGGGAAGGGAAGGGAAGGGAAGGGAAGGGAAGGAAGGAAGGGAAGGGAAGGGAAGGGAAGGGAAGGGAAGGGAAGGGAAGGAAGGGAAGGGAAGGGAAGGGAAGGGAAGGGAAGGGAAGGGAAGGGAAGGGAAGGGAAGGGAAGGGAAGGGAAGGGAAGGGAAGGGAAGGGATTACATGCTGGGCTTTTCAGGAGATATCTTAAAAAATAATGGTGGTATCAGTTCACACTGATTTTCAGTGAGAGGTGGCTCCCTACCTTTCTTACACTCTTCTCAAAGACCAATCTGAAAAAAAGAAATTCCCAAACATTACCTAATGGTATCTATTTTTATCTAAATCTAAGAAGATGTCTTTAATTCTATAATGGGCAGGGTAAGGACTGTTCACTCCTCTTCATCTCTTCTCAGCTGTGTCATGCTGAGACTTTGCATATTAATGTTCACAAGACTGTTTAAGTCATATTTTGAGAGGGCAGCATGAAAAATAGCAGTATAGCTAATGTTCTAATATTAAGGGGTTTTAAGGTTTTAGTGCCTGGGAAGATCTTTTTCTGCTCTGTTAAACTGAGGCAGCCTTCCTCTGTTTTCTGCTGTAGAATAGTAGCACTATCTAAGTGCAAACTAAACAGCTCTTCCAAAAATAACCATTAGTTTTCAAATTTCTTCATATGACTGTAAATTAAATTCTTCAGATATGTAGAAGCTTCTTGGAATTCAGAGCCACAGTATGGGTTTTAATCCTTACAGCACAGTAGTCAGTACAAGAACCCTTGAAAACAAATGGGCATGCTAGACAACAAATAAAATGGGATTTTGTTCTGATGTGTACAACCTCCCCATCTTTGTTCTTATATGGGAAGTATTGATATTTTTTTTTGGCTTGAGGCACCAGACCTAAAGAGTTCACATAACTAGAGCTCTGGAAACTCTTCCTGGAAAGTCACAAAGGGATGAAAGGTAAAATCAAGTTTTAAACTGGATGATAAAAATCTTTGTAAGGGCAGAAATCTAGAAATTTCAAAAAAGATATTATATGGCACACTGCCTGAACAACAAACTGTTTTCCCATAATGCTGACAGAAGTACATGCATTAAAGCAGTTTGACTTTATAAATTAACTGGTATTAAGATGACCTGGCATATACTATGAAATGGCATAAATTGAAAAGAAAAGGTTTAATCTTCCCACATAGATCATTTATATTTCATGCATAAAAATGGTGGGAACAGACAAATCCAATAGATAAGTTATCAGCTGATAAATTTGATGACTCATGCAGAAGCTTGCTACGTAGATCTTCATCAGAAAAGGGGAAAAAATTCATGGGCTCTTTTTTGCTTGGCTTTTATAAATTTTATTTAAATGAGAGGAAAAAGTCATGCAAGGACAGGACTTTGCTTATGAGTTTCAGCTTGATAATATGTACTGGGAAAGCTTTCAAGGATGAAGCAGAAATAGTCCCAAGTGTCAGAATACTGAGTAGGAGGCAAGTGGAAATTTAGAGCTAAAATAACCCATTTTTTAGACACAGTAAAGTAGGCATCTTTCATTGGGGTTCTGAAAAAGAGCTATTGTTAAGTACTGACTTTAAGTGAGTTGGTAGAAGTCTTGCTCTTTACCTGAAATACAGCATTTGAAGGCCATACTGTAGGCCACTAAGTTTCCCTGGCTTACACAAAGTTGATTTAAATGACTGGGACTTCTAGTTTTCTGAGAAGAGACAAAGAATAGAGATGTGCTTTAGTTCTACAACTGAAAAATAAGTATTGCAGAAAGTCAAAACAACATGAAATTATGGCCAAAACTGCAGTGTTTTTCCTCCTGCATTTTTACAGATGCATTTAACATCCCATCTTAAGTATAGGAATATTTGCTTGAGTTTCCAGAGTTGCCAGAATCAGATCATTTTGCATTTCTACAAGATCTAAAGGGCAGTTTCAGAATGTCACATTTTATTACCATTAATGTCAGACACAAGCCACATTTTTGGTCAGTTAGACCTGTTCTTCCTGCCTGTCAGGAAAGCTAGGTAAGCAGACAGAAAGGAAGTGGTGCTGTTCCAACGTTTATTAAACAACAGAAACAACCATCATGATTCAGGGTCAGATAGTAAAATGGGCTGATTGAGGTGTCTTGGCATTCTGGTGTTACACCATTGGATGTCTAAGACTAAGGCTCCTGCACAATTCTTGCCATGTTAAAAATAAGAAAGTACTGATCATTTTTTTATCCTGATTGGGAAGGGGTCAGAATTCAAACAAACAAACAAACAAACAGTAACAAAAAAAATACATGAGAGACAGCTGGGACTTGAGCCCCCACCTCAGAGCTGTGTCCCCTGCAAACCAGGTTGTTATATCCACTGGTATCCATTAAACAGCAGCAACACTCCTCTCAGAACCACTGACATCCTTTTCCCCTTCCTCAATGCCTCTCTTTGAGACATGCTCCTGACCTTACACCATAATGGTTAGGACCTTTTTCCATGTCAATTTATTCAGGGCTTCTTTTGCAACCATCATGGCAAACCATCCTCTAGATTAAATCTTCTATTATCTTTGGCACTATGACATTGCAGCTGCAGCCATAAGTAGAACCATCCTGCAGGAAATCTCAGTTGCCATCCCATAACTCACTAACCTCAGCAATAGAGCAGTACGTACCACTCCAGCACCTGCTGTAGACTTCCTATTTCCTTCAGCATTTGTTGGTGCCTCCCCTTAACATCACTAGGGCAATCCAATTTTTCCAAGCTGTGCGAATTTTGGTGCTCTCCTTTCAAACACTAAGGATTTTTGGGTTGGCTTGCTTACATCCTTTTTCAGTAGGTACAGAAATAGGATGCTGTCATGCCCCTGGATCCATCACCTCCTCCAATTCCCATATATTTTGTGCTATCTCCTTATTCCAGACTGACATTCCATCCTGCACATCAGAAGACAGAGGAATACAGTCAAAGTAGGGTAAGAGGAACTTTGGCACAAAATATTATGTGATTTATTATGCTGAAATGATGTAGCACAGGTTTCTCAATTTAAGGCATGGAATCTGACAACTTTAATTGATTATGAAATTATAGAATAGCTTGCACAGTACACCAAAAGTTTAACATATGAACTAAAAAGTGATTCAAATAGTAATAAATTATATTTATTTTACAAAAACAACAGTGCTTTCCCAGGATTAGGAGCGCACAAGCAAGTTTACAGGGATGGACCAGCTGTCTTCAAGCATTTAATAGCAGTAAAGAGCTAAAAGGTGGGAAATGAAGCTTATGCAAAGAGGTAGATGCTCGCTGAGGTCCTGTGCCCTGCAGGATGTCTTCCTGTCACTCATCCTTCCCATCATCCATCCATGGTCATGTCTACCCCTCCAGCTAAGATTGTAAACACAGTATTGCTGGTCACCCATGACTTTGTCATTGCCAGCATGCTTCCTCGAGACCTCTGGTTCCAGACTTTTAACTAAGAAGACCATGCAGAGGAAACCCACAGAATCTCTCTCAAAGAATATGCAGGGAAAAAAGGAAGGCAAAAGAGAAGAGAAAAAAACCCATGCATGTGGTTTTACAAGCCCAGATTCTCCACACTGCCATCAGGCTGTGCAGGACCTTTCTAACAGCTCCCTCCTGCTCCTGGTACATCAGGGAGAGAATAGAAAGCCTGAACACAGTCAGGACAGGGACTGTTGGCCAGGTGTATAAAACATGAGCTGCATTAACTTAATTTTAAATTCATAAAGGATACATGGCAGTTATTGGGTGCTCAAATACTCTGATTTGGACTAAGCTTTCTTATCCAGCTGTATGGAGAGCGGCTTTGTTGTATGATAAATGTAAGCAGAAGTCACTAAGCCTACTACCATTTTGGTGCTCTCACTTTCTCATAACCTCCATCTAAAGATGTAGACAATAACATAACAACAATAACTACAGACTGGCTGTATTATTAATGGCATGGATGGGAATGAAGGGGAAAATTTTCATACATTTGAATTTTAGGAATAAAAGATAAATCATATTATCCTTAAAAGCTGCTGTGATAATAACAGCCCAAGCATAGGCCCCATGCATGGGCCAGGATTGTTTTGTGCAGGCCACCATAAAGTTTCTTTAAAATGTTATTCTAAAACAAGTCATGTTCCTTCTTTTCTACTCTACCTTTCTGCTACTTGTCACTAACAGTATCAAGATAGTACAGACAATGACAAAATAGCATAATCCACCACAAAAGATCTTATATTTTAGTATCAAAGAGCTGAGCATTTTACATTTAGAGGAAAAGGTCTCCGCCTTTAAAATTTTGTAATGGATTAACAACAGATAGAAATTCCATTTACTGTTTTAAAATTAAAAGCATTAAGCTGCTTAGACTGCTTATACTTCTTCAGGATCTGCAAAAGTGTGCCCAAATATCACTGTGTTCTGGATTTAATGTGTGACATATTTTGCAATTAGCAGCAATAGCCCGCATGATACAGCACCAGAAGACATATTTAGGTTAAGGCCAAGAGAGAAGATGTAAATAGAGAGCAATACAGCAAAAAGTTTTGCAAGTAATCTACTCAACAGGCAAATTTCTGTAATTCTGCAAATGAACCTGGAAGCTAGATCTTTCTTTTTCGTGTGAGCCTCTGTACTAGCAATACTGTAAAACTGCTTCAGTTTTCTCTCGACACAGATGACTAATCACAGGGAAAAATCTAAAAAAGACCTGAGGGAGGTAAATAAGTTTAGTTTAGTTTAGTTTAGTTTAGTAGACGAGCAAGGGGAAACAGACAAGCAGAAAAAGCTAAAGGAGAATTAATGGCAGGAGAAATGCAAGCCATTCAGAAAAGCCTGCTGTTTTACTGAGAGCGGTGCCAGAGCCTTGGGGATTCCTGCTATTCAGCAGAGATGATGCAATCTGTAAATGTAAGTCAGCTTTGCTTCCCCACTAATCACACACCCCATTAAAAAATAACTAGGGGGAAAAGCCCTGGAAGCAAATTAGATTGAGGCAGGCAGCAATTTTCTGTGGTCCTTTCTGAACTACTGGCATCAATCATACTCTCCTTCAAAGGAATGGCTATGCTTCCACCAAATCAGAAGGTCCCGAAATGATAGTTCAGTGCCGCAGGAGCTGACAGGTCAGTGGAGAATGATAAGAGAACTAAGGACAGCCAGAAATGGCTCACAAAGTGTTGCTGTTCCTGCTCTAACCTGCCACTCTGCATTTATATTTGTATGGTCCTTAACACAAAAATAGAACCTCTGAAAAGTTTTCCAAGTAGTGCCTTTCCATGTCATAAACTGTGCAAAGAGGTATTTTCCACTATGCAGTCATTTCTCCTCTCTCACAGCTAGGCTTCAAAATACATTTTCCTTCTGGGGGGATATATGATACAAGCCATTTGAAACAGAACAGCACGGAGTTGAACCGTTTCTCAGCCTCCTTTAACCTGAGAAATCACTGCCCATTTTGTGCCACCACAACTCATTGCATTGTTGCAATCGTTCCTTTATAACTAAAGCAAAAATTAGAGCAAAACATGAGTGTTCATTTATTCCTTTTTATTTTTTTATCACTTCTTTTAAAAGAAATGAAATTTTATGCGAAAAAAAATAAAGCAATTCCAGTAATTTCATGGACCACAGTCTATGTCCTAAGGAGCATATTTGGATCATGGGGTAGGAAGCATTGCTGGAGCAAAACCTTACCGTTATTTCTAAACCAGCAAGACAGCCTGGTGGAAGCACTATTCCCACAAAGGCATGGGGTTTCTTTATGACCACAGCTAGACTGCTGCTGCTACTCTGTCTTAATTACAGCTATCTTGGCTGTCTGTCCAGTGCAAACATACTGACAGAGACCATTAACAGTGTTTCTTCCCACTAACACCAGTGGGAGATGCACAGTCATAAAGTCTGATCAGGTAGAGGTCAGAGCATGCACGCCCTCCTCATTCTAGACAAAAAGAAAATGTTATGCTTGAGTTGGAACTGCTCCCTGTAAAAATCAACCATCCATCAGCTCAGAGACTGTCTCTGCCCATCTTCTTCAACTACACACACACGTTTACATATTTATTGAGAGGGAACTTTCCTCATCAATACACCTGCTCAGCCTGGCATCAATAACTCTGTCTGAAGTCCTAAGTAACAGTTTGTCATCTCTACTAACACGCATGCTCAGTTTGGATGACATACCCTCTTTAATCGTGTCCTAAGCACAGCTCTACTCTATTGGTTTATTTAAAAACTAAATCTATTTGGCACAGTATTCACTCATTCCCACATAAAATTGAGACAAGGAATGAAAACTAATTATAAGTAAAGATAAAGCAACTTTTGTTAAAGTTTGCTCTACGATGCTTAATACTTAAGAACTTTGGATCATCTTTGGATGAAAGGAACCTGGCGGGTTCATATTTTACTTTTGTTCCACAAAAAGTGGAGGCACAAAGTATATTCTCCCTGAGGAACTTTCTGTTAAAAAAAAAAATCACAGTTTAGTTAAATAGTTTCATGTGTACTTTAGTGGCAAGATATCACTCTCTCAGAGGAGAAGGGATTCTCCACCAGAATGGAGAACCACTAAAAAGCAATTGTTGTTGTCTTCACTGCCATAGCCACCTGCCTCCTCCTCATCCTTGGCTCTTGACACTCTCCAGACACTTATAACCCCTACTACCAATATCCATCAGCTACAGGAGTGTCCAAGAAAGAGAAAAGGCAGTTCATGAGTCTAAAAAACTAGAGAGAACCAGAAGGGCCAAAAAGACACTGCTTTCACTAAGTAATAAAGTGTCTCAATAGGGGAGGAGTGAGGCAAAGCAGAAGACAGAGATATATCCTCATTATCCTAGTCTCTCACTGCACTTCTAGAAGCAAATACTTACAATCTGTTATAGCCAGCAACGTTAAATAGCAAACAGTTTAGGGAGTCAATTTCATGGCACAGATTGCCATAAGTGTACGGGATCTTCAGCCCCTGCATTCTCCTGCCACATGAACAGCTCCCAGAGCTCCAGGGCTGGGAAACTCCAGTTATCCAGTTCCTCAAGATCCAGGCAGATCCTCGGAGCTATCCCAAATTCCCCTCTAAATTCACCAGAAGGTCATTGAACTGGAGCTGCTCTGAAACACATTTTTCTTTGCAAAGGAAGAATTTTTAGTCTTGTCCATCTTTAGTAATTTTCCTACATGTCAGTTCTTAGACAGACATCAGGAGCAGTGAGCAACACATGCTGTATTTCATGCTCATTTCAATTCTCTTCCATCTCTCTGATAAGGTTTTCTCTCAAGAGTTACTTGTAGTTACTTGTTACAGGTAGAGCAGATGGCAGGTCCTGAAGTTGCCTGAATGACTTTTTCCATTGTGTTAGCTTAATAAGCTAAAGCAAATTAGCAAAAAATCAGCTGTCCACTTCTTTGCTCCCTTTAGTGTGGATCAGCTGGGGGTACTGCTTTCTGTATTGTAACTTCAGCTTTAAAGACTTTAGCTATATGAGAATTTGTTGGCAGTAGTTTTTCTGACAGTTTTTATTTTAGACATTATTAGAGATTAAGGCAATGCAATTCCTATTTAATAATTATTGTTAGCACTAGTAGCACATCTGTTTGGTTTGAAAAGGTTGGCTCTGCTTCAGAAAGGCTAGACATCTATTTTATAAACATCTTTGACACCACGTAAAACATTAGATTACTAAAAAAGGAACTGTAAAGTGTGATCACAGTTTAGCAGTCTCTCAGTTCATTCTTGATGGCTACTAGGGAGAATATATGAAACCTGAACCAAACATGCAGTGTTTAAAACACTTAAACAATAAGAAAACTAAGCAACATTTCTCATTTACAACTGCTTTGATTTTTCCAGTTCATCAGAGACACTAGTGAAGGGGAAATTTCCCACTTTGGTGATTTTCCTACTGTGGATGCAATAAGGACTTTCTGGATTTAAGGCATTGGTGAGACAGTTTAGGAATCCTCTGGGGTTTTGATGCCAGATCCTCCTCTGACATAAAAAGGAGCTAATGGCTGCAATCACCTTGCCTGCAGCAGCATCAATGTTTTTAAAATACAAGCCTCTGGATTTTTTAAGGATCACTGAGTTTCTATTTGCAAGGAAGCAACTTATTAACAAGGATAGGAGCCTCGGGAGTGGATTGATCTTTCCCAGAACTGAAACATTTTTTGCAGTACATTTCATTTCAAATTCATATTAGGAGAAACAATTACTGACACTCACATGCTAGAATTTATTAATTTCCTGTCCCCTCTGGCTGAAACCTTACATTCCAAAAGATTGCATAGCACCACACCACTAGCAAGGTAGAAGAGTATTTATTTACTTAGTTGCTAGAAAATAAAATTTACATGCAATTTCAGTGAGGACTGCATCTGTTTCCCTTTTTCCCTTCTGTTCAAAAACTAATGAGTGAACCATTCTTCCTAATTCTCATTTATAATGGGATCTTTCCCAGGATCTAGACTTTGTTCATCACTTTGAGTCCTCAGATTCCTGAAACATTCAAAGGACAGAGCTGTAGCAGTGGAAAAGAGTTTTAACTCTTTAAGTGCAGCAGAAATAAGATGCACAGCCACATGGTCGTCTTTCATGGCAGGAAGAAAGAGACAAGTTTATTCAGAAACACACTTGGGTTTATAGCATGACTCGCAACTCCAAGAGTAGAGAAAAGGTGATTGGTTCAGAGAGAAGACACCCCATTCCCAGGGCCTGGTCACGTACCACAAGAGGTGTTCTATCTTGTTATTAATTCCTTTTTATTTTGACCAAATTATCACCCTGGGAGAAATTCTCCCTAGCCTTGAGCTGGACCAGCTTATCGGCTGGGAACAGAGCTGAAAAGCTCCAGCCTGGAATATTTTTCAGGCTGTAATTTTCTTACCTTCTCAATATGTGTCACACACAGAGCACTTTCTCAGGTCCTACTGAAGGACTCTCTGGCCTCAGATCATTCCATCAGACTTTGGTACCTACAGTGAGAGTTCAGCTACCCAAACTCCTTTTATATTCATTGAAAGAGCTCCCGAAAGGGTAGCTCACACGAGCTCCTCAAACCTGCCTGTTTCTCACATCAGTGACAAAGGAAACCAAAGGAATCTATTGCTATATTCTGTACCACTAAGATAATCTATATTACTAGACAAAGGTCTGCTTCCCAGTTTTCAGCAGCTACTCATATGCCTTGGTTGTCTCATGGTGGGAGTAGGGCTGACTGCACATTCTATTCTATATATACAACTGCACCAGTTCTATTCTTTATCTCAAGCTTTATTTTCCATGCAAAGGAAGGACAGGCAAAAAAGTGCAAAGGAGTGTGGCACCATGCTACATTCCTAGAAAAATCCTTGGGAAGAACTTGCCTCACTAAGAGAAATGTCTCTGGTGTCATCCAAGCAACAGATGCAGTTTCATGCAGCTTCTTTATTTCTTTTCATTTTTCTGTTGTGGCATAACTTATTCCTCTTATAAAGAGTTTACTTGTGTATTGAAAAATAGAGATTGGACTAGCTTTTTTCAGGTCTTTGAAGATAAAAGTAATTCAGGTTTCATCAAGGGTAGAAGGTAGCTCTGAATCTACATCCTGAAACTCCATTTAAACCCACAACACAAACTGTGAATGGAATCTTACCCGGTCACAGGCATGACAACATCTCCATGGGACAATTCCAAGTTCCCCTCCAGAGAGCTTAGCGAGGTGTGGTCACTGTCACAGGGGCCAGTACAGTATTTACTCACAGCCTCCCCTTCTTGGGATCTGCAGCCAACAGCCCCTTGTCATTCTGGCAGAACCAGGGCTTGCTTAGGTCAGTGTGAGCTCAGGTATGTCCACAAACTGTACACACAGTGAAGGCTATAGTGCACACAGTTCCTAGGCAGAACAACCTTTATTCTCTTTGTTTAAAGAGAATGCAAAACCAGCTGGCTCCTTAAAGCAGACTGTGTTTTAACACTGTTCCAGTTTGAGGCAAACAAACTAGAGTATTACTCATACTCATTATGAGTGCTGAGATGCTCTTAACAAAATGAGCTCCTAAAAAATTTCTTAGAAGTAGTGGGGGAAAGGCTCTGGAAAATTATTAAAGATCATGTTAACTTTCCACAGGCAGAGGTTTAGGAACGCTGAACTGATTTTTTTCAACGATGGAATTCTTTCCAAGATACTCTGAGGACTGTTCTGGAAAATGGTTTTCAAGACAACATATTTAAGTTTAAATGGAGCTCAATTAAACTAAATGGGACTTACATAGATAATGATCAGCAGACACTATTCCAGGGACTTCAAAGTTAATTTCTAGACTTCACTCCTAAGGAAAGAAAGAATGTATATTGACAGCTACTAAGAAGCATGTCTGCAAATGACACTGAGGGGGAAAAGATAGGCACTTAGAAGAAATTTTTAATCCCAAATTCAAAAATTTGTTTTTCAGTGAACAGGACTGGGCCAGGGGAAGCAGCACAGGGCATGTAGACCATGCAGACTGGTCAGGGGCAAGGTTATGCAATGACCCTACACTCTATCTGGCATTTTCATCGAATATGTTTTTTGAGGGTTTGCACCCTTTTATCCTCCATTCTCATTTTAAATCCTTGTTCTTTTGTAATACTGAGTTTTAGTAGTTACAGAAAGCTATGTAATTTATAAATCCTATGGTGGGCAAAAGCACAAACATAACTCTATTTTAAAATACATCTCAAACACTTCTCAAAGAAAAAGCACAAATTGTACATCACAATATTCTGCTGCAGAACCTTTATAATTACTTTTTTTCTGTGCTGTACTAGGGCTCTGTTTTGCTTTATGGTCATCGTTAATTATCAAAATAGTTTTCATCACTAGTGTGCATCCATACATAGCACCTGCTATATGGGTCTTTTCAGGTCAGAGTCTTTCCCATTGACTTGTGTATGTCTCGTGGCTCCCTGTCTAAGCCCTCCAGGATTCCCCTGGGATTGCCCACAAATGCCCCACAATGTTTTCCTGGCTTTTTGTTCAGTCTTTCTGCAAAGTCCTTGAGTCTTTCACAATCAAAACCAACCTGTCTACACTTTATAAAGAAATGCCAGGGAGTTTCAGCCATGTTTATGAATGAAAACAGCTGAGCTTTCGTCCAGTTATACAAGCATAGCTACTGGCAAAGAATTTTAATACAAGATTTCAAGATACACACACACACACACACACACCTTGTCACCAGTGGGACCCCACTCAAACCAGTTTTTGGCAGTGGCTGCTCGACACACAGGTGTTTGTAAGCATGTTTTAGGTGGCTACCACGAGTATTGCTGAGTGGCCTGAGGCCTATAATTTCTTGAGTTCTCAGCATCCAAGACATACAAAAATCAAAGTTGTAAACTCTCCCAAGATGAGCAGTCCCTCATTTTCAGTGATACTAAAATATAAATTCACTTTCCAAATGATAGTGGAAGGAATTTGGTGTGTGATTTTGTTCAAGCAATTTTTATAATAATTGTTTAATATAAACTCACATCTTTTCATCTCATTTTTTGTAACTGTTATAGAAATTAACTTTCTCTTTGATATTTCCTTTTAAGTGCTTTATCTTTTCAGCTGTTGTTTGGCCTCCTCTACAGTGAGAGGAACTGCCTCCATTTTTTAAGATATGGAGTTTTTTTTAATATCTAGCTGGCTGCTTCTTATTCCTATTAACTTGGCCATGATTCTTCATAACAAGTCCAAGAGATCTTCAGCATTTTGGTCGGGTCAATAACATCAAGATACTAGTTTGTATATAGAAATTGTGGAAACATATATGAAGTATTTAAATTCGTATTTTTTTCGTATTTATTTGATTTTCTCAGTGCTCCATGCTACCTGTCTTTAAGAATTAAACTCATGTAAAAGAGAATTTCTGAAGATTCTGCAATAATTTTAAAAATATACATTTTTATATGGTATTGGTTTTATTATTTCATATTATTAATGTCAGGAGCATTTTTCCATATTGGATCCTAAATCTCCTTTTTTGCATTTGTGCACCTCACTCCAGCTAAATAAAAAAGACAGGCATGACATCCTGATAAACCATGAATGAGGGAGGGAGTTACTTCTTTGGTAGGTAACATCCCTTAAACACATTCATTTAGTATCTAAACCCACATCACTTGTCCTTATCCCTTTCTGACTCAGCAGATTTTTATCCCAGAGGAAGAATTCCTGAAAAAATAACAAGCTAGAAAAAACAGGGCTCAGAACTACAGTTTTATTAGCCACCTCCACTGTTCTGCAATTATCACCTCCCCAATTCCCTATTGAGGTGAAACATAAGCAGCACTTACGAGTACCTAGCAAAAATACAGAACAGGTCAAGACAGAGAGTGGGGAACCAATACAACAAGAGAAACTAAAGTAGTTGGTAAATAATTGTTTATTTTATAGGTCACAATACTGGGTTTACCGCTTCCAACGCTATGCAAAGCTCCACAGTCTTTAAGCACCCTAATAAGCCATTCACTAGCCTTTACACCTCTCAGCTCTGACTGTCAGCTTGCTCAGAATGAACCCACTAATCCCCTCAAGGCTGACAGGTTTACTTGAGGTCTCCCATCATGAAGCTGTTAGGAGTGATTCTGCTTCACAAAATTCCATGATCATTTTTCGTTGCAATGTTGTTGGAAAAAAAATGCATTAATTTCTTCACTAGATCAGCCTAAAAAGAAAAATCAAAGAATCAAAGCTTATTTTTCAGTCTAAAACCCACATGTATTTAAAGTTCAGTTGCACTGTAGAACACAGCCTTATTCTTGAGTGCATTGGCCCTCACACACAGTAGCCCACAGCTGTTCAAAAGTGAGTGCAGAACATCTGTTCAGATTGCTTAGTGTGCTTTGGGCACATCGTGTTCTCTATACTGAACATCCTGAACACTGAGACATTGAACGAGATGAAACCACTGCAAACAGGGAGTAAGATGACACAACAACATATTTGCTCTCTGTTGCCTTATTTTTTGTTTGATTTTGGTTTTGTTGTGCTGCTTTTTTTTTTTTTTTTTTTTTTTTAAGTGGCAATTTTTATTTAATTAGACTTTGCATTTCTAGGTGTCCACTTAGGTTACAACAGCTCCAGCAAGTCTAAGCTCTCCAGACCCCTAGCAAATAGGCTGGCTGCCTGAAATACTTATGGGAAAGACAGCCTAAATATTATCCTTTTCCTCTGTATATGCTAGAGGCCTGGATATAACCACATGGAGGAAATTCCTATATACAGCCAGGTACATTAAAGAGAGAATATTGCAAAGGATGAACCACTCATGAAACAATTTAAATAAGACCATAGTATGAACTACAACCTGCAGCAAGCACAATGCTGCTTTCATGTGTAGCATTTTTAACCTACTTACCATTCTTATCAGACTGTTGATACTAACTCATTTAGGCTTTCCAGCAATATTACCAAATTTCTAGTAAAGTTCATGAAGTTACATTAAAAACTCAATGGAATATAAATTTTAAGTAATTTCCTGTCCCTGTTCAGAAGAAGTCATCACCTGAAAATGCAGCCTAGGTCTGAGATTTTTACTGCTCAGGAGTCTGCTTATTTCGAAAACTTAGCATGTGCATATTTCAAAATCTCAGAACAGTCAGTCTATGAAAATGAGGGCTGTAATATAAAACTGATGAGCTCAAATCCCATGAGGCTGCAATCAAAGACAGGAAGTATTCATAGGGTCAAATCTTTACAAAAACTGTTAAAAAGCCTTCAGGCTACCATTCCCAAGACACAGTGACAAAACTCATCAAGCAAATGTGTTTAAGATACAACAAAGATATGATTTGCTTCATTATCTTATATCAATTGCCATTCGCTCTGAGTAACAAACCCAACACGCCAGTTTACAACTACAAGAGACTCAGGAAAGTTTCTTCCATTCTGAAACCTGCTACAGTTTGCAAAATACTGCCCATATTGAAAACAGGGAATATAAAATTCTTGAGCAGAGACACTTATTTTGCATATAGGCATATTGTGACATTAATTTCTGTTTCAAACCAGCAGTTGCTGCTTTCTCAGCATGTAAAAGGATAAGAAAATGGATGTGTTTTTCACCTGCAGACTTGCTGGTTGTACTATCAGAGATACACTCAGAAATGTTCCTATTTGTGCTTCATCACTACTCAGTGAGTGGGATAGTAATAGCATAAAAGCTAGAGCTTTTGATTTCTCTGACCACAGAAACTCTACTACTGTAGGTGCCCGAAGCTGATCTATGCACAGACTCTGCCCTTTGATGAATGCTCTGCACCGATAAACAGTATACTAAAAAAAAGTCTCAGTGACTATTTTTCAAAAGACTGGTTTTTGATAAAACCTGCAAATTTCTTCTAGTAATTCCTAGAGCAGAGAGATCACAAAGCTAAAACATTAACTTTAGTTACACTAATATAGGCCACATTCCCACTGTATCCCCAAGGCCCTCATAATCTTCAGTGTTCTCATCATGGCACTGTCTGGATAAAAGGGAAGAATGAGTAACCCTTGTGCACATATGTGCAACTTCAACCCAACAAATCAAGGCTGCACTTTTCTTAAACTGATTATCAGTTTTGAATTTCTTGAGGTTTTTTGTTTATCCACTTGAGAGAAGCAAAATACTCCAGATTTGAGAATGGTAAGCATCATTCCCTTGCAAGCTGGTATAGCCCAGCTCATGGCTGGTGTTAAGTGAAATTATCTACAACAAAAGCAGTTCAGGCAAGACACCTACCTACCATATTCTCATTGCCTTCCCCCTTTCCTTGTGATTTCCTTGGAGTGGCTACAGTGTATAGAACTGAAGAATACACCTCAATTTACAGGCAAATGAAAGCATGGATTCTGGAGATATTTACAGTGTATGTAGCAGTAAATCTCTTGGACATAGTTTCCATAGTCCTATTTTTCACCCTTCCTTTCAATCATTTTTACTACCATTTTACTAGCACAAGTCAAGTCAAGGTCACATTGAAATTATGGCTGGTTGCCTTGGATTTTCTCTGTGCATAATCCATATAAATTCTAAATACACTAACCTACAAGAGCATGACAGGAATTCATTAGGAATAAAACTAGTCAGAGAAAGGACATCACTTGTTTTCTTTCTTATAAAATGCCATCAGCTGGATATAGTAACCCCCCAATATAAAATAATTTCTTCAGACAATTAAAGGCCATGTATTACTTACTTTACACAGTTAATATACTGCCCTTGCACATTTGTATTTATTTTTTTTAGCAAGAGGTTAAGGAAAAAAACAACCTTTTTTTCAGTTGGTATTACTCTTTTTTTAAAGATACTTAAGTTTGCTATGCTTTTCCATTCTTCATATCAAATCAATCTTTATGAGTTATACAAGAGGTGCCAAAAGCCAGGCATCTTTATTTAAATTGCAGCTTTTTGGAGATGAACTGTCACCTAGACTGGATGTTGAGGAACTTGAAACTTCTAGATGTTATTTAGAAATTTGGGTTTCCTCTTGATCAATGTGTAATCCATGAAACAATTTTAATGTAATCTCCAGGAACTAAAACTGGGAAACACCATTCTCACCTAAAAGCCATACCATGTAACTATGGGGAAATGTGCATTTGTAATAGTTTGAATTAAAATGAAAAAAAATTACAAACATAATTTCTCTGACTTGTCATACCACTGATGAACGGTGATGCTTTGAATTAAGTCAAACATACTTTTCAGGGTCTTCTTTTGGGTGAAAAATCACAAAGAAGTTCTAACAATCACTATCTAACCTCTGCTGGCACAAAGTATGTTTTCAAAAGAGTTTGGCTAAAAACTTCAGGTATTTTACAAATAAATGTACTTTGCTTTGGCTTTGCTACCACCACCTTCACCATATATTTCCTTCTATAGGTGTTATAGGGCAGCAACTGGACAATCTGTGCTAACAGTCTCAAAGGTCACAGATAACTAGTGTGAAATTGTTATCTGCCTCTCTCTGGCTGCCACAAATAACTGTGCCAGATCATCTCAGCTGTAAAATAGCCAAGCTCCATCTTAAGACAGGGCAAGGCACTGCTACTCTTGGCATCAGTGGCACCTGTTCTCCATTTTAAAAGGAACTTGGAAAGCACAGAAGGATTATAAATGTGCAGCTATGTAGCCCACTTATGCTGGATTAAGATAACCTGTTGCATTACTTAGAGAGAAGGCATTTGGATTGTGACGGGTAGAGATGAAAATATGTATGTCTGGTGTGGGAGATTGTTAAAATATGCCTGGTTTCCCGTTGACTTTTTTGGGGGTTTTTTTGGGTGGTTTTTTTTTGTTGTTGTTTTTTAGTTGTTGTTGGTTGGTTGGTTGGTTGGTTGGTTGGTTGGTTGGTTGGTTGGTTGGTTGGTTGGTTGGTTTTTTTAGTGCTATAGTAGAAAGAATTTATCTCATTCTCCTTGTTCTGCATCACCCTGGTCATTAGGTCTTATACAAACTTAGTAGGAGAGCTCAGAGATAAGGGACTATTTGCATCAGCCTGGCTTCTCTAAGAAATAATCTTTGAAGAAAGGTTATTGAACAGATGTTTGATATGTTTGCTATCAAAGGTGGACACTTAAACACTGAGAGAAAGTATAACATTCTCCTTTTCCTCCCTGCAATTTTCCACATCTCTAGCTTGTCAATTGCACTAACATTACCAATTTAATTAATCAATGTAGTTCACTGTGTGAGTAGCTTTTTTACAGTAGGAGAGCAATCTGTTAACGAAAAAAAGTCAAGGCATTTGGAGAGGTATTGTGAAATTAGAGAAGTATAGGATGGTTTTCCAAGACATAATAGCAGGTTTCTGAAAAACGGCTTATAAGAAAATACTTGTGGCTGTCTATAAAAGTTATGTTTGCAGCTCGGAGATAAGGCCAGCAACTTTGGACTGTGATGGTTGATGTCCAATAGCAAAAATTATTTCTTTTTAACACAAATTACCTCATTACCTCATTGTATAGAACACAGACAAAATAAACATTTTAAAATAGGGTAAAACTAATTGTTTTCAAAAATGTAGAAGAGTGGAGTACATTGCACCCATGATTCTCCTTCTTACTTCAAAATTTGTGACTATGTAAATTTATCCAAGTCTTCAGAAAAGGAATGTGACCTCATTAGATAAAAAGCCTTCTTCATAAAACTATAAGATATTTGAAAGACAGTCCTTTTTTTTTTTTTTTTGCAAGACAAACAAACTCACTTTCTTCCCTATCCAGTATTGTTAAAATGAAATATGCACTTGACTAAATCACTTCAAATGCCATACGAAGGGAAAACTGACTATGTCTTTGTGCTCCTATAGAAGTCAGTCAGATCGTTTGTGTTTAAATACAACACCACTTGCATTAAAAATAAAAATTGTGCTTCTCAAAATCATGACATTTAAACTCTTGACACAGAAAACTTATTGAAAATATTTGGGGGTTTTTTTAATGCATTTTTGGAGCTGAAAATATTCTTTGAAATTCATCAAATGTAAACGTAGTACAATAGTAAATATTATCTACCAAAGATTCCTACCATTTTAATCTGACAATCACAATGTTACATAATTTATATGTATATAACTTATATGCATAAATATATACATACATATTTATATGTATATAATGTATAAAATTGACAAGTATAAATCTAAAAGTTAGTACTGAAATTGAATGAAATACAATCATGTTTGAAAAGGAACCTCAAATTAATAAACTTGATCCCATATGGAGAAGACAACTGATTCAGCACTAATAAATACAGGAAGCTGGAACAAATGCTTGCCACTGGACTCCAGCACTTCACTTACCCCACTGGAAGTCCACTGTCCTCACTCCATCTAACAAAATTTCTTAGTTCAGAAAAGTAAAATAGTTTCAACTTAACTTTTTAAACTTCATTTGAAAGACCATGCTCTATCAGGACACTAGTGGAAAGCACTTCAAAACTCAGGATATTAAATGAATTTTCATTATAGAAGAGGGATATTGTTTAGAAATTTTTTTGCCATTAAGACAATCACTCTCCATTCTCTAGCCTTTTATTGCATATTCAAGTGGATTTTTAAGACTTCACCTACCCATGGCAAACAAAACTTTGCTGCTGGACACTGCTCTGTCAGTCCCAAATGATGAACTGTAGGGAACTGGGAAAGAATCAGATGTGGTTGTAGTTCAAGTAAATGAATATGTGCTTTGTAGTTCACAGGCTACATATTTTGTTTGCATTCCCCAGCCTAAATATCAAGTCTATCAGTAATCATAGCAATTATCGAGCTACTGCTTAAAAAATGTTTAAGTAGAACATGAGAATATGAACAAATCTCATCCCAGGGTTTTTTGTTAGATGAGAAACTGATGAAACCAAGGGTCACCATTGAGCAAGACCTCCAGTGATGTACATGGCTCCTAATTTCAACTGTCAGTTCTATGAAACAAAAACCACCAAGTGTCACAAATGGAAGGATTCAGGACAGCAAGCAGTGCTGAGACTTTTGGTTGAAATGCAAGATGGATGATTTCTCCTAAGAGGCAGAGCAGGATGTGAGGTGGGAAGTTTATGGCTTTCAAAGGAAAGTGGAAGGACAAGGTGAGAGTCTACCTTTCTTTCCTGCAAAACCCCATAGTCAGCTCCTTTGCAACAAAAAGGTGTGGTCAATACTAGCTGTATGCTGGAACCATCCTACACCAGTCAGCTCTGATTCCTAAAAATACAAAGTAAAATTCCCTTTGTTCTTTCTCGTATCTGTTGGATTTTCTTTTGGGTTTTGGTTGGTTTGTTGGCTTTATATTTTTGCAATAGCTATTTTTTCCTTGCCTCTGGCTGAATTTATTGGATTCTTAATTTCAAAACTGTTGCTGGTTTTATTACAGAATGCACACTAATAGATTTATTTTTTGCAGTACACTGCTTTTTATACACCAACTAAGCACAGCAGTTGTATAATAATACCACATTGCACATATACAACACTTAAAGTATGATGTTTTTGTTCAATCTTGCTTTCTGGTATATATTCTTACATGTATTTTCCTACATACTGTGGACAGCATCAATATGGATGGAATGGAAGTCAATGTATATTGGTTTACATGGCAAATTTTTGGTAGTGAGGAGGAGCTACAGAAGTGAGTGATTGCTAGAGCGACTTGGAGCATAGCAACCCACCACATAAGGTTAACTACAAGAATAAAAAATATCATTTTCTAGAGTGTTCCTATGTCCTGGGTTTTTCATGTAGATGCCTGGCACATATGACTGAATGGCAGATACACAAGATAACAGCCAGATCTGATTAATGGCTCTTTGAACACTAATTTCTTCTTATCTAGTTGCTCTGTTCCTCAGGTTAGTTGAAGAAATCCACAGGTATGATGTGTGTATCCTATTTCTCATTAAGTAAAATGAAGGAGAGGAAAAACTTTATGTTCAGTGCTACCTGGAGCCCTTTGAGAACATTTCAACCCATTGACAAAAAAACCAAAAGGAATGCAGCATTAAGTTTTCCATTTTGCTGAAACAAATATACTTGACATGAAATCTCAAATAGTCTCCCAACCCCCTTCAAATGTACTCCATGTGAAGGAGTTTATTTTTTTTTCTCTGAATGACATTTTAAGGACAGGCTGCCAAGCCCATTTGTCCCTCCATTAGCAGTTAACTTGTGTTTGCATGAGGTTTCAACATGCTGTTCAGTTTTCTGGTAGAGAGAGAACAGTTCGTTTCCTTTCTTCAGTGAGTTTTCTTTCCGTGAACATGCTGCACTCCCACAATTAGAGGAGCTGCAACCCTCACACAAAATGATGGGCAATCAATATTTCTTAAAAATACCAAAATGGATACTCAATACAACTCAAAAAGTTGTATCTAGCATAATTCAGTTTGGTGTCTTACAACAGAAGCATAAAAAGTCAGAAGCAGTTTTGGGCTATGATCTTGCATGACATTTGTAAAGTTTTGTCAACTGCCTAATTAATCCCATCACTACATTTGCAAGCAACAGCTTCATTGCATATTAACTGAAAAAAAAATGCCTCAAGCCCTAAAAGGCTATTTAAGAGATATAGCCACTTATTTAGTTCTAATGACACCATCAACCATAAGAGAGGGAGACCTCAGCCCTCCAAATACTCTCTTGATTTAAACTGCTGCATAATTTTCGTTTTTCTAACTTTGTCTTTAAAGTCTTCTACTATAAAAAAATTAAGATTTTTTAAATGGAAAAAAAAAGAAGCAGACTAATTTTGTGTTTCCACTATCACAATATCTGAGCTATAGCTTTCTAAGGAAAAATCAGAAGCAATAAAATCAGGCATTATCATATTCAAAAGAGACTCTGATTCACACAGAAGAAAGGAAATAGCAACAGCTGAAATACATCCTTTAAAATAACAACTAGAATTAATCTTTGCCATAAAACTTTGCAATACATCCTCATTGTCTTCAGTGAAATCTGCTGTTGTCTTAGTATATGAAATACCTAATAATTGTAAATTACTAGATTTTCACAATGCATTTACTTTGAGAAGATTTATTAATAATCTATTCTGTATATGGGACAACTCACTGACAGTATTTCAGAAAATTATCCTGATCTATTATTTTATGTCCTAATCAATTTATTCTTTTATTTTTCCTTTCATTTCCCCTTCCCCCTCTCCCCATTTATCTCTTGGCTATTATACAATAATAGACAAGGCAGAGTTTTATTTTATGAAGATTGTGTATGCCAGGTTTCAGCCCAAAAGGAATTCCTATAGGCAAACTATCTGCATATTCAAGCTTTTCATTTCCAGCATGCAAAAACAGAAATGCTGTTCTTCACTATTGAAGGGAGTCCAGGATGGCCTCTTTCTGGAACTGGAAAACTTTTTACCCAAATACATATTTCAAAGTGCAATAAGAAGAGAAATAAAATGAGGAAACAGTTCTAGGTAAGATGGACCAGAAATTGTCTGCATTGCCATTTACATTTTGGAAGAGGTATGAATTAAGGATGACTAATAAATTCAGATTTCTATTCTTTATGAATAAAAAGAGAGTTTTTTTCATTTAACCTTATTAGAAGAGGAACTGAATGTCTTCAGGTCCTTCAAGCTTCAACTGAAGATGAAAGATTCACTGTTCTCTGTGTCCATAAAGAGCAGCTGCACCAGTGTTCGAGCAAATTTACAGAAATAAAACAACTCTAATAAAATTCTCTTTCTTTATAATACCACGTTTTTCAATGGAAAGTGGATGAGACTAAAAATCACAGACACTGAGGCACAGGTAATCTACAGCTCATGTGATCAGAATTTTAACAAAAATTTTAAATACTAAATATCATTAATTGTGTTTTCCAAATCAACAAAGCTAACATTAAAAAAAAAAATTTGTTAACATTGCACAGTATTTCAGGTAAAAATAAAGTTTTTCTAGTTCTAAATAGCTTCATTTAGTCATCTTTCCCCCTTCAGTTTCTGGAGTTTAAATTTAAATATTACACCTTCTATCTCCAGATGAAATGAAAACTATCATCCTTCACTAAACATAAGCTAACACTTTGTTCTGATGAGGATCACTGAGATCTGTTAGTTCTTCCTTGACAGATTCTTTTGAGAAATAATTTTGCTTACTTTTGTTTTGTTTTTAAAGACATCGTTGAATTCGATCACTAATGACAAAGATGCACATTAAAAATCTGGTCTAGTTTTAGGATTAGAGCTCTCTGTTGATTCTTCAAGACCCGGCTTCTTGGAGGGAAGGTGAAGGGCCAATAAAAACAGCAGTGCAATTCCACACCGAGCATCCCCATGGTGTGGAGGAAAGGCAACCCACTGTGTATAGCAGTGTGATGGGAAATTAATCAGTTTTAAGCTTCGAAGCTTACAGATATTGTCATATGGTTTGTCTATGAGCTGTATGTGTGCTGTACAGCACATGAAGTTCAGGGTACCCTTCCTGGGCACAAATTACATCCCTGGAAATGTTTCCTCCTTTTGAAAGCACATAAACTTCAGCTAAATAAATGTGAGAAACCTCAAGTGGATTTCAGCTCTGCTTTGGGAGGTGAATTGGTATCTTGTGCAGTGTAACTGGGCCAAGTTAACCAAATACTTTCAACCCATAACATGAACATAAATCCAGTATCAGACATAAAACTACCTATAGGCTCACTAGTAGACATACTAGGCGTGTTAAAGTGTTAGTTCACAGAGACAGCAGTGATATGACCAGGATTCCATGTTTCTATCTGAAGAAATAATCTAATCTTTGGTTCTATGGAGAGAGGAATTTCTGGAACACAATTCACTTCAGCCCAAGATGGGTATGTAGTACATGACATGAACCCTACCCTCAACCTACCTGCTCATTTGCACTGACTGCAGACAGCTCAGAGCATTCTAGCTCAAGGCAAAGTTTGATGTTATAGATGTCTAAGGTTAAGTAAAATGAATCCACACCACTTGATGTCTGAAGGATAATCTGAGACATGAACTTCTCTTTGGTTATTTATAAAGATAAAAGTCAAAGAAGAAATTTCAGCACTAAAAACTCAGGAGAATTTTATCCACATTAATGAACTCCAAATACATTCCATTTTTGGTAGTACTTAGGATATTAAATAAGCATATTTTAGTAGAAAGTATGTGCATGGATCACACTGGCACTTTCTATGGCAGTATCACAGAATCCCAGAAAATGCTGAGTTGGAAGGATCATCCTCATAAGGATCATCAAGTCCAACTCTTAGTCCTGCACAAGAGATCCCAAATAATCACACTATGTGCCTGATAACATTGTCCAAATCCTTCTTGAACTCTGTCAGACTTGGTGCTGTGACCATTTCTCTGGGGGGAGCTGTTGCAGTGCCCGACCACCAAAGGTGAAGAACCTTTTAGTAATATCCAAATTAAACTGCCCCTGACATAACTTCAGGCCATTCCCTCAAGTCCTGTCACTGGGCACCATAGAAGGCTGATGTCAGTAGAGAAGATTTGTTCCAACACTATTTGAAAAGATGCCATTCCACAAAAGATTTTTCAAAAGCTTTCTGTCACACATCTTAGCCTAACCTGAGGACCTGCATCTCAGATCCTGTTCTCAGAGCAACTGAACTACTGCAGAGAGTGTGAAAGTCTAGATCACCCTTGGTCACTGTGAGTGCCAGCAATGTCAACAGACACTTCTGTTGAATTAAAGGTTGTACGTCCGGCTGTGACTAACAGAGCTACCATCTCAACTTTACCTTTAGCAATACCATAATGCTGCTCATTTTTTTAATTCCCAGTAAGCACAGAAAAGACCTCCTATGGGAGCTAGGGACCTTCAGCCAAGCTCTCTTGTTACCATGATTTCTAACGTACAAGCCCTTCAGGGAACATCTGATTACACCTGCTGATTCATTCTGACAGATGCTATCAATTCACTGCACTTTTTCAAGGCAAGTATTGCAGGAATAGCTTTAGGCAAGCAGGAGTCATAAAGTGGAGCTCCACTATGCTCAGTGGAGCCAGGATAAGTTGGTCTCTCCTAAGTGATTCATTTTTGAATAGTCCCTTCACATAGATCGCTATCATTGCCTATATATGTATGTGTACATCCACCTCACCAGACAGATATTACTCTGCTCTTCGTGTGACCCAGGCACCCCATCCCAGCATATGCTGCAGAGAGTCAATCATCCTCTTTGATAACAGTTCAAGTGTTAAGTAAACACTTAACACAGCATAACAATATCACTTCTGTCCAAAGGCTGCAGCACAGGCAGTGTCTCTCCAGAGACAGAAAAGACTGCAAGGAAAGCTAAGGGAAACTTTTAACTTTAAGAAGAAAAGTGGGATATAGCTATTAGATTTTAGAAAAAAGCTGCAGCATTCTTGAATGCTAAGAATAGAAAGCCTTTCTCTTAAGAGCAACACAGAAAGAGAATGCAAGTCTTCTGTTGATGGTAGCCACAATTTAATTACTGCATCCCATGCCTTGTGGATTAAGCACATAAAAATAAGGGCAAATATATCACTCTGGTTAGTGGTGTATAAGGAGTTTTAACCACCACTAATAATAATATCTAATTTGCTTTGCATTTCCCCATGGCACTCATTTCCTCCTTTTTCCCCTGACTGTGAAAGGGAAATGTCTTTTCCCATAGTCAAGACTGAGCCAGAGGTCCTGCTCAATCCCCTGATTTGCAGACAATAACATTTCAAAAAAAACCTTACCATAGTTTCTCATGTACCTGAAAAATATATTGAATTCCCAATAGCTGGGCACAGTGTGGATAAAACTGGTGTGCTCAAAGGATTACAACATATAGAGGAAGCCTGAATTGAATTATTCAGCTAGATTACTCAAAGCTCAGTCCAAAACATCAGTTTCTAAACTACAGAAGCAGGCTGTAATCCCTGCTGTGACAATCAAGAAATGCAGACAGTCCCAGATAGGAACATCTTGCCCTTAGCTCCACAACAGCTCTACAGCAGCATTCCAGCTGTGGCAACACAAGGCACAACCTGGCTCCCCTGGTACTTATCCTCTGCTAAGCTACCGTCAGACAGCTACCAGTGCCTGAGCCATCTAGTTCAAAACTAGCACAACTCTGTTTTTACTACATTCCCACTCACAGCTCTGCCTTGGGATTAAAGCTTTGTCACACCAAAGGAGTGGGGGAATCCTATGACATTTAAACAATGAGCAAAACCACGAAGAATACCTAGTAGGGAATAATCTTGCACCAGCTGGGGAGATGCTCTCAGGTACATATTATGATGTGACATCATATTTTATGGCCGAAATATTTTTATGCCTGATTCAATAAGTAATTCTGTGACACCCTCTTCCACAACTGAATTACCATTACATAGGTACTCTATATGGTACTAAATATGGAAACATATTTAAAATAATTTTTAATACTTATAAAACTACTAAAATAGCATTGTTTCCAATCCAAATATATTATTCTGTAACACAGCCCTGGTTTTGCACAGTAGAATGACAAAGGTTTTTCACTGCTAATCTAACAGGTAATATATTTAACTAAATGATCTACCTATACATATTAAAAATTATTAGTTGTCAATTAGATACACTGATAATACAGATAATTATATGTTTCAAGTAACAAACCTGTACTTTGACTTGCATTTACAGATTAATTAGCCCATCTGGAAAGTTTCTAGAAGTTGAGCATTCAAAGTAGCAGTAACAAAGTAGTTTTGATCCAGCTCTTTCTCACCCTTCTTTTATCCTGTAACTTCTATTATCCACACATCTATGTTCCACCTTAATGGGGGGTATTTATCCTTCCAGAAATACAAATATTTTTCCCTATAGAGAGTTCTGAAAATAATTTCTTTTGCATCTTAAATATACAGCAAAATAATCCAAAACTTTTTCTCATATCCATGAGCTTATAATTTCAAGATAACAATTCATCCTATTCCAAGGGTCTGGATTGTAAAGAGCAGAACTCTTTGGTTAAAATGGGTTGCTTTATAGGTATATGAAAGTGTCATTAGGAAAGGGGTTTGAACCCAGTGCAGACCGAGGGCAATTAGTGAAATATAAGAAACATTCTTCCATTAAATGGTCCTAGCTTCAAACCAAAATTCAAAACCAGAATTCTGTTCCTACACAGCACTTTGAGGGCTTTGGTTATGCACTAATTACAACATGCATTCAAACGAAAACAAAGCACAAACCCTTGAAAATCATTAAGAATGAATTCTTGCCCTCTGGACAGCTCTATGGCAAAGATCAGCTCTTTTTCTGGGAGGCCAGTGACAAAGGACAGAACTTTTACCCATGACTGAGCACATACAAGAATGATTTTTGGTCTGTTTTCATAAATCCTAGAAAAAGGCTTTTAGAGGTGTTTGTGCAGAGATGAGCAGAAGGAATGATGTTCTCTGAAATCCTAAATGAAAGAGTTTTTAATGATTTCTGCTGATGAAAATCCTAACACTCATTTAGGTCTCAAGACCTGCGACAACACAGATAAAGCTGGAACTGGGAGTCTTACAACACATGGAAATTAATGGGTGTGGGTCCAACTGCAATTTTAAAAAGCAAGAAAACCATTTCTAAGGAAGCAGATCTTACAAATTGCATCCTTCATAGCAGTAGTGTGAGCTTCACCAACAGCTTTTGGTTTTTAAGTTTATGAATTAAGTTATCTTAACACAAGATAAGGTTTCCATATTTAATTTGGAATGGCCTATTTACTTAATGGACTGTTCAACCACTATTGGAATGAAACATAAACCAATCCATAGCTTACTAGAAGACCCTCCTTCATCCATTAGCCATGAAAGGCACTGCAACTATTTAATGCTCTATTCTCTTTATTAAAACCAGAGATAGAGAGTTAGAGAGTTATATAGTGAGATACAAAATAAATAACAACTCATAACATCCACACCTAAGTCACATATGAGAGAGGGTTCTACCCTCAGAGCACTTTTCTAGTTTGGAAATATAGAAATTCAACAAAGCCACTTGTTTGTGCTCCTTTCTACAATGAATGCCCTTCTTCTGCTCTGACATGCCTTTCAGAAGGGTAGTACAAGCCAAACCGAATTGCACAATTTGAATTAATAAGATGCTTGTAAAAAAATTGTATCTTCTCTAGAGTAACAGCAGCCTTAATATGGGCTTGCACAGAGAAAAAAAAAATATTATTTATCATTCACTCTTATCTTACAGTGTTTAGCCAATATTCCATGGAGGCAAGCCAATGACTTTCTCAAACAGAAACTGCAAAGGAAATCATAGCACCATGCAAGTCAAACTTTCTGTTAAAACATCAGTGTTTGCTAAGTGTTTGTGCAGCTTTTGTGATGCCTTCTAGAAGGCTGATAAGGGAAAAAACTGGAAACAAAAAGATAAGCTGTAATCCACTATGCTTCATATATAACTCCTTTAGGAATGCAGCTGACTGTTCAAGAACACACTATGACAGAAAGAGTGAGCACAAATTCCAGCTTAAATTCACTCTTGGGCTTTTGCTGTCATGAGCAGCGGCATCACCATTTGCTTGATGTGCTGTGTACCATATCAATACTGGGTAAGGAAAAGAGCCCCATGAAGCTTCCACTTCTAACTTAAATGTGTCCTTTCCATGTCATTTCCCAGAAGACATTTTCTCCTTTGTTTTCAGAGCGGGATTGTGGAACATTCCTGATTTACAGCATGTCCTGCATGATACACAGGCAGCTGGAGTTCCATAAGATTACAGACAACAGCTATCCAACAGTATTCAAAAATGAGGATGTGCCAGAGCACCCAAGAGAACAACCTCTCTCCTTTCCTTCATCACTCACTGACATCCAGCACTCCAGACTCCGAGGAGGAAAAAGAAACACAAGTCTTTAGTCCAAATAGTGAGCTTAAAACACAGTCAACACAGCAACATCTCTATGTCAAAAGCTACATTTGATACAATACATTTGATATAATGTTAGATTACCTTACATGATATTAAACGGGGATTTTGTGATCCCTTATCTAATATGACAAAATCTCCATTTAAGGCCATGCCAGAACAAACTATGGCTTCCTGCTACATTTGTCACCCTTCCCAACACAATTCAGTTCTCAATTACTCTTGCTTTAGATTCTAAACCTCTAACTAGAAAGCCCCCACACAGGCAATCAGCACAATAGATAAGCGGATTTTATAAAATTATTCATTTTTCCCTTACTTTAATTTAGAAACTTATTAATAACCTGTTCTTAATCAGCACAGAAGTGCCTACACCACTGGCAAAAACCAGGAAAACTGCATTGCTTTGCAAGGTCATCACTTCATATTACTTTTGTACCATATCTTTGTCTCTTGCAGTCTAACTTGAGAATTTCTGTCTGCCCTTTTTGACTACAGCACAGCACATACAAGGCAATTTTTAACAGTTTTTTTTTGCAAGGTACTGTAAATATATATATTCCAGGAACCTTAAAGTTGTTAAACTGAAAAAAAAAGGCATGTAATTTTATACAATTATAATAATAACAACTGCTCTCCCATGAGTCTGCCTTCTGCCCTCTTTTGGTGCACTGTTTGATACAACATAAATACAGCATTTCCTGCCTACTGCTAGAGTTTGCTTGAAATTCAGGGGGTTTGGGTTTAATACCTTTGTGGTGTTTGCAGTATAGCATTTCTGCTGCAATATTAAATTATTTTCTCTAGCTACAAATATTTTCTGAAAGAAGTAAGAAATAATAAGTTTTAAAACAGAAAGTCTCTCTGATTATCATCAGAGATGAGGTATAAACCGCCATCTTTGAGACCTCAAATAAAACATTGCTTTTATAATGGAAAGCACAAGCAGACTTAAATACAAGGGAAACCACAAAGTTTTCCTCTAATTCACATGGGTAAGTCAGAGGCATTAATGCATGCTCATGAGAGAATTTTGAAAATCTTGCAGAAATATTCTTGAGAAGAAATTACCATATGTTTTCAGCTGTAGGCCTTGCTTTCACCCTTTGCTATGATTCACAACTGTGCATACCAGCTGAGAATGCTGGTCAGACCTTCAGTTATGAACTTTAAGATTGGTCTTGATGATCTCAAAAATGTATTTCAACCTGATGATTCTATGAAATTGTTTAAAAGACAGTCACAGAAATGCCATTCCAATATGTCCATTCCAAGTCTTGGGGTGCTCCTAGCAGCAGGCTGGATCTTGAAAACATAGCCAACCACCAAGTACTAGCTTTGACATATATAACAAATTGAATGGTCAGGAAAATAAAAGTGACAAAAATATGGTAATACTACACTTAGGGTTTCTCCAACCAACAGCAGGAGCAGTCTGCTTCTATTGTAATCCTGTTGATTTCAGGAAAGATTCAGTTGGGTCAAAAAGAGCAAAGCTTTTGCAAAATCAGTCCATGACACATTTATTAATTTTGAATGGAATCCTGACATAGCCTAAATTTGTTTTTGCTGAGAAGTGCTGGTAGCATGACTTACTGGGAAATGGGAAAGCTGGGATTCCAGAGCCTGGAGAGAACTTATGGAAACTGGAACTCATTACTTATGGAAAGGACAAATTGAGGATACAGAGAACAAGAATTGACAGGCATACTCTTAACTTTGGTAAAGGGTCTTGAACAACTCTACCTTGGCTACTTTAATTCATTTACTTAAAATTTCCCCTGGCACCTGCCCTCGTCTCTAATCATCTTACATCATGAAATTCACATTTAAAATCTTCAATAATTCAGCTGTTCAATTTGTCAGCTAAACAATTATTCAGCTATTGATCTGCCCCACAAGGAAAATAAAACTTTAATGGATGGACAGTTAAATTTTCACAAACAGAGGAACTTGTGTTGCTGATTACAACTTAGATTGATCTTTGAGGCACAATTCCTGGGCCTCAAAGGTGGGGGGAAGTCTATTTTTCCCCTTTGCTGTTCTTATATTAGCTCTGCTATAGTTCCAGAAAATCAGAAATATCTGAAAGTTTCTGTCTCTTTGTCAGCATGAGTAACATTATAGGTGATGCTTATCTACCTCACTGGCTTCTTGCTTAGGAAATTATTATGACTGAAATGATGCTTTGATCTGGAGATAAGTAAACACTCCTCTAAAAGCTATAATGGAAATTTTAAACCTCAGTTGTACTGTTTTGCTCCTTGCTCTTCCTATTCTAGATGTAATTTCTTCATAAGGAAGCCTTCCAAATGTTTTCTCTTTCCTCTTATAAGCTACTTATTTCTGATTTACATCATTCTTTTTAAGCTCCTTATTTCTGATCTACATCTTTCTTTTTAAGCCTGCTCCCAAGCAGCTCCTTCTCCTCCCTTCCTCACTGATTGCTATGCTGAAAGTCCATCTCTTTCAATCTCCTTTCACAAGAACAATGCCATAGGTTTGTACAAGGACTGTGCTTGCTTGGAAACCGTTCCTACGGTTAGTCACTGATGTCCCAAAGCACTGAGACAATATTAAACTACTCGGCCAGCTAAGTTCATCCCAGGACACAAAACTTATTCCTGTAGATACTCCAACTTCTGTGCTGCTTGAACTCTGCCACCACCAATTTCATACCCTCCTGTCAGCTCAAAAAGGGGAAAGTGGCACCAGTCAGTTACTGACACACCAGCACAGCATTACATGGTATTTTTAAAATCAAACCTACTTTCTACTGTCACAGCTTCTAGATTTTTATTTTATTTCATTCTGGGAAGGGAAGGGAAGGGAAGGGAAGGGAAGGGAAGGGAAGGGAAGGGAAGGGAAGGGAAGGGAAGGGAAGGGAAGGGAAGGGAAGGGAAGGGAAGGGAAGGGAAGGGAAGGGAAGGGAAGGGAAGGGAAGGGAAGGGAAGGGAAGGGAAGGGAAGGGAATACTTTTCATATTTTCCAGAAATGAAGATAGCTATTTTCAAAACATTTTCTGATGAACAGATATCATAAGGTTTGGTATTTTTATGAGAATAGGAATAGCAAAGAAAAGTGAGTGGAAAGTGAGTCACCAGTGGGTCTCAACCCAGCAGTACCCCTGCACTGGTCACCCCAGTACAGATGATAAAATAATCCAAAAGAGACAATATGTTTGGATTTCCTCCAAGCTCTTAGGAGAGTTATATGGTTCTTACCACATTTACCAGTGCCCATCAGTCAAGCCTACAAATTTTGACTATTACTGGTTCTGTCCAAGGCTGATGAATGTTCTAAGACCTACTTTAGGGACGCGAGAGGAGGAGAGAGTTAATGCAACATGTGATGTGTAGTACACAAGCACATACACCTGTAAGCAATTTTATCTTCCCTATAAGGGTTTTTTCCCAGTTGTGGCTATAGGAAAGAGAACAGCCATTGCTTTGCAAGATTGTAGCAAAGCTACCTACTCAACAAGGCCCACATGCTACCAAATGTATCCATCTTGAGAATAAACTTTCAATGCAGTGAAATATTTCTAATCCATAACTTGTTGCTTGTGATCAAATTCAATTGCAACACAATGCCTTCCCCTACCTCAAGAATCCAAACAATGGCACTTAAGCCAAAAGAAAAAAGCACAACTTGTCTAATTCTTGGTTTAATGTGTACCAAATTTATGCAAAGTTTTGCAGATAATATTTTTTCTAGTAAAGCACAAGTATACAAATTATAAATCAACTTCATCAAATTATTGAGAAATATTCACTGAATAGGAAAAAAATCAGTAACTTTAATGCCGATAGAATTCAAATCACAAAATTGTCAAAGATAGCTTATTAGTTACTTTAAATAGGCATTGAATAATTGACATACCTTGAGGAATAATTACAGGTTATATTAAGATGACAGGAGTTAAAATTTGTAAAGCTTAGAGTGCATGCCTTAAAATGCCAAAGACACATTGAATGAGCCCTAATTTCCTTTGCAGCTATTCTCATCCCACATTTATCCTCCCTGTTATTTATGTACAAAGAACAACAAGGTACCTTCAATCTAAATCAACCTGAATATTTTGGCCTATGGATAATTTTGACAGTAAAATGCACTTACAAAGGATCCAAAGAATAGGGCAATACCAGTGTTTTCCAGAGCAATATGAGTGCAGTTTCTTTGATTTATTTGACTTGAAAGAAGGTGGGGCATCTTTTCAGAGCTATGGGAGTTTTTTCCTCTAGCATTCCTTATTTTATTGTACCCCAAGATCCCTGTTTCAGCTTATGCTGGAAGCTGTGGCCTCAGTCCAATAATTGGTTGCTGTATTGGGTTTTCGTGGCCATATCTTGATAGCAGTGGGACTGAAGGGGGGCTTCTGTGAGAAGCTGCTGGAAGCTTCCTCCCTGTCCCACAGGCCCAATCCAAGCCAGCTCCAAGATAGACCCACTGCTGGCCAATGTTGAGGCCATCAACGATAGTAGCAACACCTCTGGGATAACTGAGTGAAGAAGGGGGAAAAGTCACTGCACGGGAGCAACTGCAGCCCCAGAAGAGAGAAGTGAGAACACAGGAGAGTGACAGCCCTGCAGACACCAAGGTCAGCGCAGAAGGAGAGGCAGGAGGGGCTGCAGGTGCCAGAGATGAGATTCCTCCACATTCTGTGGTGAAAACCATGGTGAGGAAGGTTGTGTCCCTGAAGCCCGTGGAGGTCCACACTGCAGCCAATATGAGCCTGCCTTGTGTAGAAGACTCCATGCTGGAGAAAGTGGATGTCCAAAGAAGGCTGTGACTTCATAGGTATTCCATGCTGGAGCAGCGTCCTGGCAGAACCTACGGCGCCATGGAGAGAAAAGCCCACACTGGAGCAGGTTTGTTGGCAGGACCTCTTATCCCATGGGAGAGCCTGTTCCTGAAGGACTGCCCCCATGGAAGGGACTTATGCTGGAGCAGTTTGTGAAGAATTGTAGCCTATAGGAAGGACTCACCTATCACTTGGATAGTTCATGGAGGACTGTCTCCTATTGAAGAGACCCCATGGTGGTGCAGGGGAAGATGGAGGAGTTCTTCCTCTGAGGAGGAAGGAACAGCAGAGATGTGATGAACTGACCAAGTGCCAATTCCCCAGCACTCTAAGACACTGCAGAGGAGGATGTAGAGAAATCAAGAGTAAAGTTGATCACAAGAAAAAGGGAGAGAAGGGGGGAAGGTGTTTTTAAGATTTGTTTTTATTTTCTCATTAACTTACTCTGATTTTATTGGTAATAAATTTAACTAATTAATTTTTCCAAGTCGAATCTGTTTTGCCCATGACAGTAACTGATTAGAGATCTCTCCCCAGCCTTATCTCAACTCACAAGTCTTTCATTATATTTCATCTCCTCTGTCCTGTTGAGGAGGGGATTGACAGGGCAGCTTTGGTGGCCATGTGGTATCCAGACAGTTGTATTAATCAATTCAATAATTAACTCTCCCTGAAGAGAAACTTCTTGTTTACATGCTATTTTCCCTTTGAGATAGAAAAGACAAAGCCTAACTACAGACCTGTCTAAGTAACTACTAGAAAAACAAATTTTATCTGATGCAAAATTAGCTTCTTTTTTTTTTCTCTTTGCTTTTCTTAGCTTTTACTTCTTTCCTTATCCTTTAGGTTTGCATTTAAAATTAAATATTCCAGACAAAATAGCCATCAGCTCTAAGTACTGTAGTGCACTGCTGTACTCAGATTAAATGATATAAGTCAGGAACTATGCAAAATACTAGACCATTTCATCTCTATAATTTCCAAGTGGGACTGACATATAACTTTATTTTTTGGCCTTATATTTTAGAGGTCTATTTAGCCTTGAAATATATCAATCTGCAAATAAAGCAAGGCTTTTCCCCCAGAAATTCAACAGACTGACTCTACCATAACCAGACTCTGACTGTACTGCTAATAAGAATAATTTTTCATGTTATGAGATACAAGTGTAGTTTGCAAATACTGTAACTAGTTGCAGGGTAGAAAATAATTCGATCAAAAATCAGTATGATTAGATTATTTTTCCCACCACTGAAGACAATAGTCTTTTTCTATACAGATTTCTATATACAGAGTTTTCTACAAATGGTGATTTCTGTATTTTTATATCACTGTTAAAAGAGGCGGATCCCTGAGCTACTTTGATTAATATACATCATAAAACAGGCTGGGTGGAGAGTGCTTTGGGTAAAAAAAGCCCTCCTTAATTCATGTCTGCTTTTGCGAAGTTTGAAATAAGAAATTTCTTTCCTCAAGCCTCCAAGTGAACCAGACTTCAGAGAGATTGCTCCCTCCTGGGAAGCTGCTACTAAACCCAGGCGTTAAGAGTACATCTGTATCCGTTTGAATTCAAGAACTAATGTTCTCCATGTTATCTTTGAAGTTTATCTAAAGGCCCAATTTATATAAATGTAAGCAATCCTTATAACGTCTCTCCCCAAAATTCAACCATACCTACCCCAGGCAACACTTTTCACACAGGGACTCCCAAAATATTTTTATTGCCACACATGCAAACTGTAAGAAGTATACACTGACAAGCAAAGAAACAGATTAACCTTGCAGACCTTGAGGGGAATACAAAAGGCTGTTTTCTTTGGATGAAGACTTCAGCCACTGCTTCCTCAGTGAGTTTAATATCTTCCTCCCACACTAGGCTTATTTTTTGTTCTAACTCTTTCCTGTGGCACAGTCTGAAGTGCCTTCTACTGTGTGCATGGCAGCCATTCTTTCACTGTCCAGCTGCTTTCTCTTGCCATTAACACTGGGATGCCTTTGCTACCAATGGATAAAATTTACAAGTACATTTCAAGCAAGATTACAGGCAGTTTTCCTGCTCAACAAGAACAGTATGGAATTATGATTTCCAGAGGAGTTTCTTCCACAACCAATGTATGCTGTTTCTCATTTCCTTTTGGCAAGAATGGTATACCCAATCTCTGTTAATTGCTTCCTGTAGACACACTTCCAAATAATAATTTGCACCAAAAAAGAAAGTTAGGATGCTAATTATTTTAGGCAAATCCTTTTCAGTTTAAACTATCCATTGGTAAATAATCTGACACACAGCATAGCATCACTTGATTGATCACTACATGAGGCCAGACAGAGGTAAAAAGTGCACAGAAAAATTTGCTGTTAGACCAACATTGAAAATTACACCTAGAGCTATCCTTCAAACACAGTTCTTTTCTTCACCTAGAAGTGAGTACGTTAAATGTGCAGACACAACTCAGAGCTGTACAATGTCCACAATACAAATACAGAGAGACCTTTCTCAAGTACTTATTTCAGCAGTATCCAACTTCGTCTGAAGCTGAAAAATTCAGACTCAGAATAAACAGGAGTAAATGTGCCAGACACTTAAAGACAACAGAAGAAGCTGATAAATCAGTCCATATTAAATGTGTCAAGACTACCCTATTAAACACTTATTATATAATACTACTACTTATTAAATAATTGGCATCTAGTGGATTAGGCACGCAAAAAAAATCAGGATATTCAAGACCTATTACTCTGGCTATAAACTGTTAGATGATACCTGAAGAGTGTAGCATTCTCATGCTTCCTGACCCTCCACCTTTATCCTCCAAACTTTGTAGAGTGCTTTCAGTGCAAGTCTGTGTTTAAACACATCACATTTTCACATGCATATCCCACAAGCTAAATTTACCAGCATGGATTGCAAGTATGTATAATTGATATAAAGGTCACCTAAGAGACCAGTCTTCCTCCTATCTTCCCACTCCTAAGTCCCCATAGCCTTATTCCTCTTCCCAAGACAGATTCCCCCTGACTCCCATCACCTAAGGGATGCATTTCCATTTCTTTGTAAAGGTGCAAACTGAACACACGAAAATAAGTGTGATTAACCAAACACTTGTCTACTGCAATTATCTTTCTCTTTTTCATGAAGACATAAAACATGGAACACGTGGAGCCAACAGAGAAGTATTCCATATTAAGCACAGGAACATATGAAATGTGAGCCAAGTGATTAATGCTTCTTCACATAAGGAGAGAGATTATCCCAGCACTGCATTCTTCCACAGGGACTGTACTCTGCAGCATGCTTGCCAGGGCTGCTCCAGCTTAAAACAATGGTGACACCTCACTGACTTCCAGCTGGTTTATAAATTATATATATGTATCTTCCTTACTTGACACCTAATTCCTTGAACGCAAAGAAAGGAATAAATTCAGTCCTGACTCTTCTAACCACTAATCTGAACACAAATGTCAAGACCTGGGCAATGCATGAGCTGGGGTAGTTTTCTCTATACAAATGTACACAGAGCATTAGGCCCAAGATAAACATTAAATTAAGATTATATTGGTTGGATAGCTAGAAACTGATGACTTTTTATTTAGCAGGGAACAAAGAATTTTGAGACCTCTTTCTTGACAGGCAGGTCTTTTTTAAGACTACTATTCATGAGGAGGTGTATTGCTACATTCCAGTTACTTTATGAAAATAAATTGTGCTCACTTTTTATAAAAGGAAAATAATGCAGTTCATTTAATACTTGGAATTCCAATAAAGTTGTGAATGTTTATTAATTCCTAGACCCAGTCTATTTTCAAAACACTTTGTTCTCCAAACTCTGGCAGACATTTGCTGTATTATGAGACATGGAGCTTATACAACACAGGGCTTTAAAATACACCTTATACAATAATAGTCAAAAATTTTACAGAATTAAAAATGGCAAAAGCCCAAATCTCCTAATTCCTTAGCAATAAATTTTTATATTGATTAATAGTGACTGAGGACAATAAGGGTCTGATCTAAATCCCATTAGACACTAAAAGAACCTTGGCAGTTATGATTGTGAAATTACAAGCAAGCATTTAATTATTTCCATATTTAGATTCTTACGTTGTAAGCCAGTGAATATAATGAAATGCCACATTTAGCGACTTCAGGTCCATTAGACATCCATGTACTTGGAAAGCACCTGTGTCTTGTTTTGATTTTTTTTCTTTATGACCTCATTCAAATGCAACAATCACTAAGAATCTGAAGCTACAAACCAAACACTCACATTAAGCAAGATGATGCAAACAGAAACAACCTTCAATCTAAAAGATCTATGGTTAATACCATCTAAAGCACTCCAAACACTCATTTTATGAATTCATTTAATAAAAGTGTCACTGCAATACAGAGTGGGCTACCTCTGATTCATTCTAATCATATGAAAGTCACGCACTTTGTTCTCACATATGGTTAGCAGCCTACAGTAATTGTTCCAATCCTCAGTGATTACTTTATTTTATACTTTATTTAGCATACAAATACATAAATCTATTAGACCAATTCCATACCACCAGTTTTGGAATGTTTCAAATCACATGGCTCATGATTTGAGGCAGGATGTGACCAAACTAGCACTACAAAATTTAAAAACTGACAATTAAGGAAACAGTCACCTGGAAGGGGAACATCATTTTGTCTTGCCTTCTCCTGATTTACATTCCAATTAGCATGCAATTATCTTAGAGCACCAGCATAACAAGAAGTACCCATCCTGCACAGTATTTTCAGAAAGGGAATTTGTGCTGTTTCATGTTTCTTCACTGCCTGGCACAACTGGCATATTTTATTGTTTTTTATGTACCACACTGAAAAATAATTTTACTAAAAATAGTAATTATTCAGATTACTGGAGGAAAAAAGCTAAATGTGAGCTAGCAATATGAAACAATGATAAAGAAAATGACCTGGTTAACTGTGTATCAATTAGTGCACTATCATCACAGGCAAAGCAGTAAAGAGAATGATTGGGAATACAGCTACAATTGAATGATAATCACTGTTTTATGGAATAGTTCTTAAATGTTGATGGGACTACGTATTTGGTTAAATTGTGTTTCAGTTAACGGCAAGTATGTTAATAAAACTTCTTGAAAAAAACATTGTGATAAACAATTTAGTTTTGTCACATAATAAAGAAATAAACTAAACAGATTGAGGATTCGTTGATGGATGGATCTCAACAATAACTATAAATGTCAGACTGCTCTGTTGTGACGATTTTTTTGCCAAAACTGGCAGGGGTTACTTCTAAACTGACCATTAGTCCTCATGCAAACCCATGTCTTCATCAATAACCCAGAAGAAGAAATCCAACATTTGCATGTGACAAAAGGGCAACAGAGTGCAAATTAACTGTGGCAACAGATCAGATTGAATGGTGAAACTATTTGGTGACATAGTTTCATTTACATAACATCAATTTTAATACAGCCAAACACAAATCTAATGAAAAAGCACATATGCTGAAGCACATAATGGATGGAGGACTCTAATCTCAAATTTAGAAGGATGCTGGAGTTCCTGGTTAAATTTCTGACTGAACTGAAGATCCAAACACATGGCTGTGACAAATGTAAGTGTCCACATTGCAAGTGAAGAATTGGAAGTGCCTTAGGAAAAACTGCAAGAACGACACATATTCATAAAATATGTGACTATGACTAAGTGACTTAATCTATCCAAGAGAATGTTTAATTAGCCCCCTTGATCAGAGTATAGAGACACCACCATTAGAAAGATACTTTTCATAGAAATCTTAGCGTAATGAATATTAGAGAAATCTGGACTAGAAATAAAGCATACCATTGCAATTATAGGGGGAAATAACTTCTGAGGAGAGGTCACTAGAGATGCCTGGCACTATCCACTTTATGTAAACTAAGACATTTTCTATACAGTATATTGTGAAGTAAAAAAATACAGCCTTGAGTCTGGACTTGCATGGGGTTTTGCATCCCAGATCATAGAAGAGGCAAAGGTACATGATCCCTTCTGCTCTTAAACACCTGAGAATCTAAACTGACCTTTGAGGTCTTTGGTAGAATACAGTTTACCACGGTCCAAAAATTTATCTCCAGACCAATCTTACTCCTGAGTCAAGAAACTATGTGACATCTTCTGTTCACAGGAGGTGAACCATTTTGACAGAAGTCATGTTTTTATGTTTCTTTTCTTCTGTTTAAAATTTAACCAACACTGAAACATCTGAGAGAAGGTTCAGCACAGCCACTGACCTTACATGCACCCTTGATTCAGCTGTAAGCAGTTCACAGCAGTCATGCTCAGGTGTGACTCTGGCATTCCTATAATTGCCTTTATTCTCAGAACTCCATACTATACTTAGCTCTCAGGCTATTTTACTTTTTTCTAAAGTGACGACCAGGTGTGAAACATAAACAGCCCACTGAGTTTAATCGGTCAAGGACATTTATAGTTCTCTCTCTCTCTTTAGCCTTACTAATGAAAACACTCTAATACAGCATGTTCTGGGCCAATACTCCAGCCTACTTCTTGCTTATAATTGGCAATGCCAGGTATCCATAACAATTCTGCTGGTACTGATACAAATCACTTGTTATATATTCTTTCAGAAGGCAAGCTGTGTAGTTATTTGCCTTTTGCATCCTTAAGTAGCATGAATATCATGTGAAGCCAGACAGTAATTTCTCATGTACTCTGTGGAAATTACGGAATTTTGCAGTTCAATGATGCATGAACATTATAATTCTATAAACTTAACACCTCTTTGGTATTCCTGATGAATGTTTTCTATATGAAGACAGAGTGGTTGCATGGCCATCAATTTGAAAGAATTTTTTAATTACAAGTGTAGCCCCTATCTTCTTGCTTTATTGTCTAGTCTGTCCACTGGTAGATAAGTACAGCTGAGACTGACCAGCAACCAACACCATTATTCACTTGTAAAATTACTGCCAGTAAAATGGCATGGGTTGTGGAGCTAGCAAACACTGACCATCCAGCAGAGCTGAATACTGGAACTGTTTGTCTAGTGAGCATTTTTTCCTACTACATGTGGGCAATTTTTGTTCAAACAGTTTTAAAAATTTTACAGGAAATTGTGAATTGAAATCACTGGGCTGTATCCTTCTACTTTATCCTGATATTTTTTCCCTGTCTCAATTCACATGGACTCTATTATGTATCTTACCCTAATAGCCTAACATCATATACTAGTACTCATTGTCTTCCCATTGCACCAAATGTTGGAACTGGAACCAATCTTGGAAGCTGCCTGTAACAACATTAAGTTCTTTTAACACAGAGAAGTCAAAAAGTCATTGTCCGATAGACTTTGCATCAAGAAAGTGATCTTGGGTCTTGTTTGTTACCATGATAAACAGACTTTCAGCCACAGGGCTGAGTACCATCTTTTACTGTTTGTTTCAGTGGCTTCCTAGGGGATAGAGTGTTTTATAACTGATTGTTCAACTAGAAATCAAGACAGCATATACTTCATGTGGCATATGACTAGTCGTTTAGGATCCTAATATATGCTCAGTTCTGTACCAGTGGAGGACAAATCCTTGTCTCTAATATAACTGTAAAAAATTGTAAGCTCTTTGGGAACAATAAAAAATTGTAAGCTGCTTGGAAACAAGGTAATTTCAGGTATAAGAATGAAATAGTTCTTAAACTCTGCATGTAGGTAGTTCCAGGCAGATAACTGGAGAGCAGTATGATGAATACGTCATCTCATGTTAAACTTCTGTGTGTTATCAGTGTCAAAATAATCATTCTAAACTCACTTCTCATACCAAGCCTATTTTAGGTAGCTCTACAAAACATCAGCTGCTGCCAAAATCTTACCCAGTAGGTCCAGTTTCAGTGCAACCAGAGCAAACTTTGAGCAATCAGATTTGCTTCCTTAGCAGAAATTTTATATATCCATGGCATGAGTAAGTGCAAACCTCTATCAAAATGTATTCCCATCACCCACAATTATGTCCTTGAGTCAGAGAACTGCAAGTACAGTACATTCTGCTGTTTCTCTTACTGCATCCATGCTGTTTATTCTCCCACCATAAAAGTTTTCAAGAGCACCAAGCTGTTGTTATGACTCATAGTAAACACCAACGCAAAGCAAGCAGCCCAATTTTCTTCTTCCCTGATTTCACTAACACACATTCAGTTAGGAGAGAGAAGGGGGGAAAAAGGGGGGAGAAAGGAGAAAATAACAAAGGTTCGGTTCTTATAAGATTGTACAGCCATGTTGAGAAAAGAGAAGGCTGGAGAGGACTACACAAGAGATGAACAAAAATACCATAGCAATTCAACACATGGTGAGGGGGTGGAGTAGGATAACGCTACAGAAAGGAATGCTTATGACTCTCACATCATCACCTCCAAAAGAATCAGCCAAGAGAGATAATTACTGGGGTTAGCTTAAGTATATATATGTGTGTGTGTACATGCAGAAAGGAACAGAACGAAAGGAGCTGCTCAAAACCTCCATCTCAAATGGGAGGCAGGTTATTACTTAGCAGCCAAACATAAGCTCTAGGTGAGATCAAACTCTAAATCTGAGCCACAAGATTTCTGACAGCAGCGTCCATCTTAGCAAAATGAAGTGACAGGGTATGGTACAGATACAAGCTAAACCACACAACCCTAAAACTATTTATAAAAATCCTGAAATAGGACTTTTGAAGGTAAAAGGTGAAGAAGTCCATGACAACCCAAGCTTCATCCAAATCATGAGCTTTACACAGTGGGGTTTTAGTTGGAGAGTGTTGATGGGTTCAACCTGAGAACTGAAGACAAAGACACAGGTTTCACAAGACCAATCCACAGCTGCTACTGCAGGTACTGCTTCATGGAGTATCTTAAACGATATGGGTGACAAAATCTGTGACTACAACTGGTGCTCACCACCTTTGGCAGTCAGACTATCTTTTTTTCTGAACCTATGTTCAGGAACATAATTTGAGGTTCCTATATTTGGGGTTAACTTTGAACCATTTTGTGAAACTGAACATTTCTGCATTTTCAGCATGCAAGCAAGTGAAAAATAAAATGAAAAATAAATTAAATTACATATTAAAACTATTGCTTGTTCTCTGATTTAGTATCATAAGCTGTTAAAAAAACAACAAAAAACAACCAAAACCAACAAACTAAAGATGCTCCAAAGGAATGCCGGCAAATGTACTCCATAAACAAAATAAAAAATATAAATTCCCTCAAAAGGTTTATCTATTTCAGAGTGATCATTGCTAATTTTAAATAAATCAATTAAAGGATGTGGCTATGTGAAATAGTATGTTTTGTTCTATTTGAAACTATTTCTAAGCCCTTATTCTCTATTTTCAGTTAGAGAACAACATTCAGGTAATGCTGAAATATCCATCAGCACATTTTTTCTCAAGCTAATTCAAGTCTGAGATTATTTTTAACATGAAAGTTCCCTTAAGAAATGTGAAAGAAGATGTGGGTAACTTTGAGGGGTTTAAATAAATAAAGAAGCCCATATCATGGTCTGTTTTTATAGTAAGTTTGTTATCTAGGTTTTTTTTAAGATTACTGTTATTCAGATTAAAAGTTGGTCTTATATTTTGGCATGGTCTTGGTATGATGATTTATTTCTTGAGTGGGCCAACACCTTTTACAAAGTCAACAAGATTCCCAACCGGGTAACAATTCCAGGGTAACTCTGAGACTGGTCAATCATCTCCTCTATAGGAACAGGAAAATAAGAAGTTATCTTGCTTGTACTGCCACAGAAATGTTGAGTTTCTAAATGAATAATTCATAGAATTCACAGAAACACATTATGGGTAATGTTGGGAGGGACCACTGGAAATCATCTGGTCCAACCTCCCTGCTTAAGCAGGGTTCCCTAGAATACATGGTGGGCTTGTGTCCAGGCAACTTCTGAATATCTGCACCTGCAAATCCAGTCCAGTGGTTACTGATCACCTGGTAAATTTCCATTCTGGTTTTCTATTGCTCAAATTCAACCTCAGTGTTCCATTTCTATAGTAGAAATTTTAATTTGGGAGAATTTGGAAACCATATTTGGCAATGCAAATTTTTTTTCCCAAGGACAAGATAAAAGACTGAGTTCACTGCCCCAGAAACACATTTGAAAATTTCTTTGTTCAGAATATCAAGATTAAATTATATTTCATTATGTTTACAATTCCATATTTAAAATGCATACCCTTTATGAAAAGAACTTTGGGTTTACCACTTTCTTCACGGTAAAAAACACATTTTTAAAAAAGCCCCATTGTAAGTGTTCCCATGAGCAATAAATTTCTTCTTAGTATTGTTCCAATCAATACCAAGAGTTTTCTGCAACAGATTTAGGGACTCAAACAGCAGTAGGTGGGCCACATGCAACCTCTAAAAATGTCACTCTTAGTTAACATTTCATAGCAAGCATCGAGCTACACAGCAGGAGTAACTATAACCACAGAGGAGAATGGAAAAATGATGGACAACTTCCTCTAGTTTAAAGAAAGCATCAGGAGAAGTTTCAAATGGAGAGGAAATGAAAATCGAAGAATCATAAAAATTACACATAAATAGTCCTACACTGAAAGAGTAAGGCTAAAAAATCTTGTTATAAGATTTAGGGGGGCTATCTACCACAGATTTTGGGATCATGACCTGGAAGAATGCTAAGAGTTTCTGTGTAAGATGAAGAAGATTTAATGTAGCCATGGGAGCTATCACCAGTCAGGAGTGACCTAATTTCATTTCAGAGTGGGTGTTCTTGCAAAATTTGGGTAATTTTTATCCAGAACTAATAAATTTTAACATATTTCCACTTATTACCATGTTCTATTACCTTGTCACCAGACTGTAAGTATGAGAAAACTCCAGAGTCTACAAGGTGTTACAAGAAGAGAAGGGGCTCAGCAAAGAATGGCAGACAAGAAAGGAGACTGTTGGGAAAAGCAGGGAAGCTGATTCTCCAAGCTATGAAGTAATGGAAGAGAAATTGGCCATGGATCAGAGAGGACTTCACAGAGTTGCCATAACCCAGGAAGCTACTGAGCTGTCTGAAACCTGAAGAAAAAATAATCTAACTGCAGTGACAGTGGTAGAAGGAGATGCAATATCAGGCCTTTATTCCATCTCTACTCACCTTCAGCTTTCCATATTTAAGGAAAAAAATATGCTAAGTATTCTAATGCATACTCTCATAGAATCTGATGTCTCTTTAATTTTAAAATCTTGTGGAACTTTGAGAGTTCAATGTAAGAAAGGGTTTTAAGCAAATCCACCTCGAAGTTCTGGAGAACTGGTCACCTACTCCAGTTACATCAGGCATGGTACTACCAAAAGGCTCAGAGAATTTGAGTTCTTTCAATAGCACTGCCTGTAGTGCTATACAACCACACGGGCATCTCACCTGCTCTACCAGCCATTCAGATCAGGACAGAGCCTGGTTAAACACCAGTCAGGAAATACAAGTGGGAGGACACAACCTGCAGTAATTTCTATTAGGGCAATATGTCCTAGGCAGATATTCTTTAGTGTCACATTGCTCCAATTAACAAAAAAAAACCCACTATTTCTTCCACTTTCACAGTCAGCAATGCTATGAGTAGCTGTAGCAGCACCTTCTGGAAGAAAATTAGATAAAAGGGAGCCAGCAAGAAGAAAAGTTCAGAATCATACAGTAGCCAACTTGATTTAATCAATTACCTTACGAGGCTAAGAAAGAGATCTGGCATGTAGCCTGTGCTGCAGAGACTGCAGTGGCATGCATCCAGCTACATAAATCTGGCATCTAAGTTTTTCTCCTTTCTGTTCCTCATCCCCCAGCTAAATCTGTAATAGAGGATAATCCCTCTCTTTCTCTTCTCATATACAAGCACAAGTGAGGGATGGGGTCTACTGCACAATTAAATGAGCTGGCACTGCTTTGAGAGTGCAGAAGGGCATACCTTTTGAAAATATTTAGCTGTTAACCAAAGACTTACATCTCTCTGCAGCTAATGCCATTACAAGGCAGGGATATTTCAGAGAAGAAAACATAAACATCTCTAAATACTCTTCTAACAAATAAATTATGACCCAAGAATAAGAAAAATTTTTAAACAAACAAACCAAACCAAACAAAAAAAAAAATTAAAAATAAATTAAAATAAAAAATAAAAAAAAACACAGAAGAGGCTGGAAAGAAAAAAAATGACAAATGTAATTAGTGCCAGAAATGAAAATTAACTCCAGTGCCTATAAATAGGTAGAAACCAAACATTCTGATGATCTCGATGCCTTATTTTGTTGCTATTTTGGCAGCTTTTGAAATACACACATATTAGCTGCTCATCTAAATGAAGGCACGGAAGAGGTTATTCTCTCATTGCTGACACCCTTAAAAGGCTGTGTCATTTGCACTTCTGTCCTGGGGTGACTTTATGATGCTGAATTGTATCCCCATTCGTCTTTTTAGCCCAGAAATAAGCTCTGCACCTTTAAGACCGGCTCCGAGAGTGAAGTGGGGGAGAAGGAAAGGCGGCGGGATTTTTTCGCGGCTGTATTCAAAAACAGAGATAAGAGCTTCAGCTCGGTCTCGGTGTGTTTTCTGCAGCACGGACAGCGGGAGAGAGCTCTCCTTTGCTTTTAGTTAGCTGTTTTAGTTAGCTGAGGCCAGATGTTTCGTGGAACTGTTCAGCTATTGGAACACCAGGACTCTGCTCCGGGTCCCCCAAGCTGCGCTGCAGCCGGACACGGGACCCGAGCCCCGGACACACGGAGAAAGCCGAGGACACAGCCACGGAAAGGACTCCGACCACAGAGGGACTTTCTGAATTTGCCGCCTCTTCAGAACAACGAGAGGTTCCACTGTTTCATATTATTCATTTTCTGATGTTTGTGAGTACATTGCTTGTTAAATAAACAGGTGTTTTTCACTTCTCTGGAAGGAGATTTATGTCTCCCGAACCGGTGGGGGGAGAGGCCGCTTGAATTTGCTTTCTAGAGGGACCCCTTTGGAGGTTTCCTCCCAGTATTGCCGTAAATCAGAACAACTTCACACAAGAGGTTTGACCAAGCCCTGCACACATCAGTCCCACGTACTTGTCTCGGTGTCACAAATGTGCAGGCCTTGCATCAGCACTGGCTTCTGGCAGTGCCTACACAAACCAACACATGAATGCTATTAAAAGACACGTATTATTCAGTGGGACACTACCCAAATTTCACCCACTAAACTGAGCAAAAGGAGCACAGAAAATGCACAGGTCAAACCAGAGCATTATGAGTGTTTATATACAGAGAGAATAAGGCAGTGACATTTATTGTTTGAATAACCTTGGATAAAAAGTGAGAAAGAAACCCAGGTATACCATGTTCTTTTGGCATTTCTGTAATCCAGTGGCTGACTTCTAAAGGGTCCTATAAACTTTCTGATCTTGTACTCTTGCTTTTTTCCTCTCAGTTACTTTTAAATTTCTTTCTCTGAGCCTTAGATTAAGACACCATTAAGAAAAACAGAAGAGGAAATTCAAACAAATTAGCCAGCTGAGATCCGATGGGAAGCTAGAGGGTCTGGATACCAATTTTCAGTAAGTGACCCTGCAAATACCAGCTGGGAGGTTTCAGGATCCTCTTACAGCCAAGAGAAAAAACAATATCTGAACAGACTCTCACCATGCTTTGCTCAGTACATAACTGTGCCAAGAGAAAAAAACAATACCTGAGCAGACTCTCACCACGCTTTGCAGTGCAGAACTGAGCAGAGCTGAGCATCTTTGCACAGACTGCCCTCTACACTGGCAGCTGTGCAGGCCACAACATGGAGTCACAACACACTCTGGGAACATCCAGCTGTACTCTCCTCCTTAGCCTCAGTTTCAGTATTTGTGGGAAAATAATGGAAGATTAGTAAGGATTCTAAATACATTCAAGAACGTGCAGCTGGGGTGCCAAAACCACATATATCATACTAATTTGTTTGTTGGATAAGAAGAATATTTATGTTTGGATAACACAGACCTGTGATAGACTTAGAGGTACCCTATCAAGCATGCTTGAGATTCCTTGAACCTTGGTGTGGGAAAGACTGAAGCAGGGTGGTAAATTACACTGTCAGGAATGCAGAAGGGCAGGTTTGCTCATCATTCAGCTTGGACAGTGCTCCGTGGTGCATCCTTGCCTGTGTGCCTCTGACCAGGTGCTGCTTTGGGGATCCCCTGTTGGGGAGGTAACAGAAATGGATTTACCCTTTGCATTTCATACATGGTTTGGCCTTTCTTCCTGTGGTCTGCCTGTGCCAGCTCACGCAGTATTTCAATTTGCTACGGGTTTGAGCTGTTTCATAAGTTTTGAAGCTAACACGTTCTTCACAAGACTGCTACTCTACAGGGCCTCTCTCTGTAAGGAGAGGAAAAGGACATAGAAACTAGCCAGTCCTGTGTCTGAAGAAGGAATCACAAACCATATCTTGATACTCCACCTCATTCAACAAATAATTAACCTATACTGTTTTCCAGGAAAATCAGTGCTTGTGCATAAGCAGTCACTTCTAAAAATTTGTTGCATATATAGCATATAGTTTTTAAACGACCAAAATATAGGCAAAGTGATTTATTCCATCTTTTTATTGAAAGCCAGACTACTACAAAATATATTTTTACAAGTGGTTTGCAAGATGTTTTTTAAAGCATAGGTTTGTGCAGTTCTCAGTAGTCATTTGATCTATGTCTTCTTCAGTCTCAGTATTTGAGCTCAGCATAAACATTTTTCTCTATTTATTTTCATCATCTGTTTGCTTTCTTTGACACTGCTGAGTGTTGGCTATCAGTTATCTATTACAATCTGACTGTGTTCAGAACAAAACTGGTTAAAGGGTTTTATTATTGCAGTCCCTGAAGCAGTTGCTTTTGCTTCTGGTCTTCTACAAACTTAGTTATATTAACACTGTGTTATGAAAGACACCAGATGGACAGTACTGGAAAAACCACATCCTTGTTTTCAACAATACATGCCTTGGGTCATCACTATCTTCCTCTCTATATGGGGAAACATTATTACATTTCTTAGAAAAGGTCTATAGAGTGTAGCATGTGGAATTTTTCCCAGATTCTATAAGCAGACAGTTACATTGAACCACAAAGTGGTTTCCAAAATAAAGGTGTTTCATACGGCAGGCTAATACCAGTGGGATGGAGGAGTCTGCTGTAAATAGCTCAAAGCTCTCAGTTTCTTCAGACTTTTGCTCAGCAGCTCTCTTCTGTTTGCACAGACATTTCTTGTGTCTGTTATTTGTCATATGTTAAATGTTGTTGGTTTTTTCCAAAGGAAAGATACAAGTTTTTTTCAAGATGAAATTTTGAAAACCTCTTGCTAATTTTCTCTGGATCTTGAAATGGAGGATAAGAAATGGGATTGAAGAAAGAGATTAGCAACATTCACAAATAAAATGAGAGACCCATCCTCATATTCACGGAGGAAATTCCCTTTGCCCGGTATTCTGTTTACTCCACTTCTGTTTTGGCACAACTGCTGTTATCTCAGGCTGACATACCATAGTTTAAGTGCATGAAATCGTGAGGAAAACAGTGAAATAGGTCTGATACTTGGTTGACACGATTCCAGTGGGTTTTCCCAGTGGAGAAGAGTAAGGATAGTAAAGTGACAGTTCAGACAGAAAAAAATCAAAAAACCCTAAGAAGTTGAGTTAAAATCAGTTGCTGAAAACTGAATTTCTCTCTGAGTTTCTGGCACTTGGGAACAGGCAATCTCTCATCTGAGTGCTCAAGTACAGCATTTTCTGTTCAATAGTGTCCTCTAGTGACAAGGAAAGACTTTTCAAACAGGAGGTGAACATTTTTCAACCGGTAAAAATGAGGTGGAAGAAAGTCTTGAAACTACATGAGTCAATTTGTTAATGATCTTATTGCCACCACGGGACTTTAGTATATTGTTAGTACTATGTTAGTACATAGTGTTAATGTACACCTGTGCTGCACTGCAGCTAAAAAGATGTGTTACTGTTGCAGCTACTCCTGAAAACCAAGCTCAAAATCCCCATTTGAGTCTAGAGCATAGTATTGCAAGGCAGGCTCACCTGAATGGGATGAAAGGTGCATCCTGCAGCTGCATAAATTTTTTGAATTCTAAGACTACAACCTCTACCATGATAAAAAAATGTGTTTCTGATTCTGTCAGAGAAGATAATGCTGATACTGCATTGGAGCTAAACTCTTGCATCTTTTCTCAGGCAGCCTTTAGGCCTACAGAAAGGAGGGATCCTCTAAACTCCATGGTCAATACTGTAACTTAATATAATCGCTGTCAGCTGAGAAGTCTAAAGTAATCTTAAAAAGTTTATTTTTAAGGAACCTTATTAATAATTTTAGATTGTAGCCATAATGGCCAGCTTTTTCTTTTTTTTTTTTCCTTTTGCTAATACTGTATTTTTTGAACTATCATGAGAGAGATAAGCTAAAACACAAAAAAAAAGTAATGCAGATTACCACATGTTTTCATAGACAGCTGAAAACATAAATCAGTAATCTGACTTTGCTGAAATCTATATTGTTAAGTCTGGCCATTTTTTTCTCATGTTTTATCCTTTTAAACATATTATTCAAGCACATAGAATAATGCATAGTCATGAAACACAAGACTCACTTTAGAGCAGCTATTTTCTAGCCAGTTTTATACAAAACAGATGAAACTCTAGAAATTACAGCCAATTAAAATGTTACCCTTATTTAAATTCCCTCCCTCCTGGTACTTTGGGCTGCTCTTAAAGATTAATCTCCTACTGTTAATTCCCTTTTAGCTGTGTCATAGAAACAAACCTTTACTCTTAAGTTTATTTCTTAAAGTGAAAAGTCTCACTTTCCTTACCAAGCTGGCTGACATTTTAGAGATTTTAATGCAGAACAAGAAAAAGATAAATCTCATTTTTCCCTCTTATCCAATATGGTTACCCAATTTCAGGTCTGCAGAAAAGTTATGGAAAAGTGGTAGAAATGTCATTAACAGTATTAGTCTTTGACAAGGACAACGTGGCTGAACCCCACCACTCTGAGAAACTGACAGACAAATGGATATCAGCAGGTTACCTGCTGCAAAGCCTTGGCATGGGAACGTGGACTCCTGCTAGTTTCTCCAGTCAGGGTCAGCAGAACCTGACTGCAGCACCATCAGTGGCAGAACTCAGCTTCCTTGGACCAGCTTCCACATGAAGCCTGGAAATGTCAGTGTAAATACACACCGAGTCCCATGTGGCACACAGCTGGTGCCAGCTGGAAAACTCAACAACAAGCAGTCCAAGCACCATTTGCAGCAAAACATACATTAAAGCATCTCCAGATGAATCCAAGCCCTGTGGAGGTGGGCAGCTCTGACAGGGACCCTTCCACAAGCTCATCCCCATTGTGAATCCACTACAGTTTTATTGAGTACCCCGGCCAATGGCACAGGACTTGTTTTCTGCTTCCTTGGTATTGTCAGAGTGCATCCCCAGCTGAAACCAGTCCTGATACACAGAAACACCCACAAATGATATAAAGTTCTTGTCAGGAACTGTAGTGATAGTGATGCCTTGCAATGACAAGGATTAATGAGTACAAATTGAAAGAGGGGACATTTAGGTTACATATTAGGAAGACATTCTTTGCTGTGAGGGTGGTGAAGAACTGGTACAGAGGAGCTGTGGGTGTCCCAACCCTGGCAGTGTTCAAGGCCAGGTTGGATAAGGCTTTCAGCAACCCGGGACAGTGGGACGTGTTCCTGCCCAGGGCAGGGGCGTTTGGATGAGATGGCCTCTGAGGCCCCTTCTAATCCTTAACATTCTATGATCTACAATTCTATGAAAGACGGGGCGGAGGAGGGGGCGTTGGGAAGAAGAGGGAGGGATTTCCTGGTGCTGTCCTCATTGCCACCCTGCTTACTTTGAATTTTAATGTTCTCAAATCCCTCTGGAGGCTTTTTCTCACCCTCACCTCCGCACGGTGTGAGGAAACAAAACGGACACATGGCGGCAGCGCCATCTGGCGGCGGGGCCGGCGCTGGGCGCTGAGGGCGCCCGGGGCTGGGGAGGCTCCGGGCGGGGTTGGGAAGGTCCCGGGCGGTGTCGGGGAAGGCCCCGGGCGGGGTTGGGAAGGTCCCGGGTGGGGTCGGGGAAGGCCCCGGGCGGGGTTGGGAAGGTCCCGGGCGGGGTTGGGAAGGCGCCGGGCGGGGTTGGGAAGGTCCCGGGCGGTGTCGGGGAAGGTCCCGGGCGGGGTTGGGAAGGTCCCGGGCGGTGTCGGGGAAGGTCCCGGGCGGTGTCGGGGAAGGCCCCGGGCGGAGGTTGTGGGCGGTCCGCGCCGCCTTGTGCGGGAAAAGCCGCCGAGCGCCTCCTCTGCGGTCCTCCCGAGCGCCCTGCCCGCTGCAGAAGGGCTGGGGCCGGCAGCGGAGCCAGCGGGCAGCAGGACGCCTTTCCTCGGCCGAACTGCTGAAGGGCTCAGCCCATATCTCCGCACGTTTCTCACAGTGCTGCCACACACCTTTTATATTTCTTTTTTTCTCTCTCCTGTTCGTGGTGAGAACGTGCGGGAGGATGAGCAGGGAATAATGTAGAGAATGACGGGGTAAAAGTGAGCGTCTGCAGGCACAGCTGGGATGGGGAGGGCACAAGTGACTGTGTATGCCAGGGAGTTGTGACAACAGGAGGCAGAGATTGACGGTCCCAAAGGGAAGATTGGAAGGGCGAACAGAGAAGAGAACACCCCATAGACACTCTTTTTTCTAGGTACTGTTTCCTGCCACAGATGAAATCCAAACCCTCGTGAACCTGAAACTGAAACCCTCCTAGCCCCTAAATCTCATCTCCTCCTCCTAGAGAATGTTCCCATTCCACCATAACAGTGAACTGAATTTCCAGGTCCTCAATTCAGTTCCCACATAATTTTCTCATATATTTTCCATCAGAAAACAGCTTGGAGTGCCTTTTCACTCCTAAACTGATTTCTTCACAGGCAGCATTGCACAAAAGATAGGAACAGTCTTGGCAAAGTGCTTTCTAAACCAAAGGGATTTTGAATTTTCTAGTGTTAGCTTTAAGGATTCACAGCTGAGGTGGAAGCATGTGTACCTTTTACCAAACATCGTTTGTTTTGCAAGTGGTTGATACATATTATCTTACACACATCAAGACATAGTTTTCCCTACTCAAAGAAGGCAAATCGTAAAATTCAGCTTTTGATCCCATTTTGCCATGTGCTTTTCATACCTTAGATGGAGTGATCCTATGGATTGATTCTAAGTCTCTTGAGTCTCTGTGCCTTCATGACTTCAACGTGGTTCCCAAGTAATACAGATCTGCTATTAAACTGCCCATGTCATACTGGGTTGTTGGGTTTTGGGTTTTTTATAACAGCTCTATTTGCAACAAGAGATAGGAGACAGTGGAAGAACAGTTAAAGTGAAACTGAAGTTATAAAAGAAAATTATGTCCACCATTTGGTACTGACATATCATGTTTTGTAACCTATGGATTCAGTTAACTCCCAGCCTGTTGGTGGGGATCAGAGTACTTGTTTCTCCCACAGTCCTCCTTGTTGTTTCACAATTTTACCATAACTAATCCAACTTCTACTATTTCTGCACTAATTATAGCCTCCCATGCAAATGAGATTTTTAATAACATATTAGGTTATATACATTTAATAACATAAAGTAGGGTGTCGACTTTGATAAAGTTAGAGATCTGGAAGAAGCCACACAGGAGTCTCCTTCAGCTCCCAGAAGGAAACCCAGCCACTGCCATGCAGAGCAGATTGTTAACAGTGTGCTGTCTCACTTCTCTGCATGTGCACTCAATGCAGGGGAGCACTACACACTCATCCTTGCTTGGTTTTCGATAACACTGGCTACATGTGATGCAAAGATGAGATTCAGAATGTCTAGGATTTGCTGCTATTTCCAGTTGAAATGTGGTTACACAATAAAGGATTCAAGATTAATCTGCTTGAAATGCTAGAGATGCTAAGAGACAAGAAGCTGGGAACAATGATTTAAAAATGGCAGATAAATTATGCAGCTTGGAGAAAAACAAGCAAAGACTGAAATTGAGATTAAATGCCTTTAATTCATTCTATTTTGAACCGAAATTTGGATAACATTCGCTTCCTGGTGAGCAACCAGGCTCAGCTGCAAATAGTGCTGTCTAACGAGCAGTCTGAAGGCAGTTAACAAAGGAGATGAAGCACTCACTGTGCTTCAGAGCCTTTAGGCAGTTGCAGGAGGAAGGCAGGAAGGGAAGAATGCTCTCCTTGAGAGATTCTCCACATAGCTTGAGCAAGTTCAAATGTTCTCATGGAGCAGGAGTTAATTAAGCATTTCTTTCTCTCTGTTTGTACAGGAAGGAGGCCTTATCACAGCCATATACCATGAATAGTCATGATAAAATGACCATGTCAGATTAGCTCCCTCTGCATTTGAAAGGACGAGGCTTGGTTCACAGTGTGTCTGCTGAGTTTGTTTGCTCATTCATGGTTAGGCCTGAGCAGCATTGACTTTTTGAGCTTTGCCAAGGCTTCCCTCAAGAGGAGATTCATATTCCATACCTGGAGCAATCATCTGAGTGCAGGCCACCAATGTAGCCTGCCCATGCTTGGATGGTTTGGGCAACCAGCTCTAGGTGACCCTGTTTGAACAGAGACTTGAACTGGATGACTTCCAGTTGTGCCTTCCAACCTCAACCGTTATTCTATACCTCATGCACGAATTACAGAGTCACAGAATCACACACTAGGTCAGGTTGGAAAGGACCATGGTGAATCATCTGGTCCAGCCTCCCTGCTCAAACAGGGTCATCCCAGAGCACACGGCACAGGGTTGTGTCCAGACTGCTCTTGAATACCTCCAGTGAGGAAGACTCCACACCCTCTGTGGGAAATCTGTTCCAGTGCTTGATCACTTGCATGGGAGAGAAATTCTTCCTCATATTCCTGTGCATCAGTTTCTGCCTGTTGCCTCTTGTCCTATTGCTTGGCACCACTGGAAAGATCCTGGCTCCATCCTCTTGACACCCTCCCTTCAGATACTTATTGTAGTGAACTGACCCTGGCTGGATACCAGACACCCACCAGAGCCACTCTCTCACTCCCCTCCACAGCTGGACAGTGGACAGAAAATATAACAAAAGGTTCATAACTTAAGATAAGGACTAAGAGAGATTACTCACCAAGTACCATTATGGACAAAACAGGCTTGAATTGGAGATATTAAATGAATTTGTTGCTAACAAAATCAGAGCAGGACAATGAGAAGTAAAATAAGACCTTGAAAAACAACTCCCCACCCCTTCCTCCTTCCCAGCTCTACCTTCTCTCTTGCAGCAACTCAGAGAGACAGGGAATGAGTTACAGTCAGTTCATCACACGTTTCTACCACTGCTCAGGGAGAAAAGTCCTTCCTCTGCTCTGCAATTACATCTGCACAATAACTTTTAAAAATTCTTCTTCTTAAGAATGTTGCCACAGAGGTGTTACCATAATTTCGAATCGGCCCAGCCTTTTCCAGCAGCACATCTGTCTTGGAGTCACCAGGGATTGGTTCTGCTGGACATGAAGGAAGCTTCCAGCTTCTCACAGAAGGCACTGTAGGTCCCCTGCTACCAAACTTGGCCATGCAAACCCAATACTCTTACATTCATTGATATGTAAGTCACTTTCTGAGGCTGAACTCCTAGTCATCGCTTCTCGAAGCTGAACAGGCCCAGCTCCTTCAGCCTTTGCTCATAAGAGGGATTCACCTGTCCCTTAATCATCCATGGGTCCCACTCCAGGATATCCATGTCTCTCTTGCTGGCAATGATTTTACTAAGGCACCCGAATCCAGTGCCCATTTCTCCATTACTTTTGTAATTTTCATAAGTTACTGAAAGCAGTATTCAGAACAAGCATGCCCACATACATACTAAGAAAAAACCACAACTAATGCAGTTACATTTTCTTTTCTGATAGAAATTGCTATCCCAAGATGCTCTAAATTTTGCATATTTTATCCCATTTACAAACAAGCCAGCTACCTTCTCCCTAGGAATACTTTACTTCTCTAATGTAAGATAGTGTTTTCACTTTCTTTCAAGATAGCCTAGAATAGGAGCAGTATTTGAACACCTCAAATCACAGTGTCTCAGAGCATGGAGATGTAGTATCTCCGTGGTTTGATTTAAGGAGGTGCCTCCTAATGGGAACATATTAATGACTACCTGAGGTATTCCTAATAAATCTGTTACCTTGATACAACAGCAAAAATTGATGTTCCTCATTTCACAAAGGGGGAAACTGAAGCACAGAAAGACCCATTAGTAATGTGTAATCAATGAGTCAGAGTAAAGAAAAGGAAAGGAAGGATATCAGGAAAATCTATATGGCTGAAAAGAGTGAGAGAACAAAGAGATGGGAAAAGTTTGGCTGAAAGGCTTATGGTGATCTTAATGTACACTTACCCATTTAAATGCAGAGAAATGGCACACTTAGAGATGAAAAATTTGGTACCTGCATTTTTAACTGACTGAAAAGAAGTGATTTTGTTTCCTTGAGTCATTCCTAAATTACTTTGTTTGGATATAGGGGGAAAAAACCCAAACAAACAGAAAATAACTCCACAAAACATATATGTTCCTTGATATAGTATAGCACCCAGAAAAACAGCTGTTCATGGTTCTTAGCTAAATTCACTGAGAATTGTCCTGATTTTTGTTCCTGTTTTTTCTGTTCTTCCTACATAACTGCAGTCATATTTTTAACCCTTGGAGTTCTCCATGTGTTCCAGCAGTAACAGGCGTCTAAGACTTCTCTTTATAACATTCTTATGCATTTCAGATAAAGTGTGCAGAATCAATATCCAGTCAGAATTCCCCATCTGCAGGTGCCAATAGCAGCATGTAACCATCGTTTTACACGGATTGAAATGGTCACAGAAAGCCACACAGACATATACCACACCTAGCAGGGAACGAATTGAAAGTATCAACAAGAAGGCCGTGAACAAGGAGGAAACCAAACTGATACCTTTTGGAGTCCTTTGGTTTTTTAAATCAGAAAGATGCAGGACTTATGACAGGAGCACAGGAATATAAGGAAAATATTTTTCCACATGTAGGAGGTAGACTGTGGAGCTAAAAAAAGAAAATGATGAGGAAGACACACAATCACTAAAGCTGCCCAAAAACCAGTTCCCCTTCTATGAAAATTCCTAAGATTTTTCAGTTTCGCTTACTAAATCACAATAAGTCAAAATCTAAAATGAATTCATAAATTAAGCAAATGCTAAAAAAACCCCATCTAGACAAAGAGATTATGTTTTCATCATTTTGAAGGTCGTGTTTTTAGAAATGGCTTAATTTAATCAGTTGTCAAAAAGAAACTGGAAAAATCAGTTGTCAAAAAAAAATTGATTTGTTTAATTTTTTCAGAAGACGAAGAAAAATGTCAAAGTTCACACAAAAGTGAGACTAAACCTTTCCCACAAACAGGCTTTTTCTGAAAAAAAAATATTTTTGAGTGAGAAAAAGAGCCACTGAAAATTCTGAAGCAGCCATAGCAATTTAGTAACTTCTCCCACATCTCAGACTATAGTAAAGAGCTGTTATGAACTGTTATACAAACATTTTTTCTCTAGGTGTTCTCTCTTTCCCCTTTTAACCACGATGCATTTCTTGTATAATAGATGTTGTGAAGGCATTTCTGGACGTTCACACACATGAAAGAGAGGAAACAAGAGGTGGAATTTTCTCTTTTTTTCCTTCCAAATCTGGCATCAATGAAATGAAGTCTAATAAAAAGTTAATGCAACTTTGATAACAACTACAACACAGATTGCTGTAGATTAGTGATTATGGTAACAAAAGAAAACAAACAAAAGCAAACAAACAAACAAAAAAAAACCCCAACAAAACTAACAAACAAACAAAAACCACCAAACCTGGAGTCACAGTAAAAAACTCAGCTGGAACCATCTAGTGCTTGAAAGAGACAGAGCCTTTAAATGTCAGTGGTCTCTGTCCTTCTTAGTTTCAATGTGAACAATGAATGTATTACCCTACAGCTTGAGTATATTCTGTGTGGATTATAGTCTTGTAAAACAGTTCCATCAGCATCATGATGTCTTTGTTCTTGTGTACCCAGAATAAACAGTATTCAGAAGAAGACACTGAACTACTCATTAAACTATTCTTAGTCTATTTCATGCTGTAATAATGCAATTCCTCCAAGAAAAACGTTTGTCTTCATTGCAAATGTTCATCAGCAAGGAGCAGACAGTAGCTGAAATGAAATTTACAATAAAACAATCAAAGTGGTTAATTAGGGTATTCATCAACCCTTTAGTGGATGTAATAAAGGAACATGCAGAGCAAGCTAATAAAAAATTCCTAGGTTGATGCATATAACTCCTTCCTAAATTTTAAAGCTATACATGAAATATAGGGAATTGTAGTAAAAATTGTATTGGCAATTCAAACTGCAGTCACAAACTGTTGTCCAGGTGTCTACAAGAGGCAGGAAGGATTTCAGTTTGTATTGTCAGATTTTCTTTAGAGGATAGGAAAGCATAAAATGTGATCTTTCTCGTGGTCATGAGAAATGGTCAACAATTCAACAGGTTGGTTATTTTGATCCTTATGAGCAGCAGGCAGTCTGAGAACGTAGTAGCAGGATGGCAATTCAAAGCCAGCAGGGTAGGGAATAAACTACTCAAAATGGCAGAAATGGAATAAATGTGTCGTCTAACCCGGTCTACTTCTGTGAGAAGGTGACCCCCTTAGTGGATGAGAGAAAGGCTGTGGGTGTTGTGTACTTACACTTTTGTAAAGCCTTTGACACTATTTCCCACCACATTTCCCAGGAGGAACTGGCTGTTCATGGTCTGGATGGGTGTGCTCTTTGCTGAGTAAAAACCTGGCTGGATGGCCAGGCCCAGAGAATGGTGGTGAATGGAGCTAAATCCAGCTGGTCACAAGTGTTGTTTCCCAAGGCTCAGTACTGGGGCCTGTCCAATACCTTCATTGAGGATCTGAATGAGGGGACTGAAGGCACCCTCAGTCGGTTTGCAGACAACCCCGAGCTGGCTGGGAGTGTTGATCTGCTGGAGGGTTAAAAGGCTGGATCAATGGAATGAGGCCAATCATTTGACATGCAACAAGGCCAAGTCCCAGATCCTGTACTTGGGTCATTACAACCCCTGGCATTGCTACAGGCTTGGGGAAAAGTGGCTGGAAAGAAGGCTGGTGGGAAAACTGGGAGTGCTGGTTGACAGCAGCAGAACATGAGCCAGGGTATGCCCAGCTGACCAAAAGGCCAGTGGCATCCTGACCTGGATCAGCACTAGTGTGGCCAGCAGGACCAGGGCAGTGATAGTCCCCATGTATATAGCACTGCCAAGGTCAGGTTTGGGGCCCCTCACTGCAATGTGTTTTGACATTGAAGTGTTCCATTTTGGAACAATACCTCCAAGGGCAACGAAGCTGGGGAAGAGTCTGGAGCACAAGTCTTATGAGGAGTGGCTGAGGGAGCTGGGGTTGTCTAACCTGTGGAAAAGGAGTCTGGGAGGGGTGGGGTCAGATCTTACTGCTCTCTACAACTAAGGTGGTTGTAGCAAGGGGAACGTCAGTCTCTCAGTTACATTTATAAGCAACAAGAGATAGGACAGCATGAAATGTCCTAAAATTGCACCAGTGGAGGTTTAGATTGGATATTAGGAAAAATTTCTTCACTGAAAGGTTTGTCAAACATTGGAAAAGGCTTCCTAGGTAAGTAGTTGAGTCCTCCTACTGGAGATATTTGAAAAGATGTGTAGCTGTGGCAGTTAGGGATGTGGTTTTGTGGTGGACTTGGCATTGTTGGGTTAATGGTTGAACTCACGACTTTCTTTTTCAACCAAAATTATTTTATGTTTCTATATTTGATATTTTGCTTATTTCTGGCTACATTTAAAGCTACATGAATGATTCCTTTCACTTCCTAACTCAAGCATTTAAAGACAAGGACTGATAAAATATTGTGTTACTGTGCTATATTTATATATATACAATATATATAGTATATACATTATTATTTTATTATATATATTTAAATTGTGCTATAACAAAGAAATGTTTAGATGTTTTAGTCCAGAGCCGTTCTGTTGTAGTGTATGGTCTTTTACCCAAGACAGCCCACAGATCTACCTGTTCTGCACAACATGACACAAGCTGAAGGCGGTAGCAGAAGATCAAAAGTCACCTGCAACACATCACAAGGAGAAAATGATGACACGCAGGTTGCCTTAGGATGTACAGGTCACCCTTCTGTTACCCAGGAAAGCATAAACCACATTCAACAATCCCTGACCTTCTGACCGGGGAAAACTTCCTCTTGCCTTCAGATCTAGTGATTAATTTAATCCTGACTCTGTAAATGCAGTACGTAAGCCAGACACTTCCCAGCATCCTGTCTTGCAACCACATCAGAAAGCTGACTGACATTTCCAGGGAAAAGGAGGGGAACGTCTCCTTCCCCTGCCAGCTGTGCCCTGATGTACTGGATTGCTGCGGTGCAAATGGAATGCAAACAAACAGCAAGGCCACATCCTTCCAGAACATCTGAAGCTTCACCTGCTAACTCCTGTAATTACATCCACCTTCCTTACAAATACCTCATACTGGTGACTCAGTGCTTGTTTATGGTCAGACAAAACCTTCAAGTGTCTTGTTGCCACCTTTTCCTATTATGGTCTAAAGTTTGCTGCAGAAATTTCCATTTGAAGCCCCTAAGAACATGTCTTTGAACAATGCACCTTCACATTTCTATCCTTTTCATAACACCATGCTGTCTCTGTTTTTATTATTCCAGGGGAGAAGGGCATCTGTTTCTTTCTCACTACTGATGGAGCCATGCTTTGACTGTCAAGAGCAATCAGCTTTAGTGCCTGTGGCCTCCATAAGCTCCTTCTGCAGAGATGCTAATGGATATTGTGTCCCATAGCTTTTTCACTCCTTCAAACAATAGCTCCCTGCAAGCAATAGTAAGCAGAGATAAACAACAGAAAAGTGAAAGGAAATGAGAAATAAATTGTTTATGGTAGCAGAGGGATTATTTGGGGGGTGTTTCTTAAAATTATTACTTTGTGACTATTCCTCATTAAGTTTCCCAAAGTCCGCATTAAATTTTCGAAAGCTAAAAAGGCAGCACATTTCAGTCATTTGTGGAGGGCTTAAAATCATACAATATGTAGTAATTATCTTTTCACAGCATGGTATATTGCCATCTTGTGGCTGGTTTACCTATACCATGCTGAAAATGTGAATAAGATAAGTGCAGTTTTCTTTTTGCAATCTTATGTAAGCATAACCATTTAAGAAATGTAAGGGAGCTTGATCACCAGTGAACGAAGTATCAGATAAACTGACAAAAAGCTCAGATAACCTTAGCACCATTCCATCAAACTATTTTTTCTTTATGTGTGACTGCTGATTTTCTCAACTATAACCCATATATTAATTGATTCACTTATGTCCTTTCTTATTTTTGCGTTATGCTTAATAAAAAGCAGTTCAGTGACGTTTTTTCTTATTTTTGCCTTTTAATACATTTTGTATTCAATTCTAAAAATAAAAACTCCTCTGATCAGATTCTGTAAAACTGTTGAAGTAAATTCAGCAGGAACTTTGATATGACCAACGATTAAAATAATTAGCTAAACAAGCATAAACAAATGCAAAGATAAAAGCTGTATTGCAACAGAAGTGTATTAGTTATATGTTTATATGCCCTGCTCAAGAGAATGATTCTTTCCTTAGTTATAGCACTAGAATACCCATATAATAAACATCTGCACAGAAAATTAAATACAGCAAAAGGAAGGGATCTCTGCTTAGTAATATACATCACCCCAAGACATGTCCTCCTGAACAGCAATCGTCTTGGGCTGGCACTTTAATGCTTTCCTGGATTAATGCCCATAAAGAAATCTGTGTTGGTTATGAAACTGTCCTGCTTTAGTGACAGTGAGAAGAATAAATGACAAAGTGACTCTTAGTGGTTTCATCATTCCTTTGATCTCACTCTCTTTCATAAAGATATAAATCAGATATGACAAAATCAAGAGAAAAAACAGTGGAACCAAGTGAAGTTACACTGTTAATAGATAAACATGAAAACAAGATAATTACTCTCAGTTACCATTTAACAATCTCCCTTAGAAAATCTTCTGTTCTTTTAAGCCTTGCACACTTATTCTTATGTTGCCTGGATTTGAGTGCTCCATATTTAAAAAACCTGAAGTTTCTTCAATCTCAAGAAGGTGGCATCCTCATTTGATCTGCTACTTCCAAAGGTGGATGAAGCAACTTCCCTGCAAAAGAGTTTGAACAATTGCATACCTTCAGAGTTTGCACTGGAATTTCTGGAAAAAAAAAATTAAAACTAACCAAAAAACACCCCCCAGATCCAAGCTCCCTCTTTCCTGTGGTCTGCTCCACAGTTGTGGCCAACTGTGTCATAGCAGAAACAAGAAGGACCAATTTTCAGAGGCTTCCACATGGGAAAGATGAACAGATGGCAGAAGATGACCATGGCATCACTACTGTTCCCCATTGGTAACTGTTGGTACCAGCATGTACTTCCTAGAGCAGTTCTTAGTCCTGCAGCTGCAGCACACAAGGCTCACACTAAGCAAAAGATCATCCAGAAAAACACTGATCTTCATGGGAAGCAGAGATGAATCACTTCCTTTTTATAGTCCTCTTGCCCTCCTTTTTGTTTCTACAGGAGATTGGAGCAGAGAAACAATAACAATGTTCATTTGCTGGGAAGGCGAGAAAAAACATGGAACTGATTTCCAGCCATAGTTTCTCATTCAACTGTGTCACTTATAGCAGTTTAAACAATCCCAGGCCTCCTTCCTCACACCCTCTTCTCCATCTTTGTGGTGCTATGCAAGTGGTTTTGCCCCAAACTCTAAAAGACACATGTCCTGTATGAAAAATAACCTGCCAAAATGAACTTGGCCATTTTGTACCTGGTCCCTTACATAATTCATTGCTCACCTACATAGGCAGTAGAAAAAAGAGAAGAGGTAATGCTGCAGCAATTAGCCATGGGAATAGTGAGTGGGTAGAAGGTAGAACCTGCTTGCTTTCATGCTGAGTTCCTGAAATGTACATCGAGTTTCATCTATAGAGTCCTTCTTCCTTTTCCAGGATGCATTACCATTTTCAGAAAGTATTAAGCTTTCAGAAAACTGCCTCTTGAAGAGCTTGGGCAAATTAGGACTGTGTACTGCAATTTGGGCAATACAGAGATAGAAAATATCTATACATAAATAGGAGTTTCAAAATTGCCTTGGCACTTTTCTCTAATGGATTTGAACATCTGTTTTGGAGTGCAACTGTACTTGTGTAACAATTCCCAGGGTAATAACTCTATTGCCTGAACAGAGAAAACCCAGGTCATTCCATGCTAAAAAGTCCCACAGGATTGCCAGTTTTTCTTAGATATGCAATTAATTCAGCAGGTAGCAGCAGCAGACACTGATGTGCCCACACAGTGGGTTGTGTTCTACATAACCAACCTCTAAATTTCACTCTCAACACTTCAGATGATGAGAAGGGGAGGTGAAGCAGTTGCCTGGACCAAATTAACTTGTCTGTGTTCCAGGTGAACCCCTGATTAGTGGAGTTAATAAAACATGCAGCAGAAGGTGGCCCTCAAATTCTAACTTCACTTATTTTTTGCAAATAGAAAGGCCCTGGTCTAGGCATGAAGAAGACACAGCAGCCTCAGAAATGAGCTAAACTACAGTTCATATTTTTCTCAACTATTCTGTGAAATCCGAACCAGTTGGCAAAATGGATCAGCCACTAGAGTTGAACAGAGCATGGCTGGGGCCCTGCAGTTATGTTCAGCTTAGCCGTGAGTTATGCTGGGAGGCATTATGTATTTAAGGTCCAAGTACAAGATAATGACACTTGGCATTTCCTAGAAGCTGATAGCTGAAGTCAGTGGCAGAGCAACTGGCTGTGATGCAGCAGTACTGTCAGTGCTGCCAGTCTTAATACAGGGTGACTGCAAGTGCCCAGAGGTTTATTCCTGTTCAGTTTCTGCATTTCTGATTTGTATTTAGAGCAAACACTTCTCCCTAGAGAACTGCAAGTAGGATGTCCCAGGAGCTGCAGGGAGCCCTAGTAAGATTGTCTCGGGACACATAGGAATTGTCATCAATGACAGAAGGTACCATTCAAAGGAAAATGTGAATTTGAAGTACATGTCGTTTAAAGATGTCTCATTGGAAAAAATGTGCCTTCATCTGGAGTTACTGATTTCTGTCCAGAGAGTCAATCACTACATACTATGCCTGGATAATATAAATGCCTTTCTTGATAAATTAAACCCTTGAGTGCTGTTTTTGTTGGTGGTGGTGTTTTTTTACTTTGAACCATATTAAAGGAAAAGAGGGTATTGATTGGATCTGGCAGGTGGTAAAGGAATTTATCCAGGCTGCAACCTCCCAAAGTCCAGCCAGTTTCAGCTTTCCTATTTTAGAAGCATTAACCATTTGCTCTGTGCCTGACAGTCAGGGAAGAGAAAGTCAGGGAATGCAATGAAATTACTTTACTTCTTGGGAGGCAAGTGGAAGGAAATGAGGATTTTTAGTAATGACTTCAGAGGTGTTACCATGTCATCTCTGATGCATATACAAAGTTAAGCACCTTGGAAAATGCTGTACATATCCTTTGTAGAATGCAGTGTTGAAGCTCTCTCGAGAAAATTACCTACACTGAAATTAGACCTGAAAAGCATCCATATCACATAGACTGGGTGAGGAAATATCATGAAAAGAAAATAGAAGAAAAAAGCACCTAAATAAGAGATTTAATTCAAAATAATTCTTGAAAAGTAAAGCTACTTGAAAACAAGGAAGGAGATCATAGACTGCAATCTCAAGGTTTTCATTAAAAGCAAACTAGAGACCATGAAAGCATTTTTTAGGAATCAGAGAATGTCTGTGTTAATAGTACTGTTAAAACCTTAAAGATGAAAATAATTTACAGTTATGGGCATTTATAATGTTGTACTTATTTGTAACACTTTTTAGAAACAATGAAACTGATTTTAGGTGCATTATCCTGAGCATCTGAAATGCCCTTGCAACACCTCCTCAGTTCAGTGGGGGGTTTCTGAGCTTCCTCAAATGTTACTTCAGCCATGAAGAGAAAATCCCGAAAACAGCAAAATATTTTATATATAACGATTGTTGGATCAAGAGCAGAAGACAGGCGTCACAGTGTTTTGGGCTTAAGTGTAGAAATTCACTTTCTCAAGATCAAGTCTGGCAAGGCAGCTGTAAAACTTTGTTGTTTCTAACAAACTCCCCTGATATCTCCAAGGAAAAGTTCTTATTTTCTCAACGTTTTCTTGATGTATACTTTATGCTAAGGTTCTGCTCATAAAATGGTTGCATAACAGATGCAGATTTGCTCATCATACACTGGAAGGCAAGAAGTGACAACACAGTGGTTCCCACAAAGATTTTGCACCCAAATGATGTTTGTCACTTTATATTCCATATCCTTCACCCCATCACTCCTGCCCAGATGATGGATAGGACTCGACTCCTGCTCCAATGATGTGTGTGAGGCCTCTAGCTGCAGTATAGAAGTAAGACTCTATGAGCACCTGTCACTTTTTTTAGTTAGGGTTGCAAAATAAGAGGTGTAACCTTACCACAAAACAAAACCACCATTTTACATGGTCTTGATTGTCATTCAGTGTGAGCAGAACTCCACTATAATCTATACTTACAATTATTATAATTTGGTTATGATAAACAAGGCTGCAAAATAAAAGGTTAGTTTTACATTATTTGCCTTCTTCTTGAAACAGCACTTACTGCTTCTGGAATTCCATGTTTATCACATCCCACAGGCTGCCAAGCCAAATCTGCCCTAGTTTGAAAGAAATTATAAATTCAAATTGGTGTATGCCACTCCTGACATCTTCACCAGGAATATAAAAGCCCATGTGGTTGGCAGCATCACCAGGAAGAGAGATTTTGAAAGGTTTGGAATAGGAATCAAGTGAACAGGCCTGTAGGTACTAGATAATGCAGAAAGGACACCCATCCTTCCTCTGCTGAATGTTAGTGGAGGGAAGCATGGGAAAGATGATAATCACTGGAAGCTGCAGATGTGATTCTGGAGAGATAAATGGATTTTGATTAATATCAGGATGCATTTTCTTTTTTTTTTTTTTTCATCTTACTGTTCAATGCAGAATGACCCTTTGGGTACAGTCCCAAACCCCGCTGAAGACTGCCATCAATTCAGTAGACTCAGTATGACACTTTCTAAATTACTTTATTCCCTTCAGAGGAATGCAGGCAGTAAGAACAGTTTTTGACACCTTGGTGAAGTCACGAGCATTTCTAGTCACACTCGAATGCAGCTGCTTGAGACCGTACGTCCATTTCATTTTAGCAAAACAAATTGATTTCCTGAATGCAATAAGAAGAGGTTAAGACTTAGTTACAACTCTGCATGCTAATACCAAGCAAAGAAAATTCATGTCTGTAGACAAAAATGTAAACAATAGAAGAATCGAGGGATTTTTGATCGCATCATTAAGCTGTCCTAATTATATCATTATAATGTAAACAACATTTATGGAATAAGCAATTCAGGACACAGTCAGACCTGAAGCCTTTCCACTGTCTCCAGTCAGAGTCAGGGAGAAAAGTTACACTTAAGATCTTACTCCCCTGAAGATATCATGATCCCCTGCCCAGTTATCCTATTAGAAAACTGCATTTGTGCCCTCAGATTTCTGGAGTTTCTTACCTTAGTTTTTAACAGACTGCACCTTTAGGAAAGAAGTCTGAGTCTGTTGTATTTATTTCAGCCTTTAAGTGTCCAGGACTGTGCACAGTGACTGTGAGAGAGGGGAAAGTCCATCCTGCAGTCCTTGGGAAGTAATCCTCCAGTTGCTCTGCAATAGAGCCCCACTGTCCCTGTTGCTCTGAGCACTTTGTGCCCCAAGTGCAGCCCCTTTCAACCAAGTCCAGTGGTTTTGATATCATGCTTAAGTAGGGCTGCTAACCCAGAACACAGCTCAGCTAAGGCTAAGTTCTCTGCCTTCACAATAATGTTGAACTAAAAAGAACAATAAATGACACCTGTTTCCCCAAGTCAAATGGCTTTCCCCATGATAGAAATGTTGCTACGTCTTGGTGGCCTTTCAGTGGAGTTCTCTGCCATCTATTATGCCAGGCTTATATCCAAGGAAATCGACACCTGTTCCCTACTCAGCTCAGACTTCCTAGCCCATGGTACTAACATCCTCCATGGTGCTGACCTCCTCCGAAGTGTTTCTTTTTGGCTATTCCTCAGTCTCTTGTTGAACTTAGAAGCACAAAAACTGCCACACTGCATCAGGTGAAATGCCAATTAAGCCCAGAATATGGACTCAACAGTACTTATTAGCCAGTATTTCAGGAAACAGAGGTATTCCATTATGTAATAGAAGTACAGTGAAGAAAGAAATGCAGCTTTCCAGCAATTAGCTGTATAGGAGCTGATATTTGGGAACTTTTACTGGACCACAATGTTTAATACTCAGAAAGTTGATACTTTTAATTTCATCTAATATCTAATTTTTAATCCTTTTGGCCTTTTCTTGCAAAGACTGCTATGACTTAATTTTGAATATTGTAAAAAATACTTCCTTTTATTTTTTTTTAATTCACTGTTGATAATAACATTGGATATCTCCTCAACCCCAAGGACAAAAAAATTGCATTTAAGAATTCCCCATTCACCTTCCCTAAACCATTTGTAGTACTACAGGCTTTTATCATCTTCTCATCCCTCTCTTTTTCAGACTGGAGAGCCGAAGTCTGTCTTTGCAGTTGTGTATCTTTGATCACCTTGCAGCCTTTCTCTATCTCATCTCCAGCTTTCTTATACCTGCCTTGAGGCTGCTGGGGAAGAACCCCAGCAAGCTGTGAAAGCATTGTGAATTTATGCAGTGACATAAGAACATTTTCTGGGTTTACTCCATCCATTTCTTAATAATTCGTAGTGTTTCATTTGTTCTCTTGACCTCCCATGAGCATGAATCAGATGTTTCCAGAATCTATTTATAGTCACTCCAAAATTTATTTCCTGGATAGTAATAGGTAATTTAGAGCCTGTTAATATGTATGAATAGTTTGAGTTATTTTTATTCCATTTGCATTACTTTGCGCTTATGAGTATTAATTTTCATTTGTCATTTTATTATCTAGTTACATAGTATTATGAGATTCTGCTACAGCTCTTTGCAGTCAGCTTTAGATTAGACTGTTCTGAATAATTTGTTATCAGCTGCAATCATCTCAATGCAGTATTTATCCCCTTTTCCAGCTCTTTCCAGTGCTCATATTTTCCATTCTCTGCACCACTCACAGATTTTTCTAGAACATGGTCATCGCCCCCTTCTCAGTCCTTTTCTAGGCTTCCTCAGAACACCATGAAAAAAAAAAGATGCTCCTGAGTCTCCCATTCAGTTAGCACATCTACAACAGGCTGGCTGTGTGGGATTCATCCCACCTAACTTTAGATGGTGACATCTATTTCTGAGCCAAGTTCTCTCTATAATCAAATAGAGAGGAAATAGGCAGTGCTACAGTGGAAGTGATCCAGCTCTAATGTAAATGTCTAAAATGCATCAGATGATTCATGTCCTAAAAGTGTTTATTCCTCCTCATTGACTCCAAGGCAGTCTACAGTGAGTGGAACAGATGCAGATTATCTACGTCAGAGGCAGAGACATCATAAATTAGGTGAGAAGAATTCTGCTTTTCCCACGCAGATCTCAATAGGCTGCAGCCACATAATTTTCCTGATGGACTAAAAATCCAAGAATCACATTCCTTAAAGACCTCAAAGCTGGAATAGGAGAGGACTGGGCTTATCAGAAGTCTACAGGGCAGCATCTTTGTGATTTCCCACATAGGGAAAATGCAACTCCTTTTGCCCTGTATGCCACATGGCAAGGGGCCCACATGCATCCAGGAGCTGGTCCAGGTGGATACAGGCTTCCTAGAACAGAGAGGGCATAGCTGTGCACAGGCAAGATTTCACATGCCCTGTCCCCCATTCCTGCATTATCCTGGCTCCAGAACACCATAATGCCACCACAGTTACTATCAGAATGCTTTGATTTTCTGCTTTTTCCTTGGAAACATGATTTGCATCATTGCATCATTTCTGTAGCATTGCGTCTTCCACAGAAAGATCAAGCTTGTAATGGATATGTGTACTTCAGCTTCTCTGCCCCATCTTACTCAGCACCCTCTCCATTCCACATCACCTGTCACAGAAATCAAGAGTCATGCCTGGCAGGGCATCATTCACTTACAGCTTTCAACTTGTTCCCTCCAGAAGTTAATGGCAAAGCTACGTTTCTAAAAAAGCAATTGTTCCCACAACAGTCCACTGAGGTAGCTAATATAATCCTGAGACACTTGGTAAAGTTACCTTTGAGATTTGTTTTACAGACAATAATACAGAGGAAAAGTGCTGAACTCAGGGAGTACAAAAAATAAAATATTCTAAAAAATCTTATTCCTTTTCCTTTATGCAATATTCACCAGTGCACAAATATCCAGGGAGAATCTTGTTCTAAAACTTTAAAATGTTACTGCAAATTAATGTGCACTGGCTAATACCCTTAAGCAACTGAACTGCTCTGGAAACATATCTTATAAAAATACTTGTTCCTCTGTCAAAGAAATATTCATAAAGAACAACCTATAAAAAGCCTTTAAAATTATAATTATTTCCTTTAACTCCAATTAGGCTACAAGGCAATCTTCTGACCCTAGCTTGGATTAAATACTGTCTGAGATAAGAGCAATGAAGAATAAGATAAAGTATTGGAGACAGACAATATTACTGCTTACCTCAGGAGAAATGGAAATACTGAAGATGATAACAACACAACCTTTATTCATTTTAATTTTATTATAATCTTCTTTACTACAGCTGAACATGGAAGACACATGTCCTCTCCAGACAGAAACCACTGAACGTGGTGTTTGGCTTGGAATTCTTGCCCAGAGACTGGTGAGTAATGCCAGCCCAGGAATGGCAAAAGAGAGAAGGTATTCTCCCAAAAGAAAGCTTGAACCAAGAGCAAAGGATTATTTAAGACTATTCCATGATGAAAAGGACAGAATGTCATTAATCTAATTTTTAATGTAGCATTTAACATAGACATCCTGTACATTTTTCCACATGAGTAATGGTAGAGACTTTGCAAAATCACTTATATACTCCCAGAAACCATTACAGCAATGAGATAGAAAGCACTGGAATTCAGTGTAAAGCCCTATACCAAATGTCTGATAACTAGAACTTTAAGAAACTATGACAGGGAGATGGAGGCTAAGCTAATATAATGAGGTATATAAAGAAAAAGCACGTGATTGCTGTAATAAACTGTTACTGTATGAAGGTAAAGTTCTTCTCTGCCCAGTGGTACAATGTGGATGTCCCAGCTGAGTGCTCACCTCTACTTCATTTTACAGTCAGTGGAGAATAACCAGATATTCTGGAGTATAATTATTTTTTTTCTTAAATTAGACCCTTAAACTAGGACACAGCTGTGGAAACCCCACATCCAGAATCCTATCTTGTGAGCAGGCTCCCAGCCCTGTATTCCTACTGCTCATTTTTATTAAGGCATTTTCTAGCTATTATTGAATGCAAATGATGTGTCTCAAGAGCCTTATTATTTATCTACTCATTCAGAAAATCTCATTGAGCTGCATTCTTGTGTAGCTGCTTAGGACCTGCACAAATGCTAATGGAGCACTCTTACACTTGTCTGAAATTGATTCCTCTCTGCTACACAGAAGAGTTTTCCATGGGGCTTTTTCTTCCCAGAGTTATTCATAGAGCTTCTTCTTCCCCCATAATTATTTTTTATCTTAGGAAGTTAACAGACATGCAGTTACAAATTTGAATTTTGGCATTATGTATATGTTATGTGCCATATCTAGAAAAAAATATACATGATGAATACTCTCCCTCATTAGGGGGTGTTTCAACAGTCTGAGGCCTGGCCCTTTTGGCAGCCCACATGTGCCATGTGCCCCAGGGCCCAGGCCTCACCGTCAGTATTAACAACTTTAATTTATGTAAATAAATAAAAAAAATTAAAATTTTCCTTTCGAGGGACGCAACTGAAATCTAAATTAAAGTAAAGGCATATAAGACAAGTTTTAGGAATCCTTCTTGTGAGTTTTTGAAGATTTCACTGATATTGCTTTTTTCTTTTTTTTTCCTGATCATGCAGACGCTGCTTTTCAGATATTGTAATACAGTTTACAGAAGTGGCTAGAAGTTTTCTCCGCTTTGCCTACCAGGAAATACATTCATCTTATTTTAAGCACTTAATTATTGAGTATTCAGAATTAGTTACATCAGATAAAATCTTGGAAAAGTTCCTTTTAACTACAGCAGGTCTAAATTTCACCTCAGGGTAGATTTTCAGAACAACTGCTGGTTCCTGACTCAGAGAGATCAGTGGAAGTCTCAAGTTCTCAGAGAAGCAAAAACTCTGGGTCTAGATATAGGAACCTCAAGGCTGAGCAAAAACATCTCAGTTCAAGCAGTGCCTTTGAAAATCTGCCTGCACATGTAGGAATTTATCACTTTCAGTGTTCCACTCATGATCTGCTCACTGGGCTGCACAGCCTAACCCGTGAGATTTCTATCACAGTTCCATCTAAGGTAAAAAGCCAAAAATGGCTTTTTTATCAATACTGCTCTTCTTGTAATTTGAGTGCTTTGGATTGCTCATTGCAGCTTTGCCTCATTCAGGCCAGACACAGAGGGAGGCAGAGGATCTTGACAGAGATCAATAATGTAGTTTAGACAAGGCATTACGGGAGCGTCTGTCTGCTTTGGTATCTCCCTCTGCTTTTCCAGAGGGGATAATGGGCTTTGACATCTTGCCAGCCCTGCCATCCTAGAGAAGAGTTCATTGCTAGTTCAGCTCTGAGTGTCTCCTGTTTATCCACCATCAACTACAGCACTCTTAGGAAATTATTTCTGTCTGGTGTTTCCATCCTGAAAAGCTACCCTACAATGCACAAAACAGTGTTCTGATTTGCACAGCTCATGGTGATCTCCCAGGAAATAACTCCTGCATTTTTCCCCTATGCTTGGGGCAAATGAGTAGGAAGCTTTCTACCTATTCTGAATATGATGTGTATTTTTATTTTACTTACTCCAAATATTTTTTTTATTTTACTTTTATATCTCTTGACTATTATATATTAAGCAGCAGTCTTCTGAAACAGCTATTTCCCAGCAAAGGGAAATCAGAATCCATTGAATAAATCCCAGATGAAACAAAATGCTGAATTTTCTGTATTGTCTCCTGGAAATGGTTTTCAGTGAGCTCGAGAGCAAAATAGTATCAGTAAAATTAACAACAGATGAAGAAAAAACTAAGATGTGAAGTAAAGAACTGAGGGAAAATTTTTCTGGTGAGGCTTGCAGACATCAAATTAAATGCAAAATCAGGAAAACTTCTTTATCTCACAGTGTGTGCAGGTGGAAAACATTCTTGCAGCAGTACCTTAAAGGTGATGGTAAAGAAGAGAATGAAGGCAAATGCCACAAGAACAGGAAAAGTAAATTAAGTAAAACAGGAACAGGTTTGGACAGCTAGGTCCAGATGCCCAAATAGGTTGGAAGATGCCACGTTATCTGTGACATGCTACTGTGAAATCTTTATTTTGTCTGCCCTCCCCAATTTTCTCTCCCCTCTCCACCTCGTCACATCTTATGTCTTGTGACCACTTCCAGCACCTCTCTGTAATAATTAATAATCCCCAGGTCCTGCTGTGCCATTTCACCTGTTCCTGATATTCCTGGAAACCCTGGGAGCTGTCATGCCCTACCCAGGCAGGCCTGCTGCAAGACCCTGGCTCACACCTGCAGCTGCAGCTCCCCCACCAGCCTGCTTCCTCCATGCTCTGCCCCATGCTCAGAACATCCTGTGCAAGGCAGTGTGCTTCTCTATTCTGTCATGCTTTTTCCATATTGATCCACTTTCATTTCAAGCCCCCAAGAAAACTGGGAGGGGAAAAATTCTGCTTTTACAGTTTTCCTAGAAATCTCTTTCTTCTGTCTGTCCCCTAATATGCGAGGCCTTTGCTAAGTGACTGATGTTCTTCTGAATATGGCTTCATACTTCCTCAGTTTCTGCATAACTTTGTCAAAACCAGTATGTGCTTCCTCCCAAAAACTCCTTGTTCTATTCTGGTTTGATACCCATCTTCCTTCATGGCATTACAACTGAAGTGAGTTATTTAGGGCAGGGACACTGTGTTTCCATTTCCATTACAGAAAGCTTACTAAGTTCTCCATGACTATAAAATAACAATTTTCCCAGCATTCTTAGCTGGGACAAGGTTGGGGGCTCCAGAAAGGCTGGTCACTTCAAGTCCTGCAAGCCCTGCTTCTGGATGTTGTCATTCCACAAAATATTCCTTCAAATGAGAATTTTTGTGGCTGAGTGCCAGAAAATTATGTAATGTCTGTAAAATGTGAGGCACGGAATGGATTAGTACTTTGTCTGTCAGCTGAAAATTTGGGTTATTTTCATGTGCTGGGATAAAGGTGGTTCAAAGAAATCGTGAAGCTGCCACAAACATTCTGTTACCATTTGTCTGTTCAGAGCTAACGCTGAAATATCTGTGGCAGTGCTGCTTCTGTTCCACCACTGTGTAGGCAAAGGATCATTGTAGGAGATGTGAAAGTGGGACACACGATCTGCAGCCCACTTAAACCCAGGAAGTTGTGCAATTAGTTGAATTCAAAGTGATAATTGACCAACTCATGATTATTCTTAGGATAGAGCAGGAAAGATGGTTTGGTGTGTCTCAGCCACTTCAGGCTTTCTGGTTGTCTTCTTTATATATTTAATTAAATACATTTGAAGGACAAATCTAGAGGCTAATGAGCTTTTACAACTCTCATTGAAATTAAAAGCAGCTGCACACGTTCCTGAGGTTTTGAAAGAAATATATTCATCTCATAAAAAATACATTAGATGACCATTAAAGTTCTAAAACACGACAATAAAAGCAAATACATTTATAATTAGTGCTGCCCCTCATTCCTTAGACACAGGCTGGCGTCTCCACTACTCAATCAATGCTTTTCCCTTACTTTGTACTTTCTTAATTTTGTCTTCATGTTTGCATTCAGAGTTCTTCTGGATGAAAAGTACTATAAATAAGCAAGCTGCTATTACTGCTGACCGCAGCCTATGACAGCCTCTCAGAGCTTCTTGTTTTTCTGGGTGTCAGATTGACTTGAAAGAAACTGGTTACATGAGTGATGAGTGCTTGTCCTCATCTGGGCAAGTTGCTCTAGAATAAACACAGGAATATGAGACAAAGATTTCATCCTGTCCATTTAGGGACTTGCAAATGCAAAACTATTTCATGTCAGAGGTAGAGAGTGATGATGGTGCCAGATGATGGGACAAAGCCCAGTGGTACATGACTGATTGCTTTGGGAGACAAAGCTTTCATTTACCTAGAAAGGCAGATTATAAAAAATGTTGGCAGCTCACCCCTGAATATACACTCCATTTCATGTGATGGAATTCCAGAAAAATGTGTCATACTAAGGGAATTAAAAGTTGATGATTATATTGACAGGGGCACAGGAAATAAATAGATTATTTTAGTGGGCAGAAAGATTCCTTATCTTGCAAATCTAGACAAAGTACATAAAGTAAGTTGACAAGTATTTTCATATAAACAGTGGTAAATAATGCTATGATGTAGCAGTTGCACAAACTAGTGTGTCTCTGCCGACCTTGAATAGACCAATAGGATAAACTTGTTTGAACAAGCATATGTTTCATCACAGTCATAAACACTGAGTGTGGATTCTGAGACATGTAGACTGAGATCTTGGAAAGCATGGATGCTGTAAATACTGTGGAGGTCCCAACATGTAGTCAGCTAAATGTGTGTTGCCTTGTATCAGCAAAGAGGAACTTCTATTGCTATAGCTAAGGCAGTGAGTATTATTATTGTCTGAGACAAAGGGAATTTCAAATGCTTGTATCTGCACATCAAAGAGACATTGACAGATGGGATAGAGCTCAATGAAAGATTCAAGCTGCAGAAGACATATTTTCTTGTCTCTCAGTGTAAGTGATAAGTTCCAGTTTTGCTTGTTGTGAACCAATAGTGTAAGCGAGGAACTGGAGACTGAAGAAAATTGTCACTCTGTAGGATTCCCTGATTTCTTATCACAGGCATTAAAGTACTGTGCATCGTGTAGAAAACAATGATGAAGGACCATAGCCAAGAGAGCAAATCATTTGGAAAGGGTTTCGCTCCCTTTTTGTCAGCATCCAGGCAGTATTTTAGTCAGCTACCATGGAGCTGACACTGGGCTGCACAAGTTATTGCCTCCTTGAATGGAGAAGGTAACGAAAGTACCACAGCTGGGAAGCTCCCAGTAATAAACATCATTAGAGCAGTGGAGAAAAATGAAGATATGAAGTTGCATTTGAAACAGTGTACTTCTATTCTTCCATCCCTGCACACTTCCGACAGAGACAAAGGAGTAGGAGATATAAACAGAGGGAAGACTATGGAGGCATAAATCACAAAGGTACATCATAAGGATGCAAAAGGGCAGGAATAAGATGAAAGAAAATAAGAAACACGCTTAAGGATACCTCATATTCTAGAAGAGTTGCACTGTTACAGTGATATTAGCATAGAAAGAAGAGAAACTTAAGCAGTTAGAAATGTGTGAGTTTGATGGAGTCCATCAAACTTTCCTGTCTCCCAGCTCTGCCCATTCTTATAGGGGTAGGAAGGGAATGAGGGGCTGAGGATTGGCTACCCTGACACTTCCTCTCCTCTTATGGTCTCAGTTTCTTCTTGCATTTCCTCTGCATGCCTCAGACTTCGACTTGGTGTCTCTTGCAGAGTTACATAAGTCACCCATCTGGAAGCAGTATGCTGTGCAGGCAAAGAAAGGATGCTGCTGCTTTGAAATTTAGAAACAGAAAAAGAAGAGTAACTCAGACACTGTGGCTGTGAAATATTGACTGGTTTAATTATTTTTGACACACGAATTCCCTCCATTTACTGAAGAACTATGGAAAATTTATCTACTCTTACACCTTTACCTTTACTCTGTAGGAGAAGTTTTAGCTCTGTTTTTCAGTATTATGTTTTTCAGACTTATCTAATTTTTTCCCACTGTCTCCTTTCACAGTAATGAGGTTCTGTTTGCAATAGATATCAACATGTTTACTGTAATTATATGCATAGTAATATAAGTAATACATGGATGAGAACACATATTCTGGTTTTGTTTACTATGTTTTTTCTGTTTATTTCTTCTTGCCCTCAAATGTGATGCTGCAGAATCTTTTCCTTTAAGTGAGAGATTATAGAGGCTGAAAGCCTCTTAGCAAAAGAGTCTGTCTCTTTCCCCTGGAAGTAATACCCTTAGGCACTCCCTCGTCATAACAGTTACAAAAAGGTTGCTCCCAGCATGCCTCCCTGTTTCATGTAAATTACCTGTACCCCATTGGCCCTTCCCCCTTTGTACCTCCCCTGAGCCCTCAGATAATTTGTTTGCTGCTCTACCCCCACATCCTCGGCTCTCCTGTATCAACCCTGCTCCCTCAGTCCCTTGAGCCAGTTCATCCCTGGAGCCCTTCAAGGAAGAAGAATAAAGCTTTGCCTTGGATCACCACACGCGGCTCCCGTCTCTTCCTCCTTCATGGCCGAAGCGGAGAGTTCACAAAGAGCTGAAATCATCCCTCTCCACCCAGGAGTGAGCACGGAGGACGTGCCTGTGCCTTGAGGACGTCCTCCCCAGGACACTTCCCTAGAAGGTCACAGCTCTCCACCACCGCCCCAGGGCCCTCCACGACAGGAGATGTGGTAAATTCTGCCCTCTTTTACTACAAGCACAAGCAGGGCACCAATTCCCTTAGCTCATGTTCTTTTATCTTCTGCCTTCCCAGGTTTCCTTTTGTCTCAAACCAAGCCCTGCATGGACACAATCATTTGTCCATCCAGCTGACTCCCAGACCAGGATTGTTAAGGAAACCAAGCAATTACCCAGCAGCAAATGCAGTATCTCTGGTTTTGTCAACCCTTCTGCTTTTTTCGAACACAGAGCACCTGAGGAAAGGCAAGGTGTCCGTAGTGCCACAAAGGAAATTTTTTCCTGAAAGAAAGTGGTACTGCTTTCCAAACACCTGCACAACAGCCTCAAAGGAAAGTTAATAAGCAAAGCCTGTGTTTTAGTTTAATTGATTTTTTTGGTCAATATATTAAATAATGTTATAGTTTTGATTTGCTCATTTAAATATACTTTTTTTTTGTTGTGAGACAGAACTAGGGGCAAAAGCAAGGCAGGTCTAAAACTTAAAATGGGATAAAAAGAAATTTAATAACTAGAGAAAGGAACAAAAACAATATAGAATAAGATCTTTGGACCATTTCCTTTTCTTCTCATTCTAACCTTCATAACAACAAAACAAACATACAAAAAAACTATTTCAGTAGGTTCTTAAATAGTCCTTTCTAATTTACTTTAGAGAGAGATGATTTTTCTTGTTAGGCTATAGGGATTTTTTTACAAGGAAGGAAAAAAAAAGCAGTTTTTTCGTGGCTTCATTTTCACGATTTGCATCTGCCTGGGAAAAAACTTGCAAATCGTGAAGCTTTTCCCATTTTCACAGCATTCTTAAAGCTGTGTTTATGGGTTATGTTAAACTCATGGGGTAACTCATGGGTTTACTTTTAAAAATGAACTGTTTTAAACCAAAAATTCTCTTTATTTCTCTCTGTTCATGCTTCATTTCCAGAAACAGACATCTCCTTTTTCCCTTGGGGCAAAGAATCTTTAACATAGGTGCTTTTGGTCAATGATTTATCAAATGGAACACTCTAACTCCCCGATGTTTTTCTCCATGGTTTATAGAAATTTTTAGTGCAATATTAGTTCATTCTTACAACTTTACAAAAGAATTTTTAGTTATCTTCACAGCATTTCCTTATTTTTTTTCCATCTAAAGAAACTTAGCTCTTGCTTTGCTGACTTTGGAGTATTTTCTTTTTTCCCCTCTCATATTCAAAGGAAGATCAAAGGTCTGCAAGTCTTATTTGAGCACTAAAGAGTTAAGATTTCACACAGGGAACACAAGGCTGCAATGCTGGAGCTGTGCCAGGATCTCAGGAGACTCAGGCTGCACTGGAAAGGGGGAGGAGGGGGAATGGTTGGGATCTCAATCAGCCTCCCTTGGTCTCAGCTACAGCACCCACTGTTGATGGCCACTGCTCCTCCCTGCCGGGCCATGCCAGCTCCCCAGACAGGGGCCCTGGCCTGCCCATGGCCATCCCTCCTCCATGCCAGCTCCCCAGACAGGGCCCCTGGCCTGCCCATGGCCATCCCTCCTCCATGCCAGCTCCCCAGACAGGGGCCCGGCCCTGCCCACAGCCATCCCTCCTCCATGCCAGCTCCCCAGACAGGAGCCCTGGCCCTGCCCACAGCCATCCCTCCTCCATGCCAGCTCCCCAGACAGGAGCCCTGGCCTGCCCATGGCCATCCCTCCTCCATGCCAGCTCCCCAGACAGGAGCCCTGGCCCTGCCCATGGCCATCCCTCCTCCATGCCAGCTCCCCAGACAGGAGCCCTGGCCCTGCCCATGGCCATCCCTCCTCCATGCCAGCTCCCCAGACAGGGGCCCTGGCCCTGCCCATGGCCATCCCTCCTCCATGCCAGCTCCCCAGACAGGGGCCCTGGCCCTGCCCATGGCCATCCCTCCTCCATGCCAGCTCCCCAGACAGGGGCCCGGCCCTGCCCACAGCCATCCCTCCTCCATGCCAGCTCCCCAGACAGGGGCCCTGGCCCTGCCCATGGCCATCCCTCCTCCATGCCAGCTCCCCAGACAGGGGCCCTGGCCCTGCCCATGGCCATCCCTCCTCCATGTCAGCTCCCCAGACAGGGGCCCGGCCCTGCCCCCTGCCAGGCCCACAGCCCTGCAGTGGAGCCAGGCCGGGCCCTGTTACCTGCACTGCTGCTGAAGAGAAAGTGCTTTTTTCTGGGTTACCACCTTCAAAATGTGTTTTCACGGAGTGAACTAACTTTCTCCAATTGGTTCCTCAGGCTCTCAATAACCAAACCAGTCTTCAATTGGTCCCATCAACTCACAGGGGAAGTTCTCATAGAGAAAAACCTCTTGACTCTGCCCTCCCCCAGGTGTCACCAGGACAGGCTGGGAGAGAGAATTTAATAGATCCTCACTATCTACATGGAGAGGTTACCTGTGCTCTTCATCCAAGTTCTTCAAGTTCACTTTCTCAAATTATGTTTCCATACCCTAGGAAATATGCTGAGGACTCTGCCTTTGCTGTTATCTGAGTGTCTGCATACTGAGACTTGCATTTCTGGTTTTAAAATTAAATCACAGTATGGTATTTGGAACAGAGCTTGGAGAAAATTTTCCAGACAATGGCTACACAATGCAGCTGCCTGTCAGTGAGAGGGTACAATTCCAGGAGAATTTCAAATGTCAACAAGATGAAAATTCTATTGGCATTCTTCTGGCTTTTTAGTGTGTTCTAAAAGCTGATTTATATTAAAAAAAGGATCTGTCTCATTGGCATAAAACATTTGTGGTCTCAAGATAGTAGTCAAGGTAGAATATAGACACTATCATGGTTACAAAATATACAAACATTCATAGGAAAGTTTGGTTTGGGTAACAATGCATTAATGAATAACAGAAATAACTCTTGAGGGGTCATTTATCAAGTCAAAGAAAAATCAAAATATTTGGAATATAGCATATTTCTTTCATACTTGTCATTAGTACAAGTCCCATCAAGAACGCTGCATTTATCCTGAGCTCTGCTGATAACAGATCAGATGATCAGAGTAACAGAATTCTTTCTCATTGTATGGGCAGGCTCTTATAAACTAAATCTTAAGAGTCTGACAGCTGATTTCAAGACAATTGCTCTGGAGATTTCCTTTCACTTCAGGAACTCAGTTCCCTGTTGCATGTAGTCAAGGCAAAGTAATGATCCTCCTCTATCCAATTTTCAAAAGCCTTGAGAAAGGTTTTTTTTGGTTGGACAGAATAGCTCCAGTGTATCCTAGGAGAAACATCTCTTTTTTTTGCATCTTTACTAGAGAAGAGAAACTATTCAATAGTCCACATTGTCATGTGCAAGATACATGTATAATTCCGAGCTAGGTTTATCGGAAAATACTAGCACTTTAGTCAGACACTTTGAGCAATGGCTTTTCTACATCAGTCAGAGGAACATTTTCATTTACAACTTTCAAATATATTGTCAAGGTTAATGTGATTTCATAGCCAGAGATAATTTCTTTCCAGCTCTAGTTCTCCATCATTCAAATATCAAAACCAGGCAATAAACTGAGCATGGGTAGTGATGGTCTTATCTGAAAATAATGGCTCACGAAGAGCATCTCCAGAGTGGGCAGTGGTACTTTGCTTCACTTTTTTAAAGGTTTTGCTTAATGAGAAACTGGGCCTTCCATCAAGATGTGATTTCTACCTACATTGCAGACTACAGATTGAGGAAAGCCTGTGCCTCAACTCACACCCCTTCTATCCAAACTGCTTTCTTTTCCAGGTCAGTAGTTTTCCTTCTTATGACTCTTTGGTTGATACTTGTCTTCCTCCTTTGAAAAACACATGAAAGTTCCTGTGTTTGAAACCAAATATTAGCTGACAAATATTACCCTACTGCTGAATTGTTTAATATACTTTGGTATTGATTTCTTCTTTATTCCTACTCCAGCATACACAAAGCCAATTATTATTTACCAAATCTACATCATCATCATCAAGATTAGGAGGTAATTCTTAGTTTTCTGTATTGGCTGGCAGTTGCTTTCCATAGTCCTTACCAGCCTAATAGAGGCAGAACACCATGCAATCTGACACAGTCAGTGTAGGCAGTAGCAATAATTTTGATGCAGTTGCACTAAAAACTGACATGTGCTATTCTGTAGATGCAAAAATATTCATATATTCTTTATTAAAATTCTGACCTCAGTTTTTACTTCAGATAACAGATGCAGCATGATCACACTGTGTTTTTGCCAAATACATTCTCTATATGATCTTCATTAATACTAGAGGTCCTTTCAAGTTTCTTCAAGTATGAAATTAAGAAGCACCAGTGAGAAGGAAAATATAAAATAAGCCCCAAAAATTCTCAGGCATGCCAGCAACCAATCTGTTTATCATTTTAAGGTACTTGTTGACCCTTCTTTCAGCCATCACTTTTTTCAAGATGTTCAAAATACAGAAGCAATGAAAGGAAATCACTTGAGACTGAAAATGTGCCATGAAAGAAAGAGTGTAGTAGAGGAAACAGTCCAGGAATACATGCATATATGATGTGACTGCTGCTGTCTTAAGTGAGATGGGCAGAGGTGAAGTGAAATGGGAAGAAGAATTTTGAAGAATTTTAAAAAGAAGCAGTGTACCTGGAATACAAATGCTCCACTGGAATACCTGAGCTGTACAATCAGGAATCCATAGCCCAAAGAACTGGTCAGTTTTATAAGGGTACTATTTGTAAATCATGCATGTCTCACATGCTCTCTCAAATGAAAAGATTACAACTGAAATCAGAGATACACTATGGCAGGTCTCTGATTTCCTGCTTCTGTTTATTTTCTTGTCAATCTACTACACTGAGAAATTTAAGAGCTTTCAAGAACATGCTTACCCATAAATTAATTCCAAGGCTAATTAACTCTCTCTTCACTTGATTAATGTTTTTTTGGAAGTGGTAAGAATGCAACAAATAAAAGCAAAATTATAAGAAGCAAGCCACTGTGTCCTTGAGACATAGATGTCTGGTGACAAACATGTTTTGAGTTTTAGGAACCCACATAACAGGATAGTCAGAAAGCATCTTTCAAAACCTATTGCCAAATGTAGGCAATGATAGTGTGAGATGACTGCTTCCAGGAGATGAAATGTCATTTTCAAGTGGTTCATTTGAGCAGAAAAGCTGTAACATACCTTATGCTCTGTCAGGAGTTTCTAAAGCAACACATATTTAAAAGCATGACCTCAGTGAATGCTGAGCAAAGGGGCTCGGAAGCCATGCAAGCTTCTACTGTAATTTTGATTTTCAATCAAAATGTCATTCTGTTCTTTCCAAGCAACTATGTTTTTCTTTAATGACTGATTGTATCTAACTGCAAAGACTTGAGCTATGTTCAGGAATCTTCCCTAGTACTCCCCAGTGTGCTAAGGAATTTCAGTATTGCAACAAACGTTTTTGAGAAGAGTTCTACAGAATTTTTTTGTTTCAGTGTACAATTTCTCCCACTGCCAGCCTTTCTTTATAAACTGACGCAGATTCAAGTTAAGTTTTGTCTTAAATAAAGACAAGAAATTTCTGCTTATTTTCTTAGTTGTTGTCCATTGACTGAGATCACTTCTGAGTCTATAATCACTATCTTCCCAAATAGTGATGTAACAGTTTAACATGTTTATAGCGAACAGCATTACTTATGCCCTTTTAAAGTGGTGAATTTGTCACTGAACTTCTCCACATGAAGTTTCATCTTCAAGCCAGAAAGAATAAAGATATTTGAGCTGCAGTAAGAGGACACTGAGGTTTAAGTTTACAGCCCATGCAGTCACTGTAACTCAGTCATCATTGCTGAGCAAAGAGCAGTGATTGATTTGGAACTGGCTACGAGACTCCTGTGCAAAGTCCCTGGCACCACTTAAGTGTCTTCTGCACTCTATTTAGTGCTATCAAGCATTAAAGAAAATATTGAAACAGGAAGAAATTACCCATACCCTGGTAATGTTGGGAGACAGTTCATTTCCCACCACGAGAGTTCCAGCAGAGCTGCTGCCTGGAGACAGGTTTCACTCCACGTGCAGCACAGAGCATTAGCTCACGCTTATTGTATGAAGAGGCCTGTACCCCAGAGTCCCAAAGAAGATTGCAGGAGTGCAAAGCCCACACTAAATGTTATATAAAGACCCCTCAGAGAGACTTCCAGCCTCTTGCACCTGTGTCCTGAGAGGGATGTGTGAGCAAGCAGCCCTGGTGGGATGGAAAGCTTCATGCCAGGCAGCAGAGATGGAAGATCCCCACAGCTGAGCACTGGCAACTCCCAGGAACAGCCCTGGGGCTCAGGAGGGTACACAGGGAGAGGCCATGGGCCAGTGACATGGATGGTGGCCAAAGACCAGTGTCACCAAGACTGTGGGTGGAAGAGCAGATGCCAATACCTGCCAACACCAGAGGTCCCTGGGGTTTGCCAAGGAAAGGGTGTGAGGTGATGCACTGGCATCTCCCTCCAGTTAATTTTGTTCTGTGCACTCAAATACCAACTTTAATACATAGCAAAAAAAATCACAGTTCAGAGAATTTATTTAATCTGGTTCTCACAGTCGGTTTTGGGTGTTATTCAGTTTTGTTGGTGGTGGTTTGGTTTTGATTTTTTTTCCAGCAAGATGATTTCACAACAAGAAATTAGAACTCCAGAGTAAGAAGCACAAGAAATATTACTGAAACCAGATGAAGTATTTGACTTCAGTTCAATTACCCAGATATCTATTACCTCTACTCTTTTTACTGGAGTGTTTAGGAGGTCCACTGAGAATATACAAATTTCAATGAGTCAGAAGATAATTGGAGTATCCAAGTGCTTCATATGTCTTTAGTTACCAGCATAAGCAACTCATATATTGTTGTCTCAGTCTGAGACACTTGTTCTCCTACAAAATGTAGTATCCTGCATGAAAAGCCAGCAAGTTTTAAACTTTGATCACCAAGCCATTCAGGTAATCCAGAAAATTACTCAGAAGGGTGGTAGGTGCTTGCTATACTGAAATACTGATTGCATCTATGTTCACTGATGCCTGTTTTTTAAAACATTTCCTATAAAACCAAGCTGCTGTCAGTTATTAGTATATGGCCAGCTTAAAATAACAGCAGTCTGAAGACAAAAATTTCTGTGTGTAAAGATTGTGCTGCTATTGTAAAGAGAATAAGTTCAGCAAATGGCAAATTGGAAGGGGCTGAAGATGAAGAATTAGGGAAAATTTAAGATAAAAATTTTTTTAAAGTCTGATCAATTCTTGTTTAGCAATAATTTTGAGCACGACAAAATACTCTACTTCAGTGGATGTTAATTACTGTTAATAGTAACCATAGTGGCAAAGAAAAAAAAAATTAAACCAAACAAAAAAACCTGAACAAATAAAGCAAACTTCCAAAACTTCCAGAAAATAAGTATTTTGCAGTAAAACAAGGGAGGATGGAAATAAGCAAGCCAAAATCATGTTTTGCTATAATATTTGCTTTATGATATCACTTTTTCAATGTTACAGTGAAGAAATGAGGTTTCCCCCTGGCCCAATCAAGCTCTTTTTGGCCTTCCCTCCCTCCACCACTGTACCCAAGAGTGACACCCAGTGATCCACCCACTTGGAGCTGTAAAACCAGAGCATCATACCTATTTACCAGATGTGTCATCTCCAACGTTTCCAAGTGGACTCAATCCTCCTATGAGCAAGGCTTTTGGAGTCTGTGCTCAGTATGATGCTGCAGTGACTACAGGGAAGCATCTTCAGGACATATGATATATTTGTCCCTGGCAACACAGTGCAGAGGAAAAACATTGAAATAATAAAACTTCTGCACTTATGACACCCAGCTCCAGATTTTCCATTAATTCTGATTAACTGGATATTTAAAACTGCATTTTAAGATTTACTTTCCTGTCCATCAGAAGTTTCTGAGAGACAGACTATGCCGTTTTCAAGGCAGGCTGAACATTAGATCTTCTATGCATGTCAGGATTTCTTTGTTACACCTGGTTGTTTTCACTGGTAAGAACCTGAGTTACTGCATGTAATGAAGTTACTTCATGTGTATCAACATTGTGGATTACACAGCACATATTACCAATATTCTTTAACCACCAAGCAATTGAACTAGAGCTGTTGCCACATTTCTGGATAGCCAGTAAGAGCTCCTGGAAGATTTAACTCTTTAGTTCTATAGCAATAATTGACCATAGAAGGTATCAAAGAGGTCAAAGTTGTCAATTAATAATCTATGTATAAAAGTAGAGTTAGTATTCTGGTAAATTGAAATCTCCAGGTTTTTTACATTTATATGTAATAATGTTCCAGTATTGAAAAAAAACCAAACCAAAACAAAAACAACACCTAACCAATTTGTTACCTTAATGTCATGTTCAAAGTAATAGATAATCCCATGATTATTTTGTAGATCTTTTCTCTTTTCTGGTTCCCTTTGCTCACAGATGTTAGTATAGAAAAGAATATTCCTTCTGCTGATAGTTTCTGTTTGTTTTATGGATTTTGGAGAGATGTCAGGAGTTTCACACAATTTGCTCAAAATTTCCCTGCAATTTTGTTTCTTACATAGCACATAATAAGATAGGTCCATGAGGAGAATCTACCCAGTAGATTTTGCATGTACAGTAGGCTTTCCTCTAGAAAGCCCCAATATTTGAAGCAGTTGCAACACCTACAGGTCAGGTACTGATCTTGATTTAACAAGAACATAGCAAGTCCATCAGAACTCCTAAACTTTTTTTTTCCCCTCTTTTCTTGATAATTCTTTTAAAGTTGGCTGAAGATGTAATCCTGTTATGTTGAGGCAGTTTCCTTCTGACACAAGAACAAGAGGATTTATGCCCTGCACTGTAGAAGAAGTGATTGAATAAATGGGAGAAGGCAGGAAATGAAGCTGCTCTCGAGTCACTACACATGTACAAGGAGTGAGTGGCTGTTACTCACACAGGTATGAATAACGCAGTGCGACGCCTGTGCCATCCTGCATTAGCCCAGCATGTTTCACATGCACTCATGGCTATGGAAATAGAAACAGATTGTGAGTCAGAGAAAAAGTTGAGTCAGAATGAATATGTGAAGTGAGTAGAAAGGAATGAGCAGAGACATTAATTTTGCCTGTGAAAGGTAGTAAGGCAAGACCAGTCAAAGAACTGCAGCAAATGGAGCACCCAAAGGGCAACTCAGTAAAATTACCAAGATATGTTGACAGCTGAAATGACAGGTATTTCTATTATCCACAGCAGTTACATCTGCATGTTACAGAAGCTCAGGTGGCAGTTTATGTAAATATTTTGGGTACCTTTTGTTCACATCATTTCCCAATGCCCTTGTTTTCATTATCTAAGACCTGTTTGTACTGTAAATAAATATAAAGGTAAAATACAAATGCTTCTCCATGGCAAGGTAAGAAGTCTATAGGAGTACTCTCACAGACTGCATATATGAAGGAGATACAGATACTTGACTTCTTGATATGTGATTTATTTCACAGAGCTTGAAAGAGCTGGAATATTGCAATTTAAAATGCAACAGGGAAAATGTGCCAGAGAAGCTTTATGTAAGAAAATGGGACCAAAGAAAATCAGATTTCCTTCTTAAGATATCCATGATTTTCTGGTTTTTAGAATTCACAGATAGCATGAACCTAGTGTATATAGAGTATTTGAGTGTTGCAGCTCTGATTTAATTAAGGTTTTGATCAAGGACAGAGAAATGTTTACAAGATGTTAGTTTTATCATATTGTACTTCATTCAGTGTCTTGGATTTCAGTCAATAATTCTGTTAACAAAACAGTTGTCTTCTCAAGATGAACTTGAAAATAATTTCTTGAAATAGAAATCAAATTGACCAAAATAATTTACAAGCCCTAAAGTAAGATAAGCTGTACCATGCACACATGCTGCTGAGCTTCAATAAGCCATTATGACAGGGGGGAAAAAGATACCTTGTCATGATAATATAGAATTCACTCTAGATTTTTTTTGTGTTAAAAATATGTACGTTTGGAAGACATTATAAAACTCAGATCGGTTCAAGTGAATTGGTTAAAGAGGCTCTCTTGTTGAAAACTCGCAGTTTGCAAAGACAGGCAATCTATTAGGCCAATTTACATCACTGAGAAAACAAAGAAGCTTTCAGGCACACAAATACTTGTACAGGTCTGAAAAAATAGAAGCATTTTGCAAAGGTAAACAAATGTAGAAGAATATAAGTTTAAAGTGAGTTTAAATATTGAGTTTAAATTGACTGCTGAGTAGCAAGACATGACAGAAAAAGTTGCAGGCAGCAAACGTAGGACGTGATCATTAAGACAGATGGTGATTATTTCCTGTGGGTCAGAAAGCAAAAAATAATCACAACTAGCTGAATGTGTTTAGCTCATCCTGACAATTAGTAGTTTACAACAGAAAGCATTAGCATTGATTTTTTTCAAATATATCATTCATAAGGAGGAAAATGCTATCAAGTTTTAACATAAAGCCTGGGTCCATACTGGTTAACTGACCCAGGAAAGATGAGTGAATTTTTTATTAATTTCTGAACCTGACCACTCAAAATAAAATATTTTCAGCTTACTAGTGAAATCAGCCCCAGTTCCACCTATGTGTTATTCCATAGTTATGACAATATAGAATAAGGTCTTGCAGACATATACGTCTCTAAGCATAAGAACAGTCCTATTGATATCACCGGATGAATTATATGTTTAGCATGTGTTGCAAATTTTGAAGACCGTGTAAAAACCGAGAGCATTCTTTTACTTCAGCAAATTCATAAATGTTTGAGGGTTAATTTTAAATCAAAGTAGCACATTAGAAGCTAAAAGGCCATGATTGTCATCAAAACTGTAATCCAAAATTTTCTGTTGATATCACAGGCTCTCCCTATCTGAATTGACAATAATTGAAAAGCTTGTTGACAGCACCAAAAGAAACCTCATGGACCACATTGACAAGAATCCTCCATCTGATCTTAAAACAGCTCTTTGGAGAGATTTATGGAAGGTGAGAATGGTGATGTGTGGACAAATCTGAACACCCTCCAGTCAAGACACAGCAATTTCAGACAGGAATCCTTCTGTGCTCTCTACCACAGGAAATCCAGCAGTCACTCCAAGCCAGGGAGTCTGGCAGAGCTCTGCTGCACAAGGGGTTTGGGTCTGGCTGCTCTGCACTGTTGAGTGTGTCCTGATCCACACAGTAATCAGTCCCAGCTGGCTCCCAGTAGAAGCTCTGCAACAGCTCCCCCGTCAAAAACAACAATAATCAAACCATATTAAATTTTTTCAAATGCCAGCGCATTCTACAGTTTATGGTGTTTGCCATAGCATATGAAGCTCCATATGTTGGTTTTTGTACCATCAACACTGAGTTTGTCACTTCTTCGTGCACCAAGTCCCTTTTCTTCTGTGTTTGGATTTTGTAGTGTCAACCACATCTGAGATTTTCTCTGTCTGCTGCCCTACTTAGGAACAATGCTGTGCAACATGAACCTTTGCCCAACACAGTCCAGGGCTCTAACCATCTTCTCTGAGATCCTTTGTTGAGGTACAGTGACTATCACCTGTAATCTTATTCTGAACCAGGTACATTTTCTTAAATGGTAATTTATAACATTTATACACCAAACACACCAGTACCACCTGTAGTCAGAAACAATGCCACCGATAGCCCTTTTGGTCCGTTTCTCCATTCAGATTGCTTTTTCTTTTCTGTTTTCTGATCCCAGGTATTCTTCAGAGAGTCTAAGCATCCAGAGTTTTACTTCACCCATTTTTTTCCTTTTTTCTAATAGCACAGCTGCCTGTGGCATGAGAATTCAGCTAATACCACATGACTTTTCTGAAAGCATCTTTAAGATAACTCATCCAAAAAATTTACTCTAAAAAAGATGCCTTCAGCCTTGTCGTAAGTTTGGGGGGTTTTTTTACTCTCTTGGTCTTAAAAAAATCTAGTCATGAAACTGTATTTTCAGACTTACATGAGGTTTTCGTCATATTCTAAAATCCAAGAAAGAAGAAGCCATTAAACAGGAAAGTAAACTTTCCTTTTTCATCAAAAAAGAAAAGAATCTGAGTGTCTTTTGTGTATTATTGTCAAGCAAAATGCAAAGTCTAAAATAAAATTGAACTAAATAGCCTCACAAAATTACTTAGAAGTGGGATGTTCCTTTGTCATCATCATCTCTAGAATCTTTGTGAGACTATCAGCTAATTCTGCATGTGGTATGCTGTAAATAAAATATCACACAAATGCTTTTCTTCCTGTAGCAGAACTGAGTGATTAATACCACTCTGCTGTGCTCTTCACCCTTCACTTTAATGAGTCATGCAGTCTGGATAATAGTGGACCCTCATCCTTTTTAGTTAGGGATATTTGAATACTTGGTAAGTTTTCAGAGCCACTACAATCAGGATGTTATACATTAAAAGAGGGATGCAAGATTACAGCTTTTGACACTCTCCCACCTCAAAAATAAATTCAGCAATCATGATAAGATGAAATCATCTCCTGTTTTTCTGAGAAACTGGAGAAGACTTGGTTGTTGGGGTTTTTTTAAAGAACAAAAAAACACCAAACTGGTCTCAAAATTACTCCATTAGGAGTTTTGGGACAGAGTAACCAACAGAAGAATTCTACATGCTCCTTCTCAGCCCAGGAGCCAAATGCTCTGGATGTGGGGCAAGGAGCATGCACTGGCAAGCAGGGAATCATTACTGAGCCCTGAGTGCCAAAGCAGCTCCCCAGTCTCCCCCCATCCACAATGGAAGCTTTTATAGACAAGTGTCCCTTTCCCTGCACCCGCCTTAGCTGGGCATTTGCAAGGGCAACCTCCCCTCGGACTTGACTCACACAGGTACCTGACTGCACTCAGGACTAAGGGTGAGAGGGCTGATAAGGACATTTGACATTTCACAAGTCTAGAATAAAAAAGAGCCAGAAAACAAAAGGTAGTCAGCTACACTGGACCTTTTGCACTGCTGCAAATCCCATCAACTGCCAAACTGAGGTGGCAGCCTGGGGCAAAGCATCTATAGCCTCATCCCAAACCTTCATTGAAATTCAGACCCTGGAAGCATAAACATCATGCATTGTTTTCTTTTGTAATCTGTGTACTTAATTAATATCTGACACCTTCCAAGCACACACTCCAAACACAGATCTAACCACTAACAACAAACAGAATACACCTTTTCCTATATAGGCTGTCCTTCTGCTTCATGTCTGTACTGAAAACAGAACCAAACAAAGTCTTACCGTGACTGCTTGCCATGATTGCCAAGGTTGGTACTCATCAAATGCAGATGTCTCTATCTACACAACCTGAAGTGTTTCTAGACCACAATCTCATTTACTCCGATGAATGTGAATAACAAGAGTATCCACTGCTTCTCAAGGGTCTTTGTAAGATGCATTAGTCTGAAATGCAGATATCTAATCTTTGAATCTCACTCTGTCCTCTCCCTACCTCATGGTTTCCACACAGCTCCCTGTCCAAAAAAATTAGGCTGCTTAGTCAGCCAGATCAGTGACAGTCAGACATAGCATAGCCATCAACAGGCAAACTTAACAAATTATCCAAATAAACTTAGAACAGAGCTCCGGTGGGAATTTGATACCCTCTTTTTGATACAAATATTTGAGAGGATCAAATGTAAGAGGTCTTACTTGCAAGGAAATTTTTTATAGAGTAAAACACTATTTTATTTCTTACAGAACTTTCCATTGAGAAAGAGTTTTCTTTTCCATGTCTACTGAAATGGTAGTTTATACCACTGTAGAATATGTTTCTGAAATCCACTGCTATTAATTGTTCATTGAGAGCAACTTAGAACTATTGTTTGTAAAAATGCTGCATAGACTTCTAAAATTACCATTCTCTGTTTTCTGTTTCATATTCCAATTTAGAAAGAAGATTGGGCCATGGACTATGTGTTTTGAAGAATTCTCAGAAGAGGCATTTTCCAGTACACAGGTGAGGAGATTTTAGCAAACGTTCAATCTAGTTGCAAAGCTGGTCAGCACAGATACACTCTGAACAAATGAAACATCAGCCAGATACTTCAATTTAGTACATGGATTTTGAGAGCCAAGCATTCAAAAACCTGAAAATAAGCCTAGAAAAACTTAAGAGTCTACAGCAGTCCACAGACTGCATGGGATTCTTATCAGAAAATCCCTACCCTGGCTTCCTTTCATCCTCAATTCTGATTTTCATCTAAAATTGAAACTGCTCAATTTTACAAGGAGACAGAAATGTGTGGTTTTAATGAATGTTATCATATATATATATATATACACAAAAACTAAAAGCATATGTCTACATGCTGCAATAAGGCATAAGAGATAGATTTTGCTCAAATTAACATAAGCAGAATAGCTCTGGTAGATGTAGGTTGCCCCTGTGTTGTGCTTGAGCTACTCAACCTTGTGGAGAGTAGATATCTTTTCACATGGAAGCTGTGCTTTGGCATGAGCTGGTGTCTCCATATAACACTGTCCTGCATGATTTGGATGTAGCTGCTCACTTCAGTGTCATCCACGTTTCTCAAAGTGACCCTCAACCATGCAGTGGGACATGTCATGACCCACCTGTTCCTCTCTTTCCAGCAGCAGAGATATGCACTGAGCAGAGACCTCTCAAGCCACCATGGTGTCACTAGGATCCAGGTCCTCTGACATGTTTTTGCTTTAACTCTTGCTCCTGCCACCAGGAATCTTCAGGTTATTAAGTAATATGCTAGATCTGGGGCCAGAACCTGCAGAAAGGACTGGTCCATCAGAAAAATACGGATTGCAAGGATAAAACACCTCCCCTTTTCCCATATACACACAAATTAGCCACAGTGCCTCTGAAACTGATGTACACAGCTTTGCATTTTCTAATAACTTCTTAAGGTTTTTATAATTGGAAACAGAAATGTCAATTTTTAAAATAATTCTCTTGCAAAGCACATTCTGAAAAAGTGCTTCGTAATACTACCAAAATCCCCTTCTTTGCTTTTGGATCATGATTTTGCTTTCCTGTCCAAGTGTAGTCATTTCTGCTTCCTGGAAATGGTGGACAAATGGCTACATCTGGTAAACTTAGAACAAATTCAACCTTGCAATTTACTGTCTTTACTGTTTTCAATGGAAAAGCAGCGATATAAATTTTAACAGATCACATTCAGCAGACTCATAGCAATCCAGATTGTGCTTGCACAATTCCGTCTATCTACTACCATTTCAGAGGAGTGTTTCTTTGCCCCTTCTCTAATTCTTGAGATTTACCTGCATGGGAAGAAGGGACCAGATAAAGCACAGGACATACATTTCTTTCCTTTAGTCTGCACAGAAGTCCACAGGAAGGTCACGAAGATGATCTGAGGGCTGGAGCACCTCTCCCGTGAGGACAGGCTGAGAGAGCCGGGGCTGTTCATCCTGGAGAAGGGAAGGCTCCAGGATGACCTCATTGTGGCTTCCAATATAGAAAAGTGGACTTAAAGGAGAGCTGGACAGGAATGCTTTACCAGGCCTGTAGTGACAGGAGAAGGGGCAATTGTTTAAACTCAAAGAGGGAAGGTTTAGGTAAGATTCTTCACTATGAGGGTGGAGAGACACTGGCACAGGTTACCCAGAGAAGCTGTGGATGCCCCATCCCTGGAAGTGTTCAAGGCCAAGGTGAATGGGGCTCAGAGCAATCTGGTCCAGTGGAAGATGAGGAGCTGGATTAGGTGATCTGTCAATTCATTTCCAGCCCAAATGAGTTGGATGGCCCAAATATGGTGTTATGACTATGCTTTCACAAGTGACATCACAGTCTCCTTAAGATGTGCTTTTCACTTGAACAAAGGAATAAACAAAAAGTAAACGAACAAAGAAATTACTCTTTTGCCTTCTACCATGATAGAAATAACAATCTTGAGCTGATAAAAAGGGAATTTCTGTCATGGAAGAAATAAGCTTTTTTCTTTTTAAGTAAATTCAGCTCTAAAGCCAGCAGTTATCACACATGCTTCCCAACTTCAAAAAATCACTTTGTATAACTCAAATTTTCTGTTCATCAAATATAATTTTGAACTGCTCTTTATAGAAAAGTAATTGTATTTAGAAGCGAACATTTTTTCACTCTGAAATCTATTTTTTAAAGAACTCCCAACAGCAAATCACCAAAATCTGTGTCCATTTAAGAAATACATTTCACTAGTGCACTTCTCCTTCTAAAGACAGCTGTTCAACAAATGTTTTTTAATAGTTCTCATGAAATCTAGATGGGAGTTATGAGGAAATAAGTATTGACTTTACAATCAGGACAGTTTAATTGTTAGAAAGCTTGAACTATAACATATACATCCTCTCCATCAAGAGACAGAAATTGAGGTATCCTACCCTCCCTGTTTCATATGCTCACTAAAACAACACAAAAGGGGTAAAATTTTATTAGTGGTGGCAGATCTTGTGCAATGCAATAAAGCTTATGCACAGAGCTCTTCTTTCTTTCCCAAATACACTCAGAAACCATACCCTAATCCTTTAAGCACATGGATGTATCGCTATTAAATACAGTAGCAGCCACTTGCAAGAGTAAATCTGATTCTTTAGCCCTTATCTTCCTCTTTTGTGTTAATATGGGAGAGTAAGAGCAGTTTTTAAGTAAATTTCACTGAGATGTTACAGGGCTAAATATTAGAAGATATTTTAAAATAATAATCATTTTGCAGCTTCTGGTCCTATAGTGCACTCTCAGATCCAAATGCAATGTAAGTAGAAGGATTTGCCACAGTCCTTTCCACCTCAATAAAATATGTCTTCCTCTCTCTTTTATTTCCTAGCAGTTACCATTTCAGCAGAGTGCCTTTATGAGGTAATCAAAAGAAAACATCCCGGAAATTTCTAACATAACTTCACTTTTCCCCCCACCCCCCATCTCAAACAAGGGCCAAATGCACACTCTGAGACAGACTCATAGTGAGGGGCTTTTTGGTTATTTAATTACAGTTTTTAATTAATGTGAGAAAGTTTAAGTGATCCTAAATGGTGGTAGTGGTTGACAAATTACAAGAGCACTCCATGCCTGCAGAAGAGCTAATGCTGCAAGGAAAGCACAGGGAATCAACACTAGTTTGTAATCAGTTACATTTCAAAGAAATCAGTTTTTTTCAAGTGTCTTTGTGCATGTGGGTTTGCTATAGTCTTTGAAGTTTAAATCATTTTTAAGATCTGGCTAGGGGCAAATTAGATAAGACAGTGGCTATGCAATTAAATTAATATTTTGGAAAGCTCATACGCTTACAAGATCCAAATACTTATCCTGATAAAATGCTGCCAACACTTTAAAGAGATGTACTGACTTATTTTTTACCTATAAATTGTTTTGCTGACAGATTTGGTAGGTGCATGATTCAGCACTTAGCACTGTAACATGATTCAGACAGGTTTCTGAGCAGCTGTCCCAGATGAAGGCTGCAGCAAAGATTTAACTTTGTGAATCCATTTCCACAGCACTTGGCCACACTCACAATCACAGCTTGGAGAGACTTTCTGAGCCAAAACTTGGTGCTGTTTCCCAGCTCAGCCTACTGGAGCAGTGGCCAAAAACATCTGCTCGAGGTGGTGCCGTGTAGTAATTATGTTGAGACTGACATGACTGACACCATCACCAGTCCTTTATTAAAAACTTCTCATGCCTTCTTTCAGTGGACTTCTCTCAGGCAGCTCCACATAGATCTGACCCCTCTCCTCTCTGCAATTTTCCTTCCTCCTCCTGCATGACTGGCTAAACCCCAACCTGTCCCTTTCCTGTCTGTCCTTCACACAGCATCATCTTACCTTGTCTGTCCCTTACACAACCACATGTCCCTGTCTCCTCACAGCACAGCCAGCAGACTCTGGGTCTCAAGCTCCAATTCCAATTTACTCCTGACCAGCTGCCCCACTCTTTTATAACCCCCATCCTCAATGGGCAGGCAAGGCTGTCTCCACTGCTCAGCAATCAGTACAGCTGTAATTCATTGAGGAAAATTGCCTTCTGTCTTCCCACAGGGCCAGACTCACTGAGTCCCACACATGATCACAAGATCCATTCCTGTCCTTCCCTTCACACCAACCAGCAGGGCCTCCAAGCAGCTGTGCCTGGTGCCTGGCATCCCTGGACAGGGGGACAGGCACCACAGCTAGGGCTGGCTCTGGGGACAGGCACTGCTCAGGGACAGATGCTCTGGCAGCAGATTCGCGGCCTCTCCCCTGTGCCACCCTCAGCACATTGTCTGGCACGCTCATCACACACCTTCATCACCTGAACAAATGCCAGCCCCATCACTGAGCCCCTGCAGGATCCCTGCACAGGGCTTTGCTAACTCCCAGGTCTGTCATGATGGACTGTCAGATCCTGTCTCTGAATCTCCTTTTAGATTATGTGGGTTTTGGTTGTCAGTCACTCTCACTGACAAAGAAATCAAATCTCTCCACAGAGCCAAGTGGTTTTGTAAAATATGTTCTGAATCATATCAACCAGATGCCTTTGTAAAGCTGCATTTGTGACCAAGACTTGACAAAAGAAAGGGAGTTGCAAATTAATGTATATTTTAATCTTTAGACCCCTTGAAAAGTCAGCTAGTGTTAGGGAGCAACAGTAGGCAAGTGGAAAAAGGGTGTTATTTGAGCTTGTGCATGTAAATCTTCATTTCTGTGAAAAACTTGAACAAAAGTGGTCTCATTTTTAAAAAAAAAAAAACAAAACAATAAATCATATTCATGTTTGCAAGAAGAGTCAAAGCTTTGTGCAAACTCCTTTCACATAGCCTTTGGGAGCTGAGCCCCATATGAGCAACAAGCGTTTGAGGTGATTCACTCTGGGAGAAGTTAGATCCCTGTGGTATTTTGAAAACCTTATTGTGTGATAGTTTGCACCTGAATATTTTTAGAAGTCTACCCTGATTTACCTGTCACATGCACAGAGTTAAGGCGAGGCATTATCCCATTTTCTATATCTGGTAGTGAAAGGTGCACAGAAGTTGAATCACTTACCCAAGGAAGCACACAGGAACAGTGTCACTGGGTTAGTGCAAAGAACCGCTTAGTGCAGGACACTGTCCTGAATGGTGTCAGCAATGGAGGCTCAGGACAATGCTGTAAGTAATGGGCCTTGAGCTGTTTCCCTTCTTTTTCCTTCACAGCTCCTACTGACCATTAGTGTAGGGACTTTTTGAGACAGGGTTACCTCCAGCAGATGTGTTCAACACCCATCAACAGTGAGCTGTTGGCTGACAGAGGATCAAATCCAAATTTAGCCTCCTGCCTCATGGGTTGTATCCTTGTAAAGGTTGTCCGAAGCCTGGAATCAAGTTCACCTTATGACTGAAATCTCCTGAAAATGAAAACATAAAGCGACTGTCCCCTGAGAATCTGGACACACAACTCAGCCTGGCTTCAGGCACACAAGTTTTCATGTGGGCTCTCTCACAGAATTTAAATTTCCCATTTGGAACTGGGCTCCACCGAGGTGAACAGAAGTGTTACAAAACCCCATAGAGCCAGTTGTGCATTGCAGTTTGATATCTGCGAGACTGAGCATCGTGAGTCACTTATCACAATCATTGCATTCAACACGTCCCACAAGGGGAACTGCTGAGAGCTCTCAAGAGCACTTCAAGGTTTGCTGTGCTGCAGTGCCTGTTGAAAAGGACTGCATTTTCCATTGTAATGTGCTGCTTCAAAATGAATCCCAACAAGGAAAAAATGTCGTGCACTATTGTGTTATTATAATTTTAATAAATAGTTTCCTTATTTCTCTAGTACTCCATGCAAGCAAAGCAAGGAAGGAGTCGCTGCAAGCAACTGAGAGAATAAATGGATTTACCTGCCAGGCATCACTCATTCATCAGCTTGGCTTTCATTTACCTTAAACACCCACTAATGATTAGCAGCACTTTACATGCCCACTAAAAAGAAAATGTACACTTCTGAGAAATTTACCTCTATTGCATCTTACAGGATATTTGTGGCAGAGGGAGGGGTAGGTTTTGCAACTCCTTCCAAGAAAACCAATGCTTTCACTTAAAGAAAAGAGTCAGAAAAGCACAGGGTGAGAAACAGAGGACAAGTGGGAATGACACTGCAGCAGCACAGATCCTTGGAACCTGGATAAGGTGACAGGAGCGAGCCAATCCTGCCAAGTGCTAAGAGTCTCCATTCTTGCTGGAGTTAATGGACACCCAAATTCCTGATGGAGAAGAAATATTTCTAAACTAAAAACTCGTTTACTCATCTCTTCCTTTCTGCCGAAGCAAAAAACGATTGAGTTCAAAATCAGTGAAAAGCTGATCCAACAGCTTATGCAAGTGAGTTTCTTGCCAAAGGAAAGAGTGCTGGAACAAATGAATAACTTAAAGAAAAATGTAAAATACTGTATGATATGTGTAAAATACTTTAATGATATGTTTGAGCCCATTAAAAATAGTGTATTTCTTACTAGAGTATGGAATTGAAACAAGTATTTATATTTCAAAACAAAAAGCAAAAGCTAAATGTCATTTTGGCAATTATTAAGCAGTTAAACTTATTTTTAAAAAATTAAATTAAATTTAAAGGTTATATTTGTATAGTACAATGCAGTATCATGTAAAAATGCCCTTACACTGAATGATGGAGAAGGGTATTGCCAAGGGAGCAAGGAGACATTTAATGCAAATAAAAAGGAAAATAGTGAACCAAGGCAGAGTCATGCTGTGAGAGCCAGGTCCCTTCTAGAATCAGAATTAGCTTGCAGACAACTGGTGCCAAAATTTCTGGATGACAATGCCCTTTGTAATTCTGAAAGAGGTTACATTCACTTAGACACTTCACGTAAACCTCCATGTGGTTTGCAGAGGTTTTCAGTCTTTCCAGACATTGCTTGGTTTCCCCTCTGCCATTATATTCCTCTGTATACAGGATTCAACACTGAAGGAGGAACATGTTCATAAAATGCAACTGATGCTTGCTTAAGCTAAAAAATTTGAAGTACTTCAAAAACAAGCAAATAGAAGGATAAAAGGATCATGTTTAGGGCTCTTGTGACAATCTGCACTGTTCAAAAATCCCTGTCTGCAGTCCCTATGGTAGTACTGGCCAGTAAACTCCATTTAAAGCCAAAGCTGTTTTGTCTGTGCAGACCTTCACCTTGACAGATGTCCTTCCACCTCCATCTTCAATGTTAATTCTTTAGGGCTGCTAGCACAAAACTGAAAACAGAGACTGAATGAACTGGCTCTTTCATAAAAATATGAACATCTCGGGCAACACAGCAGACGGGGTTGTTGATTTGAGTGATGACTTTGCAGCCCTCCTTGGAAATGAAGCAACCTGGCCACTGTCTCCATCCCTTGGGGGCACTGAGCAGGATGTCAGTGCGAGTCACACTGTACTGAGTTATGCTAGAAATGCTTGGGACTGAAAGAAAGTTTTCACAGAGAAGACTGTTGAAATGAAGATGCTTTACACAAGAGGTGGGAACATGTGGATGAGCTAAGGGAGAAAAATTAAAACGTAAAATTGACCTGCATGTACATACTTTTAAATACAATTTTTATAATATTTCTGTGAAAGACAGCCATCATTTTTCAATGTACTTCATAGATTGCCCTTGCAAAGAGATTTGCCCTTTCTGGTTCCACCTCCAGTTAGGTGTTGCCTCAGTTATCTTCCTCCTAAGAGCCTGACTTGAGCTAAAAAGCAAAAATACTGTTTTCTATAATCTCACCTGTCTCTATTATGCCTCCACTTGCCTCAGCCTCACAAAGTGAAGTCCCAAAATACCCTGGTTGGAGGCTGGAGAAGAAGCAAAGATCATGGTATAGCTTAGGGCTGATTCTCTCAATGACACCATCATATTTCCCCACCTTCTGCCCCTAAGGTCTTCTAAAAGTCACCATGCAAATGTAGAAAACCTCACCAACAACTTCCCTGTGCAATACCTCCTTGTCCCAGGCATAACCACAGGCAAATAGCTAACATCTACCCACAAAGTTTTGCTAGCCTCCAACTTCAAGACATTTGGAAAACAGAGAAAAACAATTTAGATACATTTACTTCCCACAATAAAGAAAAAAATCATTTAACTAGAAGTACAGGACTTACCTTCTTTACTCTGACCACATTGTTCACTGTCTCCAAAGCATTAGCTTATATCACCTTTTGGAAGTGGTGTAGAAATACTGCTCAGGCACATCTTCAGCATCTTCCTTTTCTCACTTTTCACAGTTAACCTCATTTATAACTGGAAAAACTGGTTTCCTCTTTGGAGATGGCAGCTAATGTAATTGTTGCAAAAAATAAAAACAACTGGAAATAATGGAACTCAGTCCCAACAACACTGGAAGTCACAGACACGACAAAAAAAAGGCAGGTCATGTTTTAGAAGTAGAGTTAAAAAAAAAAGTGGGTTTTTATTATTTGTGGAAAACAGATACATATATACCACATGAAGACAGCATATGATACAAATCAATCCCTATCCTCCAACTCTTATTTCCTTTTGCGAACTTTCCTTCTGTTTGTAACATTGAGCAGGCTTTACAGGCTACTTGAACATTTTCTTCTTGCATCTTCCTATTTCCACAAGATCATTTTAGCAGAGGCATTTCCACTCTCAGCAAAAGCAGATTGTTCCTGTTTGTATCAGGCAAAGCAGATGGAGAAAACAAATCATTAATTTATGACTTAGAAGATACATTTGTATGACAGGACTTTGTAACACCCTACACTTCTTTTTTTATTGAATTTTTCATGACATTTATGAACAGATAGGAAAATAAAATTAGAAACGGGAGATTCCTCACAGTGGCAGTATTCTGTCCTCTATCCTCATGCTGCAATTAGAGATCCTCTTCTGCCAGGAGCAGGTCCAGGTAAGGCTGTTCCTGCTTCCTGTTATTCCCAACACCGGTGCGTAAGGAATCAAGGTTGTCTGGTGGGGTAGGAGGAGTAGAGATGGGATTTTGGGGGCAACACCAGCTTTTCTCAGCTAAGCAGCAGCAGCAGAGCCACATGTCCAGCCATGGCCTTGGCCAGCAGGAATCAGTCTAGTCCAGAGGTACTATCTCCTCTTTGGCTCAGGATGGTGCCCAACAGCATTTGGATACACCTGCCATGTCCTGCACGTGAGTGTTTCACTCCTTTGCTGGCAGGGGCCTGGGAATGAACATTTGGAATGAGTGCCAAGTTCTCTGGGCTATTGGAGAGATCCAGTTGCCTGTGACAGCTCCACATGAGTAGGGCTGCTCTCTAGCACACAGCCTGGGATCTCCCTCTCTAACACTTGCAAGGTTTCCCAGTGATCAGGGGAGGAGAGGAGTGGTCAGAAACATTGCTCTTCATGCTTAAACAAGGCAGAGTCTCTCCATGTCCACAGCTGAATTATTCCTAGAGTAAAAGAAAGCGTGTGCTTTCTCACTGCTCCCTTAACTCCTCTGATAGCTTCACAAAGCCAATGATCTGTGTGTCTCTGGGTGCTTTGGAGAGCCCTTTGGGCTTTTTCATGGACCTCTGTGCATCACAGCTATCAGTCAACGCTGACAGGGAGATAAGGTTATGAAAGTATGTATTCTTTGGAGGCTGGATCTGGTTATTGGTTTTCTTTGTAAAACTGTTCCAGTTGTGGGAAATGTGGCAGGCTCTAAGAGGGCAATTTAATTTAAGTTGGATGAAGCAGCTGCTGTTTTTAGTTAATTGCCAACTCTATTTTTCAGTACCAAGCATAAAACAAATTCTATTCTATTTCCCATAATGAGCCAATTCCAATTAGGGTAATTACCACGAGATAATTGTAGACTACCTATGGTTAATTAGGGCTGCACTGTGTGTTTACAACACTCCAGAAGCATAAATATTTAATGATAACCACAGCTTCATACATCGTTGCCACTTAATTTAATAGATTACATCATTATTATTGGGAGGAAAAAAAAGGCAAAACCTTGAAACATGATCAGAAAAGCTGCAATGGGCTCTTTCTCCAGTAGTAAATCATCTTGCCTGATAATGTCATTATGCTGAAAGATTATCCTGTTTTAGGCCATCTTGTGTTCACCCAGCAGGAGAAACAAGTGCACCATCACTAGCTCTTGAACTCTGAGCTTAATGACAAGCAGAAAAACAAAGCAAGATGAGATGTGGTGGACCCAGTCTCCCCCATACAGCCCTGTCTTTCTGGGGCACCATGCTGGTGGGACAGTGGACACTCACTCTGCATTTCCACATTGCTGAAGAACACTTCATGAAGCACAAGTATTCTTATTAAGATTAGAAAGAGAAGCAAATATATGCAAATTTTACTTGGTGTGAAATGCTGTCTTGTCTCCATGGAAATGTGGGTCTCCTTCATTTAGTCATTATTTCATTATTTCATTGAAAATGTGACATCGTAAGCAAGAAGACAAAGTGAAAGCAAGCATTTGACTTCAGGACGTGGAGAAATGCACAGGAAATTCCATCTGCAATTAGAACTAGGATCAGGAATATAAAACTCACAGAAACCCCTCCATTTGCTAACCAGCTCCTTAAATTTGTCATACATGCAGAAATTACCATTTAAGAGAGCAAAGGAAGTTCCCCAAAGTATGTCCATGTGTGGGGTGAGAGCAAGTGCAGTGCACCAGTTGTGCAGAATAACTCTTAATCTAACCTAAGTCTCCTTTAAACATACAGAAGTTCAGAATCCCCATCCCAGACAACAGGGAAAAAGTTTAAAAATCAGTTCCTTCCTCTTCCTTATAGAAGAAAATACTGATGTCTAATAATGGCTTTGGTGTAAGCATCCATTGTAGTTTCCAGCCTTATCAGCACTTCATGATAATATTGTCTCATTCATCTGTAAAGAAAAGATTTAGTCAAATTTTTAGTTTATAACCTTTTCCAAAACACAGCCCTAACAAAGCAGCTGAGTTAATAAGTCCTATTGCCAGTCTCCTTCAGGATAATCTCCCATTCAAGTGACAAACATGACAACTGGTGATGCTTTTTCTCACTTCAAATTCTATTTTCTGAATAATAATACAACTGATACAGAAGCATCTTTCTTAAACAAACTTTGTTGCTCTTCAAAATGGGAAACTAGGTTTACAGCACAACAAGTGAAAGCTTCTTTGTATGAGTGCCATGTCAATACTAATGGACATTTCTGATTGCCTTCCATTGTTTTCCAGCCAGGACAATAAAGCAGACACATATTGTTATTAAATCCCCAAGTATAACTCAGCCGTTGTATGAAACTACAGGAGTTACAGACATCCATGGGAATGATACTGTTGTATTCACACTCTGCATCCAACCACTGGGCTGTACAAACTGTGCTTCATCTCCTTCATTTTCTGTGGAAGCAGGAAAAGGGTGGGAGGGCTGTCAGCAGTTTGTGTCTCCTCTGGAGCTGGCTGCAGTACTTTGTTGACCCATAAGTATGTCAGTGGTTCCAGGTCTGTAGTTTAGACATAGCCTCTGGGTCCATCTCAAGCGTGAATCACTTGGTGAAAAAAGTCCATTTGCATTCCCTGGTTTGTTACCATCCTCTTATCCCTCATGAAGAATTATTTCAGATTTATTTCACAATCACTAAATATAGTATAATCATGCTTACAGTTTTGGTGGCTATCAAGAAATCTTCAAACCCACAGAATATTTTAAAGTCATACTGCAAGAAGCCTGAAGTAGCCTTATTGCCACCTTTGTACTGCCCAACTCATCTTTGAAGCACCAAAATATGACAATTTATATGAAAACTTTTTGTTATATTCTGGTTACTGACGCTAATGAAGTTACAAGTGATTTGGGCTTTTGGTCATTTTCAAAAACTCTCCCACATCAAATATTTTAGATGCTCTCTAGCCAGCTGCCAAAAACTATCATCCACCTTTGGCACATTTTTCAACTGAATTAGGATGGCCTTCGAGGGAATTTAAGACACACTAAAGATTCAAACTGTGGAGCAGCATTAAAAATCCTTACATTATAGACTGTACTGTATTTTTTAACTACCATATGTATTCAGTACTCACAGAATCCCAGAATCCCAGAATATGCTGAGTTGGAAGCACCCCACAAGGATCATCAGGTCCAACACTTGACCTGGCACAAGACCATCTCCAAGAGTCACACCATGTTCCTGAGAGCACCGTCCAAAAACTTATTGAAAACTCTTCAACATGACAGAACTATTCACCACAACAGAATATTCACTGTGCAAGTAACAATATTCTTCTGCTTTGAACCTAAGAAAAAAATGCAATTAATGTTGTTGCCAGATTTCTGTAGCTCTTGCTCCACAGATCGTGCAGGTAATTACAATCTCATTTGCTTCCAGAACCTGACAGAAATCCAGCTGAGACACTGGCATTCTTGGGTACTTGGGAAGAGGCAAGGGCAGGAAAATAGCAGTTATTGAAGAAGTTTTGCCAGAGGTGGACAGAAGAGGAGTTTAAGAGTGTGTAAAGGGCTGTCCTTTGTGGAAAAAACCATACTGCAGAAAGGCAGTGGTTGGACACAGGCACCTCACAAACTCACTGGCAAGGGAGACAGAGCCCTGGAGAGCAGAATCCTGCAATGCCCCCTCTCCTCCCCTGAACAGCCCCAAGCCTGATGCATTACCAGGAACGTGCTGATCTTCAGTGAAGTCCAGCACCTCAGGAAGAACCCTGTCCACTTCTTTTCGTTTCTTTCTGGGTTCATGCCATGCACAAAATATGTATTTAAATTTCACATTCTAAAGGCATTTTATTAGCTCATGCAGACTGAGTGAACTCTGTGTTATTTTCAGCGTCAAAGACAATGACTAATTAAATATTTAACGTTAAGCATTAAACACAGCTCCATCTTGAATAAAATTCAGCAAAGTTAGCTGACAGTCATGCTTTTAATTTCCACTCCTCCACATTAAAACTTCAACATTAATTGTTCACCAAAAGTAAAGTCTTACTTAAGTATGCAAATGATGAGTGATTCATTTCAAAGCTAAAACCAACAATTCTTACAAGAAAGCCGGAAGCTGATAAAGATATAATGCACCTGATCTAATCATGTTTCCTTTTCTTGAACTCTTCCTACATTTTAATAGCTTAAATCACTTCTAAAGGAGAAAAATAATCAATCCATACATATCTGTGGAGCAAAGTAGAATTATTTTTAGACTGCACTTTGTGGCTAAAGCTATAATGTATTGTTCTGCTCCAAGAAAGCACTCTATAAATGTGGCACCACACAGGCCTGCTTCAGCAAATTTACCAGCTGTTCATTTCTGAAAGAGCTGGAATAATCAGAAGGAATGAAACTCTTTAAGAGTATATTTCCTTTAAAAATTATGGCTATATCAAAGGTAAAGGTCAGTAAGCAATTGAGAAATTAGTTGAAATCTCAGGAGGATATATACTGTACACAGCCAGTCCTCTTAAAAAATGAGAAGGAGGCAGATAATAGAGTTACTGCCATATGGATACACTTTTAATGGCCTTTAAAGAATACAGGAAAATAACTACATGAAGGGAATCCTTATACATAGTAAATAAATGCTGCATAAGAGGTTTGTAAAACAGCCAGCTGACTAAAAAGTTGGTTCATAAGTCTTGGGAAATTACTCTGTAAAAGGGGCTCACAGGGGAACTTATTTGGGAAATACAAAAAGCAAAGGAGATAAGAGAAAAATTATGAGCCTGGTTCTGTTTTATTTCATCTCTGTGCTCAGAGCAATACTAGAATATAAATGCAGGGGGCAATATGGCTTTAAGGTAGCTTCTACTTCTATTTAATATTGACTTTGAAAAGAACAGAAAATTACATATCCTGAGAAAATAGAAGTGCAGCAAAATGCCAGCCCCATAATCTGTGCTCTCCTGGGCCATGAAAGCCAAGCAGGCAGTTGTACCAACCCATCAACTATTGATTCACTCATTCCCAAAACCAATCTCCTCAGCCTGCAGTTCCTTTGGATGTGTCCAGGAGCAGCTGGTTCTTATGAGGTGTTTCCATTTCATATCTGACTCTCTTAAGCACTATTTTCAGCCACCCTGACAGCCATTAAACATCTTCCAATCTTTTTCTTAAGGGAAGCCAAGTCTATAAAAAACAGTGGAAGCACAGTACCGAGCATAGCAAGGCAAGGCAATTACAGATAAAATTGAAACTGTGGCCTGTAGAAGACTCTGTACAAGCTGTGCTGACCCATTTTAACGAGAATGGGAGATAGTTGAAGAATTACATAATCTCTGTACCTCCTACTGCCTGCATGGCTTAACTTGCCAAGCACTTGTAGCTGTTGAGCTATTGTTTTCAGAAGAAAGGGTGTGGGGTGAGTTTTATATTCCTTATGCCCGGTGAAACATTCTCTTTACTCTCCCCTTCAAGTCATAATGCACTTCGGTGAAATCCTCAGATGGACTTAATAATTTGTGTCTTCCAAGGATCCTCCTATTTCTGTCTTTCTAAACTTTGCAAATGTTCTATTGCACTTCAGAGCACATGCCAATATGGACCTCCACAAGCATCACTTCATTATTTCTCAATTACACAAACCATACTTCTGAAATGGCTTGGTTAGCTTTATTATATCCATGAATTTTTTAAAGGGTTTTTAATTACATCCCCTGCTGTCTTAAGCACCCAGCCTTTGAACAGGAAACAAATTACTAAAATTAATTTCACAACAGGCTACAGCAGCAGTTATATTTCTCAAAAGCCCAAAAACAATGGGATGTTTTTGTATATACAGTAGGAGAGCTTCAAAAGAGAATTGCTAGACATCAACATTTTAAACTATGACCATGCTAGTCCTTGCAACCATTCTTTTATTTTAAGAGAAAAAACGCTTAAAATAACTTTTTTTAAAAAAATCAGTTTATTTTCTTGGTAATTTGATGAGTGTCCTATAGAATCCAAATACAGAAGAAAAATTCGGCATGTGAACACTACTGTAACTCAGATCAAGAAGTATACTCATATAGTCTGAGAAATTAGTGGAGAAAAGACTTAGAAGATGCATTTTTCAGGAAAAGTGATCGCAGTAACAAGCTGCAGCAGAGCCATGGTAAACCTCAGAATGAACAATCTCACTAAGACCTTAGAAAAAGAGAAAACAAAATATGCTAAATACCTCTTCTATTATCAAGATTATTGTCAGTGCAGCAGTAAAAAATACACCTTAAAAGTAGAGGTGATTTCAAATCTATTTTGCATATATGAGTTTTGTTAATTATTTGCCACTGATATACTTTTCTTGGATGAAAGATCCCCTTTTGCTAGTCGTGGTGTAACTGGTAATAACAACAAGCCAGGTAATAAAGAGGGGCCATAATCCATTTGCACAGAGGAAAGTAGCCAGAGGAGTGATTTGTACTTGGGCTGTATTGAAGATCCCTGCCATGGAAAAGAATTACTATAGTTTAACATAACCATAGGTCATATGGACTTGTTTATGAAGCCACTAAACTCAAAGTACAAAAGTGGGGAATGTTGTGCAGCTACAGATGCTGGACTGCGTCATGACAAATGTGTGGACTATTGTCACCCAATTATGCAGCATGACGCAGTCAGGAACCAAAGCATCACACCCTGAGCTCTGCTCCAAGATGATGGAGTCATGCAAACCCATCTGAAAAATATGCAGCACTTGGCAATAAGCTGGAAATACTGCATCTTCAGAGAATCCTCCCAGAATCCTTAAAGAATCATGAACATGACAATATGAATATGACAATTCAATTTTTTTACCATGCACATCACATGGATTTCCATTTGCATATCATGTCAGCCTCATAGTCTTGTGCCCTTTTCCTTTATTTGAGAGATTTTTGTCCTGATGTTCCTTTCACACCTCATCAAGATAATCTTTCTATTACAAAACCTGTACCTCACTTGAATATTATCATTACTTTCTGTGAGCAATGCAGTGCCAGAAACCAAATTCTCCACTCACAGTGATTCAGGAAATCTACTTCTGTTCAGGTGAAATTATACTATTGTTAACTTTAAAGCTGCAGTATCATAGAAAATTGCTGAGTGAATATATTTTTGTGGTCTGTAAGTGGTAGTGCTTCTTTTTTGAGAAGTGGAAATATCCAATGACAAAAGTTTAAGTGAAGTCAGCAAAATGAATTTTTTCCTTCCAGAAATAAAGAGAATGTATTCTACAACACAGGAAGTAAATCAGTACCCAAAGAAAAAAGCCAAGTATTGAAAAGGGAGGTCTGCAAAACTGTATTAGAATCTTGTAGACTTCATTCATATGTATTCTACAGGGCCTGTCTATTCTAAAGAATTTATTTGTGTATTAAGAACATTTCATTTACAGCTTCTAATGTAATGCAACAATATTTTCTTTGTGACAGTGATTACTTTTATTCTATGTGCACAGATATGTATGTCTATTTTTATAGACCATTCAATAGTGTATATGACCAACTCAATTAATACAATTTCAATAGTTTGTCCATAAAAAAACCAAAACGAAACAAAAAATATAAGAGGGAAAGTTACTCAGTACTTTGCTGTTGTTTCCAGCACGGGTGAGATTTCCCCATAAAAGAGAGCACGTACATAAACTCTGATTGCTTTGCAGAGTCACACAATAGAATCAGCCTAGATACGTGATCATAAAAAACATTTCAATGCTAATAATTTGCTACAAATCCTCTGATGGAGTGATAATTCTATTGCCAATATACCCAGGTGATTGATCAACTGACAAACAGCTGACAAATTTGGGTTTCATCCAATGGGGGCATAGAAGGCAAATCATAGGATTAGGCTTAAACTGTTTTTCTGGTGTTCCTATATATGTCAATATTAGTCAGGTGTATATTTGTGCTGCTGAGAACAGTCACTTAAATTCATCTTCCATAGGTTTGTTTTTCCGTATTACAGCAGTGACGAGTGCAGCCTCTGCTCTGACATAAGCTGTGTCAGTGTCAGTAGTGGGGGCCTGAGACGGGCAGAAAGCAGCCAGCTCAGCTGCCTGAGCCAGGGCTGGCAGGCACAACGTGTGTCAGTAATGAGCTGGGCAAGCTACCTGAAGGTAATCAAGTGTGGACTTCATTTGTGCTGCTTCACCTTATCTGTAGCTCCTAACTCCTCCCCTGCAAAGCAGCAAGCTAACCTAGAAGGCACAACTAAATTAGATGCATCTCAATCCTATCTGTAGCTGTACAGAGAAACCGCTGTATCAACTGTGCAGCTTAGAGTGTCCCACCGAGCTCTGCCCTTAAAAACTAAAGTAACATCTGAAACTAAATCCCAGCGCTAAAATATAACTGTAATAGAAGTGTCTGGTGTGTGTTAGAAGAAGGGATAAAATGGCTGAGAGTGCAAAACCAGGAAATAGTAAAACAGACAAATATGCTCTGCATGTTGTTCTCCAGGTTGGCAAGGTCTCCATGTTGCTCCACAGGTCTCATCAAGTTGTCATGAAAACTGGCATTAAATTTTAGGTACCTTCTTGCACAGGTTATCACCACTAATATGATGAAAAACAGACATATAGACAGGCTGGCAGTGAAACGGGAAAAATAAGCATTAAAAATAAACTTGTGGAGATCATGGACAGGAAGACTCCAGACAGGGAATATAGATATGCTAAGTGTACACAGAAATATGCTTAACATGCTAATATGACATGGAAAATAATTTTTAGATTTAATCTAAGTCTAATTTCTAACAGTCAATTCTGTCATTATCCAAAAAGCATACTAAGTAAATTTTTAAAAACTTCTTAAATCCAACATCTTTTGGTAATCCTGAAAAAAGGTTTGGATGAGGGTTTCATTAACATGCAGGTAAAAATGATGACCCGACAGGATCAGTAATTTCTAATTCGTCCAGCTGAACTGTATATTACTGAAGTAGTATAAAACATCTCTTACATTTTCTAGAAGTCTGACATCATGTGATAAATACTACTGGGGAAAAAAGACAGATCAATTAGCCATCCATAGCTCCTCATTATCTGTGTGCTTTTTCAGCTTTTTAAAATAACATGAAAGCCATAAAAATGACAAGAGCCATTTTACAGATATTTATGGGTAGATGGTCCCTCAAGAGAAGAATCTGTTCCCTGCCATTGGGATAATATGTCCTACATTTAGCAAAATCTATAGCTTACATTTTTAATATTCATATAAATGCTATGCACACAGATTGCATCATCAACAGTAGGGATATCTTTATAATTGCAATAAAGAAAGTGTATATATTTATATATCTTATATACAAAAGAGTGTGACTGTATATATATATATATATATATATATATATATATATATGTGGACACCTGTGCAGATTTTATTTAATTTCTTCCCAAGAAGGGAACCATTTACAATACCTGAGACAGAATTCAGCTGTCAGACTGTCTCTGTGCTTTCTATAAAATTTATTCCTCAATGTTTATATAAAGTATCCTGTGATCTGGCTGTGTCATTATTTAAACAATACTTCACTGTGGACAGCTGATTTGTTCTCTACCGTTGTGAATTTGATTTATTTGGGATTGTGGGGCAGGGGAAGAATTAGGGAACAATAATCATGTGTTGATCCCAATCAAGCTTCGCTAATTTTGGATTCCTCACTCACACTAAGTTGCTGATGCAAGCAAAAGGTAAGAAGGTAAGTTGTTTCATGTGTATTCTGCAATTTGGGTGGCTTTCATAAAAACTGATAGAAGACACAAGCAAGGAAAATCAGCTGTTAAAATACAGAAAGAAAGGGGCTGAGTAGACAAGTCTCCAGACAGTGCAATCCTCAGTGGTTACTGACTCAATCTACAGCAAGAAAATAGGTTTTGGACAGGAAGAATAGTTCTTTTGCCATTTTTCTGCATTTACAGAATAAAAGCACAACTCAAGCATCCAGCCAAGCAGCTTGAGTTTGGTCCATAATGTCTTCCAATTCAATCAAGAATCTATTTATGATTAGTAAAACTTTTCAATTACACTCTCCTATATACATTCTTACTGTACAAAAGGCACTGGGGAAAACAGCTAAAGAGCCAGGAGAAAAACCGACTGAAGAAATATCCAAATTAATATTAATAAAATATAAAACTGTAGCTGCATCTGCCTCCTTGAACTGTCTCTCACTTTCTGTTGGAGGTGTACCTGAGCAGTCCCAAGGGTTTAAATCGGTGGAATTGGCTCCTCTGCCTTCCCTGACAGCTGATTAATTTGCAGTCATTGCAACCATTCATGTTTTTAAAAACTGGCAGGTTGTGTTAAAATAACAGATGGGTATTTTATGCATTCAGTTTTGCTTCCACTACAGTGCAATTCACCGTATCATTTTCCAGACTGGAATGATGATTGATTATGGCCAGAGAAAATGAGGAATTGGGAGAAAAGACAATTGCAAAGGGACTTCATCAAGGTCTGTATCTGAAGGGAGAGTTACAAGAGGGTGGATCCAGGCTCTTCTCCGTGGTGCTGAGCAATCAGACCAGAGGCAGAAACTGATGCACAGGAAGTTCCACCTAAACCTGGGGAAGAACTTCCCTGTGCAGGTGGCCAAACACTGGAACAGATTGCCCAGAGAGAGTGAGGAGTCTCCCTCACTGGAGATATTCCAGAACTGTCTGGACACAATCGTGTGCCATGTGCTCTGGGATGGCCCTGCTTGGGCAGGGAGGTTGGACCAGAAGACCCACGGTGGTCCCTTCCAACCTGACCCATTCTGGGATTCTGTGAGAGGCTTTCAGAAGCTCTGTGGGTTCAGCAACAAAAAGCAACAAGCAGTTTAAAAAGATAGTAGACAGAAATGGCCATGAAATATCAGTTGCATGTTTGTAATTTCTCAGAGGAACCCTGATAAGGAATATTACTTAGGAAGCACTTTGAAACCCTCCAGTGGCAACACAAACTGTTATTACTATTATAATTCCCCTCCCTCCTGCAGGTTGGATGAGTTAGTCACTGGAGGTTAAAATGACTCATTGAATGGGCACACACTTGTGCCTGATTGCAGGCACAGAGAAACCTCCTCTGAAGGGCCCTGAAGATCCCTGGCTTTAGCAAGGAAACTGAGGAAGAAACTGATGTGTTAGTGCTCCTGTGCCTGCAGCAGCAGCAGGCCCCTGGAGAAAAGTACAGGGGTTCAAAAACTGCTCTGCCAAAGTTCCATTCTTTGTTTCAACAGTTGAATGCCCCCAAGAGTTGAACCAAAGCACCCAGAAAAGAGGAAACCCAGAGAAGAGCCTTTCCCACAACAGGTCCCCAGGCATTTAGGCCAGGGTCAGCCACTCAGGCACAAACAGTCTCATTTTGGGTGCAGCCATTGCACTCAGCCTAGAGAACCCTCAGAGGATGGCTCAGCCAGCCAGTGACAAATGAACATTAGAAACAGGCTCAAATAATCCTTCCCGTGGTTCTCCCAACCCTCACACTGAAATTTTTCCTGTTTACAGGCACCTTGCACTTTTGTGCATGCACTGCCTTCTCATTTCCAGCTTGGACACAATCCTTGTTTCCCACTGGGAAAAGCAGGTTGGGATGTTCTAGCTAAAGGTCAGGTACAGCGGGCGACCTGATGGAATTAAGTGACTCGGAGATATTTTGGGAGACAATGAGGGACCTCATGCTGAGAGGTAATTCAGGCCCAACATCTGTACCCAGGCAGGCAAATAAAAAACTTTCTTTGGCAAGTGCAGCCCTTGGCAGCTGTTAGATCTGGCCAATACCCTGTGTGGATGCACTAATGAAATATGTTCTCTTATTGCTAGGAACCCTGTCAGCAAGTGATTGTTCTTTAAATGCTGCAATAACATCCATGCATGAGGAGCACAACATTGAGCAGAGGTTTCACTCCTGGCCAAATTTATCCTTGCTCTGTTTTCCCTGATAAAAGAGGAGATACAGCAGGTGTTAATTGTGCCTGGTATGTCCAAGTGCTTTGGATATTAATGCAATTGCTGTCTTTGGCAGGAGGAATGTGACTTACGTAAGAACCAGAGAACATATACCCTCTTGCAAACCAATAAGTACATTTTGTGCCAAGACAAAGGCTGCAGGAAGCAAAGGTGGCATAGCTGGGACCTTCAGTGTCCTTGGCCATGCTTCTAACATGTCCTTGACCACTTATTTATGCGCCTGTGTAAGCTAAACACATCCCAAGAAATCTGTAGCTGTGAGGATGAGTGAAGCACATCACCAGAGGAGCAGAGCACAGCCCTGACAGAGGTGTCCTGTGGGCACCTGCAGGGACAGCCTGGGCTGCATCCTGGCTCACTTTATGCACCATCTGGGTGTGTGGACACTCAGGAGTTTGAGCTCACCTTGAGCAGTGCACGGGGTGCACCACGGCGAGCTCTTCTTCCATCCCTGTAAACAGAGAGAGACTGGGAGGGAGAGGAAACACTGAAACTCCTCTGCAGGGTAGGAAGGGAGGATGCATAGTTCCATGGGTGCAAGTGGGCTTTTCTGCAGGATTCCCATATTTTCTAGTAAACTCATAAAAGTGACCATCTTCAGCATTTCCTCACGTGGAGAGCATTAATCCCAACAATGGAATAAGCAGAGGACACCTTACTTAGCATTTTCCAAAGTAAGAGTGACATGCCAAGAATATACTCATGAATAATTATTCAAGAAAAAAAACAGGAAGCTTTGCCAAATGCTACACATCAGGAAGCACTTTAATCCACACGACCATAAAACCTTGCATTCATCTCTCCTTTCACGGTAACAGGCTTTCCTATGCTTTAAGAGCTCAAATACATTGTTACATCTAAAAAAGGATTGGTGGCAGTTGTTTTGCACTGCATTTCCTACACTTTGTCTGACAGATCATTTCTCAAAAAAGTGCTTGATCCAGGCATTTACACAGATATGAGATAATAGTAATTCAATATTGCAAAGTGAAAATTGCTTCCCATTATTACCTCTATCATCTCAAAATTAAATGGATTTGAGGATGATGATTGTAACTCCCACTGTGTTATGGTTTCTCAAACAAAAAACTGATGTAAATTTTCATCAGCCTTCCTTCTAGCAACAAAAGAACATAAAACTGCCACTCAGAAGTACTGCCCTTTTCCTCACTTGACCAGCTAGCTGTTGAATGAAATTTGCCATGCAATTCACTTCTGGGTCACATCTGTACCAACCAAAAGGGTTAACCAAAAGTGGTTTTGATCTTCAAAGCCACATGTTTGGCACATCAGTGTTCTCAGGAAGAAGAGAGAACTTGTAAGAAGGACTACCTGACAGATACCTATCCCCAGGTGACTCTCAGGCTTTTCAAGCAGAGAAGTGGAGAGAGAGAGACAGCAGCTGGGACCACTGCCTTGTATCCACCAGGACACAGGTCCTGTAGCCCCCAGGACATGGTCACAGCAGCAGGGGCTCACATGTGGTGTCACTGGCTGTGCTGTGCCTCAGAACTCTGGATGGGATACACACAATGCTGTTTACTTTTTGATTATCAGAGGCAGAGAGTCCTCAGGGAGAGTCCATATGCCACTGTGGGGACCCCATGACCTTAGAGTACATTTCTGGCAAATGCCATCACTACTAATGCCAACGTGGTGACACCTGCAGAAGAGGCCTGGGAGACCTTCCCTAGTGAAAGGGAGCCTTGGAAGAGACCTGAGAGATGCAGTTGTCCCTTGTAACTCTTCTGAAATTTCCTTGCCAGGGAATTAAAGTAAAAGAGCTTTGAAATTTCCACCCCAGGACATCAGAAGGTTGCACAAGTACACATACAATGTTACAGGAAGCACATATATAAGCAACAGTGATTTTGTTCCTTTTTCAGCCATTACCATTACAATGAAACTACAAAAACTACCTGTCTTACTTAACAGTTTCTTAGGGTGATTTAGTGTCATTGCATAAGGCACTGGAGAAGTAATTAGAGCCCAAATGCTGTTATGCAGCTTATATGACCTCTTCAAGGCCATATTTACCAAATTAAGAAAATCCTGATGTGAGGGGAGGCTTTCCATGTGTCACTGCTGTGACTTTGCAGTGAGTGTGATGGTCTCTAGCTGTAGTTTATTGTCTTCACTGTAGGATGTGATGGGGATAAGGAAGGACTGCCAGCAGTAAATGATGGGAAGCTCTATTTCTGTCACTGGCCATTTTTTCCAAAACTGAATGCCCACGAGGAGCACTGGAACTTGGCTAGCAAGAGAAGAGGCAGGATAGGAGGGCAGCAGGAATTAGTACAATAGGAAGTGAAGTGCCCCATCCCCTCAGGGTGCAGGCAGGGAAGCAGGTCTGCTGAGGGCATGGAGCTGGGGTGAATTTTACCTAGACTTAGGGAGGAGGTCACGCCAGACCTGGACTGGCAGCTCCTTGGGCTGCCCCTGCTCTCCCTGCACCTGGGAGGCTTCACTAAGCACTAGCAAAAAGCACTTTTCTGCTGGTTTTGTTCTGCTGAGCAGGAAGAGTGCATGTGTGGTCTCCTAGCTTATGAAAGGCTTGGCATTTTATTGCTCCTCAGCTTTAGTGTAACTGAATTGCAGCAGTTTTTCTGCTGTCTGGGCCAAGCGTGTCTCAACTTGCATAAAAGGAAATTAACACTGAGGTTTTGAGCTAAAACTATTTCTATACTAGGGCAGAACTGAAGCGTTTTGATACATTCGGCTAATTTGTGCTGTAATCTAAACAGTGGGAAAGAACTCCCTCATATTAACCCGTGAGCAGCTAATATCCACTACAGCTCCAGTTCCTCCCTCCATGTTGGGACTGAGTCCTCTCTCATTAAAATTTTGCCACTGGCACCAAGATGGGAGGAATCCCTGAGGATTTCAGCACACATTCATTCATACTCATGAAATGTCTATGAAGCAGGGACAGCCCTCAGCTAGGCTGAAACACTCATGAACAGAGTCTGGAGGAAACAAGAAGAGCTTCACTTTGTTAAACCTCTGCAGTTGGACTGTCTGAGCTGTGCCGAGCATTAATCATATTTATTTAATTTATTTCTTTATTTTTGGGAGGGCTAATGATCCTCACCTGTGGTAAGAACTATAGCAGTGAGCTATCTCCACTAAGCATATCCATCAAGCATTCAGAGGGGTTTGAAGGTATGAAACTGTAACATCACTGACAGAACATAACCCAAAGGGCAGGGCACATTTTCATCTCTAAGGTATTGATTGTGGCTGTTACTGTTCCTAGAAAAGCAGTGAGATGCCAGTAACAAGCCAAACCGCGTTACAGTTTTTTGCTACTAAATTATCAACATGATTCTAAAAAAAATTTAATTATTTACAAATAAACCACCAAAAGTTACAAAGCAATGAGCTATTTATTTTGCAACACCACCACAAATGAATTTACATCTACCCATTTCTGGGAACCACATTTGTACAGCAAGGGAAAGATCATGCATTTATACACAGTCTGTTCCTGTGGAAATTTATACTAGCTGGAAAAGAATTGCAATCATGCCTCACTACATGGGATGGGGAAAGAATCTCTCTTCAGCTGCCCTGTGAGGGGAGAATAAGCCTGTGCTTTCTGTATGCCTTCAAGTTTCACGTTAGGTCCAGTACTAGCAGGAGTGTAAGTTTTCTGTAAAGAATGTCTGCATCTTGTCTTGTGGCTTCTGAGGGTTTCAGTGACAAGCCAGAAGCTCACGTTGCCATCGCTCTTCTGGGAAAGGAGATGTTTAAACTACAGAGAAAGAGTCAAGAGTTAGAGCCCAGATCCTGTGGCCAACCCCTTAAGACAATGAGATCCTGTATGCAGAGGAGCCTGTCTCTGCTACAGCTACAGAGCTGGAGTTTCCTGAGGGATCCAGCAGCTTTGTCCAGTGATTATAATCTGCTAACAGATCAATGAGGTCTTTCAGTTAGGCAAGTGTCACATAAACTGTTAGCAGTGCAGTTTGTAGTAAGATCCCCACAGCATTCAGGCAACGATTGAAAACCAGAAATACAGAATGCTCAGAGAAAAGTAATTATTCCTATTATCCAATAGAGATGTCATGGTGGTGAGCTAGGGCCTGCCTGAAGCTGAAAAGTGTCTTTCAAATGCCCACTTTTCGCTGCGTTGAAATTCCTTCCCAGCCCAGACCAGCACTGCTGTTTTGACACATCTCCACTAAACACATCTCTGGGTGGAAGTGCATGCTGGCTAATTTGGCCTTACTGCCTGCATAAAAGGATTACAAACCAAACCCACTGGTTTAACTCTGGACTTACCTCTTTCCAAGTGGCAATAGATGGGGCTATTCTAGAAGAGCCAAAGGTTAATGTCTTTGTCGCAAAACTGGAGATGAAGTTCCTGCAGGCAGAGCACAGCAATTAAGCAGGTTCTAGCCTGGCTTAGGCTGCTCACCAACAGACTGCTTAGAGGCTATTTTCATGTCCTTCATCTATGATTACTAAGTCAGGACTTGGTCAGCTAAAGTGCAACATTCGACTACTCCAGCAGCATCCCAAGAGCTAAATGCCAACCTCTCCTACACTGTTTCCAAACTCCTTCCCCAGTACAAATGAGGTACTCAGCCTTCACCTGGAAATTGTTGCTTTTAATACATCAAGGTTGCCTTTGATGTTGATCTTCTTTGAGCTACTGGTTCCTTCTATCAGTTCCCTAACTGAGATGGAAAATTACTTGTGTGTATCATGATCAGCTCCTAGAGACCTGTTCATGTACAGGTGAAGTATTCATGGCTTATCTTGGGTTGAGAGTTATCTCAAGTGTTCAAAGCACTTCCTTGTTATTACAACATTCCCAAGTCTGATCCTGTGTGCTACTAATTATATTTTAGTTGTACATACTCTTACTAACTATGTGTCATCAAACAATCTCTACCATTAATTTGGCTTTTCACAGAGATTGCACATGACACAAAAATGTTATAAGTCACAGAGTTTGTTAAAAGGCTTTTAGTCCAAATAACTCTACCCCACCCCACCAAGGCACAGAACACTACGGTGCCGTGCTGAATGCTTCAGAGAGGAGGAGATGGTACTCATGAAAGCCACAAGTCTGACATCTGCCCACACTGATGTTCTGTTTTGATAACTGCTCTGCAGTTGCTGAGACTGGTGCTGCCTGGATGAATTAAAACCAGAAAGGAATTACTCCTTCTCCCATATTTAAAAGTTAGGAGAAAACTCAGCTCATCGCAGATTTTCAGCAGAATCTAATGCTAGTCATAGACAGAGACCTGAGTACATGAACCTAATTACTGTGCAGGGCTGTTTCTCCAAGACTGTCAAGTGCAAGAAGAAGTCATGCTGCTTGACTGATTCTAAGCCAAACGAAACTGGCAAATACTGCTTCATGATCCTGAATCTGCTGACATATTTATATTATTTGCTGTGTGATTTCCCATGCACTATTTAAGAAAATTGAGAAAAGAGGCGCACACACACAGACCTAGAACTAAAAAGACTTTTAAATTCTACATTTAAAATATGAGGATACCAAGACAAAAAGAAGAGTTTAAGTCTGTGAGATACTTTGGGTTACTTTTAAAAGTTGATCTGTGAAACCTTGGTTTCCTGAAGTGAAACTCTTTGGGGCTACTGGAACAGCACAAGGGAGTCAGACCCACAAAAAGGGCTGTGCTGCTTGACTGTGCCAGTGCAACCCAAGAGCAGCAAGCACTCTGCACCCCAGATTAATCCCAAGGCAAGCATTGGGTCCCTTTGGTTATGCTTGGCCTAAAGGTGTAGCTTGTGTCAGGTCACTTCCTTTGGTATTTTAGGCCACCTCCACTATGGCTGGAGTCCAAGACTGGCTTCAGCACAGGTAGAGCCAGCAGATACATAAAACACAAAACCACCAGCACCCAATCACCCACTCCACTCCAGGCTCTGCCCCTCGCCAGACCATGGGTACAACCTAACACTGAGTTACAACCATTATGCCTTTAATATCAACAGCAATGGCAACATGAGTTATCTTCAGGGTGCAACTGGAGTAAGGAACATCAGTCTTGGTAGGCCAAAAGTTGCCTCTAAGATGTCATTTTTTCACTTGCCCTCCTACCTCTATTAGTGTTAACTGTCTTTAACATCTGCAGCTGTGTATAGGTGGTTCTTAAATTCTACTGGTGACCATATATTTTGTGAACTCAATACAAAACGGAACTCTTGCTTTCCTTGGTATTTATTTTTATCATTCTCATTTCCTTTTTCTGGGTATGTGACTATAGCACATCCCTGGGTGTTAAAACTTTCCAAAAGCTGTGGTAGATTCCTCAGGAACTCTGACAAGGGGAGCTACACATATTTGGTGTGTATTCAAGAGGTGAACACAGACTTATTTGACTCATGAAGATCCCAGATTTTAGGCATTGCAAGATGTGCTTTTCTCACCCACCAAGCTGGCTGGCAGACAGAGAGGTCAGGCCACTTGCGTGACAGAAGCCAGAATTGTTAGGCAGAACTTCAGTATTTTCAGCAGCATTTCCACAAAAAAAGATAATTCCCCCAAGAAAAAGTAAAAAAACTCACAGGGTTGGGGATTTACCGTCTGCAACTTCATCTACTAGTAACTCTGCAGTGCTATCACATACCTGTTTCCACTTTTAAAATGTATTAAATAACTTTCACAGTCTGCAAAATGTCCAGACGTTGGGTTGTGCCATGCTCATTCTGATCATCCTAAGATGCTTGCTGAGTCATTGAGGTGGCAATCTGAAGGGAAGGTGTCATTTTTCTGAGCCAGTGCATTCAATGTAAGTGTGTGAATGTGACTCTTGGAGGGCTCTCGGAACGAAAAAGGAAAAAGGATGAGGATAATGTTCCAGATATTAAAAAAAAAAAAAAAAAAGTACTTCAAGTACATGGTAAGTCAGAATAGACTGTTGAAATCTGGATCAAGAATATCATGGCATTATGATATAAAAAGCAAAATAAACTGAAATAAAATCCAAAAGCCAGAACAAGGAAAGCAAAAAACTGCTTGCTTGCATACAGTAAAAAAGAAAAAGCCCTTCTATGAATCATTAATCGCAAAAGTTGGAAATTATTTTATTTTAAAAATAACCTGCAAACCTTTTTTTTTATTCTCCTCTATCTTCCCTTTTGGGACACTTCTTTTTTTTTTTCAACAATAGTGAAACTGCTAAAATCTTCCATACACAGTGACTGGTTTTGATATGTATTATTTACTCTAAAACTATTCTCCTGTCAGCTCATGAATTGTGTGTGCAGTTGCAAGATTAAATTCATTCATGAAATATCTGTGACACTCACTGATCTGGAGTTTCTCAAAGAGGTCTGTGCCAAGTTACTGTTTATTTCCATAGCAACTATGTGCCAAAGAAAAGGCAAGTATTGTCAATGTGCAACACTTGTTAAAAGTTAGTCTTCATAAAGGACTTCTGGGAGAGGCATTGCCGAAGTCTCCTAATGAGACATCTCTTACTTTGCCTCAGCATTAAAGGGAAGTTTGTGTTTTACTTCAGCTTTTTTGGTTTCTTTTTTTTTTTTTTATATTCATGAATTTGTTTAATCACTTTTTGAATCAATGTAAACTTTTAGTACTACATATATCCCCATGTCTGGGTTCTACAGCTGAGCTGCTGCTTAGTGACTTCCTTTGGATGCTCCCTTTTATTTTAGAAGAGCAAAATTATCCTTCCTTATTGATCTTCATCCCATACATGATTTTACAGCTCTCATATTTTTCTCTGAGTCAACATTTTCATAGCTAGAGTCCTTCCATGTTTGATTTTTTTGTATTGAGCCTTTTTACCCACAGTTTCCCTTGTCAATCAACAGTACTCTTTTATAAATAGACACATATATATGTATATACATACACACACACTGATATGAAGGCTAAAAAATATCCACAGCCCTCAAGAAATTGTAGTCTAATATTGTTTTATGGATCGTTCTCCCTCCCTTCCCTAGTAATTTGCTTCATACTGGCTGCCATTCAGAACTGTGCTGATGTTCCTGCATAATTTGCTATTATAACTTCAGAATCTCTGCACTAGATGATAACAGCTTCTTCAGAGTCTGCAATCAAATATATTAAATTAGAATTCCTCTTGTGAGCGCCTTACATTTTCCCACGTTCCCTTTCCTAAGCCAGCCATGTTATTCAGTATCACGAGATGTTACAGCAGCTCTTCAAACTTTGCTAGCTTTCGTTTTTAACACAAAGAAGAGTTCAGAACAGTCATTGAACTTTGTCACTTCATATTCTGTTCATTTGTGAATGTAATGAAGAAAAGGGCTCAACAGATATGTCCCTATGGGATGACAGTGTTAAATTCCATCTGGTGAGAAAAGTAATTTTTAACTGGTTGCCTATTCATGTCATCACTGTCCATCTCATCCCAGTCTTAACTTCTTTAAGACCCTTGGTGAATGATCTTGTCAAGTGACTTTCAGGAATCCAAGGAGACCATTTCAGCTGTATCTCCCATATCAGCATGGCTGCTCACTCCTTCAGAGAACTTTGATAAATTTATGAGAAATTCATTACCTTTACAGAACCACAAAGAATCATTCTGAATGTAGCATATTTGCCTACATATCCAGTGATTCTGCTCTTTTATTAATGTCCAAAACCAGTCTGTAATCTTCTAAAATCTCTGAAACTCTGTTCAACTTCAGACAGCATCGTTTGTTACATTTCCTTTCCTCTATTATCCAGGTTACTGGTTGTAGATGAGAAACAAGTGGCTGTGCACTAAACTAGTAGCTCACTTGCTTCCATTTAGAGCTCTCAGGTGAAAAATATGGTCCTGCTGGTAATTCTCTGTTAACTCTCCATGCAGTGGCCATTTAGGGCAATTTAACTTTTCATGGGTTTGCCATTGCCAAGGCTCAGTTCTCCAAAACTGTTTCAGGTCAGGATATTTTGAAGTCATTCTTTTATTCCTGTAAAATGAACTGAAATGAGAGTTGTGAAAAGACCAAGAGAGGAGAAAAAAAGTCATAACAACTTGTCACTTAAAGACCATGTCAGAATGTTCATTTAAAGGCTGGATGTTTAAAACCTCCTGATTTAACTTCCCATGGCACTTCTTAAAAAGCTTTGAGGATCAGCAGGAGAGAAAAGCAAGAGCCTATGTTCACAAATGCCTCTTTTCCTTTTCAGTTGTGTTTGTTTTCCTGTCTAGATTCAGACCTGTCCAGATTCAAAAGGAATGAACAAAAAGATAGATCATGCCGCATAGGCATGCTTATCTCAATTAGGATGAGCCCTCACAAAATTAAAGTTTCTGTAACAAAGGCTTTTAGAAATGGGGCTTTTTATACATTGCTGACATATAATTTAGCAATGAGTAGTTACTAATGCAGTCAGGCAGTTGTGGACCCAATTATCCAATTACTGCAACTGGCACACAAACAGGGAAATTGTACAGTGAATGCATTCGCGTACTTGGCATTCGTGCTTTTGTGAGCCTGGTGTCACCCTTTCAGTGCTGTGCCAGAGTAGGAATGTTTCATCTTGCTTATTAACACCTCTGTCCTTGGGGAAGTTTTAGCATGTGGTTTGGGGAGAAAACAATCTTGGTTTTCACAGATGGCAGCCAACAGTGGAACTACTACAAGATAGCTGGCAATCAGGAACCTTAATTGTCTCAAATTCAGATGACATTGAAGTTAAATTTGCTAGCTTCTCTGAGCTTCCCCTTTTCAAAGTTCTTTCTAGTGATAACATAATTCTATTCCTTATAAATGTTGCAAAGGCACAGCAGCCTCATCAGCCAGAAATTAGCATGTGACTGAAACAAATCCACAGTGAAAACTGAATTTTCTGCTTTGCCTTAACAGAATATTAGTTTAGCGTACACCACAAAATACAAAACCAGATCTATCTCAAAACAAATTTCAGCATTCTTCATGTTATTCCTCTTGACACTTGGGTTTAGCATGAGAAGGGAGAGGTGCATCCATCAAGTCTGTGCCTGTGTAACAGCAGTATAAACAATTAGGCAAATTTTTCTTCAAGACACGAGTTCATGTGGAAAGCTAAATAATAAGAGTAGGTTGTTTGGGCAGTTGCAAATAAATCAGATCAGAATTTCATTCCAAGTGGAAGTGGGGTACATATTCTTCCACAAACTGAAGCAATGCATTTCCCTTCACACTTACATTGCTGACTGAATTGCTGTGTGGGAAGTCTAATGACTTGAGACAATTACCGAATAAAATGGCACTGCAAGAAAGGAGATACTCTTCGTGGGATGCAGAAGAGGTAAAAATCACAGATTGTTCTAAACTTCTTGTATAGAACGTACCTTTATGAGCATAAAATATATGTGTATTTTTGCCTTGATACAATATCATTACAATGTTCATCTTTTCCTCATTAGTCTCCTGGATTCCCACAGTGCGCAGCTCCCTTCCATTGGTCCTTATCCTAAAAAGTAGTTGATCAAAATCCAGACCATGTTTATCTTGCTGGAGGCAATTAGTTGGCACCAGCTGTCAAAGCCACAGCCGGCTCCTAGCACATGTGTGCAGCCTGTCAGCAGGCACAGTAACAGCATATGCCTTCCAGAAGATAATGACACTGATCTTAAACTGAAATCAGGTTTTGTTGGGTAGAATAACACATGGAGAACCAGATTACACCATAACCAAATACTATGATATTTCAATAAATGATTCAGCTTCAGGCCTATTTTCTGTTTTGTAGACTGTTAGCACAGCAGCTGCTTGTAATATAAGCTCAGTTTATCTACGCCCTCCCACTATTTAGAGGTTTGAAACTCCTTTTGAATTTACTGCCATCTCTATTTTTAAAAGCTCATTTATCAGATAAGTACAGCTGAAAGACCAAGAAACCTCTAGGCTTTGAATGGACGGATTAAAGTGTTGGGCAAAAGAAGTGAAGATTTTTTGCAATTATGCAACTTCCCCTGCACATCAGTGTTTTTCAACACTGTCATATTTAGAAACTGTTTTGCTGCAGTATTATTAGAAACAGTAGTTAAGTGTTACTTATGAAAGAAAAGCAAAATAATGTTACCCGTTTGTGAGCCAGCACTGTCTACCTCCTACTGAAAGAGAACTATCAAATAAGAAAAAAAGCTCTTTGAAATCCATAAAAGTACTCCTGCGCTAATTATGTTTTGCATCAAACCTTTGTAATTCCCAACAAATTCGTGATGTAAAATTGATAAAGAGCAAATGAAGATTAAGCTCACAGCGATTAATAAGTAGAAGTAAGGTCAGAGATGGGAATATTCCGTTCCAGGAACAATTATCAGGATTGAGAAACTTTGTAGCTGGGTTGAGATACATTTCTGGGGGTGAGCTTTATTCCCTTGCATTCTCAAATATGCTGCCTCCACCTGAGAGGCTGCAACAGCCCCAGAAAGGAACTGCAAAGGCCAGAGGATTTTCTGTAAAAGTGTCTTTAGGAAGAGAAAGTGTTATTAGACCTGACATGACTGAAGCAACTTACTGGGAAACTGAGACAACCATCTGGGAGGGAAGTCCCAACCCAATGCAGTGATCTCTCCTGAAAATGAGAAGTAGAAGAAAAGCAACAACAAATGGCTAAAGCTTTGAGCCACTGGTAACTGCATAACCTTGCAATGAACAGGTATCTAATTAAAAGCAGACAAGGTAATGTCTTGGAAAGAAGCAGCACAAGGACAACTTCCCCCTTTCCTGAATAACTGGTGTCTCAAGCTGGATTTGGACATGTGGATGTTGTCTGCCTGGGCATAATTTTGACTGTTAACTTTGTTTAAACCAATGCAAAACTTGTGAGCAGCAGAAGAGATTAGATTTTGTTATTTGCTTTTGAATTGCTGACTTCTAGACTATGGTGGTGATAGCCTCTTTAATGGAGGCTATCCCTTTCTTTAGAGAAGGGAAATGGAGCTGGAAGCTCACAAGTGGGGTAATTCTGAATTATTCTCCACACTAAATCTTCTACAACTATTGGAGCAGAAGACACAAGACCATAGCAATTTCTCTCTTTTTTAGATAGCCTTCTGTGAAATATAAGACAGAGAAGAATATAAGCAAGAGAAAAAAATAGGAGATAGGAAAGGAAAATTTTGAACAGATTATGAAAATTATCCAAGTAATTTCTTAAATGAAAGTAATCATTGACTGTGAGCAGCAGAGGCTGCAAATAGATGAGACTTTTGGGCAGAGAATTCCTCTTCCTAATCAGAAAGAGAAGTTCTATGCAAGCAATCTAAAAGGAGAGTAATAGTATTAGTCACTCCTCATGCTCTGGGATTAACTTCTTTCAGAACACTGATTACAGCTCTAAGTACAGCCCAAAACTGGGATTTATAAATCAGACGAGAAAGTGGCAATTTTAGTAGTTCTGTTCCACATCCCAGCCATTCTCTTTCTGCATAACCAAGATCAGTAAGTAATTTTGTAAGTTTATGAAGTTCTACCATATATAGTTATTTATCCTATATAGTGAATATTCCCTGTAAATCACATTGTACTTCAGCTAATTTCACATCTTATTGCCTAGGACTGGAAGCTGTGTGGGGTATGGCAGCCCAACACCCAGCCCTGCAGACCTCAGTGAAATGTCGTTATTTGGCTATTAAATCACATCAGGCATCTGCATACAGAGGCCAGGCTTAAAACAATTTGAGCGTGGGTCTCTTTTGCCTCTGTTCCTGTGTTTGCCCTCCCAGCTGACACAGAACCTATGGGAGGACACAAGGCCAGTCCTTGCATGGAGCACAGGATGGACAGGAACAGTGAAGCCTGACCAGCCACTTCACCCTTGGAAACTCTTGGCTGTTGGCCAGGGCAAACCAGTTTTCAGCTCTGAATACTCAAGGTCAATGATAACTAAGCAATAAATTATGTCATAAGAAGATGCTGAGCCCCTGACTATTGCACCTGGAGAGAATAACACAGAAGATCCATTTTTGGAAAAATACAGGAGGAATTGAAAAGCTGAAGCAAGGAAGATTGTCAGTCGTTGGACAACCTTCTGTCAGAAGATGCCTAGTCTGATTTTTTTAAAAATTATAGCCTGCAAATTTAAGCACATTAAACCTGGCATAGAAAAATTCCATGGACTCTTATTTAAGAAGCCCATATTTTCTCTGGCTTCTCAAGGAACTAAGTTGCCAAGTCAGTTTCTGCCTGGTTCATCTCCAGATATGTGGAGGTTGCACATTGCAGGTGTCCAGAGCCGTTTCCAGGGTCTTAGGAAGATGAGTTTCATCTCAGAAATACTTCTCCCCTTCTCTCTTTGCCTTTTCTTTCTCGTGCTTGAATATGTGTGATGAATCATGGCATCCCTAGGCACAACTCCGAGAAGGGGCATGTTTATCCAGCAGAATTCACCTAACTTCAAGCTCTTGCCCAGATTAAATGTTTAACCACTGCTTAGCTCACACCCTGCCAAATAAAGGCATGAGGACTAACAATGGTGCTCAGTGGTTATGAAACTGCGTGGTCAGACTAACAAAGCAAGTGCTCACCCTGTGCTGAATTTGAAGAAGCAGGTTGAAAATTTTTTGACATGGATGATGTCGATAGAAAAGATCTAAGAAAATTTTAGACTTAAATATTAAGAGACCAAAGCTCTTTAATAATTACATTTCATTACAGTCATTCAGACAGCCGAGGTGAAAGTGAATTTATCTCAGTATATACATAGACACTCTGTCACCCCTATGTTCATTAAAAGCAATACATTCAAAGAACATGTAAATTGCCTAAGCATAGCAAGATGGAAAACAGTAATGTTGAGGTTATGCATTCAATCTTAAATGAGTCCCTTTCACTGTTTCTTAACTGGTAATAAAACATTTCTCTCAATTTCTCTACTTATTCCAGTGTGTCAAGTAATTTATTTTATATTGCCACCTAGCTCCAAAGAAGCCATTTTTCCTTTAATTGTTTCTCAAAGCAATTATTAGTGTGTCAATAGATACCCAAATATTAATATCAAACAGATTTTTTTTTTAAAAAAAGGAACAAGAATTATTGCTTCTTTTATATTGTCTCCTCTTTACTCTGTTTAAATTACAACTTTGTTAATTATGGCCCAAAATAATATTTTTCTTTGAAATCTGCATAGCTGAATTAGGGTCCAGCTCAGTTCCTATTCAAACCTAATGACACAAATGAAAGGGAAAATGAGACATTTTGGTGTCTTTTACCCCCAGCCTCAGCTTCCTTTTTTCTCTTCCTTCTTAGATTCATTATACATTTATATTGGTTTCTGAAGGAGATGGGGATTATGTGACCACACTGTCTGCCTGCTCACCTTCACTTTCAAACCCTTTGGCTTAATGTACTTTAACTTGAGAGAGCTCCTGATCTCCAAAAGATTATATTTCTATGCATTCTGGGGAAATAGCAGAGAAGAGACAGCTAGATCAGTCATCCCTCTAGGAGAAGGTGGCAGTGTGATGTGGGTTGTTACTCCCCCCCATTTTGCCAGGCTGTAATCCCTCTAGCAAAAGCAGTACTTGGGAAGCACAGATAGCAACATTGATAGCTGGGAATTACAGAACACACAGAAGGATGAGTCAAGATGAGTGTGATAGGAGCCTCAGGCAGATCAGGTGCTGTACTGGAAATCAAGATTTACAAGTGACAACTCACAAACTGGATGTTCTGGGGGTTTTTTTAATTGTTTTTATTTATTTGGGGGGGGATGGGGGATCAATTTTATCATGACTTGCTTGTGAATATCTAAGTTCTGAAGACAAATCCATGAGTTGGACAATTTGGCTGAGATAAATATATGACGAAACTTTGGGACTTGGCCCAGTGGCCATAAGAGCTCACTTCCTCATATCATTTCCTCCCCAGATGGCAAATGAGTATTTCACCAGGGTACCAGCTTATCTCACCTAGGCCAGCTGTGAAAACTTATACCAAGTCCAGCTTCTGAAAGTACCAGTTCAACTGGTGCTGGATTTTTCCCTCTTCCCTCAGTAATAAATTCAGCAAATTTTTCATTTTTGTTTCAGAAATATTAAACATCAAGTCCCAGGTCTTAACCAAAGCTGCTACATGTAATGTCTTATAAACATAAAATTAGGACAAGAGATATGAAAATCAAGTCCCATGGCCCACTCAGTTGTGGGAATTTCTTTCATTATAATAACCAGCAGCTAACATAGCTCAGCTACGTCTAAAATTGCTCACATGCCTGCTCCATTTTCTTCTTCATAGCAGCTTTGCTATTAAAAAAAATTTAAAATGTTTTGTCTATATAGTGATCCCACAATTACATTGGCCAGCTTCTCCAGCAGCTTCAGATAAATCCTAGCTATCCCTGCCCCCTGGTATTCAGTACATTCAGCTTCTTTCAAGTCTCTAACTTGTTTGATCTCTCCCCACTGAGGAAGGGCTGTCCCTCTCCATCCTACATCATGCCAGTTCCAAATCAGTTTTTCCTTGTGAATACAGAGGCAAAAAAAAGTCACTGAATACTTAAGCCTTTTTCGCTCCATTGTAACTAGCACTTCTTCTCTACCCATCTCTGGGTTCTGAATTTACTTTGAAACTAGCATTGCCAGAGTCTGTGCTCCTCAGTAGTTTCAGCTGCAGATGGGCTTTGGCCTTCCTAATTTTGACACTAAGTTTCTAACACTGCTCCATTTTTACTGCCTGTCCTTCTTTCTACATCCTCTCCACTTCCTTTTTGTGAGCTAGTTCAATGAGAGACTCCCTACCTAGCCATGCAGACCTTCTCCAGAAAACCAGTCTTCACCCATGGTGGGATTCATTCCTGAGCTGTCAGTAAGTTACCTTTAGAAACCAGCCAGCTTTCCTGGGCACTCTTCCCCTTCACAGCAGCTCCATAAGTGATCATGCTAGGTAAACCTTGAACCAGTCCCTGTTTGCTTCCCCAAAGACCAGAGCCCTCTGCTCACCTTCCAGCCTTCATCTGTGCCCCAACCTCCAGCATCTTGTGTTGCTGCACCCTGAGCTGCCCCGTGTGACCAAAACTGCCACCAGCTCGTTCCCGCTTGTGAGGAGCAGGTTGAGGCAATCAGTGGGGTTCTGTCAAGCCATCACCCCGAGCAGGAGACCCTGCCAGCAGGATCGTGCTGCTGCTCTGGAGCTTATGCCTGTTCCCAAGGAGTGATCACCTTTCTGCCACAGGTGAGCGCTGTCTGTCTGTTCTGCCACGCATTGCCAGCCACAGACACCATTAAACTTCATAAGACTGTTCCATAACAGTTGCCTCAAAGAGGCAAGCTGGTCCTCTATTTTTAGACAAGTGACAGCTTTTCTATCAATTACAATGATACTTAATACAATGAAAATGATATTTCTTTTAAGATCTGGACTTTTGAACTCCTTTCTGGAAATAACAGGAATATCAGCACAAATTACATCAACTGCTGCTGTAATTGTTTCATGTGAAATACAGCTTTCCAGTTTGTTTTCATTCTTAATTATTTTCTGGCATGACAACCACAGGTCTTACCATGCTCCAGTCAAAGACTTCTTGTTTTTAAATTTTGATACAGCATCTGAGTCTTAGAACGGGATTCTGACAGTTAAAAAACCTAAATAGTATTGTACAGAGATTTTTTTTTAGAGTTAATTAAGAAAATGGCCATGTCTGTACTTTAGCACTTTATCAAGCACAACTATACTTTGCTCAATAAGTGATTATGAAATCATTGTTTTGTAAAAGTAAATACACATTTGAATGCATTGTGGGTGCAGGAAAATGTTTGCAGCATAGTGGTAAATGGAGTCTTATGTCCCCAACAACAATAGCTTGTCTGAAAAATCTCACTTAGGGATAAAAATGGTACAATTATGGGGGGAAATATATATATTGGTTTAGCACTGGCAGCAGTTTGCCAGGCAGGGCGGCGAAACCAGTACAGTCTGCACCAGTGAGACATGACCTTAATACCATGTTGCACTTCAATAATGTTTTTATAGCATCTGGAATCTTCAGTATTGAAATTTAGATCCAAAAATGTAAAACGTGATGAAAAAGGGGTTACCTTTAAAACTTTTCTCGTCTGAAAGATTTTAAGACTTCTTTTTGTACAGGAGAAAAAGATAACAGCTCTGTCAGAGCTGCTGAGTGTGGTACATGTGTTTTAAGCAAGTTTTAGTCTGCAGTGCCTAAAAATAAAGGTGCAGAGTGTTGGTTTAATTGTTGCCATCTATATTTTTCCTTGGCCATTCTTTTTGATCCTTGAGGTTCACACTGCAGATTTTCATTACCAGAAACTCTAATTTTAATATCAGAGATGCTAAAATGAGATCCTTATTCTGGGGGATGAAGAACACACCGAAGATGAATAGAAATAACAATAACTCTCAGGAATAACTACGACAAAAATTTACGAACAGACAATTTGGCCCATCTGGTCCAATATTTCTTATTCCAGTCATATGTATCAACAGCAGTAAGGTCGTCTTTCACAGCTCAGAAGTTGTGTGGCTCTTTGTTGTCTTTGTTGCAGTAGAGTGAAACTCTGCAGTCCTTGAGTATTTTGAGTTTTAAGGACCATGTAGGAAACATTTTTTCCCTAATGTCTTATCCTTTGATTTCAAGGTTCTAGGCTAATAGTGTTTGCTAGGCCACCTCTGTAATGCACTCTCTGTTCACAAAGCATTATTTCTTATTCCCTATCTTACCCTAGTTGTCTTTCTAATCAGATTTGCATGGTGGCACTCATGTCTAAGTAGCTGAATAGTACCAGCAGGAATTTGATTCTAGTATCTACAGGAGCGTGTTATGTTCTAAATAATCCCTCACTCTTCCACAGAAAGCCACTCATATTTCAATTTTAGTTTAGCTTTATTTTTTTCTGTTATGAGCACTTGCTATATCTGCCAAAGTATAAAGGTTAGAGACTGACCCAGGAGCAATGAACTGGATGGAATTTCCCAGAGCATCAAGTTCTACCTATCTGGTATTACTGGCAAACAACCTGCATCTTCCTTTTTATAAACTGACCAACTTCTGGTTTAAAACTATGTGGATTTTGTCATCCCCTATTTCCAATAAGTAGCTTCAAAGCAACCTCAATCTTATTGCTCTGATAGTTATAAATCATCCCAGCTTTCAACCTAGTTTTATTTACAGACGATTTATACTCATTATTTCCTGTGCCAGTATTGTTCTTGAGCACAAGTGGCTCCTTTCATTCCAGGTGTTTCACCTGTTTAACATTCACAGAGAGTAACAGGTCCTCTTTCAGCTTTTGCTTTCCTAAGCTGAGCAAGCTCGCTAGTCTAAAACACTTTCCATTATTGCCATCAATTCTCTGCACCTGTTCCAGTCTAAATTCCCTCTCCCTCAGTCACTGATGCTCAGAAGTGTACACAATACTAAACATAAGGTTTTGGCAGAGTCACTTACACTGCGTGAATATCTCTTTTTTTCTTTACAATTACTTCAATTGACAAATCCAAGCACTGCACTTCAAGGCAGCTTCTCATTAGTAGCTCATAGTCTGATTCTGATCAGTTAATACAGCCCAAAGCACTTATCCTCCTCTCTGTTATTCTCACCTGGCATTCTCACACCTTCTCCAAGATTTTTCCACAGGAATAGTTTCATTCATTCATACGATTTTAGCAATTTGAATATTAGTGGTCAGGCTCATCAACTTTAAAGTATCTGTCAAGGGGAAATTATATAGATGTGTCCCAGTGCAATTCATCCCATCTCAAATAGATTTCTAGTACTAACTTGTCTCCACCCAAAGGTCACATAGAGTCTGGGATACATGGGCCATATTCCCATGTAAATATTCAGCCCTTGCCTAATACATTTGGGCCATTTTGTCACATGCTGGCCCTCTAAGTCTCATTTCCTCCACCATCTTCCCAGTTTTCTCTGAGCTTACGCCATCCCTGGCCAACCCAAACATGTAAAAACCAAAGCTCCTACACTGACAATCAGGTTCACCCACTCTGTGTAAATACAGAATGCCATGAATGCCTCAGCCATGAATTACCCAACACCAAAGAGATACATAATGTGTTTTTCACAGAAACCAGTTGGATTGAGAAGGATGAACCGGAAGACAGCAACAGAGCTTGGAAGGGACATTTGCAAGAAGGTAAGGATTGGACTGCTGCTCATCTTCCTGGAACAGCTGTATGGACAGACCAAGACCTGAGACAGCTTTAAAGTTTAGTGAAACAGAGAGAACACAGGCTATAGGATAGCTCCAGCCATGGCTGCAGGAAGGGTAAGGGGAGTTCCTGAGGAAAACATTTTCTCCTAGATATCAAAGAAACAATTGAAACTCCCTACCATGGCCTTTCTCACTCAGAAACATTAAAGATGAAAATGTTTATTGGCATTTCTTTATGATCTGAGTATAGGTCTTTTTTCCAGGATAATTTCTCAGATGATTACTGAGTATAGCATGGGAAGGCCAATAAAGACCAGAGCAGTGTTTGGGAAACAGCCTTTGACTACACTTGCCAGCTTTTTCTTATTTTTTGAAATGGGCAAAGCCAGAACAGACATGAGATAAGCCCACGCTATCTCAATAAAAGCTGTTGTTGCTGTCTAAAAGAGAATAATGGTTAGAAATTAATTTACTACTTTGTGTATGAAAAACCCAGGAGCCCAGCAGTCATGTCTGATTTGATAGGTCAAAAAGGTAGGACTAGATCCATCTGTTCATTCCAAGGCCAGGGAAGCAGGATTTTCTCTGAAATCTGCTTATCTGAACAATTCCTGGTTGTTGTGGTTTGCTTAGCTGTCCCTCCAAGTTTTGCTCTCAGGCCCACTCTCATCCTTTGCCCTGACCACAACCCTCCTGTTCTAATCACTTCAAGTATCCTGGCACTTGGAAACACTAGGAGTCGGTTTTTCAATTTCTTTGGTTTTGAGGCTGCATTGTTGTTGTTGCTGCTTAGCATTTCAGCCTAAGGAGTGAAGGTTGATCAGTGTATTGCTGACCTATTTAGACGCAGTCATTAATCTGCTCCTACCAGTGAGGGCCAGCTCTCACCTGATGCAGTTGGACCCCTCTTGCATCTGTTAGCTTTGAGGGTGCTCTGAAGTCTGTCCAGACATCCAAGGCTATCTTTAAGACATAGTGAGCAGGTAGGCAGATGGGCATCTCCTGCAATGGCATCTGACACGTGGCTGAGAGGAAACAAGAGAAGCAACTCTTGCATTATGGGTGAGGAGAGTTCAAAATCAGGGGCAAAGCTGTGTAGGACTATGGTAAAGGATTCCCAGCAAGCCCTTACAGTGTCTGGATAATTTTCTTGTAAAACACTGATTTTGTGCAAGGGAAGAGACTTCTGCCAGCTATACTCTCTCTTTCTCACATCTGCATTGCCCTAGCGATGAGGAATTCAGGGAGGTAAGGTCTGTGTGTGAGTAGCAGCCTGAGACACTGGCCTTGCCAGTGGCTGCCCAGGGGCTTGAAAAGCTTGGGAGAGGCTTGCCTGCAAGAAAAATCATAATTTGTTGCTCCACTTGAGAAAGCACTGTCTGAGTGCAGAAAGCCTCCTCCAGATACAATGCTGAGCTTGATTTCAAGTGACTGAAATCAAGAACTGAACATTTTTCCTCACATTTTCAGGTTTATATTCAGCCACTGACACAATATACAACTACAGGTAAGCTACCTGTACCACCTTTCTATTGCTGGCGTAATTTAAAGACTCTTAGAAGTTACCAGTGCATGTCTCAATATTACAATATTGCCAGTGATAATGCTCACATTCTACTTTACAATTCTCAGACAGTGAAGTTCAGTTGCCTCACCATAAAAATATGCTACAGATGTGCTAGAAGAATCAACATTTCTCAACCTTAATGAACCCTGCTCCTCCATCCTAGAGAAGTTTTTTTGAATGTATGTCATCTCAATGCGTCTGAAAAATAGGGCATTAGATATGTTTCACAAAGCAAAACAAATTCATAAAACTGCGATTGCTCTGTATTTTTTATTCTCTCATAGTCCATGCATCCACCTGGCACTTAATGCATCATAAATGCTATAATAAGCATGTCAATGCACGCATATATTTAATTTTGGCAAGTTCTTGATTGCAGTCTTTTGTATGGAAGCAGTTGCAGATAGGAATTGTGACAGACACTAAATCTATCTGACTTTGAATTCGCAACAATAGCTGTAATGAAGATTTGCATTTTTAAAGGCGTGTAATTAACACCAGTATTAGCTTCTTCCTCCAGTTAAAAAGTCAAACTGATGTACCTTTTGCTGAACTTGAGTTGGGTTGTGTATCTCTTTTATTTGCTGACAAGTATAAAGCATGCAGATCAGCTGCTGCCCAGGTATTGTTCTGAATATTGGTGCTACAAATGGTTAAACTGTGAGAGAGGTTACTCTGTTTTCTATGGCAAAATTACACAATGCATAAGACAAAAAGAATTTTCCTTCCACAGTTTCTTCACTTTTATTGTATTTCATATGTACATTCACCTAATGCACACAATATCAAACACAGAAATGGCTTTGGTGTCCTTTATGTCCTTCAGCCTTTAGAGTCTCAGTTTGAACACACCCCTATGAAGGCATGACATTCAATCCTGTTATTTCAATTTTCGTAAACATCACCAAATACATAACAAAATTATATGATGGTAGACAAAGTACTAATGATAATGGTTTTGATCACCTTAAAACCCACATATCAATCAATAAATCTAAGTTCCCAATTTTTGCAATGCTGTTTACTTATTATTTCTGTAATTTTTTATTTTCCAGATATTGTGTCTTTAGCTGAAATCTCCTTCAGCTCGTTTAACAAGCTCAGTAATTGTCAGTAGTAACAGTAAAGAATTACTTACTTGAGCTTTCCCTGGGCCAGAACCTGAGGTTTCTATCTAAAGTTTACTTAGTTCTTTGTCAAACAAAACTTCCATGAGATTTGATTGGTCCTTGCCTTTGAAAGCTATGAGTATAAGCTGTTTTCTAGGATGCAGAGCAGTTTATGTGAAGAATTCATCAAAATGTGTGGAGAGCTAAAAGCAAGACTAAACATGAACCTTGTAGATGCCACTGTGGGATGTGAGATGAAGTCCCTCCCAGTCTATGACACAGCATGAAAATTGACATTTTGGTTCTGTAAATTAAAGTTCTTCACATGTCCTTTAAATGCATGATGTTATACCAGAAAGCTGGGTTGAAAACTCCTAAGTCGAAGGATGCTATGCAGCAATCCTCTATGAACTGGATGAACTGTCCCATTTTAAAATAAAAGTTTAAGAGCCAGATTGATTTTTGCTCCTGTAGGTATTTATTTGAATTATGCTTATGCTTTCAACAGGAAAATAATTCTATACATTGTTTTACTGTGCTAGTACATTAGAGAATCAGAGAATCACAAAATATTCTCATTTGGAAGAGATTACCTTTCCATGTACCTCATATTTAAATTAAATGTTGCCATTCGTTTGCAGTTTGTTTATAAGAAAGTACATTCTACAATTGAAATTAATGTCTAAGGGGAGACTTCTAAAAGAGTGGATTCACCAAGAGGAAAACACTCTTGACCAATCCAATATCCTTGTATGGTACAACCAGCCAGGTAGACGAGGGAAGAACAGTGGATGCTGTCTACCTTGACTTCTACTTTGAGGGTGACAAGGCACTGGAATATCTCCTTCTCTGGTGATATTTAAAACTTGCCTGGGCACAATCCTGTGCAGCCAGATCTAGGTGAACTTGCTTTAGCAGGAGGGTTGGACCAGATGACCACACACTGTGGTCCCTTCCAACTCCAACTATTCTGTGATTCTGTAATTCTGAGATTCTGCGAGTATTGTTAGTGTTCTTGTGATGTCAATTTCTAGAATTCCTTTAATTTTTTCCTACATAAATGCACACACATGATTAAAAGTGTGACAAATCACAAGATTATTCATTGAGTCCGTTAATTTGGAGAATTTAGAAATATGCCAGCATGTTTTTCTTCTGCATCCTAACAAAAGGGTGAAAAACAAGTAAGGAGCAGCTTCCAACCTAAACCTTAGAAGGAGAAACTAAAAGCAAACAAGCTAAAGGCAGAAAATTTTATTAGATCTGATATGAAATAACTTCTAAGGCTTACAGAAAAATAAAGTGAAACTAAGGCAATGCTACTTAAACATCCTGAGGAAAAACACACAAATTAAACAATCTCTGTATTTTTGCTTATTCTTACTTCATGTGTGTGTTCTTCCTTGCTCTGAATATATAGATCCATTCATTGCATTCAAATATACCCTATCTTTTGATTATGGACACAACTCCATTCTGCTTAGGCGAGTCAGTGGCATCCCTGAAAATGCAAAGTGGTCAGAAAAGCAAGAGCCTCTTTCATCTGCTGCCAGCAAAGGATGTGACCCCTGGATAATTACATACAAAAGGAAAGCCAAAAAAAGTATGCTGTCAGGAAAAGCCTGCATTTGCTGCTACTTTGTTCGTCCAAGCTAAACTGCAACCTTTTTTCCCCTATAACGTGCATAAAATATGTCATGTAGAAATCAAAAATATTCTTTATGAGCAGGAGCAATTCTGCCCAATCTCGCAGCTACATGAAAAAAAAAAAAACGAAAATTAAATGGACAAAAGAGGGTCCATTTGCACATTCACTTTCCACAAGACGTTTTCACTTTAGCTTGCAGAGGTATTTTGAGGCAGGCCAGGAAGGAAAAATAAAAGGATCTGAGCAGTGGATCTGCAGCCAAACCATTGCTTGCTGACACCACTGGCACTGTGTCAGCTGAGGTGAAGGTAGCAATTCAGCTATCCCAGACAACCAACAACTAGACCAACACTGTGGCCTGCTATAGAAGGAGAAAACTCTTCAGGACAAGTCTGCAAAAATCTTATTTATTCCTGCTTCCGACAACATCTTCTATATGATAACAAAGTGCAAAATTATTTCAGTCTTCATTTCCATTTTCTTTCATGAATAGGAGTACCTGTACTGCTACAAAGAAGGTGGATATTTAAAGATCCAAACTCGTGGCCAGAATAGATGAAATAAGCATAACTTCTCACTTCAGACCTAACAAGTGAGTCAGCAGTCAGATTCTATTTCCCTTGTTGAAGTCAGAAAATAAATTAAGCTGACAGCATGCCTCTAATGGTGATGACATCAGTGAGAGCAGAGCTATTTTCAGACTCTACAGTACTAGTAAAGGAGAAGCATGTAAGTGAGACAGGGAAACTTAACTTTTTACTCATGCCTACTCCTAATACATTTGCATTGCACCCCTTCCCTCAAGTTAGGTATCTTTTGCTATTGTCATTCTGTGTTTAAAAGTATACATGCATTTTTCAAAAGCTTGTAACCATATAAAACATTTTTCTTTCTTTCCTTAGGAAGCACCAAAACATAAGGTTTAAGGCAATTTTAGGTTTGTATGAAATGGGAACACATCCTCCAATACTTTAGAATTGCATCTAAATAAACCAGAGAAGAGTCTAAACCATTTTCCAGAATGTTCAAAAGTGACCTTATATGAAATCTGTCAGTCTTCAGATGCCCAACCTGTGAGCCCTGAGGGGAGTACAGAATGTGGCTCTAAATCTGCAAAAATACCTCTCTCTCTCAACTGCATTGCTTTCTTTTAAAGTGGAGGTGGAAAAGCTTCTGCTTTTCAAGCGCAGTACAAGAACTTTGCTTTGAAGAGTTTTCTAACTTGGAAAAAAAAGATTTTCTGGGACAGCAGCTGAGAGACACTGTTAAGGTGGATATAGGGAGACTCGAGGGGATTTAGGGAAAAGCAGGCCTCTTTCTACAGGAAAAGCCTGAAGCAGAGTGACATAAAAAATGCATGAGGCTGAGGAGTAGAAAAGAAGATGCATGAGAATACAGGCCTGTGAACAAAATAAAGGAGAAAATGAAGAAATAAGCCAAGACAGAGTTCTACCAAGCTATGAGGCTGAACCTGAGTAAGAAGCAGAAAGAAGTCGAAGTGTGGAAGTGTCGAGGGAGACAGGAGTAGCCTGGCTGTGTCAGTGAGTGATGAGATGTGAGGTGATGAGAACTTTGCAGCAACAGGACTGCAACTCTTGGCATTGGCAACAGACAGGAAGGAAATGCTGAACTGCCAATATGTAGTTCCTGAAGGTACATGATTTAGTGTAAAGCTGATGACTTGACAAGAAGTATTAGAGAGGTCGGTTTCTTGTGCAGCGAGAAGTTCTTGAGAGAAGGGGAAGCAAAGTTTTGGATGCACCACATAAAATACACAGATAATTAAAAAATAATGATGACTGGGCAGGAAAGAGGAGTCATAGTAAGGGAGGAAATAGATGTACATGAGGTGAGCGGGCACCTCAGATCTACTTAATATAATGCAAGGAGAGCAGGCAATCTTCTGCCAAGTGCCAGCTTTAAGCTGCATGAGGAGGATGAAGAATACCTTGAAAGAAACATGAGAATGAAGTTAAGAAAACCATGTCTGCCTTCAGAAGACAAAATGGAGAAGGAGAAATGAACAGAGGAATAAAAGGACTGAGAAGAGGCAGTCAGAGCTGGCTGGAAGGAAATTAGTGACAGATTTCCTACTTGTCTCCAAGGAAAAAATAAACCCAGTGTGGAATGTCACACTTCAGACAAGAACATTCATGACATGATATGTCATAAATTTAAAAGGTGTTTCTGTAGACTTAAGTGTACAAATTTTGTCATACAGATGAGTGGTGATTTAAGGAGCTAATAAAGAATCTCTTTGTCCTGAGAAACTATTAAAGAAAAAAAAAATCTGTAGTAATGAAATTAATAATTAAGGAAGCCTTGCAACAGACCAATTCAGCAGTCTCTGGAGACGGCCATCTTATTGCAATTTACATTCTCTCTTAACCAACGTCATTAGTAGTGGTTCTAGAAAGCAAAAAGGAATGAGGCACTGAAATACTGCAGGAACACTGTCAACACTGATCAAAGCCCTCATCGTAGCTTTTGTTCAACTAGGGCAAGCAGCTTGTTTGTGCACAGCAGAGGAGCACTCATTCCGATGAAGCAGGCAAAATAACGTCATTCCTTTCTGAAAATTGTGATTTTTAAAATAGCTTCTTTGAAGTCAGGAAAAGTTTCAGTTTTGCTGAAAGTGAATCCTGACAACTCATTTAATCCTTTCTACTATATGTGGTGATGTAATACCTAAAGCTCTATTAACTTATTGGTCCACTCATGAGCTGAAAATTCACTTCTTACTGCAGGCATTAAGCTATGCCACTGGAAATTTTATCCAGTTGTAACAGTTAATGAGACACTGAATGGTTGTTTGTTTCATTAATGTTGTATCAAGTGACTTTAAAAAAGAAAATACTGACAGATTTCTACAAATGTTTAGAGCATCGCTCTGGCTCATCACTGTTAACACAACAGCCTTTACCATTTCCTGTGATTCACTAAATATTGACTCAAGTATATATAGATTTAACTGGCTATTCACATACAAGACACAACCACTCCTTATGCTCTTTAAAACTGTTCTGCTCTTTTCCCTGTTTAAAAAGCCATCTTCTATTCTCAGCGTTCCCTCTCCATTTTATCCTACATCTTATATTACCTTCCTTAGCACTTACTGAAGAATGATGAACAAGCCAAAAATTTTTCCCTATATCCCCTCCTCCAGTATCTTGCCCATCTAGTATAGATCAAGTCCATAGCACCCATTAGCTCTAGCCCAGAACCTCCATCAGGTATCAGACAGCACAGACTTTACAGTTTCTGACTCACCTGTCGCATATATACCATTTTGCAACACTAAAGCTTTATATAAGGAACTACATCTTAACACAGTATTCAGCTGCTCTGCAGTGCAGGATAAATGTTGCTGCCTCCTCATCCTGCTACTCCTTTTGACCAGGTTGTGACTCTGGAACAAGGCCTTGAGCATGTCTTTGCTCCATCAAATAGGACAAAGTGGGTCAACACAACTGGGGCAGAGTAAGATATGGGAAGAACAGGGTTGTTTCATCTAACATATTTCTCTTCACTGCTTCCAGATAATGCTTATAGAGCTGTCTTCCATCACATTCATGCTTCCCTTCAGTAACGGCTGACTTAGGGGGATAGAAATGTGCACTCACTGTGGAACTGTGTCACTGCAATGTGCTGGGGATGTAAAACATCCATACTTAGAGAAGGCACCTTCTCACCAGTAAAATCACTGATGAGACACAAGGAAGAGTGCCAGTATGCTTTGGAGTTTGATAGCTCCCAGCCAATACTGAGTGCTGAAGAAACACTTCAGGGTAAGTCAGTCATTAGTGAAGTCCCTTTTTCATATATAGACAGCACATAGGAGTGTGAATCCATCATTTCATTGGATCACAGAGGGGCCCAGGGCACATACAGGGAGCAGAGGAAAATATCACCTCTACACAGCCTCTTGTACAATGTACACAATTACGATCCTTATATTTACATCTGATGATTTAACAAGTTTTATTGATCACAGGAGAACATTTTTTGGACATGCTCATGCTTCATTCTTCACAGGGCAAAAGGCAAGGCACAAAGGTGGGATGCTGATGGAAAAGCGAGTGAACTGTCTTGAGAGAATACATGGATCTTTCAAACCAGTAGAGGTAACAAACTCTATTTTTAGGTATGATCACTTCAACAGCACATATTTTAGAAACTATCCCCATACTACGAGGAATGAGCATCAGGTGTTGTCAGGTGGGATAAAGAACAGCTGTTAGCTCAGGCTGGAGAATCCTGCTCAGTATAATTAAGGGCCAGTAAAGAGAAAGTAAAGCTTTCTAGATTTAAAACGGATTCTTAGCTAAGAGATGTTGGATAATCTGTAAAAGGAAGTGAAGAGTAAGATTGTCAGAGTAGATTTGGTAAGTAGCTTTTAAAGAGACCAAGGCACTATTTAATTGAGAGGGCATAAAATCAGGAAATTTAGGTAGTAAGGCTAAATAGCAAAAAAGTGAGATAAACTAGGCTTTGCTTGTCAGTAGGCTCTTTAAATCAGACCTAATTTGATAACAATAATAAAATTGTCTGTGATGTTTAAATTCCTAGATATAGGGGAGGTAGGGCATATAAATCGTGCTGTGGCCTCCTCTAGACCTCGTGTGTTTTATAGCACTGATTTGTGAAGCTGATGAGTTTTTTATTGATATATTGCTATATTGCATAATATAACATCATATTCTACCTCTATCACCACTGGTTTTGGTTTTGGGTTTTTGTTTTCATTTTGTTTGGTGGGTTGGTTGGTTTTTGTTGGGTTTTTTTTGTGAATAGTTATCTTGTGTTGCATTTAACTCAAGAGAACCCTGACCCTCAAACACTGATGCTTGTTCATACTCTACCATTTCCTTTTTGTCTCAAAATACCACAGTCTGAAATTCTAATCTGCTTCTCAATGTTCCACTGCAAAGGGGTGACAACTTGCGTTCAGTATTTTACAGCAGGTTTCCATGTAAGATTTCAAAGCTCAGCAAGAGGTTTCTTATACTCTGTGGTGAACAGGATAAATTTTGTCATTCAGAAGATAAATCTGATCTATGTGCATGTACAGAAACACTAAAATGAGAACATATGTTGGAGACAGGTATGCTGTAATGGGACCATATTTTATTGAATTCCAGATTTCCACTCAGGATGTAGAAACCACAGGCACAATTATTTCCTGCTAGCATAGTGACCACAGATAAAACTCAGATAAGTAATTCCATCGAGCCTGATGCATTATGCTTTACCCTTTCAGTGCAATTTTATGTAAACATACTTACATCCAGAAAAGCTATAGTTTTAAGCAGTGAGTCAGATACTGTATCTCTAACATACATAGAATTTAGAAGCATTCTTATTGTCATTATCACATCTACTACACTTGCAGGATTCGAACTTCAAAGAAGAGCCTGCCAGACGAAAATGCAGGAAATGTTTGCATTCCTGTATGATTCCATCATCCAGGGGCCTCTATTGGTGAAAGCACCCTTCAGCAGATGTTTTTTGAAAGGTCAGGTTAAATCTTAATACACAATACACATTCATTTCAGTTCTTCCCTTTCTAGTTATTGATTATAACTCTGATTTGTACAGAAAATCCTTCTGGTGTCTCTGCTATGACAACTCACACCAGCTGGAAACTTCTTGCAGCACTTTGTCTCTCTTCCCCTGGTCTTTTCAGCTTTCCAAACATCACTGAAACCATCCTTGCAATATCCCAATGAGGTTAAGAAGATGTTCTTTGTGTCTGCACCTAGAGCACAGAGCAACCAATTCTAACTGGTACTAAGGTTTCCTTAGTTTATTTTGGCAGGATGTATTTATGCTTCTCCAATCAAGGCCTCGTCACACTTTGGAAAAGATCATGAAGAAAGACTAAGTCTCCTTAGTTGAATCTCATCTATATGAAGTGACTGACTAAATTACACAATTGTCCTTTGTGCTCTGCTAGGAATTGAATCCAAGTGTCTTGAGAGTAAGAGACTCTGTCTATTAGCTATACAAATAAACAGCATTGTCTTAACTTCTTGGAGGCTTTTTCCCATACAAATTTGGACAGTACCTTCTGCATATTTTCCTGTGCATTAAATTCAAATTATACACCTCAGGTCATAACACTTGAAACCAAATTTCACACTTCTGCACTGTATTTACTGTTTCATATTCTATTCAGTAGATACTGCATCATAATTCCCACCTAATCCAGTACTAGACTTTGTAGGTGAGTGTCAGATTGTGGGGTTTGTTGCCATAGTTTCATTTGGTTTTCTCCCTGCTTTTATGTATATTTTGAAAATGCAAGTTCAAGTTCACAAATATTATTCTGATGGTAATATTAGTAAACTAATTTTGCTTTATACTTACCATTTTGGGGGGCATGACTATGGTGATTTACTAACTCTGCAAATAATTCTGCACTAGTTACAAAGACTAAGTAGGTACTACTTCAAAGCTAAGGAAAGCATTAGATACCACCAACCATAAGCAAGCTTCCCTAATTTCTGCCACATATGTATTAAGAGGCTGCCTGTGGGAAAAGACAGGTAAGTACTATTAAGCTGATGTCTTCCTTGCAATCAAGTGACATTTTAGTGAGGTTTGTTAGAAACAAGAGGAAAAAAATGGTGCAGCATGTGAGGCCCACCTAATTCATATGACAAGTTAATGGAATTTTATACAGCACTGTCATTTCAGTGCCATATGCTACCCTTTTCCTAACAAACGTGATCAAATTTTGCAATGCATATAAAACATCCATGTGGATGCACCACGATTGCAACCACTTATGCAAAGGTGAAATCAACACCCACAACGGAGTCTGGTGACAGGCAGTTCTTAGCAGTGACTGCAGTCAAGCAGAGATAGCTGTGCCTAGAGGGAGAGGGTAAAAGGAGAGGTCTGCTGCCACAGGTGAAAGAAATACCTTATTTTGGCCTGAGACAAAAGGAATGAAAAATAGGAGCTACTGTCTTGAGGCAAAATATCTTCAGCATCTTACCTCTTGCTAGGAGGATGATCCAACTCTGAGCTTAGCAGGATTTGAAAGTCAGAGTCCCCCGCATCTCCCCGAGATTAACTGATATGTTTGTCTTCCCTATGGAGACACTTTCCAGACGATTTTCTTGCCCTGAAGTCTGTTCTTGCATAGTAGCTCCTATTAAAATCTTGATGCAGCTTTCCCTTTTATAAAATTTAAATGTGTGGTGTGATAATACTGAAACCCCTGAACAATAAAATGGCACACTTCTACCTACTCTCTGTATTTCAGTGCCTGAGAAAAGGTCAGATTCCTATTGTTTGCAGCCCTCTTACCTGCTAGTGCAGAAGATCTTTGCCCTTGTTTTATTTTGGATTTGTAAGATGCATACAGGGAAGGACAAAGAGGATCCATGTAAAAAACTCAGAAATGATAACCAAACTATGACCCCTCTCCCCTTCTAAAAAAAAATTAAAATTCAAACAAGTAATTTAGAATATGTACCTATGGCAAGAAAGGACTAGACAACTATGAAAGGAAAAGAGATAATGAAGTTTTTTAGTTAGAGGAAGGAAGCTTTTTATAAAGAGGGACTTGCTGAACTATGTGAAATGGAAGCTCAGAGTTTGGTGTAGTTTTCTTGTTGCGATTGTCATATTTTAGTTCTCAGGTTCTTCTGCTTAATGGCACGTCTCAGATGTATGTACCTGACAGTAGTTGATGCAGGTACAAATGCATGAGCTTTGATAAAGTCAAGTGAAATATCCCTGTGGGGGAATAGAAACTTGTATTTCCAGAGGGATGTGAGGTAACATTTTTTATAACATCATGAATTTTTACATGAACTCAGGGATTTCTTTAAAGTCCTGATTTTTGTGTCAACCACATAATGTATGACTGCTATAAAAAATTAATTTTATGTCCAACATTTCAGCATCCAGTCTGAGATTGAAGTGACCTCGTGCTGATCAGACTACGAAAAATTATTCGTTGTATTATGACTAATATCATAATGCAAACATTATCATACTAAGCATAAAAGCTGCCAAGCACTACTGAATTAACTGTTTTCTATCACCTTGTTCCAAATTTCATACCATTAACTAGCCAGAGCTCTGCAAACTGACCACATTGGAAAGAAGCACTCCCAATTCCTCTTCAGTCTTTAATAGAGCAGGTCAGCTGGTGGGTTTTTTTGAGGACAACAGAAGGTTTAAAAGGGTAGGGTAAGTTTTCATGTGGACCTGCTCCCTGGTATAACTCACCACATGATAGCACAAGCAATTGCACCCCTTCAAAAGAGAGGCCAATGCAAGGGCCAGACTGAACTGCAGTGAACAAGGGGAGGGCACATCTGCTTCTGGCTTCAGGTGATCATTCTACTGTGACCTTTTACTCCAGATATGGAAGTCGCTGTAGGACCAGCTGAAGACTAATTCATTATGAGCAACTGCCTATCCACTCTTTTGTTCCTCTTTGTAGATAGGTATTTCTGCTTACATGAATATAAAGTGGGATCAAAAATTATACCAAGCAGAAACAGAAGCAGCAGTGTGCGCATGCACACACATTTTTAATTACTAGCACTCTTGCCATTCCTCCCACTCCACAAAACCTTCAAATATTTAAAGAATGTTAACTTTTATAAAGGATGGAACAAATCATGTGACCTGTCAAAATCTAGAAATGCTCGGGGCAGTGGGGGCTGTCGAAGTGGCCTTCTCAAACCGTTCTGGAAAGTTTGAAGCAAGAAGCCTGACACCAGAGCTCGCTCACCTTCAGTTGCTGGTCTCATGTTTCAAGGATTCAAGGATTCTTCAGCATCAGCCAAACCATCTAATGTTGCAAAACGATGCGTGTTTATGACAGTGCTTAGCATTTTAGGAGAAACATGTAACACCCCATAGGCTCGGGTGGGTCTCGGTTTATGTGTTTGTGTACTAGCTAGCAGCTGAGAATAAAAAGTAAAATAAGGGCAGTTTTTGGAACCTGTGGGGTTTTTTTTTGACAGCTTTATCTTCATGTCTCTCGGCCTGTGGAAGTATGACTTTCCTGCTTCGAGGCAACTCCTACGCACGCAGTCCAACTACTACTTAAACGGTGTTGCTACAAAAACAAATTCCTTTCCCTCTTTGCCTAATGATATTCTGCACACCACATCTCCCACACCTCTCGACTTGTCCCTCCGCGCTTGTTTGTGAAACAAACTCCCCACATCTCCCATTCCCCGCAGCCTCTTTCCGTGGGCCCGGGCCCGGGACCGCCCTGCCCGCGCTGAGAGCTCGGCCCCTCACGGGCACTGGGCGCAGAGCTCGGCCCCGCTCGGGGCCGCCGGGCGCAGGCGCGGTCGGGCCGGGGCCGCCGCCATGTCGTGAGCGGAAGCCGGGCCGGGCCGGGGGAGGGCGGCAGCGCGGCCCCGCCCGGCAGCGGGGAGGGCGCGGGGGAGGGACGGGCGCACCGCGGCGGCGGCAGCGGGCAGCAGTCGCCGCAGGAACTGCCGCCGGAGCCAGCCGGGTTGTCCCGTGCCCTCCGCAGCGCTCGCTGCCTGCCTGGCCGCCCCCGCCGGGTAGCGGGAACGCGGAGCGCGGAGGCTGCTGGAGCCGGACTGGGAAGATGCCCCTGGCGCAGTTGGCAGATCCTTGGCAGAAGATGGCTGTGGAGAGCACGGCCGAAAGCAGCACCGAGGTACGAGGCGGGCGGGGGGGGGGTGCTGCGGGGAAAGTTGTGAGGAGAAGATGGGACCGGGAGTCCCGGTGCCGCCGTCGCTCAGGGGATGGGCAGAGTTTCCCGCCGCGGGCTATCGGGGCGGGCAGCGGCCCGGCGGGGGGACGCGGCGAGCGCCGGCCCCTGCACGCCGCTGCCTCAGCGGGGCACTGACTCACGGCCGGCACCGGCCGGGACTCCCCCGCCCGCGCTGGGCTCGGGGCGTGTTTCCCGGGACCGGGCTGCTCCCGGCGCGCTCCCTCCCCTTCCGCCCCGTTCCCGGGAGGGAGTAACCTGCCTCCGCGGTGGCCGCCGGCTCGGGCGCTTTTGTTCCAGCGCGGTGTCTGGTTACTGTCACGGCGAGTTTCCTTTCCCAGGGCGGCCCCGCCGCCTCCGCTGGCGCTGCTCGGGGAGGGCAGGAGCACCAGGCCTGCCCTCGCCTTGCCCGGTGCCCTCGCCTTGCCCGGTGCCCTCGCTTTGCTGCCGCTCCCCGTGTGGGTCCCCGCCGGGTGCCGCTGCCCCCTTACCTCGGCAGGATGGAGTTGCCGACAGTTTCGCAAGCATTTGGGAAACCGCAAGGACGTGAAGGGTGGTGAAGCATGGGTGAAGCTTTGTGCTCGGCGGCGTTGCCGGGAACATCCCCGGGGTGCCGCGCAGTGTGGGTTTCCCGCTGTGGTAGCGGGGAGTGCGTGTTGTGCCTGTTCTTGTTAGGCAGGACGCGTGTCAGCTTTCCTAGGCTGGAATAATGAGAGCGGCTGGAAATTAGAGTCACTTGTAAGCGAGGCCACAGAAGCTTTCAGCTATTTTAATTTTTTTCCTGCTCCTGTTGGTTTGGAGCTATGTAAACACTGCACCTACACAGTCAGTTGTGCTTGCTCCGTGAGTCCCTAGTAGCCCTCAGTGCGTTTGCTACTTTGTGACCAGATTCCATCTGAAAAGAAAAAGCTGCTTCTGACAGTGCAGCTTCGACTTGAATCGGCTCCAGCTGATACGCAGCCAGGCTGCTTCAAGTGATGCTGATGTGGAACGGTGTGGACCCAGGCCAGCTCACAACAATTAGTTGCAAGGTTAGAACTCTCTCCTTAGTGAAAGGAGCAAAGAGAGACCAATGCAGAGTTTCTGCAGTATCAGGATTTATCCTTTTGATCTCTGTCTTGTCATCCTTCTGCTGAAAATCACTGTATCTCAGGGAGTCAGAAGAACCTACAGTTCAGATCTGACAGGCACATACATCTTTTACATTCTTGCCAGGTACTGGAGTTAGTTTTAAATTCGTGCTAGTTATTCACTGGCTTCTGGAATAGTGATCTTAGATGATTTTAAATTGGGAGTAACTACAATAGTAGTGTGGTGCTTGAGGGTGGGGCAGAAGGTGGTATGGGAAAACACGTAGATTAATCATTTAGAGAAAAGAACTGTTGCTTTAGTCTTTGATGCTCACTGCATGCGGTCTAACTTCACAGTACATATGCTAGATAGGTAGAAAGATTGTTATTTGCAATGTGTCTATATGCATGATTATACTTTTACTTGTTTTAGTGAATTTCAGACACCATTTGTTTTTAAATTGCTGTCATATCTTCTTGAAAAAAGTGTATTTTATCACTTCCTTAAAAATAATTAAACTTTTATATTGACATGAGTCTACAGTAGTTTATCTCCAAAAAATGCCTAGGACCACTAATAAAACACGAAACAGTGTGAACTGACAGGTTTGCACTCCAAGGCCCTAGTCTAGAATAAACAGTTCTTGAAAAGACCAGGCTGCACCTGCAAAAGCTTCTCAGATGACACTCAAAAGGAAAAACTTACTTAGAAAAGTTGCTTACATGAAATGACTAGATGAGGAAAGCTATTTTAATAAAAATAGATAAGATAATTCAAATATATAGACAAGTGACCTAAATACATAACTTAGATTTTTGATTTGCATGAGTTGTGTTTATCTGTAGCATAGCAATATCCTAATTACAGACCCTATTCTGCAAGAGTATCCTTGGGCAAAAATATTCTTCCGTTTGCCTGAAACTTATTGTGATTTCAGTCATAGTTTGATACTAATGATGTCTTTAGCTGTAACTCTGAGTGAAGTGTTTCTGCTAACCTCTCAGATCTGCTGACACAGTTCTTGTAACACTGTATTGTCCGCATATGGAATTACAAAATTTTGAGCTCTAAAACTCAGCTCAGACACTTCTATTGTCTTAACGACTCATGCAGTTTTTATTTGACTTGATTTTTCATTTGTTTCCCAGTACAGTCCTGTGGTTACAGTGGTACCACCAAGGAGGTGATATTCTGTGGTGGGTGAACAAATTTAGGAGGAGGATACTGTGTCTAAACAGCTGAATACCTTTAAATAGCTTTAGTTTGGAAGTGTAGTTATCACAAACAGCTGCTGTAACTTAGGTGTGTAGAATATAGTCTTCCTTAAAAAATAAAGCAGACAATATTTCTTAGATAAAATGTGGCTTTATGATTTTCAAAAATAATTTTCACGACTACTGTTTCTACAGGTGCAAATAGGTCAATGATCCCACATTGCATCCCTGACAGCTTTTTTCAATGTGTAAAGCTTTATGCTATTTTTAAAATATTTTGTCTGTATAATATGTGTAGTTTCAGTTTCATGTTGTAAATCACAGCGCCTTTAAAGCTTGTGGAATGATGCTGTCTCTTATTGACTCAGTGTCTACTCAGGATTCATAACAAGCATAGGTTTGTTTATCATGGTGAGAATATGTCTGTTATTGCAAGTCATCTGCTTTCGAGCAAATTAAGTATTGATGATTTGAGTTTGCATTAGAATGCTTGAATAACTAGCCTGATCCTTTCATCTGTACTCCCAGCTATGCATATTAGTATCAACTGGAGGAGAATGAATACAGTTATGGCAGCCAAATTTTGGACATCAGTATGTTGAAAGAGCTGGCATCATAAGGAGATGCCATTTGCTAGACTTTCTGGGAAGCACTTGTGACAGCTATAGTTATGAGTTTTAATTTAGATGCTCCAAATTGGCTGTGGAGAAAGTTCTTTTTTTTTTTTTTTCCACTGGTCTTGACAGGGTTTATGGTCACTTGTTCAGGCGTCTAAATAGATGGTATGAATCTTCTTTCACAATTTCTTTGGTTTATATTCAGTGTTCAAGATTATTTGAACTTTGCATGAGACAAGGGGTGCTAGCATTTAATAGTCATGCTGATACTTTAAAGAAACTAGTATAATGTAAATTTTGCTTTGTAATTTCATTCTGATTGTCAGTGTGGCATTCTCTATGTCAATATATATTTCTGGTCTGGAAGCTGAAATTTTTTAGATTGCCACCTGTAGCCTTGAGACTGTGGTTGTGACTGTCTCTTCACAGTCTGTACTTTGTAATCAGTGTTGTACTTGTCTTCCACAGGAACAAAGGCTATATTTACAGTCATTTCTGGTATAGCCAACAGAGATAAATAGTTAAAGCCAAAGTGGAATCACCTAAATGGACTGGTCTGTGGGGATTTTGAAGACTACCCATTGTCTCTCCATTATAGACAAAATTATGTGCACCACATAAGAAGCTGTCACTTCTCACACATAACTGCTGTCAGCAATGGTGCGTTCTGAAGTCTGAATTTTTCACTGATTTGTGGGGTGACGTTTTCTTGTCCTGAGTTAAAAATGGGAATTGGAAATTTAATTCTCATCTAAATAAGTAGTATCCACCATATTCTGCAAACAGCTGCGGTACATAACAGATCTTATATATATGTAAATACTGTCTTGAGAAACACATCATCTGCATGAAAAGTGTTGGAGGGGGTGCATGTTCAAATTTTTTATATCCTTATTAGTACCATTTTACCTGCTTTGTTTTTCAGTGAATCCTACTCCATGACATAGTAATGATGTCCTGTGGTCAGCTGAGTGAGGCCGGAGAAGGCAGGAGCTTTACTTTGTTGAATTCAACAGCATTACTGTATGCTCTCTGCATCTCTTGGTTTCCTTTGTAAAGGTGTTGAGTTTAACTTCTTTAAATGGTTTTGTTGGTTTTCTTATGGCATTAGCAGTTCTTATCTTGTTATTGTTTTGTTTGTTGTAGTGTAGGCAATATTTCTTGCCCCAGCTGGGACATGTAACAGAAAGATGTAAGCAGATTGACACATTTAAAGGCGTGTCTGTTTTCTTTGAATTGGTTGTGGTCTGTCACACTGACTGTGGTTATTTGTCATTTGAAATGCTTGATTTAAAGTCACAATGATACATAGACTGAGGTGGGCGTTTAATTATTTCTGCACATCAAAAATATTAGCTTTGTGTGTTGACTGATCTTGGCAGTTGGCAGATCAATCAGCTTTAAGAACTTATTCAAGATACTGTTTTGGAGTGGTGTTTTTTTTTTCTGTGGCACTTGGTTGGAGGAAGTGTTTTGTTTTGGGTTTGGGGCTTTTATTTGTTTGGGTTCTTTTTTTCAACAGATATAGCCATAGCCATATTCCAATAGTGAAACTTTTGAGCAGTTTTTCAGGCCAGAGCGGATTTGTATAATTGATTTTTTTTTTTTTTTTTCAATCTTGATGACTTTCAATTTAATCAGTAAAACTGGAAAAAGTTAGAATCCCTTCAGGAAACTTTTAAGTATGGGCAAAGTGGGCTGAGTACCACAGTTGCTGTGCTATATGCTTGCATATGTGATACCATTCTGCTTATTCACTTATTCACTGCTTATCCTTATTCACTGAAATAAGATGAAATGCCTCACCCATTGGAAATAGAGGGGAGAAAAAATCCTATGTAACAGATGGGAAAATGAGTCTCAACAGCTTAGTGACCCTATCTAGCATCATTCATGGAGTCTCTTCTAGAACTACATGAACTCTAATTTCTTGGGACCTACTCCAGTGCCTTGACCACAAAGTTACTGCTAGTTCATTCCTATCAGTAAGATTTACCATATGTTGCCTTTGATTCAAGAAACCTCTGTGGTATGCTTAATGCTTCACTTAACTATTTTTGGAGGAAATGTGCTACCATTTTTTAAATTAATAATTTATTTATTTATTCAGTGAAGCCATTCAATTGTGTATGAGTATGTATCTTAAAAATAAGTTATTGTCGTCTAGGTCTGTTTCTTGACAGCTTCTAAGTTTAAAATAAATGTTAAAAGAAAATTTAAATAATTTAATCCAAGCATTAATTTATTGAAACGTGCTTAGCTATATGTAGATGATGTGAAGAAATAGTATTTTGTGATTTTAAATATCCAACAATACATAGCTTTGAAAAATAAAACTCTCTTTGTCCTGCAAATTCAAAAGGTGGTGGTTTTAGGATGTAAATATTATTTGAATTATTTCTTGCATAGCATGTTTTCCAAAATTAGTTACTGTTAGAACTTAGACTTACTTGTGAAACCATGCTTTTAGCTTCATGGGGATTCTTTCTCCTCCTGTCTTCCTGTAGCTGACTTGTGTTATACAGTCACTTCAGAAATCCTGAATTTTAGAAAATAGGGAAGTTGTACCATAGCTTATTCTCTCTTCTTAGCAGACTGTATCAAAATAGTAAATTTTAAAATAAGTGTAAAGAGTAATGCTTTAGTTGACTGCAGTATTCAATTTCACTCTTTGAATTTATCATGCATTCTGAGAAGCCGGCTCTCATCTGAAAACCTGGGTGTGCAGCACAGGGAACGGCAGCGCACAGCCTTGCTGGGCTGCCCCTGCTCATAGGGGAAGGGCCTGGCACGTCCTCCCTGCATGCCTCCAGTCCCTTGGCAGGAGCCCAGGAAGGCACAGGGCATTTCCTGGGACTGCAGGAGGCAGGGAAGGTCAGGTGCACTTGCCTTCTCATGCAGATGCAGCCTTGGTAATAAGATTTGTACACTCTCAGGTGCCAGAGTCACTCTTAAGATTATGTGTGGAAGCAGAAGGAATTTCTTCTATTTTCAGGTCTGCAGCAGTGGTTGGATATATTGAGGCAGGTGATCTCTAACGTTTATATTTTTGTTCCTCTTTGGAACAGATGAACAGAGATTAGATGCTTTGTTTTACTAAGGCTGCTGAATTTCTGTGTTAAGTGTAATAATTTACTACCCATCTACTTTACAGGTAGGAAGCTAAACGAGACTTTCTCTTCCCTGTCTTTTTCTTATTTTCTTGGGTTGCTGGTTGGTTGGTTTGGGTTTTTGGGGTTTTTTTGTGAACGCATGACACACGTGATTTGGAGCTTGCTTTAGGTACATAGACTGCTTGTCCAAGACAAAGATTTTATAACAGTATATGTACAGCATCTTGAGTGATGTTGTGGCACTTGTTTGACTTCAAGATGAGTTAATTCAGAGAATTAAACTTCCTGAGAGCTGCAAAGCTTTATACTATTCTTTTCTAATGTGATTTGGCACAGTGCTGGACAAATGCCAGCCAAGGAAAGCCTTGCAGTGCAGGAAAGGGGATTGCTTTTCTATATTGTTAAACTATACTCTTGAGTCGTACTAGATAGGAAGAAGGTGGCAAAGTAGATAGGGTTTGCGAAATCCCATAGTTAAAGTTGCCCAAGTATACTAACTTAAAGAAATTTGGCTTTGTACTTAAATGATTTGCAAGTTAATGGCTTTTATCTGAGATTGTCTACAGAGAGGCAAGTTTCAACATCCTGTTGTTTCTTTTAATACTCAGCAAAGGAAGAAGTCTGTCACCTTAGACAATAAAATTGAGAATAAATTATGTGAAATTCATGGGACATGAGTAAACAAAGCTTTATATAAAAAATACTCGTGCAATTTTTTAATAATGAGTTGTTAATACTTACATGTACTATTTCTAACAGTATATGCAAAATGTTTTGGTTAAGTGCTATAAGAGAACAGCCAGAGAGGTCTAAGATCTAGGCTCACTTCTGCTATTTACATCTAGTAAATTTTAATCGGGTCAGGATTTAGGTAAGTGCTTTGGATCTGTGTGGCTTCACAGCTCAGAAGTTAGGGCACAAGTCATTAATTCAGATCCTATTAAAGCCTTATATTTTATTTAAGCACTGGAATAGATTGTGAAAACTCTTGAAGATTTAAGAAGGGCTTAGACATAAATGTCTTGTGAGCAGCATTGTAGGAATAGCTGATCATGCTTTGGTGCATGGAGATAGATCAGATGACCTCTTAAGGTCCTCTTAGTCTATTTTCAAGTTTTTTTTTGCCGACCTACACATTTTTTCTCAGGGTAGCTCATTGCTGCTTAAAATAGCAAGTTTCAGTGTGCACAGTTGAAAAGTTTTTTACCGAATGTGGCTCCACACAGCCTTGTGGCAGATTTGTTACAGGTGTTTCAGTGGGAATGCTGCATTCTGTGCTGCTTTGAAACAAGCCAGTATTGTCACAGCTTTACTCTCCCCAAAGACCTCATGGTTCCTGGGCTTTGTCAGTTGAGAGTCCCTTGGAAACACCAGAGAGGAAGAGCTCGGATCTATTTATACCCAGTGTTTTAATGACTAATTAATAAATAATACTGGAAGTTCTCGTGTTTAAATCCAGTAACTGCAGTTGTTAGGTAAGTCTGGAAGTTTTGGTACTTGACAACTAGGAGTTACCTGAGAGAAGCTTTACCTGTGTTACTCATTGGCATGTTAAAACTTCCACATAACAATTTGTAAAGGGTCTGATTCATATGTCTTACTTCTTTTTCCTTACTTGTGTCCTCAAAGCATCATTCCGCACTGATATACAGTTTAATTATTGGTTTAACTCTTGTTAAGTCTTGATTAATTGCTAAGTCTAAGAATATAACACTTTTTGTCTTTGCTGAGTTTTATGGTTCTGCTACAAGGCACCAATTGCATGGAAAAGCCAATAGTTGTCAAGTCTACTAAGCTCCATTAATAGTATAAGGACTGCTTACTAGTTTGTATGCTCTATTCCAGTATTGATAATTAGGAAATGTTGAGTTTAATGGCAGAAGAATTATTCAAAAAAATGCAATTCATATCAGTTTCATAAGGGTTTTTTAAATAGCTGACAGACATAGTTGAGGAAAAAAGTTAAAATATTTACCAGAAAGAATACTTAAACATCCTGAAATAGTCTAACAATAGTCCAAATGCAAAGGAGAGATATTCTGGGGGTGGAAGAAGGTGTATAATATCAAAGAAGGTTTAGGGGTAAACATAATGCCCTTCAGAAGAAAAAGCCTTTTAGACTGTAGAAAAGAAAAAAATTTTTAGCAAGGTAGGTCCAAAACAGTGGAACTTTGATTTGCCAACAGAATGTAGGAAAGGAGATGCAAAACTAAATCTAGAAACTTCAAGTGTGTACTATCTATCATATTATTGATGAAACTAAGGGGAAAACAGGAAAAATTAGTACAATAGGACACATAATGATTCACTCACTTAATATTTTAATTAATATGGTTGGGATACAGGTAAAAAACACTGTAATGGGAATGATGGTTACCTGACATTATTATTAAAACAAGATATCCTGCCCCAGATTGCTAAATCCTAATTGTGTTTATGGATACTAGGTGCTGTATTGTACATACAAAATTGCCCATCTGAATCCAGTGCTAATCAGAAAGGTAGATGTGAAAAGCATTAAGTTTTAAGGTGAGTTTTACCAGAGTTCTGAGACGAATTGGATTTCTTGCAGTAAATGTTGGAACCACAATTAAAAAAAAAAAAAAGTGGCATTATGACTTGCAGATCAAGGTATAACTGTAGTATGTAAAGTGCAGGATATTCAGTGCTTCAAAGGAAGTGGTTAATTGATTGTAGGGGGATGTGGGCTACATTTCTTGGTGTAACACTTTTTTACAAAGGGTTTGGTATGACCGTGTTTTCTTGATGCCAGTACCTTAACATATGATGCTACTTATGACCTCATCATCCCTTCAGTGTGGTTTTTTTATGGATGTGCATTACTGGTCCAGATTTGAAATAATTTGAATTTTAAAAAACTTTTCTTTAAACTGTCCTTCTGCTAGGAAATTCCTAAGAGTTGTTACATCCTGAGAGTTCAGGGGGTTGAAACCTGTAATTTTTGATTGCTAGAAATATTGATGATACATTGACTTTTGTGTCAGATGTTCTGTCAGATCATAAGGAGGACATCCATGTACCAGCTGCCTGATAAAGATTCCCTGGTGTCTGTCTGCTTTATACCTAGTAGAGAGCCTGTAGGCCCTTTGTGTTCCTGTCCGTGTGCCTTCAGGAAAACTGCTGGAACCCAGCTGTGTTTAGGTATTGATTTCTACTAATTTAGTGAGATATGGCGACAGGTTTAAAAGCTTTAGGTAAACAAATTTTGTACGTTAATTAACATGACTTTTTGCACTGAAAAACAGAATAGGAAATTGAATCAGAGGGGATTGGAAGACACTTTTGTAGGTTGCCTTTATAAGGGATGTGCACTCTCCTTTACCTGGCAGAAATTGATTATTGATGTTCAGGTGTAAGTAGAAATTTTCTGTGGACCTTTTCTCTTATTTTTCTTATTTTTCTTTCGTGTTGCTGTCTGAAATACGTTTTCTTTTTGGAACCAGAGTACTGGGAATAGCCAGATCTTGGATCAATTCTGCTTACTTAGTTGTTCTGCTATGGGAGGAGAGCACCTGAAGAATCATCAAGGTCTAGAGTCTCTGTCTTTTGAATTAGACTAATCTGAGAATGTGAAAGATATCTATTCAGCCTTCTCTTAGTCTGTATTCATCAGCCTGTTATATCTAGTCCCAGTCTGTTATGCCATCGAGGCATGTCCTTGGCGCTTCTTAAGTACTAGAGGGAGTCTATGCCCAGCAAAACAAAACGTTTCACTTGCTCAGGTGTTAAGCATGCTGCTGGCCTCCTCACTCCACACTGGTTTCAATAGTGCCATTTTCAACAGTAACCTTTGGGCTTTATATTTTAACTCCTAAGAAAGGCTGTACGCTCTGTAACCTTTCTGAATACACAGCTGCTTTCCATTTAATGGTATATACCAGCAAACCATAAATCATATATACATATTCTTCTTTACCTTACATGGCTCGGACTGTTCTGAGAAAAACTGGTTCTACCATCCGGTGATTCCCTTAGCATAATCATTGCTTGGGTAGACCTGTTTAAAAAGATCTTGCTAATCCAGTGCTCTGGCTCAGACATGACTGCATGGTGTTCGTGCTGATTCCTTGAGTTTGTTCTTAGTTCCAGTGAGTGTGTTTTGAGTGTATTGCTTGAGTTCAGCTGAAAAGTAAGTGTAAAGAGTGCAGGATTAAACAGGAAAACCAGATTGTGCAAAACAGTTTATTTGTTTTGCAGAAGTTTGCTGTGGTTTTTCTGGTTGACTGTTGAGAAAGTCAGTGAGGTTGAAGATTAGAACCTTTTTGAAAGCAGAGGTTGGTCTTGCCTTTTTGTCTTTGAAGGGAGGGTTGTCTGAAGTTTCTGAGAATGGTTTTCACTTCCAACTAGTTTCAGTTGTCTTAAAATAGTAAATGTGAAAACTTAAACTTACTGTGTAGAAAATTCTTATTTAATCTGCAGCTAATGTACATTATTACTTAGCAGGATGACTATTGTAGGAGGAATCAGCATTTCTAAAAGTCTGCGTGTGGAATGGAGTCAGTGTAAAGCACATGGTTTTGATATACAAATTGCCCTGTTTTAGGCCTCAGAGTTTAGCCATTGTTGTTGTTAGGACATTATAGACTCCTCCCTTCCAGCTAAAGTCAATTATTTTATTTGTTCTACTGATTTTTTCTTTCTTTTTTTTTCTCTTGAAGGAAGCTGTCTTATAGCATAAAGAGAGTGTAGAGATGTGTAGCTAAAATACAAATGTGAATTTATGTCATAAATTGGAGAAAAGGGGAAGTATGTGACTTGTGGCCTTGATAGTAATGATACATGTATACTCAATATATTTCCCTTAAACCTCTATTAAAAACACTCATTTCTGTTACTTAGCTAAGCTGGTATTTTTCTGGTCTTCTCTTTGATAATATCAACTCCTTATTTATCTTAAGGAAGGATAGTACAATACAATATTCACTGCCTGTACACTATAAGCAAAAGATATTACAATATGGGGAATGTGGGCTTTTTGGAGAATCATCTTACCAAATTACCCTTTGTAGTACAGATCGAAGGTTGTATTGACTGCCCTTAACTGAGACAGCTTTTAAAAATTATATTCACTGCTGTAGTAACGTATAGCACATGCCACTGATTTCTTACTAGTCCTCCATCATGGAAAGATGACTTTTCAAGTAGATCAGAGTCATGCCAGAAATCTCTAGTATCTTCCTGAAGCCAGGGAATATGAGGAAATAGCACTGCTACTGTGTGCCAGGTGTCTGCACTAGAAAGACAGTCAGAAAGCTCAGCCACCTAAACAAAACAACCAGAAAATAAACCAACAAACCTAAACAAGGACCACCTCAAAAAAACCCAACTCACCTGTGTTGTATTTGGGAAATACATAATTCCTATAATTTAGCTTTTTCCAGCTGCATCTTCGAGGGAAAAAAAAAAAAAAAAGCTCAGGAGACAAGTTGAGAGCTGGTAATCATCTGATTGGACATTGTGTGCTTGAAATATTTGAAAATTAGAATTCATAAGTGGTTAGGATTTAATCTGTTACATATGAAAGACTGTCCTCTAGCCATGCAAGGCAGAAGATTCTATTAATCAGAAGTTGTTACAGAAGAATGCTAGGAAGGTTCTGAAGAATTCTGCTGAAAAACTGAGTAGTGAGAAGGAAGATGTGGAATGAAGGTAAAATCTCTGAATTTCTGAGCAGCTTTTATTGGCTTTCTGACATCTAAAAGGTAACTATCTATACATGTATGTAACTTTTAAGTAAATTAGAATTTGAAAAAATTGATTAATTAGACTTCGGGTTCTCTAGGGAAAGAATGCACAAATGAACTCGAATTCCGTCTCCAATGATGATGGAAAATGGTAACAATTTTAAACAGCTTTTCATTTGTTTCTAAAATGATACCAAGCTGCTGTTAAACTTTAGGAGCAAACTAAGAATTAATGCCTGAGGTGATGCCCTCTACCATTACCTAGGAAATACATACTTTTCCTTACAACTTGCTATTGGTCATGTTTATTGTGTAAGCAAAGTCATTCAAAGTCTTTCAGGGAAAAATATATCTCATAAATTCTCCAAGTATAGTATCACTGTCAAGAAAAAGCCTTTGTTGACCAACAAAGTATTTAAGATTTTTTTTTTAAATCTTTACGGCTAAATTTCAAATTTAAAAGCCTTTTTCTTTATCGCTTGTTAGAATAGCCCTTGGGAAAGTTCAGAAAGTGATAAATGCTGTAAAATTGGAATTGAATTCAGTGTTTTTTCTAAGTTTATACTGTAGTCATAAATTTTTCTTAAGGTGGAATAAGAGCTGACTTGCTATGTAAGGTCATGCTTCTAAAGACAACCTGTTTATCTGTTGGTTTTGTGTGGCTTTTTGCCATTCAGTCTTCATGAGGTTTAACTTTGGCAGAAGTTATAGTAAAGTAAGATAATGTCTAGCTGTGTAGTAGTGAGGCTTCAAATGCCAGGTGGTTTTATATATTTCTTACTGTGACTTCATCCAGATTGGGAGTACATGAGGATCAAAGAAATAGTGGCATTACATGCCAGCAATAGGGAGTTTTCCAAGTTTCCTTTCAACTACCTGCTTTTGTAGAACATGGAAAAAAGAGTACAGTAACATGCTATGAAAGCCTATCTCCCATATATTTATTTCTGTACTTGGATTCAGTATTTATATTCACTTTCTGTGTCTTTTTTTACAGAATGGACAGCAAATTGTGGATGAACCTATGGGAGAAGATGATATTAACCAACAAACTGTAAGTAAAAGATGGCTGTAATAAAAACAGTACAATATTGGAGCACACTGACATCACTTAATTCATGGGCAGTTTGCCACTAGTGTTTTGTTGTTTGAGTTTACTGGACATGGGATGTACTCTTGGATCTTAACATTTTTGAGAGAGGTTTTCTTTTCCTCACTGGCTCAGGTCTAGTTTGGTATCCTACTGTTCTCCAAACTCATTCCTCAGCTTTTAATAGCATCTCAGGGAAGGTCAAGGGTGAGGAACAACTGTGAAAGTGTAGTTTCCAATGTGCTTCTTATTGAAAGGCATTCATCAAAGGAATTCTTAACCAAGGCTTCTTAAAAATAGAGACTGTTACTAAAGAGAGGATCAATGAACCTGCCTGACTGTGATAATTTTTAAGGTTCCTTGTCTTCATGTCAAAATTGCAGTTTACAAAATTTCATAATGTGAAGACACTGAGTTCAGTCTTGTTCCAATGCCTTTGAATTTTGTCAGTGATGTTTACCTGTACCTTTGTGTTAGAGAGTACTAGCTGAATATTAAGTCTGGTGATTAATGGCTTTGCTAAGAAAAACAATTTTTGAAACTCCATGTTTGGTTGGACTTCAGGGTTCATATGCTGTTGTTGCATATTATGCAGACTTCAGGTTGTGAGTAGATTGTTAAAGCTGTTTCCATCTATGTAGCATGGATATAATTGCAGCACCATAGCAGTTTCTCTCTCTGCTGAAATTGTGCACAGAGACAGTTGAGATACTGAATTGCTTTTTCCACGTTCGTATTCAAATGTACCCATAATAGATGTTGCTCTTAAGCTGACATGAAAACTGGGTGACTGCAAGCCTGCCTTGTATAGCTGCTCTTGGTTCCTCCTCATAGCATGAAGGCTCTGCTGTATGTACCCAAGATGAAGAAATGGGGCAACTGCTGACAGGTCACTGAAGTAGTGCAGTGTTAACAGTAAAAAAAGAACAGTAATTGTGTGTTTAGAAGGAAACACTAGGAGATCGTTTGTTCTAATATTGTGCATAATGTAAACTACAATGCTTACTTGAATTCTTGTGTAAACTAGAACATATCTTTGGAGAAGCATTCAGTTTTGGTTTGGTTTGTTAATTTATTTTGACTCGTGCCGTTGCTTGATTATTTCCTTTTTTTGAGTCTGTAACTTAACTATTTTATTTGGTTTACAAGGCAAGGTTTTGGTGAGGAGGGTTGATCTCTGTGAGAAGAGATCAGGGGGTTTGCACCACCATGTAGGACAGAGTCAGATTCAACCAGCTCCCAAACGGACCCAGCACTGGCCAAAGCTAGGCCCATCAACCATGTGGGTGGACATCTGTGATAGCATGTTTATGGTAAAAATGGCTGTGTTGCATCTGTGAGGGTAAGGGGGGAAAAAAATGTGGGAGAAACAGCCCTGCAAGACACCAAGATGAGTGAAGAAGGAGGGACAAGGAGGTGCTTTGTGTGCCAGAGCGGAGATTCCCCTGCAGCCCCAGAGAAGACCATGGTGAGGCAATCTGTCCCCTGCAACCTGTTGGAGGATTACAGTGGAGAAGATCTCCCCCCTGCAGGCTGTGGACAACCCCACACTGGAGCAGGTAGATGTGCCCTGAAGGGAGCTGCAGCCTGTGGAGAGCCCATTCTGGAGGAGGCAGGTGGGAAGAACTGCAGCCCATGGAGAGAAGCCCACAGAGGAGCAGGTTTTCTCATGGGGGTTTTAGAGTGAAGCAGTCTATTCTTGAAGAACTAAACTTTGTGGAAAGGATCTGTGCTGGAGCCGGGGAAAACTAAGGAAGTGGCAGAAACAGTGCGATTCCCATTCCACCTGTGCTGCTTGACAGGGAGGGGGTAAAAGAATGGTATCAGCCTGAGGAGGGTGGAGAAAAAGGTGGTTTTAGTTTCTACTTTGTTTCTCACTTCCTGGCAACAGGTTAAATAAATTTTCCCTAAATTGATACTCTTTGGCCCGTGGTGGTAACTGGTATGTGCTGTCCCTGTTCTTAAGGGAGTGTATGAACTTTTCTTCTACACGTCCTGCTGAGGAGGGAGGATTGAGAAAGTGACTGGGTGGGTGTCAGGCAGCCAGCTAAGGTTTATCCCTCAAAATTATTGAACTTCTCTTTCAATATTTGATAATTACAGGATGCTTACAAATGTTTCCCTGTACTTCCTCTGGAAATTTCCAAATGCTACTTTTTTTAGTGAGCAACTGATTTTAATACAGTATGACCATCATAAAATGATGATCAAAAAGTTAAAACATTTCTTTAGTATTCTTTCTGTCATGCTTGAGTTGCTTGTTTAAGATTGTTTTAGCTTTTTAATGTCTCAGACCAGTATTTTAGGAGTCTACTTTGCATTTATTTCTAGGCTGTGGTGAGTAAAAGGTTGCTGATTGTGGTGTAAATTATCTAGGAGTTTTTAAACAAGACATTATTACAGCTGCTCAGTCAATTATAGCTGGAAGTTAATCAATGCTGTCAGTCAGGTGATAAAATACTACTTAAGCTGAGATATGAGATTCTGTCTGCATAATTGTTTTGGTGCAAGATACAGACAATTTTAAATTACCACTGAAACACATTTAAGTTGTTCTGTTTAACTTTGCACTTAAATGGACTTTGGGGCACTTACATAGTTGCTAACAATTGATGAAATTTCTCAGCTTAACTGAGGACAGTAAAATACCTAGGGTGTAGTAGCATATCAGGTAAGAAGACAAAATACTTCAATAGGTGTGTAAAGTATGCAAGTTCAAGATAGAAAGTTGCCATACTTCTGTGGAGGTAGAAGGTGCAACCTTGAAATCTGCATCCTTTTGCTATCTTAAGTGGTTGGATAGAATGCTGATAATGCAAATGAGATAGGAAGTTTAAAATAAATATTAAGATTTAACATAGTTCTATGTACATAGGAACTCTGTAGTATTCTGTGTATCAAAAGATAAATTGTTTCATTACATCCGTGTTCTTTTGGTCAAAAGTAAATTAATTAACAGGAAAGCCTGAGTTACATGGCTGTGGTTCAAATTTGCTGGTTGTTTTAGGAAAAGCAGGAGCTATAAAGATACCCGTTTCTAAGGAGTCCAAGATGCTGTATGGTTCAAAGTCTTACTTCTTTTAAAAGGGGACTCATTCAGGACTCTGGTTTTATTGCAACAAGTTTGCTGATTATATCTGACTTTATAGCTTGTTGCCAATGTTTTTTTTTATCTGTATCTCGTAAATGACCTGGCACCAGCAGGAAATAAATGTAAGAACAGCTGGCTGAAGCTTAACCTAATGTGAAAACTTAAGTGAACATTACTGAAAGGGGAAGCTATTTAAAGCCTTTTATTTGCTACCTTTCTCACTCTTGCACTGTCTCCCATTGCTTTTTGTACCTCTGTGTCCATAGAAATGGAATAGATTAACTGAGCAAATTAATTGTTTTGAGCTGTTGCAATCATGCTGCATGCTTTATTGCTAGTTAAAGCTAACCAGAAACTACAGCTAGTCTTGGGTGGCTTCCCATCTTGTGTGTATGTGAAGAGCATTTCATATTTGTGCTGTGTTCTTTGTTTTGTTGTCTGGATTCTATGTGGCTGATAAAACGCTTAGTACAACTGATTATTACCATTACATTCCACTAGCTTAAGCCTAATTATTAAACATATGAAAAATATTAGGTTCCAAGAATTTGTAAAGTTGCAGGAAGATTTCTTTTTGGTAACCTGCGAGAACTAAAGGTTGTTTTTTTCCAGTACAGGCAAAGTGGAACCTATTCAGACTCAAACCTGCAATGAACTTCTCTTCAATGCAGGTGGTGAGGTCATATTACTACCCTTGAGTCCTTGTTTTGACCCTACTTTTAAACCTGCAGAATTCAAGCATACATAGAATTAAAATTAAAACAAATCATATTGAAATATGCTGATCGGGGTGATAAAAAAATTAAATCTCAGTAGCTGTCATCCTCTTACTAAAAATATATAACTAAGGTAACAATAACTAGTTAATGGGTAGTCAAAAGGTAGAGTAAGAAATGCTTTCAAAGAGAAGTCAGTAGTTTAAAAAGTCTTTTTCATTTATTTTTTCCTGGTAGAATTTAAATAATAATAAATAATCTGTTTGCAGTCAGGAGAGATGAAAATTAAGATCATTGTCTTTCCAATCAGTTTTTTTTTTAAAGAGTTTGTAAGAAAAGTGTGATTCGGGATACATTGGAAAAATAATCTGAAGCATGTGGACAATAGTCTCTTTGCTGAAGTATTGAATTTGGTCAGTGCTGAGATTCTGTATTTTACATGCATATATACCATACAATTTACACTATATCTATAAAGTACTGGAGTGGGGATGTCAAGATAAGGAGAGGGGGATCATTCACCAGTTGCAGCCATGGGCAAAACAGCCCCCATCACTCAAGCTGCAATACTAAATCCAGAGTAATCTAGGGTAATCTCATTTGTCATGTCTTCATCTGTGAAAATAACTGGATAAGAACGTTATTCAGGAAAATTCATGGAAAAAAGCATAACTAAACTGACAGATTTTTAAACACTTCAGAGAGGCTTGAACTAATTTTTAGTTTTACCTCAATTTCTAATGTTCTGTACTAGTGAGAACTCAGAAACTTCTGTTTGCCTTTTGGCAAGCCAAACCACCATTTCAGGACTGCTCTTCTCTTGGGTATTCCTGCTCAGGTAACAGTTTCCATGTTTAAGAACAGTCATGTTTGTTAACGTGACATTGAAGGCATTTCTGATTATTATTTTGATATGTTTGTTCTATTTTTGCTGATGCAACCTTCACATTTCAATTTTCTGTGTGTGCATTTTTGTCAGTTTTTTGATTAAAATTCTTGGCTCTGTGGTAGAAGCTTTAAGACATAGCTATAATTTCTTAAACGTTAGGGAAATGTTTGTATTCACAAGTGTTCATAATCCATAATCCAAGTTTTGGATTTCTCATTATTTACAGACTGATTCTTAATTTTAGCTGAAACAGCTACTTATGTAGCTACTTGTAACAGCTTGGGTTACAAATACTAAACTTGTACTTTAAAGTATTCTGTAATTCTTACATTCCTTTTAGTGTATTCTACTAAATGTGCTTAGCTATAGGTACTCATGTATTTAATTCCATTTCACAATCAAATAACTTGATTCTTGAACAAATAAGCTTTTTAGGCAAACAATTTACATCTGTAAAAATTAAATCCAGTCATTTCCTTCCTTGTAAAAGGCAGATTTTTTTTTTTTTTTTTTTGCTTAATATGATGAAATTGGAAATTCAGTATCATCCAAAGCACTCTATTCTACTGAAACTTGGATGAATTTTTTTAGCAACTTACTGACATGGTGCATCTTACCTCTCTGAGAATGACCTTGCAGATCCTTATGTAAGTAGGAAGTTACAGCATCTTTGTAAACAATGCAGACCGTTTGGTCTTAGATATGAAACTAATATATAAAGAAGACAAGCCCTGGAATACTTTTTTCCTCCAAGGTGTCATCAGGTGTTGAGGAAAGGTTACAGCAAACTTTCTTTGATGTGTTCTACGTGATTTTCTGAGTGACTTATTTTGCATTTGGTGTCTTAGGTGCTGGGTGCTTTCTGGATCTTGTTCAGAAAATTTGAATTATTTGAGAATGTAAGCAATGCTCAAAGTCAAGCTGCTTACTTGTTACAAGGAGAGAAAACAGATGGTAGCTCCACAAAGCCTGTAAACTGACAGATGGAAGCTGCCACACCCCCTGTTTAATAGAATATTGCTGCTTTGGCTATACAAATGTATTTATTATGAAGAAAAGTGTATTATTCAGCTTCTGGAAACTCGAAAAATTATCTCTCTGTTCCTCAACTGTTGACCTTTGTCAAACAAGGGTTTTTCATTCCATATGTGTGCTGCCTCTTTGTTTTTTGCAAATAATTGAAAGCAATCCATACTACAGACCCTTGCTTTTCTAGCACTGTAAAGATTTAATTTGCATTGTTACACTTCTCAAACTGAGGGTTAGGGTATAGGAGATTGTCAGTTTACCTGATGGACTCCACTTAGATTAAATGTTTCAGCATTCAATAGAACTCGTGGATTCCCAGATGTTCTGTATTGCTCCGAGAGTTCCTCAGCATTTTTCAGTTCTCCTGCTCTCTGTAGTGTCTGTGAGCTCTGTTCTCTTTAAAGTCTAGACAGCATTTCTCTTAATTTTTGTAAACTCAGATCATCCAACTTAAACAATGAGGAGGAGAAGATGGGGGATGAATTGACTTTATATTTCTGTATTGAAGGAGAAGGAAATGCATTGTGCAAGTGGAGTTGTGCAGTTGACAGAACTGTGACAGACAGGCATACCACATTCCCTTTGTTTTGGAGACAGTTGTGTCTCGTGATAAACAAGTATAATACAAATCCTTATCCAAGATTTTAAGGTAGGGAACCAACTTGCTGAAGCAATTTGTTCTTTTTATCAGAGACTTCCCTGTTGGGGACTGCTGCCCTCTAACCTGTCTCCTTCGTATATGAAGGAATATTTAAAAGGGCAAACTCTCTTCTGAGAAATTCTCAAAGTGAATTGTGTAGCTTATATCTTAATGTTTCTGGTTGGCTGCTGGTGCTCTTTGGGAACCGTGCAGGCTGTGTTCTCCCAGAACACAAGAAATTTCTTCCACCTGCCAGACTCACGCCAGTTATAGGAGAGCTATTGTTGTGTAGTAACCCCACTGACCCCTGAGCACTGTGCTTTGTACTTCTCTGGGAGGTCACATAAAAGGTTGGGAGAGCAGTAGTCAGTAATTGTACAAATGTTTCAGTTGAAATGCCTTATTCCTGTCACTCTTAGCAGATACAGCATATCTGCAGCAAAATTTGCTCTTACCTTTACAGCCAAAATATAAGAAAATTATTGCTTATCCACAATATCTTTTCATCTTTAAGGAATACTGTAGTTAGAGCAGCTCTTACCATTTACTCTCCATTTCTGCCTTTAGCTCTTTTTGGTACCACAGGGTTTAATTTAGTGGCTTGAAGATTCCTGGTCACTCTGCTTTTAGTGTAATTATATCTATTCTTGATCACGTAATGGCAGAGAGCCTGAATGGTCTCCCATTTATTTATTTAAATTTCTTTTAAGTTTTCTGAGTGCATATAACTATATTGCTGTTAAACTGAAAAATTAAATTCTTGAGATATTTCAGTTTTGAAGGAAGAAATGGCTGCAAGTTTAAAACAATTGAAGAGAAGATAGCTTCAAGTAATTTTATGCTATTTATGAAATATGTGAAATCCTTATGTTGCAGTAAGCTCGTTGTGTTCAAGATGCTTTGTTCATCTTGAAACCAATATTTAATAATTCTTCATGCTGTATTACTGCTTTTGTAGGAAAGATTGCTTCTTCCAAAAACGCTGTACCACACTGGCATTGAGGACTTTTGAGCCCTCATTGAGTCACAAAGTCCTCCTTTGTGTAGTAGTAGTTCCTGAAGGCCTGTGTTTATTATAATAATAATTACGTTATTCAGTACACAGAATTTGAAAGATTGTCCCTGCAGATGTGACACAAATAAAGACCCAGAGGAGTACAAGAGAACAGTAAAAGGGGACAATTTTGCTTCTGTGATATGGGGAAAGTCAGGTCTTTATTTCACTTCTCCATTTTGACAAGAGGATCTTGGTTCACGCTGGTGTGATGTGTAATCCCAACTTAAAGGAAGAGCTAGAAACTGATACTGTAGGGAGCCAGGATGTGGGGTAGAGATAGCAGCAGTGTGTTCTGTCACTTAAATTACTGGCTTTGTCTTCTCAAGAGGAATTAAAACATACCAAAAAGTGCAGGAATCCAGATATTTGTTAGAACCCAGTCAAGGGAAGCTGTCTGCAGGGTGGGTTTGTTTTCATGTCTTGTGCAAGCTGGACTACAGTATGTTAATACAGTACAGTATTGCTGTATGTTTCCTTTGATACCTAGTCACTAAACGGAATCACCTGGATATGTTTATAGCTGATATTTGCATATATGCCTTTGACTAAAGGTTTTTTTAAACTTGCCTTTGTTTATTTATTACTTGAAAAACAGTCTTGTTCCACTAAAGGAGCATGTACTTTGGAATTCATTGTTTTAACAAGTATGAAAAAGCTAAAGATAGTCTCAATATTCAGGAAAATAGCTCCCATACTAAATCTAGAGAGACCAAATTAAAAACATCTCTTACTCTCTGATACAACTAGATTGAATTCTAATTTCGAAAATAGTTGAGGTGTTTGGGGCTTTTTAAACATTGAAAGAAAGCTTAGGGATCTTTTTTACTTCAAGAAGTTCACTCTCTACAGAGCAATACAATATTGATGCATAAGTCTGACATTTGAGCTGGGCAATCCAATTCAAATATTTCTGCAGTTTGCCTTGGCCTAAAACATCTGTGTAACATTTTCTATGTGCAGGATTTCAAAGGACTAGGCACGAGGTCATTTTGGTCCTCTAACTAAACCCTAGTAAAAAAAGCGATCTTTAGGCATTCTCTGCACTGAAGTCTATATATGTGAGATTTTAAAATATTTTGTGAAGTTAAATTCATAAAAATACAATTATTTATATAGGACCTAAAATACTTGCTATTGTGCTTAGTCAGTGAAATGTTGCATAGTAGTGTGATTTCTGAAAGAGATGCTGGTCCTTTTGTTCTTTTCTGGGAACCAGGAATCAGTAACATCTGCAGCAGCCTGTTGCTATCAGGCAATCTGCTTAAGTTTCCTGTGCTGATCTCTAGAAGTATCAGCAACATGAGTACCTCTGCTGCCCAGTCTTCCTTTATCACGGCTCTGTGTGTGTGTGTGTGTGTGTGTGTGTGAAAACAGTGCCTTTTTTTGAATGTCTTTTCTTTTTTTTCTGACCTTTTTTTCCCCCTTCCCTCTCCCCACCCCCCAGCTGTGTCTGACTTGCCTGACAGGAAATTTTCTAATTGCCGGAACAGCTGGTCACAGCAAAAACGCCAGGATTGGTCTTCCCTGCTAGACTTGGGATCGCTCAGTCAGAAAATCCAAACATCATGGTTTCTTAGTCATGTTAAAGTTTCTGGCTCTGCGTGTTCGCTCTGTTCGGGTGAGCTTAGTTTCTTGTTTAAGAGCATAAGGGGAAAAGGGGGAAGTTTTACTTTAATTTCATTCTAATTTCAGAGCAATTTTAGTCTTTCACTGCTTATGGATCGGTGTAGTTTGGATACAAAGTGTTTATTTACTTTTAAAAAAAAGTATACGGTATGTTCATATGTTGTAGAAGTTTCTAAGATACTTACTGATAATTTAGCCTTATTAGGAAGTTGTTACCTGTATGTAAATAATGTCAAACTTATTTCGGGGGAGGTGGGGTGTTAAATGTGAGCTTAGCTATGTTTTCTCACAGAGAGTCAAGTTTTATTAAAAACATTTTTAATACTTAGTGGTTATTTTGGTGGTTAGATCTTCATATAGTACTTTAAACTATAAAGTATGGCTCTGTGTGGTGATAGTTAAAATAACTCAGGCTTATTAATATCTTAAATTTACTTCTGAAATGGTATGAAGAGTAGTGGTGCTTGCATAACAGCCTTAGGGCTATTTCAACTTTTAAATTATAATTTTGTCATAGGAAATGTTTAATTTGTATAATTTGTCTTGTTGGGCATATATTTAAGCATTTAAAAGTTTGGTTTAAGTTGAGAAAAATTACTAGTGGAGTATTGTATCATTCCAAGCACTGTTTCAGAACTATTTAGCACTACATGTAAACATGCAATGGAACAGAACATTTTATCATTGGAAGTCAAATCAGTTTTCACATTTGTCCTTCTGTAAGTCTGCAAATACTTTTCAGTGAGGGGGTAGAAAACCCAAAACTTCATGACCTTCTTGTGTAATGACTTAACATCTTAAGTGAAGGTCTATTGACTTGTAAAAGCAGTAGACACCTACTAGCCTGTGTACCAGTTTAAACAATTTATGTTAGATTTTGCAATGCGCATTAAAAAATTAAATGGAATTTTCTTGCCGTAAGTGAAACACCAGAACAAGACGTGAATGTAAAACACCAGAACATAGGTTGCATTAAAATCAAGGGGGTTTTTGATGTAAACCTTATAAAATAAATATTTATCAACTCATAGTCCTGAATTATAGTTCTTTTCCATAGGCAACATGAAAGGCATTCCTCAGAAATTTGGTCTAAAAATCACATTGTTTTATCTACTTATAGCAGCCTGGTTAGCTTGTCTTCAACATTCTGTTGATTTTAAAATGCTAGCTATTGCAGACCAGACTAAAGTTTTTTAACCCATATAGATTTCAGTATATGCTTAGGTAATTATGGTAATAAAACAGGATTCGTAGCTTTCATAGATTCGTGCTGAATATGCTCAGGGATTATTTTTCCTTCCAAATAGTTTGGGGATTTTAAAGTTTTTTTTAATTGCAATTCTCTGAAATGTAAGTGCTTACAAAGTAGGAGAAAAACTTATATCAGAGTTACTGGGAAATGGAAGTTCCACCCAATGAATATTTTTTTCCAATGCTGACGAGCACATTTCAGTTCATGAGATAATTTTGTGCTGTTTGATCGAAAGAGAGCTGCATTACAAAACTGCTTTTGGTGACACTGGGCTTTTAAAATGCTTACAGGAATTCCTCAGCTTACCTGCCAAACAACCTACAGGTCACAGTTCCTTTGGGGGAAGGAAGGGGTAGTGTCCTGCTTCTGTCCTGTCCTTTTATATTTCCATTTTAAGAAAAGAAAGGATTTTCAGAATTACACTCCCAGCCTGTGAACCACATTTATCCATAGGACCTTAGCTGTCCTCTGGCTTGTTTCTCTGGGACAGGATTCATTCTTCAAACTCCTATCTTGCTTCATCTGCACAACCAAAAGAAAGGAAGGAATTCTGTCTCAGTAACCAGGTCTGCAGTCTTCATTCTGTGAGTTGGCTACATGGAACAAATACTGGCATAGACATCCTTCTAGATCTCAAAATTGTTGCAGGAAAAGGCAGAAATGAAAGAGTGGAAAGAGAGTAAGGAATAAATACATAAATTCATAAATACATTTTTTTCTTTGTTATCTCTACAAATTGTTTTTCTCTGAGAGACTTCACAATTTAAGAATTTCAAAAAAAAACCAGACCCTGAAACTAAACATTTAAAAATACAGTTTTCTTTTAGGAAATCTTATTTTCTACCAGGTAAAACAACAGATGCTGCAACAAGTGATATGATGCTAGTCTAAATTGTAAGTTTTTCCATCTTTTAAAAAGAAGCAAAGATATAAATTGTCAAGGCATGTCTTTCTAACTTCAGATGTCCACATTTAGAACTTCTGCTCTACTCTTGCTTTTCTTTGATAGTGGTGTAAAAGAGACAACATGCACAGAATATCGTTAGATCAGCTTGACTTAATTTTATGCATGGTACTACTTTGCATTTTGTTGGATTGGAATAATTGCTACTTCAGAAGCAGGATTTTTAATCCACTTTTTAGAACAATTGTGTATGAGCATATAAGTAGTGGTTAGTTCTATTGAGTGACTAAAATTGAATATTAGTCACAGTCATAAGGAATGGATTTTACTCCATGATTTAGCTCACTAACACTGCTTATCAAAATGATGGGAGATTGTGAAGTACTTGTTGGACTGTGAGTTTTATTTTTAAGGTAGTTTTGAATTTGAAGGTATGAATGTATATAAAATGTGACTAAGATATTTAAAAATACCTAGACTGGTGCACTCTTCATGTTTTTAACCCCCATTCTTACTTTAATGAAGATTTCTTGAAGTTCTAATAAAAGAGGTAAAAGTAATTGGTTTTCAGTTTGTTGGCTCTTTATTACTTCAAAAAGTATAGCTCAAAAGGAGGGTTTCATTTCTGCAGATAATGCTGAAAATTCATCCTATGTTCATAACAAACCGGGAAAGTAAAAATGCATCTCGGAGACTTCCTGACTCAAGGGAGGGGAGGAAAAGGAAATTGTGTATATGAGCTGGGGAACTGTGCCAACATTGAGTCATCCTTTTAAAATCACTTGATATCCAATAAGCTTACTGTCTTTACAGGACATAACTGCTTTATGTAACTTCAGCACCAAGGTTTAATATCATAGTCAATGCTTCAGAAATGGTTTATTTGATTATGGGAATCAACATTATGATGCCTGTGACAGACAAATATTTTGCCAAACACATGTTCAGCAGAGCTCTTAGCAGTATAGTAAGGCTAACAAAGTAGTAAAAGGCGACCTATAACCATTGTTGGAGCAGTGTTAAGTAAATTGCTGGGGAATCCATTTTTCTGTTTTCACCCTTATCTTTGCTTGTACTGAACATGCATATGCTTCAGGAAAGTGCATTTGTCTAAAGGAAGCAAAGCACTCCTAAAAAGGGATTGAGAGGGGTGAAAACAAAGCTGCTACTTTGGTAATGAAAATGGAAAAATCCATGTTGCTACATAATCAATACTAACAGATGAAAAATGATAAAAGAACTATCTTTGCTGCTGCACGTTTTGCAGGAGAAAAATAAGATTGCAATTAGCTCTTTATTCATTGGATTTGCTTTTTTGAAAATTGTATGTTCAACAGCATACACTGATTGTAGGACTGATACACTGATTTAGGTATTATCTTGAGAAATGGCTGATGTTTGAAGGAGGTGTTCACCAATATGGGCAATACGTTTTTGACTTAGTTGTTATGATTAAAGCTATCAAAAGGATTTTTTTCCCCTCTTGTTCTGGTTTCTGACTACAGAAGTTGAAGTTCCAGAACTATGATCTTTCCTAATGGTGGTTCTGGCTGTTTCTCATGTGTAAATTATCCCCATATGAAATAAATAAAAAGAATACTGTATTATGTGATTTTTAAACAGAAAATACTCACCAAATAGTTCCCTAAAGAGTTTCTGATGGGATCCCACCAACATTTTCAAATGTATTAATAATTTGTTTAAAGTAAGTATTAAAGACCCAATATTGGCACAGATAAATGCTAAATAGTGTATTAAGAAAGAAGTCTTGCACAGTTTGGGGGAGTGACTGGGCTTTGTCAGGCAGTGACTCTTGGAAGGACTCTCAGTACCAGTAAACACAGTCCCACAGTTGCTCCCTCAGCAGCTGTGGCCACTGCAGGTCGAGCAGGAGGATTGTGGCTGGAAGCATGGGGGCTATTGCTCTATGTGCAGCATAAATCAGTGATGCAGAGGCTTCCATAATAGCATGAACCAATGAAGTAGTAAAAATAAAAAATTCAGGGAAGACTTTCTAAGAACAGGAGCTGGGAAATCACTTTACAGTGAAAAATCTGAAAAAAAATTCTTAAGGAGCAAATTAAGTCAAAACTAAGACTTATGTCTGTAAGTAACTATATGTCAAAGATGGTTCTGTTTTGTACCTTTTTTACTCTGTTAAGACCAGTACAGAATTAACAGGTAAAGGTGAAACTTGGGTAATGCTGGAACCAGGATTATCAGTATTTAATTTAATTTCTCCAGCAGTTGCTTAAGATGGCTTAGCTATTATAAAGGTTTTAATTATTTACAGAGATGAAAATTTCTTAAACTTTTTATCTAATGTTTACCTTAAGTCAAGTCTTAACCTCATTTTTACAGTTTATGGTCGGCATGTCAATAATGCTTAATGTCTGGGAAGAACTTTTATGATTACTGGATCCATCCAAAGATTTGTTGCATGTGTCAGATTTTCCTCCCACTGGGTTTTGATGAACTTGAGTATGTATAGCCACATCAGTCCTAGTCATGTGTGCTTCTTATTGGAAAATGGCAGTTTATTTAAAAGTTCTACTGATAGTCAAGCTTTTTCACAGTTCTAAAAGCAAAGATACTACAGGGGTTTCTTTCTCTCCAGAAATTGTGTTGTAAAATTCAGAGGTTTTATTTAAAACAAGTGTGAGGTTATTGTTTTGTCCTTGTTCATTTTTATGTTCTTTATTTCATAACTTCCATCTCTGTTAGATGCAGAAGGGTGGCCTTTTACTTTCTTCAACCATGAAACATTTTATTCTGATGTTACACGTTTGGTGTTGTATTTCTTGCTATATTTTGTGTAGCCAACGAGTGTGCAGAAGGGAAGTTTTTGATCAGTATTTAGTCATCTGCCAGCTGAAACTCACTGCACTTCTGAGGAGATTTTCACCTTCATCGGGGTAATGTTCATGCCCTGGGAAAGTGAACACGCAGCCAGCCTTGTTTTGCACTCAGTTCTTGTGAGTCCCTTCTTGTAACAACATGCGGATGTTGTGTGTTATCTTCAATATCCCCTTCCTGATGCAAAGGACTCAGGATAGGGTATGTCTCGTGCAATAACGACTTCAGGGATTTTCTAAATCAACCTTTTATAAAGAGAACTTTCTCAGAAATCTGTTCCTGAATTTGTTCCAGGTGGGATTCGGGTATGGTGTAGGAGTCATTTATTTTGTTTAGGCTTTAGCTGCTGTTACTTCTTTTTTGTGATCAAGTAAGAACATCCATTTTCCACAATAATGGGCCTCAGAGTAATCCAAGAACTAATGCCAATCCTTTCGAAGTGTTTCAACATGTTAAAAATAAATTGAATGTTCTTTCAAAAAGCCTTCATCTATAGGTACTGGTGGTATTTACAACACATATCTATCTTTGCTGTTGATATGGTAAAAAAATTAAAACTGCCAAGTTTTTGTTATTCTCTGCTTAGTTAATCAGATTTTTTTTTTTAATTTGATTTTTTTTTTTTTTAATCCCACACTATTATAATCAAAGTCTTCTTGGACCCTTCCAAACCCAATCTTGTTTGCATGCCTATCTTTGTTAGGAATCTTAGGTTTTGGGTATCTTGCTTTTGGTCAACTTTCTTTTTAGTTAATTTCACTGAAGCTGACAGCAGTCAGTCTTTCTGTTCAGGATGGGTCCACTGTAGTTTTAGAATCACATGCTATTGACTCTAATGTTTGAATGTCCTAAGCTGTAAATGTTTCCCTGTACTTTTTTTCCTTACCTTTCCAATTCTATGTCACTTCATGACTTTACACCCCTTAAATGTCATCTGTGTATAGGAGCAATTTAAATACGCTGGTCCATTATTATTTTTGCACTAAAACTTTGGTTTTTAGGTAGCTGCTGCTTTTTTCCTTTAGAGTAATTTATGCATATAATAATTTTAATTTATGCTTTCAGTATATTGAAAGTCTTTGTCACTCATCTTGAAGATGATGAACTAACTATTCTTTTAATAGCCGTTACCTAAACTATGCTGTCATTAAGATTTAAGTGTTTAAAATATTTCTATTCATACTCCCATAATTTTGAGTATCTGGAAAAGGAGAAATATGTCTGCCAGAAATACCTTTCCTAAGTAAGCATTCCATATGTAACATAGCAGTTTATTCTTTGATGTTCTATGTAAGTTAATTCACATCTCGCTCTTACACCTCTTTAAGAGTAAATTCTTCCTGAATTTCCTATTTCTGTCCTGGTATTTTGAAATTTCTTTGCCAAGCACTTGTCATCATGCATGTTCACACTTGGCTTATACATTTTTTTCAGGAAGCTGAGGCTGAGAATTTCAGGTGCAGTGCAACTCCTTTGGTGTTTTGATGTGCTAATATTCCTTATTCTGAATGGCTTTCCTCTTCCTGCTATGAGTAAGAGCACAGATCTGATCCTTTGCTGCCTATTTAGACGATTCCGAGTATTTCCTTGTGAATTATTTTGCCAATATTGCAACATACATTGATATATTTTTAAAATTAATTTAATTTTTAGTTAATTGTTTCTCTGTCCCTTTTACATAAAATTTGTAGACCAAAAATGCTTCCATTTTTGAGGTGCTATTTAAGCACTAACAAAACGAGCGTTGCAATGGTATTGTGGATTTTACTGGTAGTTTTCCTAAATACCACTTCAGAGCCAAGTTTAGTAGTCCTAGACCAGCTTTTCAGCTGTCCCCAGAACAAACTGCTCAGAAAAAGATCTGCAGGTAACACACAGCTTGTTCTGCACTGATGAACTTATGCCATCCAGCTCTGCATGGGCCAGTTCTTTACACAGAGCAGTTTTCAGGTCTCCTACTGAAAATTCAGAATGCCGAAGGGTAAATTGCAGAAGAGTCTATGTATAGATAAAGTCATGTTTTTCTCTTGCTTTTCTGGTCTTTTTCATTACTACTGAGAAATATGTACCTAGTAATACTCTGTTTCTACTTCCTTTAGGGTTCAAAGTCTGGTTTTCTTTTAATGCATTATCCATTAGTTGTTCCTGTAATAAGATCTCAGAAACAAATACAAGTATTTGATGTTGTAGCAGAGTTAATTTACTCTTGAATTAAAAAGTGAAGGTAAAGGAAATTCACGTAAATTCAATTACTAGAAGCAAAATGAGTGTTTAATGTTCATTAAGTACCTAAAATATTGATTTTTTTTCCCCAGCAACATGATTAGACTATTTTTGTAATAATGATTATTATTATTGTAGCTTATAGAGCTCATAATTATATGATTATTAGCCTGATAATGATTAAGTAGTTTTTCACTGCTTCCCTAGAAGATGTCTGTCCTTTCCTTGTTTTACTGGTGAACATGTTTCCTATTCCAGTTTGCAGCTGATTATTTAAGATAAAAATGAGTTGCCCTCGGTGTTGCAGAATCCCCTTTTTTATCTTTAAAGTTTTTCAGTCAAGTTTTATTTGTGTGTGCCCTATGGTCCATTTGGTGTTCTTTCCTATGTGTATATGTGTGTGTTCTTGTGCATAGACATATATTGTGAGGTATATTATTATGAGCTTACTTGTATGCAGATACTGCCCAGAATAGTTCTGACTTGCAGACTATATCTGTACAGGAAATTATTCTGGAAAATGGTATTTTAAAACCATACCTAAACTTCCTTCTCACTCACTTCCCTTCTAGGCCAGTGTTGATTTAACACTATTACATTGCTAAGGAAACTTAGAGTAATGTTACCTTCTGTTTGTTTCCTTGTATTCTGTATTTAGTTTCACTGTAGTGGAAACCAGTAGCAACCACCTAAAAGTTGGCTTACATGGTTGTTTTGGGCTTTTTTAAAATGGCTTTCTGAGGCAGTGTAACTTTGTAGTGTGAAGAAGGCCTTGAGAGAACTGTGTGCCTAGAAGAGGAAATCGTTTTTTGAGACTTGTATTTAGACCCTACTGCAGTATAATGCTTGAGAAAAGAGAGCTTTCCAAGCTGATAAATAGCAAAATAATAGAAAATGTAGGCAGTAGGATATAGTTGTAACTGGAAGGAAGACCCCACCATTGCAACTGCTGAGTTGACTGCCTGTACTTGTGTGAAAGTTGTCAAGGAATGGAAGAAAGGAGAGCAGGACCCAAGCATTCCAGCGTCTCATTTATTTTCAGTTCATCACATGGGACAAATGGTTTTGCCAAGTAGCAGGGAATGATCAAACAGTTTAGTACCAGATGGACTGGCTGGCTGCTCTTCCAGTTTACTGCAAGATGGCATCTATCATCTGATGTAATTAGTGCAATTGGTTGAGAATAGACATCTCTTTCTACAGTGTGTAAGACTTGTATTTTAATTCAGGTAGATAGTGAGACTTGATTACCTCTGCATAGAATGTATTTTTCTATAAAAGGCTTAGCTTTTGTATTTTAACTGCATTTGCAGAACACTGTTTAGGTTAAAATAACAAACATTCATCAGTTATGTCAGAAAAGGAAACTGCAAATTTGTGGGCAACCACTCATCATAAATCTTGCTCCCAAACAAGTGTTACCAACAAACTAAAGTTGGATATCATTTAAGTTCCTTTTTGTTTAAAACAGAGTTCTATTAGGTCTGCCTTTTATGGACCAAAGAGTAACTGAGCCCTGAGAAAATGCAAAGTCTGGGAATATTCTCTTGGTATCAGGAATGTGATGTGGTGGTTTGGGGTTTGTTTTGTTTTTTAGAGAGTGCTCAAAATAACCACTGGAAAGTTGGTTGCATAATAATTGCATTGCATTCAAAAATAATCATTTTTGTTTGTGTATAGAGAGCAAGTTATTATATTTTCTTCTTTTCTTGTACTTACTGAGTTTTGTAATGCTTTTAATGCAATACAGAATCATAGAAGGGTTTGGGTTGGAAGGAACCATAAAGGTCAGCTAATTCTAACCCACGTGCCCTGGGCAGGAACACCTCTCACTAGATCAGATTGCTCAAGGCCTTATCCAGCCTGGCTTTGAACACTGCCAGGGTTGGGGCCACTGCAACATCCCTGGGCAACCTATTGCAGTACCTCACCATTCTCACAGTAAAGAATTTCTTCATAATACCCAACCTAAATTTCCCTTCTTCCAGTTTGTACACTTTACTCCCTGTCCCATCACTACAGTTTCTAATGAGGGATCCCTCTCTGGTTTCCATGTAGGCCCCCTTTAGATACTGGAAGGTTGCTATGGGGTCTCCATGCAAACTTCTCTCCTCTAGGCTGAATAACCCCAACTTTCTCAGCCTGTCTTCATAGGGAAGTCCTCCTACCAAATTCATGGCCCTCCTCTGCACTTGCTCCAGCAGTAGCATGTCCTTATGCCCACCTGATTACTTTGCATCCCTGAAGGCAGTAGATAAAATTATTTGAGAACGTTCTGTTTCACATATTTTGGACTTTCCCAAGATTGCTAGGGAGCAAATAGATAAAACAGTTAAACAGAATTGGATCAAAGTATCTGAAGTAATGTGTACTTGGCAGCCTGTTTTGCTGAGCTGTTCTGTTCCTCCCTTGGGATTCTCTAAGATTCAGTGGGTGGTTTAAGTAGTATGTAATCGCACTGATCACATACTAATTTAAAAGATAAAACCAAAAATTTCCACCAGAAATTTATTCCTTTGATGAATAAAAGGAAACAATATTTCTTTCAGACTCTGTAGAGATTCAGCTGGGAGTAAATGATGGTAGTTTTTTTTCCTGGAAAGACAGAGAAGTTCAGGTTATTAGGTGGAGTACTCAGCATGCCTATGTGCATACACATGGAAAATCTTGGCTGTCTTAAAATGGAAACAGGCACCTAAACTTAGAGGACATCTTGGATTTGTTTTGGATATTCTAAAACTATTTTTACAACTATATTCTTCACATTGAAATATCTTTTTTCACTCCCTGATTTTAAAAGTTGCCAGCATGTTCTGTGCATTATTCCAAATCATGTGCTGGAATTTTTAAATATATACAGGCTCTCACACACACTCCTAGGATTTCTTATGTGCAGCTTGTTTCCAACTTCGTAATTTTTTGAAGAAGAATTGGCAGTGTGGGAGAAGCATGTGTGACCTGGGTGGACAGTTGCATTGCATTTATATACAGTACTGAAGAGCTCAGATGCAAAAGGACACTTTCAGCACTAATTCATGCACATAAATTTTACTTGAAAAACGTACAAATTAGCACTTCAGAAACACAGTTTTAGAACTCTGCCTCTACTAATCTATCACTTTAACTAATTAGTGAACATTTTGGTGCATATAGATGAAGGGAAAGACTGGAGCAAGGAAGATGTACTCTTAGAGGAAAATCATAGAATATCCTAAGGTGGAAGGGACTCAAGATCGTTGAGATCCAGCTCCTGGTCTTGCACAGCACTGTCACCAAGAATCACACCATGTGCCCAAGAGCATTATCCAATTACCTCTGGAACTCTGTCAGGCTTGGTGCTGTGAACACTTCCCTGGGGAGCTCTTCCAGTGCCCAACCACCCTCTGGATGAAGAACCTTTTCCTAATATTCAACCTGAACCTTCTCTGACACAACTTCAGGCCATTCCCTCAGGTCCTGCCACTCGATAGGTTAGAGAATAGTTAAGCAAGCAGAGTGTACCTAATTCTGTGGGCCGTGGTGGGATGCATGAGTGCTGGAGGACCTGGCAGCTGTTGTTGTGAGGCCACCCTTGATTATTTTCTAATTACTGTGATGACCCGGAGAGGTGACTGAGGACTGAAGGAAAGCAAATGTCTACTCCTATCTTCAAAAAAGCCAATAAGGAGGATCCAGGGAACTACAGGTTGGTGAGCCAGGCCTTAATCCTCAGGAAAACATACATAAATGGAGGACAAAAAGGCAGCTGGAATCATTCAGCATGGATTCACAATGGTGAAATAAGGTTTGACCAGCCTAAATGGAGAGTGTAAAGAGATTTTTTCGGTGCTGCCCAGAGGCAATGTCCAAGAAGGGAAATGCAGGAGTTTTCTGTCTGAACATCAAGAAATACTTTTTCACTGTCAGGCTGGTTGAGCCCTGAGACAGGCTGCACAAGGATGTTGTCACTATCCATGGAGATATTCAGGTCCTGGGCAGCTGGCCCTCGGTAGCACTGCTTGAGCAGAGAGTTTAGGGTTAGACAAGATCATCTCCAGAAGTCCCTTGTAATGTCAACCAGTCTGCAATTCTGTGAAACAGGTCTGAGTTCCTCAATAAATAGATGAAAAGTATTTTCAGATTTATTTTATTCACTATAACACATAGAAGAAATAGAGAATAAACAAGAAGTTAAAACTGTAGATAGTATATTGCTTTCTGTATGTTAACTAACAGTCAGTTGTGTGTTAACTTAGAGTAGATTGGATTGCATGTAATACCTAGATAGATGTCATCTTCAGATGACATTAACAAGAATGTAGGTTTTTTACTTACTTGGTGCTGATAACTTCTGAAATTCTTTCCTTGTGTGGCAAGGAGTGTCACTTTTCAGGGGATTTTCAAATTCAGTGCAGAAAACACTGACTTAAGTGCAGGGCACGAGAAGATAATATTCACTGCTGCTTCGAGCTTTCTGGTGACCAGTTTCTCACAGAAGGGAAAAGGATGAAGACTGGCAGCTTTTATAGGATAGATTTTCCTTGAGAAGAAAGGCAGAATACTTATATTTTGTCAGTGGCAGGTGGAGTTTGCTGTTGAAGTGAGAGTGGAAAGGGTTGCTTTATGTGGAAATACCTTGAGTCTCAGACTCTCTTAAAATGTGAGCATCAGCATTGCTGCAGCACAGTGGTCCCCATTCGAGTGTTAAAAAGGAGGGCTTCCCAAAGACATCTGGTCCATTTGATGCGTTCTAGGTGTGCTTTAAGATGACTGAATTCTTAAAAAGATCGGTTTCCATTAATTGGTTGTGAATCTGGACCAGAAATATGAACCCAATAATGAGCCCAAGAGAAAAAGCTTGAGAATTGCTGACTGCTGTCTGCTCTATTATTGTCTGGATCCTGGTGCATCTCGAAAAGTTTAGGCTACATTGTTACTCAGCTAGTGCTGTCTGTCTTAATTATGCAAACAGCATTGCTAAAAGGTTTTTTGCCTATATTTGGCATCATCTAGTTCTTTGGTTTCAGTGGCATTGGTATTTTTCAACATACTGTGAATTTGTAAATATTTGTAAACTATTAATCTAAATTTATTCCTCTGTTTTCCTCTGCCAGGAAGAAGGAAGTATCAAAGAAATTGCAATAACTCACCATGTAAAGGAAGGACATGAGAAAGCAGACCCTTCACAGTTTGAACTTCTGAAAGTACTAGGACAAGGATCCTTTGGAAAGGTTGGTAACTGAACTCCTGTGGAGCCAATTATTCAGGACTATAGCATTGACTATTGGTCGTGAAGTATTAGAACAGCCATGGTTTTGCATTAAGGCAATATTGTAAGTGAAAATTGCTTTATAAATTAGTGCTAATAAGTAGGCACTGTAATTGTAGCAGATCTTTTTAAAGCAGTAATATTTTTTTTCATGTTAGCAAGATATGTGGATTTTGAAGTTCAATAGAAAAAATGGCATGATACTAAATAATTGGGAATTTACTGTTAAAATGGAACGTCATTCTTCTTTAGCTGCTCTTCTCTATTTGAGAGGGTGAGGGTTGAAAGGGTTTTTTTTTGCTAAGTCTTCCTTGTTGCTTGCTAATGGTAGGACATTATCAGTACAGAAGCTGGTTTTTGTAGCATGTTACAATTGTAATGAACAAATTTTAGGCAATAATGACTAGTGAAGTAAATGTGATACACCCCAGTCACGTTCATTAGCTGTCATAATTTGGTTAAGGTGCAATGTACCATGATATTTATCTGAACATCTGTTAAAGGCTCAATGTTTCTAGCATTTTGTCAGTACTGAGATCTCACTAGGTATAAATTTTTTGTACTTTTAGTTGTCCAAATCCAACTTGAAAGCAAAAAATTAAGTTCACATGGCAAGACAGATCATCAAGACTGAATGGAATATATAAGGCAAGACAGCAGAGTGTTTATATCCATTTGCAGCTGTAATTGCAGTTCTGATTGTGATGTTAAGCTTGTAAAAAATCCATCTTAGGTATGGGGAAAAGTAGACAAATAGGTCCAATTCTCTTTTGGTGGTCGTAAGTTGCTGTTAGTCACATTTTTGTTCCAGTTAAGTTTGGAAATCCAGGTGCTTAGAAACTATAAAATTTTGTACTCATGCAGTAAGAGTTCGCTGGGAAACCTGATTCCAAAGGTTTGATTTAATCCACAATCATAACCAAGTTTTTGTTTGGAAATCCTCAGATCACAAGAAGTAAATCATTCAAGGATAAGGAAAAGTAAGCTAATAAATGATCATTTCAGCAAGGACTTTTATTGATAATGCTAAATTCAGTACTTTAGTGGGACGGAGAAGGAGGAATTTGAGTTTTTAAAACAGGAAAAATAATAAGCTGTCTAGCTGACTCAAATTTCTGCAGAAATGTCAGTCTTGTCTTCAGTCTTGTCTTAGCCTTTATGCAAAAATTAATACTTTTAAAAATCCATAAATAATTTTGTTCTAATAATTTGTGAATATTCCATTTAGTTTAAAAAAGGTAAATCTGCATGCTTTTCCAAATCTGGTGATGATCTGGTAGTCTCTGGGTAATAGTGCAAGGCATGTTAACATCAGTGAGAATTGGGCACGAAACCAGACACCAAACTGGTTTCATATAACATGTTTAACTTCATGTACCACAACATGTCTCTATGCATGTCCATAGCCAGAAAACCTGTGAGAGTTGGGGTTTTTGTTTTTTTTTTCATTTCTAAATCTAAAATTTGTCTCTACTGGAATTAATTTTGTATTAAGGGTGTTAAAATCAATACCAGTCAAGAAATCCCATGACACTGAAGAAGGAAATGAAACACGCTTTAATTACATGCAACACCGGGATATTTTTAAATTTTATTTAGTTATACATTGATTTATATACGTTTATGGATCAAATTTTCTTCACCTATTTATTGTCATATCTGAAAATTATTTTATTAGCGCATTTGCTGTGCCAGCCCATGAATTTCAATATGATAAAACTAGAGATTAATTTTAAAAAGCTGATTTTTGTGTTTTAAATTTGGATGAACTTCTGAGAGAATCAAATTTTTTTTGTACTCACTGAAATAGTTTAAATTAGCCCGAAATTAATTTGACTGAGTATCCTGAGTGAACCTTTTAGATTACGAAATAAAAGAATAGAAGGAAAAAATGAAAGGCGGCTTGGCTTTGCAGAATCTAAAATTGTCAAATAGAGTTTCATTGAAATCATAGTGACTACTTGAATTTCATAGCAAAATGCATTAATCTGACTTGCTTTTATTTTCTTTTAAGAATTCTTTCTAATTTTTAATGCAGGTCTTCCTTGTCAAAAAAATCTCAGGATCAGATGCTAGACAGCTTTATGCAATGAAGGTATTGAAAAAGGCCACCTTGAAAGGTAAGTGTTATTTAGAACAAGGGAAGAGAAATAAAAAAGAGAGGTCAGTGACATTATTCCAAACCTAATCTTTACACAGATGCTGCTCTACAGATTCTTCTCTGCAACAGAAAATAGCAGAATACACTGCTTTGTCTTGTAAACCTGGAAGTATTAAGAATTAACAATACCATACTGGTATTAGAGAGGACAGCAGGGTCCTTCCCATGCACTTTCCCTAGGTGATGGTGGGTTAATACAGTGGTTGTGTTACATCTGCCATCTGACTTGCTCCTGAGCTGTTATTTGAAACTTAATATCCTTCCGTTTTTCCTTTGCTGTGTGTCACCAAGGATACAGTTAATGCCTTTTGCTCAGTTTATAATTAGGTCATGATATTTAAAAGCACATTATATCTGCTGTTTTATTCTAGAAGTTCTTAAGCACATGACTTAAAGCCTTTTTTTTTTGAAACAGACATATACAGTACATTTGCCCAAAACTCGTGGGCACATGATCTTGTTACAGAATGTATTTTATAAGGTCTTAAGTTAATAATCTAAGTTATTTGAGCAAAAACAAATCGTGAATTGATCTGGTTCTTGGGTGGTTTTGATCTTGAATGCTATCAGTAGCAAAATAAGTCTAAGCCTGAACAATCTCAGTTCTGTCTCAGAGAATTCTGTAAGAAAAAAGGTATTTTTTACCATAGATCAAAATGAAAGTCATCTTTCACACTAATGCCTTAACCAGATTATATGCTTGTTCTTTTATGCCATTTTTTAATACTTTTGTCTATGTGAAGTTCTACTAATTCATGGCTGTACTGAAACTGAAATTATAATTTTGGGATGGCTCCAACAGCATGTAGTGTTTTACCTATGTTATTGATTATTACATTGAATTTCAGTTTTAATATATCATTTTATTGCAAAATATTTATAGAATGATGAAGGGAACAAAAACATTGGATTATGAACTTCTGCTGAAATGTTGAAAGTTTTTCACTTAAGATTTAGTGCTGAATGTCACAGAGCTTACACTTAAAACTATTACAGAGGGTGCGTATTTGAATAGTTTCCTATATTTTGATTCCTTTGTGTTTTGTGGCACGTGTTGCTCTCATTATTTACTTCCTATTTTTCTGAAATTGATTTCCACTCATTTAAGGTACATTAATATCCTCAACAGCTTTTCAGTCCTGTTAATAGCTCAGGACTGGTCAAAGATCACTCAGCAGTTGCCTTTTAAAGATGTTTGAGGGCTTGTCTTCATCACCTTTTGATTGCAGTTTAACCTTGTGTAAAAATTCCCAGTACAAGCTGTAGTTCTAGTTTTGCCTACAGATGGGAGAGACTGATAAATACTGAAATTGGGAACGTGACTTTTAACTGGGAGAGTCTCTGGGGCACTGAGAATTCAATGATGCAAAAGGCTTGAGCAGAAAGGTGACACCATCAGGAGGATGCCACACTTCTCAATAGTTTGTATCTGGATTATCAGATGCTTTTCATGCACTGCTTGCTTGTGATTCATGTTTTAGGAAGAGCAGAATTGTAAGCAAATTAAGGTTACTGTTAAAACTTTAATATGAAATTAACTGGAATAAATTCTATCTTCCATAATTGCAACCTTTTAAATATATAAAAGACTGTATTTTTAATAAAACAGCATATTACTTGATTTGTCTCTTCAGCTCTTTCAAATCTATTTCATAAAGTTATTTTTGTGCTCTATAATTAAAGATTAAAAGAACACACTTGAAAACAGTGTACCTGATCCACGAATCAAAATTAGAGAGAATATTTTCATAGAAATGAAGGGATATTAGCCAGAACACATTGATGTAACTACACAGTCCAAGTTTTTAATATTTAGAGCAAATCCAATAATATATACATATAATTTTGTTTACTACAGAGACTGGTTTATTAATACACTCTGATAGAAGGTGTTATCTTTCAGTGCCCCTTTATGATGCAGAGGAAGAAACAGAGCCAAATATTGCCAGAGCGTCTGGAATCAAATGTATTAAGAAAGATCAGTGCTTCCAGTAGAATACATATGGAAATTACAAACAAAAATCACATGTCAAATCAAATAATGGCTTATGCTAATGTCTGAAATGAGCTCACTTCTTTACAATTTTTTGCTTGGAGTTTTTTTAAGTTCATACTTTCCGTGTAACTGTTGCATAGCTGCAGACACTTGAAAGTCTCTTAAATTTTTTTCCTCACCTCCGCTTGCCTGAAAAAAAATAAAAAAATTTCTGAATTTCAATCTTGTAATTCAGATGAACTGCTGAAACAGTTGAACTGCACAACTCTCTTGTGACATTTTAATGGCTTTAGATACAAAGGTCAACATTCAGATGTTGATGTTTGCTCTGTATTTGAGCACTTATTTCATGAGCTCTGATTTTTAGGAATATCTGAGAACTCTCACTTGTTAACTGTACAAGGAATGCTGTCAACTTAAACTTTGGATGGGACTTCATTGCTCTGAGGGAAACTTCAGGAAGATATATTTGCCAAAGGAGCAGTAACAAAATGTAGAATAGAGGGAAAGAGAAGAATGCAACATCTTAAACCACTGAAAGCAAACTTTGATAGCTCTCCCCTGTGTAGAGGACTGAGTTTTGTCTGTGTCTTGGCTGATTCAAAGCTTCAGATGGGAGCCAAGCCCTGGCTGGAGCTGGCAGCAGAGTTGTGGAGAACAGCTGAAGCAGGTGCTGTGCTCAGCTGACTGCCCTGCCTGTACTCCTGCACTGCTGGCATGTGATGCTCATTTGGGTTTCATCTCTGGTGGCCCAGGAGCACTTGCATGTCCTGTTCAGAGCCACCATGGAGGGACAGCAGAGGCAGCTTGAGCAGAAACTGCCTCTAATATCTGATATATTTCTCCATGCACATTTACTCTCAGTAAATGTCCTTAAAATCAAAAATATAGTCTGAAGTATACACTACATTGAATCAATATAATTTTTATTTTAAATTTATAATAAAGGAAATGAAAAAAAACAATTCTATTCCAAATTGTAAAGGAGTTAATATTTTATTAGTGTGAGTTATTTAATGAGTTAAACCAATATTAACATCTTTATGATATATGATTATATTTATGCTGTGTTTGTTTTGCTACGGCTTTAATGCTCTATGCTTTTCACCAGCAGGATGTTTTCTATACATAGCCATGGCACTTTTGCTGTAATGTTTAAAAGGTTAACTAAGTATAGAGCAGACTGAAGGGGGGCTATGTTTTCTCCTGTGCTTTTGTTACATTTATTTGCCTAGTGTTAGATTTTGTCAATAGCAAAAACTGAAGCAAATAAAAATGCATAGAGATATTTATCAGAAAAAAAGGTGGAATAAATTCTCTCAATTCTCAGGTGTGTACAGTATAGTGGCCAGCAGATAATTATATTATTACAAGGCACAGTGGGAAGTACATCAGGAAAAATATGAGAAGTACTGAGTCATAATGTAATTTTTTTTTTTTTTTTAATCCTGCTTGCTTATGTTCTGTTGTAGTTCGAGATCGGGTTCGGACAAAAATGGAGCGCGATATTCTAGTAGAAGTTAATCATCCTTTTATTGTCAAGTTACATTATGGTGAGTTGCAGAAAAATTCATTTCTCTGGTGTAAAAATGTGTGTTTGTCAAGACAGTTCCTAATATTTGCTTTATGACTCAGAAAATCATAGAACTTCAGTGTGTTAAGTCCCAGTTGTGCAAAGACTCGCTTTATAATAATTCTCGTGCAAAAGAAGCACGTGCTGGACTTCGTGCAGTGTTAAATCTTTGTGGGACTATGAGTCTGTAGCCCTTTGTTATTAAAAGCACTTACTTATTAATAACTAGCCATTATTTTCCAGAACCTCTAACCTTTTGTATGACATACACTTTTGAAGTTATTTCTTACAGTTGCTTTTGTTTACTCAGTGGAAAACATAAGCAATGGCATTAATTCCACTAGCATCAAAATTGGTGGAAATTAACCTCTTCATTCCAATAGTATGAGCAACTGTAGCAGAATACTTATGTGTAAAGGGGGGAGGATATCAGTACTTTTAACACGTGAAGGAAAGATGGAGTTTCTGGTTTGTTTTGAATTGGGTTTTCTTAGTTCATATTTTTCTTTCAGGGTTTGTTTTTTCTTATAGTTAAGCCTCATGTCTCTCTGACTTTCTGATGTGGCTTAAATTATGTACCTTTCACTATTTTATTTGCAATTCTTTTGCAAACTAGATTAAATGTCCTTGTTAAGCTGAGCTTCTAAAGATTTTTAAAGGTTCATTAGTTACTAGTTCACCCTTTAAAATCTGGAATAAAATGCTGACTAACCTAAGTAAAGTTTATTTTTAAAGGAATTTTACTGGTAATTTGCTTTACTTTCACATAGCATGGGAATTACTTGGTCCACGGGAGAGGATCAGTTGCCTAATTTATTTCAATAGCTTTTTCCACAAGGGAGAAAGAGAAATTAATTTTAATAATGAAAATAAGCGTGAATTATTTGGTAAGTTATTTTCCTGATCATGGATAAAGTTAGGTGGTATTTAATTTTTTAATTGATCTTTTCAGCTTTTCAAACAGAAGGGAAGCTGTATCTTATTTTGGATTTTCTCAGGGGAGGAGACTTGTTTACACGTTTATCCAAAGAGGTACACTTTTTAAATTTGAAAAATTGTCTGTTGATATAATTTGACTATAAATTGTCTGTATTAGGAGAGTATACATTTTAAATTCAGTTTTCATTGAATAAAGTTTTAATCTGTTTTTAACCTGGTACAATTTTTATTTGGGGTTTTTTGCATAGTCACTTCATGGAAGGGCTGATGGCAATTTACATTATTTCTGACCAAAATCTTAGACGAGCAGTTTTTCTGTGCTGCTTTTTATACCTGGCAAAATCTTCTCCTGATGCTACCATGTTTAAATATAAGACTTAGAACCTGGATTTATATAAAGTCAATTTATGTCTGGTTTATCCAGAATTCAGGGGCAGATAAGATATTGTCTTTTTTTACCATGAATGCAAAATTCCATTATGTATGAGTATTTTAAAACCAAGAATTGTACTCTACTTATTTTAGTAATTTTCAAAAAGTGAATGTTTTGGCTCTGTCATGATAGTAATATGTCTGTTTTGATATAGGAAATAACTTCGAAGCGTTTCATTACCTCAATTTAATTTGATTATAATTTCTCAAATAAATGTTAGCATCCAATGTATCACCATATTTTTAAAAGTTTTTGTTATCCATTACTCCTGTTCAAAAACTCACAACAAATATCTGTTAGGACAGAGATTATATCCAATGTGTATCTGGTAGCCTGAACTTGGAGTTGTAGCTGCTTTCCATTTTCCTTTGCCACAGTATCTGGGATAGCTGGGTTACCACTGCAAAGCTGTAATGTTAGTAAGAGCAGAATAGAATGGAATTTACTTTGTATATAGATGTACATTACCTCTGTGCTGACCACATAAATTATTACTTTTTTTTATGCTGCCATCTGTTTCAAGCTGCCCTTTCTCGTTTGTTTTGCCACGGATAACTAATCAGTTTTTAGTGCTCTTAAATTGAGATAGTCTTAAAGTTTGTAGTTCATTCTTGATTCCCAAAAATGAATGATTATTGGCTTTCTGCTGATGACTTTTTCATCCTGAGCCACTCACAATTTATAAAATTTAATGTGGTTAGATGAGAAATATCTATTATAGGTACCTGAATTTAAGCAAAGTGTGCACAACTGGTGAGTGAAATGGGCATGCTGGATGCTATTAATGTCATCCTTCATGTGTTGAAATAGATCAGATGAACTAGAAGTTGTTGCTTTTTTCCTATTGACTACAAAGGGAAAGGTGATTAATTCAAAGCTAGATATCTACACTGCAGATGTTTAAGGGTAGGAAAGATGAGTCCCATGCAATGGTTTTAAATAATGTAGTGTGGGTGTATTATCCTTCTCATGGAATCTTTTATTATCTGAGCTTTTAAATGTTTCTTATAGAGATTTCCTTTCTTGAATATGTCTGCACTAAATATTGGGTCTTTTATAGAAATAACATCAGCAACAACCTATTGTACAAGCTTTAGTGTTGCTTTCTCTCATGAAACTACTAAGGGGAAAACATATTCTCCATTCTTAACTCTCGTTGAAAATAATGTTCAGCTTTGTTCCCTATTGCCATTCTTTTTTATGGGTCTGTATGCTTTATCTTACAGTATTAGTCTTAGATTCTAAAAACAGAGCAAATAAAATGACTGAGTAGTAACTGAAATAGAATCAAATTGTGCAAGTTCTGTTTTTATTTTTATCTTTTTCTGCAGTCTCAGAAGAATTATAGTGTATTCTGTCAGGGATCATGACAGTTGATACATTGGGACAATATGTGCGTTTCAATGAACATAAAGATTCGTTTATCTTCCTAATCCAAAAAGTGGGATTACTACCTGAAATCCTTCCTGTGCTCTTATACAAGCTGTTCACTTAGTTTACTCTTTGATCTGCCTTTTCTGCATCTCAGGCTGCACCTTGGGGCTTTTACCATTGCTGTAGCTTCCTTCTCAAAGTACCTAGAGACAGTCTTTCCAAAACCAAGATACTTATACTTTTCTTCTGTCTTACTTCATAGATAAAATTGAGGCATTTGGACTTCCTTGGTCCATTTGTTGTCTGTAAATGAAATGCTCCCATCCAAGAGGTAGTCATGTTCTTTAAGTGCTTCCAAAATATTTCAGTTTCACTACAACATGTTTGTCTGTTTTCCTGAACAATCAGAAACAGATAATCTCCCAGTTTGCAGAAAGAATAATATATTGCTTTTAAAACTTTTTTCAAGTATGTCCAAGTATTTCAAGTATGAAATAGCGTGGGTTATAAAATCCTAGTTTTTGTGTAACCAAGAAATTTGTCTTTTCTAATGTTTTGTGTAGAGATTAATTCAAGTATTGTAAGAAACCCTTCTGTAAATCCACTGTTGTTGTTTAGTTGGTGCTGGTGTAACTTTCTCAGATTTCACATGTGAAATACATTGTATTACTTTTTCAGGTGATGTTCACAGAAGATGATGTTAAATTTTATTTGGCAGAATTAGCACTTGCTTTAGACCATCTACATAGTCTTGGAATAATATACCGGGACCTAAAACCAGAAAAGTAAGGCTCCTCTTATGCAGTGTATTAATCTCATTTCTATAGCACTTCTTCCTATGCACTTTTTTCCCAACTGTTAAACTTTGATAATTTACTGTATAAATTGAACAGAGGGATGTGGGGGAGGTTTATGTGCTATTTTCATTTAAAAGGTTGGATTTCACCTGTTTCAAAGAGGAAAAAGGATCTTAGCTCAGGAGTTACAGGGGCTTGTTGAGAGAACTTTAAACTCTGTTTGAAGGGGAATGGAGGCAAAGCCAGAGGTAAGCCTGGGGGTGACATGCCACTCTTTGAGGCACAGTGCTCTAACAAGGTCCTTTACCTGCTATAGCAGGAGAGTTAAGGGATGGAGGTCCTGGCAGCAGCAAGGATGAAAGGAGTATTGATATGTTCAAAATCCCAGAAGCAGAAGATGACAAAAAATAATTTGTACAAATCAGCAGCAAAAGGAGGACTAAGGAGAATCTCCATCCTTTGTTGGATATGAAGGGAAACATAATGACAAAGGATGAAGAAAAGGCTGGGGTACTTCATGCCTTTCTTGCTTCAGTCTTTAATAACAAGACCAGTTGTTGTCAAAGTACCCAGCTCTCTGAGCTGGAAGACTGATTGGGAGCAGAATGAAACCTCTTCTAGGAGGAAATGACCAGCAGACTGCTATGCAACTTAGAACTCCAAAAGTCAATGGGACTGGATAGGACTCACCCAAGAGTACTGAGGGAGCTGGTAGAAGAACTCATCAAGGCACTTTCAGTCATTTAACAGTAGTCCAGGTCAGCCATGGAGGTCCCAAGTCACTGGAAGTGGGCAAATGTGACACCGAGCTATAAGAAGGGTTGGAAGGAAAAACAAGGAAACTATAAGTATGTCAGCCTGACCTCGTTGTCAGGAAGAGTCATGGAGATATCATCTTGAGTGCCATCATGTAATGTGTACAGGACAACTGGGGTTTCAAGCCAGGCTAGCCTGGGTTTATGCAAGTTTCTGCTTGACCAGCCTGACCACCTTCTATGGTGAGGTCATTTGCTTAGTGGATGAGAGAAAGGCTCTGGATATTGTCTACCTAGACTTTAGTCAAGCCTTTTGTGACATCCAGCCCTTAAGGGGAAAGGACTACCCAAGGTATGTAAATGCTTGTGAGGGAAAGGAATAACAGAAGTCAGAGGGTCTGAAAAAAATTACAAGGTTTTATTAGTAAGTTATATATATATATATACTGGCTGGAAATCACTCTATTAGTCCCTGACCTACTATAAAAGCACATGCAATGGGGTTTGGATAAAGGGGTGAGATGAAAAGGAAGAGAGAAAAGGAAAGGTGAATTAAAGAGGGAGAAAGAGGAGGAGAGAAAGCGATCACCAGTCTTGGCTACAGTGTCGACCCAACTGATGGGGATATCCAGTGTCCAGAGGTACTGCTGGGCATGGTGGGGACAAATTAGTTGTTAGGCACAGTCTGTTCTTTCACATCTTTCTGGAAATGTGTTAGGGGTCTTTGGGAATATTGGGTGGTCTTTTCTTCCCATGCAGTCCATGCCTGCTTGTCAACCCCATTCCTGCACTTGTGCTGTACTGGGTTGTGCTTATCTTCAGGAATTAGAACAAGGATTTGTCCTGGAAAAGTGCTGCCCTATATCTGCATGGCCTCTTCTCTGGGCACATCTTGTTCTTTCTCACGATGTGTGATTACCAGCAATCTTTGCTTATTACTAGCAATTCTTATCTCTCATTACCAACAATTTGTGGTTGACCCCAGAGCCAAATGACTTTCAGTGTTTGAGACATATATATTAGCCCCTTATCTTCTGTGATTCTATGCCTTTGACACAGTTTCCCACAGCATTCTCCTGGAGAAATTGGCTTCCTATGGTGTGGACAGGTGCACTCCTCACTGGGTAAAAAACTGATTGGATGACTGGACCCAGAGAGTGGTGGTGAATGGAATTATATCCAGCCAGAGGCTGGTCACCAGTGTTGTTCCCCAGGGCTGTGTATTGGGACCAGACCTGTTTAGCATCTTCATTGGAGATCTGGATGAGGGGATTGAGTGCACCCTGAGCAATCCCACACACAACACCAAGTTGGGTGGAAGTGTTGATCTGCTGGTGGGCAGGAAGGCAATGTTTGCATATGGCACTTGAGGACATGCTTTAATGGTTCCTGCCATGGCAACTGCACAGTGCAAGGGGATGGGGTCTGGGTCATGTTTTACCCCCAGGATGAAATGCAGGTGTAGGAAATAAATCCACTGTGTAGGGGGTGTTACAAAATCCAGTTCTTGAATACTTTGCATGCTTTGCAAAGCAGTGATATTCAGTGGTGGTCAAGGACAGTTGGCATCTCAGAGAAGTGTGGCCTTTCTTGTGATTGAAGTGAAAAGGCAGAAGCCTAAGGTCTGCTCTGAGTATAGGGCCTGTGGTCCTGTCCTTTGGCACAACATGAGAATATTTATTACTTCTTGTTACTTGAAGTGGTCAACAACTTTTGAAATGGTTATTACAAATTAATACCTGTTGTGTATACATATGAAAACATACCTGATATAAGAGAAATAGAACTATGACTCTGTTTTTAATAATTACAATTGTGCTGCATGTGGTGCCGATGGCCAAAACTGTTACTACATATTGAATTTAATCAAATAGTTGAATAAAACTCCAATAAACTTTTTCTTAATCTTTAAAAAGAAAGAAGAAAATGTGTAATCTGAATCTGTCTTCTAATAATTCATTTTCATGTGTATTTGAGTCTCTCTGTGTTTGTTTATCCCCTATTATTTATTCCTAAATGTTGTCAGTATGTTATCTGAAACAACACTTAAAAGAAATTTTAATTAGTTTTTTTATATTCTTTTTATTGTTTTTTAGCATCCTGCTTGATGAGGAAGGACATATCAAATTGACAGGTGAATAAAGGAGTTGCAATAGTAGGATCATTTCTGTTCATAGTAAAATCATTGCATTTTCCTTTTGGTAAACCAATATGATAAAATAAGTAATTTTAACTGATCAGTAATGTAGTTGTGGAAGCAAATAATGTAATTAGCTTGAAATAAATGAAATCTCTAAATACTTCAATAAGATATCTGCTTTACAAGTATATCTGATGTTATGGACCTATGATAATGTGGGGAGGGAAGGAGAATCCTGTAATTGCTATATTAGTGTTCAGTTGTATATAGGAATGAAGAAAGCGTAACACTTCATGTTATGGTAAAAGTATCAACCATTAGTGTTTGTTTTTTTTAATTACATTTGGAATTTTTTTTTTCTTTCAGATTTTGGCTTAAGTAAGGAGTCAATTGATCATGAAAAAAAAGCCTACTCGTTCTGTGGAACAGTGGAATATATGGCACCAGAAGTTGTGAACAGACGAGGCCATACACAGAGTGCAGACTGGTGGTCTTTTGGTGTTTTAATGGTAGGTTTCTGGTAAATGTAAATCATAGCAAAGTTGTGGTTTGCAAGGTCTGGTGAAACAAATTAAACACTAACCCCTAAGGTGAGCTTTACATAAATTTTAACTACAAAGAAAGTCTAAATTGTGTGAAATTAATAACACCTCAGACTTTGATCAGGAGGAACATGGATGAGGTATCATATCAACATCAATAATATGCCATATTTTTATTATCATTTAATTCAAATACTTTATATCTATAGTAGTTTGAGTGTTATGGGGACCAAGAGAAATACAGAAGTATACAGAAAAATGCTGTCTGCTTCAAAGTGGGGAAGAAATTAGTATTCAAATTTTAAATTTGAATTTAGATTCAAGAGGAAAAAGGAGATTGGTAGCTTTCTAATTAGAGTAACAGTGTAATTGCAAGTTAGTGGAATAATGGCAACTGTTGTTCTCACACATCAAAATTATCTAAATGACACTGAGCTGATATGAGATATAGTTTCTCAGTTGCTTATCGTGTTTCTGCAAGGGGTAATTACTGTAAAGGCAAGGTCAAGGGAAATACATATATGGAATATGAATCGGAAAAGGATAGTAGGTCATGTTTGGTATTTAAGGAAGGAATGCTGAAAAACTTTTAATATTTAAAATATTTGTGTGCATTTTTGACATGGAAATTAAATAATTGTATAAATGTATTCATTTCTTACTGCTTCTGCTACATAACTGTAACAGTACAACTAATGTGTGTGCTCATAGTACAAGAAGGACTCTTGTCTCTGAAAATAGGTCATCCTATCACTTTATGATGATTAGAATGCTGTTGTGATCTGAAAACTGACTGTAAAAGTAGCACCTGATAACTGAACTCTCTCGAGACAAGCACACACACTCCTCACAACTGCACATTTAATCACTAAGAACAGTCAATTAAAAGATCAGTACAATGTAGTTGCAGAATATTCGTTGTTGATAACACAAACATAATTAAACTTCAGCTTTAATTTATAAAGCTGGAAAACATAATTTGGTGTTTATCAAGTGGATATGGTATAACTGAAAATTGCTGTAAGATGTTGCTTGCAGTTATAGTTTGCAATTTTCATAACCAATCTATAAGTATCCACTTTTAACTCATTTTTAATTTCTGAGCTGATCAAAAATTCAAGTGATGGTTGGTGTGGTGTAAGTACACAGAAACTAGAGTTAACAGAAGTTACAGAAATGGAGACTTTAAAGATATTTCAACAAATAGTTTGGCTTCTTTTCTTATGCTGCTAAACACGAAGTATGTTTAAGCAATTGTTAAGAACTATATTGTCATTTAAAACAGTGACAGTTTTAAGGAATGCCATACAAGTAAAAACATTTATTTAATGTTTTCAGAAGCACTGAGGTACTCTTCTCCTAAAATAAAACATAAGTAGGGAAGGCCGGTGTCGGCTTATTCTTTAAGCACTATTGGCCTATTAATGTTGGAACATAGTATTTGGGAGGGTTGACAAAGAATACACATGTTGAGCTGTTAATACAAATATGTGTGCTTGTGACAAATTAGGAGCTTGCTAAAGAAACTGTATTTCATGCAAGTGGAGCACTTCAAATTTACCTTTTTTAAAAGGTTTCATTTTTTAAGTGCACCTTGTGACGATCTTTCTAAACAATTTTTTTTTCTTCTTATTCTGGCTTATCCCCCTCACAGCTTCTTGACAATTGTCTTAATGTTAAAGTTAAAAGTAGGCTTTTTTCATGTTTGCATTATTATTAAATTTAATTTTTTTAATATATCTGTAAAAAATATTATCTGAAGTATAAAGTATCTACCAGTAGTGAAGAGATGGCAGTAAGAAATTCAAATTTTATTTCAATAAAATGATGTTTTAAAGAATACTGTTAGTGCAGATTCATGCTCTTATTGTAGATCTACAAATACTACAGTCATACATTATTTATGCAAACTATCTACATATAATTTTTATGTACAGGAGGCTGAATGTTTGTGTCATACCAGAAAAAAGGGGAATAGAGGATACCTTGTGTTCAGGATGACTTAAGTTTAGATATGCTGTTCAGAGGGTTCCTTTATAATTATTTTAATTTCTATGTTGTTAGCTGTATGCCATGGAATTGTATTGAACTAAATTATTTTGCAATCTTTAAACCAAAAAAATCAGATTTCTGCCTAAGTGCTGGCTGCCATGACTGCTGCCAGACTGCTTTCATTGCCTCACTTAGATCTGATATCCCTGCAGTATACTGCAGTCCAACAGGAGCCTTTATATTTACCTATTTTTACTCAGTCACTTTCAGAACAAATCAGTATTTTAGCAGTGTCTGTTGCTTACTGCCCAGGCACTGTAGAATGTGCATGCACGTACTGTGTAGCTCTTCCGTGTTCCTTCAGGCGTTATTTCCACTGTATGCATACAGTAACCACTTTTCATCATGCATGTCTTTGTCAATCAGCTAACCTTTCCCCTTCCCAATGAAGGCTATGTACATGCCAATTTTCAAAATTTTGACCTTTTAAAAAATTTCTGCATGAGGAGAAATCATCACTAACTTTTGAAAGGAAAACCTTTTTTCCCTACCCCCTCCCCTTTGTTTAAAACTAAAAATACAGTTGTACAGATCAAGTCTTCCTAGAACGAACTTTTTAGGCAGAAATGAAACACAGAACATTATAGCCTAAGTTGTTCAGATAAAAGGATGTAAAGCAAGTTACCAATATAGGAAAATATTTTGCAGCTTTAAAAATGGCAAAGGCTGCTCAATGTTCTTAGCAATTGAAATTGTACAATGAAGTTGTTTTGCGCAGACTTGATTGTTAACGTGCATGAATTTTGGAAGGTTAAGATGCTAAGTAGTTTTGTCAAAAATTAGTTTTTGTCCAGGTAATGTAATTGATGAAAGTTTTACTCTATACAGTTTGAAATGCTCACTGGTACTCTACCTTTCCAAGGGAAAGACAGAAAAGAAACCATGACTATGATTCTCAAGTGAGTACACTCTTATTTATATATCTCATCAGGTATTCTACAGGGATGCCCTCCGGGCTGCAATATCTAATTTCTACTCCTCCCTCATTTTCAAAGGTACTGGTAAATCCTCACTCCCTATTCCATATTATTAATTCCCTTTGCTGCCTATCTAATTTGCTTCACTATTCCTCCACCATACCAGGTACAAAGGATTTCATAGCAGCTCTTTAATCTGTAATAATAAGTTCTCCAACCACATGATCTCTCCCATCTTATTTCCATAATATTTTTTAACTTCCTTATCCTTTTTGATAACCTGTGAATTTTTTTCCCTGTTGGTTTTTTTTCTTTTGTTTTAGGTTTTTGGAGGTTTTTTTTATAAAGTATTTTCACTCCTTATCCTTCTTTATCTTACCAGCTCCTCACCCTATCCCTTTATATATAATGCTGCAAACAATTTGCCTCCCCAAGACTCCTCCCTTCTGTACTCTCCTATGAGTTGCCTAAACTCCAATTTTCCCCTTTGCTATTTTCAGCATAGATTTTGCATTAGCTCTATTGTGGGAATCGCTTTCCTTCATGCAGTTAATGTTCTTGTTTTTGCTAATGAAGGTCTGCTTTTTTCCTTGCCAATTCCCCCCATATTATCTAAATTAATACAACCTATGGCATAACTGCCCCATTTTGGGACTGTAGCCAAACACTGTGCAAACAAGTCTGTTTCCTCATATCATAGGTTCACTTCTCTGTTTCCATCTATTTTTAAGTGATACCATTTTTTTCCATGGAAGCTCATGAGATTTATCTTAGTTTTCTCATTTGTTTTCTGCTTCATTGTTTATCATTGTTCTCAGTCCTGTTAACCACTTGTCTGCCTATATATCAAAGCTGGAATTTCTTTTGCACTAACAGCCTGTTTTGAAAAATAAATATATGGAACTCTTTCATCTTTTCTCTAAGTAATTAGAATGTGAAAACTACTAGGAAATACATTCATTATTTTCTTGCTTTTGCTTTCATAATGCTTACATGTTATTCTTTGCCCTTGTTTCTTTTCTTCATCTTATTTGCAAATATATTTGGTGATGCTAGTTTCTGCTGCCTCAGCACCATGCCAGATCAAATCTTAATGTTATGATTATTCAATGTCTTTTAACTAAAAAGTTCTGTCTATTCACGCCAAGCATATACTCCTTCTGACCATCTCCTATTTACAAGAAGCTAGTCTGAGATACTTCTGCTGCACTCTCACTTGTTTCAGGAGCCATGCATTTTTTTTCTGTGTCTCATGAGTCACATCTTTCTCTTCTCTTTGCCTGCATGTGACTCCGCTCTGTTCCTCAACAGTCTTTTTGCTGTTGCTATAAATATCTTCTGTATTCAGCTGCCATGTAGAATATCCTTGCATTTCTCCAGGTAATTGATGTTCATAGTCATTCATAGCCCAGAGAGTGGTGCTGAGTGGAATGAAATCCAGGTGATGGCTGATCACAAGTGGTGTTCTGAGGGGCCAGACCTTTTTAACATCTTTATCAACAGCCTGGACAAGGGGATTGAGTGTCAGTTTGCAGGTGCCCCCAACCTGAATAAGGGGAAAAACAGATCTGCTGGAGGGTGGGAAAGCTCTGCAGAGGGATCTGGACAGGCTGAATCAGTGGGATGAGGTTCAGTGGGGCCAAGTGCCAGGTCCTACACTTGGGTCACAACAACTTGAGGGAACGTGCCAGGCTTAGGGAAGAGTGGCTGCAAAGTTGCCTGACAGAAAAGCACCAGGGAATGTTGGTCCAACAACTGCTGAACATGAGCCAGCTGTGCCCAGGTGGCCAAGAAGGCTGGTGGCATCCTGGCCTGTATCAGCAATAGTGTGGCCAGCAAGACAGGGCAGGGATTGTCCCCCTGTACTCGGCACTGGTGAGGCCACATCTCAAATCCTGTGTTCAGTTTTGGGCTTCTTGCTATGAGGATATGGAGGTGCTGGAGCATGTCCAGAGATGAGCAATGGAGCCAGTGAAGGGTCTGGAGCACAGATCCTGTGAGGAACAGCTGAGGGATCTGGGTTTGTTTATTCTGGAGAATAAACAGATGGAGACCTTTTCACTCTACAACTACCTGAAAGGAGGCTTTAGCCAGGTGGGAGTCAGTCTCTTCTCCATAGTAAGAAACAACAGGATGAGAGGAAATAACCTCAAGTTTTACTACGGGAGGTTTAGATTGGATATTGGGAAAAATTTCTTCGGTGAAAGTGTTGTAAAGCATTGCAACAGGCTGCCCAGGGAAGTGGCTGAGTCACCATCCTTGGAGGTTTTTCAAAAAGATGTGGCACATAGGGATGTGGTTTAGTGGTGGACTGGGTGGCGCTGGCTTCATGGTTGGACTTGATAATCTTAAAGGTCTTTTCCAACCTAAGCGATTATAGGTTTCTGTGATTCTGTAATTACTTCAGGTTTCATTTGAGAATGTATCTCTTAATGCCCTTTCCAACTTCTTTCTTTTTTCACCTTCTAGTCTTTGCAATTGTTAATGGTTTCAAATAGCTGCACAGAAGGTGTGCTATGATGTAAAGACATTTTACACTCTTTTAATGTTTCATTTGCTTATGAGTATTATCTTGCATAAAAGTGTTTTTCTTTTGGTCATATAAGCAGCTGAAAACCAGAAGATATTTTAAAGTGTTTTCTGATAAATTCACACTTTTCTGGTCTATGTTTTCTTTTTATTTTCCACATACCTAGTATATTTTTCCTTAAATTGTTCATAAAACTTTAAAATGGACAGGTGTGCCTATGAATTCTGGTTTTCATAGTGTATATTTACAATATATTGCTTTTCTTACCTTCTGTTCCTAAAAGTCCACAGAAAATGCATTCTCCTTACAATAAAAATTTTTTGGGGTTCTTTGTTTCTCACAACATTATCAAGACAAATTTTTGTTTATTCTCGTGTGTTTTACCTAAAACTGGGAAACCCTGCAGTTTGAAGAAATCATAGGTTGCAGCAACAAAGTTAAAATTTTAAATTTAACATCTTTCTTTTTTACTTAAGAGGTATGCCTTCATATAAAATTTTGTCATTGTCCATCAGGAATGTCAGAAAAAAACTGCTGTCATTCATGTAGCTGCATAATAGAGGAACCCTGAGGACTGGCAATTGCCTTTCCTTTTCCTCTGTCATGTGCATTCCTCCTCTCCACTGGTGGCCTTGATCTGTCTGTAGTATGTTACTGAAGAGCCTAAAGAAGACAAAGTTTTTCAGATTTTTCCTCCTCCCTGCCCTACCTTTTTTAATGCTGAAAGGAATGGAAAATTTAATAAGTTCTAGTTTTAAAGTAATGAATTGCGAATCAGTGGCAACATGCATGCACTTACTCAAGTGACACAGAAGTGAATATCTACAAATCCGTGGAATACAAGACAAATCAGGTTCTGATTGGAACACAGAGCTTATGTCATGGACTGTTACAGAAAAATATAAGCTACAGGTTGAATTAGTGATGGAAAGGAGGCAATTATATCCCTCCTTTATCATTATCATAGTTACAAGAAAAAGTAAGCCCTAGTAACAGTGAGAGAATGGAGGTTCAATGTTAAATGGAGACGAAAACAATATGACTACGATTACAAAACAAAATTAAAGTACAAAAATGAAATCTAAAAATTCAAGACTGACAAGTTGTAAAAGTGTTATTTGAAATAGATTGAGGAGGGAATAAAAAGGAAAAGGTTTTTTTTTTTAATTTATTTTTTTTAATCAGCTAATCCTGCAATATGTGTCCTACCTTAATTCAATTTCTGTATTCTAGTTTGTTTCCTGGGTCATCTTTGTGTATCATAGTATGGTACTTTTCTTAGTCCTTCTATTATATAACTATCAAAATGCTTTGTTTCATGTCATTTGCTGGTAGCTGGACCTATAAGTGGATCAAAGCATATGATGAAAATTTACAAGTTTATAAACTGTTAGCCTCTAGCTATTCTTTTCTACACATTTTTCCAACTTTTACTTAAGTTTCTGAGTCATTGCTGAAAATACTATACTATTAAAAAAAATTGAAAACCCAAACATGTTTACATGACTGACAGCACTTTTGCTCTGTGTCTGATGTCTGAAGGCAATTTCTCAGTGATGCTACTTCATTAATTATGCACTTGTTGAATGGCAAAGGACAGGGGGAGTGCAGAGTTAATTCTTACCTAGATATATTTGTATACTGTTAATTATTTTCATTCTCTAGGGCCAAACTTGGAATGCCCCAGTTCTTGAGTCTCGAAGCACAGAGTCTCCTGCGAATGCTCTTCAAAAGAAACCCAGCAAACAGATTAGGTAAAGTTTTTAGCAGAATTTTTTCATTTTGATCATAATATATATAACATCAGTGATCATTAAACTGACTAAAATTTTGTTTCCTGTGTAAAATAGGCTTTAAAGTAAGAATGTAGTTTGCCCTTCAAGAGATCACTCAAGTATTATCATTTCTGCTAGTCATACATCTAAAATTATTGCAGAAGGAATAAGAAATATCATTTTGCTAGCCAATCCTTGGACCAAGAAGAAAATAATTCATAGACATTTTTCTTCCTTATAAAAGGAGCAGGTCCAGATGGAGTAGAAGAAATTAAGAGGCATGCATTCTTTTCCAAAATAGATTGGAATGTGAGTATCTAATTAAAAATCAATCCAGTACATTTCTTGGTTAAATCTTTTATGGTATCATATAACTTTTCCATTTACAACGTGTCCCTTCTCTTCAGAAATTGTACCGGAGAGAAATCCATCCTCCTTTTAAACCTGCAACTGGCAGACCTGAAGATACATTTTATTTTGACCCTGAGTTTACAGCAAAAACTCCAAAAGGTAAAGATATATGAATGAGAGAAGTTATATATTCAAAAGACAGAATTTGAATTTCAAATATTTTCATTCAAACTTTGATGCAAATTGTTGTCTTTACAAATTCAAGGTGCTACCAAGATTTCAGGACTTAGTCTCATATCTGCATGTTAAAGATTCTGCTTGTAAGTAGATGATGTATTTTTCAGATTCTCCTGGTATTCCACCCAGTGCTAATGCACATCAGCTTTTTCGGGGATTTAGTTTTGTAGCTATTGCATCAGATGATGAAAGCCAAGCAATGCAGACAGTTGGAGTGCATTCAATTGTCCAGGTGAGTAAATCTAATTTAAAAAATCGGTGCTGTCTCTTGGATTGTTTCCTTGTCACAGAATGAAGTATCATGACAAAATCATTGTCATATTTTATACAAGAAAAGTAAAGATCAGATTATTTTATCTAAACAAAATCTCTGAAGGTACAGGACCTATTTAATTACTGAGCAGCTACAAGTCCAAATAGGTTTCAGCCTTAAATGAGAGCATTCCACCATCTGTACTGTCTTACCTCTTTAATGTCAAGCCATAAAGTGGAGTGGAATAACAGATATATTGATTTATTATTTTTTTTCCCCCCACACATGAAAATATCAGTTGACTCCTGCAATGCAGTAGTAGGAGGCACTGGAGTACCATTGTGAATTGTATCTGGGTGTTCTGGACTGCTGTGCTTCTTGGAATTCATGACCCAGGACATATTCTGTCCCTCCCAAGCCACTTGAAGTTAATTTGCTAATCTGTGCTATTTTGTGACTGATTTCAGTGCATCATACAAGTCAGTGTTACAGTGCACACTCAAGCTTTGGCTTCCTTGATGTATTTGAATGACTCCAGCAGAGTCTCCTGTATTAATAATTGTGAGGTTGTCACCTGAAGGAGGAGACCTCTGCAACAATTGTATTTCTACCACCTCTTGTCTTTTAATAATTCTAATTACTGAGTCATGAAAACCAACTCATGATCTAAATTGTGTTGAAAACTTCTTAAGGTATAGGTAGGAATAAAAAGGTGTGCTGTAGGATCGGGTTTATTTATAGTTTTCACTGCATCAGTATTTTGCAAATGTCTGAGAATTTTTAAAAACCACAATTTATACAGAACATGAATTGCCCTTGTATTTCTTTAACACTCTTATGTCTAGAATTGTTGCAACATGCTTTTCTACACATTACTGTTTCATGTGTAATAACATTTTTTTTTAAATACAACTTTAGATCCTTTTTTATTCTCAAGAAGCTTTCTGATTTGATATAGGCATCAGAATTATTTCTGATCCTGGTATCTTGCTAGAAGTTTCTGCAAGCTCTGTGCTGCTTCATTCCCACATCGTTTTTGTAGATGGTATTATTACTCTTTGTATATAGTTTCCTTCTCTTGTAAAGGTCTGTTTCTCTGCTGCCTTTCCTCTGTGCCCCTCAACAACTTCCTCACTCCTATTTCCTCTTTTCTGTGCTGCAGGATACCCAGATGGTTTCCTGCAAATGCTTTGCATCCTTTGCACAAACTCCATACACTAGAACACCATTTCCTTCCCTTACAAGAGTGAGCACTTGTCCTCCTTTCAGCTTTTTATTTCTGTGAAAGGATTTTTTGACTGCCATTCTATGCAATTCCAGCCAATCTGAATCTATTCACTATGTCTGAATTTTTCAGCTGGCATTCTGTCTATTTGGATAATTAAAAGAGTGATACTTCTTTACCACTGTTGTATCACTATCTTGCCTTGAAGTCTTCTGATTTTCTTTGGTTTGGAGTTTCTATCTTTAAATTAGTAAAGCAACAAACATAAAAATTATGTCAGTGTCTAAAATACAGTGTGCATTATTTACAATATGTCTAATATATAATCTATCTTATACTAATTTTTAACAGAAAGTAGTTGGGATTTAGACCACTTTGACCTAGTAGAGTCATCATTTTAAATTTTAAGCAAATCAGCAGGATTTTTTTACAAGTTATTTTAATTAAAAAATCAGTTAAGTATTAAGAATATTCATCGATTGATAATGTTCTTTTGGTAGCAGTTGCACAGGAACAGCATTCAGTTTACTGATGGATATGAAGTAAAGGAAGATATTGGAGTTGGCTCTTATTCTGTCTGCAAGAGATGTGTTCATAAAGCTTCAAACATGGAATATGCTGTGAAGGTAATTACTTTGCTATAAACCACACTTTTCAGATGTTAGCATTGGGCATTTCTATTTGCGAGAGAAACAGAGATTAAGATTGATTTTCTTAATATAAAAATATTTTTTATGCAACTGTAAAAGTAAATTCATAAATTCTCAAATGGCTAAGGGGTTCATAACAGTCTTTAATCTGGTATAACTTCCAGAATAAACTGTTTTGGCTTTCTGGTTTTCAGCAAGGTTTTTAATACTGTTTTTATGTTATTCTATAGGTCTTTCTAGCACTTCTTTGAAGGCATTAAATTCTCAGTTGAAATCAGTAGATTTCCCAGAACTTGCAATTATAAGGTTTTCTGTATAATAACCTGGGACCAGATAGTTACTATGAGAGCAAGAGTATGAATTAGCAGACTTTATAAGTGGGGGAAAAAAAAAGGCAGTCTTTAAATCCTGTACTACGAGGCCGTTCTCTTTTTTAATTGTTGAACAGCTTACTACTTAATTATGTAAAATACAAAGATGAAATTAAGTATGTAGATTGCTTCCTGGAAACCTTCCAGTTTCAATTTGGTAGTTAAATACTTATTTTTATTCTAGTTCTGGCCAGGAACAGATTTGACTTCTGTGCTTTCAATTTGAAGTAATTTCTTGAAACTGCAAGAAAGTCCTGGCATAGCTGATAATTCCCTCAGCTGTAACATTTGCTGTGAAGATTCACTCACTTTTCTATTGCCTCTGTTAGGGCATCTTTTACCTAAAAGAATCTTGAAAAAAAGAATAAGATGATCAATGTCTGATCTGTTAGCAGGGGACGGTAGCAGTATGGGCATAAGGATGAAGGAGTAACACAACAATGGAAAAGACATTATAGGAAATTCTACAGTTCAGGAGAGGAAAAAAGTGAGAAGAACAAGAATACCTTTAAGTAGGGAAAAACAATATTGAACAAGGTGAACTTGAGAGCCAGAGATTCAAATGGGCTTTCATAATGAATATGTGTTTGAATTAACTCTGAGAAATTTTTACTTTTTCTAATTTTTTGTTCTCTTTCTCTTCTGATTTCTTTTGATACACCAAATATTTGGTTGAAATTAGCATTGTGAAAATCAGTTCATTAGCATCATCCAACCAGCATTTTGTGTTAAATTAGGAACTTCCTATTTTATTAAATAATGGATCACTGAAGTCTGATCTACCAAACAGCCTTGCATTATTTATCACAGCCAAAGACATCAGATCACTTATCCTCCAAAATTTTTTTCAAAAGAGATTTTTCTATTTTTCCCAACATTTTTTGCTTTGCCTTGCTTTTCCAATTTAACAAACTTGGGTTTGGTTATAATCCATGCCTTCTGCAACAATAAATACTGGTTAACTGTAGATGGTAATAAGCATATCAAAGCATTACTCGAGATTCACAAAAAGAATTATGCTTATGTCTGTACATGCTCTTACAGATTATTGACAAGAGTAAAAGAGATCCAACAGAAGAGATTGAAATCCTGCTGCGCTATGGACAGCATCCAAATATTATTACCCTGAAAGATGTAAGTAGTGTTTTAAAGACATCCTTTAGTGTATTATAATTGTGAATCACTTTCTAATTTGAGATATGACAAGCTATATGTTTTAGATTTATGTTCATGCTTTTCAGTCTTTAAAAATAAAACTATGTCCCAATGCAATTTATTCAGTAATATCTAGTTTTTTACTGGGATGTCTGTGTTTCCTTTAAAGTTGCTTATATTGTGGTACCAGTGTTAATCTAAGGAATCAAATAATTCATCCTTCATAAATCTTAGCACAAGAATAATTTATTTAATGTTGGCTGTATTTTTAAAGAAACAAGGAAGTTTTTTTTATTGCTTAGTCAACTTTGAATCTGATTTTGCCTACATTATTCAAAAGCAATTTTAATGCACATTATTATATAACAAAGAACTCACTGTTAGCACAGTACCCAAGTAAATTTCATGTACAGTAACAAGTATTACTCAGTAGTAGACAAAATCTTTCCATGTCCATGATTCTCACTCTTTTTTACCCAGTATCTTTATCTGGCCTCTGTATGAACACTATCTAGGTATTTTTTCTCCTTGTACTATTTTCTCTGCCCATGGAAACACTTCATCCATAAAAAGCAAGGAATAACATAAGCTGGGAAGTAGAGGGTTTTCATAGTGAACAGTGTATTCTGATGATCTAACTGAAAAAGAAAATTGTCTTTGTCTCTTTGGTTATTCATTAAAGAGGATTAAAAATTAAAAACGCGCATGCTTAATGACTTTCTTAGACTACAGGGAAATATTCTGGTCCCCCAGACAAAACCTCAGGCAAAACAGCAAATCATTTCCAGGAAGCTCAGCTCAGCTGAAAGGAGATTGTCAGACATTTTGAAGTCATTAAAACAACAGCTCATAAATACTGTGGAGATGAACATTAGAGAACTCTGCTTGAAGTTGGTCTACTGTAATCTGTCTTGACTTTATTGGTATCATACTGTTTGGCCCTTTCTTGGACAAGAAAATAAGTTAGATATTCAGGGGAGCCCGCCAGGGAGCTTATCTTATTGTAAGCAAGATAACACAATTACAGTCCCACTTTGTGTTCTGCTTCATGTGATTGGATGGTAAAGCTACTTGAAAGGAGCTGTGCTGAACAGAACCTGCATCAGCATTCACGGTGCTTTTAGTGCTGCACGTGCTCATGTGTTACTTTAATTCATGCCAGAGCTTTAAGTTATTTAAGCAGGAATACAAACATGAGAATGTGAGCACTTACCTGAACTTCAGCATCATTATTATTTTACATTGAGAACAGAAATCCAGGCAGTCTTAAACAGCTGCAATATATGCTGAATTATTTCACTTTGTAATTAATCTTTTATAATCATCAGTCATCTTCCAGCAGGAACCATCTTTCATGCACAGCAACAGCCATACACAAATAGGACACTGCAAAAAAAAACCCTTAAGCCCACAAAGGGAGAAAGGCTGTAATTCTCACTCACTTCTGCTTCAGATCAGGTCCCCAAGCAGAAATTATGGAAGGATGTCCAGTGTAAGAAAGAATCTTGTATAAATCTATAAAAATTGAACATTAAGTTTTTCTTGTCCTAACAGACCCACGGGGCAGATTGGTTGCATGTCCCACATTATAGTGGTGTGCTATTACAGCTTTCAGAGAAGATAAGGAGTATTTTGCCTTCAGGTCTCAAACTCTAGAGCACCATGTACTATGATAAAAATAAAACTCCTTGTTGATTTGCTCAAATTTTCATTTAGTTCCATATCAAAACTTAAATGTTTATAATCTGAAGTGCCAATATAAAATATTTCAGTATTTAAGTGCCTGCTTTGGAAATTACTCTGCAAGAAATCATTTCTTTCTTTTCTTCTATTTCAAGAAGAAATGCAGTAATATTTGAATTTTGCTTAAGATGGAAGTTTTCATTCTTGTTCAGCCTTTTTATGTAATTTAATTCTGAAGGTGTTTGGATTGAAACAATAGATATTCAAGAGACCAAATTCTTTCTGCAGTGCACAGTCCTCTGGGGGTTTTCCTTCTGATTGTTATCAGTGGTCTTTTTCAGTTACACAGTATATAAACAAAAGGAGCTATATTGTGCTAAATCAGATGTCCTTCTTATCCAATATCCTGCCTCTGACAGAGGCCCTTAGTAGATGCCTAGGAAACAGTATAAGAAGGGAGGAAGCACACAGCTTCCAACAAAACATTACCTAGAAACTTCCTGTGCCAGACCATTATAAGTATTTTACCCTTTTTATGTAATAGTTACTGTTCTGTAACAGAACTTTTGTCCTGGTTTGAGTTATTTAAAGCATTGGCTGAACAATCTTTCCAGAAACATTTTAGAAACCTGAATACAAGATATCCAGTCTCCTCGTCCAAGTGCTTATTTATGATTTCAAAATACCTCATAATATGTCTGTAAAATCTTGCTTCCCTTGGCAAGAAACTTTGATTTCTTTCTCCATTGCATTATATTTTTTTCATATGCCTACATCTGTTTCTCACTATAGTTTCTTCCACTTGGCCTTGTAGAAAAGATGTATTGACTGACCTGTGGCTTGTGCTCAGAGTTAATTTTAAAAATTTGTGATCTTAGCATGATAATGTGCACCTGTGAAGAAAACATCATCAGTATTTATTCAAAAACAACTTAAGTTGGTAATACCATTAGAAAAATTGGTGCAAGGGGAATAGTTTGTTTGGGGTGAGTTATCTATGGGGATTTTTGGCAGGACCAGTAGATAAAATAGTAACCAAATGCAAATTTTGCTTGAATTCTGCAATCCTGAGATGTGTATGCTCTGTCATGTCAAATGAAATGTGCTGATCTCCTCATGTAATACTGGGATTAGAGGAAGCATGCCTAACAAAAAAAAAATCCAGTTTAGTATCTAGAGTTAGATAACTCTTCTTTTGAATAATATGTAGTATTTAAAGTCTTAATACAAACACATTCAGATGGCTCAGTCATTTATATTTCTTGGGGGGAAAATTCCTGTTAAATGACAACACAGAAACCCATTGTGTCTTCATCTCCTTAAGATCATAAGTTTGTAAGGCCCATGGAATTATTTAACATTCTTTTTTTATTATTATTTGGTGAGAAAATAAATCTGATATAAATAACAGTACTAAAAGTATTGTTAGCATAAGAAAAGTTTTGACGCTTAGAACTTTATTAGCATGTTTTTCCCAGGTAGCTTAAGATCAGGGAATTGGGATGAAAACCTGGTTTTTATTCTTATTTTCTGTTACTTAGCTGATATCTATTCCTTTTACTTAAACACAAGTTATTTTTTATTTCACACCTTTTATTGAAAAAAAAGCCCTGCAACATCACCATAAAAGTAGGTTGAAATTATTAAAGGGAACCGTCTGTAAAAGGTTTCACTAAAGCAGGAATTGTTTCTGGATTAAGTTGGAACTCCCAGGCCAGGCTGGATGGGGCTTTGAGCAACCTGATCTAGTGAGACATGCCCCTGCCTGTGGAGAAGGTTGGGACTACATGATCTTTAAGGGCTCTTTTAACCTATATCATTCCATGATTCTGTGAAAGTGCAACTGAAATGAAATGCTGAAGTCTAAGTACCTTAAAATGTGCTTTGGTATTACTCAGTCTGTAGTGCCCTCTGGTGAGAATGTAAAGAATTCTCAAATGCTTCCCTGGATGATAAAAGCCATGCAAAAATTAGGTCATTTTCCATAACTAGAAGTAAGGGATAAAATGTGCGTATTTTAATAACTTTAGACTGTGATATAGGCTTTCTGTGCAGAGTAATGTATAAGATTTTGGTTTTTATCACAGCAACTTTGTATTCACTGTTCACAGAGGCTGATTGAGATAAAATTGGGGGTTTTTTTCCTTTCTTTTTGTCTTGACTTGGAATGATCTCTCTTTATATTTTTAATTTGGTGCAATAATTTCTGCTTGACTTAGCTCTGGTTTTGCCTAAATTAGACTAGTTTCCATTTTTTACTACTTAATTTTTCACATGTCTAGTTGACTTTGTTTTAGTGAAACTGTGGGGGGGAAACTACCTGTTTTTTATCCCTTTCTTATCTCCAAACACTTTCATGGCAGAATTTCTATGTTATTTTGGTACATTACTGCCTTTTTTGGGAAGGTTTGGTGTTCACTTCTGAAGATGAACAACATTTGGATAGCGTGTGGGTTGTGAAATACAGGGAAAACAATTGAAGAAAACAGCTTGTGGACACACCTGCACTATCTGTGTGTTTCACAGGAAGACAGCAGAGAATAAATATTTTGAAGTTTAAATTTTTATGTACTCTTTGCAGGTATATGATGATGGAAAATATGTGTATGTAGTAACAGAACTTATGAAAGGAGGAGAATTGCTGGACAAAATTCTTAGGCAAAAATTTTTCTCAGAAAGAGAAGCTAGTGCTGTTCTGTTCACAATAACAAAAACGGTTGAATATCTCCACGCACAAGGGGTAAGTTTTCAACTCAGACAAAATGTTTATAGCTGTTGTTATTCTCTTTCAGAAGATAAACTTGTATCTTGATACATTCTTCTGTGTGGTAATTAAGTAGTTTTTGGTAAACAATTACATTGCAGCAGGAATTTGTGTTGAAATCAAAACTTTCCTTATCAGCTCTGTACGTGTTCAGATAACTGAGGTGATGCAACTCGTTCTGTTGTTCTTCATGCAGACTGTCAGCAGTTCTGTGGAATATGCAGATAATTACTAAGAGAGAGGATATGAGGGGAAGAAAGTCCAGGAAGAAGTGCTAGGAGCAGTGTCGTTGCATAGCCATGGGACCTAATGTAATTTCAATCTCGTCCTATGATATACCCTGAAAATTTATTTTCCACCTGTCATACTTGTAATTCATTCGACCTCTTGGTTTTGAAGAACATGGTTTATGACTTGTAACTCCTGTGCCATAGGGTCAGAAACTTTTAGAAGACTGAAGATTAACATTTTGGGAAATTAATTTCAAGACAGAGGAAGTAGTCCAAATATAGAGAAGGACAGTGTGAGAATTGCATGGCAAGAAAGACAAGTTGTGTTGCGTTTTTAAGTAAACAAGAAAAAGGGAATGGAGAAAAAGCAGAAAAGAAGGGTGCAAGGAAAAAGTCAAGCTGCTAATACATGGTATTGTTACCCAAGAAAAGATGCTTTGGAACATATAGTACTCAAATTATTTTAAGTAGCAAATAGCAGTTCAATACACACTGTCATGTCTGTAAGCTGTTATTTCAGAAAACTTACAATCAAAGTTACCTGGTATCTCATTCTGTGATTCATCACTTCAGTCACTTGCTCATTGTGTGTGTTTTTATTTGAGCCTGTGTGCACAGATCATAGTCCTTGGCCAGCAGCACCCATGGGAATTATGATCAAACCTTGATACCTTCTGTATGGAAATACAGATAATAGAATAACAAATCATAACTTGATTCATTCTTGCCACATGTGGCTAACAAGAGGCCCAGCGACCTTGCATCTAGTAGGAATTTTAGGTGTTATGGTTTCTTTACTGTAGATATCTGTAAATATTGGCATTTTAACTTGTATTAGACCATGTACACTTTGGAATGTTTGCTTTTGGAAATTTTCAAGTCTTATATTAAGTACACCTCCAGAGGAAAGCTGGCCACATATATATATAAATAGTAAGCACTTCAGTAGTCTAATTCTTTTCTGAAAAGAGTTCCTCGTGTCTTCAGTGGATTTTCCTGCTGAAACTCCTTTGGACACTGGAGGAGCTTATTTGAATATGGTATTAGGTAATATCTGGTTTGACAGTCTCTGCATCTGTATCAGTCTCCACAATCCTTCCCAGGAAGAGTTTCCTCACGGACATTCATAAGATACTTTTAAACTGAGAAACTAAGCAAGGAATTAAATCCTCAGGGTAAACAGTGCTACCAACACTCACTCAGAGCATTCTAAAAGTAGTGGGGCCAACATACAGTGATTAAGGATTGGCAGAAGAGACATCATAGAACAGATAAACAAGAAGTGTCATGTCATCTTGGAGCAGCAGACTTGTCAATGCTGCTTGGTAATTGAGACTGCTGGTCAAAAGCACAATGCTAAGAAATAACTGAAAGTTCCTGCAGGTTATTTTGCTCTCTTCTGTTGCTCTAAAATAAAATGTTATTTCTATACAGAATACCAACATAATCTAAACAATCTAGCATTTTTTAAAAAGCATTATATTTTTAAATATTTTCAAAATTTACCTTTGGGAAAGCTGCTTAACATAGGAAGGTGTTTCACTTATTCTTTGACATAAACATTTTGATTGCTTGGGAGGTAGAGTTTTAATTTGAACTAGACTGCTACACTTATTCTTCCTCCTACTTGAGCACTGCTTCCCCTTCTTCCAAAAAAAGCATACAACTCAAGCAGACTGTTCTAGAAACTGCCAAATCCCCAGCTCTGTGCTGCTTCCATTGCTCACTTCTTCCTTTCTACCCCATTTAGAATCTCTTTCAAAAAAAAAAAAACCCAAAACATCAACAAGAATAAAACTAGGGGTTTTTTTATTTACCTCTTGGAGCACTAAAAGTTGTTTTCGCTCATTATTAGGGTAAAAGATAAAAAACAAGGGCAATCAGGAACTGGTTCTCTTATACACTGACATCTAAATCCAGGATGTTCCCCTTAACACCTACTGTTCCAAGTCAAATTTTTAAATAATATTTATATGTTTCAGCTTACAAGGTGCTTATTTCCATAATTTTAAGTACTTAGTTTGTTAAATCTGAGAATCCCACAGAATTTGCATGCTGGAAAAGTCTCTACTAAATAGAGACTAATACTAATAACACATTAAATGGCTTTGCAATGTGCCTACCCACTGCACTCTTACTTCTTGGTCTCATTGCTTTCCTAAAACCCTGCTAGGTTTGGATGAGTGTGTTGAGCTTCTGATTTCTGGACATCACTTATTTGCAGAAATCTGGGAATATCTTCTTGTTCTAATGTGATTACTTTTATGAAATATTTCACAATCTCTTCCATTTAAATTTAACCATGAAAAGCTGTATTTAATAAAACGCATGGGACAACAAAGAAGATAAAGGCCCTCGTGTTCTACTTCAATATTTAAAGGAGGACACTTAGATCCACTCTGATGTCTTACAGTGCTATATACCCTCTTCTTTACAGAGAGCAGTCTCTGGAGGCTGTAGTCTAAGTTGTCTTGTGAAGAAAATATAGCAGGTCATCTGATTTCAAAGACTGTCCTTGTGCATTCCAGGTTTTGTTAAGGCTTGTTATAAAATAGATTCAAGTTCTGCCAGAACTTTGGTAGTCTCTCCAGTATTGTCAAGCATTTTACATCTTGAGCAAAAGCAGCCACTTGGGAACCAGCACAGGCTTCTTTTATATTTAGAAAGTACCTCTTTAATACTTTGGGTTTTTTTAAATTATTATTAAAATTCCTTCTCAATCAGGCTTTTAAGTGTTTTTCTGATACTAATTCAGACTGTCTGAATGAAGAGAATGGAATACAGTTACTCCAGCAGTAACCACTCTGTGGTTATGTAGCAAGGTGGTACATCAGCAGCTATGGGTGCCCCTGTCTCCAAAAGATATTAGTAGCTAAAGGTTCTGATTTAAAGAGCCTGGTAGTTATGCATGTTAAAAAGGAAATACATGATTCAACTATCGGAAGAGACATCTGGAACTGTCTGTACAAATAAATTAGGGAGGCAAGGATGTCTGAAGAGGGTTTTATAGTTAAGAGTTTCCAAGTTAGAATTCTTGTGCTCCAGATACCATGGAGCATCAAAACACTGCAACTGATGGAAGCTGGAACTCTGGAAACTGAGTACACTGATGGGAGACTTAAAGTTAAGTAGCTAATTATAATAAAAAGCTTTTCATGTGTTTAGCTTATTGTATTTAATGGTCTCTCTCTCTTTTCTTTTTTATTTTTAGGTTGTTCACAGAGACCTGAAGCCTAGCAATATTCTTTATGTTGATGAATCTGGTAATCCAGAATCAATTCGAATTTGTGACTTTGGCTTTGCAAAACAACTGCGAGCAGAAAATGGTCTTCTGATGACTCCATGTTACACAGCAAATTTTGTTGCACCAGAGGTAAAGCCCAGGATAGTTTATATGCCTTGATATATTTTACTGGGATATTTTTGCTAGCTAGATTTTTTGGTTCTTGTGTAACAAGTAGAATCACTCTGTAAACAGTAAAAATTTGAAATTTTACCATTTTTATAGCATGATCAAAGAATTTCTAAGCATTTTTTTCAGAAAAAAAAATATTTGTCTCCCTCAGGTTTTAAAGAGGCAAGGTTATGATGCTGCATGTGACATATGGAGCCTTGGTGTTCTGCTTTATACCATGCTCACTGGGTAAGGGTGATTATTGTTTGCTTCACTGTAGAATACCAAACCAATACAAACAAAACCAGTAGTAAATGTAGGCCCATTGTTGCAATGTTTCTATCAAAGCACTGATTAATCTCAATTTTGGAGTTGAGACTATGCTTTACCTTTAGTAAAATCCAAGTTTGCAGGGACTGATAGGAAAAATTCTTTGCTTCTAACATCACCTCTATTTTAGGTTTTTAACTTCTGCTTAAAGGTGATTTTGCACCAAGAATTTGTTTCACGTGAAAATTAAAAGATAGATGAAGCAGCATCTATATTGAAGGAAATATATGTTGCAAGTATAATTGCAATGCATTAAAGCATGTTTGTGTGCAAAATCCAACCACTAAATTGTTAGATGTGATGCAGCTAGAATATAATAAACGCAATAGAAAGGCATCTGTATATGTAATAGAGAAATTAATTGTATAAAAGATAAGGACTTCAACTATAGTACTAGAAATTTAAAATCTACTTAGCAGATGTGATAGCAACTATCTTTTTATGCTAGGCTATTCTTTTATTCTAGGTTATATTATGCCACATCATCAAAGATTTTTGTATTTTAAAATAAATACGTGACAAACATATTTGGTTTTAAATGAATCTTTTTTGGTTGGGGGCATTCCGATAGCAGCAAGAGTATGTACAGTCAAGGAAGGAAAACTGGTGCACCTTTCTTCCTCTGGCATTAAACCAACATTTATTCTTTCTCAGACAGTTAGATTTACAACAGAATGGATTGGTTGAGTACTTCACTAGAGTATGAAAGTGTAATGAATACCTTCTGTAATTCTGTAAAGGAACCACCAGTATTTGAACTGCAATAGGAAAAATCTGCTTTTCAGACCAAATACAGAGGGAATACATACAATAAGAACAGATCTATAGCCAGTGCCAAGTATTTTCATGTGTTAAGAATAAATTCTTTTTATAACTGTTTGACTATTTGTTGCCTATAATTATGTTGAACTTGTAATCAGATTTATAATGCTTACTGAGGCCTAGGTTGTGGAAGTTACTAACATTGAATTTGTTTGGTTAAATAGCTACACTCCTTTTGCAAATGGTCCTGATGACACCCCAGAGGAGATTTTGGCCCGAATAGGAAGTGGAAAGTTCTCCCTCAGCGGTGGTTATTGGAACAGTGTTTCAGACACAGCTAAGGCAAGTGTATTTGCTTTGTCTCTTGGGATATCAGGGATGGATTTCAATGTATCTGTTATATCACAGATGATTGGGTAAGTTCCACCCATTTTTATATTAAAATGCTGATCTAATCCCTTACATGCCTGGAATTTTGCTTCCTGTTTTTGATCTGTTCATGTTTCAGCAGTCACTTGCATGTAGGAGGAAAGAAGAGGTGTGCCTTACACTGTAGTAGTTAACAGCTGTCCTTAGAAATAGTGTGTTTTATCAGTATTCATATATACAATTATCCATGGTGAGAAGTGCTTTCATAAAACTTGACGTGGAAGCACGACATTCAAAAATCATACAAGGAGTCTAAATCATGATAATGAAAACCAATGAAACCTTACATTTTTGAGAATTCTTTTTTGACAGCAAATACGCTGAACCTCAGTGTGCAATATCCTTTATGTCCCTTCTATATGGATGCTTAAAATGCTAAAATTTTCCACATTTAATTGGACACTTTCATTTTGTGCTGGTTACACCTGCGGAAGGACAGAGTCAGAGAGGTTTTTCTCTATGAGAACTTCCTCTGAGATTGGATGGGACCAACTAGAGGCTGGTTTGGTTATTGACAGCCTGAGAAACCAATTGGAGCAAGTTAGTTTGCTCCATGAACACACATTTTGAAGGAGGTAACCCGGGAAAAAGCTCTCTTTTATTTCCAGTGGCTGAGCAGGTAACACCAGCCCGGGCTCCCTCCCATGCAGGGGGGGCTCGGGAGCCGCTGGGCCCCGTTTGCAAACCAGGGGACCCGATGGCCGGGGGGAGGCAGCCGGGCCCTGCCGGGAAGCAGGGGTGGCCATGGGCAGGGGGTGCTGTAGCTGAGCCCCCTTAGGCTGATTGAAATCTCAGCTGTCCCCTCACTCAGCACAGCCTGGACCTGGCCCAGCCCCTGCGACTCCTGTGTGAAACTTTAACTCTTTAGTGCTCGGATAAGACCTACAGACCTCCAATCTTCCTTTGAATGAAAGGGAAAAACAGAAAAGATACAAAGTCAGTGAAACAAGAGCTAAGTTTTTTAGATGGGAGGAGAATGAGGAGATGCTGTGAAGACAGCTGAAAATCTTTCTGTGTGCTGTAAGGTGGACTGTACTACACTGAATATTCCTTCAAACCGTGGAGAAAGACATGGGGGGTTGGAGTGTTCCATTTGATAGATCATTTGACCAAAAGCACCTGTGTTGAGAATCTTTTGCCCCAAGGAAAGAAGGGGATCTTGGTTTTCTGAGGATGAAGCATGAACAGAGAGAAGAGAACTTTTGCTTTTGGAACAGTTCATTCTTAAAAGTAATACCGCATGAGACTGACATGGCCCACTAGCACAGCTCTGGGAAGGCTGTGAAGATGGGAGGAGTGCCATGATTGCAGGTTCCTGGGCAACTGCTATTCGTGAAAGTGAAGTCAAAGGAAAACTCTTTCCTTCCTTGGGGAAGAAATCCCTATAGCCAAACAAGAGAAGCTCCTCTCTCTGAAGTGAATTGAATAATATTATTTAAGTGGGGACTGACTGAAGTGTCTTTCTATGTTGTTGTTAAGAAGGAAGGGAGGAGGGAGTGATCTGAAGATCTTATTCTGAATTTACGGTTTTCTTTTTTCTTTGTGTAGTTAATAAATTTCTTTTTATACCCTTTTAAGTTTTAGGTCTGCCTTGCTTTGCTCCTGGTTCTGTCTCACAACAGAAAAATGAGTATATTTAAATTGGCAAATCAAAACTATAACACATATTAAGTCACACAATTAAAAGGTACACTGTTAGCATTGCTGGGTGGTTTTTAATTTGTTTAAAACTGAGATTATATTTTATATAACTGATATTATATTTTTATACCTCTAGAATCTTATTTTATAGTTTTGAACTATTCATCTTTTTTAAAGTTGAAGTTCTGCTCTTATTTCCATTGACATTCATTGACAGGACCTTGTTTCAAAAATGCTTCATGTTGACCCTCATCAAAGATTGACTGCAGCCCAAGTTCTCAGCCACCCATGGATAGTTCACTGTGACCAGTTGCCTCAATATCAGCTGAACAGGCAGGATGCTCCCCATTTAGTGAAGGTAAGTGGATATTTTTTCAGCTTGCTATTTAGCCAAAATTATTGTAAACAAAAGGGGTTTTGTTTTTAAAGTTAGGTGGTAGCATGTGTCTCCTCTAAATACTTGAAATTGAGAAAGTTGTTACAACTGGCTGTTGCACTAAGCCATAAAATGAACTTGTAATATGTAACAGGATTTAATGTAAAACCACTTACAGGTGATAAATCTAATATATTTGAAAAAGACTTTCATTTTTTTGTGTTTGAAATCTATCGGGCTTACTTACAACGGAAGGCTTAAGTGCTTTCAGAAACCAACATAAATCATTCTTCTCACAGTGAAAAATGTCAGGTGACTATAGGAGAAAAAATTGTTTGCTAACGTTATAGTTTCAGAGGAGGGTACTTGCCAGTAATTGAAGGAATACGGAACACTTTGTGATCACAGTAAAAGCTGAAGAGAAGTCAAAAGGACAGTGTTAATTATTATGGTATCATATTTCTACACTCTGTCTGAAACAACCTGGAACTTTTTTACTTTGAAAAAGCAGAGGAAAATCAAAAATAATTGAATTCTATTTCTTTGTGTTCAACATTGTTTTCAGTCCTACTTTCAAGAATCTCTTGTGCAACGTAAAAAGGATCTGAAGAATATGATTAACACTCTGAGTCAGCTATTAGAAATTTCTAGCATCCAAAAACACAAGTGGGAAGTGGGGGAGTTCTGATCCCACAGCTCACAACTTTCTGCATTTTTTTAAAATAAATTTTATGTGCTGAATAATGTGGATGATTTTAAAATATTTTGTTGGAAACTGAAATGGTTATGTAACTGATAAGCAGAGACAGTCTACCAATGGGATTTCATTCCCCAACTCTTTCACACAACATAGTGACAGAACTTAATTTGGCAACCTAGTTTCTACCTTCTGGGTTTGACTCCCTAAGCAATGTAAAACTATTTATTACCCTAAAACACACTTGCTCCTAGCACTGCTAGGACTTGAGTAATGCAACAGTATGTTGCTGTTTTGTAGATGAAAATAGACTGACAATTAAAACTTGTTCAGAGTTTCTGGCATTTAGCACTGCTATAGTGTATGCATCAGTCACAACGTACTCTTGCTGTTCTTTTCCCCTCTACCCCACAGGGTGCAATGGCAGCCACTTACTCTGCTTTGAATCGTAATCAGTCACCAGTTTTGGAGCCAGTTGGCCGTTCTACTCTTGCTCAGAGGAGAGGTATAAAAAAAATTACCTCAACAGCCCTGTGAAATAACCTCAAGCAGACACTTGGTACCATGGCATAAGATGATAGCACAAATCATGGCGACAGGTAGCACATACCTGACAGATACCTGCAAGCACACTCTGTTCCAGCTGGTACCTATAATGCTGCTGCTCCTGCTGCTGCTACTGCTTTCATCTACTCTCGCTTTAAACTGTTGATGGCAAGTTACTGATCTTACTGGAGCTGCAAATGGAGTGACAAGTGGAAACAAAGAAAACGATCATGTTGGCAACTGACTAAACCAGAAGAATTACAAATGCCACCTCTGTCAAAAGTACACTGAATAAAGCACTCTGCACCACATAGCATTATTTTTATAAGGAATATTTTTTTTTGTCCCCTAAAATATTCTTTGTTACAGGTCGAGATGGACAGTTTATGTTAAGCACTTAGCTTAAACAATCTGTTTATATTAGCACTATACATTGTGCCATCCAACATATTGTATGTTTTTGTAAACAGTTCACAAGCAGTACATTTCTGTGCTGTTTTCTTTAGCATATACATGCCTTGTTTTACTTAGATATTATTAATCATTATGACAAGTAAATCTGATTAAACAGTTAACCTGGATTAATCAGTCTTGTTGGACAGCTCTGAAAGAAGCCTGACTGTTAAACAGCTATTGAATGTAATACTATGGATAAGTAGTTTTCCTTGCCTATGTCTTTTCTACATTTCTGTGGTTTTGATGCCACATGTCATGTTATGAAATTTAAACAGTGAATCTCTCACCATACTATATATCCTATAGATGATATATATAAGCCAGAGAAAAGATAACTTGCTCCATATTTCACTGTCGTTGTTACCCCTCCCCTCTCTTTTAGTCTCTCCTATCTAATCTCTGGACTCAGGAATTATTTCTAAATACTTTCTGATAGAGGACATTTCTATATGGTTTATTCTTATAATCCATTGTTAATATTTTATCTGTATTCTATGACTTTTGTTTAAGCTGCAAAGGAATTGTTCAGTGAATGAATGTTGGCATTAAAGAAGAAAGGCAACATTTGGAGATAAAGCAAAACAGCAGCCTGCAAAGAGTAGGTTTTAATGCGTTCATTGCAGTTGCAAAACTGATGGATCTAATGTTCTGTCAGTTACTTTCTGCTAATTTTAACTGATTTCAAAAGAAAATGAGAGGCAAGTCACAAGGATCTGTTTGGTTTGAAAAGGGTCATTCTAATTTACCATGAAAATAGTGTCATCCCAGTCAGGTAAGATGAAGCTATTCAGAGGGAACATCCTCACTTTTCCACAGATGGAAGTGAGTTGGTAATGAGGGTGGAAGACTCACTTTAAATACTGATATAAACTTTTAATACTCTTGGCCTCTTGGTGTCTAAAGTAATTAAAGGCCCATCTTGATGGCTGGTCTTGAAAAGGTGAAAGTGCCCAAATCAGAAGGGACACTGTAATGTGTTTGAATACAGTGAGTGTTCCATTCCACCAGAATTATAGGCTATGTAAAGTCCTTCCAGATATGAAAATGACTATTGGGAATTCCAGCTTTAATAAAATATGGATTTGGGTGAATGGCTGTTTGTGAAAAATGCAATTTTGTGTTGCATAAGAAGGTATTTTCTTGGCTTAATGGCATTAAATTTCCTTTATGGTGATTAATTGGCTTATTTCCCTGAAATCATCAGCGGTTCGTTGAAAGGAAGAATCATCTTTATGACACCGCAGATTTGTTCTGTATTGGAGTGTTTCTTCTGCCAGAATTTCTGAGTTCCTTGGGGAAGGTTTTATTGCTAGATTTGCAAAGGGTCTCACTTTTATTGCCCTTAAAAATTTGCTAAATATTTAATCCATTATATAATTGTGAAGAAATTGGTTTTATAAACAAGGATTCTTAAATTAGCCTAGCTTCCAGAAATTTGAAAACACAGCTTTTCCCAAACGAACAGTATTTTTCACTTGGTGCTCTAGCATTGAAATTCCCTTTAGCTGTACAGATGTATCTGCCCTTGCTTCAAGAAACATTTTTAAGTAAAGGCAGAAAAAGGCTATCTTAAATTTTTTTTTTACAGTGTCAGCAGTTCCAGAGGAATTTAGTAAAACCTTACATCTCAAAAAAAAAAATGTATTTTTAGCTCACTGGGCAATTTTAAGTCAGGCTTCTCAAAGTCTACAAACTGTACCTTCTGGTGGCTTTTAAGGTGTTAATTAGAAGATTGTCATATCTAGTCAACCAAATTATTTAAATGCTGTTGAAATAAAAGGATGGCAGTACTTGTCAGTGTGTCAGTAATAACATTTCACTTCAGGAAGGAGTTCCTACTATGTTCATTGTATGTATATAGGTACCTGGCAAAGAACAGACCAAAAAGAGGAAGTGTTAAGCTGCCTCACTATTGGCAATATCCACATTAAAATAATATAAAAATACTCTCATTAATTTTATTGTAGCTGTATTTTGTGGTCCTCAAGCTCACTGATCATTAGCCAAATAGTGAAGCAAAGTTAACTCCTGCATTTTACATATCTACACGCTCAAGTGAGCCATTAATTTAGTCTCGACTTTACAAATGTTGATATTAAGTTATGTATATATATCAGCAGAGAATGGACATTTTAAATTGTAGCAAAACAGGAAAATTTAGCACACCCTAAGCTGAATGTGTTGAAGTCTAGATCCACTATATTTTTAAGTGACTTTCTAAACCAAGGTATAAAAGGCCTGCCTAATCAGGGAGGTGTATTTTACAGGCCAGGTGTGGTTTATGTACCTTACTTCCTGGTTTGTATCCATGTTCATGACTCACTTTTTTTTTTATGTTTTTATCACTGCAGTTTTTATAATCTATAAAGAAATCCACATAATGCTTCTCTGAGTGTCAGCACCTTTCTGTTAGAATGTGAGTTTGTGACACACTGTGTTCATCATTGCTGGACTGCTGCTTGGTCTGCAAAGCATAACAAGTGACTCAGAGTCATAAAGGATAAAAAAAAGAAAATGAAGATACAGGTGAACTTTGTGTTGACCGTGGTTTGTTTTTAATTTTTTTTAGTGTGAAATTACCATTTACTGTGCTTAAGAGCATGAGGGAACGGAGGGAAGAGTCTAGTTGCAATACCCATTAAATGCCATCTGTGTCCAGTAAGGGCAAAGTTCTGTGTTCATAATCACTATAACATTGAATGAAACTTAAAAGGAGTTTTTCAAGAAAATATTTAAAACTTTTTTTGGAAGAGACAAGGCCATAAGAAAATAGATTTACATGTCTGGGGTTTTTTGTGTGTGTGTGTGTGTTTTCCTTTTGTAAATGTGGTGTTACCAACTAAAGCTATGCTTTTCTATTATTGGAAGGAAAGGATTCAAAGTGTGCTGGCCCTTACTAAGCAGCAGTGGTTAATAGATGCATTTTCACTTATGAAAATGATGTAAATGATTAGCTTTATCTTGATACTCTTGACCTAATCAAAGGGAAGGTGTACTTATGAGGGATGTAATTATTTTGCAACCTAGTTGGGGGGGGAAGTCTACTTAAACAATTTTTAAAAAATGACAAAATCACAGATAAAATATTTTTCTACGATTCTATACAATCATACTTTATACTAGTTTTCTCAGCATGGCATGTAAGTGAGTCTAGGGTACTGTTCCAGGAAATCAGTGGTATTGTACCTTGTTCTAGACCATTACAATAGCATCTGTTAGATGCTTGGCACTGCTGTCATAGAACTGAAATGCTAGTTTAAAAAATAATTAATTGTACTGAATACTTTAAATGATTGTTTTATTCAGAGTCTGATCTAAGAGATGTTCCAATCATGCTATTAATGTGTAATTAAAACTGTTCCAGATGTAACTATGAACAGTTTTGGAAAGTTATCATTGCTTGTTTTCCTGTCTAATGGCAGGTTTTGTAGTCTTCAAAAGAAATTGAAATTTCTACTATGAATAAACTTTCAAACATCTTAAAGGGTTGTTTTGTGTAATCATTTGTTTTGACCAGTTATAAAAGTCATTGCTTGTTCATCACTAACTCTGAACTACCTTCACAACACACTGCATGTGATTTGCCAGCCAGAAGGGGTTTGTAAAGAGCAAGTGTCCTAACACTGCAGCATGCTGAGGAAGGTAAACGTGGAGATAGAGGAAAAACTCGTGTTCAGCTGGTGCTGGTGCTTACAGACCTGAATGACATACAAGAAGACTGCAGTGCAAGGATATTGTATTTTAATATCCTGTCACATTCCAGTCGACTCTGAAGTACCACTTAATGGGAGGCTGCTGAATGACATTTGCAGTGCCTACGTTGCTCTGAAAACTGAAAATATGGGCATGTTGGATAATTAATGCACTTTGTAAAAATTTGAAACATTATATGCAGAAGCACTCCATAAGCAATAGCCCCATGTTTTAGCAACTAATACAATTTGGAAACTAACAGCTGTGATTCTTTTTAACCTTGCAACCTGGAAAAGATGGAAGATTTTCAAAGGTTGCATAGTCTACAAAAAATGGCTGTAATTGTGATGGATGAGGAATGTCACCAGCGCTTTTGCAAAGTGTACCAAAAGCAAGGCATCAGAGAACAGGGAGAGGTTTGGTAATGGATACAGGCCAAGGGTACTGTGATTTCCTCAGTGAAATTCACGCATGGCATCACAGGTGTGCATAGCTGTGGCCCTTTGTTCACATAAGGATTTATCGTGCCTGTCTAAAAACATTTTTAAATTTGTTTACAAATAAACTGGACAATTTGTAAGCCTCCAGAAATTCTGCAAAGACAGAAACGGGGGCTGGTGTACCACAGCTCCTGCTGTCAGCCTTCCTCACCTTTGTACCCTCTGATTTACAGAATCATAGAATAGTTTGGGTTGCAATGGAGCTTGAAAATAATCTAGTTCCAATCCCCCAGCCGTGGGCAGGGACGCCTCCCACAAGAGCAGGTTGTTGGGAGCCTCACGCAGCCTTGCCTTGAACACCCCCGGAGCTGGGGCAGCCTGTGTCAGTACCTCACCACCCGCACAGTGAAGAATTTCTTCCTAATGTCTCATCTAAACCTACTCTCTTTCCATTTGATCCCATTCCTCCTTGTTCCGTCACTACGCGCTCCTATAAAAAGTCTCGTCCCGTCTTTCCTGGCAGGTACTGGAAAGAGTTCTCACTAACACCGCTCCCCCGAGCGCTGTGCGGTGTCCCGGGGCTGGCTGGCTGCGCGCTGCCCGCTTCTGCTCCTCCTTTTCCGCGAACTCCACGCAAAGCGCCTCGCCGGGCCAGACGGGGCCGTTCCCGTTCCCGAGGCCGGGCCAGATGGGGCCGTTCCCGTTCCCGAGGCCGGGCCGGGGGTGCCGTTCCCGTTCCCATTCCCGTTCCCGAGGCCGGGCCAGACGGGGCCGTTCCCGTTCCCGTTCCCGAGGCCGGGGCCGTTCCCGCGCCGCTGCAGTCCTCCGGGCCGCGCGGGGGCGCTGTGGCCGGGTCGGCGCAGCGGCCGGAGTGCAGCGCACGAGCCCGCGCAGCCCCGGCCCCGCCGCTGGTCCCGCCCGGAGCCGCCGCCGAGCCCGAACCGCCGCCCCCGCCCGGAGCCCCTCCCGCCGCCCCTCCCGCAGCCCCTCAGCGGCGGAGCGTTCGGCGCCATGCCCAAGAATAAAGGTGAGTCTCTATTCCCTTCCCCGGGCCCGCGGCGGCGCGGCCGGACCCGGGTGCGGTCGCGCAGGGCAGGCCCGGGGCCCCTCACGTGGGCGCCGCCGGAGCCCGGAGCCCGCGGGCGGAGGGGCCCTCCCAGCACCCCGGCGGCTCCCCGGGCCTTTTCCGCCTGCCGGGCGCGCAGCGGAGGCCGCTGAGGCCCGGCCGGCAGCGGGAGGCCCTGCCCGCGGCTCGCTTGTCAGGAGCGGCCCTGCCGAGGAGGCGGCCGGGCCCCTCCGTGCCCTCGCTGGGCAGTGCTGCTGCCGCTTCCCGTCTTTCTTACCCCGGAAAGGAAACGCAGAAACCGTGAGGGAAAGGAGCAGCAGATGTTAACAGCGGGGCAAGTATGAGCTGCTCTTATGGTCTTCGTGAAGAGCATCTAATCTTGTTGCCACGTGTGTGCCTTTTTAAAAGGGCAGCTTCACTTGTAGCGTAAGCTTCCTCTTGAGTATTTCAGGGATTTCAGCACCACAGTAACTGAAGTTATTCATCTGCTATTGATGATTACGTGCATCAGACTATCCCACCGTTATTTCTGAGGTGTTTGGTAGCAGGGATCACAGAAACTGAAAATGGCCATTTTGTGAAAACCACTCCAGAGCAACCAGGACATCTTAAACAGTGGAGATTCTAATGTATAATTATTTTGTTACTACTCAGCTAAAAATTTAGACTTAAAAGTAAGCAAAAAAACTAGATCTGGGGAGGATACTTAAAATAGCCATATAGAGTAGAAGCGTAAAAATCTCCATAAATCTGATTTTTTTCACTCAATGTATCTAGAGACAGTAACACACGCTTTTTATTTCTCCCACTTTTAATTTAGGCAAAGGAGGTAAAAACAGGCGACGAGGTAAGAACGAGAATGAATCAGAAAAAAGAGAACTGGTGTTCAAAGAAGATGGGCAAGGTGAGTTTTTAACTATAGTATGGCAATGTCATTGTTTTCAGTCACGTACTCTAAGTGACAGAATAGAGAGAGGTATTCTTATTGGAGTTGTGTTTGAATTCCAAATGACACACTGAGTGTAAGAGAAAGACAGTAGGAGAAGGGAAATTTTTCATAGCTTCACCACTTAAGAATGAAGTTTCCCCTGTTCTTGACCTTAGTGTAAAACAGCACTTGAACATTCTCTAGAAACCTCTTGATAGCTTTGTGTGAGAGTCTGTGAGCAGATGTGTTTCATTTTTGCCAGTAATTGTCTCTGAGATTCACAGTCCCACTTTGTGTTTCATATGGACTCGAGCATCTCTTGGATCCTTCACTGAGCTCCCCAAAGTCACTGATGTGGCAGAGCAGCTCGTCTCACTGTTCTGTCCCCTGATGGTTTGGTTCAGTTGGCTCCTGGGCTGGAAATCTAACTGGGGCAGTAGGTGGGATGCTGTCAGGTGAAGTAAGGCACAAGAGAGTTCAGCCAGGAGATGACTGGGATTCCCATCTGCCCTGCCTCTGGTGACACTTCGCTTTCAGCTCACCCTGTCCTGTGTGTCACACTCTGGTGATTGCTCACATAATACGAGTGCTTTCCTAATAACCAATGAATCAGTTGGTTTGTTAGAAATATGAGAAAGGTACTGATTTAAATCACTGTAGAATAAGTGCCACTGAACAAATTTCTGGTATTTTGTTTTGGTTGTAAGCAGAAGATGAGTTTATTTTTATGTACATCTGAAACTTAAGATCCTTTACATCTCCCAAGCAAAATCTATTTAATGAAACATTATTCTCAGTTACGAAAAGTCTTGTGGTTAAGTGGACTATCTAACTTGTGTGAAGTTTTTCAGTATGTGATTTTTGCAGCTTGGTGAGGGAGAAGACAAAATACAAGGTGAAGAGATTGAGGGGGTAGGTGTTGAAGAAGTGCTTCTCAGCTGAAGTCTGCTGGTTGTCTTCCAGACAGTGTCTGATAACACCAGGTTATGTCCTTTCAAGGACAGTGGGGTGTTGTCCACAGAGCCTCTGCAAGAGGGATTCAGAGTCTTAGTGAGTGGTTATACAGGGTGTGCAGCTTTCTCCTGCCTCAGTGACAGCACTGAGATGTTGTCCTTTAGGACAGGTGCTGCGATGTTGTCATAAACTTTCAGACTCTGAGTGTGACTCAATAGCTTTGAGATTTTCTGTAGTAAGCATTTCAGAGGAAGCAAAAGGGTGGATGCAGCCAAGAAGGAGCAGTATTTGAAAATGTTAACATCAACAGCAATACAAAACTTTGATACATTCAGCAGCCTCTCTGGGTGCTTGAAGCTCCTCTCAGCAGTTCATGTTTGATAAAATGTTACAGCAAATTTGGGTTACAGTGGAAGAGTTACTGGATGTCGTTTGAAGTTGGCTTTGTTCAGAAGTTTCGTTCAGAAGTTTCGTGACATGGCTTAGCGGTGGACTTACCGTGCTGGGTTAATGTTTGTACTTGTTGATCCTAAAGATCTATTCCAGCCCACGTAATTCTGTGTTTCTGTATGTTACCATCTCTTTCAGAATATGCCCAGGTGATCAAGATGTTAGGCAATGGAAGACTGGAGGCATTATGTTTTGATGGTGTGAAGAGGTTATGTCATATTAGAGGGAAGCTAAGAAAAAAGGTAATGCTGAAGCATTGCAATAGGAAAGGATGTCGTTATGCATGATATGTAATTGTAAAAATTTACGTATATAGCTTGTTACAAAAATGAATATTTCTACTTCACTTAATACCTTAAACTACTTTTTTGATAGTAAACTAGTCTATGCTTCTGTTTCCATTGCTGGCACAAGAATAGGCTGTCTTTGGCTCTTGGGTGAAACTCACAGTTGAAGGGCAGCCTTTCAATGTGTATATTTCAGGGGAAGTTTTTTGATTGCTTATGAAATACAAGCTTTTCATATTCTAGACAATTATACGTATATAAAATAATAAATTTCTCCCTAATTGCAGATGGGGAACTTGGTAACTATTTAGAAAATACACCTTCAATGCCACTGTTTAATTGTCCACTTCATCAGTTCCCAAAATATTTCTGTTGAAAGCTAATCTGCAGAGATTTGTACCTTCAGGGATGTCAGGTGTGAGTGTTTGCATTCTTAACTTTGCCATCTTCAGATGGTGTCCCCTCTGGCCCTTGTCAGGTGTTAGATCTTCCTGTTCTCTGCTGGTGGATGGTAAGAAGGAGGTCCCTCAGTCTGTTTCCAGTGAAAACAGACATTCACTGGCTTCATTCTGGATTGTTCAAATTTTTGTACAGCAGCGAATGCACGTGTCTTGGGATCAGTGAAACCAGTGCTATAGCTGCCTGCAAGAAACTGGTGAACGTAGTGGAGAATGTGCATAAATAAACACTAAGTGCTGCAGAATTGACTTCTTGCTACAAAAAGCACCACTTATCTATTCTTTTTGTTTAAAAGAAAGGAAATTCCAACTGAAATTAGTTCAATCTCCAAAAAAATCAAGTGGATGTGGCATAGAACCCACATAGAATCACCCTCTGCATTTAAAGGCATCTTCTGTTCTGCAGATTGTGGTTAACATAGTTTCTAGAAACAACTCCATTCATTTTCTTGTGCTCTTCACTGTTCTTGTCCATCACCTCCTTCATCAGGTTTTTCTTTAATTTTTGCTCTTGAGGAGCCCAGTTCACGACTAGTGCCTTGATGCTTTCTTTCTGTTTTCTCACATGTTAAGGCTTAATAACCACCCTGTTGGCTAGAAGCTCTTCAAAGAAGTTTGATTACCCTGTAATAGCTCCATAACATGTAAAAATAGTGTAACTATGAGTCTTTATGAACTTGGATTTGCTGTTAAAACATTAAATTGGATATTTCTGGCATACTGGTTAGGAAATGAAGGTGAGGGCTGTAGTGAAATGTTTTATGTCTCTCTCCGTAAATCTAAATGTGCTATTTGGTTTTTGTGTTATACAACAGAAGCTGAATTTCTGTAACACATATTTTCTCCTTCAGGTCTGGATAAACACATCTGATATTATATTGATTGGCTTAAGAGACTACCAGGTAAAAATTCAGTATAATATGCCACTATAAGGAGTATCTTACAAATAGCTTTATTTACTGTTAAATTACAGCAGGTATTGTGAGGAAATTCCTGTCTAACTTTGCGTTTGTATTTAGTTATGCTAAATCATGATTTTTGGTTTCCTTGTACTACAGGAAGATTGTAATGAGTAGACAAGTTCTGGTTCGACTTGTTCTTCTAAATTGCACCCTGAGACTTTGTGAATGAAGGTGCTTATTGTCATCAAACTTGCCCTTATTCTTCAGATGCAGCTGTTTGGTGCTTGCATCCTGTAGTAAAAAGGGAGATTGAGTCAAGTACCAAATATTTCATTGTGATAATTAGAATTTTTGGTAATCAGAATTTTGGATCCTTGATATTTAGGCTTTTACCTTAAGAGGCAAATTAATCAGTAATTAGTTTGTACTTAAATTTTCCAAAATGGAGTGGCATAGCTTTATGTAATATAAACAGTAATGGGAAACAGTTGCCAGGTTTTCCTTAGGTGAATGCCTTTCATGAATGTTAGTGTTGTCATCAGTTGTTGAAGATAGATTCTGCCTCTGAAATTAGGTGAATTAGGTTTATAAAACTTCTAAAAGACTGTCAGTTACTGTATATATTAAAGTACTTAAAACTAGGAATTTTTTGGTTTTGACTTTGCCAAGGCAAATATAGGTTGGATGTTAGGAAAAAGGTTTTTACAGAAGGAATGATAAAGTACTGGACTTGTCTGCCTGGGAGGCCAGTGGAGTCACCATCCCTGGATGTGCTTAAAAAAGGACTGGATGTGGCACTCGGTGCCGTGGTCTAGTTGAGGTGTTAGGGCGTGGGTTGGACTTGATGATCTTAAAGGTCTCTTCCAACCCAATGATTCTGTGATTCCTGATTGACCATGAAACACTTCACTGTGTGTATTTTCTGAAGATAGGTTAATTTCAAAGGCATGAAACTTAACTTGTGAAGTTGTTTAATTCTCAACATTGCTCATTTGTCTCAAATTCTCTTGTCTTGTTGCCCAGGGAAGTTGTGGATACTCAATCCCTGGCAGTGTTCAATGCCAGACTGAGCTCTCTGATCTAGTGGAAGGTGTTCCTGCCTATGGCAGGGGGTTGAAAGTAGATGATCTTTAAAGTCCCTTCCAATCCAAACCATTCTATGAATCTATAAATGACTTTTAATTTGAGATAATGAAGTTTTCACTCAGCAGAAATGAAAATATTCCAATGTGTTTACTTCACATTTAAAGAACTGGAGGGGAAGGAAGAACAGGATGTTCTTCTATAAATATTATAGGTGTTAATCCACTGCAAATAATATAGTTGTAAATAATGGAGTCTGCTGAGGTTCATAGTTTTGGTTTTCCTTCATAGGTGATTAATGCATTCTAATAAATTCTTATTTAGGATAACAAGGCTGATGTTATTCTAAAATACAATGCAGATGAAGCCAGAAGCCTGAAAGCATATGGAGAGCTTCCAGAACATGGTAAGAATCTTTTCATTTCAAATTGCAACTTCATGTTGGACTAGAATACTCAGTCTGTCTTGGCACAGTGTAAGTGCACTCCTTAACTTCTCTGAATTTCTTCATAGCTAAAATCAATGAAACAGACACATTTGGTCCTGGAGATGATGATGAAATCCAGTTTGATGATATTGGAGATGATGATGAAGATATTGATGATGTAAGTAGTAAATGTCTATTTTTACCATATGCTTGAAGCCCTCATCTTTGGCAGTAAGCTGTTCTTGTTAGTTCTACAGCAAAGAATACATGGCTGCTCAGGATAGCTTTGCTCCTCAGGGACTGCCTCAGGAAGTGGCGTGGTGCATGCATGTGCCACCTTTCTGTCCTCTCTCCTGTCCTGTCATTCCCGAGCTGGCCTCTAAACACACGGTACACTTGGTGTCATGCTGCTGAAACACACATGCAGCAGTCTGAAGGTGCCTGGTAGAAAATCAGTCGTTTGACCACCCCCAATTCCTCTGTAGGTTTAACAGCCTCACTGTCCCACCAGAACTGCAGAAATCATTGAGGGATTTGCTTTTTAAAAAACAAAGGTTTCAAGTCTCCATTTTTGTTTACATAAAAAGTACAAAAAGCTGCATCTTAGTAGTTTTTCTAACGTTAACATAATCTTGACTGTCACAGTCACTTGTGTTACTGCTTACCACTAAACTGTAGTAACTGGTCATGCACACTGAAATTGTAGTAGTAAATTGTTACAACTCAAATTTTATAATAAATTGCAGAAGTAGAATCTGCTGTGCAATGTTTTCTAAGTTGATGCACTTTAATTTACAGCTGAGAGATGAATGTATGCAGGGTCAGCTGGCTGAGAGGATAAGTAGTAACTTACCAAGCCAGTGAGTTAACTTAATTGGATAGACTGTTCTAAGAATACTATTATGCTTTAATTCTTCATCTTTTTAGTCCTCTCTCTCTGAGTTGATAATATGACTAATTCTTTTAAAATGCTTACATTATTCTGACTTTTTTGAGGTTCTCAATATATGATTCATTAGATCAAGTGTTTTAAAAGTATTAAAATGCTGAGGAATTTTTCTTCAGACTTTTGAAAATTTCACTTTAGGCCTGTCAGTGACTGAGCTTGCTGAAGATTTAGCTCATTGAAGCCAGAAAAACTAGTGCTACATGCTTTTAATAATGAGGCTATTGTAAGACATCAGAGATAAGTAGCTGTAGGACAAATTTGCAAACTAATGGATCAGTGTGTGAGGTTAAGTGAGCAGCTGTGATTGTTTTTAAGCTTTTGTCAGCTCTTCAACAAAATATTAGTATCATGCTTTAAGAAAGTAAAAGATGTAAAGAAAAGATGTGAGTAACCTCGGAGGATCACTGTCATGTATCTGGAATGAAGTTCAGCCTCCGAGGTCCTTGATAGGAGGAACTCAGTGGAGCCTTTCCTATGTTTTTTATGTCAGAAGAATGGTTAGAAAGTCACTGCTTAGGGAAGTGAGTCTCAAATTTGGTTTTATTTTCATTTCTGAGAATCATTGGCTAATTTATGGTTGTTCTAGTTATGTATAATTGTATTGTAGATACTGTAGTTATACAGAATTGCTCACCTGCATGAGCCTAGTATTGTCACAGGGCTGGTGGGGACAAAAGCAGGGAGTAATTGTTCACGTGTTAACAACGATCTGTGTATGATCTGTGGCAAAAAAGAGTTGCTTGATGAAAAATACACTTGGATGAAATACGTGATGTGGTGTTTTTGCTTTTCAGATCTAATTTGGAACAGAGGTTTACATTCCAACTTTTTTCCTCCAAGGATTGTTCTACATTGATACTTCGATTATTTTTTGGGTGAAGTCCCTTACTTTTAAGAAGACTGAAAATTCTCGGTAAAGAGTGTAGTTTGTTACATCAAAAGGATTTATTTTCAATGTTTGTTTTAAAGTATTTATATTTCTTTAGAAATGGATAACGCTGGATTATCACAAAGGTTCAATGACATGCCACAAATATTTTGTCTCTTCACCAATTAGAGCTTTTATCTCTGGATGTAAGTGAGGTACAGTGACATGGGCTGTAAAAGACTGCATTTTTCCCTCTTCTGCTTTCATCACTACAATTCCAGTTAAACTTGTATTTTGAAATAAAAATTGTTTACCCTGTAATTATCATGGATTTTGATTAAAGGCAAATAACCCAGTTCAGATTAGTATCAAATCATACTATGCAGTGTCTGTCCTTATACCCCTTGCCTTGATGTTAACTTTAAAAAAGATTTTGATAGTATAAGAGGAAGGCAGAAATCTGCATTTAAACTCAACAATGCATGATGAATCTGCTTTTCACATCTAGTAGCATGCTGCTATTTTTATACTGATTTTGATAATTAAAAACACTCATTATTTCAAAGATGTACATTTTCCATGGTGGAGGGAGTGGTGGGAGAGGAGTAAAGCTGAAAAGTGAGCAGCATCTCAAATTTGCAATTTTTTGGAAACTGCGGCTGGTGCAGTGGCCGAGCTGCAGCTGCAGACGATGAACACTGGGTGGCACCCGACTGAACAGGGAGACACAAATGCAAAGCCTTCACAGTTGGGTTTGTACTGAAAAATGCATAAAATAGATTTTCCCCAAAGTAAATGCTTAACATTCTTGATATGTTAAACATGTAGAATATTTTTTACATTATATAAAAGGTTATGTTAAGAGTAGAGTTTTATTTTAATCTGAAATTCCATACATTGTAAGGTGCAACATAAAAGCTTATGTGAACTTTGAGTAACAATATAAATAAGAAAATAAGTTTGTGTCAAAAGTAGAAAGAATCTTTTCATCCAGAATAAATCAATGAAACAGACTACTGGAAAGATTCTTGTCCACCTTCAGACTGGAGGAGTCAGTTGAGAAACTGAATAAAGACTAACATCATCATGCAAATATTATTTTGTGGTAGCCTTAGTGTCTTTGTCTTTAATGTATTTAACAACTCTGAAAGCAGGTTAATGGAAAAATTCCTTTTGTGCCATAAAGATCTGATTAACACTTGTATTCCTTATACAGTCTTTTTGGTATGATGTAAAGTGACTACCCCAGTAGATAAAAACAATGGCTTTAAATATGGAGTGGCCTCTTTGCTTTACATGTTTTTTAAAGGAGATTTAAATATCCAGAGCTTTTTTTGAAATGTCTTCTCTTTTTCTTTCATTATAGCGTCTATTTTCCTTACCTATGGATCAGCTATCCTGCTCTAGAAATAACATTTTCTTAGTATTAAGTAATTTCGCCAAATATTTAATGGATTTTAACTATTTGTTGTAAAAACCTGGTAAATACTGAGGGAAAGATTCTACCAGTACAGCATTCTTACTCAACTGATCTTAAATGTATCAATTTTCTGTCTTTGTATGTCTGTAAGGTTCAATTGTGAAGGAACATAAATGGTGTAATGTTTCAGAATAAGGCTTATAAACCACGTCTAAGCTCATTGGTTTCCTCATTGTATTCAGCAGGCTATAAGCAGCTCTGAAAATGGTTAAAAACTCTCAGAGTTCCTGAGATCCAAGTGCAGAAGGTGTCTATCCTTTCAGTTGTATTAGCAGGAAGGTCAGTGATTAAATTGTGGGGAATGTGTAATGAAGATTCAGGTATTATGGGAACTACTTGCCAAAACTAATCTTCTGTATGTGAAATGTAAATGCATGGCCAGTGGTAAGGGGAAACGTGCACACTGCTGCTGTAGGGAGCCTACAGTTCTCAGTATAACACAGACATCAGCTGTGGGTCAAAGATGAAACTGTTTCTGTCAGAATCTGTTGTGGTTTGCCCTGAGGTTCCCTCCAGTCTTCATTGCTCCCAGGTTCATGTCTGGCTCAACCTAAACTGCAGATTTTAAGGAAATTTCTTATTTAACTATTAATTTCTTACTAGTGCACTAGCTTAACACCCTTAGGTTTCTACTCATAAGCTGGGCTGTATTACCTTTTTGAGTACTCTTGGCCACCTTGTTTCTCCATCCTCTGCTAAAGCTCCTTTCACAGTCCAATCTACACAGCTTGATATCATCCCTCTTGCCTCTCTCCTTTGGGGCTGGAAAAGCAGCTTGCACAAGAAGCTGTCTTTCCCATGTTTAGAGAATAGTGGTAGAACAGCAGCTGCCAGCTAGAGCATTGCAAGGTTGCTGACTCTAAAGCTATGAAAGGTGCTCCATCTGTAAAAGTATTTCTTAGATAAATTTTTAATTATTCTTGTGTAACTGTGAGAATTGCTGCTGGCTTTTTCCTTAGAGTGCAAAATTGAAAGCAGGGATACAAAAATTAATCTCCCACAGCTAAAATACAAACTTTGTGTTCTCTGTTTCCCACTTCAAGGTTTTCTGTGTAATTAGCATTTTGAAAAACTATTTGTGTCCATTGTTCGAAATCTTGCAATAGGGGCAAGTGTGCATTTGCTTGGACAGCCCTAATGTTTTTCCACCCTAGTCCTTAGATACAGTCCAGACACAGCAACTGAAAAAAGGTGTATGAGAAACAACCTCTTGTTCCCTTCTCAAAAGGAGGAGCTGGTAACCCATGACTGCTGAGCTCTGTGCCATTTATTTGTTACTGCTGATAGGTTGTGTCATGGCTGTGCTCTGCATGTGCCAGCATGCACATCTGAGGTACTGTGTGCTAGTGCCATACAGATATGTGATACATGCCATAAATCTCATATAGATGGTTCCATAATATGCACACACACTTAAATCAGTGTACAGATGGAACCTGCAGAGGTTAGGCTGGCACAGGGGTTGCTCTGTCCTCTGGGTATGTCCATGAATGTCAGTGAGCTGATGTGGCCAAGGCTGGCAGGTTGCACTGTGTGGTATTTGCCCACACTCCCACCAGGTTCTTTATGATAAACTGGTAGGACTGGTGGCATCTCTGTGTGTGAAATAATGCTGGGACTGCTGCTCCCTGAGACCCTCTGGCCATAAAGTAAGTGCTTCTCTCAGGTGAATTGGAATGTCAGCTGTTCCTGCAGTTGAGCAAGTTCCAGTCTAATCCATAATTATTTGCTGGATATGAATATCAGAGGACTTGGAGTTATCCTATGGTTTCCTGGAGGACTCAAACCTAGCTTTTCATCTGTGGACACTGCTATCCTATAGGCAGGTTGACTGTTTCATAGAAGACTTAAAATTATGTGTAGCTTTTTGAAAGTTGTATGGGAAGAGGGAAGTATTATCTGAAATAATTTCGTTGTAGTGTGAGTGCAGCTTATTTGTTCCTTTAAACTTGAGTCCCATGGCTGGCTTTTCTGCAGGTACCTGTTGGCAGTGTTTTCTCATTTTGTTGCAAAAATGGGTCTTCAGAACTTACTTCTCAGGATGTGATTGCCCTTCCTTTTGGAGAAGGAGAGAGAAGTAAAGGAGGAGGCCTTGGCTTCATTATGTTTTTAATCACAGCAAGCAAGAGTCAGAGTTCCCATTGATTAATTCAGGTTATAGCTTGTGCTATCTTGCCTGTCAGATTGAATGCCAGAGATCAACACAGTGATTATAAAATGCAGTCACAACCAAATAAAGAGGTAAAGTGAAAACTGAGTACCTTCATTTTAGTAATTGCAGCTAGTTTAGTGGTACAAAAAATACTTTCAGAAATGCACAGATGAGACTTGTCTGATGTATGAGCTGTTCTTCATGTTTTTTCTGTGTTTGTAGAGAGGACACTTGCACAGCAGTTTTATTTATATCCAGGCAGCCAGCTCAGGGAAGGAAAGCTTCAGCAGAAGCTGACAGAGACTTGGGGCCTCTTACTGCATCACTTGCTTAGCAGTAAATTCTCTTTTGAAGTCCTTTCACTGTGTTTTGTAGGCACTTATTTTTCCCTCTTGCAAAAGTGGGTGGCTTGTCGTTGTGTGTCTAGGCTGTGATGGTGTAGGAGTCTGCTCTGTCACCAGCACCTGTATTCCTAATCAGCCTTACTCTTCGTTATGGTTAAATTAATGAATTTTATTCCCAGTTGAGGATAATGATCAGCTTGGCCTCTGGAGGGAGCAGACAAACAAAAAAACCAAACAGAAGCAAGCAGGGTGCCTCAGCATCTCAGCAGGAAGTTTCTAGTCCTGGCTTTCAGGGACTCTGAGGTGCTCATGTCTGAAATAAGTATTGCCAGCAGTGGAAATATTAGAGATTTTTTTAGGGCTTTGGAAGTAGGTCACCTTCTTCCTAAAGAAGCAGCTGATTGAAACATGTTAGTATGGGCTTAGGTGCACCTCTGGCACCTAACACACACGATGGATACTGCTGTTGCTAGCTGGAGTAAATACAGCAAAGAGCAGCAGAAATACTGAAGGATCCCCATGGGACATCCAGAATCGTGTAGCTTATATATGTTCCACTATCAGTGGTGCTGGCTGTCAGGAAGATACAGCCTTGTGACAGTCCTCAAGACAGTGACAGGACACGGTGGGGACTGTGTTTAGCCTCTGTGCTTGGAGAGGAAAGCCAAGTGCTGCACAGGGCTTGAGAAAACAGCTTCTGACTTAAAAGACTTTGAAACTAACTGTAGGAGACAGTGGTGAAGGGTGGAGAAAGGAGCATTAACGGGGTTTCTGAGAAGAATTTTAGTCGGCTGCCTGACCCAATAACAAGATCTGCCCTGGTCATGAAGATGTATCGAGAAGCTACAGTGATTAAAGCAGTAATCTTGAAGACCAGAATCAAGAAGCCCAAGACCCTGGAAAGGTTTGGAAGACCTTGCTGCCTTTTTACCCACTGGACAGTGACTGTCCCAACCTGCCTTGGCAGATTGCTCTGGAATAAATTGGGATGTTAATAATGAGCTGTTGCAGCAGGTGGCTGACCAGAGGGAGTCTTGCAGCAGCTCTGACAAAGGGACTTTTTTGTCTTGGACAAGTGACAATATGCAGCTAGATCAAATCATTTTCATCATTTGCTGAAAATGGCAGAAGGAGCCAGAATGGAATATACAGAGATGGATCTTCAGACATGATTCTGGCAGCTCTGTTAATTGAAAGCAGCTTAAAAGATGTCCTAAGACCCACTGGTGTGTTGTCCAACGTTACTGTATTCCTCTTGAGTGACTGGGTCAGAAGGAATTGGCACCTGTATCTCCCTGTGGTTGTCAGCTGCATCCCTTTAATAGCAGCTTACACAACTTCCAGCCTAGTCATGTGTCTGGATTGAACCAGAGTATGGGCAAGTGAGCAGAAACCTCTTCCCAAAACAGGGCACCAATTTCACAGAGGTGTTGTAAATGTGTAACAGCCTAGGGACTGTTTCATTAAAAGTGTGAGTGTGCCACCTGTAAGTGGAACAAATACTGTTACTGGTGTATTGTTACCCTGGCACCGACTAGTGAAACAGTTGCTGAAAAGTGGAAAAAGCCAGTATTAGCTTGTTCTTTTTTTGTATTAAATTATGCTTTAATCCTCAACAACTCCCATTTCTGCCTCTCCTCTCCCCAGTTTGGATTGATGCTATCATATTGCCAAGTGTATGCTTCATCCACAAATGTAGAAGGAGTGATCTCAGGCTTCATGAAAGGTTTTTAACTAAACTGATGTAAAGCTACTGCTTAGGACTACAACTAGGTTAACTAATATTTAGTGTAGAATAATACAGAAAATAATGTATGGTTACAAAGAAAAACAACACAATAGAGCCAGTAGCTGACTGTGTGTGTTTAGGGGCAGTTTAGGTTAAGCTATCAATAGTTACATAAGCAGATGTTGGAGAACCAAAAAACACTGAAGATCTGTGTCTGGTCTAGCACATGGAGAGGCATTTAGAGGGAACAGCTTGAGTGCCAAGTAGCCAAATAACTTTATATTGAGAAGACAGCATGAGTGTTTCTGATTACTTGTGTAGACTGACATCTAAACCAATTTTTAAAATAACAGGGGGAAGGAAGGAGAGTATGACACCTAGTAGTTTCCTTCTTTATTACCCAAGCCTTCCTTATTAGTTATTTTCAAAATATTATGTACTCTTGAATAGGTTTTGGGGATTTATTATGATGTGTGCATGCCTAAAGAGGGTAAGGTGTAAACCACTGAGCATTCTCCAAACAAGTATTCTGAGAAATTTAAACTTTCAAGGTAATCTGGGAGTTTCCAGTGATCCTCTGAACAAACTGAAGAACACAGTATGTGAGGAAATCTGTCAGTCAAATTCAGATTAGGAGCTCCTGCCTGTTTACATATTTTTAATATTTTTCACTCTAACAATAATGAATGTTTGCACAGCTGAAGTATTATATCTATATGATCTCTTCAGCAGATATTATTATATCTTACTATTTACTATTCAGTAAGAAGAAATCAGAAGCTGCAGAAACCTTTTTCTCCCTTGAGCTGAATTAGCAATAGCCTGTGAATCTTTGCAACAAATTCCCCTACTGTAATTCTCCTGTGAGATTAGTCCTTTAATGATACTGAAGTTAGTTTATTGGTATAGAGTTGGTACTGACTCTGGGAAGTCAGTATTTGTGTTACTCTATTTCTCTGTAGTTGTATTGGCAGAATAATGCTACATTGGTATAAACGGCAGAGAAACTAACATTTATTAAAACAGGAGAATTCCTGGATTTCTGAAACTGTAAAAATTTTAACAGTGATCACTGGCAAGACAATAAATTTGGATAAATGATCTTTAGGACCTTCCCTGGTCAATACTCATTTTGAACTTCTGCCACAGTGTGCACAATACAACAGTTTGTGCAGCACAGGGCAGTTTAGTTGTTTAGTTACCAAAGAAAACTTTTCTTTTTTCTTTTTTTTTTTTTTTTGCAAACCTGTTTTGAATCTGGGTCACTTCACTGTTCTATTTGTGTTAGTGCAAGTCAAGCTGCCAAGCTGAAGGAAAAATGCACTGAGGAGTGGAGGCACAGACACTGCTGTGAGCTGGTGGTATATCCTGACCTCAAGCAGCTGTTTGACTCACAGAATTGCATAGGTTGGAAGGGACCCCTGGGGCTTGCAAGTCCAGTGTTCTGTGCAAAGCAAGTCAAGTTAGAGCAGGTTGCTCATGGCTTTGTCCTTGTCACCTTTTTAGTATTTTCAAGGTTGGAGGTTCCACAGCCTCTCTGGAAAATCTATTCCAGAGTTTGACAAGAAATAACTTTCTTGCATCTCATTGGAATGTCCTGTGCCCTGAGTTGTGTCCATTGCCTCTCGTTCACTCATGATGTGCAGCCAAGAAGAGTCTGGCTCTCTCTTTGCCTCCACCTCAATTATGTAGTTGCAGAAAGGAGTAAGATTTCCCCTCATTATTCATTTTCTCCAGGCCAAGCAAGTCCAGATGTATGACTGTCTCCCCAGTATCGTGCTCCAGTTCCTTCAGGAATCTTGTTAGTCATCTGTGCTCATTTTTCTCATGTTGGGGAGCCCCAAAATGGACACAATGCTTTGGATGCAGTGTCAGCATAACAGTGTTCTTCACTGCTGAAGAAACTGAAACTCACTTCTGAACCAGGCATCTGGTGTATGACTTTTTTGTCCACTGCTGAGCTGTTGAAGCACTTGATTTGAATCACAAGATTAGAACTTGACTCCAAGGATCTAAGAACTCCTGACTCACCTCTCTGTTAGAGAAGGTAACTGAGCAATTGACTGAGCAGAAATGGAAAAATACAATTGGGAAGTATTGCATAAAAAACGTAGAGGTTCTCTTTTTTAATTTTCTTTTTAAACTAGCTTATATCTTCAGCACAATTAGAAGTGCCTGTAACTCCACTAAAAACTGCACCACAGATTATGGTACTGGTTACTGTCATAACCACAGACAGATAGATCTCAAAATGTTTGGAAATCTTGGAGCTAAGCTTCAAAGGTGTGATTTATATCCATTGAATCCCAGCTCAGAAAAGTAAATTCTGGTATAGAGAATAGGAGGTATTTCTCATACCAGAAGGACTTTCAAAGGTGTACTTGCTTGAGCTGTGAGGTACTGGAGTTATTTTTAAGTTCGTGTTTAAACAAAGTATTTTTCTTAAGCCTATAATCAGTTTGAGTGTTCATTCTGTAGGATCACTTGTTCATCCTTTAATATAATTAGCTTGCAGCCTTTCTTCTAGGGAGGAAATAAGTGCAACTGCTGGAATAATTTAATTGTTGTTATTCTGAGACTCTCTCTGTCCCAGCCACATTTTAATCTCCTCTCTGTCTGTCTGGATTTGAGTATTTGGTGGATGAGAAATTGGTTGCATGGTCTCATGTAGAGGGCAGTGTTCAGTGGCTCAGTGCCCAGATAGAGAACAGTGTCAAAGGCTGTCCCTCAGTACCAGAACCAGTGCTGTTTAATGTCTGCGTGGATGACATGGTGGGATCAAGCGCACCCTCAGTGAGTTTGCAGATGACACCAAGCTGAGTGGTGTGGTTGCCACACCTGAAGGATGGGATTCCATCCAGAGGGACCTAGTCAAGCTCAAGGAGTGGCCATGGGAATCTCATGAGGTTTAACAAGATTAAATGCAAAGGGCTACACCTGGGCTGAAGCAACCCTGGTATCAACAGAGGCTGGGAGATGAACAGATTGAGAGTTGTCCTGCTGAGAAGGACCTGAGAATACTTGTGGATGGAAAGCTGGATGCAAATGGGCAACGTGCAGCTTGTAGCTCAGAAAAACAATCATGGAATCTAAAAGCAGTGTGGGCAGAGAGAATTTTGCCCCTCTACTTTGCTCTGGTGAGACCCCACTTGAGTACTGCTTCCAGCTCTGGGGTCCTCAGCACAGGAAAGGCCGGGATCTCTTGGTCCATGGCAGGGCCACAACTACAATCCCAGGGCAGAAGTACCTCTCCTTATGAATAAAGGTTGAGAGAGTTTGGGCTGTTCAGCCTGGAGAAGAGAAGGCTCTGGAGACACTTTCTGGCAGCCTTATAGTTTTAAAAGGGGCTTAAAAGAAGGATGAGGATGAACTTTTTAGCAGGGCATGTTGCAATAGGACAAGGGAAAATGGTTCTAAACTAAAAGAATTTAGTTTTAAACTAGCTGTAAAGCAGAAGTTTTTTACAATGTGAATGATGAAGCACTGAACAGTTTGCCCAGAGAGGTGTTGGATACTTCATCCCTGGAAACATTCCAGGTCAGGTTGGATAGGGCTCTGGGCAACCTGGTCTAGCTGAGGATGTCTCTGCTTATTGGGGGGTGGGTTTGAAATAGATTATTTTAAAATTCCTTTCTAATGTGAACTATTCTATTGTCTAATCCAAAACCCTATTTATTTGTCCCTGCCTTAGTGTCAGCAATCCTTAAAGCCATAGTTTTCTATCTGCAATACTTAAGACAAAAGATTCTTCAGCTCAGTATTCTAAGTGAACAGAATTGAAGAGCCCTTCCATGGCCAAGTACCCACTGTCACAGGGAGGTGAGCAGGAACAACAGTCACCAGTGGTTCAAACAGCACCAGCTTTTACTGAACTGCTGGATCAGGTACTGCATGAGACAAGGGAAGGGAAAAGGAGATTTCTACTACATGGACTTCAACAAAAGAAAAAAGGAGATCAGACATAGTGTTTCAGTCCATCCTCAGGTACTTCACTTTTTCTCCCCAGGTGCAGGACTTGGCATTTTCCTCTCTTGCACTTTACAAAGATTCTGTTGACTGATTTCTGCAGTCAGAGTCCCTGTGAACGGCAGCACACTCATCAGATGCATCACCTACTCCTCCCAGTTTTGTGTCAACTGCAATGGGTGCAGTCTGTCTCATCATCCAGGCCATTAATGAAGATGTTATGCAGTATTAACTCCGGGGTTACACCACAAGTGACTGACCTCAATCTTGAGTTCATGTCTCTGATCACAACCCTTTGAGCCCAGCAGTTCAGTCAGTATTCAGTCCACCTCACTGTCCATTGATTTTGTACCTATTTTATCATTTCTCTACAAGGATGTTATGAGAGACAGTGTTAAAAGCCAGTATAGACAGCACCCACTGCTCTCCCTTCCTCCACCAGGTCACTTACATGATCTCATCATAGGGAGGCATAATCTCCACTTTGTAAATCAACCCTCACTACTCCTCAACACCTTGTTCTCTTTCATGTGTTTAGAAATCATTCACAACATCACTTTCCCAGGGTCTGAGGTGGGACTGTCTGCCCTGTAGGTTCTTGGATCCTCCTTTTTGCCCATATTGAAGGAAGCAGTGACATTTGGTTTTTTTTCCCCAGTCCCAAGGAACCTCCCGTGATCACTGACACCTTTCAGAGATTAGTGAGGGTGACCTCACAGTGGCATCAGGCAGCTTTATGCTGTTATAATTTACATAATTCAAATCTAGAAGAAGCAACACATTCTATGAATTGCGGGGAGGAAAAAACCTCATCCTTAGTTTTATGTGACAGTGAACTTTAACCTTTGGAATTAAGGTTAGTTAATGTTAGTTAATATGTTTCCTCAAGTTTTGACATATATGACAAATATCTAAATGCAGCCCTGCAAAACTTCCATAAAGTTACATTATTTTTATCTCCCATGTGGGTTAGGTGTAGTCCATCAGATATATTCTGGTTTTAATTTCTCCAAATATGGCTGCTCTGCTCCTCCCATTTAGATGCATCATGTCCTACCATTTCTCCACTGAAACTTTGAATACTGGACCCAAATCAAATCCGTAATACAAGAAATTATTCAGATGTATGGCATATATGGATCTAAACTATCCACTAAGAGTGGGGGTAAAAGATTCACAGTTCTAAATAAAAGACAAGCAGGTTACTGTTTCCCAAAAAAAAGTTCTCTTGGTGGTGGGATCAGTCTGTGAATCTACTGGGCTGAGGTGTTATGGAATCAATATAGTTCACTACAGAGTATGCCTATTTATATCAAATCATTTTCTACAGAATAAGTTGGATACTGCTTTGATAACAGAAAGCCAGAAAAAGGCTAATTACTATTTGTTTCAGATACACTGGAAGGAGCAGCTGAGTTTATATTCATATTTTAATGTGGTTGGCACCTAAGTCAACTAAGTTGGGAAGACAAATGGGCACCAGGGCAAGGAGATGTGGAATAGAATTGTGACTTGAAAGCCTTTCCTTAGTGGAAATCTCTTGCTACATTTCTAGCTCCATAAAGTAGGTTGGTGAGAGATGTTGTTCCAGTTAGGCAACTCACCAAGGTGTTTCCCATAAATTGGGTCTTCTCTTTCCAAACAGGCTAGGTGACAATCTTTTACTACCACTCATGAAACCAAACAAGTTAATAAATAGATTATTTTAATAATAGGCTTTATTAATAAGATGTGAAGACCTGAGACCTGCTGCAAGAACATCAAAATGTTGGTTGAAAGGTACCTCTGAAGGCTGTTTTTTCAGTTGGACCAGGTCAGTACTAGACTATGTCAACCTTGGCTTTGCCCGAGCCTTGAAAAGCCTCACTGACAGAGATACCTCCACTGCTCTGGACAGCCTGTTTTACTGCCCAGCTACTCATTGATTTTATTTTCTGATGTTTGGTCTGAACCTCCCAAGTTGTAACTGTGGCAATTACTCTGTCAAACCAGCTGCAGTGATAAGAAGAGTTCGGCTCTGACATTTTTCTAATGATCCTTCAAACCCTTGTAGGCTGATGCTATGTTACTTCATAGCTTCCTTTCTACCAGCTAAGTCCAGTACCTTCAGCCTCTCCTCAATGACTCTTATCAGCCCTCCACTGAACACACTCTAATCTTGCCATGTCTGTCTTGATCAGAGTTATCCAAAACTATTTCAAGCATGGCTTCACCAGTACCCAGAAGAGATTATCAGCAAATGCCCTGTGATGTACTGGCCATGCCTGTAATGCACCCCAGTGAAAGACTCCTTCCAGAAGAGCCATAGGTTCCTGTTGCAGTTACGTCAAGACAGACACAGCCGGTATCACCACCAGTCCTTTACTAGCAAGCTCTACATGTCTTCTTCTCGTAATGAACTTCTTACCTCATAACTCTCACTCCTTCTCTTGCTGACCTCTCTCAGACAACTCTGTCTCCTTCTCTTATTGGCAGCTTCCCACAGTACTGATTCCTTGTCTTACAGGCAGTTCCACATAGCTCTAACTCCTTCTTTCACTCTGCATGACTGGCTAAACCCAAGCTGTCCCTTTCCTGGCCACCTAACCCTGTCTGTCCCTCATGCAACATCTTCTCACCATATCTGCCCCTCACACAACTGCATGTCCCTTACCTGTGCACAGTACAGCAGCCTCCTGCTTTTACTCCAACAGACTCTCATTCAGGCAAGTGCCTGTAACTGGTGGTTAGCTAACCCGTTCTTTTATATCCCCCAAACTGATTGGGCAGGCACAGATGTTTCCACTCCTTGGTAATCAGTTCATCTGCAAGTCATTGGAGAAGATTTCCTCCTGCACCATCCTTTCAGTCTAGCTACCCACAGGTTCCTGTTCACCCTGGTGTGTGCTGTAACCCACAGGATTGTGACCTTGGCAGCCACTTCCCATTCTGCACCCATACCTGGCAATTCCAGCTGTTCCAGGGACAGAACTTCATACTTCTATAAGAATCACGATGTCTCCATAATCCTCAAGCTTTTCAGGTACCTTCTGGTTCAGCAACCTTCTGGGTTGAACCAGAGCTGCTCCCTGACCTCAGTCTTACCTGCTCAGAATGAGCTCTGCACTGCAGCCAGGTTGTTGATGAAGGCACTGGATGGGTGCCAGTATTGAGCCCAGTCTGCTCTGCTGATTACCAACCAAATACTAAGTTAGTGATTGCTATCTCCTTACAGCTTCCAATTCATCCAAGCAGGTGGTTTGTCTAGTCCACACTTCTGCTATTTCCAGAGGGGACGGGTGGGGAAGGTTTTGTCAAAAGCCGTATTCAAACCAAAGTCTGTTGCAGCCACCACTCTGCCCTTGCCCACAGGGCCAGACATTTTATCACTGCAGGCACTCAGCAGGTCAAACATGGTTTGCCTTCCTAGGCTGACTCCACTGATTATTGCTCCCTGGTCTTTCTGTTGACTGAGGTGTGGCCGACTGGCCCATCCAGAGGGCAACTCTCCCATCCTCAACCCCTTCCAACCCAAACCATCCTGTGATTCTGTGATTCCCATCTTCCTTTTTGCCATTTTTTAAGGATGATAATTGATAGTGGCTTCACAGTCAGGCCCACCAGATCTCCCAGTAAGCTTGGGGTGATTCCCATCCAGCCCAATGGATCTGAATGCATAGAGCTTCTCTAACCTCCTGCTCTTCTGTTGCTGGCTGCCCAGTTCCCTCCCCAGATGTGTCTGTACAGGCAGGAGTTGAGGAGCTGGCTTTGGCTCTGAAGACAGAGGCAGAAAACAGGCACTGAGTTCATCAGCTTTTTTGTCAATACGTGTTGTCACAGGCCTCTGTCAGTAGAAGTCCATTGTCCCTGAACTTGCTTCTCCAATTAGCAATCTCCAGAATCTGCTTTGTTCCAACCAGTGCCCCTCAGCAGTCTCAGCTCCAGCTGGGCTTTGGCATTCCTGGTTTTGACACTAGGTGCCTCACACTCTGGGTGTTTTTTGTGTCTGTCAAGTGGTAATGATTTACTTGGGACATTAAAATACTTTTTTTTTTAAGTTTGGCTAATCAAAATCACATAAAAGAGATGGTCATTCTGACTCTTGTACACTTTTGTTCCAGTAGGTCAAGACTTATGAATGAACATGGAAAAATTGCTCCAACTGCAGAAGCAATTGGCAGCTAGCAGGAAGAGATGAAAAAAAGTCTGAAATTATAACCCAGTGAAATGTGATTAATACAATATCAATAAAAATGAATGGGATTCTTTTTTTTTTTTAAAGAAGGAAGGTGCAACTAGGGAAGACCAACAGATTACCTGTAGGAAGGCTTAGGGTTGGTCTGCCATTGGGAAACATTCTTGGAAGAGGATCATGCACATGCACACACAGAATAGTTTGAGGTCTGGACTGGGATCAAGGCTAATTTGATTGATGAAAGCTTAAATTTTAAAGTAGGGAACAAAGCTGGGAAAGGTTCATTTAATCTGCATGATGATAATGTAGTGAGAAAGGAAAGTCAAAAGGTCAGAGGAATGAAAGTGCCAATACTGATACACGGAGTGGGAAAATGCTGGCTAAAAATTAGCCTCTTGTGGTGGCCAGCATGAAGATACTGGATTGGTAAAACAAAACAGAGCATCCAAAACTATTGTATCAGAATGCAAAACTAGCTAACACAGATAAGTGTGGCAGATTAGAAATTGTGGCTGGAATAATAGGATGGAATTACATGCATAATTTAGGAAGGATGGAGGAGAAAAAAAAAGATGGTGAAACAGCATTTTACATTAATTACTTCAGAGAAAGGAAAGGGATGGTGTGAATAGCAGGAGTCATGTTTAAGTAAAGATTGTTTAGAAAAAGTTAGAAAAAATACTGTACTGTACTGGAGTATCAGAGAGCCTGCAATATACAAGAAAACCTGGGAGTTGATTTAGACAAGGGTGTAGATGTCTGTCGTGTCAATTGGAAAAGAAAATAAGTACCTTTAGTGTCTCTATAAATATGGAGATATAACATTGTAAGAGCTAGTCCTGAAAGTGCTGAAAAAAGAAACCACTACACTGCAGTGAGAAGATATGCAAGTGCTATGAAAACTTTGCCATAGAAAGAAGACATTTGTAGAATTATTAAATATTTTCAACTACAAGAAAGTAATTCCCATTACTTCAATATGAAATTAAAAGAAATTCTGAAATGTCAGAATTCTCATTGAATAGAAACACTGCTTTTAGCCATCATAATTTTCCAATTTTCTCTAATTAATTGTGATAGTTGCACTCGGTTTTATCCTCAAATTGAGCTTGAAGACAGAGTAAGTAACTTCTGTCATAAATATCACAAATTAATTTAAAAACAAACTTCAAACATTCTAATATGCAGTAAATATATATAAAAGAGGGAATTTGGAAAATACATGCTATATATAATTCTGATTTTCAGTGGGAGGAGAGGGAAAGTTGATGAACTAGAATTCAGAAAATACACAAAATGGCTACAAAAATAGCATTATGCATTTGGGACCATCCTCGACACTATTTCCACATTTCTCTCATGCCTATTTTTATTCAATAACTAGCAATTAACCTTTGTTTTTTTAATTTTGGTCTCTCTTATGTTGGCTACAAAGCTTTATAGATATGTACCAAAAGCATACGCTGCATTTGGTGAGTTGTAATTCCTATAAAATTCGAATCTAAAGGAAGCAGCATGTTCCATGATTGGATTGGCAGGGAGGCAGAAATGGGTGCTTAATTGTTCATGAGAGTGATCTTTAACCTGTGAAATTAAGGTAAGCTAATGTTTGATTAATATCTGATGTTTATTGAAGTTTGAAACACATGACATCTAAATGCATCTCCATGAGATTGCTTGAAGTTGTCATTTTATCTATTCAGCACATCTAGTTAGGATTTTTTATCAAAAGTTTACACATTATAAACTAAAGTAACTGATTTTTCTCTTCAGAGACAGACTGAGTAATTTGTTGCAGCTGTGTTGAAGTCAGTGGAGCTCAGCCTGAAAATCCATTTCATTCTTGATGAACAAGTTTTAACAATAGACCCTCCCCTTTTGTGTTAAAATGCCTGGTATAATATTTTATACTGATTGATTTCAGATTCAGCTCAACCATTTTTCAAACACTGCTTGCTTAAAAATTATTGATCTCATTTTAATAACCAGGAGGCCTTCAGGCTATAACCATCTCCAGGCATAGCCTGATTTATCATGCTTTGAAGCAGCCACAGAATGACTGGGACCAGCGTTGCTTCCTCTATGTCTGAGTGTGCCAAGTCACATGGCACACTCCTTGTCTGTGGAATTTAAGGAAGAATGCAAAATTGATTATGAGTAAATAAAATCCTCATATTTTACAACGTTCTTTCGTTCTTTCTCTCTTTCAATAAAAGCAGTCAGAATCTGACTTCTACTTCCCTATGCTGGGCAGGCATTAAGTATTTTCTTAAATTACATGTGGGTCTGTCATAGATTCCTAACAGGTAAAAAAATTCATGAATGTTTATTATTTAAAAAAATAACTGAAAATTAGTTACGAAAGCAGATTTGTCTCCTAGAATTATCATGTCTCTCCCATAGTTATCTTGTGGGCAGTGCTCAGAGGGGCTGGGGCACTGGACTTACCAGGCATGTAGGAAGTGGTGAGCACAGAGCATCCCAACGGTCTCACTGTGCCTGCGAAGCAGTCTGGCTGTGCAGATGCAGTGCTACTCATAAACTTGTGTAATCTCAAGACCACGTGAATTTTTGGACTACCTGGTCTATATGTTGCAGAGGTTTTGCATCCCCAGGTGTCCTGGTTTAGGGCAAATTTGGGAGGAAACTTCCAAAGGGGTCCCTCCAGAAAAAAGATTCAAGCGGCCCTTCTCCCACTGGTTTGGGAAAAGATTTCCTTGGAGAAAAGAGGAAAAGAGCTTGTTTATTTAACAAGCAAAGTATTCACAAGCATACAAAAATAATATTACACAATAAAACCTCTCGCTGTTCTGAAGAGATGGTATATTCAGAAAGTCCTTTCCGTGGAGTGTAGCTCAGTTTGCTCAGTCTCTCCCAGTCCCTCCTGCTGGAAAATGCCGCGTCCTGGCCCCGGTGGGACAGAGGTGAGAGCTCCCGGTGCTTTTCAGTCCGGAGCAGGGCTGATCAGTGCCAAGAAAAAGAAAAGTCACAGTCCGGGGAACTGCTCTGCCTCAGCCAGCTAAAACAGCTAACTAAAAGCAAAGGAGAGCTCTCTCCCGCTGTCCGTGCTGCAGAAAACACACCGAGACCCAGCTGAAGCTCTTATCTCTGTTTTCGAACACAGCCGCGAAAAAATCCCGCCGCCTTTCCTTCTCCCCCACTTCACTCTCAGATCTAGTTTTAAAGGTGCAAAACTTATTTCTGGGCTAAACAGGCGAATGGGGATACAATTCAGCGTCGTAAAGTCACCCCAGGACACCAGGTTAATCATGATTTCCCTTCTCTTCGAAGTGAATGGATTTATCATACCTGGGATGCTAGTTTAACCAAAGAAAGTAAAAAAATAATTCTCTACTGACTGACTGACATCTGATGCAGTACAATTATTATTCAATTATAACTAAACTTAATTAGTTTAATGCTATTTTAGGCATTCAATCAGGATAGAAACATTTTAGGATTTGATATTCCATGAACTTGAGAACAGTTCGTTATCAATCTGAGGCAGGAACATTCCTGTCCATGCTTCTCTCCTATACAACAAAATCTTTTCCTGCATATTTAATTGAGGTACTGCTGAGGGAAGAATATTCCACTTCCTGGCAAAGTATCCTGGTGCAGTTAAACAAAAGTACTACAAATAACTGCAAATCCTTCAGGCAAATATCAATCACTTCAGCAGGTGGTGAAGAGAAACAGAAAAATATTTCTATGGCTGCAGGGCAGACATTCTTCCTTTCGAAAGCAAGACCTATCTCCTGCCTCTCCTAGCAAAGATAAGACCGTGTCACATCCTCTTAAAGAATGAAAAGCTGACAGAGCTTTTGCCTTTTCTTTGCCTAATACTGCAGTAAATAACCTTTAGTTGCATCCCAGAATCAAAAGCAATCGAGAACTCATTAAAATCGAACTTGTTCATATTCCCCAATGATGCCTGCTCACAAATCTGCAAAGCAATTAGTAACACAGCTCTTAAGATTCATGGCTCACAAGGTTTTGAATCTGGAGGAGAATAGCAGATATTTGGTGGCAAATATTTAAGGACTTATTTACAGGAGAAATAATATATATCACTCTTTCAATGAAATACTGATAACAAAATATTCCGTTTAAATCAGTTAAAATCAATATGAAATAGGTTTGTGCTGCATTCCACTACTGTTTATTCCATTATCATGCTCAGCAAAGCAGGGTGTGTATACAGGGCTATGTTTGTACATGACTTAAAATGCCTTTGCTGTCAGTAAATAACAAAGGACAAGGTGATGAGAGAGTTCCTCTCTTGCTCTATTTTCACTTATTTTTGTGAAGATCAACCGTGTTAGTGCCAACCTTTTCCAAATCAAATAGTTATGACTGAACTTCAAAGGATGAAAGTGTGAGACAAGTGGGGAAAATATTCCCCTAGTCAAAGGCATCTGGGAAGTACCAAAAAATCACATATGGCACAGGATGTTGGAGTTTGTGATTTAACAATTTAACATTTAACAATGTTTTAACAAACCTACTTTCACGTGAAGGAGAAATAATATACTTTTCACATGTCAAATAATAAATACAAAGGCAATCCATTATTATTCATCCTAAAAAATATTTTAACACTGGGCTGATATTACTCACTGAATGACAGTTCTTAGATATGGAAATACACAAAAATAAAGCAGACAGATGTAGTTCAAGTTTTTCTGGACTGAGTTGTACATTGTTCCTGCTCTTCATCAGGGGAACCTAAAAGGCAAGTTTAATACCTGTGGGTATCTGTGGCTTCTTAAACAGTGAGAGACAAACAGAAATTGAAGCCATTTCATCTGAGCAAATTAACTATTTTTATAAAAGTATTTTTGACTAACAGGTAGTAGTCCTTCAGAAATACAACCATGCGTTCTGATTTCAAAACAGTGGTTTTGAACAGAGCAACATTTTATTGTTGGTATCTACCTTCAAGACTGCTACCACCAACACGTTCTATAGAAAGTCTCAAGCTACTGGAAAAGAAGATGTTCTTTGTTATCACAATGATCCTCAGTTTATTGACTCAGTACCCATGATTTTTTTAAAGATTAGTCTTTTGTGATGGAGATTTTTTATCATCAATTACTCCATGAGTGTTTCTGTCATTTCATAGAACATAGAATTTGAGTTGGAAGTGACCTTTTAGAGCTTATCTAGTCCAACCCCCCTGTGGTGAGCAGGGACACCTTCCACTAGACTGAGTTGCTCAAATCTCCATCCAACTTGGTCTTGAGCATTTCCAGGGACAGGACATCCACAGCTTCTCTGGGCAATGTGCCCATGTACCTCACCACCCTCACAACAAACAATTTCTTCCCAATATCTAATAATCTAAACCTACCCTCTTTCAGTTTAAAGCCATTCCCCCTCCGTTCCCTTGTCATCTATTTTAGGGGAATGCTTAAGATGCTGAGTTAATATTTCAACAATCAGGAACAGCTATATTTAGTTATACCCACCACCTTTCTTCAGTTTCTGAAACATGTGCTAAAACACTCTTTCTAGCTTCTGAGTCATGTTCTGTTTATCTCAGAGAACACAAACTTACCTGATGAAGAGGAGCACTTTTCTTCAGATGACTTTGCACTGCTTGTAAAAATACTTTGGTCTGAGCACTGAATTTCATCCAGAGGTTGTGAGGCACTGGACTTCCAGGAGTTTCAGAAAACGAAGGATGATTTTGAAATTAAAGTAGACAAATACTGCCTAGGAGAAGTGAATTTACCATCTCTGACACACAGTGTTTGCCTGAGACTGGGCCAGTTGCTCCAACTGAAATACCCCAGGCAGCCATTCTACTTGCCTTACTTTTTTTGGGCACTCAGACTCTCGGCTATTGATTCAAAATGGCAAAGTACAGCAAAAACTGAGGACCAACATAGACTTACAACATTGTAAATTTGGCTAGTTTGCTCAGGACTGACTGTTCTGTTTTCCCTCAGAAACATTTCCAGGGTGGGAAGGCTTTGGTTGCATAGATACCACCATCTCAAAAGCACTGAGAAAAGAAGCCAAGATTTTCAAAATTAGTTTACACTTTTGACAGTTTTTATTTGAATGTCTGTTATGGTGGAAAAATTATCAGTCTCTCCAGCTTTTTCCTGTCTGCACCCTGAACTGACTTTAAGAATTTACTTCTCTACAGATTTACCTCTAACGTTTTAATAGGCTTAGGTTGACCACCACCTACCATAGCTTATTTGCACAGACCTGTTTAAGTACAGCATTTCCTGAAAATGTATGATGAGAGGAAAAATGTTTTCCACAAGAGAAATCCAAAGTGGTGTTGATTTTAACAGTGCACGACACACTTGAAAAGAAAGAACAATGCTTCAAAATACAATCTAGAACAAGTGTTACCAGAGCTTCATTCATAGCAGGACAAACTGGGTTTCAGATGAAGAAAGCAGAATAACCAAAGTGTTTGCTATAAACACTTTCCCAAATGGAGTGCTCAGTGTGATGTGTCTTACAGAGATTAAGTTGTGTGTTGGGAAAATTCCTGCACTGCTTTATAATTCATGCCAGGGAGCTGCTGATCAGAGTGGCAATGCCCAGCAAACACACAGCTTCTCCCTGCTGTCTCACTGCCCTTGAAGGCACTGATAATTCACACTCCTGGCCCAGGAGGTGAGGAGAAATTTTCCAATCCCATCCCTCAGCTACCAAAGGCTATAGGGCTGTGTAAAAGTTGTGTAATACTTCCCCTACCACTCAAAAGAGGACCCTCCCACTGCTCCTGGTGACGTGCAACCTCTAGTTTCCTTCTGCTGATAGGAAAGAACATTAAAGGAAGGTGGGCTGTGGAGAGTTAGGGAGGAACATGGTGACATCTCCAATGCTAAGCATGCAGACAGCTGGGAAGGCCATTTTTGCTGCAATAGTCAGGAAAATAATATTTTTCTGTGAAACATGGGCAAAATTAAACTGTTCATTACTTCCTTTTAAAAGGTTGAATATTAAAAAAATTCCTGGAGTTCCTCTATCTGTCATAAAGAAGGATACACAGACATGCCTGAAATTAGCTCCTGGCTCCCAGGTGTAAGTGTATATCAAAGCTTTGTAGATTGTAAGTAACCCACTACATCTAGTGCTTAAAGATCTATAAAGTATTTAAAGTCAAACCTGAGCAAGAACAGTTATGCTCTTATTTCTGAGATGCTAGTGGATGCACACTGTATTAAATCCACTATTCCTTGCTTTAAAACAACCTACCAGCCTCTGCAACATAAAAGAATTTGCAAACCACTACAGACAACTCCAGACACGTTACCTTCTGTTAGCTCTTCCCTGTGTGGAAAATATGATAACAGTACTACTTCAACTTAGAAGGCTGTTACAAAGTTAAATTTATGAATGTTTTGTAGGAGTTATGAGACTACCACAGGAAAGTAATCATGGAAATTAATTAACCTGCCTTCAAGGCAGGGTTTGAAGAATGTACAGAGAATATGACATGAAAGATTCCACTTTACATGATGAAAATGAGGACAAACATTGAAGAACTATACATTAATTAAGGACATCCTTGTATTGAATGAGGCGGGAGTCTTGTGGAAAAAACCACTCTGCAAAGGTAATTTAAAAACCGATTCATATCACAAACGACATACAATAGTGTAGGGGAGGGCTTTGTCTTCTGAGCTTTCATGTTTTCTGTATAGTTTCCTTAAGTTTACTTTAAAATCTCTCTTTGTTTTTCTTTTTTTTTTTTTCCACTGCATGACTCCCAGTCTGAATGCTGTGAACCAGCTATCAGAGGGAATTACAGTTGTAGGAGAACACTGCTCTCTCCAAGTGACATGCTGTGCTTATGGGCTTCACCACCACTTGAGAACTCGAGAGCCAGCATTGGTGGGCTCATGTTCCTCGGGGCAGATTCTCCAGTGCCCTCATCCATCCCTGTCCTCTCAGCCACTGGCTACTGCCTGAATACCCACCCTGCAGATAATACCCTCATACTCCTTTCTCCAGCTTCTGCCCATAATCCTCCATCTTTTCCTGCCCCACATCCATTCTCTGCTGTCCTATTTCCTGGAAATTCATCTCTTTGTTTCCTTTTCCTCATCACTAAGCCCATGTATCTTGCATTGAGACCAGCTCTTCTTTCCCTTGTGTTCATCAGACAGCAATAGGCTAAAGATTAATTAATATTACAGGAGATTCTTCCTTCTTTTGGTTTTGTTGCCAAAGGAGCCCCTGGAAATTAGGAGAGACAGCTACAGTAAGACACATGGGGTCTTTCTTGTGTAATATGACCAAAACTATGGAATTTAATCTTTAGATAGGTAGAATAATAAGTGGAGACCCTTGATGTAGGATTAGCAGGAAAAACAGCCGAAATGAAAACATCATTTGACACTTTAAAATTTGACAGCTATAAACAGTGAAAATTAAGTATTTCTTTGATAAAGCAACATTATAAATAATTATTACTATAGGCACCAGATCTGTGTAGCAAAACTTTTATTGAGGTGTGTGAGCCCAAACATGAGAAAACCACTTGAATGTGTAGATGGAAGTACTGTTTCCCAGCACCCCAACAGAATAATTGCCTCTTAGGAAATAGTGATTTACTAGGAGATACATCAGGAATACCAAAGTAAATGCTGTCTTTCTCCCTCCTCTCACATTGACTGTGGTCTGTACTTGCAGGTAAAGAATATAAAGGTAATAAAATTGCTTGGCAAAAAGAAGAAAACAAAAGGAGTAAGAATGAAAAGTGGAAGGATTAAATATATCTAAAATTTTGGTAAATTGTCAATGAAGATGGGTCAATAAGGTTTTTGGCATCTAACACCAGTTCTGGCAACGTTTTGAGCAGGAGCTGTCCGAAAGCCACAAGCGCTGGGGCCGTGTGCGCTCCCGCAGCGCTGCTGGGTCCCAACACGGTCCGGAAACAGCAAAACCAGTGATGGGGGAGCAGAAGAAGCGCACAAGATGTGTGCTAAAATTTTGGGCAGGGGAGTTCAACCACTAGTATGTGAGTGACGAGGAGAAACAAAGATGATGTTAATTTGTCCCTGCTAAAACCGAGTACAAAGTGGTCCTGCCGCTGCAGGGCCAGCCCGGCCCGAAGGGACCCGGCGGGGGGAACCGCGACCGCAGCTGGAAGGGAAGGACACGGCTGTGCCTTTCCCCGGTGCCAGCGATTCATCCGAGGCCGGACGAGGCTGCAAACAGCGGACGCAAACACCTGGATGGAAAAATCTGGGAGAACGGCCGGATCCGTCCGGAAAGCCGGAGAGCGCGCGTTGTTTGGCTCTCAGGGATAACCCAAAGCGGGGCTCGGCCACGGCCCTGCCCGAGCGCGGCCCCGCAGCCCGAGCGCTGAGGGCGGGGGTCGGGGCGCTGTGGGCGCGGCCCCACCTGGGCACCGGGCCCGCCCCGCCGAGCGGGCCCAGCCGCGTCCCGCCCCTGCCGTCCCCTCCCCTCACCGCCCCGTCAGGTGCCGGGGCGGGCACTGCGCCTGTGCGGCGGCCGCGGGCGCAGCCAGCCCAGCCGGCCCCGGCGGGACGCGGCGGCGGCACCGGCGGGGAAGATGGCGGAGCCGGGGGCTGCGCGCAGCCACCCGCGGACCACAGGTAAGGGATGGGGCCGCGGCCCCGTGAGGTGTCGGGGGACGGCGGCTTCCCCGCCCGCATCCCGCGGCTTCCCCCGGCACCGTCCTGTCCTGTCCCGTCCCGTCCGTCGCCGCCCGGGGCCGGCGCTCCGAGGAGGGTCAGGCGGGGGTCGCTCCCTGGCAGGTGCCGCCGGGTCCGGCCGCCATCTCGAGGGATGGGGCGGCCGCTGCCGGCAGGAGCCGCGGCAGTGCCGGTGCCGGGCGGCTGCTCCTGAGGGGACACGGAGCGGGTCCCGCCCGCGGCTCCCGGCGAGCCCCGTCCGTGCCCTTTGTGGTGCGGGAGGTGTTTGCCATGAGGTGCCTTTTGTGCCGCCGCGATTTCCCCGGCCGCCGGCGCTGCTGCCGGGGCGGGCGGGCGGCAGCTCGGCTGTGCCCCGAAGTGCAGAGCGGGGAGGCTGCGATTTGTAAAAGCTCGTTCTCGGCGGTGCCTGGGCCTGCCCGTGCCGGTGCTGCCCAGCCCGGGCAGCAAACTGGTTGAGCGGGTATCGGGCGTGAACACCGCACGCAGAGCCCTTATATAGGCACGGCTCCCGGTTAAGGTCCCTCCTCGCTGCTCGGTGAACATAACTTTTAATTTCCGAGGGTGAAAAGGGCGTGTGAGATGTGGTGAAGGTTGCTGTGCTGTATGTGCGGAGCAGCACCTGGCATGGGATCAGTTCCCCAGCACCAGGAGATGTTGAGGCTGAGGCTGGTGGTCGTGACCTTGGCTCTTGGCTTCACGTGTAGGTGTTAGGGTGGGTCTGGCTGCTCCTTTTCATATTACCTCTCCTGGGCTCGAGTATGAGATGAGTGGTGATTAAGGTGTCATACAGGTGCTCATTACACTTTTACCTTAATTATCTGGTATGGAACCTCTTGTTTGTGGATGGTAAACCATCTAAACCTGATGCATAAGAGGGAATTAATTTCCCCGTTTGTTGTAAGCCACTGTAGTGACTGAAAGTAGCTTTACAATTGTTTGGGAGATAAAGAAGGATTACTCTGCCAAATTTATGGAGTGGGAATCTGAAACTTTGACTTCTCTGAGGTAATACAGTGTGAGGAGCTAAGGAAGGAGCTGGGAACACCTGTGTTTGCTGTTCCTCACCCTTCTCCACACGCTTGCAGTGTTTTGCTGCAACACTGTTACTGTTGAGCAGTCAGGCACTTCTAGGTCTTAGGTCTCCATATCTTAGTATTTCGCGTGGAAGACGGGAGGAAATTAATGTTCAGAATTTATATTTGTGAAGATTTTTTTCACCTCCTTTCTAAAGCATAGGGAATTATTCCCAATATTCACTTGCACCTTTCCCAGACATTTTTGGTTTTGTGGTTTTTTTTTTTTTTAGTTTATACATTCTAACTTCAGAGGCAAATGTTGCAAATAACCTTCACTCTTTATATTGACCGGTACATAATCTATTTTTCACCCTGTATGAGACAAAGAATCCATAGAAAAATAGCATGTATTTTAATTAAAGATAGTATCAAATGGGTCATGTGTTGTAGGGCATGGACAGGCACAGACAGATGTAGTTACTTGTGGTCAAGCATTGGCATTTGAACACTAATGCCCAAGGAGGGTAGTACAGAGTGGTCTTGGCCAAATTAGTTATTTGAGCTGTATGCTAGAAGATACATTATGTGGTGTAAAAGATTGTGTATGTGTGGTGTGTGTTACAGACAGCAGTATGGATGGGATTTGGATCTCCTGCAGTTGAGAATGAGGCTGTTTTTTGTGAGATTTGGCAATTTTGTAACTAGCACAAAAGCTACTAATGTGACTTATTAATGTGGATGTGGAAATGATGCTCTCATAATTCATGTTTGTATGTATGTCTGGTCATAGGGTTAGGAAGAATCTTACCTTTGTTCCAGAGTAAAATGCTCCTTCCCACAGTGTTGTGCCCCAAAAGGATGCTGCCCCAACAACAGGCAGTGACTGTAGCCCTTCCCAAACTTTGTAGTTCTCTGGCAGCATTTGAGTTTTGGTCTGTAGGATCCTCCAGTGCTGGGGGAATTGTTTGGTGGTGCAAGCAGGGCACCTCAGACTGTCTGCCCAGACCAAGCTGTAACAAGCAAGCCTGCAGTAAGGGAATTTTTTTTGCTTCTCTTGACTACTAGAGGAGAGAATATTGTTAGATTGTTTATAATTCTGCAAACAAGGAGCAAAATTCTGTGGCACAAGAAAATGGTATTTGCAGAGCTCAATTTTATCCCTTTGCTAAAAATCAAAGACATGAGAAGACACTGTAGGAATCTTTTTGTCAGGGAGAGTGTTAGGTGACCAAAGTGTAGGCATTATTGCTGCTGCTGTCTGTAGTAAAGGTAATGACTAAAGAGCATTTGAAGGACAAGTAGCTCAGTATTGAATCTCTCATCTTCCTTTTTATTGCCCGGTGAGATTTGCTTAATGTATGTGCTAGCAGGTTAAATACTGGGCACTTTGATTTTCAGAATAAAATGTGTTTGGTGGTTGTTTGGAGCTTTTTCTTTATAGAAAACACGGTCATGCCTAAAAGAACTTAAGAGAAAAAATGATGTGTTGTGCCATCTTAGACTGTATATCACAAAACCAGTTTATGTGAAAGGAATTAATGTGTGGATTCCTTTAAAAATACTGTGTGGGATTTTCTTCTTGATCTCATTGCTTTTCCAAATGATTTCTTATAGGCCAGAATTATTTAAACAACATATACTTACACTCTTCTTTTTGTACTGTACTGTTTTCTCTCATATATGGGCATTCAAGGTTGTTTATCCCCAAGGTTAATTCATGTGCTGCTTTTCATGTGATGTTACCATTTGCAAGTATTGACTTTAGTTCAGGGCAGTTTAATACACTACACTCTCTTGAGGTTACTGTTTTGATATTTTAAGTGTTGTAACATTGGCTTTGTCCTTAAAAAAGAAAAAGTCAAACTACTTTCCAAATAAAGTTTATTAAACTGCAGTGAAGAAAAATGTCTTGCCTTTCAATTCCAGGACTGCAGAAGTAAAAGGAAGGTGTATCACTTGAAATGCACAGGTTAGGAAAGTGAAGCATCTGAAAACTTCAGTGTTTATAGGACAGTGTTGTACAGTGTCACATACCTCCATTTGCTTTGGCAGTTAGTGTATCCAAAGCAGTGGAAAGGCATCAGGAATGTTTTTTTTTTTTTAAGGTTAGGTAATTATTTCTAGATGTGCTAATTGAAGAAGCATGTACATATTTAGTGTAAATGAAACTATATATCCTGTGTGATGATACTATATGAAGATTTATTCAGTAAGGCTTTTTAAAATCCTATGAATAAATAAAATACAATTATAACTTTCTTGGTTATCAGTCATTCAGTGTATGTGGACCAAAGCTGATAGGGGAAATTCTTTAAAAATCTTATGTCTGTCATTCACTTACAAATGCTTTCTGAGGCTACAGAATAGATCAAGGCTTTAAATTCTGTTCAATTCTGGACTACTCAGGTGATTGAAAAAAACATCTTATTTCCCTCTTGTATGTTTCACCTTTTCAAGAAGGTCTCAGTGTCAGGACTATTGAGTAGCTTGTTTGGTTTTTCTCTTTCAGTTATCTTGACCACTCCTCATGAAATCAGGTTTTTGCACCAGCTCTCTGATAGTGCATTGCAGCTTCCAGCCCTTTGTTTGTGACTGGCTCAAGCTGTTGAGCAGATCCTAGAAGCAGTAACCCTCAGTTTAGATTCTATATCAATTTGTATAATTTTTTTGTTGTTTTTTAAAGACACTGTTTCATGAAATATTTATATATAACTGGACTGTACAGGTTGGAGAGAGATGAAGCTGATCAGGAAGCTAATGCAAATTTTGGGAATGTTAACTGCATCTAGTTACTTGTATTACAAACTCAGATTTAACTTTCTGGTAGACATCTACTGGTTGAGAGGGAAAATCTGGATTATATACTTAAATAGTGGAAGTAGTTATGCTCAGCCAAGGTTATTGGAGTAATCAAAAGCAAAGTTCAGTACTGTAACTGGGTTTATTTTAATCTGCCTGTCTTAGGTCATTTTATGTAATTTGAGTTATTTTGCTGTAATTGACTCGTGTTTGGTCACAACTTGATACATTACCAGTGTATTTCCTATGCCTGGAATTAGTGTGTGTAGGAACATAGTATGTATCAGTTTTCCCAATATACTTGTGTTCAAGCAGTTTACCCAGTGAAAAAAGGGGCTTGAAATCTTGGGTAGTCACATTACCCTGGACTGACTTTAGATAGGATATTTAGAAATACCTTTCACTGTGTCTTATCTCCACAATGATTAATGATGATGGTGTGTCGCTGTGTAAAGATAAGAGATAAGTGGGTTTCACAAAGTGGAAATCTATCTAACCATTAAAATGGGAAAAAATCCCCTCAAGATTATTGTGTTGTTTAAGACTGTAATGCATCTGACAGACTTTGTCATTCAAATAATGCACTATTGTTTTTCTTCATTTGTGTCATGAAGCTGTCAAGATCCTAAAACCCTAGCACTCTCTGTGGGTCTGAATGTTCTAAGAATCTAAGTATTTTTGTTGTAGTTAAATAGTAATCCAAGTTTTAATATGGAATTACTTCTGGTTTTGAGTTGTCTTCTGTGTATGTACATATGTAATGCACGTATATTTCAGACTTTTTGCAGTCATAATGAACTAATATATTCAAATGCTTGTTGGTCACATTCTTAGTTTTCTAATTTTCTTCTTGTAACTCTTAAATGCATTATCCACAGTAGACTTTCCTGTAACCATTTAATATCTGTGCCCTCTGTGATCTGAAGTTTTGTGAAGTATTGTGCTTCTTTTCATTTAATGTATTATTTGTGTGCATGTCGTCTTTGTTTGCCAGATCAAACTGTTTTGCCCTGAATTCTGGGACGTCAGTTTGGTTTTGCACTTGAATATCTGAAGGTTTTTTGCTACTTCTTTCATGTGTTTGTGTCTGCTTTCCTTTGATCGAGGGGGAGCTGATTATTCTTGTAGTATTGAGGTGCTGCAGACAAACGTCTACTTTGCTGAGATTGATAAAGCAGTTCTGTGATCTTTGCATAAAATCCACTTACACAGCAGGTGTTTGTTTTTTTAGCAGCTTTTCAGTGAGAAGGTCCAAAGCAGTGATGAATAGAAGAGATATTCCTGATGATTGTGCAGGGTTTGCACACTTGTGTTGTGGTAGCTGTTTGCTTAGGCATGAGCTCTAAACTGTTTTTTTGTTTGCCGAAGTTTGTTTCTTCTCTGTGTTTTCATGTTACTTTTCTTGGCATGAAGTTGCCAGTAGCAAACTCCTGGTATTGTTTCACTTATATATATTCATTCGTTTACAGTGTGTAAAATGCAACTTTGTGTTCCAGTGTTACATGAATGTGCTTTTTGATTGGACCAGTTAGAAAAGCAACGTTGAACTCAATTTCTTCTAATGATTTTACAGAAGAGATAGTTTCCTGTGCATCATATAGTATTAACTTTTTGAGCTCTGTTTTTCCTTACAAGAGTAAATACTCATTTGATGCAGTGTTGGACACTCAAAGCTTTTTCTGGTTTGTGAAAAATCTGGAAACTCTCATTTTTCTGTATTTTGAGTACAGAAATAGATGAAATTATCCAAGTTTTCTAAGTCAACCCCTTCAGTAGTAATTACCTGTGTTGTTTTGTATTCCTGTGTGCTTGCATTTCCCTTCCAAGAGCACCAGTCAATGGAATATGTATGAACTTGGTGTAATATGATGAGCATTTTAGTCTGGGGTGTCTTCTACATTGTTACTTCGTGATGGAGCCAGTTGCCTTGTTGGCTTTGTGCATGGTAATACATCTGCTTGCACAAACAGGAAAATGGATTTTATGCCCCATACCCTTACAGGTGTATTGTGCATTCAACCAGTTTAGAAGAAATTATATGAAGCTTCATAAATCTAGCTTTCTTTGTTGAATAGTTTCTCTTAGATACTTATTTTTCATAGTAGTGATTTCAGTAAATAAAATGAGTGAGAATTTATCACTTAGTACATGAGATTTTGATAGGATGGGAATGGGTGTGTTAGATAAAAATACATGATACCATATATTAATTTGTGGATGCCACTGTAAAAGTATCTCAAAAAATCTTCAAGGAAATAGTAGTAACACTACTACAGTTAGTACAGTTTTGTCTGTTTTGATGCCAGATGCTGGAGGATGCATTGTGGTTTTGTTTCATTTAGGAAGATCTGCAAGTATGCCTTGCCCAGTTCAATCCATGTGAATTATCAAATTACTTGTCTTGTGCCAAGCAGAAGCCATCAAGGCTCTGCTTTATTTCAGAAAAATGCTCATTCAAATATTCATAGCTTGAAATTAATTTTACTCGTGGGTGTGGAATACTGAAATTCTTCATGTGGCTACAATCAAAAGAGAAAGATACAAACTTTCCAAAGGTGCTGTGGCATGCCTGGGTTTGTAACCACAGCAGGAGTGCTGAAGGGGTCTGGGCAGAGCTCTGCTGCCTTCTCACTTAAGCAATAGATCAAGTGAGAGCTGGAAGAATACTCCAGTTTGAATAAACTAGCTTTGATTGCTGAGTTGGAATAAACTTTCAATATCCAAGTATATTGGGAGTAAAATAAACTTGATTTTGAAAAAACTCCAGTCATGTGAAACAAAAATTTTTTTTTATGCTCCTAAGCTTGCTGCATGACAAATCACCAAAGGAAGGCCTTTCCTTTTGTCTCAGACGGGAAAATAGGACAATATTGCAGTATTTATCCACACATCATTACTGTGATTTTTACATATTTTAAGGGATTTAGTTTCCCTTGCCATGGGAGGGTGGTATCAACAAATGAGAAGTGCTTTCCTTTTCCTATTGCTGGTGACTTGCCTGCATCTTGCCAGTTTTCATTGCCGTGTTTGTGTTGAATGTGGCGTGTGTGTGTGCAGACCCACTCTGTGTCAGGGGAAAGAGACCTCAGGGAGAGAACTGGAATGTGCTGTTGGGCCTCTTAAAATGTTGATAAACAGTGAGCAAATTATGGCTTCCAAAATAAATGGTGGATGAGCTAGTTCTCCTTTCCCTCTCCTGAAGGGAAGGGAGAGAGTAGGGCTTTACTTTCATGCTAGTTTCTTGACTTTTGATATCATGCATCAGCCACAGGGCATATTTTTCCTATATGCATAATGGTCTATTAATAGATGTAAGTACTTCCATAATGTTTCCTGGGTTTAGTGGTGCTAAGTGCTGTGGTTACAAGTAAACATGGCACTTTTCAATAGTCAGAGGAAGTGGTTTTAATGGTGCAGTGAAACGAGCGTGACCTTCCGTTGGCACAAATGAGTTTTTGATGAGGTTCTGGATGTGGGTGCTGTGTTGCAGGGTTGTGGGCCAGGATGTGTCTCATGGCTTATTGAGGCCAGGTTATGGCACTGAATGAAAATATTTGAGTGCTGCATAGGGAAGAAATTATTTAGAGAAAGTATTATGGAGAAAGGTTGCTTTTTTTATGGCATTATCAAGTTACAGAACTGAAAGAAAATTTGAAACAGAAATAACTGCACAGAATGAGGCATTTACAGATAATGGAAATAGCTTGGTTTTCATAATATTAATTTTATATTCTGTGGCCAGTTTTGCATCTCTTTTGTGCCTAGCAGTATGTTTTCCCTGTTTTGGGTTGGTTTTTTTTCCTCTGAGGTTTTTGTAATCTCTGTTCTTATAACAGAGTCACTGCCTTTATCCAGTCTTCCTTAAAGTCTCAAGCAGACAAAGGATGTAATTAAAAAAGTAAGTAGCCTACCTTTGAATTTTAATATATTTAATCTGTGGTGAAGTTGTCCGAATCATGTGTGCATGGAACTAAAAGTCACGTTACACAGCACAAGCACATCCACTTTCAGATCCAATTGTTGTCAGGATTGGTCTGTTTGAAGTGCTGAAGATGAACTGAATACTCTAAGGGAAGTCTTCATGCAACCTCCTTGTAGTGAGCACTCCCTAAAGCGTAGTGACAAGCTTACAGGCCATGTAGCAACTGGAAGGTGTTTAAAATAGCACAGTCATGCTCCTGGAAGATCACTAAATTCTCTGTTGATAAAACTCCTGCACTGCATCGAGTCCTGGTGCCTACTTGCTGATAATGGTGCATCTGTGCTATTGATAAAATGATACTCTACTAGGATAACTCTTAAGATTTTAGAAGTTGGCTTTTTTTTTCCTCTCTAATGGGGTTTTCTTCCTTCCCTGTAGTCATCCACTCACTCCTGCCTTCAAGGTCATGAGTGACCACCTTAGTCTCTCCTTCACTGTTGTCTTCCCTGGTGCCTAGAGACAGGCATTAAGGGTGGGGTGTAAGATCACAGCAAGCATACAGTATGCTTCCTAGAGTCCCTCAAATTATGGATACAGGACTTAGATGTGTATCCAGAAGACTTGGTTATATCTTCCATATGTACATATTTCCATGCTCTAGTCTGCTTCTTGCTCCAATTTCATAATTGTACTCAATACTTACACTCATAATTACACTCAATATAGTAATCCTTGCTCTTGGTGCCCCAGCAGAGCCCACTCCATTCCATCCAGCCTAGGGAGTGGAGGGAGAGAAAAGTGTGATGGAGGAGACTGGGCTCATCAGATGGGCTCCAACAGAAACTGACCTCTCACCTGCCCACCTGCCTCCTGCAGTGGGACCCCAGAGGGCTGAAGTAGCTCTGAAATTTTTCTTGTGGCAGCTGCAGGGGAGGCAAAGAGACCATGAATCGGAGAAAGGTGGAAAGGAAAAGAAAACGCATTCCATGCTATTTAACCTCTGCTTCAGGCAGAGGTTGCTGTTCAGAAATAGAGAATCACCATATCAAAGAGCTCTTTGAAAATCAAAGGTAACAAAAACAAATAGGCTGAGGAATGTTGTCCTAGTCCTCACAGCAGCTCTTGGTTAACTGTTGGAGTGTGATATACTTCCTTGAGTTACAGACTTGAAGCAGAGGAGCAAAAGTCCTTGAGATGGTTTGCTAATGGCTATTTTTCACTGAAATGAATCCAGATATCTCCTGGTGATGCACACACCTTGAGAAATTCCAGTCAAAACTTCCATGGTATAAAGTAGTACCTGGAAGCTGTAATTTCCTATTCTGACCTTCATCCCCAATGGCTGAGAACTGTTGGGTCTCATTCTGAGGAGCAATGTTTCATGCTGATTATGTTATACAGTCCTTCATAAATTTGTACAACTGAAAAGCCCTAAGACAGGAAATTCTTAAAGGATTATGGAAAACTGCTCAGCAAGTAAAAGCTAGCTTTAATTCCAGTTTTAGATTTGAAAGCATTCAGCCACCTCTATATGTTCCAGCTGTGTAATCTAGTCCATTACTTTATACCTTGACAGAATAAACCGAATTTCTTCTTCTTGGTTATAATTCAGTAAAAAAATGTAGTTTCACCATTGTCTGACAGATGCCAAGGACTGTTATTGGGGAACAGTGAAATAAATAAATATACATATTTGTTTGTAGGTAGAGCTAGAGTGACATTCTTTGAGTATATAGTTTGGAGTCTTTAGGAATTTCCTGTGTCGAAGTTTACACAAACTGATATGAGTGATGGTGTCATGTTTGTAGAGGAAAAGATTTTCAGTGTGCATCATCTAGCTCTGCTTTGAGAAGGTGCTACAGGTGCTTCTGGTTCTGGATTTAATGAAGCGTGTTACACTGAGGTAATATGCCCCTGAGTCTTCAAGTGTTTCATCACGAACAATATCTTCATCTTCTTCTGCTGCTAGCCAACTGTCTCCTTTTGATTCCGAAGTGTTTGGTGCATCAATAAAAAAGTACTAAAATCAAAGACAAAAATATTTCTTCCTTGTCAATTAGATGGGTCTCTTGCCTATGCACAGGAGCAATATCAAAACGTTTGCTTGCTTGTTTAGGAGAAGTTAATTTCAAGTCTCATTTGTATTCTCAGGTAAGAAGTTTGGATGCTGATCTACTGGAAAAAAAAAGTGGGATTTTCTGGTTAGTTTTACTTTTTTTTTTTAATAGCATTAATTCTCATTCAGGTAGAGAAGGTGGCTATAGTTGGCTGCTTGTGATGATACACCTGTAATTTTCTTTGTCCCATTGCCTATTAGCCCAGCTGAATCCATTCTTCCTTCTACTGTCAGCTGAGGCTTAGAGAGCAGCCTTCTTGTGTGTGTGGACTTGTGCTTCCTTCTTCCCAACTTTCTTCCTACATGCACAGGACAGGATGTGGTTTTTGCCACATCTGCAACTCCTCCTGCCCTCTTCCAAAATATTTACTGGTTTCTATTTCTTCAGATAATTCAACCTACTCATCCCTCTCTTCTTTTCCTTGCTATGAGTAGGCCGGTTTTTTCAAGCCCTGACTCTCTCTCTTTTGATTTGTATCTACATGTGAAAGAAAATCCTGCAGAAGAGTAAGTGCTGACTTTCAGCCTAGGTTGTTTGGTGATATGGGGCTCTGTATTCGGCAGAACTACTTTGTTGCCACTATCAAACAAAGGCCTTTCCTTGTACAGGTGTGTCCTGAACTTTGCCCGCAGTTAGTCTGTGTCTAATCAGCCCTGGCAAGGAGCTCCACAGGCAGCTGCCTGCACTGACAATCCTACGATGAATGCATCTTTCCAGTGAGGCAAAGTTTATGGACAGATAACCTCTTCTTATTAGACCAACCAATTACAGTCCAAACAAGCAAGATTCCTTGCCCATCAGTCTGAAGAAGGAGCAGCTTAGTTCCTGACATGTGGAAGTAGAGAGAAGAAAAGAAGAGGACAAGTGGATGCATAAGCACTGAGGTTCTGGAGGCAGCAGCTGGTTCCTGCTCTTACAGGCACACAGGATGTTGTGGCCCAGCCTTTAATAGTCCAGGGACTCAGCACCTGGGATCTTTTGCTCTGCTGTAGCTGTGCTGCAGGGTGGCAACCACTGCTCAGAGCAGTTCTGGTCAACTCAGTTCAGATACTAGAGAGGCACTGGACAAGAGGGTGGGAATAACAGCTCAGATGTCTAATTTACTGTGGAAAGTATTCTAGTGTGGTTCCTGGCTTTTCAGGGTGAATATTTGCTATTATGTTTCAAGAACAGACTAGGTGAAGTTAAGACACGTCTCTTGGGGTTTAGAACGAAGTGTAAAACCTATTGATGGGTTTTGGTTTTTCTGTGCTTATATCCAAAACTAATTTCACCTAATGAAGCGACCCTGGTGAGTCATTTTATTAACTAGAGTTTTAATGGTGGAATTCCAGATTAGCAAAGGGAAACAAAACTGGTGTAAAATAGAAATAAACAAAAAACCCAACCCAAATAAAAATCTCTTTTTGACATATCTTTAATGTTTTGGATGTATACTTCATGATTTTTAGAAGTAACTAAACCAAGAGATAATTAATGATGTGTGTCATCATTATATGCAGTTTTCAGATTCCTTGTAAATGCTGGAGGTATCAGTCTTTTGAATGCTCTCTTGAAAAATTGCTAAATGTTAATAAATTTCTAGGTCTAGTAAGTGCATTCAAGTAGGCAGGCAAGGCTCTTTTTTCGTGTACTGCTGTTAATTTGTTCCTAGGTTTTTCACCTAGGTTTGCACTGTATGGTAAAGATAAATGACACTACTGGTTAGCTTGCACGGAAAAACACAATGCAGTCTCTACTTTCCTCGTTTCAGACCTTCCTTTGTCAAGGAAAAATATCAGATGAAAGCTTGCTGGAAGAAGTAAAAATGTCAGCCATAACACTTAGCAAGCTTGGGGTTTTTTTTTTGTTCTAGATATGGTGGGATTTATGGCACTAGGTGTGGGCACATCTGGAGCTAAATGAGCAGACAAGCACATTGCTGTGACTGTTTGCAGGAACTCTGCTGTTACAGGCTTCTGCCATTTCTTTAGTAGAAAGGAATTTAACTGTGTCAAGTGTATTGTATCACTAAAGCAATGGCAGCTTTGCTGTTTTTCTCTAAGATTTTTCTGGAGGTTGCCAGAGTTTAGGAGAGAGTAAGAGATCCTGCTGCCACCTACAGCATCAACAAATATCAGATCTGTTCGGAGCATACACATGCTGTCCTTCAGTGTTTCAGGATTTAAGTTACTAAGATAGTTAGGGATATGCAGTAGTTTTCTGGAAAAACACCTTTTCTCTTACTTAGATGAGCTGTGGCTCTCACTGGGAGCCATAACTGGAACCCACTGTCAGAGCTTTACATGCCCAAGGGTAGATTTTTTTCATCAAATTTGAGAGGAAGGGAATTTATGAAGCCAAGTACAACTGCTTAGTTTCAGATTTAAGGTCTTTCAAAGTAATTATAAAAATGTTCTTGTTATTTAGCATTGTTTTATTCGACTTGACAAAGTTCAGTGCAATATAAATAAGGGAGGGGAATTAGGTCATGTTTTGAGTGTTATCTATAATATCATTAAAATTTTTTGCCTTTGAAAATAGGATATACTTTAAACTCCTCTACAGATTGCCTGCTAAGTATAGAGAGCTATCAGCTCTTAACACTTTGCTTGTAGCATGAGGGTGTTTGCTTTTTAAAATGGCTGGCAGAACAAATTACAGACAGGAGGAGTGAGGGGTTTTTTGTGTACAGCACAGACGTGTAGGAGATGGAAAGTTAAATTTTGGAACAGAAAACTATTGAGAAAGTTGAAGATTTCCCTTACTATTTTCATGTCTCATATTTTAAAATATAGCGAGATGAAAGGTGTTGTAGTTTCATTTGACTGACAGAATGAGAGTAGTAGTCAAATAGTTTCTGGAGAGGAGATTTTTCAACTGTGTCCTCATACATGTGTGTGGAGGCAGGGGGTTCACTGCAGAGCAGTATGTGTCAGCAGGGATAGCATGAACAGCCAACTTTATTTTAGGAAGAGTTGGAAGGAATAGGTATGAAACGACTTTTTTTTGAGAAGGAACGTAAAGCTGAAGGTAGCTGAATGCTTAGAGAAGGTGATAAGGAAGCAGCTATAACCTCAGTGAAGGCAAGTCTTGTATTTGATTTCAGGAGGGTGAGGAGCTGTGAGGTCTCCACAGTTCAAAGCTGAGACACTGAACATCCACATGTCTTGTGATGGACCTTGTGTTGGTGTATAGGCAGTGCAAGGCAGCATGGGGTTAGCCTCAACTTATTGCAATGATGGAAAGCCTTCTGTTTCAAAGACCTACATTTGAAATAAATAATGTAAACGTTAGTAATCTGATTTTTATGCCTTTGTTAACACTACTGTAGCCTAAGTCTTGAAGTATGACTGACATGAATCATGTCCAGGATTGACAGCTCTGATGCCACAAGTAAGGAAAGAATCCAGTTTTTCTTTCATTTTTTCTGTAGAAGCTTCTAGGTTCTTCTGAAAACAAATAAGATCTCTGCTTCAGGAATACTTGGGTAAGTTCTGGCAAGTTACCCAGTGATTTTTCTGTGCAGCTGCCTGTAAGAACATTTGACAATGAGGGGAAAATGGCAGGAAGCTCACACTGATGTCTTGTGTGGGGACAACAGGAAAGGTATTATTTGGTGCTGTTTATGTGTAGTATGTTCCTTTGGTAGTTGATGCTACCAAGGCATAGCTGTGGTTTTGTATATGTTATCAATAATGAGCAACTGGTATTGTTTTCCTTAATCCTTCTTATGATGCAATGATTTTTTTTCCTCCAATATTGAGTATGTATTATAAAAAATCTTTGTTAGTTGAAGTCACTAACTCATGACGTTTGTTCTTATGTTTCCCTTTTTACTTAGCTTACTTATTGAGGTTTGGGTTTTGTGGAGAAGCCATGTTTTCTAATCAGTGACTCTGATTTGATCTTCTAGAAGGGCATAGAGCTCTTCAATCACTTGAATTTTAAAAAGACAAAAAAAGGTGTTAGAGAGGGAGAGGAGACAAGACATTGGAAAGCAGGTGGGTATGTTGTTTTTTTTTTTTTTAGAGATGCTGACTTAAAAACATGAATGAAGTTCATCATTTTAGTGTTGAAGCTCTGAAAAACTATGCAGATTAAATAATAAGACACTTAAGTTAAAAGTGAGCAAACCCATGCTTAATAAAGAATGACATACATTAATTAAACAATGAACAAGATCCATATACATTCTTATTCTGTGAAGAAATGTTATTATTAGAGAGTAACTCATCAATTTTCATTGTAGTCCTGTTATATATTTACTTATAACTGTAAAAATGTAAGGGGTTTGCGTATTGATTTTTTTTGTCTTTCCTTTAGTTAAATCTCTGCTTTTATGAAAGGATCTTTTAAAAGGAGCATCCTGCTTCTGTTAGATGATCCTGGAAAAGAAAATCAATGTATGAGGTTGCATACCAAAGCATCTACTAGATGCATTGATTTAGAAATCTTTAATCCTGCATGTAAACAGAGAGAAAAATGCTGTTTAGTAAGACCATTTTTTCATACTGTTTGTTATTTTTCATCTCCTGGTAACAGATTTAACTCCTGCAGTTTTTATGTGTGTGTGTGTATATATATATACACATACATAAGAGTTCTGAAGTGTCCTATACTTATTCATACTTGGAATTATTGTACACAGAATCACAGCAAAGAAAATGGTGTGCATCCCTTTGGTTCAGTGGGATTTATTGTCATGATGGGAAAAAGAATAATAGGATTAAGATTAAATAAAGGTTGAGAATTTTATGTTGGCATTACTGCACTGCCGTTGTTTCCTTGTGACCTTTTGCAAGCATCGCTCTTGCTGTGCTTTCATTAAACTACAAAAACTCTGAGCTCTCTTCGGGTTTGTTCTTATCTCTGAGGTTAACAGGGCATGAGCACTGTCTATTTCATGCTGCTCTGAGCATTCATCTTGAGCAAGTGCTGAACCTGGAAGTGTGTATTGGAAAGCTACTACTATTACTGTGTTAATGACACTCTGCAAAGCAGTACTGCTAATGAACATTTATGCAGGTTTGTCACAGGCAAAGAAGATACTATCAAGTGCAGATTTGTCAGTGTCACATCAGGAACTGGGTTCACTTCATCTACTTTAGGTATTCTGCTTAAATGAAATCAGTTTTGAGGTTGTTTTATGTCTTTAGCAGTCCAAGGAGATAACTATGAAATTAAATACCTAGTGTTTCAGTTCATTTGCTAAGATGCTGTAGCTGGTTTCTTCCATTCTTCTCAGTCCTGCTGTTCTGTCCTTTCATTCCCTTGAGGTCTGTTCCTCTGACAATGTAGAAGTGCTGCCTTCATTCGGGAACCCAAAGTCTGATGGTGCTGTGTAGAGTAATGTGTAATGGAATTGAAAAATATGAGCTTCAGATAGTCTAATTGTTAGATACCCCGATTTTAGAGCTCTTTTAGAAGCCTTTGATCCTTAGCTGAAAATTCATCATGAAATGTTCCTTCCTTGAAGGTAATCTGTGTTTGGCTGCTTGATGTTCATTTGTCATCAATAAAAATGTAGAGTTTTGAGATTCCACTCCTCTCCCAAAAAGAGTTTAAATAAAAACTCCCTCCTTTGCTATTACATGTACAGTGTCATTTTTCAGCTGTTAATAAGCAGGCAAATGAAGATGGTTGGCATTTTGAAAATACCTGTAGGAAATCCTGCCGTTCTCTGTATGTGCCCTAATGCCTCACTGGCGGGAGAGTGCACAAATTGCATTACTGTGCACAATTAGGTTCTCTGCAGGAATTCGTCTGACATCTGTCTACTCTGGTTGTCTTGGGCTCCCTTTGAGTGGAGTGGAATAGGCACTTCTAAATTCCTCCCTCAGGAGGAGGTGACAGGTCTGAGAAGTACCCCAGCTCTCTGTGAAGTGAGTGAGAGGGAAGCTGAGAGCTGGTGAGGGTCTGTTTACTTAGGCACCTGAAGTTAGGCTGAATTTCACTTTTCCTGGTACACTGGAGGTGCTGTACCTGTCCTGATGTACTGCTCTGTAAATGAGGAGACAATTGGTGGCTGCCATCCACTTCATGATATGCTGACAGTTGTAGCAGCTGCTTTACTCTGCACTGCTCAGGCTTTGAGGATGCTCAAGAGGGACAGGAGGGCTGGTTATGGCCCCTCTGTGCACTGGTGAAGCTGCTGCCTACACGCCCAGAGGCAGGAAGATGGGTGCTGTTTACAAGTCAGGTTTACCATTTTTGTTGCAAAGGTTAAGTGCCAGTCTGCTCTGACATTTTCCCCTCTGCAGCAGTGTATTGCTACTGATTGGGAGTTCATGGAGCCAGGGCTCAGCCAGGGCCTTTCTCAGAAACCTTTCATTGACTCATAGAGATGCAGTTAGTGGGACTTTTCCAGTGGCAGCAGTTTGTTCCAAGCTGCTGTCTTACTCAGTACACCTATGGCCTTTCCTGGTGTGTGACTTGAAATGCCCCATCTAGGCAAAGGAAAGCTGTTTGTGATCTGTGTGACTTGTATGATGGGCAGGATGTGGCCAGGAGGCTTTTGGTTTGGTACCACTGAGTTGGTTGTTGATAATCGTTCAAATCACTTATCACTTCATTTAAATCTCTTCTTCATTTAAGAAGGCAGGCAAATTTCATGGGATGTTCTCTCTCAATTATAGATGCATTGATGTGTTATGAAGATATGTCATGCTTTTTCTTCTCTGGTTCTGAAAGCTTATTTTAATCATCAAAAGAATTACTGTTCCATATATATTGTATATCACTATAACCTTTGACCAGTGAGGTTACAGCACGTGCCACTTAAGCAAACATTGTGGTGTTTTAGCTTTTTGCAATATGGTAATTAAATAGAAGTGTGGGATAGAGGTTATGAGAATTGCCAGTCCTTGTTTTAGAAAAGTCTTTGCAAGGTACACCCATATGTACATGCATTCCTGTGAAGTCTGACATTCAGCAAAGCATTTGGGACGAGGTTTGAAAATATTTTTTAAAAACTCCAAAAATCATCAAGCTTCAGGCTTTTTGAGTTTTGTTTTGATTATACAAATTGTTTATCTATGTAGGGTATTTTTATTGCTAAATTGAGGATAGTTGTGAAGACTAAGACTTAACATACTGCATTAATTCTGTTTATTGGACCTTGATATTGGGTACATATTTTGCTTATTATGTGCTTCCTGGTGAATGTAAGATTACTTTCCAGATACAACTAGAAGGCCACAGAATTTTAGCAGGCTTTGTAGCCCCCTGCTTTGGAGATGAAGCCTACTGATGCTCTAAAACTGAATAAATGAAACCTCTTTTTCTGCATCATTTGCTAAATACAGGTAGTATTTAATCTTTGACTAATTTTCCTGCCAGAGCTGCCTTATGTAATTTTTAATGCCTTATTACTATTATAACTAATCATTGGGGGACAAGGGACTGCCTTTTATCTTGTGCTTCTACTGCACAGTGCAATTTAAAGAGTTTGTGCATTTTTTTCCTACAATAGAAAAGATTATTTTTTTCCTCCCAAAGGAAAAACAAAGTCTATCAAAATAGTATTTTGTTTGAATCCTTGAAACATGGTTTACCAGCAGAGTAAAAGAGTATATTGCAAATAAAGGAACAAGGGGGAAATAGATTCACACAAGACCATGGAAGATAGCATAATCTCTGGAAAGTTTTAAAAAAATTAAAATTGCAAGGCAAATATTTTTGAGGAGCAAACTGGCAAAGACATAAAAAGAACAGTGAACATGTCACCCTTGATACAGACCCTGCCAGACTTTGTGGTAGGTTGCTAAATGGTCCATGTGTGAAAGGAACAGTCAAGAAACATAAGGCTGTATCACTGAAGTGTAGTTATTTTCTTTAGTGTTGTGTGTGGAGGAGCTATGGGGTTTCTTGTCCAAGTCTTTCTTAAAATGGAATATACCTTGATCTGTTGCTTAAATTATATCTGATACTAGAGGAAATTAGCCTTAATACAAAGGTTTGAAAACTCTAGAGAAGTGAAGAATGAAAAATTAATGTTTTCAAGCATAAAACTGAGTAGGCAAAATATGATACACTGGGAAGAGCCTATGAGCTTTCTGTAAGGGAATATATTTTGTACAATTTGGCTTCTTGCAAGAGATCAGCAAATAGGCAAGGTGGAGTGATCCAGAAGGAGTCTGCTTGGCTTTGCTAAAAGATGTTTGTAGAAACCTTCATCAGAGACACTAAACATCTTGAAAGCTCTTTACTGTCTGGTGATTTCATGATTGATGTGAAAAAATGTGTGAATACTGTGATGGAGTTTTCTGTTGATAAGGTTTTAAGAAAAGTCATGTAAAGAGTTTGTTAGAAAAATGAGTACCAAGTGACTGAGCAGTAAATGGCAGATACATTTCAGTGTCCATTGGTACAGATAGATGTCAGGAGTAATGCCTATGAGAGACAATTCATAAACAATGAAGTGTTTTGAGTTACCCAATAATATTACAGAAGGCAGTCTTGGAGGAGAGCCAGTTTGTGGGGGTGACAGCCTTCCATGCAGAAAGTTCCTGAGTGGTGAGGATGGGTTTGCCTGGGATCTTCTCAGATTCTATGTCCTCACACTTTAGTGAACCTTCTTGTAGCTGTAAAAAGTCTTTTATTCTGAGTAGTATTAATGATCATTCAGAAGCTGGTTTTCTGTGGAGGTTTTCTATGCAATACATGTGAGTGAAACTTTTTTTTAACCAGTAATTAAGGGTTTATGATAGAAGTATTTCCTAAATATGATGCATGATTTCTTTTTTCAGAGAAACTGTATCAGTCATGTTAGAATTATTGATGTTAATTTTAAAATAATTTTAGATACTTATCTCTCTGCAGAATTTGTCATATGTGAAAAGATTATTATAAATGCCTTTAGCCATTGTTTGCACTGTGAAGTCTCAAATCTATTTGAAAGGTAACTTTCTGCTGAATATATGCAACAAGGAAAACTTTATCAAGCCTGCCTCTTGTAAAATCTACAGGTCTACTCTGTATTTTCTGGTTTTTTTCTTGTACAGATTAAACATCCCATTTCATCAATATGTAACCATAGTGTAGATTTGCAGAGATTTTCTATTATCTGTTAAAGCTAGGAGTAATTTTGAGAATGAAAATTTAATTATATAGAGAGTATTGCCTTTTTTCCTTATTCAGTATTTTCTGGTTTAATCAGATATAAATGTAATCCTCCATACCAAAATGAATTCTTTCTTAATGGTTTATGATCAAAAGGACAAACCAAAGGGACTTCTAAAGTTGCCCTTTAAAATCCTAGGGTGGATTTAATCAAGACTAAACAACTTTTTTTCTTTCCAGAAGCCAGAATTTTTTTTTCTTTTTTTTTTGATTATGTTATTATTAGTAGTTTGTTTCAAAACATCTGCAGTAATGCTGTTTCTAGAACATACATTGTCTGGTGCTAATGAGCAGAAAAGCGTGTTGTTTGTCCTGATAATCAGATGATCTTGTAACTGTGTAGTGACATAAAGTCAAGTCAGAGTTCTTGGGTCCTGTTTTTGCTTTAGAAGGCTATTTATTCTAACTGTGTTGACATTTTAAGTAAGGCAAATGGTATTCCTGGTTGAGTTCAAATATCATGGCTTTTACTGTAAATGACACAGTTCTTAATGAAGTTCCAAGATAAGTAGAGCTAATGTACTGAAGACTTAACATGATCTAACATTTCTATTTTCCATTACTGATTCCCCCCCAACATCAGTTTCCTGCATGTAAATTTGCATGTGTGGCCTAATTTGCTTTTTATTCCCGTCTCTCACCTTTAGAAATGCAGTCACAGCATTGCATTTGCTTGTTTTTCATCCTTGTCAAAATGCCCACATCTCTATGTCCTCTCTGTGCTGTTACGTGTGTCCTGGTTGTTCAGACAACAGGTTTCTCCTGGTGTCTGCAAAGGAAAGCAATCCATGCATGTCACTTCCATGCTTGGCTCTACTGGTTTCAAGTTGAAATCAAGAGCATTGCTTGGCTGTGCTACCAATCTGCATGCTCTCATTAAATTTTGTAATGTTTAATGAAGCAGTATCTTATTTTAATCTCATTTTTATGTGTCTATTAGATGGATATCTTGTTTTTTCTTCAAATAGCCCTGTAGAGTACAGAAGTTAGTTCTAATTCTTACATCAGTTGGACAGGATTGAAACACTGTCTAAAGTGCTGGCGTCCCTGATTGCATTTTGCTTGTTTTGTGAATGCCTGTCCTGTCAAGACAGGAGAAAGGGAGGTCCTTTCCCTGCTTTGCCACATCCCAGGCACTTTGCCCCCTCCTGGTGGTGTATTTCATTTGTCTCCCTATGCCTTCTGCCTAGCCCTGATTCCTTGAGTTTGGCTATTATGATGCCTATTTTGACTAACCTTAGACTAAAGCTGTACAGTGTGCTCAGGTTTGGCTCATTTCATGAGGATGCAGACTATTTTTTGTGCTTTTCTTTTTTGACCCACAGAAAAATTACTGTTAACAACATGCAAAAGTACATTGATATCAAAGAACTGAAGTTTTGACCCTTGAAAAGGGGCACAGTGCTCTGAACCCCTCTAGGCCTCTGGGATGTGCACATTAAGGGAATTTTCATTGGATTATTCTAAAAGATGGACTGGCTTTGTAAAGTATTCTGAACTAGGACTTGAGTGACTGCAGAGAATATAAGCTAGAAGAGCATGCAGTTAAATCCTCATAATACTCCAACTTTATCTTCCCACATACACTATTTGCTTCTGTTTTTCTTTGTAAAAGCTTTTTTTGCCTCTGGAGGCTTTCAAAGTTATGCTCTTTCTTCCTAGGTTCCATATGCCAAAATAGTTAGCTTGGTCTGAATTTTTTTGTGTGCAGATGGAGAATGCTGCTGCTTTATTATGTGCTCCTCAGTGTTCTCAAGCAAAATTAAATGGTCTCAGTTGCTCCAAGTAAAAGCCCTTCCTCCTTGCCCTGTAGAGCCATCTGAGCCCTTGATTTTGATTCACACAATGATGTTCTTAAGCAAAGACCGGCGCAGTGGTTGTCCTCTCCCTGTACTTGGCACTGGTGAGGCTGCACCTCAAGTCCTATGTCCATTCGCAGACCCATCACTGCAAGAAAGATGTTGAGGGGCTGGAGTGTGTCCAGAGGCAGCAGACCTGGAGAAGGGTCTGGAGAGAAAAGTCAATGAGGAGCAGTTGAGTCTCTTTAGCCTGGAGCAAAGGGGGCTCAGGGGAGAAATTATCTCTCTAAAACTACCTGAAAGGAGGTTGTAGCCAGGTGGGGGTTGGACTCTTCTGGCAGGCAACCAGTGACAGGAGTAGAGGAAATGATTCAAGCTGTGTCAGATGAGGTTCAGGTTAGATATTAGGAAGAATTTCTTCACTGAAAGGGTTGTCAAGCATTGGAATGGGCTCTCATGAAGTAGTGGAGTCATCACCCCTGGATGTGTTCAAGAAATGACTGCTTTAGTTAACAGGGTGATGTTTGGTCAAAGATTGGACTCGGTGATCTTGAAGTCTTTTCCAACCTGAACAATTTTATGATTCAATGAACGGACATACATTTGGATGGATAAAGTTAAAATACTGCAACAGATTAAATAATCTGAAAGACACTAGTTGTCATACTCAGGCATAGCATTGGATTTAAGTGTATGATAAAATAAATAAATTCAAGCATTCAACAAAATCCTAAATCAAGTTGTGTGGCTTAGGTGTAAACTTGCCTAATTTAGGCAGGTCAACGCTTAGCTCCTAGCTTTAAAGAGCTGTGATGTCACGTCCCTCCCATGTGTCAGACAGCTGCCTGCTCCAGCTGTAACCTGCCAAACCACTCCAAGGCAGAGGTGATGGTGCAGAAGTGCTGTAGTGTTGGGTGTGCTGCTTGGGGTGCTTGTTTTCCTTGCACTAGCAGTGCACAGGGTGGCCCTGCCACACGTGTCTGCCCTGCCCAGGCAGTGTACAGTCACCTTTCCAGGGCAGGCAAGAAGGTGAGAGATCTGCTGTGCCTTTGTGCAAACATAAACTAGAAATCCCCAATAGGATCTGCTGCTTGCAGGCTTGAGCTATTTTAGTTAGGCACACTCTGGATTGCGTGTACCTACACACAATTTAGTAATTCTGTTCCCAAGGCCAAATATTTCTACTTGAAGCTATTTTGGTACAGTGAGTAGGATGAAAATTTTCTTACTAAGCCTTGAAAAATAGTCAGAAAACAACCTAGTATTTTCAAATACCACACTTGAGTGTGTGACAGACTTGCTGGGTGAGTAATCTACATGAGTTATCCATAGAATACTCCTCACCTTGGTATTGGAATACTAAATCATGTGTGCTGTAGATTCACAGGCTCTGTAGGGACTCTGATGGCTTGTTTGCCTCTCGGGTGCCAGCAGCCCTGCAGTGTAGCTGCACACTGCTGTGGCATTATATTGAGAAGGTAATTCTTCCAAACAGATTTCAGAGGGGCAGTCTGAACACGAGCCTTGCTGCAGCAGTGTGGAGGTATTTCCAGCTGTCACAGGTGGCAAGCTGTCCCCTTGGAGACACAGCCTTGTATGTGGCCATGAATGGATTTCTGCACCTGCACAGAGCCTTCCTGATTGAGGCTGGGGAAATCCATTGCAGGATAAAGGCACACCTACAGACCTTCCTCACTCCTGGAGCACACCTGATATGTCAGGTCTACAATAAGTCATTTTTTGCTGTAGAAATTTAAAAGCAGAGCTCTTACACTTCAGGCTGCAACTACTTACAAAATCTCATAATTATATCTTGGCATGGTCATGTCTTAATTTCTTTTAAATAAATTGACTCCCCAGGAAAAGCTGTTATACTGCGAATGAGCTTCATTTGTCATTTACAAAGAAGTGAATTTCATAACAGCTTGAATGCCTTATGTTGAGCTGCTTATTTCTGATTTAATGAATAATGAAAGAATTGGAGGACACTTCATGGTGGATTGTTTTGTTTTTAGTTGCATAATTTGATAAACCTAATAGATTTTAGTAATTATGAAGTCAGAGACAAGCTCCTGTTGCCCAAATCAGTATCCCACATGTTGTGAAACAAATAGGTGTGATCCACACTTCCCCAAACCAGTTGACTAGGGCATATATATATATAAAATTATGAAGATCCATTCCACTTGGAAAAAATTGGATATTTTTGTATGGAAATTAGATTCTGAGCACCAGAAGGCAGTTATCAAAAATACCATTTGCTTGGCTGCTGTAAGCTGGCCCAGTTCCTCTCCTGTGGCTTGGATCTTGAAATGAAAGTAATACAGTTACTTCTCACACTGCTGTGGTTCCAATCAGATATGTAGCTATGCTGATTATCACTAGTTAAATGTGCCTGGTTTTGATTCCCCTATTGCCCTAGGAAAATAATGCCCCAGTATGCTGGTTATTTTTGTTACTGAATTTGAAGCTGCTGTAGCATAGAAGCAATAACATCCAAATTATCTTCTCTGCTATAATTATGTATCGTAGATGAGAGCCTAGTACTACTCACTGCAAAAGGGAATTTGTTCTGAAATTGACTGTAAAGTGCAATGAAAACATTCCTTTAGCAAAGAGGCAATTTTCTTTTTCAAGGACTGTGTGCAGGCTCACTCCAAATTAGCTGCATTAAGGTAATTACAATATTCACCAAGTAAAAACAGTATGTTTTGTGTACAGATGCTCAAGGGCATCCTTTTGTATTGAAATGATGGCTGCAGAACTAGTGACTGAAAGAACTCTTTTGTTGTGGGTGGGTTTTTGGTGTGGGTTTTTTGTTGATTTTTTTTGGTTGTTGTTGGGTTTTTTTTGGTTTTTTAAAAATTTTTTAAATCTTTATTCTGATGTTATTTATAAAGGAGCAGATCTGCAAAGCTGACTGTTCCTTCTTGCTTTCAGTGATGTAGTGCAATAATGTGAAGCTTTTAATTGGCCTGTAGGTTGGGACTGTGCTACGTGTGTTAGCTCCTTTTGCTCACTGAACCAGTAATAATCTCCCTAAATTGTTCTGCTTGCTCAGTTCTCGAAGCTGACAAGAAGAGCCCGCAGCCTGCCCTCAAGGACCCTGAGCCATTCCCCTCTCCTGATCCCATTTATCAGGGGAAAGTTTTTTTACATCTTTACAAAGCTTTTGTACTCAGGCAAGCCTGTCGCTCTCAGTTTCTGAGCATTGCACTGAAGTGGCTTTGGTATCCAAAGATTTTCTTTGAAAAGTGGTGTATGAAGTAGAAATTATGGTTGCTTTGTCTGTGTAGCGTGACAAGGTGTTTAGAAGGTGGCAAATAAGGCTTTAAAGCTTGAAAGCAGAGAGATTTGAGGACTCAGCAACAGTAACTTCAGAGAATTAAATGTCTTTGCAGATGAGTATAGGTGGAGTGAAAAATGGAAGAAATATTTCTTCAAGAGGTTTCAGAGACTGTCAAGTCAAAACAGCTTTAGCCAAGGATGAGAAAGTGAGATGGTTTTCCAGTATATCATAGTTATAAACTTACTGGTGTGTTATTTCTGAATGATGTAATAGTTTCCATTTATAGTCTCAAAATTGTTATCAGTGATTTTTGTATTTTATGAAATACAGTGAACACTTTAGAAAGAAATACATATTGGACTCACTGGTTGTATAAGTAGAAACAAACAGAATTCTTCTGTTCAAGGCAAAGAGCAAACTTGAGAAGATCCATTTGAAGTTAAGGTTCTAGTTCTTACACTTTAAAAAAAGAGAGTCATCTTTACTTCTCATAGAAAACATAAAACCAGATAGGAGTTAGGATTCTGACTAATGCCACAAGATAAGCCAACTTTAGTCATAATAAACGGGATGCCCAGTACATCATCTATGTATCCTTTAATCCTTTTAGATAAAAACATACTGATGATGTTCTAGTTTGGGTCAGGTCACTGCAAGGATATTTAGATATGCCAAATACTTGCAGATTACTTTGATATCTTGTTGGGGTGTGTGTTAAGTTTTAAGAACTAATCAGAAGTACATTGTAAAAACTAATTCAGTCTTTGCTTTAAGGTAGTTCTTGTGTACTGACATCACTTTCTAATGTTTTAAACTTCATTTTTACCATTTCCTTGTTCCTTAAGCAGTCAAATATGAAGGCTTATTTACAACGGAAGTGTAAGGCAAGGCATGCAGAAAACACTTCAAGTTAAATTTCATTTGTTCTTCTGATTGCCACATTTCCCTTAGCCAAACCATTTCAATTGATTTTGAAGAGATGGTGCTAATATTCCCTTTTAATAGCTTTAACTCTTACAGTTACAAGAGATTTATTTATTGAAGAATGTTTAACTAGGTTTAACAAATTAATGTTATTTCAAGTATCCTCCTATGTTCATTTTGGTGAAGATATGACTTGGAAGTTTAAAAATAGAGACATGCGTGTATTTTAGAATCCAACAGAACTTGATTTTATGGAAATGTGATATTGGTGTGGACTTTTATATTAGAAATCATGTAATCTAGAATTTTGAGGCATAAACTTCAACAGATGGTTTCTAAAAGCCCTATCTGACTTAGGATCAGTTTGGATTTTAATTTTGTAGCTGAATAATAATCCCTCAGTGAAATTTGAATGATGGAGGGATCATAAGGAGAATTCTTATACATAAAGTAAGAACAATTTTTCACTTGAGGATTTTTATCCCATTTCTAAACTTAGGCTATGCTTATTGAATATTTTATTATTAAAGTAGCACTGTAAGCTCTCTGTTGACATCTGGATACTGATTAATAACTGACATTTTTTTCATCAAATATTTCTGGACTAATTTGGTTCAAAAAGAAAAACCTATTTTCCCAGTCAGTTGAGTACAAAACATGTTTCTGATTCTTGTTAGGGAGCACTTAGATAAAGTTCTATAAAACGTGAGCTTTTAAATGTTTATATTTTAATACTGTATAATTCATTTGTTTGCATTGATTTTGTATTTTCTTCTGTTGGAAAACAAGTGTCAGGTGTACTGGAGAAAATTAGGCTTGCACCTCTCTTAAATAAAATTGACAATAGTACCTAATCTAGTCAGCTACTGTAAGGAAACAAGTGTTCTTTTCTACTGTCATTTTAAGTCTGTCCTGTCTTAATGCACACTGATGAAAAACTAGCTGTGTGCTTTTGTGCTGTGTTCCAAACATGCAAAAATATGAGAATTCTTTGACTTAAAATTCGCACAACTGGCTCAGATAATTTCAGTGATCCTGACTAGGCTGCTGTCCTGCTTACAATACTCCAGGACCCTGCTGCAGGCCTGTTCCTAGAGTTTTAGTAGGTGAAGACTATTCCACCTCTTGTTTCTGCCCTTCCATCTATGCTGCAGCCTGATCTTCTGCTCACATCTTTTTTCCTGCCCCAGTGGGTATCAGCAGGCACTTGTTTTAATTTTTCTGCTCTTCCTGTTGGAGACCAAGCATTTAACCTGGAGAAGAGAAGGCTCAGGAGGACCTCATCACCATATTCCACTATTAAAGGATACTTAAAGGACGGCTACAAAGAGAATGGAAGCTCTGTCTTCTAAAGTAGCTACCTGGAGAAAACAAAAAGGAATGATACCAAGAGAGGCTTTATCTTGATAAAAGAAATAATTTTTTTTACAGTGACAGCAATAATCACTGTAACAAGCTCCTGAGGGACATGGTGGAGGCCCTATCACTGGATGTTTTCAAGACGGGGTTGGACAGGATGTTAGATAATCTCATCTGGGCTCCCTCTCTCATGGAATGTTGGACTAGATGATCTTTTGAGGTCCTTTCCTCCCTAGGCAATGCTGTGGTTGTATGAACCTACAACCCTTCAGAGCACAAACTCTAGAAAGCAACAAGCCAACTACATATTTGCAGGACCAAAACTGAAGTTTTGGAGTAAGAGCTGATGTGTGATTTTTGTAAGGAAAGCCCACGTATGGTTTGTCTGTGAGGCCTGGAGCTGCCTCTGGACCAGGAGCAGCGGCCTCATGGCTGGCAGAGGTTGTGGCAAAGCCCACGGATGTGTCCAAACCACCTTCCCTTGTGAATGGAGTGGATGGGTGTGGGGGAGAGACTTTAGAGTCCTGAAAAATGTCTTTTTTTTTTTTTCTGGCTGTGGGCTTCTCAAGCTTCCCAAACCAGTGAGCACGTGTGGGGTGCGTGGGTTTGCCTGCAGCTGGTGTGCTGGAGCGTGCCAGCCTCCTCTGACAGCACAGTGCTGCTGGCACTGCTGCTGCCCTGCCAAGGATGTCACATCAGCCCTGGCAATCCCTCGGGAGCTTCCTGGGGCGCTTTGTGAATCAGGGGAGCTGTGTGGGATGGTGGGGTGCAGGACAGTTGCGCTGAAAGCCACGGGGCTGCAGGAGCAGTGTGCTGGATGTGGCAGATGGCATTCTGTTTGAGGGGAGGCAGGAGCTCATGCAGATTTGTGCTGAGAAGTGGGAAGGTGTGAGGCATGCTAGAGAAAGGGTGTAATGCATTGGCAGAGCCTGAAGGCAGGGAGCTGGTTTTGATGTAACTTGAATTATTTCAAAAAGAAGGGGAAAGGTAGGGAGAGGACATCTATTTCTTGTTCTCTCTTTATTCATAAGAGAGGAAAACTGCTTAGAATGAGGAGAAACTGCAGAACTCAGCATATTGGTGCTCTCTACAGCCAAACTTCATAAAGGTGGAAACAGATAATCATCCTAGCAACACTGAAGTGTCTTCTCAGAAGCATTGTATACATATATGTATTTCTCAGGTGTATAGAAATACAATTTGTTTTCTTTGCTAAATAAAGTCTAAAAATAAGCACTGAAGCTTAATCTGTGTATTGTTCTTTACACATCACAATTCTTAATGTGGCTACAACATGCTCAGTGCTGCCCATTTGGCCAGTTCCCCGTCTGCCTTGCCCAAGGAGCTTGTGGCAATAGTTTTTCCATTGATACTTGAGACAACTTTCCTGCCCTTAAGACTGTTTCCAAGCCAGGACGCTCATGCCTTTCAAGGTTAAATAAGCCTGCCATGAGATCTCCAAGGTGTTTGAAAAGATAGATGTTCACACAGCACTACTATTTATCACTCTGCTCATAGAAAATTGTTCCAGTTTTTATGGTTTTTATTTTTCAATTTCTGTCCTCCCCCTTCAACCATATATATGTATGTGGGAGGAATCTTATTTATCTAGTCATACATAAATCTTTTTCTAAATCTTATTATTTACTCTTCGTGCTGTAAATCAATTTAAAATGGCTGAGTAAGAGCTAATCCAGAGTCTTTGGCTCTTCATATAACAGTCAACATTTCTGACAGAACTCTGCCATCAAGAAAAGTAATCTTAATTTAATTATGTGCTCACTGTATAATGTGTATATGTCTATATATTTGCCTAGAAAGCATTTACAGAGTGCTACTCACTGATTCTTCTATAGAAGTTAACTTTGTATAAATCACAGTAATCGACTGATTAATTTTTCACAAAGTGTGGAAATTGCTTAGAAAAAACCTGCACCCACTTCTAGTGACAGGAAGTTCAGTTCCCAACATCACTAGCTGCAGATGTATTTGTCCAAGGTAATTTTGAATGCAACTGAATAGCCTCTATTCACACATTTTTTATATTCATGAAAGGAGAGAAACATACATGATCTCTTCAAATATGTGTTTAGGAATGTTGTCTTTGAGATTATCATTCTGTTTGCTTAAGTGGTTGTCAGAAACATCCTTAAGAGCTCCTCTTCAAGAGAGAGAAGGAGATCACTGTGGCTTGTCTTCGGCAGTGGCAGTTAGAGAACGACTCAGGAGAGGCTGTACTTTACTTTTTATTCAAAATAAACCCTGCAGAGTGTTTTCTGAAAACAACTCTTAGTGCTGGCTGTGGTATTACAGTTGAAAAGAAGAATGATTTTGTTTCCCTGCTGTTATTTTTTCTCAGCTGCGCTGTGCAGGATATTGTCTCCCATCTGGCTAGATCTTTATGGTATTAATAAAGAGAGTTGTTTGCAAAGCAGGCTGATTTCATTTTCTCATTGAATTCCTATTTTCAAACTGAAACCTTTCATATTTCCCCCTGGCTCTACCTTTATCAATTTCAGAACTTGCCATGTTTTTATGGAGTTGCCCTGTTTTGTTTTCATTAATATGTGGATCTTTAACTGGGTTTTGATAGACCTATCACCTTGGACTTTTAGAGCTGCAGATTTTACTAGGCAGGTAGCCCTGGTCTTTTAGCTGAGCTGCCATGATACATTATGTGGGGTATGAATCTGCCCTTCAGCAGATGTCTGTTCAAAACACCCTTCATCCTAAGTCTTGCTTTTTAAAGTGGCAAAATAAAAATACTTCATTTCATCACTCAAAACCTGATGATTCTCACTGATCTTCCAGCCTTTAGTTTGGGGAAATGTTGATGAGCAGTATGTCCAAAAACTTAGGAAGAAGGTGAGAGGTTAATACAAAGCAAAGTGGGGGATCCCAAAGCATAGCTGTGTAGGTCATTTTCTTTCCCCTGAAATTGTTTTTATCTGATCAGTTCTCACTTATGAAGCAGGAGTGGCTGCTGATTTCTTGGGATGTGCATTATGGAGCAGAAAACTTTTCCCCTCTCTTAGTACCTGGTGGCCTCTGTGCAGTGAGTGAATGGATGATTTGCTGGCTACTGGTTACTTGTGCACCAGCAGCCATTTCTCTGTGTTAAAATTGCTTATTTATGAACCTCTTTTATGTACAGAGTATTTGACCTGGCATAATCATAGGTGTGGGTTGTAGGCATGTGTTATTTATTAAGAGAGAAATAGAAAAATGTAATAATACCAGTTTAAGCAGTAAATATCACTATACAAAGCTTGTTTTGTTTTAAACCAATTCACATAACAGTTGGACTTGATGAGACATTTGTGTTTAAAAATTCCTGAAACCTGGTACACTACTTGCTATTGACAAAGCTATTGTTTTGTTCAGTTGTTATCTAGTGGGCAGACTAGTTATCACCCTATTACTTTTGTTGTTGTTGTTTAATTGTTGTTTTATGTGATGAAAAATCATCCTCTTTTATATCAGTTAGTGATTCTAACTGACAGAAGTGGAAGCCAGAAGTGGAAAAGAGCATGGAAGTTTCTGTTGCAGTAAAAAGGATGAGACATAAAAAGGAGCCAGGGAGAAAGTCAGTGTTTACTGGTGCTGTGGTTTTACAGGGCTGTTCAGTGATGATGTGCAGCCTGTGCTCTCCGTGTGCAATGAAGGAGGTCCTGGGCTGTGTGCAACTGAGATGAGCTGAGCACTTTGACCGTTCTCTGTGTGAAACAAAGGAGTAATTCAGAGTTTTGTGCCTTGGCAATAATGCAGCACAGTTTCTGTGCTCTCTCTCCCAGGACTGCAGAGTGAGCACAGCAGTGCCATGCCAGTAGGGTGGTCATCTGAATCCAGGGAGCCAGCTGGGATGGGCAGGAGCTGGGCTGGAGATGGGGCTGCTAGTGACATAGCCCGGAGGTACAGCCAGTCTGCAACCTCAGTTTGGATCCATCCATATGGCATTGGCCCCTTCTCCATCCACAGGTGTCTAAAAGGGAGTGATGTCCTGTGTAAAACCCCTCTTAAAAAATAGTTCATGTGGAGGGCACATGGGTGCAGGGTAATTGCAGTGTCTACCCAAAGCTCTCATGCAGTCCAGTAGATCTGTTACTGTGTGGGTGGTCAGGGTGCTTGGACCTTGGCTTTTGTGGGGACTTCTGAGATTGTGGTGTGTTTTGATTTTAGTTTTGCTTGCAAATCCCTTTGGATTAACTCGTTCTGTTGTCCAGTGTCTGTGCAGTTTGTAAACACTATAAATTTATAGTTAAGGGGTTACCAAGTAATTTTTAATATCTTTAGCAACTATTTATCACTTATAACTTAGTTTAGATTGCATAATTAATGGGAAATTTTTTCAGTCAGTCATATGAAACTTACCTGCTACAGCCCATTTCTGAGGTAGAATATAGCAAAAAACCATGTTTGTATATGGTAAATCCTAAATAACTATATTGCAAACAGCAAAAAAAAAAAGTGATGAAAAAACCAGTCTAACCTGAATAAACTTGGTAGATTGCTGGAAGAGAAAAAAGTTAGTTCATTGATAATTGTATGGTATTTCCATAATTGTGTTGCAGACTTGCACAGGTTTATCCCTGAGGTATAGCTGAGAAGATATTTTTCTAAATGAAAACTTCTGTAGTTTTGTAGGATCCAGAATAGGAATTGTTTTAAACAATTGATGAGGTTCTTGGTATGAGGAAAGTTTTATGTGTCTCTACTCTGTAGCTGTAATGCAGCCCAAGAGGTGAACAGTCTCACTGGAAACCACAATGAGACATTAAGGGCAAATATAAGGAGTAAATTATAAATAGATATTCAAACATTCAGAATTACTGAACATGCAATATTTAATGGTGCAAATATCAGGAACTGAAGTACTATATAAAACTAGAACTTACTGGTTTTGTGACATGAAAAGAAAAATAATCAGATAGGAAAGAACATAGTTTGGGATTTAGTGTTGATATTGGGGCAGGGAAAAGTGATGAGACGGGTCATTACCAGAATTAAACCAGGATTATTTTACCTTTTTTTGGTGCCAAGTTTTACACTTTTATTGTAAATTCCAACGTTTTGGTGCCAAATAAAGCTACGTTTGTTTTATTTGCAGGATCAGTCAGGTTAAATTTTCTGCCAGTAATTGTTTTATTAAAACTACAACTGCAATACCTCAGACAAGTGGGAGAGGGAGGAACAAAGAATAAGAAAAAATTAAAAAGTAAATTTTAAATAGAAAATACCAGCTAACCCATATACAGGCTAATTGTAGACTTACAAAGTCTAAACACACATTAGAAGGAATTAAGCCAGCTAGTCTCTGTCTTCCAAGATGTATAATTACGTTGTATTACAAGCAGATAATTTAATTGCTTAATCATTATTCAGGTGTTTTCAAAATGAATTAGACAAAGTACTGCCTGCCAAGCGTATGCGACCTTCAGTTCTTTGCATTCATCGTGCATTTATCTCTATTGAAGAGATTTCTTTTTATCCCCATGAACTCACCCACACCACTTGTTACTAGACTATGTCATAGCATTAAATAAATCTGTGTGCCAAAAAAGAGTCAGGCTGTGTGATTAGATTTGGTGGATTCAGTGTGGCATCTCACACAGGAGAAGGTTGAGTGGAAATTCAGACATCTTCAACCTTTATATATTTATGCTACTGTTCACTTGTGCAAATAATTATCTTTGTTTCCTTTTAGAGCTCAGTATGTTTCCTGCAATTATTTTTTTCAAACTCATCTGCCAGCCTCCACTTTTTTAGCCAAACAGTGATGTTTTGATAAACGGCAAGCACTCAGTTTCTTATTCTGCTTTTTATAAATATCCCAAAAGACATTACCACTTAAAATTATTCTGCCATTATTGTTGGTCAGTTTATCTTGGCAGTTTAACATTGTGACACTGGATCAAGCTTCTTTTACAGTTCCCATTTTATATATTGTCTGTGTCTTTCTTTAAGCCTGTCAGTTTAAATGTCAGGTAGCTAATTAGATAAATATCAGTATTGCATAACATCATATGTCTTTTTCCTGAAATATTTAAACTGTGTGTTTAAATTTGTTTTTTGGCTAATGTATGCCCTCTCATTTTTATTGTTGCCTTTATTCTAGGTGAGTTATTCAGAAAATGTGCAGAAGAAGCTAGAGATTTTTTTGTTAACTATTAGCTTGTCAAAAAACATAATATGCAGATTTCTGTATTTGTTCTTTTTAGAAACTTCCCTGAGTTTTAATAAATTTTTTTGAGTTCTTGTGGGTTTTCTTTTTACCCAAGGCCATCATGGTATGAGTAGCTGGAGCCTTGAAGATAGAAAGCCTTTATTGATGTAGGGCATTGTATACTTAATATGCTATAATTCTTGAGGCATGCAAATGAATAAGGATTTTGATGCAGGCTTTAAGTGTCTTGTTACAATTTCAAGAACTCAGCTGTCTGTATTTCTTCAAAAAGAAATTAAATGTAGAGGATCACATCTGTTTGTCCATCCTTCTTTCTTCTCACCAATAATGAGCTGTTGAAGCCATCAGTCAGCTTCAACCACATTTGTTCTAAATGACAATCTAAAGGGTGCTGTGTTCCTGCAAAGATGATAAAACCAGGTGATGCCACAGAACAGTCAAAGCTCACCCCTATATTACATGGCCTAAAATTCACCATTTCCAGGAGAGAATTGTTTATGAATGACCCTGACCTCTGACAACACTTCAGTAGAGAATCTGTTGTCAAGGCACAGCCTTGTAAGAAATGAGGCTTTTCAATGCCCTGTAGAGGCTTTTTTGAAGTCACTTGTTTGAAGAATTTAAATTATCAGAAAAATAAAAATCTGTGGGCCAGATTTCTAACTCTGGCCTTTTTTATGGATGAGAGCAGGAATTTTCTTTGCAAAGTGCTGCAAAATCATGTGCAAGAGTATACAGAGGCAGAAGGAATAAAGTAATAAAAACGTTTTGCCTTTGAACCAAATAGCTTTTCTTATAGTGTGAGACCTTATACCCATGGGAGCTTCTTAATGGACGTCTGTAATGTTGGACAAATATAAGCGACGGTTTTTTTCTTAAAACATTTAAAATCATGTTCTGCTTGTTTTGTGCCCAGAAAGCATGTGGACATTGTTGAATTACTGACTCTAGCACTTACAGGCTAGCTTTGGACTTTGTCCTGAATCAAGTCACTCGTCTCCAGATGGCTGAAGGATCAACAGAAATACTCCAAGAAATGTTGTTCTATAAGTACCTGTATTTTCTTTAAAAATTATGTGCTGGGCCAGTGTGTCTGGTCGTTGAAATGACTTCTGGTAACACTGAAGAGAAAACACTGTGCTTATAGAGTGCCTGTGTATGTGCAAGGGCCTGTTTGTGTCTAAAGGCTCTAAAGTGCTCATGCCACGGGGACCAGCTGTTCTCCACAGCTGTCCCTGGTGCCTGCAGTGCCTGCTCCTGCACAGGCACTCCCTGAGCGAGGGCAGAGGGCAGGGAAAGCTGCACGTTGTTGACTGGAATATTAATTCTATCTCTTGACTTGTTCCTCTGTGGGCCACAAAGATCACAAAAGAAGGTAGGAGACACCAGTGCAAACTGGAGTTTTTCTTCATCCTGTGTAGTGTTGCCACACATCACTGCAAAAGTTTAAATGAACTTGGACTGAAAATACTGAATACAGGATCTGATCTCTTTGCTGAGTGTTCCTTACTACAAAGCTTAGTGACCCACTATGTTTTAATTGGCCTGTGTTGGCCTAAGTGTGCTGTCAGACCTGTATTCATTGTATGTTTTCATCTTTGCAAAGTTCTTAAATGATATGCTTACAGTTTAGTCACTTTATGTTCTGATTTATCCTTTAATTTTATAGATTTTTGTAAACCTTTGTAAATGCTCCAAATTCTTACCCAGGAAAAACCTCAACCTTCTTTTTGGGACTTGAAAAATCAGTGGATGCATAATCCACTCACCTCTCTTGTGTGGAAAGTTTGAGTTTGGTAAATTGTCTTTGTTATTCTGCAGGTAAAGAGCTCCATGAATAATGTATTTTGTGTTCTGAGTTTGCATAAACAACTAATACCATTTATAGCTGAAACTCAGTCAATAATCTTCTCAGAAATGACAGATTAAACAAAGCTTTTTCTTCTGCAGTGGTTAAAAGGCACTTAGTATTTTTTACATTTGTTAAGGTATTGAATCTCCAAATTAATTCCACTTAAGAACATTGGTTCACCTAACTCTTTCAAGGGATGCAGAAATGTTCAACCTTATTTGTGTATTCATCCATCTCCATGCTGTCTCTTGCTCTTGAAAAATAATCTTCCAAGTGCTAACCTAATAGGTCCAAGGTCTTCCATTTCCATAAAATGCAAACATTGTCAGAATGGAGCAGGATTTAGGCAAAGGGGTGAGACCCAACGTGTCTCAGTTCTCACTGTTCCCTCACTGACCTGGGCTCCTTCAACAGGCTGTGCCAGCCCCATGCATAAATGATGTTGCCTGGGTCAGTGTTAAAGCAGTCTCTACTTTAGGATATTTCCTAGACTTCTAGAAGCTCCAAGTAATTTAAATCCTTTAATATAGTTCAAGGGTAAGAGTTGAATGAGGTTCATTTTGGAGCCTTGCCCTTCAGGAGACTTGATTGGTTTCTAACAGAGACAATTAACACTTTCTATGCAGAGTGGCCAATATTAAATTGCTGGACCAAGAACAGTCAAATAAATGATCGTACAGAGATGCATACATTATGTACAAAAGGATGTATGCAAATGTAATGTTTTTGTTTTCTGGGACAGAGAGGTTGCCAGCACATGGTCAGGTCTCAGCAGTGAGAACTTGCATGCACTGAAAGCTTCATGCTTGGAATTCCTTGGGCATCAGAAGCTCACAGCTAAAGCACAAGTAGAAAAGTAAGCAGAAGTCCCAACAAGGACGTGTTAGCTCTTGATGGAAGACCTATAATAATTAGATTCTCAGATGAGACTGACTGCAAAAATGCCAGAGGGAAAAGTTAATGTTCTGTATTTAAAATGGTATTTGGATCCCACCACTAAATTATGTGCTTTATTAAGAATAAAGGGGCCAACACTGAGTGATGCATAACTAGGAGCTGTGTTGAATACACTTGGATGAATTGACATTGACCATAAATATAGTTAAAACTGTATTCCATATATAATGTTATAAATATGAACTATGTTGGTGTAGTTCATCTACTAAAATGCAAGAAAAAACTTTAAAGCAAACATTTAATTGTTAAAGCTTTTCTTCCCTATGAAGATTTACTGTGCATGTTCCTAGAATAAATTGTTTTGATTTTGATAGTCAATGGGTGTTCTCCTGAAATAAATGACTGGGAAATATAATTAGTGTGAAGCACAGCAAAAGCAATATTTAACTGTAACTCCTGAACATAGCCAAGTCCACAGAGGATGAAGTTCACTTGATCATGTGTGCTGTGGATTAATCAGCTTTGCTTCTTTTCATTTTGGAAGCTTTTGCCAAATTACAGGGAAAATCTGCTTTCTACATCTGATGCTGGTAGTTGCTTCTATTTGGAATAATGTATTGTTTCAACAATGTCCAAGGTGTGGGTAGAGCAAAGTGGAAGTTATTTAGGTTAGTCCTTGATAGCTGCATGTCATCTTAGTGAGTCATCAACACTTTTTTATTTTGATATATATATAAATGGAAAATTGCAAATGGATTCTTCTTTTGTTAAATGTTTTATATTCACTTCGCTCATCACAAAGAACAGAACAAACATCCTGAAGCTTTCTCCAAATCCCCACTCATGGAGGACAGACTATAGTGGTAGATGAAGGTAATGTTAAAACTTAATTTTACTATGTAGGGAAAAAACCATTTAGACCTGCTGTGGTAAGGTAGGACATGCTGGCAACACCTCATGCCTCTGTAAGCATTGTTAGGGGCCAAGTGTGTTTCCTTGGTTCTCTAACTGTATCTTTGCTGCAACTCAGAGCAAATCTCAAAGTACTGGTGCCTCTTTTGCAGTTTCTATTAAATTAGACTTGAAATGAAAACAAAGCTGGTAAAAGGGCTGCAGAACCATCCCTGTACATACAAGTGCAGTGGAAAGTTTCAGGTCTGTGCTGCACTGTACAAATTGCCACCTCTGAGATGCTCATTGACCAAACCTCTGTTGCCCAAGTGTGAGCCTTTTATTTGTAGATTTTTTTGGGGTTTTTTTTTACCATTTCTTCTGTGATTAGTCTTATTTTTTTTAAGGACAGTTTATAAGAGCATACTGACAAATCCTTGTCATTTTCACTTCAGGCTCCAAAAGAAAACTTTCTGGCTGAAGTTGGTTTAGAAGCAAGCTGTGATTTTTTTTTTGTCATGCTTTTGTTTGGGTACCTAGACATAGAGGTTGATTTACAGCTTGATTATAGGACTTAAAAAAAAATTTTTATTGGCTGCCCCATCTGCAGGCAGTTACTTTGCTGCAGAGATCAATGGCCTGCAAAAAAGCCACGGTGGAAGGCAGGATGTACAGGGACTGCTGGGGCTTTGTCCAAAATGCTGTCCTGTGATCCCTGAGTCAACTGAGATTAGGGATTTGCGGCTGCTGTGGATTGGTGCTGTGAGGAGCAGCTCTGGCTGCACAATAATGGCCTTCAGCAGTGCACTTCAGTGCCTTGAACTGGGCAGCTTGACATGTTCCAGGTAATTGCCACAGTGAAAATCATTCCAAATTCCTCTTCTCCATGAAGCTGTATTTTAATTCTGGGTGCTGATGTGGGGGCTTTGGGGGTGTCTGGAGGCAGGACAGCCACCCACTGCAGAGGGAAAGGTGGCTGGGGTTGCGTGGCCAAAGAGCCTGAGCATGAAGACAGGAGCTGAGCCCAGAGTGCTCCAAGTTACCTGGGTGCTCACAGCTGGGGAGCTCTCTGTTTTCTGCAGATAATATTTGCAAGTATTGGCTCCTTCAGCCCTCGGTTTTAGATGTGCAGCATGGGGGGCTGCTGTGAAGGTTTGATCAAGTGTTGAGCAGGAAAATGAGCTGTGATGCTCCTCGGCTGCAGGTCAGCTCCTCCTGCCTGAGGGCTGTGCACGGCTTGTGCTAAAGCTCTTCCTACCTGCACGCAGGAAAGCAGCTCAGTGCTGCCTTCGCTTTTGCTGTCTGAGAGTGCAACACAGCGGTGACATTTGAAAAGCCACCAAAGCATAAGATCATTATTTGGTGCCACACACCAGCAAAGCCAATTAATTGGAACAGGAAGTGGGATTTAATGTGCATTTGGGGATTACAAGCTAGCTGGTGGTGTGAGAAATGGATACTTAGAGTTCCCATCTGGTCTGCTCATGCTAAAAATATCTAAATTTCTCAGTGAGATGCTAGTGTTTCACTAAGCTTTCATTATCTAATACCTAATAATCAATACATAACATCAGCAGATGTTGATACATAGATATGTAATGTCAATCCAGAAACACTTTCAGTTAGAAGTGCATTGTGCTAGACTGTACTATAGACATGAATACAGCTATCAATTTTCATGTGTGTTAAGTCTGGGAGAAAACCAATGCTTGACAGTGTCTAAGCCTCTGGACTCCCTTCTGCCTGACAGATTACAGAAGCACATAAATTAAACATCATTGTAGAGCACACATTGGACACAGTGCTGCTGACTACATCTATGCACTATAGATTGAAAACTTTTTTTCTTGTTCATTTTGGTAATAAAAATTGTTACCAGTAAATGGAATTTCTTTCATTTTGATGTGTATGTTTCTAAAATGAGACTGTTCAGGTTGAATTTACTGTGATGGAGAAACAAGTGTATCTAAATTGTTCCTAAAAAGTTTCCCTTCGATAATTTGGGCAAAATAACTGTGACTTGAGGTTTGTTGTCTTACATTGGGGCTTTCTGTTGCAAAGTAAAGTGAACCAGGCAAGCAGTGTCTGCAGTATTTATAGCTACTCTCCTTCCAAAAAATGAATTTTCCATTCAATATGATAGTACATGAGTGTTAAGACCTGTTTTTTTCACGCTTGGGTGGGATAAGCCTGGGTTTCCTGATCCTTACAAGATATTTCCATATTTCTGTTTTAACACAGCCATTCTGCTGAAGTCAATGAAACTAGTCTGTGCAAGTTTATCAATGCATAAATTGTAAATTCAAGCTGGGACTATTGCTGATTCAGGAGATAGGCAGTAAGTGAACTTTCAGAAGTGAAAGAAGAGAAGTTTTTCAGTCATTGGGAAAAAATGTGTATTTGAAATGTTTATAGCTTTGGGGTTTACAGGTTTGCTTGTTGTTTTAGTATAAAATTTCCAGCTAGTGCCACGTTGGCAAACCCTAGAAGTTTCAAAATGTTAATTGTGAATGAGAAATAGTATTTTTTGGTTTCTGGGGTTTTTTTATCCTTTCCAGAATGCATGGTGTTTCCTTCTAGAAAGTTGCTGGACAGGCTATAGAAGTGAAGACCCTACCTACAGATGCCAAATGGATCTGGGGTCTAGTGGTGATTGAAAAATACAGCTGTGAATGCTCATGTGTGTTATATCTGTGAGGAAGACACTATCAAGCACTGGTTAAGCCTCTGGACTCCTTTCTGCCCGAGAGCTTACAGAAGCACATGAATAAAACATCAGTGTAGAAAACGTGGACACAGTGCTACTGCTTGGTAAGGGCTATGTGGGGGCTGTCTAGCAGGGACCTGTTCAGTAAACTAAATAAATAATAACACTAGATTAATTACCAAGTGTTTTCATAAGTAAAAATGTTCAGCTAATGTATCTTACCATTCTCTGAGTGCTCTTGAGGTGCATCTGTGTCTGCCAGATACTGGAGTCTCCTTTGGGGCAATGTTAGGGCAGCACACACATTTGTACACAATCCCATGGAGCTGACTAGGTGTCTGTGGACTCATGCAAAGCTGAAAAGATCTGCATTTATATTTTAGCAATCTTTTCCTCCCCATGCAGTAATTAAGTTATTTCTGTTAATATATGTGATCACAACATGACCTGTATATACTCTGTGTATCATTTTGAGGTTATTTGGCCAGCATTTTGGAGCAATTTCACCCTAAACTTAAATAAACATACTAGTAGGATATATTTTGCTACTGCAGTCTTTGTGCAAGTATATTTTACAGCTGAAGTTATTGATTCAAATGGATAATTTGAAAATCCAGTGTGGGGAGCAGGAGCATAAGGCAGGTGTCCTAGTTGTTTAACCAGAGCGTGCAGTCCCTGACAGCTTTTCTGCTCTATCTGCCAGACCACCTCTCAGACAATTAGCCTGGGGTTCTGAAATGTCACTGTGTTTGGCAACTGTTGGTCTTTAATTACTTCATCCACTTAACATCTTTATAACAGCAAATAGCCATCCTGGTATTTTAATTAGACGTAATGAAAAATGTTCTTTTTTTCTTTTCTGGTTATATTTAAAATCCAGCCTGGCAAATATAAAAACAAAATTAAGTATCTGAAACTGGGGAAATTCTGATTCTTTGTATTAAGATTTTTGAATGCAATAGAATAGAGGGCTTTTTTAATTAAAGAAAATATTGAAAAAGATAATTATCAAAAAGCACAACTATCCACTAAATCTTACTGAACCCACCTCTAAAGCTTTTGTGTCGTTTGCATGTTGCCTCTACCTGAAAGCCTCTCAGCTATATAATAATTAAAATTTAGGAAAAGTTCCTTTTGCCAATAGAAACTGCCATCCAGGTACAGTCACATGCAGCTTTGTAACTATTTTCCCCCTCAAAGTACAGTTAATAGCTGAAAACTTGAACATTTCTTCATTCAGAAACACCCAGAGAGAAACAGTGACAAGTAGAAAACTTCTGTTCATTATTGTCTCAAAGAACAGTCCCAAGGGAGACAAAGCAGATTTTAGGGAGCAAAACATCAGTTTTATAGATAATTGTTATTTGAAACAAAAAAGTTTGCCAGCAGAACAGTGGGTGTAAGTGAAGTGATATCTTAGGCTTATCTGGTCCCAGACAAGGCCACCCTTTGTCAGAACGGCGTCCAAACCAGAAATTTCAGTAATTCAGCATCATCAGTGTAGATGACACATATTGTGGCAAAGGTCTAAAAGTGTTGGACAGTGTCAGGTAGAATGGACAGAGGTCTAAATGTGTTTAATGTGGTCATGCAGGATAGCCAAAGATCTCTGTGTGGAACACTGTTAACACAGAGCTGGTCTCAGATTCCCAGCTGACTTTTCTTCTGTCAGGATGCCTGACAAGGGCTTCAATATCTGCTATGTATAAATATATTGTGAAACCAAATACCATGAGGTATTAGAAAGGACAGATGGGAGGTGGGTTCAATAACAAACTGGAAAAAAATTAAAATGGAGACTTTACCTACCAACAATTCTCAGGTGTGAATTTCAGGAGAGGAGATGCCCAAGCAGCTCATTGGTACTTTTGAAATGTAGTATCAGCTTCCAATAACGTAAGTGTCCTGCTTGAGTACTTGTTTTGTCACAAAACAGGATATGGATTTCAAAAGACTGATCTTGCCTTGTGTCTCATCAGGAGAGGACAGCCTTCCTGTCTTGAGCAACCACCAAGAGGCTTATCACAAGCAGTATGTGGAGCAGAGCAGGGTGTGTGGACATGTTCTGGTGCTGTTTCATCAGTCTGAATAAGTTTGCCTTGCCCATAAAAAAAAATTGAAGCGGTGATTAATATGTTGAATTTTACTTCTGTGATAATTAATTTTCAACTAACATGGAAGTATTGAAGGAATCCTGCAGCATTAGCTGTTGCATTATTGCTGCAGGTGTACTGCTGACATTCGAACTGGTTTTACATTATAATCTTTTTCTTTAGAAATGCTCATTGTAGCAAAGTCCCAGATGAACAGCTGGCCCTCCTCAATCAAAAAATGAGGCACAATCTCAAGGAATTAGCCCAGTGCCTAAGTGCATGCCTTTGAGAGTGGGGACTCTGTGCGGAGAAGAATTTTGGGGGTGGGGGGGCTGGGAGATAGAGTAATAAATAGAAGCAATTTATATGTGTGCATTTCATGAGAGTAAAATCTTTGATGTTATTATTTGAGCAGTTTCCTTACTCCTCTGCGAGTCTGGGAATAAACGTTTATTGGGGAATTTTCTGCCATTATCCCCTCGTATTCATTACTCTGGTTGGCAGAAGAACAACCAGCCTGCATTTACGTCCTGATCTTAAACATGTTGTTAGCTGTTACGTGTCTCTCCAAGTGAGGGATCAGAGGCTTAGCTGTAAATATGAGGAAAGCTCAGGATAAAGCTGCGGATACAGACTTAACCCGAGGTCACAGCTCAGTGAGGGCGATGCCGCCGCGGGTTTTGTTGTTCACTCAGACCTTCTCCTGCCCTCTGCTGGCAGTTCCCTATTGTTACAGGGATGCCCTTACACTGTCCAGGGTTAGTTACCTGCGCCAGCCTGCTGCTTGCAGTCTGCTTAGCCAAACAGAATTGGAATTCTTGTCATTAATGAAATTCCTTGCCACAGGTAACTGCTGTGCCCACTGCATTTGTAATGTTATATGAAGATGCATAAAGTATGGTAGTTTTGGCCTTTGAAAGTCATCCCAAGGTACAGGCTATCACCCAGGGATCAGTTATTCTGTTCTTCAAAACTGTATTTCTGAAGGCAAGCAGGTTTCTGACTTCTGGCAGGCATGCTGATTTGCAAAGTCAAGTACTTTAGGTAAGAAATACCAGCATTGAGGATGTCTGTGCTATTTTAATGCAACTCTTGCCATCTTGTGTTTGATGCCTGTATGTATTACAATGAAGTTTTTCTTCACTGTTTTTTTTGTGGGTTTGTTTTTTTTTTTTCTCCATATTGGTAGACTGCATATGTAATGAACAGTAATTCCATGTATTTGTAGTTTCACCTGTGACATAGCCAAGTGTGGAGTGCTATTCTCCAAAAAGCCTTCAGGTTTAGTTTTGTCTACTTTTCAGTTTCAGAAGAAATGAAGCAAGAAGCACTGATATCTTTGAACTTGGTTCAACTTTTATGCACTGAACGAATAAGGAAAGGGACCTAAAAGGAAAAAAATGTAATTGTAAGCACAGGCAAAATAAAGATTGTGCAGACTGTTTCAATTTGGATACATTCTCATTTCTTAAATACGTGACATTACAGTCTGCATCATCTTTTAGTATTTTCAGAATTGGGTTGAGATATTCAAATGCTTGAGAAAGCCAACCTGAAAAATTGTGCATCAGCTTTGGATAGCAATGGGGTTGCGAGCAAGGCTTTTAGATCCACTTCTACCAGTTGTGTTTGTGAAGAAATCTAAGTAGAGATGAGTTAGCTGTGATTTTATTGATAGGCATAATGGAATGCATTTTTGTTGACAGGCTTCTGAGGTAGTTATTGTAAGCCAGGAGAGTGTTGAGAATCAGTGCAGGATTTTGTGAACATAGCTCATGGACATGAACTCTCTTCCCGTTCCTCTCCATCCCTCCATTTATCCCTATTCTAGTTTCTATACTTTAGGTTCCACCTCTCCATCTGAGTTACATCCTTTGCCACAGAAGACTTTAACCCGTGCTTCTGCTTGTTTCTTTCCCTTTCTCCAGTCTCCTTGTTCCCAAGCTCAGTCTTCTATCTTTGGGCTCTTGATCCATTGGAATTTCACATCCCTCTGCTGCCTCTAGCCTGAGGTGTAGGTTTCATGTTTGTTTGACTTTAAGACCACTGAAAGAGTTTCCACTGGAGCTGTACAATACCTAGGCTGATTCACCTTCTTGGCTATTTATTGCAGACCTCTTCAAAGCAGTTACAAACCTTTGCTGTGGTTGCTTTACTGAGCTGCCACCTCTTTGTCTCTTCCTTCCTTGTCAAATCTGAAAATAAATGTCGGCCAAGCAAGCAAACAAGTGGACTAGTATGGAAATAGGATGAGTCTTTGATAATAAATAAATATGTATTTGACCCACAAATTTAGTTGTAATTAACCAGTTGGGAGCTGTAATCATATTTTTCCAGGGGCCTGGCTGCCTTCAGGTAGTCGCAGTCTGTGTGTGCTGAGGATTAGAGATGGTCTTTGAAGGTGCTGGTTGGGGAAAAAAATCAAGCTGTTATTGTAATGGGGGACAGCTGAGACCCTACCTTTGTCACCAGGCACCAGTGAGGCTGGCTTTCAGCCTTCTTAAAGAGCTGTGCATTTTTTAGAGAGGTACTTCCTATGCAAAATCCTGCAGCACCCTGCTTTTGGAAAGGAACCTGCAAGTATGATTTTCAGGAACATAGTTAGAGTTACAGTCTGTGTACTTTTTCCATTTGTATTTATCTGATAAAATTAACAAGGGCAGTTTTCAGAGCAAAAGGAAGAGAGCTTAATTAGAATTCAGCAACTCAGTGGGAAGCCAGGATAATGATTGCAAATGATGTAAACTGTGCTGTGAGAGGCTATGCCAGTTTGCACTGCAGCACTGCTCAGACCTCAGCAGATGCTGAGAAGGGAGGGCACTGGAGCCCTGTCAGCTGTTTTAAGCTGATGGTATCCCCTGGCTGGTCTATCAAGGCACTCGGTGGCCTTACTCCTGCTGTTGCAGAAGGTCCATCTTAGGTCCCTTTGGTGCTTGTTGCAGGGCATGCAGGCAGGTGACCCCAAAGCACCTGCTGTGTCACACTCTGCCTTCCTCCCTCCTTAAACTGGGCTTTTCAGCTGCTCATGCTGTGCAAAGAACTGGGGTGTCTGGATCCAGGTACAAAACATCCTTGGGCAATCTCCTCCCAAACAAGTATCCTACTTTTAGATACCAACTCCAGGAGGAAACAAAATGTTTCCTGCCTGGGAAAGAAGGCAGGAGGGCTGTTGCTTCTGTAGCCTCATCCAGCAGTAATTGCTGCTTGTTGAAATGCTGAGCAAGCAGGGAAACTGGGGGGGCTGTGGTCAGCCATAAATATGAAGGCTGGGACTCCATGTAGCTGCTTACTGCTTTTCTCAACTACCTTTTTCTTTCTAGCCAAAAAATTTAAAATTAGCTTATTAACAAAGATAAATGCATGTTAATTGCATCCTTATGGTTTTTCCTGAGGAAGTTTCAAGTTTTGAAACAAGCACTAACAGTATGCTTGTTTACTCTGAGAAGAGTCAGGCATTTACAGTGAGGAACCGTGCTTGGAGTTCAGCAGTAGGTGGGAGACTGTGCTCCAGAGGTACCCAAATCCCAGCTCGTTAACCCAAGGCATACAAGAGCAAAATTTGTTTTCTTATTGCAGTTGTTAAATGCAGTAGTTATGATTTCTTTTTGATGGATGATTTTAATTTCTTTTGGATCTTTCTTTACTTTTGCTAACAGCTTTTTAAGGCTTTTTGTTTTCCCTCCCCCTGTCTTCAGCTATTGATGGATTTCTGAAAACTGATGAAAGACAAAGACTGGCAAAGGAAAGAAGAGAAGAAAGGGAGAAATACCTTGGTAAGCTGACAGGAGGTGGATGTATTATTTTTATATATATGTTTTAATAGGCTTAGCTAACTAACATAGCATTTTTTGTGTTCTGAATTTTAAATCTTGTTGTTCAGTTTTTTCCTGGTCTTTATCACTTCTTTTAACTTAAATTATAAGAAATAATCTGTCTTTCTGCATTTCCAGTCAAATATTTAATATTTTATATTTACAAGTTGACTTTCTTCTTTGATTTGTGTGCCTTTGAATATAGGTTTATTATGAAGATACTGCTGTCATGATCCTGGTTTGTGAAAATACCAAATAAGCCTTGAATAATACTCAGAATAATATGTAGGATGAGTTGGTAAAGCAACCTCAATTTTAATCTGTTCGGTTTTAGCCATATTGAAATATATAATAGAGTTAAGTACAGCATTAAAGTGTGTACTTTTCTGTAAGATGTAAAATGGTTAATCTTTCAGGAGAATGACAAACCACATTATTCAGTTCCTGAATAACATGAGCGATTTTGTTTCAGATTTTGTTTAAAACATGCAGTTATTTTTAATCTATTAATATGACCGGGGAAATGTAGAAAGAATTGTAAAATATACATGTAAAAAGTATATATATTTAAGGGGAATAGGTGTATACCCAATTAAAATATACATATATATGTGTGTGTGTGTATATATATACATAAATGAAATTTTCTGTTCAACATTGATTTGGACTTCCTATATCTCTCTCTGTATATAAAAAAGTGTTGAACAGTTAACTTCATTTCTCCTCATTGTAATGAGAAAGGTCAGTAGCACTGTCCTAGAGATAACCTGACAATACCTAGCAGAAGGAATTGTCAGTGTTTTATGATTTTTGTAAAATCTAAGATAAGCATATATTTTGCAGAAATGTCAACTAAACAAGTATGGGCACCTGTCAAAGAATCATAGGAAGATACTGTTTTACTTGCATTAAACAAACTGTTGACAATTTCTTTGCAAAGTCTGGGGCTTGAGACCACTGACTCAACATTTTTAATTATCATGGGCTTGATCAGCACGATTCCTTTTGGTAGTTCTGGTGAAAATCTGCTGTTCTTTAGCTCTTAATCTTGCCCGAACTTCTATCTATCTGGGACTTAATTCTCTTCCAGGTACACTCAATCTGGGCTATCTCTTCTTTCCTCCTGATAATCCTTTCTTTTCTGGTTCCCAAGAAAGTGATACGATGGTTAGATTGGGAAGGACTTGGAGTAGAAGAGATGAGAAGGAAACTGAAACCTGGAGATATTGGGAGTGGTTGGCCCAGGGGATGTGGAAGGTGGTGTCTGCAGTTTTCTCCCAGACATCATATATGCCTCCTGGAAACATATTTCTTTAGAGTTAAGACCATTTCTGTAATGGGGAGTTTTGGATTTTGGTTACAGTTTGACCGTGAGAATTTTCTTCTAGAAGTTCAGATAAAAGCATCGTGTTCCCCCAAAGCTCAGATCTTTAAGCAGTCAGGTACTATGGAGCAATATGAAGTAAGCAACAAGAATTGTATGTGTGTCCATGATGACAGAATTGTTTACTTCTCTGTCCAGAATCAGTCCCAGGTTTCATCCACTTACTCAGAAGGTAATCTTAGCACAATCTCTGGACACTTCACTTTATTTTTGGTTTTTATGAACTCCAGCATGCTTTTTTCACCTGCTCTACCTGATGTGGCTAGCAGTTGGAATAATTAATGCCTGATGACTTGTTATCCACTGTCTCTGAGGTGACTTTTTCTGTTGACAAGTCTCAACTTCATGCATTCAATCCAGATGCACTGCAACACTGACCTCATACCATCTGTCTTGAGTGGGGAGGATGAGTGGATCAACTGTATTTCTAACAAGAATAAGCTAGAAGGTGTTCTGGAAAGCAGGCTGAATATGAGGAAGAAGTATTGTAGGATTCTGTATTCAAGGGAAAGAAATGGATGTTGGAAAAGGATCTGGGTATTGGGAGGACTCTGATTTTCACCCAAGGGAGTGAGGATGGAGTGGGGCTGAGAGGGACTGAAAGTCACAGCTGTGGTTAAAGAGCCTGGGGCCAGGGAGTGAGAGGAAAAGGCTGATCTGAGAAGAGGCTTTTGGGATGGCTGGGCAAGAGCCTAGGAATGATGGGAAGATAATATGAGAGAATTAGAAGAGTGATGATATGCTGCACAAGGAAACAGGAGCTGAAGAAACACAGGCTGAATAAGTGAGCAGGAAGAAGGACTAGCTCTTATATAAATAGTGTTAATTCTGGCTTTCCCTGACTTTCAAGTTCTTAGCCTGGCAATATTCCTTCTATGCTATTGGCTTTATGTGTGTTGGTATGTGACACTACAGGCTTGTGTGTATATAGGCATGCTTACTGAACTCCTCTTTCCTGCCTTTTTATGGAACACACTTGCATGGGATTTTTCCTCTCAATTTGCCACGTTAATTCCTGCTACTTGTTCTCCCATGTACACCTGAAGCAACGGTCCAGTATGTATTGTTGCAGTCTGAGTTTCTGAAACATCAGGGTAATGCCCCATGAAGATTATTGCTCCAGTTGGAAAAAACAGTTGGGTAAAACCTCAGTAACAGAAGTAATTTCTTTTTTCATGTGAAGAGGCAGAAGTGGGTAAAGATGTAGCACCAAATCACGAGCTGAAAGATGTATTTTTGAAACTTCATAGAAAACTTAGCATATGTTGTTTATATGTGTCTATTTTAAAGGCAGCTCCATAACAAGAAGGACAGTTTTAAAGAAGTCCCAAGGGCTTTTGCTTTAATATATATAGCTAATTTCATTCAAAGCTTACTAGGAGCAGTATGTCTGAAAAATTAATTTGGCTTTAAGCTTCAGAGGGACTTGAAACAAAATAAATAAATAAAATTTGCCAAACTGTTCTGTACACTGTTTTTACATAGGTAAGGGGTGCAAACTGACACCTTGTGTACAAGGGCTTCCCTATTTATTTATTGAGCAAATTCCTTAGATGTACTAATAATTTCAGCCCCTCTGGGCACTATATTTTTAATCTTAGTGGACTAAAACCATGTGTACTTGTATTTGTTATTTTACACTATTTTTTCACGTTACCAAGTGATTTTAAAATAGAAGAAAATTGGCATGATGTGAAATGCACCTTTTTCTCTGCACAAGCTGCTAGGGAGCAGCAGATACTGGAGAAGGAGAGAAGAGCAAAACTTCAGTATGAAAAGCAAATGGAGGAGCGCTGGAGAAGACTGGAGGAACAGAGGCAGAGAGAGGAGCAGAAGAGAGCAGCTGTGGAAGAAAAACGGAGACAAAAGCTTAAAGAGGAGGAGGTGAGGTCCACTGGGAGGTGTATGGCAGCAGTGAACATGGCTGAATATTGACATGCATTAAATGATTGGGGGTGGGGGCAGGACTGAAGACATGTGAGCAATTACTGCAGGAACTGCAGAGCACATCACCACAGCTCTAAGTAGTCTACCACTGTACAGCAAAAACACTTTCCAAAACAATTTTTTAAAATTTTTGTCTGATCTTCTAGAATAGCCATCTACTATTGCAAACATATCTGGGACTCTGATTGTCAAATATAAAGCACCAGCCTTCTGGAAGGAAGTCCTTAAAAATGAATGTTTCCAAAAAGGAAAAGATTTTTCTTACTGTTCTGTTTACTGTCCATGAAACAGAGTGTTTGTGAAAATATGTTCTTCATTTTTCTTCAGTGACAGAAACTCAGAAACCTGTACTTAAAGCAGTGAAGAATCTAGGCTGTTTTCAAATTCTAACATAAAACAGAATCACATATTTTTAAGTATCTTCATGCCTTTCCTCTCTTCTATGCTCCCTGCTGAGATCATTTAAGGTTCTTTTTTTGCTCTAGTGAGTCCAATTTCTGGTACAGCTCTCTGAATGCAGGGTGTGTGTGTATATCTCTGCATGACATTATGTGGAGAACACTAGCACTGCTACCCACAACTGATAAAGAATTAATGATTTTTGGAAAAGGGGGCAGTGGTTTAAAAAAAAAAAAAGCCAGACGAGAATATTTCCTCAATTGCTAGATAAGAAAAGCTTTAGAAATCCATTTTTCTGCCCCTGTCCTTTCACCAAAATAACTTTGCAAAACAGGTAAAACACTTCTGCATGACTTCACAATAACATACAGCTGTTCACTGAATTTTTTGTTTTATTTTTCACTTTACTTGAAGAGAAGATTGTATCCTGTCATTCGTTGTTCAACTTTAACATACTCATTGTGGCTTCTATGTAATGGCTGAGAATTAATTTTAAAATATTTTGTCATGTGGTTTGCTTAAAATTCTTTTAAGAAAAATGGGAGAAAGCAGAAACAAAGGGTAGGAGGGTTCTATCTTGTGGTAGCAGCATTGAAGTCATGAGCTCCTTCCCCATCATTTTCTGCTGTAATAAGGGTTTGCAGCTAAGCAAAATCGATTCCCTTTGTGAGGGTTGTAAGGGAAAGGGGCAAGTACAAAAACGTGCAAAACCCTGTCCTCAAAATTTTCAGCAGAGCAGGACAGAAAGGTGGAGAGGTGTAGGAAGAACAAGTATCTGCCAGCTTTCCCTGCATTCATGGTCTGCCTTTGCTGAAGAAATGAGAGCAGAGTTGCTGGGTGTGAGAGGCTGTGACAGGGCAGACCCAAAGCATCTGTTTAGTGAGTGACCCCATCTCCAGTTTTAACACCAGTTTACACTGACTGGGTACTACAGTACCCATTTTACTTGCTCCTCAGGTGTCTGAAATGACAAGTAGATTTTCTTCCTTGCTCTCTGCCTTACTGGTTGTCCTTTATATTTTCCCTGAAATATTTTCCTTGTTTTTAGCAGAGCATAAAGTAGTGCACATTCATGACAGGAAGAGGTTATATAAATCTCTCTACAAAATATTATTGTTGCATCTGAGTCTTAGAAAACTGATGGGGACTTGTTGGCTCCTATATCAGAGCATCCTCTGCTTGACTCTTTTGATTGCAAAGGACTTTTTAAAGAGGTGGCTAAAATTTGATGTATTTTGCTTACTTTTCCCCCCTCTACAATGCCAGACAAGAGATGGTAGAATCAAGGTATTCTATCAGAGTTCTTTGGGGCAGCTGGAGCTTGTTGCAGAGCATAGTGAAAGTGTCAGATTTTTCAGAAGGAACTGAATAAATAATGTTTACGAATTATTCTGTGTACATTGACTGCATCTTTCTTATCTACAGAGGTCTTCAGTATCTCTGCCCTTCCCTTTGTATTACTTTTAAAGCTGCCTACTTCTTTTAGTAAAGCAGTCTTTGATCCTTGAGGAAAGTAATGTGTTGTTCTACAGAAGTGATTTAAAAGTTTCTTTTAACAGGGAACTGGACAAAAGTAAAGCTAGTCCTTTTTCAGTTGGAATAATTTTTTTCTTGAACTTCCATGTGACTTGGAAATACCTTGTGAATAGATATGTAGCTGAACACAGGTTATTGGGAAGAGATTGTTTTGGTGCATGCACGCTATTTGTTACATTTATAAAAAGTATGCACTTAGACATGAGAGTGAAAAGCTCTCAAGATGTTGTAGCTTTAATTACTTACTCTACTCCACTCCAAAGATGAAGCCAACTGATATTGTCAGGAAACCTTGAGCTACTTACATACAGTGCTATATATAAAGTGAGGAGGAAGAGATGGTTTGGGGCTCTTTCAGATGTTTGTCTTGCAATATAAGGAGATTGGTTTAGAATTATTTGCACGAATTATTTTAAGTCATAATACTTGAAACATTTTTTTCCCTTGGCACATCTGTGTTATATTTACACAGAGGAAAGGAAAGAACTTAGTTGTAAGAAAACAAGTCATTTGACTGAGTTTTGAGGGATGGGTTTGTATTTTTATTCAGACAGTACAAGTGCCTATTCTCTTGCTGAGGAAAGCTTGCATGAGTAACTGGATTTTGGAAAGTAATGTATATTTTAGGTGCTAGCAGTAGATGTCTCTCTTATGATTTTTTTCATTCTTAGTTTAACCTACATGCAGTGCTTGTGCATTATAGGGTTTTTTGTCCAAAACCTCACTATATCTTGAGAGCAGACATTGTTTCCTCTGTCTGTAGCTGTTGAAGTTCCCAAATGAGATCACATGCATAGTCTGATATGTTGTCAAGAAGGTGCTTCATCTATAACATAGACTGGAAGGGTTTTCCACATTGCTGATGAATGAAAGCTTTGTCTTGTGGTTTAGTTTTAGTCATGGAACAAATTATTAATGTATGAGTTGTTTAGGCTATGCTTGCTTATGTCTTATTATTTTCTTTGGCTTTTTAGTTTTGTGCCAACTTAAAATGTTTATTAATAACTATCCTTTCTTTGTGAAAAGCAGCCTTCATATTGTTCTTTATGTAACCTGTATCTGCAGAGGTTTTATGACTTTTAATTATATTCTATAGGGCTCTAATGAAAGGCTCTTTGCAAATGAAAATGAATAATCCTCTCCAAATAATATAACTGAAGATTTCAACCTCAGATTGTAGGGTAGCATGGGCTTTCAAATGTGTATGAAACGTCATTTAATTTCTTTAATCTATTTCAGCATGCATTTTATTCTTGAAACAACTTTGATAGTAGGTGGTATAAGTGTATTCTTTGGTTTGCAGTTATAAAATATTGCTTACTCCAAGCATCATTAAATAACCCCAAACAAGACAGCAAACAGAAATAATTGAAACATGAATGCTTTAATCCTATCTTTTTTGATTAATGAATAACAATGTTAATTAGAAATGGGAAAAAAATGGTTCTGTGTAAGAGTATGCTTTAATGAGAAGGAAATGGGAGGGTGATTTTACTTGGTAAAGAGTGTGGGTAGAAGGATTGACTGGAGCATGCTGCATAGTAGAAGAAAATAGTGAAAAGAAACACACTGCAGAGAAGAAGTGGTGATGAAATAAGTGAGGTTTGAAAAGACTAAGAAAAGGGAATCAAACAGAATTAAGTCAGAGAGGTGGGAAGCTAAAAGTAAAAAAACAATGTGATGCAAAGCCTGCACACACAGGATCTAAATATGAAACTTGTATCATCAAGTAGTAAGAGAAGAAAGAAAGACTAGCAAACTAAAGCAGAGGGCTGACTTCAGATTGCAGAGAGTGGAAGATTGTTCAATTTTCACAGGCAGGGTGTGTGCAAGAAGCCAATGGGGTATTCAGGGCTGTGGGGGGTTTCTGTGCTCTTGCAGAAGAGGCTGCGCTTGAGCCTTGTGATGCATCCATCGTTCGTTTGCTCTGTAGGGAGAAGGAAAGAGGCAGAGCTCTCATTTTCATGCCTGCCTGGACACTGATGGCACTGAGTAGACAGAGGAGGGGGATGAAGGGGGGAGGGAGGGCAGGGAAGCAGCTGCCTGCTCTCAGTGGTCTTTGAATGATGTTACCTGATAGACCGTGAGCTCACAGCACAACTGAAAGATCTTCCTGGAGACAGAAGCAGAAACTGTAACAGCAGGGTGGATCACCTGGCCAAAAGGTAACAGGGATAGGAGAGCTGGGAATGGTAGAGGATGGAAGAATTTCCTTTTTTCACTCTTTGTATAGAGAGTAATAGACTATTTTATAGCACAAGTGATTTGTAATGAAATTAGAAGAGAGCTTAAAGATTAAAAGGTAGCGGCTTGCACTTGATACTGATGGGTAACTGCTAGCAGGGTTGGATGAGGTGGAAAAAATGAGCTCAGAAATACATTACTGCAAATCATGGTAGTAGAAGAGATTCTTCAAAGATGTGGAAGAGGCAAAAGTATATTTTAGATAACCAGAAGATGATGATCGGACATCTGGCAATGTAGAAAGTCAATGACTGAGGTCAGAAGCCCGGGAAGGTAAGACAAAGTTTACAGGTACAGGTATAAAAGTGTGGGTATCACTGGAGGTGCCTGATGTTAGGGTCTGGTGTGCTAAAGGAGCTCCATCAGAGACAACTGGCTCACCACCAGTGCAGAGCCTGAAGGAAACACACTTGAACAAAGACTGAAATTTTTTGGTAAAATAGTTCAGGAAAGGCAGACCAAAGGCATTAATCAGTGAGAGAAAGTTATCTGGACAAGAGATGTATGAAGGGTTTTTCACACAATTTATCTGAGCTGCCAAAACATATTTGAGATAGAGCAGGGGATTGATAAAAATCAAAATGGGTATGATGTAATCACAGAAGCCTGCAGGATCCAGTTTGAAGTGGAAAAGAGTAGGAGTTTTATACTAGACCCAAAGGACATAGCAAAGGTAATAAGGAATAGCACCAAAAATACTAATAGGGTCAAAGGGCTAAAACTCCCTGAGGCAGGAGCTGGAGGCAACAAGAGTAGACTTATCTTTCACAGTAGGGGTTGGGCTGCTGAAATGTGAGGGTGAGGAGGTTGCCAGATGCAATGAATGAGGTACTGGGAGGAGGAAAGGAAGAGGCTGTTAGATGATGGAATTGTGGGTGGGGAAGAAGCACATTTTATCTGCTTGAAAGGAGGAAAAGAAAAGGTGCAGGGATCATTGCCACTATAATAAATCACTGAGAAACTAGGAGAGGGAGGAGGTGGGAATGAAACTCGGTGGAGGTCTTTGATAGTCAGGAGGTGATGGAGAGGGAATAAAGTGACCATACATAGCTGTAAGTTAGAGGTCGAGCAAGATTTAGGAAGAGAAAAAATTAATTTCATTCTTCCTCCTAACTCATGGAGAAGAACATGAGGATAGCGAGGAGAAATAAAGCAAATCTTGGAGCAGTATGATGTAGGCATGCACTAAAATAAATACACAGAGAAGAAAAAAAATCAGAAGTTCTTAATTCCTAGACTTAAGGAACATAATAGAAGAAAGGAGGGATTTTTGTAAAAATAAATAAATAAGTAGGGCATCCTGCAAAGTAACCTACTTTGGGTTTGAAGTGATCATTTATCTGAGTGACTAGGTGGAGCCACTGGCATTGCAGCAATTTAACTGTGCTCAGAAAGGGATGGGAAAGAATCCTGATGTCTGCATAGACAAGAAGGAGTTAATGCTTGTCGAGCATTATTCTTATACAAATTAAGTCCAGAGCACAGCAGCAGCCTCACCAGCAGGAGCAGATGCTAGGCAGTGATGCAACCTGTGTTATTTACTTAGGCCTCTGTAGTGACCTCAGTGGCTTGCAGACAAAGGATACACATATCTGGAGGTAGGTAGCATGCTGATACCTTCTTTATTCAGTTCTTTTTCTTTTACTGAGAGCCAGTTCCTGTAATCATCTTGCGTGGAGCAACAGGGGGACTGTGTATTTTTAGCATGATTTCAGAAGGCGGGGGAAGGAAGCCCCCGAAGAACTGACTGAGATTTGTGTCTGGGTTTGTACCCGAATCACCAGGAACGTTTAGAAGCCATGATGCGCCGGTCCCTCGAACGCAGCCAGCAGCTGGAACAGAAGCAGAAGCGATGGTCGTGGGGAGGAGCACTGGCGGCAGGCTCAGGAGGCAGAGATGGTGAGTGAAACAGGCTGCCTGCATTGCAGATCTGAAGTGCAAAATGCATGAGACTGTGGAGATAGTAAGTATGATGGGTTTATAGTTAGGGTGGTACCCTAGGGGCTGCTGCCTTGAGGCGTGAATAAGTGCTTTGTAATTGCTTGTCGGGCTTCCTCTCCCTACTACTTTCTGTGGAGACAGGTTCCTCCTAACTTTAGGAATGCAGATCATTTTAATAGAGTAACCAGAATCTGTTTGGAGGATGCTAAATGCTAAAATTAAAATTGATGCACTGTCTCCCTTATTAGCTTCTTACACATTATCTTTCTGTGCACACAGTTAGCAAGTTTAATATTCACCAAAGGACTGAGTGCTGTCTAAGGCTTGCAGAAGATGATCTGTTTTTGTTTGGTACTTCTAAAAACCTGATGGGAATTTCTAGATGAGTATGCAGCATGTGCAGTTTAAAATAGTTCGGGTTTTTTCTCCACGCACATTCTGTTACTGCTATTTTTGCTTTGACTTCAGAGGAAATTCTTTTTATTACATAATGAGTCATGTGCTGCTTTTATATTTCAGAATGTTTTTTCTTTTAAATCATACAATTTATTTGAATTTATCAGGTTTGAATAAACTGATGTTATAGGGAAAACATCCGTGTTTGGGTGTTGATGAAATATAACAATTACTCTCTTTTAAACAGTGTGTAAGTATACTTAACTTTAAAAAGACAAACTGTTTCATATCATAGTTTTCATGATACATCATTTTAAAAGCCAGGAAATTAAATGTATATAACAATGAAAGAAGTCTTTCAAGAAAGAAACCAGTTTTCTTTGTGATGCAGTTTGTGTTTAATTCCTGCTCCCCCAACTTATACAGTAATTTCTTTCACCTCTTTTTGCTCTGATTTCTCTGCTGTATAGGTGAATCAGAAAATACCCCACCCCCTGTTCTAGGTTTAGCTGCCAACACCCTTCCTCCAGACCCTGTGACCTCTACTGCTCCTGCTGATTCCTTCAATGGTATTTCAGAGAATCACAGCACCATCGTGTCTTGTTTATAACTGTTCTAATCACTGTAATCCATCCACTGATCTTGTTCTTCCTAACCACTGTTTTCTTACCATTTCAGTCTGGTGCTCTACAGTATTACCCTTAATGATGTAAACCAGTGTCTTTTAATTTCCTTTTAATTTTGCCATGGTGAAGCACTGCATGCCTCACATTCCAGCACAGTAGAGGCATTTCATGGTTTTCTCAGTAACTGTAGACTTCTACTGCTCAGATTCTCATGTTTGTTAATTCTGTGGGTACTCTGTGTATGTGTGTATAATTGTACATATATTTGACAGTTCTAATGGACGTGCACAGGTGCTGTTGAGGAAAATTTCAGTTGCACAGTAAGAAAATGTGTTATGAAGATCATGTTTCATCAAAACAGCCTTGTTTTTCTATCTCAAGGGCCTCCTTCTGCAGTATTTTATGAACAAATAAATTTGGTATAAACAGCCATGTTACGTTTTCAGCCTCCTGAAATGAATTTTGGCCAAACTGGTATTTTGAACAAACTCAAGTGGTTGACATTGTTTAAGCAATCATGTTTTGTATTGTTCAGTTATCTTTTTTTCTGCAGGGTTTTATTTGTGGTTTGTTGAGGCTTTAAAATTATTATTCCCATAAAAGGACTCTGAAGTAGATGAGTCCTCCAAAATTACAAATGGATTGCATATAGAATTTCTGATTTTGATTGCAAATGTACTTGGCATTTTGAAAAGAAAACACAGCCTGTGCTTTTGAGAAGTAGGTTCCTTCTGTCCCTCACGGGAGGAGTTAAGCTTAGCTATTGCTCCTGCAGAATTTACAGTAAGTGTTGTTCTGCCCTATGATCTCACAAAACTATTATTTCTGTGCAAACAGATTCAATTTTTTACTAATTGTTGTTCATGTGCAAATGTATTTGCCTGTGCAACTGATGTTTTGCAGCATACCAGCATTATATGTGCTTTTTAAAAAAACAAAGGTAGTGAATGGTATTGTTTACTGTAGTAATGGAGGCAAATCTTGGAAGCTTGTCCATCTATTATCAGATGGACATAATAGGGAATGCAGTAACTTAAAAGGTGTGGAGTTAGGACCACATACATGTCTCTAGCTGAAAGTATTTTTGGTTTTGAAAGAAATAAAATTCAAAGGTAGGGGACAAAGCATTTGTGCTTTTAGCTTCTGAGTATCAGATAGTGATCGTCATGTACTAGTACTCTGTAGTAATACCTGAGTAATATTTCTCTTTCATTCAGTTGAATAAATGCCAATGTAGGAAATGGATATTGTGCTCAAACAGACTTTGTCAAATGGTATTTCAGAAGAACAGAGGTCTATTTTTTTAAATTTTAATTCTTCATGAGCACAAAAAGATAAAGCCAAATGGCTTTATCAGTCATTAAAACAGTGAGGTCTCATACAGATGCACAAATGTTGGTTATTTCATTTTCTCATTAGAGTAATATCTCATATGAACCCCAGCTCTTCCAGACTGAAGTTAGAGAGGAGGGGGAATGAAGATGAGTTCAGAGCTGTCATGTGTGCAGTTTGTTTTCTTTGGGTAGCTTCATGCTCGTGCTGGTATGGAGTGTCTTGTATCAGAATAGCTTCACTCGTTCAGACGTGATATACAATTATTTATTAGTGTCAATGTGAAAAATAGGCTGTTGTGAAACTGGAACGTTGAATTCACAAGCAGAAAAGTTGCATGCTAAAGCATGTGTTGTGTCATAGAGTGCTGGTCCTCAGCGGTCAGAAAGAGCTCATCTCATGCCTGTTCAGTTCTATGATCAGTGCAAGGGCCACAAATGTACAAGAGTACAAATGCAAGGTTAATTTTTGGAGTTTATTAACACTGTGGTGTGAATACAAATATCTTCAATGCATTTCTCTGCAGCATGTGACAAACTTTCAGCTTCTACAATGAATCTGCCAAAGCAAATGGAGTCTCCAATCAGCAAACGCCTCTCGTCCTCCACAGCGGCCATAACGCATTCCCCCGACAGAGGCAAGTGAACACGCTGGTCTCCTGCCAGCATAAACTCTCCTTCTGCTTACAGCACTTCTGTCCATAGGGCTTTGTGGTTTGCTTGTGTCTGTTATTCAAAGGAATTCAAACATCTGAGAGGTTCTGTATTAGTAACATGGTTCTGCAGCCTGTCCCAAGGCTGGGCTGCTGTGCTGGAGATCATAGTCCAGCAACAAATGCCGTGGGTTTTTTACTGATTCTTTTCCAAGTTTTGATACTTCAGCAAACAGGGTTGTAAAGGCTGTGACTGCAGCAATTTCCTGTAACTGTGCTGGTTGTGACCTTCTGGAAAAATAAGGAAAAGAAAGCAAACCAAAGGGGTGGCCTGGCAGTAGATATGGGATGTTCCATAGGCAGAGGCTCATCTCCGAGATGAGTCACCTGGGACATTTGAATCTGGTGGCCAGAGTTGTAGAGCCTGCTAATTTCTTATGAAACTGATCCTCAAGAGACTCTGCAAAAGATATCATCTTGTAGGATTAGTGGTTGCTAAACACTACAAAGAGGACTGAAGGGTTTATCTCACTGTGAATTCCTTGGATTTTTAGGTTTATTTTGTGTTTGCTTTTTTTCCTTCTACCCCACTTTTTTAGAAGTCTAATGAGAAAAAAAATATGTTTACTGAAATAAATTACTATGAAGGCTTGTTTCTAGAATGAAAAAGGGAAGGTAAATTTATTTTAATTTTTGAATTGCTTAAGCTCATCAGCAGCTTTGAGGTTATTGTGACAGATGGCTATATATACATGTAATAGGAACATCTATAAATATGTCTTATAGAGTTGACACTTATATTTATGGAGTAGGAAGTAATGCAGGCATATCGTATAAATAAGACTTACGTAACGTGGTGAGATGGCAGATTTCAAATGCAGTCCTAGCACGGGTGGCACAGCAGTGAGCAGCTGCACTGTTCTACCAAGTGTTTTACCTTTCCTACTGGGGAAGGAGACACACTTTTTTCGTGCTGACTCATGAAAGCAGCCATTTTGCAGAATGGAACATGCCTCTGAGTAAAAACAAAATACAACATGATCTTAACCTTACTGTGTGTAATGTATAAGTGGGAAACTTAAAACAATGGAGAAATGAGAAGGTTTTTTTCAGAGGGAATGAAAATTATCCTCAAGTATTTTAAATCTCAAAAAGTTCAGTATTTTTTTGTCATTTCATTAATCATTTCATCATTTTGTTTCAGTTATTTTAATGTAACACTGTTTTATTTCTTTGCATTTTAAATTTTATTTTATTTGCTCCCATCCTTCAGCTCACCGCATGCATCTTAGTCCAATGGAAAACTTTATTGTTACTCGACTGCTGACTCCCACACAGTCATCTTTAGCCAGAAGCAGAAGTACATTAATGCTTTCTGAGCAGTACAATACTCCAGGTAAAAATGTGACTTCCTCACTTTAAACCATTGAGGTATGATTTTAGCTACATTTATGTAGCTGCTGGAAGAAATGGAGTACTATGAAACAAATGACAGTTTACAGGATAGTACAAAATCAATGATGAACAAGTTGTTTCAGATAGAAATGTATTTAAAATCTTTGAAAAGCACGTTATCTTGTCTGTGCTGTTCTCAGTATCTGTTTTAGAAAAAAAAACCCATTAAAACTGCAGACTGTCAAAAAAAGAAGATACTCATTTAAGAAACAGGTTTTTCTACAAGGATGTGACAAATCTCAGAGGCTTTGATTGATTTATTAATGTCAGCCCTGTCATACCCGAATAGTATGTAGAACAAAAATCCCAGTGCACTACCAAGTCTTAATTATTTTTACCAGGGTTCCAGTTTCTATCTGTTAAATATGTTTTTTCCTTTAACTGTGTGACTGTGTGTACGTGACGCCTATATATGTATATAGGTGTACATACACATATGGAAAAACAGAATATTGATAGGAAGGTGTTAGTTCCAGAAATTATTGATCTTTAAGGGATGATAGTTACCATTCCTATGTGTAAAGGGTATACTAACAAAACCATTATTTTGCAAGCATCTACAAAAATAATGTTTCCAGTCCTGCTAATACTTAGGCAAGTGCATGACTTTGAGTAATTTCTGCTTATAAAGCCATACCTGGTCGTAGCATTGGCTGAAACAAGCTCTTTTTACTTTTAATAGAACAAACAAAAAAACTGCCCCAAAGCACACACCTAAATGCCTGTCTGCAAAAGGAAACACTTTTCCAGGCTTAAACTATCTTCATGATTAATGTTTTCACACATGTTGGTTAAAATAGGCTTAAGTTCTGCATCTGTGCTTTTCATGCAAAGCTATTTTAAAACGAATTGCTAAGTAAACCTACTTTCCCTTGTGTGTTACTTCTCTGTTCAGTGCATAGGGACACTGATATTGAATGCCTCTAAAATTGCTTCCCTTGTTTCTACATTAAAAACAGCCTCTACTGGAAGCAGCAATGTTTTCATATAGTACTTGAGAAAGTTCCCAGTTTGCTTACTGCTCAGGGACCAACTACTGCCAAGAGCGAGCAAACCCCAACTCAAATTTAGATCAGTACATTCTGCTTAAGATTTTGAGCTGAATTGCTGCGGCCACGTATGGATGATTTTTTCTGTCTTGTATTTGATATCAAAGAAATCAAAAAGGATGACTTTTGTCCTTCCCTCACTCATTTTGTTTGTAAACTCTCAGGTTTATCTCTCTTCATCACAGGATCTTTAAAGGAACACACTGGCATGTCTGATAAGGGTACAATTTGTTCTGCAAACTGCTTTTTCATTGAGCTGGAACAGGGTAGCTGATTTTGGGAACAGATTTTTGAGCATCTTCTTGTCATTTCCCCACAAGGCAATCAGGCTGTAGCACAGGTTGCAAATAATCTCAGAGGCCATTGACATTTTGTCACTAATTGCCAGCAAAATAGTTGAGGGAGATCTCCCATTTGTCATGTACTTCTCACGTAGAAGTAGCTTTGTGAACAGGGATCTTCCTTCACAAGAGCTCATACTGTGCTCCTGTCATTATGCTGGGGTCAAAATTTGCTCTGCTACTGAGTTTTCTGTAAGCTTAGAAATAAGGAGCCTCAGTTTCAGACTCTACAGCAACACATTATTAAGGTCACTCAAAGTCAAGGTATTAAGACAAACAGTTGTTACTGGATGCACAGTTAATTCTTTTAACAGGGGAAGCGAAAATATTTATTTTAGGCAGCTTTTAAATTTCTGAACGTTTTTGTTAATATACAGTGACCTTATGCCAGTTGGCTGGAAAATGGATCAAAGAATACAAAGGTCCAATTGAACTTCAAAGCATTCAAAAAGGCTTCATAAAAATTTTATTAGGGCTGCCTCCAATAAAAAATTTTTGAATGTGACTTTATTTACAATAGTGCATAATTACTGCTTTTTCAAAGTCAATAGTCAATATCCCTCCTGACTTTGGTTGACTAAAATTGGAAACACTCTATCACTTGATTGCAATTAGTGTCTGTCTTATTGATAAAACATCTACTCTGTTGATTGTTCTGTATGTATGTGAAAGTTTCATCTTAGAAGTCAATATGAACAAAATCAGGAGTAAAATATCCCACTTTAAAAAAAATCTTGTTCATATTGCAAATAAAAAAAGGTTGCCCTGTAAGCTGTTAACGCATGTGTCACACTCAAATTGATGTCTCCCTCAAATAACAATAACTGAAATACCTACAGCAGCATTTAGTTTAGGTATGGTGGTTTTTCTTGTTAGTCTTTCTGATTAAATATCATTTGGGAAAGTAATTAACATATTTAGGAGCCTTTGCATGTTTAGCTTTAAAAAAGATAAAACTCCCTGTGCTTCTGTCACCTTTCCTGTTTTGCAGTATGTGTTCAAAGGTCACCCAACTAGCATTATCTGCTTACTCTTTTTATCATATGCAAAGGAAGGTGGACTTCTAAGAAGAAAAAAGAGTGACAGTATTAGTCAGGTGATTCAAAACGTATATGAGTAAAAGAGCAATGTTTAGAGAACTTCTTCCTATAAAATGTTTCTGTTGAAACATTTTAATAAACATGGAATCATGTTGAATTCTTTATATGTGATATTTTAAAGCACTAAAAAACACTTTAAAACTACCTTTGAATGTTATAACATAAAAGTATGCTGTTTTCTCCCCTCCTTTACTTCCTCTATCTGTGCTCCTTTTTGCTCTTGCTGTTGTACTATAACTCTCTAGTATTCCATATCTGTCCTCGTGTAGCACCAGCTAGTCCTCTTAAATCTCCCTACAAGCCTTCCCCCACCCGAAGCACTGACAGGAAGAAGGCAACTTCACCCACCACTGCCAATGCCATGAAAGGGGCACCTGCAGCTGAAGTTACTCAGGTGAGTTTGTAATGGTTTTGGTTTCACTGCTGTGTAAACTGATGCAGCTTCAGCTTGTTATCTTTCCCTTTACATGAATACAAATGAAGTGCTTCCCCTGCTATATGAAACAGCGGTAGAGAAGTAATCCCTGCCAACACCTGTTCCCTTTGTGCTCCTGTTAAGGAGCATTTTAATATCTTCTTCCTCCTGGGAATCAGTGTTGAGTGCTGGTATTGGAACACCAACACCCCTGTTTTCAGAGAACTGAGGCACTGAAGTGTATGTTTTTGGACTTGCTTGTAACTTCTGGGAATGGGGATGACAAATATAATTCCCCCCCCTAAGTAGGACCATCCAGTCTTGCTCATTAATGAGCAAGCTTCATATATTTCAGAAACTCCCCAAGTGTATTGATAATGCCTCTGTTTTACAGCAATTGCTTTAACTCTTTCTGTGGACATTTTTAATGCTCTTTGCTTAAAAGATGCATTATCGATCCACTGTAGTTTCCAGAAAAGAAAAGGCAAGTCACTCATTTCACTGAGTCTACAAAGTTTAAGGCATGCTTTAAAAAAATTCTGTGTTAGGGCTATAATATTCACATAAGGTCCTGTATCTAGTAATATTTAATGATAGGGGGATTTATGCCATTTAAATTAGCTACAAGTGAAAGAAGTGTCAGTTTTAGGTATGATTCAGTGTTACATGCAGTAACATTCCTGTGACATGCCTGTTTGCACTGCTGATCATGTCTAAGCAGGGGCATATGGATGATTTTGAAGATACCACCCAGTGCCACCATCTTTCCCAAGCACTCTTGCAGAGGCTCTGATGCATAGTATTTCTCTGAAATTTGCATGCTCTGCTCATGTAAGACAGGAGTGGGTGTATGCTATGTCTATGTAAAATAAACAACTATTAATAGCGCCTCAATTGTGAGCTGCTGTTTAAAAAGCTTCTACAAGTGTGCCACACAAATCTCTTTATATGCCATCTTGCTAATAAAACAATCAAATGCATTTTTGATTTATTGATCCTAATTATGGAAATTAAAACAAACTGTGTTTCTAGACTGAGAAGATAAAGAAGGAGAAGCGACCTGCAACACCTGGTTCATCATCTGGCATGGGATCTCCTCTGAGAAGGTCTGATTCTCCTGCTGCCATGTCCAGAAGATCTGCATCACCTGCAACACCTAAGTATGCTTTTCTTATTAGTGGGCTAATATCCTGTGAATTTCTCATTATCTGTAAATAAGGCATAGATTCTTGAGGATCTTCCTTTGAAGTGTTGTATAAAATCTAGTTAATACAGATGGGTGAAAGGAGAGGTGTAGATGACAAATCTGTTATCTGTAATATTGTGTTAGTACCCACTACAGACAATTCTCTCTACCTTTCCTCAGTCTTGAGATTACAGTGCATTTCATTATTCATATGAAATTTTACTTCACAATTATTTTTAAACATGCTTTTTTGTTGTTTGGTTTTGAAGAAACTGCCTAATGTGAAGAAATGCACTCATCATGAATACTAACTAGAAATTCCAGCATTTAATATATGCATTTCCTACTGTTGTCATGACCATCTGGTGCCATAAATACACTTAACTATGTGTCATCTAAACCATTGATTTTAACCTTTGCTCATTTGCAGACCTCTGTGGTTTTGTTGCCTTTTTATTTTTTTTTTAATGCAGAGCTGTGGATCTATAGCATATCTGGGCTTAATGGTGTCATAACATAACATTGGCAACTGACTTGCTTTCCTTGATTGTCTTCTGCTGAAAACTGTATAATGTGTACCACAGCTTGAAACTCAAGTCTCAGCAAATGGTTCTCCAGGTTTCTTAGAATGGAATATTAAGTCTGGCTCTAATGTAGGAGTATGCTAAAGTAGTCCTGGTCTACAGTACTTGCCTAATTTATTTGGCTGGTTGATTGGTTTGGGATTTTTCCCCTAGACCCTGTTTGTGGGTGCTACTTCTGTCTTGAAAATTGTCTTATTTATTTACCTTTTTTAATCTGAAGCTGGCTGTATTTTGAACCAGGCTTGATGATCAAATTTCTGACAAATTTCTTCTGCCTGAAAAACCAGCTGGTGTTTCTTTTCTGTTTCAGCTCTGAGGGCATAGCCCTTTAGAGGGGGATGATCTTGTGTATGAATCTGATGTTAGATAACATAAGGAAACCATCTGACTCTTGGTATTCTTTCTGGTTTAAACATCCCCTTGCATGTAACTGGGACACTGCAGTTCTTAGTTTGTATTATAAGGCTACAAATTCTCAAACCACCAATATTATATATTTAATATCATCAGATTCTGTGGTGTGAATTACATCCATTTTGTGAAAAATTGAATTAAATGCAATGTTAATGGCAATCAGCTTTCTTATTACAATTCTGAGCAGATCATTGCCTAGTGACACCTTGCAATGTAAAGCAAAACAAAAGTTTGAGCTCCAAGACTGTATATTATTCTGCAAGTACTGATACTCCCTGCTCAGAATGCATTTTTCAGTTTGATCAGCCAGTATAAGAGACAAACCAAGAAACACACCAAGAGACACATTTAGTTATGCAAAATGATTGGTGGGAAATGAATCAGCTGAGAGTCAATTGCTTCTTGCTGGGCAGATGGAGGTTAGTGTGGACCATCAGAGAAATGTCCAGTGGTTAAAAGAAAAAGTTGGGAGACAGCTCTTTAGTGCTTCATGAATAAGGTATGCCCAGTCTTAATGTGTAGCACTAATTTCCATAAAAGATTAGGAAATGATGGAGAATGTTTTTCCCAGAGGTGCAAATTATGATAACCTTTGTACAGTAAAATGTTTTCATGCCTATAAGGAATATGGTTTCCAGAAGAAGCAGCAGATGCTGCATGGATGAATTAAGAAGCCTACTGGTGGGTTTCTCTGTGATTGTGAGCCACAGTAGTGATCCCTCTTTTTCCCTCCCCTCCTTCTCTTTCTCAAGGGAATCTGATTCTGACCATGGCTAGAAATGTTATTACCGAGCGTTTAATCTTAACATGGCCCAATTAGAACACCCTTCTTGACCTTATGAGAGATACAGTAAATAGAGTTTAAATCCATGTTTATTACTGATTGCAGAGAGTTCTGCTTCAGCACTTTTAAAACTTCCCCTCATAATTCTAAAACAAAAAAGTGCCCTAATGACCAGATTGTATTATTATATATAGATGATAATAGTGATAATATATGCATTTTTTCATACAACTCAAATTCCACTGTTAATTTTCATTGAGGAGATAAGATTATACAATCTAAAGAAAGGTTCCAAAAGCCTTACTGCCTGTATTTAAATCCACTGTCCAGCAAGATCATTATCTGACATTTAAGTTTCATTTTAGTGTGACTAAATATGCATACAATTACTCATTCTCCTTGCAAACCTAATGATCTTTTACACATTTAATCTTTCTCCTTCTAGCACACTCTATGACTGAAAAAATGTCTTGGAAGAAATAAGAATACATATTGTCCACTACACATTAGTAGTTAGTGATCCTGCATAGCACCTTAACCTCTAAAGCTGTTGGAGAAAGAATCAAGTGTGGACAATTAGCTGTATGCATTTCTTTTCTGAAGAATATGTGACTTGGCATTCAAGTTTTCTTGGTATTGTCCTAGTTACTTGTTCTTCACAGTTGTCATCTTGGTTTCTAAGTGGCAGTAACTTTTCTTCTTAATATGTTATTTCATTATTTATTAAATAAAAAGCTCTTTTTATCATGGTAAAGTAACTGAAACAGGATCAAACAAGACAATAAAACTTCAGCCTAAAGAGACACAGTGAATAATGGCAGAAGAGACTTGCAGTACTTACGTAAATAAAATACTAATCTTTTGAATGGGCAAATTTTGCTGAGAAAGCAAAAAAGGTCAGCCCAAAAACGTAATAGCTGAGACAAGTGAACAGATATAGATATAAAAAGGAGAGAAGGGGAAAAAATAAATACATGCTGAACAACAATTAAAAGCAGGGAAGGAATTCAAAACTTGATGTTATTTGGAAAAGTAAATATATTAAAAAATGTCATAGGAAGAAATCTGAAACTATTGTTTTGAATCTGAATGTGTAACAGCTGACTAAGATGAAAGTTAATGGAGAGAGTTTGGACAATTGAGAAATTGTCTTTAATTTTTTTCAGTTGCTATTGGATGCTAATGGTGTAAAGTGCTCACTTCCTTTAGATCTTTCACAAGATCAATAATAACAGGATGAGGGGTTTGGGTAATTTTTTGTTTTATGCTTCATCTTTGAAGATCTATACATTAATCAGTTTATTCTTCCAGTATCCCTCAGAGAATAGCTAAGTGTGCTTTCTTATAGATCAGGAAGGCAATAAAGCCTGCATCCTTCACATGTCTTTGGGTAAATAGTCCCTAAATAAATCAATGGCACCTGACTGAATCAAGGAAGTAGGGTTTAGTTGTGAGTGTCTTCAGATGAACCGTAGCATAAGCCAGTGAATAAAAATCGAAAGCTCTGACAAGCCTCTGTGTCACATTCTTTTGCCAAAGCATAACCCCATGAGAGAAGGAGAAAGGGGGAAGGGCAAGGTGACTGATGGGTGGTGGTTCATGTTTCCTTTCCAGATCCCAGGCTGGGCATTGTCCTTTGCTCACAGTTTCATTAATTGAACCCCTCACCTGGTTCTATTGGGTGACAGCCCCCTGTAGTCTGGGGGAAATACTTTTGATGTCAGAAATATGCATGCTCAGTCAAATTGAAGAATACTGATGGAATATGAACATAGACTAGTACAAAAAAATGCCCCCCAAATTCGTAAAATATTTAAAAATTAGTTATTGGAAAGGTGTCTGCATGTGGTGAATTCCCCACAGAAGTAGCTTCTGTCCTGCAGTGACCCATTTTAGATTTTTTTGGTATGTGCTACATTTACTGCTCTTGGTTTTTGTTTTGACTTGGAAAGATAAAAACAATGGATAGGATCAATGTTGGATCAATAGTATTTTGAGGTATTTTTCAGCAGTTAGCTAGATAACAGGCCGGTTCACCAATTTGAAACATCTGTAATAATGCAGCTATTCAAAAAACTATTCTGCAGACCTATGCTGAGTTTCTTCTCTTTTAAGAAATGTAAAAGATAAATGAATCTCTTTTTGGCTACAAAAGATCAAAACTAAGAGTGAAAAAAACTGTTTTTGAGAAAGTGTCGCAAAGCAAAGATGTCAGAACCCAGAAATAGCTTGTGATCAGAGCAATGTTAGAAAGCAGGCTTGAGAACATGCAGGTCCTCCGTGTGGTTGCAGCAGAGTTTTTGTTGAATTAATGGAGAGAAAGTGGAAAAATAATGCAGCTCTGGCATTGGTGAAGAGTTCTGATTTACAATCAGCCTTGTGAAGAGCTGTAACCAGTGACCTGCCATGGCTTTTCAGGAGAGCATGCTGTTCATGGCCAGAGCTGGATGTGACCTCTGATTTGTGTGCTACATGTGCTTTATTTTCTCTGCTTGGCAAAAGCAAGCTCAGAACCCCTCATATGCTTTTCCTGAGACATTTTTCTGCAGAATGGATTATCCCTTTTGTAATTACATAGGAGCCATTGTAATTAAGAATCAGTGGATCCTCACACCTGATAGGTGTTCTAGCAGTGCATGTAGGGGGCAGCTTCTTTCATGTTGTCCCCATGTCACCTCAGGGCAGTTAGGTAAGAAAACAAATGTCTTCTGTATTCCCCTGTAAAATCCAGTTACTGAGAATTAGCAAATTGTCTGACAACTGACATGCTACCACTTCTTGAATTTTAGTAATTTGCCATCTTAATTCTCTAATCCTTATCAGGCAGAATTCTGTTTCCCACTTTCTTATCATGGTTTAAACCTAAACAGGCTCTTATACAAGTGATTATAATTTTTTTTCTTAATAATTCCCTTTTTCTGCCTTTTCAATCAAGTTTGGCTCTTTATGGTGTTTAGCAGCACAACTTAAATACTATTTAGAGGGAGTGTTTTTTCCAATAATAATTCTGCCTCTGTCAAGGAATGTTAGAGCTGCTAAGTTGAGAGTATGTTTTAAACACAAGGGGGAAAACAATGTTGATTTAATACTTTCTACTGGCATCCAGTAAATTATATAAAAATTCTGAAAAAATATTCTTATTCCTGATGGACTTTCTCAGCTTCTCACTCCACACACTGCACTATTCTCATCCTTGCAGTAATCAATCTTTTCTATTTTTATCACTTTTAGCCACTTTGTATGAAACTATACTATTTTCTTGTTGTTTTTGTCTAAGAGCCTATAGCAGTTTTGGTTAAAAAAAATTACTGTAGGTATAAAAGTTCAAAGATGCAGTACTTGAATAATACATTCAGAACATGTTTGTAATCCACCAGCTGAGTTGTACAGCCAGTCTGCTCCAATGCCTATGCAGTGCAAGATATGTGGCTCTTATGACTAGACTCCTTCCTACCGACCTCTTTGATTGTCATGTCTTTATGAGAGAACAATTACTTCTCTACTAATACTGAGAATGACTCAGCCTTACTTATTAGCCTATTTTGCTCCTTCTGTCACAACAAGTGACATCAAAAGCATTGCAAGGAACGTGTGGTACAGTTGGAAATGTGAACCAAAGACAGTGAGAAGGGACTCTGCTTTGAAGAAGTGTCTAATTAGCAAGAAGCAACGTCTGTGCTGCAGAAAAACATGGGAAAAATGTTTTCTCTTTATTTATATTTTTATGAAATGCAGTTGGAAGTGACTGCAATGATGAGGCACATGTGAGATGTACACGTGTAGGGGGGCCTTGAAATCTGCCTTTGCTTTCAGAAGGACTTGGAAATCCATCTATATCCTAAAGAGGAATCTAAGACAATGCTAAAACCAGATTTAGTCAACACAACCAAACTCATTGGCTTCTCCCATTGCTTTTTTTTTCAATAAATCAATCAGACTTGCCTGTTCACAATTTCCAAAGCCTGTTTTTGTCATGAAGCAGCAGGAGTTGTGGGTGGCAGCAGGACAGACCTGGGTAGGGATCTTGCCCACATCACCCCATCCCATAGCAGGCAAAAGAAGTGACCAGGGTCAACGAAGAGCCCTGCCAACAAAAGCCTTACTGAGGCAAGTCCAAGGACAAGCCAAGACATCATGTCAGAATCAGCAGGTTAGGAAGCCAAGAAGAACAGGCTTACCTAGAGCTGAGCTCAGCCAAGGACCAAGGGCGAGGACCTGAGCTGACAAGGGAGCTCCTGGTCCTGCCGGCTGGGGGCACCTGAGGTGAACTTCAAATTTAATTGGGTGCTACTGTTCCTGCAGCCTGAGGCTTTTGGAGTCTGTGGTGGCTCTTCAGTGGGAGAAAGTAAGTAGGGATGGTGCAATACTCTGCAGTGTTTGCCTCCCGACGAACCAGGCAGCTCTGAGTGAGCTCCGTGTATTCTAATGTCTCAACCTCTTTCAAATGCAGTCTAATATGGTAGAAAAGAACCCTTTTTTCTACTAAATTCGGGAGTTTGGGAAGGAGTTGAAAGATGTGTTATTTTTATTTTCTGCTCTGTAATGCAAATGCTGTTCTAGTTATAATAGTCTCTGACCTCACAATATTATAGTTAGATCTATACAAAACTTGCCACTCCAGTCCATTAATTTTCAGTTGTTGTTCATGTTTTTCATGCTTGTGGTCTGCCAGAATGAGTGTATAGTCCAGAAAGCATGTTATAGTATATGAAACTCTATGTTGTGTAGATGAAAAAAGTGATAAGGGATAATACATTTATATCATAATTGCATATCCGGGAAGAAGGTTAGAAATACATGTGTAATGTTCACTTTAATGTAAGATAATTTATTCTAATGAGACTCACATAAATCATTATTTTAAGATTGTAATCTCTTTATTCTTATACTACTTAGTCACACATCCCAGCCTTTCTTAACGTTACAAGTGCTAGTTACTGGTGTTACATAAATAATGAATGGTGTTTGTGTGTAGTTTTATGTTTCCTGGTAATCTGTTCTCTTTGTGTGCACCAATTTTCAGTGAATATCAAATATCTTTACCCTTCCACTTTCCCAGAACTGACTTCAGGGTTATCACTTCACCTGAAGTGTGCAACAGCCAGATGAGCAGTGGGCTGCATTGGTGCTGTGCATTGCCATCTCAAGTGCAGCTGGTGAAAGGCTGCAGGGGCTGAGTTTGGAGTCTGGAGTCTGTTGTGTTCATGCTGAAAAAACACAAACAGGTGTTGCTGACAATATAATGGTTTGGTTAGTTCTGTTTCTTTCTGTAGTACCCAGCCTGACCTTTGTGTATACTGGTATTTGGTGCTTTTTTGGAAAATCAGATACTGTTAGAAAAAGACCATGGCTGGAAAGGTGTTATTCAGATGAAAGCAGCACTCTGTAGCTCATTATAATTTCGTCAGAAAGCAAGCAGTCATAGCTTTGGTTTACATGTTGAGAAGGACTGTAGAAATAGTAAAGTTGCTGGAATTATTTTGAAATAGTCATGACGAAAATAATTGGTTTAGGTAGTCCACCATTTCCTGTCTCTCACCTAGACCTTAGACAGTGTTATTGGTTTATTTTAATGAGAATTTTCTGTAATTGTGTGCACTTCCTTGTCATTTCTATGCATTTTAAGTTCTGATTGTATCCAGGTGGTTCTTTTCAGTATTGTGTAAAACAGCTGATACTCCTCTGTAGGCAGAGACAAGAAAGAATGAGAAATGTGAAGGTGGAATTTGATTCCAAGCTGTGTAACGTCTGACCTTTTTTGATTTTTGTTTTCCCTTATCAGGACAGTTGCAAAGACTTATCCTCAGTCTCCTAAAAACACCAAACAATATCCAGCTTCTCCTGTAAAGCATCGTGCCACTTCCAATCTCAGCCAGGAAACACCTAAAAAGAAAGCAGACAAGGAGAAAGAAAATGCCAGTCATCTGAAATCCCCAGGAGCACGGGCTGATGATGTGGGCCAGGTGGCTCCTGAGAAGCACGTGCCTTCTGCTGGAAAGGCCGAGATCAGTGAAGGTGAGCCTTACTGCAAGGTGTTAGTGCAAGATACCATGGGTCCCTGAGACTTTTAAACAGTGATGAGCTGTTCTTCTCATGAAGCTGCTCAGTCATAAGCTTTTGAGAATGTGTAAAGATACCTACTGGAACCTGTGAATAGAGTTTTCACTCATGTACCAAAAGCACTTGTTAATGAGGATATGAAAATGCTGACATCCAGGGATGCCCTTAAATATTCTATCTTCTCTATGCTGAAAAGGCTGAAGTGTGCTTATAAAAAGGTGTCTTACCACTCTGAACAAGGCCAGTTTCAGCCTCTGTACAATCTGGAATTGCTGGGCATCCTCTTTAATCTCTGCCTGACTTTCCACCCTTCATTGTCTTCTCCTAGGGAAGATCACAGCAGGAACAAGTGATGCAGAAGAAGCTGCAAAAATTCTAGCTGAAAAAAGACGACAGGCCCGCCTGCAAAAAGAACAAGAGGAAAAGGAGAGACAGGAAAGAGAAGAACGAGAAAGGTCTCTCTATTGCTTCGTGAAAATTATTACCTAATAATTTAACCTGTATCCCTGAAGATGCTTGAAACTGTGGTAGTTTTGGAATCAAGTGGGAGCTTATATGTATTTATTAATTTCTTTAATTTCAGACTCACATTTTATTAATGTCTTTTGCAGTCTCTTTGATTAGTGAAGTTAGAAAATAATAATTTGGCCTCTTCAAGAACCCTGAATAAACTCTTACTTTTCCAAATACTTCAAGCATGTCCATGCTGAAGTGCACACTGCAGTCTGGACATACCTGAAGTATTTTATATTGTAAAAAAATATTTGAGGTGGTTTTAAATGAGCATGTAGCAGAAAATAGTCTTGCAGCAGCAGGATATGCATTAAATGGCAAAGCTTGAATCATTCATAATTAAGCTGAAGTTCATCTTCCTGCCCAACTCTGCTGCAGGCATTGAGGGCTTTGAGTGTGGGCAGAGTGAAGGTTGCTGTGTCTGAGCAGTGAAGTTCTGGCTCTGTTCTGGGAACAGGCTTTGAGGTGGTTACAACATGGAATGCTGTTTGCAGGTGTCAGCAAACCATGCACTTCCTTCAACCCTCTAATAGTAAATCACTAATTCTGCATGTCGAGATTCAACTTTGAGTTTTCTTATTAGAAACACAGTGGATGGAGTGGGAGTGGAATGACCAGCTCCTACCACTTACAAAACACTTCTTAAGGAGCATGATGTCCCTCTGGGCCAGGGAACAGCACAGATGGAATTTAGACCCACTCCTTCCAGTGTTCCAGTGTATTTTGTGGAATTTGCTGCTAGTCATTCCACCTGTTTATCTTCAGATGAAGCAAAGGATAAGAGAACTTGCTTGTTTATAGATACCAGCGTTCTGGGTGTCAAATACAGGGGGAGGGGGTTGTCTTTGTTCTTGAAACTTAATTTTATTATTGACACTCTAATTGAAATTACAACAGAAATGTTTTCTTTGATCACACATGTTTTTCAATGGAAATTATAACTTCTATGAAATATTTTAGGCATTAAAAGCAAGATTGGAGTAAAAGCTTGATAGCAACCTGAATTCTGAGCATGTGCTCAATGTCTTCACTGTATCCTGCCATCTTTCATGAGAATATGTGCTGATGCATGTGTTATCAGTTACTGATGTACATACAATAGGATTCATGCTAAACAAGATGAAGCCTTTTAAACCTTCTGTTACGTTTTTTGCAGGCTTGAAAGAGAAGAGCAGAAAAGAAAGGCAGAAGAAGAAAGACTTCGTCTGGAAGAAGAAGCTCGTAAGAAGGAGGAGGAAAGAAAACGTGAAGAAGAGGCAGCTAGAAAAAAGGCAGAAGAGGAAGCCAGGAGAAGAGCCCAGGAAGAACAAATGCTAAAGGAAAAGCAAGAAAAAGAGCTCCAAGCCAAACTTGAGAAACAGGTATCATTTCAAACAAAAATGTGGAATTTTTATACATGTACAAAAATACTTCTTAATACTTGGTAGTCTGCCTGAAATAAATAATGGCCTGTTGAGATTTTCATGGGTCTGGGTCTTCAAAGAGACAAGAGCAGTTGTTGGTTGCTGTAAAGTTGTTTATTGCATGAATACATCAGTCTTGAAGGCAAAGAGTCCAGAGCATTAAAGTCTAAAAGCTTATGGCATAGAGTCCCGAGCAGAAGCAACAGCAACAGCAGCTTCCACACCTTTCTTCTTCCTCCTGCTCTTCTTCTTCCTCTCACCCCAGTACAGGGGATTTTTTCATAAATCATCTAATCAGCTAAAACCACGATTCTAAAACATTCTTCCTACACTTATCAGAGCTCAATTCTAAAGTACAAAAGTAGTGTCAGTCCTTACACATAATTTACACATATAGTTCTATCTATTCATGTAAATGGTTCTATCTGTTTTATCTAGAAATGCAAGCAATGTTCTGCTATGTTTTCGTTATGTCTGGAGCTAAGTTACTGAACTTTAAACTAGGCTTTAGAGCTTTTTACTCTCTTAAGGCACTTAAAGTATATTCCTTACATTTCTACTTCATATCTGTGTGGCTTAATATATTTTAATTTCCCTAAAGGCTTTAATTCAATCCCTGAATTCTTTTCTCTCTCTGAGGGACTCAGAGAGGCTTCTATTTTATACACTCCAACAATGGCCCTAACATATTTTACACGTTTTGATTAGAGGGAAGAAGCAGAAATCAAAGCCCGCGAAGCAGCTGAACAGCTTCGTCTTGAAAGGGAACAAATCATGCAGCAAATTGAGCAAGAAAGGCTGGAGCGGAAGAAGGTGGGTATTTGCATCTCAGGATAATGATTTCATTTCTTGTTTTAATACATAACCCAGGAAGCATCCAGTAGTACCTGCTAACAATAATCTGGAGGGATTAGAGATGAATAGTTACAGAAAATTTAGTATGTGTTACTTGCTTGTTAGGGGAACATGGACGTCAAAATTTGTAACAAAGTGGAATTGCCTGAGGCAAATGCCTTTCTACAAGGCACCGAGCAAACAGAGAGGCAGCCTCTACCTGAAAAGTTAAATGCCTGAGACAAACAAGGAATGGCATGACAAGGCAAATGTCAGTTGCTGCCCAGCCCAGGACATCACTAACTACTTAGAAACGGTGACTTTGTTTAAAGCTTATTCAACAAAAGCTCTGTGTCATTAATTGAGAAAGTTTGATTAACAAACAGCTTTTCCCCCACCTGGCTGTCTCTGGTTGCATTATGCAGAGGAGCAGGATTGTCTGGCCACTGCTGCTGTGCACAGAAATGGCTGAAGCTGCATAAATTAGCTTTGTTCACAGCTGTGTGGCAGGAAAGAGAACAGCTGCAGAGCCCCTGTCTGGTTACAAAAGGTCATCTATCCATATATGTTATTCCAATATGTTTTAAATTGTTCACCACTGAACTGGAAGCATGTTGCAGTTGCAGATTAGAATATCAAACCAAAGTGTTTTACATCTCAAATAATTTCCTTTTTAATGAAGAAAGAAGGAAAACAAGTGTTTTAGGATAATGCCTTACACGTTTCCAGCAAGAATCACTTCAGATATTTCATTTTGCTCTTCTATTTCAAAAATACTAACTATTTTTAAAGGAACTGTTTGGAAATAGTTGGAAAAGCAACTAGATTAAAATAACCACTGTTTGTTTTAAACAAATGCCTTGTTCCAGAACTGAGCATAACTTATAGTTCCAAACACTTGGTACTAAAATACTTGTTTCTAAAGTACATCTGCTGAGAAAGTCATGTTCTCTAAGATCTGATAGGTTAAAGCCAACTTCAAGATGTTTTCTATCTTTAATTTTCTTATTTGTTCTCCCTTTTCTGAGATAGGCAGGTAGGATGTAATGACAGCAAAGAAAAGGTTATTTGTCCTTTTTTCCCCTGTCTCTTGTGTTACATATTCTGTCTGGCATCTCATCTTCAAATTTATTTTGATTTATAGAGAATAGATGAAATAATGAAGAGAACAAGGAAGAGTGAAACCCCAGAAATAAAGGTATGAAACAGTATGTGGTTACAGGATTTTTGTTTTGTTTTATTATCATATGTGGAAATTAAATTCTAGGGTAGTACCATGTTAGTAAGTGTACTTAGGTACACTCTAGATCCAAATTTTAGATGCATTTCAAATTGAGAGTGACTATTGCTGTGTCACAGTCACTGCTACAGAGACACAGCTTTTATGCAGCCTTTGCAGGTAGGATCATTGTACCCCTCACTACCTAGCAAGGGGCAACAGCCCATTTCTGCATGCTGGAGTTGCAATGTTTGCTGCTGTTGATGTATCTTCCTGCTTTGTACCAGCCAGTGAATTAGTTACTGAGCTCTCTTTGTTATGCCTGTCAGGAATGTGAGTTTGAAAAGAAGGCAGTTGTGTCCAGCTAAGAAGTGACAGGTTTTCATTTCTAATCTCCTAAGGAAATTGTTTGTTCAGTTACTTTCAGAGAATATTTTCTTTTTTAATTTAAAAAAAATGCTATGCCTAACTAAAAAGGAAAAAAAGTCTTGTCTTGCTGTTGGTCTTTGTCACCCTATGGCCCTGGGAAGTCTCACAAGTTTTGAGTCCAATCAGTTCCATGAAGGTTACAGTCTTCCCTCTAATACAGCTGAGTCATTACTTGATTTCAGAAGGACGAGCCAAAACTGGAGATCCCATCAACTCTGAATGTGGAAAAGCAACCAAAGACCCTTGTTCTCAACCAGCCAGGTAAAAAGTGCCATATTTTTCTGATCTATTTTCACAGTTGAATCTCTTCAGATTTTTTTGATCTGAGGCAGAGCACTGTGTATTATCATAAGTTTCTTGCTTTCATCTCAAAAAGAACAGCTGCATTTGCATCAGTGACAAATGTTAGAAACTGGAGTCAGCTTTGCTTTGCCACCTAAGCAAAAGCAGAATAAAGTTTCTCCTCCATTTTAGTACCTGATGTAGCATTTTTGTAAATGAAAAGTTCTAATCTGCCAATATGTTTGATTGCTGCAACCTACCTTCAAATTTTGTAGGTAGAAAATTCTTGCATTCAACCAAGCTTTTTATGGTATGACTCTAAATCTTACATTTAATTTGACTTCATAAAAAAAGATACGTATTTAAAGGACTATTAAATAAAATAAACATATCTGACATTTATCTATATTTTGTTTACTTCTCCAGGCTAAGATTTGTAGTACATGACATAAAAGATAAAATATTCTCTTCCTGTTTCCTCAAATTTAAAAGATGTATCATAGGGCAGTTTTGGAGTGGAATAGAGGGATGACAGTATAGTATGATGAGTAATGGATTAAACAGAGTCTACTGCATTGTCAGTCTTCCTTTCTACTCAATCTATAACTTAAAACTGTTTAAATAACAAAGTTTCTACTGTCATCATTTCTAACATTCTTTTGTAGAGATCAATGGATTGGCAACCTGCCTGAAAAATAAAAGCTTAGAAAGTGCTGCTTCTGTAATCCCTTCCCAAGATGTAGTTGCCAATGGACTGAAGTCAGTTTCGGGACTTATTCAGCTGGAAGCTGTTGATGGGAAATCTAACAGCATGGAAGATTCAACAGATGAGGTTCAGTCCATGGATGTGAGGTACAGACTGGATGTACCAACAGGGTTGTGGAATTCATATGAGACACGGGATTTTGGCTTTTGTTTGTTAATACTCTACTACTTTCCTTCTCACGTCCCCCCAGGCTGGCCAGCTGGGTGTGCACTGGGCGTGTTCTGACCCTGCCAGGAGGCTCCTGGCTGTTTGACACAAGAGCCACAGAACCTTATCTCACTCTCACGTATTTGGGGGAGGGAACTTTGAAATCCTTCCACAGTCCTTACTTACAGATTCCATGCAAGTTTGCCCAAACCTGTCAGATAGTTTTGTAAAATCAGGTACTGCAGATATTGTTCTGATGTCACCATTTTTTCATCGGGCTGCATAGCTGTGATGTGTGAGCATTTCTGCTTCCATACAAACAAAATAAAGAAAATAATGGATTTAGAATTTTAATTACTTAACAAATAGAAATGTATGGAAATCAGTAAAAAACTTTGTGGTTCTAAATACTCTCACATTTTGGTGCAGGTATGTGCAGAAAAGAAGGATTTTTAATTTTAAGTTTTTTATTTACATATTTATATACGTAAATATATAAATATAATAGGCAATTAATTAAAGGCTGCTAAGTCGAAGCTACATCTGAATTTTTATACTGTTCTCCCTTAATCAGTAAGCCTCTCATAATGTCTCAGTATTTCCAGCAAATATGCATAAATATATAGAAAATGCCTTGCTGAGACTGACCAAAAGACTTTGTAGCCCATTATTTGGTCTCAGAGAGTATCAATAAGAAAAACTAGTGAGGGAGAGCACCAGAGCCTGCAATCCAAGACCACTGAAGTCTAACCTTAGGGATATTGAGGGTGCAAGTTTGCCTTGGCCACTGATTGACATGTTGTCCATGAATTTATCCAACTTTTTTTTTTTTTACCAGCTGACATTTGTGTCTAGGACCTTGCTGAAAGCAGTCTGTACAGTACAGTCTCACTGGGTAGATTATGTTCTTTGATCCCTGTTAAACCCAGTTTCTTATTGGTGGCGTTGGACACCCCTTAAATTTTGTGTTGTAAGATTTCATGCACGTTAGGTTTGCCCTCAACTCATCCATCATGGTTTTAGAAATGTCTGTGAAAGCCTTCTTCTGCCTTCTGTTCTCCAAACTACAATGCACTAGCCTTGCTAGTCTCAGTAAAGCAGCTGATTGTAGCATTTCTTAAGTTTAATTATGGGATTTCTAGGTCTGACCTTATGCCCTGCTTACACATTCTAAAACTACTGTCCACACGATCACACATTACTTGATTGGTGCTGCTCTCTTGTCCATGCACTTTGCAGGAGATATGATTTGTTACAGTCCAGTGCTCCACTGCCCACCTTTATCTTGGTTCTTGCAATCTTGGTATTCTGTTTTTCAGCTTCTTCTTTCCCAATTTAGCACAATTTATGTTTCAGTAGCCTTGACGAATTCCAGAGTGTTTGATAAAAACAGCTAAAAATAGCTTGGCTGGTGCACCTGGTATAAACTATGGCCTGGGCTGTTCAAACACATTGCTACAATAAGGTCTTAAGAAATAACTTTTTATTTTAGTTTTGAAATGTATGTGTTTTGAGTAAGTGTTTGCAGGATCAGGACAGTAATGTGAAAGATGCAATAAACATCTAGGTAAAGGACTGGTACAGGGACTGAAATAATGTTTGGTAAACTCAGTTCAGTAAACAGGTTTAGGAGATGATCGTTCACGTCACACAGCTACCACAAACCTTAATCATTAAGGGATATAGGTTAGGTATGACCTTCCATCCTGAACATGGCAATATCTTTTTCCTTTGGATTAGAACATTCTCTAGGTAAAAACTTGCTGCAGCTGCCTTAAGATGAGTGGTAGTTTCTGAACAGTCAGAGGTTTAATTTGATTGTTGCTTAATGAAGTTATACACCTCTTATTCTGTGTCTTTTTATCTTTTGTATAGCCCGGCTTCAAAAGAAGAACTTATCTCTATCCCTGAATATTCACCCATGAATGAACTCATGCCAGGGGTTTCTTTGGACCAAAATGGGACGAGTAATGCCAAGGCTCTTGAAGACCTCTTGGATTTCACAGGCCAAGCTACCTACTCCAAGATGTCCAGTGATACCCTTAGCCTAGATGACTGTAACAAAAACTTGATTGAGGGATTTAACAGCCCGGGACAGGAAAATACACTTAATTCTATCTGTTGACAGCCTCGCTTTTCAGCAGAACAGATACAGGTACAGTATTGTGATAAACATCTTAGGTATGATAAATTGCTGTGGTTGCTTGCTAGCTTCCCAGAATATTGCAGCAGTTGTACACAGCAGTGTGGAGAGAGAAAGAAAGCTGTTCTCCTAGGTATTTAAATTCAATATAATCTTTGAGATTTGCAGCTGCCTGTGAATTGGCATCATATGCAAACTGACTGTATCATAGCAACCACAAGTATCTGGGAAATAGAAACATTTCCTTTAAGCATCCAGAATTTCTTCATTAATAAAATACCTTTCCTGTATATCTTTGGAGCCTATTTGCATGAAGAAAATAGTTAAAAGTGGGGTCAGTCTAGGCCATGATAATTATTGCTGCTGCTTACTCTTTCCTGCTGCTCTAAAACTTGCAGTGTAGAATCACATACCCTAAAAAGCCAGCATAGTATAAACCTATAGTAGACTTCAGTGACAATTTCAAAGTATAAAGCCATAGTCAGGTTTTTTGGAAGAGCATATTCTCTAAATTACAAAACTGAGGTCATCTAACTTGCGTAGCTGACTTGATATTCTTCTCTCTCTTTTTAATTGACAGAGATAACAATTTCTGGAGGATATATATCCCTGTGATGCTACTGGCAGTAAAATATGAGCTTGTCACTTGAAAAAGCTTCTGCAGTCCTTGAACACTGGATTTCAAATAATCAGAGCTGAATATAACTTGTCTTCCCAGGGAATATGTTGAATAACTGGCTGCTTTTGGTAGAAACCAATGATCTAGAGCCTTGATGTTTCAGGGAAGACAGAGCGTGCATTAGAATTTGAGCTTTAGCTGCTAATAAAGCACTTATTTCTTCTTTAATTTAAAATTCATCTCAACACTTCACTGTGATTTTTACCTGTGCATTTTCTTTTTAAATAATTCTTTCCTAGGATTGATCATACATCCATTTAGACATCTTTTTCTTGTAAATAATGATGGAGTTTGCCCACAGTGCATTGAAACAAAATAATATACTGTACTTTAGTTTTGTGCCTATCTTTTTTTGTCTTCAATAAGGAGTTATTGGCAACTTTTATGAGGTGTGTAATTCAAAACTGTAGCTGAAGAGGCTTGAAAAACATATAGCTGCTGGAATCAAAGAGCCTTTTATTGACTGTGGAGTGTGGGAACTATCCCTTTATGATGATGTTGACACTTTTAGTCACTAGTGGCACTTACTGGTTAATATTAATTAGTCTGGGAGCAACTATCGACTGTGTTTAAAATCATGTTTGTGTAACACTTGTAAGCAAAGTAGGCAAAATGCGAAGTGTAACCCCTTAATATATATGTAGTATAGCTGTAGTAGAGCCAAGTGAGTGATCAGGAGGGTGACACATTAACCTTTGAATATGCAGACACTTGATTGATACCAGCAGGCTTTCTATCACACAGAGAAGTATTTTGTCTTCCTGTAGGCTCAATAAAATGGGATTTGGTCAGCAGCAGAACAATATGTGAGTGTCAGAAACACAAAGGCCAAAATGCATGCCAGGAACACTGGGGGCCCTTAACGTTCTGTAAACATCTGTGTGGAACAGTCCACATCACGGTGTACAAGGTCAGGACATCATGTGCCATACAGTGTTAACTTTATTTCTGTTGGTGAACCTTTATGCTAGATCAAGTGCTGCTTTGAGGACATTTTGTCCAGTCCCTTATAATAATAAATTATAAATACAACTCTCTTTGGACACTAACACAAAAGACATGAAAACTTGGTGTGTGGGGGGGTTTGTTTCTCTCTCTCTTTTTTTTTTTTTTTTCCCACATATAAGAGTTCACAGCATAGATTGACCAGAGTTGTAGCACCATTCTTGTGCTCTTAAAAGTCAGCAGTGGGAAAGTAACCAGTGACATGATGTACAATGCCTAAAAAAATCATACCTACAACAATCCAGCTCTATTTATGTTAGCGTACTTCAAAGAAATACTTTATTTTGACTGTGCAGTAAGCTGTAGCATGGTACTGTGTCTTCCAAATTAGTCCTTCATCTATTTCCTAAATAATAAACAAACAAACAGTTTGTTTTGCTGTAATACATTGTGTTTGACAAATGTCATATTATATTTTATTATGGTGTCATTGTATAACCTGTAGATTTCTGTATTTGCATGACCTGTATAGCATGTATAAAGGTGAAATACATTTTCATTTATGAATCTGACTTGTTTCTTAGCGCCTTTTATTCCCACAACGATATGACTGATTTAAAAATATATGTATGTGAATTTGCTCTGAGGTATTTTCTGAAGAAGGGTATAATACTGAATGAAGGAGTTGTTGTCAAAACCTCAGAATATTTCACATTGTTCCAATTGCCATATATTCATTTGCTTTCTGAGGTCCTGCCAATACACTGAGGAAGTGCAGGCTGGTGGCCAAAGAGCCTTAAGGTGAGGGCTCCAAATTGTGGCATCCAAAGGGCTGGTGACAGTATAGGGGCCAGTTTGCAGCCCCAGCCTCTGCTCTCTGGCAAAGAAAATAGGCAAAAGAGAATTTGAGCGTTGTAGTAAGTGGACATTGTTCTGTTTAGTGTGCAAGAGCTGTTCTGTAAGAGACCTGTGACATAAATGCTGAACTTCTCTTCAAGCTGTGTGTACACATTGCTGCTTGGAAAGTGACCAGCCTGGAGCTGCTGTTAGTTCTCTGGTGAAATGCTATGGGGAAGCTTTATATATTTTTTTTAAGTCATCACTTCAGTCAAAATTGCAAATGAGAATCTGGTTTTATGATGAAGTATATTAATACTTTCTATGGTGACAGTTCATTTCATTTGTATTGACTCCTGAAACGTTCATGTTATTTGTCCACTCGATTATTTACTAAGATTGAAGGAAACAAGATGAGAATTTGTGAAGAAATTGCAGATTTACCTTTAACTTTCAAATGTAACTTTTCAAGTTTGGCTGAGTATCTGGAGTAGGTAGTCTCAGCTGAGGGGTTAAATGAATTCTTTTTGCTTTTGATGATGTAACTTCTTCATAGCAGCACCATCCCAGTGTTTGCTGCTGTGAATCAAGACTGTGCAATAAGCTTTACTTTAAATTTGTCAGTGGTCTTGCAACTGCAGCGAATGATCACTAGTGATTCACACAAGTCCTTGATAGAGCTTTTCTGCTGTTATTTTATATAACTATTAGTAAGGTTCTAAAAGATAAATAACACCTGTGAGGTAATTGGGCATCACAGTAGCTTTCTAATTAGGTTCAGCACTTTCCATGGTGTTACCCTGGGAAATGGCATCCAGAGTTGCCTTAGATCACTGTGAAGGCTCTGAGCAGACCTCTTGTCTCCCCAAGGAGTTAATTTCAAAATAAAATTGCATCGATGAGGGGTGGATCTGGACCTCCACGTTGTATTTTTATCTGGTGATGAACAGCTAGAAGCAGGGGGAATCATCCTCTCTCCTTTAATTGTACAAATGAGATGTGTGCAGAAAGCTGCATAAATAGCACAGATTGCTACTCTGGCTGGAAGGATGAGGATCTTCCCTCTGGCATAAAGAGAGCAGTACCTTTCCCTGCTTCCCACCCTCCTCAGTCCCAACTTGACAGCATCTACGACTGAGGTGCCTCTGCCACCACCCTGCTCCTGTTCCAGGCATTGTCAGTGTGGCACTGCAGCTCTTCTGCTGCCCAAGGGAGCGCAGTGCCCAAGATTCAGCATTGATCACACTGCTTGGAGAAGCCTGAGATCCGAGGATAACTGGGCTTCAGTGCTGCACAGCGGCCTGGACACCCTAGAAGGAGACATCCTTCCCATTAAGGTTTAAACTATATTAAAATGTAGGTAGTTCAATATTCAAGAGCTGAAATCGAGACATTGAGGTTTATATCTTGCTTTCTCTCAGCCTGCCCTGTGTCCTGCACAAGAGGGAAACTGTCCTGTAAGCAGCACAAATGAATCGGTGGTAATATGTTGTCCCTTTTCCTGATTTAGTGACCTGTGGGACTTCTGCCTTACTTCTTTTCTCCCTCCCTATTCAAGAACAAGGTGCAAACTGAAAAAAGTCTCTTCATTTGTTTTCATTTCAGGATAATGTTGTTCAGGCTGTTGGTTGACTCCAAAACCAGCACGAAGAGTGGTGGTTCCACTTATGCTGACACTGTTTATGGGTGCACAAAGAGACCTAAAGGGCAGTTATCTGACACTGGGGATGCTGATTTTCAGTATCAATATTAAATTCCAAAAAGTGTATTATTACTGCTGAGGCACTATGCTATAATCTGGAAAATATATTGTATATTGTGACTGAATGCTATTTTCTCTGGATTTTCTTTTTGATCTTCAGGAAAGCAGGTTTAAAATGCAATCTCTCCAGACTATATACACTTAAAAATAACAGAAAATTTAAAACGTTCAGATGCATTTTTGTTATTGCTGTTAGTGCAATAATACTGGTCCAGAACACTGTGAGCCACAATGTTCATTTCTCCCCTACTTTTTTATCACATCAATCATCTATGTTATCCATATGATGTCCTACAGCTGAAGAGTAGGTGATGCTGTTCACTCCAATTTAACATGTCTGTTGAAGCCTTTGAAGTGGAAAAGTCCTTAAAACTGCAGGCAGAAACTCTAAGAGAAATTATATTTAAGCTTTTAAAACGATTACCTAAAGTATAAGAAAATGGTTTCTTGATCACCAGAATTTTAGATTGTTTTCTTCCCAGTAGCCTTGTTTGCTCTGCAGCTTGTATATATTTTATAGCATTTTGATTATTCAAGACTGAGCTTAGTAATGTTTTTAAACTAGCAGGTTTGATGATTACCTGAGGCCTGCAATTTTCAGGATCAAAATAGAGACTCTGGAAGATAGTATGTCATGTTCACTTGGGAGCTTTATGAAAATAGATGTGCATCCTTTCTATAATCAAGCCTTAATGATTTCCAGAGAAAAAACAACTATGATGCAGGAGAGATCCAACTAATAGGAAGAGCAGTAAGCAATGAACTGCATGCTCTAGAAAGTCCTTTCTCTAAGAATAAGTTTTTAAAATACTTACATAAATAGCTTAATGCTTTGGGTTTTAGTTTTTATATTTTCGGCAGCTTTGCATATCACTTTAGATCTTGCTGTGCCTACAAGGAATAACTTGAAGTCCACTGCAATTGTCAGTGATTGACATTGTACAATAAAGGACTCAAGGACATAAAATTGCATAACTGAAGAAAAAAATTAATATGTGTAAGAGATATTCAGAATAAGGGAAATTACTGTCAGTTTCTTATGTTTTTTTCTAGAAATAATAGCCCCTCTCACCAAATCCAGTAAGCAGCACAGCATGCAGGATCAGGGCAATACCTGTAACACCATATTAACATGCACACATGTCCCTTTTCAGAGTAACCTCTCTTTTAAAACACAGATGCAGCATTGTCTGAGATATCATTTTTAGCACCTTAAATATGCATAGCTGTGGGGTTTATACCACTAAATTCTACGGAGTAACTTAATTTTCCTGGTGTGAAATCTCAATCAGGAATAATTTTCACTTTTTTTTTTCTTAAACCTCTTATCAGTTTAAATACAGAAATTAAAAATAATACAAATTCTGGCCATTGCCTGCTGAAATGGGTTTGTTCTCAGTTCCTAGACAAAGAGTGCCCACACCACAGCTGGCAGAGAAACAGAAATCCAAGGAGTCTTTCAAAGACTAATTCTGTGCAATAGTGTGTCAGGGACAGCACTGAAACCCTGCTGGCGTGGGCAGCAGGTACAGTCCTGGTCGGACATGGCTAAAACTTCCCCAGCTGAAGACTGGTTCAGAAGTTCTTCCCTTTTGGCAAGCAACATTTGTATTTCTAACCTACAGTTTTACAAGGTTAATTTATGTCAATTTTCTTGGGCCAGTGTTGGGCTTTAGGGCAGGTGTCCTGTAGCAAATGAAACTGCTGGTGGATTTAGCAAATAAATGAGCTGATGAATGGGTGGAGGTCACAGTCACTGAAGAATGCTAAGACACTGCACATATTTACTATCACATAATTACTATTAAAATTCCTAAGTCAAATCAGTATCAATCATGCCTACAATGTTGTCTCAAGCTGGACATTTTGAAATTTTCTCTCTCCTCAGTCAGACTTTCATCCTGCTGTTTTATTGTAATTTCTCCTGTCATCTTTCCAAGACCTGGCTCTTGCACAAGCAAACCATTGCAGCCTTTTTGCGCCTCTGCCTTCCTCCTCAAATTCACCTGCTGTGGCCTCTTGGATGATAAGCTCAAAGCCTTTGTTTATAAAATCCTCTTACTGCATTTATGTCACACATTTGGTATTAGTTCATACACTGAGATTGTTTTCACTGGTATTTTGCCAAAACCCTACCAAGTTCACACGGACTGTCTGCCCAGCAGCAATGGCACATTTTCATGTGTTGTTACAGGAAAGTCACGATAACCTTATAAATAAAACACTGGCTTTGTTACGTCATGAGAGCCCAGGCTTGCTGGAGGCTCTCTTTGAAGAGTAATTTGGTGATGCTATCGGAGCCAAGTCATGCAGTTAGTCATCCTCTCACATTCCTTCAGGTTTTAATTAAATAATTACTTTCCAGCTTTCCTTAAATTTCAAGGCTAAAGAACGTAGGATATATTTCCTTAATGAAGGAGGGAGTCGATAACTGTTATTTTGAGCCTAGACTGAAAAAAGTATCATCGTTCCAAAGAAAACTGTTAAAGAAAGTCATTATGACTGAATTTGGGGGTTATTGCTTCATTCTGGAACAAATTCTTGTCTTGTCTGCATAAGGTATTACAGATTTGAAGTTCCTTTGACAAGTAACCTCAGAAATTGACTTAAACCCCAGTGTCTAATTTTTTATAAATTAAGAGAGATATCTGATGCTCCCTTTCTGGAGACTTAGAGGTTTAGCTAATTTTGTTCCACTGAATGATAGAAATATTTTTTATTACTACCATTAGAAGAAGCAAACGAGTAACATGCCTGCAAAGAATTTAGGCAGCTCATTCATTTCATAACAGGAGATGCACTTTTTCGTTTGGTGAAAGCATTTTGATAAAAAAGTGCCTGATTGCTCTAAGGGGTAGGGATGGGTGAGAGGAGGAAGAAGAAAGCATTAGTGTGAAACTCCTTCAGAAGCAGAGATCCAAGTTAATTAAACCATGCAAATGTAATCAGGAGGCATAACAAGATAGTGAAGTACAAAAGAAAACATTTCCCTTTAGGTGTTATGAGAGGTTGCCTGGTAAAACCATGATTTAACCTTGGACAGCAATTCTTGACAGTGGATCAAGATCATCTTGTGGGTGTTGACTCCACCAGACCCTCTATCACTGTTCCATGATGTTTCTTCACTTTTAACTATCACCACCTACAGGCTCACAAACACATTGTGTATGACAACCAAGCCAAACCACTCCTACAACAAAATTTTAATGTCATTTATCTGGTGCACCTCAGTGGATAGAAGGTGTTCAGCAGCAGCTGCTGTGGTGGTCAGTCCTGGCATTGCAGGAAAGTCCAGGGGATGCTCCCCAGCACAGCCTGAGGAGCACATTCCTTGTTCTCTGCCTGCTTCTGTGCCTGACCTTGCCAGCAATCAAGATGTTTTATTTTTTTTTTTTATTAGCATAATATGGTTCAGCAAAGGTCAGTGCCAAGAGTAAAATTTTACGTGGAAAATAAAATGCCTCCTTGAAAGAACTGATCCATAAGATACGTCTGCTGTGAAGGGCTAGCTCCTGCTTTTGAATTTTAGGTAACTTCTGTTCATCATTTCCAAGTATTTAGCATGCAAACCACAGTTGTGCTCTTTCCAAAGCAAATGTTTACTAAATTAAGCATTAAAGGAATATGAAAGTGATTCTCTATTCTAATGATACTTAATTAGAAATAAAACATGGAAATAGATTAAAATAATTAGTCTTAATAAGCAGTAATTGCCAAGTCTTGTGCAATAGAATAGCCTTCCCAATTTAGAGGTGGAGAATAATGATGCTGTGGAGCTACTAATAGACACTGATTTAAATATTAATTTAACTTGTAAAGTATGTGTAAGTTGTTTTTTTACTTAGCTTACATCGTCCTAACCACGGAGATCCTCATGTATTCATCAGGATAGTATCCTTCCTGCTATCCATAAATATATGTTGGCTCAAGACAATCTGAGGCAATGTCAAGTAAATAGGTTGATAACAAAATTTGATAATTTATTTTATGTCATGTAGAAGTTCACCCTATGCACACAGAGGCTGTCTGTCTGTACTGAGAGCTCAGTTTTTGTTTCAAGTCTGCTTAGTTTTAAGTTTCAGTGCAGAGGTAGCCCCCTACATGCAGAAGTCAGGCAAACCATTACATCAGCTGAAGCAGGGAATGAAACCAAATATTTGTTTACTGTTAGCTCGACTTTCTATATCTTGATAATGAAAGTGATGCCTGGAAAGGCTGGCCTAGAACAGAGACTAGACAGAGCAAAAGGGATAAAATAGGTATTTATTGAAAGGATACACTTTGAGCAATGCAAGAGTCCGGCTGGGGCTACACCCAAATCAAATCCAAGATAAATCCTGGTCATGAGTCTTCACTTCTATAAATTTTGGTTCATTCTACATGTTGGGGTCAATCATTCAACCACAGCTCCAGGCTATAAAGTATCAGCCCCCTGGCTTGCCCCCTTTCCCTCGTTGTCATTTTTGTTTTTTGGGTACCAGTTGTCCTTGATTCTCTAGCTAGAAAGGGTTTTTTGTCTAACTATCCTGTGAAGAGAACTTACTAACAGCTAATGTGAAGTTTCAGAGTTACACACCAAGCAGCAGAGATTCTAAAAAATATAAAAGCTAAAACCCAAGGCATCGAAAGAGTGGCTGTCTATAGAGTGATTATCCCACATATTGCCATATATGTCAAACTGGGTCTGCACCTTATCTGGTTGAGCCACCCAGGCTGGACCAGGTTTTTTGGCAAAGTGCAGATCAGTGGCATCTCTCTTCTTCAAGTCTCACTTTCTCCATCTAAAGCTCACTGAGCCACTCATCCTGAACTTCTATTAACAAAAATTCCAGCACAGCCAAGAGGAAGCAAGTATTGTTTGGTGCAGCTTGCCACTGTAATTCTGTGTCCTATGGATCAGTAAATTTTCTGCATTAATTAATTGTGTTAATCTTACTTAATCTGCATTAAGTAATTGCAAAATGCTACAACTAAATTTTTAAAATAATCTTATAATTTTATACGAGAATTTCAAAGTGTTTTGGTGAATGTAGGAAATTCTTTTATTCAGCAGTCATGTGGGGCTCCTTGTGTTTGAGTCCACAGAGAACAGAGCAAGGTCTTGCAGACAAAGACAGCAAATGGATTGATAGCTGTGATAAGGGATCCCTCAGTTCCACCTACAGCCTCTAGGCTTGAGAAGACAGAAAATTGAAGATAATACACTGCTGAAAGATCAGTCCTATAAAGGAGGACAGGAAGACGTCAGCAGCTAAAAGTCCAAAGGACAGTGGAAGTTGGCAGCTCACACTGACCTTCAGAACATAAGGAAATTGAGACCATCCCTTTGAGGGGGCCAAGAGTAAGTAACCCTTCCTCTCCACACTATTCAGTGAATATAACTTCACCCTGTTTAGGCCATGGCTTGATGACAGAATAAATGCAACACTACGGCTCTCAGCTGGATCAAAAATGTCAAGACTGTGTAACACAGTGATGAGTCTGGCCCTTTTCTTGGCTTAAATTAAATTGTTTTTAAAAAAATATTGACAAGGTTAACTTGGTAAGCTTTACACCAGATCAGATATCGCCTGCCTTTGCAATTGTAATGATAGTGTATCAGGTATCACAGTCTTCCTTTAGCTACTGTAAAAATACAAAACCAACATCAAAACCATGCTTGGGCTAAAACAAAATTGTGTGCCTGCATTTGTGCTGAATCAAATTTATGCTAATGAGTTGATCTGACAATGCACCAAAGTAGTATTCAAGATCCTTGACCAACAGCCTTGGATGCCAATACAATCTAGATAACATCAGTGTCTCCTTGGCTTTGTGTGAGCTATAAATCTATTTCTGAATGGTTTTCAGCCATAAGAAGAGATTTTGTTTTGAAAGGGTTACAGTGTGTTCAGTGAGTGATTCTGTTGTTTACAGCTCCTGAAGGAAAAACTGACACCAAACCTGTTGGGCCTGCTGGCTATCAGGACTGGCAATCGAGGGAATTAATGCATCCCAGCAGCTAAAGAGCCTTCACACCACTGGGACTGATCCCATCCCAGGCAAGGAGAGTGCTGCCACCTTGTAGTGCATGTTCTGACAGGAGCTCCAGGAACTTGCAAAAAGTCTTGGAGAGCACTACCTGACACCTTGTGAGGCGCCTTGGCCCTCACAGCAGCAGCAGCAGCCTGGAACAAGGGAGCCATGGCTGCCTCACCTGTGGGCTGGGGCAGCGCCACAGTGGGTGCAGCTGCACGGCCAGACCTCTCTGGCCTTGGGAGGCTTCAGTGCCACCTCTCCTGCCTGACCCATTACAGTGCAGCCAAGACCAGTGAAAGGGCCAGGACTGTGGTGCCTGCCCACAGCTCCTTGAGGTCTGCCCCACTCCAGCCATCCCTGCCCCTGCACAGGAGCTGCCAGCTGCTCCTTGGGCCCAAACGGCAGTGAGAAGTGTCCCAGAAACACAGAATATTCTGAGCTAGAAGAGACCCAGAAGAAGAGTATAACTCTTAGCCCTACACAGGACAGCCTCAACAACCACACCATGTACCTCAGAGCATTGTCCTCAAGCTTCTTGAACTCTCTCAGGCTTGGAGCTGTGACCACTTCCCTGGAGAGCCTGTTCCAGTGCCCAGCCACCCTCTGGGTGAAGAACCTTTTCCTGATATCCAACCTAAACCTCTCCTGGCACAGCTTCAGGCTATTCCCTCAGCTCCTGTCACTGGTCCCCACAGTGAGATCAGTCCTGCCCCTCCTCTTCCACTCACGAAGAAGTTGCAGGCCACAACGTTTCTCCAGCCTGTACAAGCCAAGCGACCTCAGCTACTTTTTAAATAGCTTCTCTAGACCCTTTGACATCTTTGTATGCCTTCTCTAGACACCCTCTAATGGCTTTATATCTTCCTAATAGTGTGGTGCCCAAAACTGTCCCCAGCACTCGAGGTGAGGCCACCCCAGTGCAGAGCAGAGCAGGACAATCCCCTCCGTTGCCCGGCTGGCGATGCTGACGCGCCCAAGACACGGCTAATGCTCCTGGCTGCCCGTATCACGGAAAGGGCTGTGCTTCCCACAGGGCATTCCAGGCAAGGGGCTGCTCAGAATTCAACACCCGGAAAGGACCAGCACACACCACCCCCCACGCTACCGCAGCTGACCGCGAACTAACGACTGGGACCGAGCTGCCTAACGCCCACCCTAAACAGCAGAGCAGGGCTCACGGGGACGCTCCGGCCAAGGCGCCCCGGTAAGTGAGCGGCGGTCAGGGGGCGGTGCCGGAGCCGCCCCCGCCCGGCCCCGCCCGGCCCTCCCCTTCCGGGCCGCCCCCCGTCCGCCCTTTCTCTCCGCCGCGCCCGTGCGGAGCAGCCGCGGCCGGCGCGGCCGCCGGGACCCGCCCCGCCGGCTCGCCGGGCACCTGCTCGGGGCGGAGCGGCGGCCGGAGGAGCGGCGGGAGCGGCGCCGCAGGCGGTGAGTGCTGGGCCGGCGGCGGCACCACGGCCGCGGTGTGGCCTGGTGAGGCCCGGCGAGGGGGCGGGGGCCGGTGCTGCGGGCAGGGGGAGCCGGGGCCGCCGCGATCATTGTCCCCGTCAGCGCCGCCTGTGCGCCGGGAAGGAGGGGGCCGGGGTGCTCGGGGCTCCGCCGCGCCCACCGAGGGCCGGCGGTCGGCCCAGCCCGGCCGGGCCCGGGGGAGGTGAGTCGCAGTTGCCGCCCTCGTTCCCCGCTCTGGCCCGGGCGCTGCAGGGGTGGGAGCTCGGCGGGAATTGTGCTGCACTCAGCCGTGACGGGTCTGCTGGCGGCCGGGTAGCCCAAGCAGCGGCTCCCAGAGCCGCCTCGCCCCGCGTGTGTGCATGTATGTACAGAGCGTGTGTGCCACGGTGCGCTGCGCGGGGGCCATCAGGAGGTTTGGGAGGGCCAGGAACAAAGCACAGGGCAGGGGCACACACCCAAGTCGCCGCGGGGCTGTCGGCCGTGCCCCCGAGCCGTGACTGTTCCAGAACACCCGTGTTGTGTGAACCCTCTGGGCCAGCAACACCGCAGAGCTGAGGTCGCTGCTCACTGTTACTGTAAGGACACCTTAGAGGTTAGCAATGCATAAATTCCAACAGTCTCTGTCTCCAGTAATTTATACGTTGTCACACGCAGAACTACACCAGTTAAAGTCTCTATAAAAACTTAGAATTGTACAGATTTTGTGTAACAGTTTCAGTATGTCTTTGGTTTAGCTTAATGTATTTTCCAGATTGAGTCAAGCCAAGATGAATTGGTGCCGATTTGAACAAATCTGTGGGGTTTTTGAGACTTCTTTAAGTGATTTAGTTGATCATGCACAATTTTTCCATACACATTTGAGTGGGCGGTAGTGTCTCATAAAGAGTTGGTGATAGCAGTCTCCTCACTTGGCTCGACTCCACCTAAAACAACAACACCTAATTTCTACTGCCATTCTTAAATGCCTCAAGTCACTTATAGTTTAGATTCCTGAGTTATAAGGGTTTAAAACAAAGGCTGGTCAAATTGCTGGGAGATTTTAATTACCTGCTATGCGTGTTTGAGGACCTCAAGGAAAAGTGAATCTTCTGTGAAAGTCTTGCTGGGTGTGGATAGCTGGAGGAAGAACAGGGAAGAGGAAACCAGGAAGGGAGGGGAAGAGGTATGCAAAAGGCATGGAAGGATCTTTGGTGAAGGACTTCGTGTTGTGGCAGCCTGACACAGGGCTGGACACAGAGGGGCAGACAACACAGATGACTGTCTTTCCCTTTGGTGATTTTTCTGATTATTTTTTTGTTTATTTTTAATATTGGTGTTGATGAGGTGAACTAAAATTAATGAACTTCCTTTAGTGACACACCCTGCTATCCTGATAAACCGCTGTCTATCTTGAGTGTCCATGCACTCCTCCACATCTGCCTTCAGCAAAAGAACTGGTATTTCTGCTACTGCTTTTGTAAGAGTCATCAAACCAACTCTCCATGTGCCTGTGCTGGGACAAGATGGGCTTGATTTTGGTGCAGTCTTGGCTTGTGGGTGTTCACTGTCAGGAGGTAACATAGGCTGGATTGATGTTGCAGGCAAGCTGGTGAGGGATGTGGCTGCACACAGTTAGGTTTGCTTTTCCTCTCGGGTGGCAGCAGGTGCTTGCTGTCTGCAGGGAAGGAAGGAAACATGCCAGAGTCTTCCAGCAAAGATGCATTTCTGTGGTGTGACTGGGGAAGGAATCCTGGACTTCCCAGCCTTCTGGCAATGCTGCTCTGCAGCACCACTGATTCTCAATGAAGAAGGGTCTTCTTCTGGTGTTCTGGTCGTTTTGTGACACCAAGGTGAAAAAGCAGAGGTTTCCATCATGGTTTGTATGTTTTGGAGAGCTCTCAGTAGGCAGGAAGTTATATTCCATGTCTAGGGCTGAGACAAGCAGATCTAACATGTTTCTGGTGTCCCCTTAGAAACTGGCAGATGTGGCTGGGTATGGTGCTGTAACCATAAAGCTCTGTACTGAACAGGTTTTAAAGGCCTCTAATTCAACACATTATAGAAATTACTCACTAATATATTTATGGGTTGGGTTTTCTTTGTGTAAAAAAAGAAGTTTGAGAGTGAAGTACCTTATTTATTATGTGATACAGATTTATCCTGCTCAGTCTTTCCAAGTTGGCATTCTAATCCATTCTTTTGCAAAGGTGAGGCATTGCCTGCTAATTAGTGTAATTAAATGGGTCGATTTTAAATGAGAACTCACTGAAAAGTTATATGCTCTGTAGACCTACTCAGTTATTTTTATTCCTTTGCTCAAATATGCAGGCACAGGAGAATGAATATTTTTCTATGTGTTTCAAGCAATTACTTGAAATTTGTTAGGTAGTCCACTAAGAAACTCTGTATGCTTGAACTAGGCTTATACTTTCTGTAGTAGGTTTTCATCCTACTGTGAGTGTAAGGGGGAACAATCATTTTTTAATCTCTATTTGTGTATCAAGCAGAGGAGAGCAATCCCTACATGCTGCCCCAGCATGGCAGTTACCTCGCTAGCGTGAGGCCTGCTTGTCTGTTAACAGTCCTTGGCACTGGGATACAACCTGTGTAAAGCCTGCCTTCCCCAGCTTGTGCCAAAGAAAAAGGATAAAGCTGAGTAGGGGGACAACTTCTAAAGCCACAGTGGATGTGGTTTTGGTAGGTTGAAGGGGTGCTTCTGCTGGTGGGGAGGCCCAGTCTCTCCTCAGATAAACTGGAGTATAGAAGCTGCTCTCCTTGAGAGAGCAAGGAGTGCACACATTCAGTAGGAGTGTGGTGCTGCCTCCTGCCATAGCTGCCCTCCATTCCTAGCTGCTCTGCTGCAGCTGCCTGAGGAGGTGCTGTGGGCCAGATCTGGAAATTTCTTAAACGTAGCATGCTATGAAAAGCCGAGGGGAGGGAAAAAAAGGATTATCTCCCCGATGATGTTGGTGATGAGGATTTAAGCTGTGAGACTGCAGTGACCTCAGACCTGCCACAAAATATTGTGGAGATTTAAAACATATACTTGGAGATGTGGAAGGTTCTCCAAGAGTGATAAAAGCCCAGGAGAAGGGATCTGTAATCAAAAGGAGCCATTGTTGAATATCAGAGACCTGTGAGAGAACAGAGTATGGAAATTTGGCTCTCAGTCATTTGCATTGATCTGTTAGCTGCTGTGCTGTCCAAAAGAATGAATGGTTTTGAAATCCCTCAGCCAAGCTTCATTTGTCTCAGCCGGGTGTGTACCCTTGACTTAGCTGTTTTAGCTCATAGCTTTCAAAGCTGTCACACATGTCCTTCCCTGAGGTGGTGTGCCTTGAGATAGGAGTCACCTCCATGTGCTGGCAGAGCTAAGTTAACAGTGGAGATGGTACTGAAGCCTGTCTAGGAAGCATTGACTACAGGAATCCTGTTGCAGGTTCAGAAACATTGAGACTGGTTTGCTGGGAGATGTTTCTCTGCTTTTATACTTTTTCCAGAGCATTTGGCGTTGGCGGTGGTAAGATTTGCCTCGAAAATGAATGGGCAAGAACATGCAAGGCTTGTGGTCAGCTTGGATAGTGGCTGGAGTGGGCACTGCATGGGACAGATTGGGAATCAGCTCTTATAACCTACACATTGGAGAAGTTGCCAATTCTATACATTTCATTTAACAATTGTGTAAATGACTTTCTGTATTGCAGACCTAAACAAAAAAGAACTTGAAGTCTGGATTGCAGCTGAGCTGAGCTTTTAATTTGATTGTATTTCTGTCAAATACTTAGTTGTCCTGGTATTGAGAGTCTCAATTCTTAGTTTTTCTTTCTTGACAGACACTTCAGTGTCTTGGGTTGCAATGCAGGATGTAATCAAAAGTATGTATTCTATCATCATCTGTTGAAACCAGGTGGGGCAGTGTTCTTTATCTTTTCCATGACCCATCCTTCCTCCAGGGAGGATAGCTTCTGTTAATGGCCCATTGAGTCCCACTGCATGACTGATAAAATTACATCATCCCATTGGGAGATGCTCCAGCCAGGGGGAGGAACCAAGCATTTCCTACCTAGATAAAATCTGAGATTCAGAACATCAGGGCAGCCTTTTTCCACTGGATTCCCAGAGGAAAAACAGACCCTTCTAGATCATTATGGACCTTTGGAGGAAAGCTGCACTTTTCTACAGTACCACTGCTCCAACAGAACCACATCTGTCACTGCAGGAGGACTGCAGCCACCATTTAATAGGACTGCTACCAACACCCTGACTGACAGGGTGTCAGGTTGTATTCTGGCTCTGTCAGTGTTTTGTTATTTTCTGTTACTGTACTTTTATTTTAATTTTCCTAGTACAGAACTGTTATTCCTATTCCCATATCTTTTCCTGAGAGCTCCTTAATTTCAAAATTCTAATAATTTGGAGGGAGGGGATTTACACTTTCCATTTAACGAGAGGCTCCTGCCTTCCATAGCCTTCCATAGACACCTGTCTTTTAAGCCAAGACAGATTTTGGCACCCAACATGGGGCAGGAAGGCATTGAGAGAAAAAGGGTGAAAAAAGGAATAACAGTTCTTGAGTTACCTAAGTTTTTGTGTGCTAGGTATAGAAACCTTGTTAGGCAGCATCATGTGGTCTAGCTTACCCTGGTTTGGGTGGCATGTGGTTGTGACTATATTTCTCCCATTTGCAGGCCCTCATCTAAACACGGGTCCTATAACTAAGGCTACTGTGGCTGTTATCTAGTTCATTTTGTAGGTTGATAAGGTGAGGAATTAATGGATTTTTAACTTCTTCTGGAAGGCAGGCACATGGATTCAGGGCTATCGCACACTGTGTGTTTTTGGGGTTACTTGAATAATGGTGCCTACTGTGAGGAAATAACGCTGGGGGACTTTTCTCCCAACCCTTCACCCAGCTTTTTAGATCTACCCTACCAGTTTTTGAAGGGTTCAAATCTTTTCTAAATGCTAATGATATCATACAGGGGCTGGTGTTTCTGACATGCCTGTTCTACTTAGCATTCAGAGATAAGGGACTATTGGCTTGGATAGCCACTCTGTTATCTACCTCAGAAAATAGGGATGCCGCCCTGGAGCCTGACCCTGCCCCACAGCCCACCTCAGAAGTAAACCACCCAGAGTGGATGGGGGGTAGTGGAGGAGAAGATATGCCAGGTGCTGAAGGACTATACTTCCCCAGCTGGTGAAAAACCCTCCCTCTGCCTTGAAGAGGGAGACTCTGATGGTGCAGCAGTGGAACCCACAAATGTTGTAACCATCCAAGTTCCAGCTGAACCATAAGGGCAGTCACATCCAGCAGCAGTCGCCCCTGTGGAAAGAAGTCTGAGATGAAATCAGAGCACCTAGTTAATAAGGATAAGAAAGGAGGACCCTCACAACCCGCAGGGGAGCCAGAGGTTGAGATCATCACTGAGTCCCTGTTGTGTGAAAGTCTCTATAATCTGCAAAAAGACATTGTATGACAGGGCCGTGAAGCTTTTACAACCTGGTTACTTCGGGTCTGGAACCTTATGGGAAGAGGCATGCAACTGAGGCAAGGAATTTGGGATCCTTGACCCAGGACTCAGGTGTGGACCAAATATTTATAGGGGAGGGGAGCCAGGCCTCCTTTACCTCTGGGAGGGACTTTTAATGAGTGTAAGAGAGAGGTTTGTCCACAGAGAGAGGATGGAGGAGCACAATCATAGAATGTGCTGGAAGACCCTTGAGGAAGGGATCCAACGGCTGAGAGAAGTGGCAATACTGGAGGTGCTCTTTGGGTGGGATGGACAGCATGATAATGATCCTGACAAGGTGAGGTGCACAGGGCAGATGTTGTTGAATTTGGACCATCTCATTACACCACCTTCATTGTGACAATGCTGATAACAACCGAGAGACAGTGGGTTCTCTTGCCAACAAGCTTAAAAATTTTGAGAGTGTGATCAATGTCCTGAAGCAGGCTCATGTCTGCTGTGGTTAAGGAACTCAAAGAGGAGCTAAAAGAGGAGATGAGGAAGATCAATGCAGCACCAGTGAGAGTCACAGACCCCAAAGTCAGAGCCCAGTATCCCCCAGCTAGGGAGAGAGTGTACACCCCAAGAGCTGACCTGTGGTTCTTCCTGTGTGACCATGGGGAAGACATGAGAAAGTGAGATGGGAAACCCACTTCTGTCCTGACAGCACGGGTATATCAACTCAGGGAGGGAAACACTAACAGAGGGAAGTCCACTAAAGTGAAGGTAGCCTCAGCCTCCCATGACCAAGCTGCAGGGTATTACAGAAGGGAGGATGATCTGTTGGACCCCCTTGAAGGAAGCTCTAGTATATATGCCCAGGAAGAAAATAATAACCAGGGCTAGAGGGGCCCTGCCTCTAGCCAGGGAGGGGCATGGGAAAACTGTGTCTTTTGGATGGTGTGGATCTGATGGCCTGGCACATCAGAGCCACAGAAATATAGAGCATTAGTTGATTCTGGTTCACAGTGTACCCTAATGCCATCAGGACATGTAGGGGCAGAACCTGTTTCCATTGCTGGAGTGACAGGAGAATCACAGGAATTGACTCTGCTGGAAGCTGAGGTGAGCCTGACTGGGAAAGAGTGGCAGAAACATCCAATTGTGACTGGCCCAGAGGCGCCGTGTATTCTAGGCATAGACTTCCTTAGGAACGGCTATTACAAAGACCCAAAGGGACTCAGGTGGGCTTTTGGAATAGCTGCTGTGGCAGCAGAGGGCATTAAGCAGTTGAACACCCTGCCTGGGCTATCAGAAAACCCATCTGCAGTGGGACTCCTGGAGGTAGAAGAGCAAAGAGTACCAACTGCCACCTCGACGGTGCACCACTGGCCGTATAGGACAAATTGAGATGCCGTGATCCCCATACACAAGATGATCTGTGAGCTGGAGAGCCAAGGGGTGGTCAGCAAAACCCACTCACCCTTCAACAGCCCCATCTGGCCTGTGTGTAAATCTGAAGGAGAATGGAGACTGACAGTGGACTATCGTGCATTGAATGAGGTGACTCCACCGCTGAGCGCTGCTGTGCCGGACATGCTGGAACTGCAGTACGAGCTGGAGTCCAAGGCAGCCAAGTGGTATGCCACTATCGATATTGCCAATGCATTCTTCTCCATTCCTCTGGCAGCAGAGTGCAGGCCTCAGTTTGCTTTCGCCTGGAGGGGCATGCAATACACCTGGAATCGTCTGCCCCAGGGCTGGAAACACAGTCCCACCATCTGTCATGTACTGATCCAGGCTACACTGGAGAAGGGTGGAGCTCCAGAACATCTGCAGTACATTGATGATACTGTGTAGGGCTACATGGCAATGGAAGTATTTGAGAAAGGAGAGAAGATCATCGAGATTCTGCTAGGAGCTGGCTTTGCCATCAAGAAAAGCAAAGTCAAAGGGCCTGCCCAAGAGATCCAGTTCCTAGGAGTAAAGTGGCAAGAGTGGATGGTGCCAGATTCCCAGTGAGGTCATCAGTAAGATTACTGCAATGTCTCCACCAACCAGCAAGAAGGAAACACAAGCCTTCCTAGGTGCCATAGGCTTTTGGAGAATGCACATTCCTGAGTACAGCCAGATTGTGAGCCCTCTTTACCTGGTCACCCGCAAGAAGAACGATTTCCACTGGGGCCCTGAGCAGCAGCAAGCCTTTGCCCAGATCAAGCAGGAGATTGCTCATGCGGTAGCCCTTGGCCCAGTCAGGACAGGACCAGATGTGAAGAACGTGCTCTACTCTGCAGCCGGGAACCATGGTCTGTCCTGGAGCCTGTGGCAGAAGGTGCCTGGTGAGACGCGAGGCCGACCACTGGGGTTCTGGAGTCGAAGCTACAGAGGGTCCGAGGCCAACTACACTCCAACGGAGAGGGAGATCTTGGCCGCCTATGGAGGGGTTCAAGCTGCCTCAGAGGTGGTTGGCACGGAAACGCAACTCCTCCTGGCACCCCGACTACCAGTTCCAACTGGCTGGAAGGTGAAAATTTTGGTCTCACTGATGAAGAGGAGCAGGAACAAGTGACCTGGGCTGAAGAAGCCCCAGTGTACAAGCAGCTGCCAGCAGAAGAAACACACTACGTTAATGTGTTGATTTGTATAAATTTCCTGAAGTAACTCCCTGTCATGACTTAGCAGCCTCCTTTGAACCTGACAAGGACCGATTGATGTCTGATTTTTAATATTGACACATTGCTACACCAGTGAGAAAGTTCTTTTAGCTAGTATTCTGACTCTGTCAGTTTTGGTTGTTTTGTATTACTATACTTTTATTAATGGGAACTGTTATTCCTGTTCCCTTATCTTTGCCTGAGAGCTCCTTAACTTCGAAATTATAATAATTTGGAAGGAGAAGGTTTACATTTTCCATTTAAAGAATGACTCCTGGCTTCCTTAACGGACACCTGTCTTTCTGGGGTGACTTTGTCATGTTGAATTGTATCCCCATTTGTCTGTTTAGCCCAGAAATAAGTTTTGTACCTTTAGGCTGGATTTGAGAGTGAAGCGGGGGAAGAAGAAGTGGTAGAATGTCTGAGGTGGTTGTTTTCAAAACACAGAGATAGGAGTTTCATCAGTTTGTCTCCTGACTGTGTCACTGTGGTGGACAGCTGAGAGAGCTCTCCTTTGCTTTTAGTTAGTTTTGGACTAACTGAAGCAGAGAAGTTCCCCAGACAGTTTTGCTCTTTTTTTTTTTCCTGGAATTATTTGAACCTGCTCTGGACTGGGGACCCGGGGGAGCACCAGGAGCTTGCACCTGCGGCCACCGGGGCCTGGGCAGTGGCATCTTCCAGCACTGGAGGGACTGATACCAGACTGAGCTGAGCTACCACCCATAGGAGAGAGACTTTCTGAATTTGTCATTGCTTTAGAGCAGTCAGAGGTTTTGTTTTTTGGTATTATTCATTTTTTGTGCTGGGCAGTTGAATAAACAGGTTTTTTACACTTCTCTCCGAGGAAATTTCTTCCTGAACTGGTTGGGGGAGGGGCCGCTTGAGTTTGCTTCCTCGGGGGGACCTTTGGAGATTTTCCCCCAAATTTGCTCTAAAGCAGGACACAAGACATGCAGCAATACAGACTTTGGTGTGTCTCTTGCAGCTTCCAATTGATCCCCACCTAGAAGGCACTCAGTGAAAAGCTCGGAGCTGCTCCTTATCTTTTTTGGGCAAAGTGAGAGAGAGAATAGTGATATGGGTAGTTTTTACAGCAAGTCTCTCAGTCTTCCTGTTGGCCATGGGACCCAGCCTATGAGACCTGCTTGTCCCTCTCTCATCTGAAGGGTTTGTGGTGGTGGTCAGGCAATCCCTCTGGAAGGGGTGGGGGATGACATCTCCTTCACTGCAGCTGAAAGGCACTGAAGAGCAGCTTCCTGGTGATGAACACTATTAGTATTGATTAGCTCTTTGTGTGTCTTGAATAGGGTTTCTTCCATGATCTGTTCCAGGTTCCGTGAAATGATGGAAAGGCACCAAGAAGTCATGTAAAGCAGTCCACAGATTTATAGTCTGTTCCAGGAGAATTAACTGCTTCTATTCAGTCTGTGTTGTTACCTGTAGGGTTTTAGCTGTTTGGGGCTTGCTGATTTTGGGCTCTTTGCATTAGAAGAACTCCAGCTCCCTTCTGTGCAGCTAGATGATGCCAGTCATTTGTAATTTCTTGTTTCATGCTGGAGAAAGTCAAGAGATAGAAGGTTGTTCTGTTCAGGAGAGCAAGTTGTTAAAAACTTGTAGCCTTTGTGAAAGAACGTGTGTTCAAGTTGGCACTTTCCATACAATTTCTGGTCATTCTTGAGTTACTTTTTTCAAGATGCTCTTTTCAGGTTTGTAAAAAAATTTTGTACTTGTACACTAATATCCCAAGAGTGGAATCAAAGGAGAGCTGGCTTGAGGCCATTTCTCACGAGAGGGAAGTTGTCTTAAGTTCCAAAAGTCAAGGGAAAGAAAATAAAAGGTGTGAGTCCCATTAATATTTAAAAACGTATCTAAGCACAGTTACTGATAACTCTTCCAATGAGTCACTTATTGTAACGTAACAAACACAAGCAGCACTCTGAACCTAATAATGCTGCTTAGTTAAAAAATAGTTCTTCATGTTTTCATAGTGACTGTCTCCCAAAGTACAGCAAAACATCTTGGAGAAATTCAAACTCCAGAGCAGCCACGTTCTGGCATCTCTGCTCCATCATGACCTGTCTTTTCAGAAGCAACTGGATGCCTGACTTGGAAACTGTAGGGCCTTCACTTGATTCAAGTAATTCTGCTACAGCCAAATTTATTACTTGATACCATCCTACAAAAAACTTGCTTTTGGTATGAAACCATATTGCTAGTCTAGTTGAGGTGACTTAAACCTGGATTTAGCAATGTTTACAAATTCTGTAAGATTAATTTGCAATTCTGGTGTTACACTGGCAGTCTTATTGGGGGGGAATGTCTGCTGCCTTCATATGGTGTGTTCCTCTGTGAGGAAATCGTATTGCGTGGGTCATTTTTAGGAGGTGTGTTAAATGAGCACTTCTTTCCACTAAACAAAAGGAATGTCATCACTGGAAATTACAGCAGTCCTCCTTATCCTAAGGCAAGATCTAGGATATGCTGCCAGTGTTTCTCACGCTTTTAGGTATGATTGTTTAGCCAGTCTTGGAAAGAATAAGGAATTGGTCGTTATGTATGCTCAGTTTCTAGCTTTATCAGTCTGGCAGATCAAGTTCTGTAGAGATGGTTGGGTGGAGTTTAATGGTACTTTTGTCTTTTTGGTGTTTACATACTCATTTGAAAATTAGCAATAAAGTTCAGAACTGAAGGGTAAGTTGGAAGAAAGAATTTGATCAGCATGTAAAAGACTGTTACTTCTAAAAGTTTACCAGAAGAGATGGTGGTAGTGAATATTTTAAGGTTGTTGGACATGTACCACATTTTGAAATGTGTTACTCAGGGACTATAGGAGTTTTTTTGTTTCTGAAATACTATTTTGTAAAGTGTGTTTTAATGGGTGAAATATAGGAAATTATTTTGATCACAATATTACTTTTATTTGAAAAATAATGAATACTGGCATTGGAGCATTGTATCTAACTCTGGCTAGTATGACCTTCAAGTAAGCAAAGGGCCTGGAGTCACTTCATGCTATCCAGTCCTCAGATATGTCTTTAGGACATAAGAGGCAGTGATAAATTCATCTTTCAGAGTTAAGAGAACAAATGCTTCATCTTGTCTTTGGGGTTGGATTCTTTTTGCTTTGCTATCCCTTGCCACAATTACAACTTCATGCTTTGTTACATGAAAAGATTGATTGTGGAGCAAAAAAAAAAATTCTGGAGATTTTTCTTCAGAAGCAAACTATTGCTACATCTTGCAAATAAATGTCTGGTTAGTTTACAGTGCAACTTAATGAGCAGTTTCTAGTTTAGGAGGTGGCTTGACTTAATGCCTGCCTGTGGGGTAGGCAGCAGAAATATGCTGTATGTTCTTCTCTTAAGATACTACTGTTTTAGCCGTGAGGTAATCATACCAAAAAGTCAAATATAGCAAGGAGTGATACTTTGAGCAACCATTGTGACTGGGGGGTGTGAGGCGCTGGGGCAGGAATGTGGGTGCACACTGCTTCAGGTCCTGCCTTAAAGCTTGCATGTTTTTCTCCCTTTTCTATTTCAGTTCATTAGGCAAAAGATTTAAAGGAATTATTTGAGCACTGGGAGTGTCAAAAAGGCCATACTTTGCTAGCTCAGACTAGTTTTCTGTCTCCCTGAGTGTCTGAACAAATAGAGAAAATACCATAGCATATATAGAGTGGCATTGACCTGGGTGTATTCTTTCAGTTTCAAATGGTTGGTTGTTCATTAACTTTAGAGCTGTCGATAGATCTGTTTTTGCATCTATATTTCTGGCCTTTAAAACATTTTGTGGTAATGAATAGCTGTAGTCATAGGTATGTGGTCCAAACTTCAGTTTTAACCCGATATTTTCTTTCTGCTTTAATCATTTGTGTTTGCTAAATAATGAACTACCATTTAATTCCTATTCACCAGTTGCATTACTGGTGAATTTGTATATACTTACATCACTTCTTTTCGAAGATCCTAGAGATATTTTTGCATTCTATCATAGCTTTTATGAGAAAGGTTACTGGGAGCTACTTTCAGAAGCCAGGAGCAGCACTTTGTCATAGTGCATCCATTGTATATTTAGTATGTTTCTAGTTAGTAGATTATTAACAGGTGAAGTACAATAAAGAAAAAAAAGTGTCTTTTGTATCTGGTTTGATTTGGATGGAGTATGTGATGGCCTAGCAGTTAAGATGTGATGGAGTTAAAGCTTACAAGAAGTCTGCAACCATGTAAATATTTTGATGTATATGAACTTCAGGATATAGCTTGATGCAAAAACATTTTCCTTTATAAACTGTATTTTTAAAGCAGTTTCTCTTCTCTATCATCTATGGCACTCAACACATACTAATATGTTTTACATTGCTGCAGCTTCCTTATGAGTTTATTAGCATTTAACAGCAAGCTAAATAGACAGCATTACAAAATGGAGAGAAAAATGGAACAATGATCAAATATTTGAATCTTTATAAAGAAAATGTACTGTGTTTTAAGATCAGCAACTAGAGAAAAAAAGGTTGCTTGCCTCAAAATTGATATTAAAGGTTTACCTTTGAAGTAAAACAGCCTAAAAATATACTTCACTCTAACTTTGAAGCTTCTAGTACTACACTTGTTAAAAAAAACCTTCCTGTTGCAATTTGTAATCAGACTAGTAAATGATACAATTTTTACAGCTTCGAGGAATTCATAAACACGTGAGAGAAGATGACAAGATCTAGATCAAGATCACCACGATGGAAACCAAGGTAAATATCTTTAGCTTGTGTTCTGAAATGTAGCTCTATATAAGGGTTTATAATTAGTACCTAAAACTTGCATTAAAGAAAGAAAATTGCATGCAGAATTGAAATTTGTGTTTTGTAATCTGTAGTTTATTGCACAAGCTGAACAACTGTAATTTTCTTCCCAACTCATGATTTCATTACAATTTCTCTTAAACTGGAATTGTTCAGTTTTTGCAGTCTTGTTCACCTTTTGTATTCTGGAATTTAGAACTACCTTAAGCAAAAAATCCAAGCTCCAAACTAGTTAAGGTTATTTTTACTCATGCACCACCTTGTGCACTGAATGTCTGTAACTCGCTTTTGTTTTTCTTCTTGGCATATAGGGAAGAACTGTTAAAAAAACAGTTGTTTTAGTTTGCTTTTGGTTTTGTTTTTTTTTTTTTTTAAAAAAAAAGCTTCCTAGTTCAAATACCTCGGACTTTCTGAGGTTTGGGGCTGATTTGTAAACTGATCTTCAGCACAGTTAGACATGCCTTGCAGCATAACACAGAGTGAAAACATGTGGAAATGTGGGAGTCGTTGCCCTTCTCCTTGGACATTAGCCTAGCAACACGTGTCTTTGACATTTGTCACCAGGATAACATCCAGCTTACTGCATGCTGTGAGTTACCTGCCTCATTTTTAAGACTTGCAGTATAAATTTGAGGTGCTAAAACCAGGAGGGTGGAGTACAATATCAAGTGAAATTACTGCTGGTTTTGGGCAGCTCTTTGAAACAGGCTAAGCTGTGATAACCAAGACCAAGGCAGTTTGGATAACTCAGAAAAATGTGTGGGGTTTTTTATTTGCTTCTTTTGTTGTTAAAAAGAGAAATCCTAACTATGTCCATGCTAGGCTGATAGCTGTGAATGTCATTTGAGTAAGAGCAGCCCCAGCTCTCATTAAAATGCAAACCCTCACCAGACCAACATGGGATGGCAGCCGCAGTGTGGGTGCTGTTGGAAGTCAGCCATCATGGTTTTAGGAACATCTGTGGTCCTGAGTTTGAACTCATTGGCAGAAGTGAGTAAATAGTTGTGCCAAGCCGTTCATTTGCAATATGTGCACAAAGGAAGTGACTTATTTCAACTTGGTTTTTGTTGGAATTGTAACGGGGTTGTATCTTCAAAAGAGCAGAGCAGTTGTTAGTTGCTGTAAAGTTGTTTATTGTAAAGACACATCAGTCTCAAGTGGCAAAGAGTCCCAACTGTTAAAAAAGTCTGTGCCAGAAGCTTTCAGCATAGAGTCACGATTAGAAGTTGCAGCCTAATACAGAGTCCTGAGCAGAGGCAGAGGCTGTGGCCTGGTGCAGAGTCTCGAGAGGCAGATGCTCCCTGGTCTTTCTTCTTCTGTTCTTTTCTTCTTCGTCTTCTTCCTTGATAGTAGTGATGATGATGATGGTGGAGGAAGAGAGAGAGTGAGAGAGGAGAGGATCTCTCTTCAGTGCACAGATTCTTATTTATAAATTACCCAATGAACTAAAACCACAAATCTGTCGCATTTCTTCTAAACCTACTGGAATTCTGGTTCTGTAATACGAAAGTTTACGTATGATTTGCTCATATAGCCTATCTGTTCTGTCTGAAGAATGTAAGCAATATTCTTACTGTATTTTTATTATGTCCAGAACTATGTTTTTGAGCTCTCACTGCAGCTTGTTTTTGAAACTTGTTTTTTACACCAGATTCTAAGGCTTTTGCTCTTTAAGGCACTTAAAACGTTTTCTTACTTACTTAAACTTACTTGCTTACTTACTTAAAACTTAAGCTTACGTCTCTATTTCATGTATGACTGGCTTAATGTACTTTAATTTCTCTAAAAACTTTAATTCTATTCCTGCATAGTGATCTCTCTCTGAGAGACTCAGAGAAGCCTCTGTTTTTCACACTCCACCAGTTTTTTTATGTTTTTTATTGAAGAGTGTGTCAAGAGTGTGCAGTGAATACTTGAATACAAACAGAACTGTTATGATTTGGATTACTTTCTGGTTCTTGTTAGTGGTCTGTGGTGTTTTTCCTTTATTTTAAGGAGATTTTGGCTAAAAATTAATAACAGGTTGCCCTTGTTTTTGTAACTGTAGGTGAAAATACAGAGCTGAGTGATACAATTGAATCTTTAATTGCAAAAGGTGCAGTAAGTGTGGAACTGTGTGTGTATACATGTGTGAACATGTGCATACAATTATCCAAAAGGCTAAAGCATCTTTCTCAAACTTATTTTTTTCTGCGGGAAAAAGCCTTACCTGTATGACAACTTAAATATGTTTTGTAATGTTTCAGTCTTTCAGTTTTGAAGGTTGTTTTGGCATGCAAAGAAAACCTGAAAAGGCATTTTCCTCCCCCTTAAATTTTTTCTACACTTTTTTCCTTCTCTTTTTTCTCTTTGCTCTAAAAAAGAAAGACAGGGAATGCTTGAGAAGTGTAAAAATATGTATAACAGTTGTTCTCAATGTAGTGGAAACTTCATGTATATGAAATTATTTTTAGTTTTAAATTAAAAACTTCAAAGAGACAAAAATGATTGACTTACTAAAATTTCAAGTGGGTATTTTTACTATGAAAACTTTCAACAGAGTAAAAGTAAGCCTGGTACTCAGCCAGAAAAATGCCACTTTGATATCTTGGTGTTAATTTTTTTTTTTTACAAGCTGATTAAAATGATGTACTAAACTCTGCTTCCTTGGGAAATAGATGTTCTCATTAAGAAATTGATTCAATTTTATGTAACTACTCAAAGTGGATTTTATTTTTGCTTTAGGTCCTTATCTCCAGCCTTTAGAACTCCTGAGCATCATAGGCAAAGGCATGCTCACATTAATTATGACTGTGAATATAAAAGCTTTCGTAAGGACCCCAAAAAGTCTATGCCTTGGAGAACAGAAGATGAAAAGTATGGACAAAGCAATTCCAGGTTTGCACCTCATGGAAATAACCACCAGAGAATATATGAACGTAGGTCACCTTCACCAAACCTGAAAAGAATTCCCATGGAAGATGGTTACAGTCATAAGCCCTACAGAACACATTCATCTGAAAGGACTGAAAGCAATAGGAGATGCCAGTTACCACCAAAATACTCGGAAATGCCTTATAAAGAGCATGATCGTCCGTTTTACCAGCACAAAATGGAGGACAGATACATGTTTGATCATTACAAAGTCACTGGAAATGAAAAAGGAATGAAACCTTTTCATAGATCGTTAGGGGGTTCATGCAAACTTGAAAGAAAATGGCATGAAGATGACTTGAGGCACCAGAGGTTACATGAAGAGAAGTATGGTCAGTCACCCAGAAGAGTTTCTGATGAATTTACGGCAAGGAGCTCTTTACAGAAGAGGTATAGGAATAAAATAATTAAACCCTGGGTATTGTGGTGTAAAGCCTCAAGTGAAAGTCTATTTTCATTATAGTTGAAGATATCCACCTTGAAACACGTTGGCCACTTTGTAGTTTAATTATGGGCGACTGGTAGTAGTGAAGTATTTGTCTTTTAAGTAAATCATATTGCTGGCTAGAGTATGAAAGGATAATATTTCCCTCTTAAGAGCCCCTGCACATCTGTACCTTGGCGTGAGGGATTTTGGGTTAACTTGCCACGCATTCTGCTGTCCAACATTCTGCACATATAAGTTCTCACTTTCTTCTCTAGTGCAAGTGTAAATTGCTTTATGTCAACACAGGTATCCTGAAGATCACGATTACAGAGAATATGGGCACGCGTCTAAAAGGGCTAAGGAAATGGAGAGGTATGACGGTGGAGATGTAGCAAGAAATTCCAAGTGGAAGCAAGAACGTTCTTTTCCACCCTGCCAAGAAAAGGAGGAGCAAAGATACCCGGGTGCGCAGTCCCACCGGTCGGCTGAGAGGGAGTACTTGGGGGGGTGTGTCCCAAAGATAGCCTATGAGTACAGCCACAAACGGCGCAGGCATCTGGAGGGGGAGAAGCCTTTTGCAGACGACAGAGCTCAGAAGTACATGAAGCAGGAAGAGCAGAAGTACAGCTCTTCCAAGAGTGCCCGCAATAGCAAGGACTTGGATTACTTTAGTGGTGGCAGAGTGAGGAGGACTGAAGAACGGCACGTTGAAGAACCTGTTAAATACAGTTCAAAGAAGGGCTGCAATGCTTGTGTTAACTCTTCCAAAGCAGATGTTGAGCTGAGATCTTTTAAAAACAAACTGAATGAAAGAGTGAGGAAAGATGGGGAATTGAGGAAAAACACAGATTCCTCCAATAGCCAGCGTGATGCAAGTCATACTGTTTCAGATGTGAAAATGTCAGATGCCAACTGTATGAGAGAACATCTCACAGTCAAAGTGGATATGAAGAAAATGGTGACCAAGTACAGGTATTGGTTTTCTTTCACCTCTGCTTTCTTCCTGTCTCTTTACAGTTTATGAATATTGGAGAGAATCATGGTTTCTTTAGGAGGTAATGGGGACAAACTATGATTGTACCTTTTTAGTTTTATTTCTTTTAAAATGGTAACTTTCCTGTCTGGGCAAGTTAACTATTAAACCTCTATTCAAATAAACAAAACCAGCTGACCAACAAAAAGCAACATTTTATGGGGATGCAGGAAGTGGAAAGAGTAGATAGATATGCCTGATGCAAACCTGTAGTTAGAAGTTGGTTATGATAAGTAAATGTGTTATTTTTATTTAAAAACAAAACCCTCAAAAAACCAAAACCCAGATGCAGAAAAGCTTAGTCCTGTGCTTTCATCTGAAATATGATGGCATTTTTAAAAACTGTCTTCCCATCTTTCTTCAAAAAATCAGCTAACCTTTAAATACATAAATCTCAAGCACATATTCAGATGTTCAAGATCTCAGTTCAGTAAAACTGCCAAAAATGAGAGATCTCTGGGTTGTCATTTATTGTTATAGCAAAGTGGCAACCTGTTGAGGCATCAGAGCTGAAGCAGCAGAGTCTGCTTACAAATGTCTTCTGTGTAATACTTGTGTTTGCGTTTAGCATTCCCAGTGCTGGCTGTAATGGAAGAAAAAGTGGCAGTACTGTAAAAATTTAGATGACAAATATGTCGTAAGAGAGAAAGCAGCTTGATTTTGATAGATTCTTGCAGGGTTTTCTGGTTTGTTGTCTTGCTTTCTTGCTTTTGCAGGCCAGAATATCTTATATTGGTAGTAATTGCTTTTGGAAGAGATTACCTTCCTTTCCAAAATGATCAGCCTTCATTTTAAAGGTATTCTGCCTCTTATCCCAAAGAAAACGTGTATATAAATTTTCCTCTCTTTACACTATTTCAAAAATATGTAGTACAATGGAGAGTTACAAAGACAAGTTACTGCATGTAAGGGGCTAGTATTAAAGACTGAGGAAAGGGAGTGGAGCAATGCCCATTAGCCACAATTGGGCTAGGATGAGGGTTTGACTTCCTGAATGATAATGTAAGGAATATTGTTGGGTCTTGTTACAAACCCATAGGATGATTCCTCTATCTAGGAGCCTCTTGCTGCTGTATTTGAAGGTCATGCACAATGGACCTGGTAGTTGTCTGCAGAACAAAGAAACTACTGCATTGATTACAGCTAATTTAATGTGTGGTGATTTGCTTCTGCAGCCAAAAGTGCTACATATTTTATTTTTTCAAAGATAAGAACACTAATTTTACAGAAGCTGATGACTTGGAATATTCATGCTGCTCACTTTAGGCATTTAAGAAACACCTGACTTGAAATGACTCAGCTAAGAAGAATAGTTCTTTATAAACCTGGGGAGCAGGTAGATAATTCAAATATCTAAGCCTGAGGTTGCTTGGATTCCTCCTTGCAAGCATTTATTCCCGATTAGGGGAAAATAGATGATTTCTGGCATCTGCTAGAGGCTATTTCTGATACAATTTTTGTATGGAATTCTAGTCTTGTATGCTTCTAATACAGAGTGGCCAGGCACATAATAGCTTTGCAGAATGAACAATTGAAAGTCTTCTTCCTAAAAGCTTTCTCATGAGCTCTTAGAGTCCTTAATTTGTCTTTTGGAATGACAAGCATCTTCCTTGCAGCAAGAACAGTAGGGTTGTTGAAGTGTTGGCTTTCTTGTCAAAATAATTTTTGAGCAGCAGTGCAACCATTTGGGGTGTAAACTTAACTTAGAATGAGTAAAAATTTACAAAAGGATGGTAAGCACGTTCTTGACTTCACACACTTCTACTGAAGCAGTTTCACTGCTGTTTCACCAGGCTGAAGTGATGATTCAGTTCCTAAAGATGTGAGACTTTTTTTGTTATCTTTGAACTGTTCTTGAAAATAGCCTGGTAGCTCCTTGTAAACAAGACACATGCATAATTGCCTTTTAGAATTATTTTAAAGAAGTCCATCAGGATATTAATTTTATCTGGATTTGATAACCTAGTTGAATTAAATTTAAAATTCACAAACTTTGTATTGCATACTTCACAGAAACAAAAATTCCTGAGAGTGAAATTCTCTTCATGTTTCATTATAGCTTTTCTTCTTTATGGCCTTACTACTTTTTTAATTAAAAAAATGAACAAAATATGATTTTGTCTTTTAATCCCATTTATTCCTGACATGACCTTCTTATTTGTTTTATTCTACTTGTCTATTTCAAGTTTTCAGATTTAGATATTTGCTTTAAAATAAACTATACTTTTTTTTTATTCTAGGACTGCTTCTAGTCACACTACAGAAAGACAGATGTCCCATGATCTGGTTGCTGTTGGTAGAAAAAATGAAAATTTTCATCCAGTGTTTGAACACATGGAATCTGTAACACAGAACGTTGAGAATGATCCATCAAAAGAATTTACTCAGGAAATAATCACAATTATTCATCAAGTTAAAGGTGGCTGTAATATTTGGAGTATATGTATGTGTTTATGTGTATATTATATATATATATATATATATATATATATATATATATTTTATATTACAAACATACATTACAAAACCCAAAGATGATGGTTTAGCTCTGATGTCCCTGTAAGTCTCAGGTGTTTGCCATTGGCTGCATTTGTGTTTTAGCTTCATTTTGTATTGTTGAATGAAAATGTAGGTTGAGGATTTAAAGTAGTTGGGTGGAGGATGACTGCAGGAAGGTCTCAGGCCATAACTGAGGCATTAATGTGGAGATTAAAGATCAAAATGATTTTATGCTAGTATGGGAGAGTAACCTGCATGTTTAGGAAACATGACAGGAATAAAGGAGCTTTGCTGTAATCACAACTCTAGTATAGTTCCTTGAAATGTTCAGATTAATGTTTAGACAGCTGCATTATGTTCAGTGTTGAACTTTATAGATTCAAGTAATTCGAGTATTACCATGGTAGAGCTGATAATTGAGTTTAATCTTATCAAATAAGGTTTTCTAAGTTGGGCTGGCCTAATCTTTCATTTGTGAATATCAAACTGCAAGTGGAAATAGTTTGAGATTTCAGTAGAGTTGTCGTGGTATCCTTAAGAGTTCATCTTTTAAAAGATAGATTTTCCCACTGTGCATTTCAAATACTACAAATAACGTTCTTGTATTTAATGTCTCTTCACAGCAAATTATTTTTCATCTTCTGACATAACTCTACACGAGCGGTTCTCAAAAATTCAGGATAAATCAAGTGCAAATACAAATGAAGTTAAAATGCATTTGGATCCAGAAATTCACAGGTAATTGTTGAACTAATTGTCTTAATTTATTTGCATTAAGGTAATTAATCTTCAGTAGACTTTACACAGTGTGAAGTTTTTATTCATTATTTTTACCTGCCTGTATCTTTAAAACGTTCTGTGGCCTGGTCAAGAATGCTTTTGCTTTTATAGAGATGGCATTTGTTTTGATGCAGTATTTTTGTGTTCTAGGAGGATTGACATGTCTCTAGCAGAACTTCAGAACAAACGAACTGTGCCATCTGAATCTCCCCAGGTACCTTGATTGCTTAAATTTTGGCAAGCAGTAAATTACTGTTATAGATATATTATAGATGTAAGCAATGTTTGCCCTTTACTATTGGGACATAATTTTTAGATACTGTGAAGACCAGCAGTAATTCTGAGTATTTGGAAGAAAATGCACACCTGAGCATATTTACAGATACCACAGTGATGCAGGTGCACTGTGTTCACTGAGTAGTAAAATGCAGATGTGTTCCCCAGAATAGCTGGAGTGTGATTATTCATGCTGCTTGAACCCCTTTGTGTTTTAAAATAATGTAAATACTGAGTCCCTGACTGATGTGTGGTTCTTGGTTTTCCTCTGAGATTACAAAAAACCTTAATGTTTCTTCTACCCTAATGTTACAATGACTCAAAATCCACATAATTCCTCAGAGCACTATTTCATCCCATGCTTTCATCTGAGGTCATATGATTTTCTGTCTTCCCCTTTGAAGCTCTGGTTGCTATGATTTAGTTACCATTCCTTTTCTGTAGTACAGGTACGTGGAGATTCTCCTTGATTAAGGATAGTGGAACTTCTTAAGATTTACTGAACCTTACATGACTGTTTCTGCCTTGGCAACTCCATGCAGAATTCCAGTGCTCTGTTCACTGCTGTTTGGAAACTTTTAAAAAGGCAGATGGTGCAAGGAAGGATAATTGCTTAGGACCACTTTTTATTGCTTTAGACTTTAGATCCTTGGGTTGATGTGAACCTGTCCCGTGTGCAGACAGCTGAACTGTGTTAACAGGTTATGTACAGGGTGCTGCCCCTGAAGGACAGAATCAGGTTGGTGTTCAGTTCTTGGCAGCTAACTTGGCTTCAACCCTTCCTTTTAACTAGAACATTGTAAGAGTGTTAGAAGATCCAAATGATCTACGGTATGATATAGAAAGGAGAAGAAAAGAGAGATTGAAGAATGAAGATGAGAGAGTGTTTCATGTAGATGATGTAACTCCAAGGTAATGAGCAAATAATCTTGTTGGCCCAAGCCTATAGTTCCCTTGTGTGTTCATTTTTGGGCCCTTCCACAGCTACACTCATATTTGTGGTGATTCTTTTCCACAGTTAGCCCTTAAATGTTGACTGGGCCTGAAATTCAACTGACCTACATTGCAAGCTGCTCTGTAATGAGGTGTTACCTTGATAGAGATTAAACTGCAGTGGGTAAAAATGAAAAGCAAGCACAACTGTAGCACTGAATGAGAAGAAAGGACAAAGATAGTTTGAAAAAGTTTAAGTATTTTTTAAACTCTTCAGTGCGCCATGTAACAGCATTCTCCTACATTTTGCATTAAAAGCATTCTAGGATGAATATATAGTTTTATTGCCCTACTGGTGTGGTAATAAAATGTGGAATATCAGCAGATAACTGGAGTTTTTCTGATTCTTGGAGAATTGGAGAGCTTAGATTTTTGGAATAGTGTTTTACTCCTATGGATTCCTCCAATAGGTTTGTTAAAGGTTTTTGCCCCAAAGGTGTTTGCTAACCTCAGTCACCCTGTTTCACTTTTGATGTTATGAGGTCGGTTGATTGGAGAGAGTGACTGTTAGAAGAAATGTAGATTAATGAATTTCCAGAGTGTAATAAAATGTATCCACACAGTAGTCATAGTTTCTTATGCAGATTGTTCTTCGTGTACTGCTCTTTGTTAATTTCAAATGCAGTCTGGCATTAATGACAACTAATAGCAATACACACATTTGGAAAAACAGACTTGTGAAGCTGTAGAAGAAATTTCTATTTGAGATTCTTGAAACAAAAAATGGTTAACGAGTGGGAGAAAGTCCCTGGACTTCCTTCTATCTTTTTTGAGAAGTGTAAATTTCCCCACCAAGTATGGCTCTCCTGGAATTTGTTGTTAGGGATTCCACTGTCAGAGAAATATGGGCTGAGGGCAGTAATGGCATGAATGATATACAGAATTTTCCTGAGGTTGAGAGGCTTTAATAGCTCACATGAGATACCGGCAGTGCCTCTGAGCTTATTACGTGCACTGCTGGTTTTTTTCTTAACTTATTTTGCAGCTATGAAAACTCTTTCTGTGTATTTTTTAAAATACAAATTCTGACTTCTGGTGGTTACTTTTCATGGTAAATGTTTTATTTAGAAGTTTGTGGATACATGTGTATTAGCAATATTCTTGGTAACAAAACAACCAAAACCGTAAAAACAAGCAAGCAAAAGCCCAAAGCCAGAACGAGCTGCTTGCTGAGGATGAAACTGGAGGATGTAGCTGTCAGTCTAGAGCTCGTGTGGGATCGGGAATGTCACGGGAGGGCCGGTTCAGCTCCGCTGGCAGCGACAGTGGCAGCGCTCGGGTGCAGGAAGCGTTTCCACCAGCGGAGGGCAGCAGTGACCGGCGGCGGGCAGGGCTGGGCGGGCGAGCCTGGCTCCGCAGCCGGGAGTCCAGGAAGCAGAGTCCTTGCTCCTTTGTCACTGCACAGGGGATTGCTGTGGAATTCTGTGCAGTTTGCGGTTGGACTGGGAACTTGTTGATTTTCCTAGGAAAATTTTCTTATAAGCTGTCTCTTTGCACTTGTGATACAGATGCTAGGATAAGCTAGTTTAAAATATAGGGTTGATATGCTGTGGCTTTAGATATTAATTGTTCTCACTCTCTCTCTTACACATCAGGAACCAGCAAAGCTGCAGTCTTTCAAAGTTACAAACATCTCAAGTTGATGGTTTCCAAAAGCCTATGAGGTTCATTAAGCCACCTTTCAGGAAATTTATTGGGAGACCTCAGCTGGTAAGCCTAAAAGTAGAAATAGTAGCTCCTGCATTGTTAATGTATAATTCATATTTTGCTGCATTGTCTGTGCTGATGTAAATTTAACAGTCTTTGATATCTTGCCCTTTTAAATTTTGAGTGAGGCTTTTTTATCTTCTGTCTGTGCTCTACAGTAAAACTACTCATAATTTCACAGTTCTAGTGCAAGAGGACTGCCTTGGGTATTTTTTGAAGCAGAGATTAGTACATCTGAGTTGAAACCACCTTGATACCACTCCTTTTCTTTTCATAAAAGAAGTTTGTGTCTAATATCATATTTCTTCTACATAATGGTGTAATTACCTAAATGATAAAATAGAAGGCCTTGTTATTGAGCAGATAATCTGAGCTAAGTAGTTTGAGGAAAAGAATACTCTCCTGCATTCTAGTTGTCAGTGGTATGAAGGGAAGGCCTGAATCTTGTGTAGGTGGTATTGTTATTGAAACAGTGTTTCTTTTATCTTCATTATGATAAAAGTTCTGGAAAGCACTTATTTTAAATAAAAATGAGGAGCAAATCACAGAAAAAAACCCCAAGAAAGATCTGAAAAATGTTCCTGAAGATGGAAGTTAAACAATGGAATATAACATCTCTCGAATACTGCATTTATGAACCCTAGTTTTGGACAATTATTCTTTAGGTTCTCTTTCTGCAGTGTACTTCAATACTGAAGTGGGCAAGACAGTAATACTAGGTCCAATAGAAATAAATTTCTCTTGTGGGAAGCTCCTTCTGAAGAATTGTAATCAATTCCAGGTGTTTCTGCTTGTTTAACCTGGGGAACTGGTGAGACCAGAAAAGCTTTTTTAATGTGTGCAGTATAATTCTAAATCACTTTTTTTTCTGACAGCTGCAAAATAAGGAGAAGACAAACATAAGTTACCATTCTTTATACACTGTAACTAATAATCTATGGAAAGGGCTCCAGGAGCCCATTAAACTTTTCTGAGGTCCATCAAAAATAGCTTTCATGTAGTCAACTCTCAAATGTCTGCTTTGCAGATGCAAAAGTGCCTTCTTCTGTGTAAAGGAACACAAGTTTTTCACGTTTTTGACCATATGACCTCATCTGCTCAGCTCAGAGAAAGGAAACAATAATAATAAAAGCACAGAGAAAGGAAGGGGAGTGTGGGAGGTAGTTGGTGGTTGTGACGTTTGTCTTCTGGAGCAACCACTGTGTACTGAAACCTGGCTTCCTGGGAAGTGGCTGGACATTGCCTGCTGGCAGGAAGTAGAGAAGAAATCTTATATTTTCCTTTGCTTCTGTGTGTCTTTGCTTTTGCTTTATTAAACTGTCTTTTTTCTTGACCCATGTGGTTTTTTTACATTTTATTTTCTCACTCCTAGCCCTGCTGAGGAAGGGAATGGTGGAGCTGATTAGTGGGTACCTGGTTTCCAGCCAACATAACCCACCACAGTAATACTGTAATTGCTAATAAAAAGGAGGATGGTTTGAAAAAGATACTGAGTTATTGTTAAATGTGGTGAAGGTTCAGGAAGATTGAATTTTCGTATTTAATAATGAACTTCAAATATGCAACTTTTAGGAAGTCCTGCACTGCAGTAAGGAGCAATTCCTTTGGAACAACAGTAGCTGTGTGTAGGAGCCGTCAGTCAGGACAGTCGGGACTGATGGAGAGATCTCTAAAGGCAGGGGTTGGAACTTGTGGTTTATTGCAAAGGGTGTGGGTGAAAGGGCCCTGCCTGGGGCTGCCAGCCACAGCTTGAAGCAGGCCTGTGAGAGCAGGAGGGCAAGACCAAAAAGAGGGCAAGGGGTAAGAGGTAAGAGAGTAAAAGTAAGAGCATCAGAGAGTAAGAGTGTGAGGTTCCCATTACAATACATTAAATCTTCTTCTGTGTTGAATATTCTAATTTTCACTAACCAATCTAATACAAGATACAAATCCTATAGCATTTACATACAGCCTATAAGAATCATTACATTACCATACTGTGTTACACTTTAAACCCTAAAAACTACTCTTTGGACCCCCTTTACCAAGATAGTAGGGTCTTCTCTGACCCTTGGACCTGTCTGCAAGCAGAGGGGATTGTTCAATAAAAAGGGGATTACTTTCAGTTGGCCACACTATTGTTTTCTAGTTGTTCAGTAACTAAGGTTTGGTATCTCAAAGACGGTTTTCATTTCAATCTCGCTTATAGTTTCCACATTCTCAAAAGCTTTTGCCAGGCAATCGTATTTATAAGGTTTTCCATTTTCATCTTCCCCAACAGCTGTGAAAGTATAGGTATTAAAAATGCAAGGCATCCTAAAGAAGAAATGTCTCTTCCTGGTCAGCCTTACAGAAGCTAGTTTGTACACAAGTAGAAAAATCAAAAGCCTTAGTTAAGTAATCAAAATACAATATTTCTCATGTTAATATTCAATAATTGGGAGTTGAGCTTAAACTTGAAAGAAGCTTAAATACACAATTGTACCTTCCAGGCCTAAGCTTGATTGTAAGAATTGTCCATTTGGCCTTGTTACCCTACTGACAAAAGGATGCTAGCTAGAGTGAAGTAGAAAATCAGAACAAGTATACATGTGTATTCCCCCTCTTCCTTTTTTCTGTTCTTCAATTTTTTTTTAATGCCTCTGGTTTGAGAAGTTCCTAAAAAGTGGTTTGCTGTGCCTTTGCATCAAGTAGTTCTAATGTTAATATTTCTGTGAATGTACTTTAGCCTGAAGGAAGGTAGGGATAGGGAGGGAGGGCTGTATCCAGAGTTAATTAAGGCAAGCTTTGTTTTAATTCCTAGAGGTTTGTTTTGAACTACAATGGGAAATTTTTCTAAACTTTTTTCATCTTGCTAGATTCCCATCTTAAAGGAAGAGTGTACTTCAGCTGGGAGCTTCCTGATTTAATTGTGTTGTAGGTAGAAAGTTAATTTGGTTTTGTGGAGTGTTTTTATTTTCTTAGAATAAGAAGGAAGCTGGGAAGTTCCTGTCTTTTTTTTGGAAAAGCCATTTTGATCTCACTTAATAAAGTCTTTCTTCCTTTCTTTTTGTTCTCTTGTCAAGGCATTGCAAGAAGCTGAATAGTTGACTTGTAGGCAGTAACATAGTCTAAAAAAGGAAAAAGGCTAGTTTAAATCATAGTTAAAAGTTATCTTGGATTCTAACAGCATTTCACTATATTTATAGCCCCCTTTCTCCCCACACCATTATTAACAGCTTTGCCAGAAAGGTTTGGTAGTTTGTTAGAGGACAGAAATTCTGGGAACAGCCAAGTATACATTTTCATTTATTATTAAATGTTAGTATATGTGAAATGTTTCAGGAGAGTTCTCTTCTTAGGTTCTTTTTAAAATGTATTCCAAGCTGATGAAATTTCCTTTATGAAAACAGAGCTCAATAGTGTTGGAATGCTTCTATGATTATTCGAGTGGACCATAAACAAATTTATTTGCTTGCTAGGAGTTCATTGGCACGTTTGTTCTGTGTTGCATAGAGGACTTTAATGTAATATATGCAAATCTATGCCAATGCTTCTGTAAATATTGGTAATCATATGCAATGATGGACAAGAATGGCATCCTCTGGCTGTCATAGGGGAAGTTGGAAAAGAGCCAAAAAGTGCAGGTAGGTCAGTGGCTGGAGGAGTGCTGTGTTTTAGGCAACCACAGCTGTTTGATTGCAGCTGTTCGGTGTGTTGACACAACCATTTCAATACTATTTGTCTGTGTGACTTGCTTTTGAAATTATGTTTCTGTGGCAGGCAAGCAATTCTCAAATGCTTTCTTGAGATGAGTTAAAAGTAGCATTTTCTAAGGAGCTCAATGTGCTACAGGTTGTTTGTTTGCTGTGGAGGTGTCTGTGCTGCACTAACCCGTGATGGCCACGTGCCAGCCAGGAGATCCAGGCTACCAATCTAATTGCCCTTGTTCCTGAGGCAAGCCATGAGTGCTGTGGCAGCCTGTCTGCTGGACTTGATACATGCAAGTGGAGGCATCTGTTCTGGGAGGGAGGGAGGGATGGAGAACCTTAATTGGGCTGTCAGTTGCTTAGGTCTCTCCAAGAGGATGACGTTCCAGGAACATGGTCTGTATTATCTTTAGCTGTCCCTTCAGCCAGCCTGAACTGCAGGCCCAATGCTCCTGTTACTCCTGTCCCTTCAGAGTGTCATTGTGTCAAACACTACAAGACTGCAATATTTAGTTAGTTTAACCTGAACATTTTTTTTTCCTTGAATAATTTAATAACATGAAGCTATAACTGTTTTCCTACTAGAATTCTTACTATTCTTCAAGACCAAGTGACACTTATCCCCACAGACGCATTAGAGGACATCTTGAAAATGCAGGACCCATCAGAAGGCACTTTAAGGTACAGATCAGCTTTTATCAGATGTTTGTTATGTAAAATCGTGGTTGAACCTGTTGAGTTGGGTAACAGAAGACACGCTTTTGAAGGTATTAAGTGCCATGAAAAATAGTGTCATCAAAACCTAATTGTTTCTGTTAGAATAATGGGAGGCTTAGCTTTTAGTAGGTAAGAGGGCTGGCAGTGGATTGAGCAGGGTTGTCCAGTGTTGTATGCAGGCAGTCGAAATAAATCGATTACTGCAGAGTCAGGAATAAGAATTGCAGGAATTGCACAATGACTGGAAAACTCATCTGTCCAAAACCCAAGCTGCTGAGCATTTTTCAGTCACGTGACAGAAGCCTGACCTTTTTCCAAAGACTGAAAGAAATGAGTTGTGTTACTTTCAAAACTGTATTACTGTTATTTTATTAACCCATTCATGTAGAGATTTCTGGGGAAGTAATGTCTTGTGAATACCCTGCATACTGTCAGCTATGAATTAAAAAAAAATGAAAGGAGTGAGGATTTATTCTTAGGCCCTCAACAGGATAAAGAGATGGGCAACTGTGCTTCTTTCTCAGGTAGAGCAGTGGCCACCTAATGCCTTTTAATTGTAAAATGTATCCTGGGTTCAGCAAAAAATCAAAATATTTCCTTTTCTGCTGGCGGTGGCATGCTATGCATGGGTCCAGTTAGCATTGATGTGAGAAAAGTATTATCAAATCTAAAACAACTTAAACTAATTTTCTGCTTTGAAATTGCCTCTAAATTTTTAACATGCATTCTTAAAAGTAAAGTAACACACAGAATATATAGTCACCTTTTCTATTTTTTAGCTGGTGAAGTAAAATTTTAATGGCTAATTAGCTGTCATTTTTGGATGAAACTTTGAAAGGTGTGGAAGTGTAAATGTGGGTTGTGGGTTTTTTTCCCCTTCTTGCCCCCCTCTCTCCCCCTTCCAAACATAAGAACTGTTGGATAAAAAGACTTTCTTCAATTTAGGTGTACTTTGCCAGCCAACCTTGTCAGATAGCTAAGCTAACACCAATAAAAACTGCTGTCTTTATTCTGCTGGAGAAAGTCTTTTTCTAAGTTAAAAAGTTCAAAGTGTTCAAAGCCTGATACAACTATTTCAACACCTAAGAAGATTTAGCCTGTTATTCCATATCCCCTCTGTATTGTCAGCCTCCAGGTGATGGAGAAATCTGGCACTGGCTGCTGGATCCCTGAGGCAGTGTTGGTAATTGATGCTCCTTTCATTTACATCATTCTGCAGTTCTGTTGATTCTACAAGCAGCAAAGTGTCCATTGAAGTTGTCACCTCATGTATATATGAATATTGCAGTACCAGTGATCTGGCCCATGGTGCTTTAATATTTATAGGGAAAATGGCATATGCAATTGTATTGCAGTTTGCTTGTGTGTATAGCACTTTTATCATTGCTATGGAAACAGTGGTATTGATTTGACTTAATTTCTTTAATTTTTTACATTTAAATTCCTCTTGCACAACAGAGTTTTTTTTCTTGCTGTGCTGTTGGTGAAATGGAGGTGACTTGACTATCTTCTACATTCAGGACTTTCTTGGCTTAATTATTTAAAAGAACAACAACATATAAAGACACAAAAACCTCACAAAAAAAACCATATAGAATTCCATTTTCTGCCTTCCCCTCTAACTCTCAAAAAAATCAAGCCCCACACATTTTTTTTCTTGATATATAAAATGGGGGTATTTAAACTTAATAAGCAGAAAGTGATGACTACTGAGAGTATTTTTGAAAAAAAACATATGGTCTGCACTATGTTAAACTTTTTTGGAAAAGAAAAAACTGAAGTTCTAAAATATCTTATAAAGGATCTGGAGAAGTCTTACAAAATTTAAAAGGTCTTTTTTGTAATGATCCTTTACCTTGAATCACTAAGTCAACCTTTAAGTAAATGCAAAATAATCTTTAAAATGAAACTGCATTCACTGCTTAAAAAAGTCCAGTGTATTATTGGCTGTGATAGTTCACCCCTGCCAGTACCACACAGCTGCTGCTCACCCTCCCCTCCCAGCAGGATGGGATGGAAAATACGGAGAGCAAAAGTGAGAGAACTCATGAGTTGAGATGAAGACACTTTTAAGTAGTGAAGAAAAAAGTGATGCAGTCACTCACCACCTGTCACAAGGTGACTGATGCCCAGCTGGTCCCCAAGCTATGGCTGCTTGCTCCAAAACCCCTTCCTTCAGTTTCTGTTGCTTAGGAGGAGATGATCTGTGTGTAACATCCCTGTGCTCTGCTTGGGCCACCTGTCCTGGCTGTGTCCCCATCCAGCTTCTTGCCCACCCTGGTGTCTTTGCTGAGCAGCAGAGTAAGGGAAGAGGAGAAAGTGTTGGTGCTGTGCAGGTACTGCTGGGCAATAGCCAAAGCACTGGTGTGTTACCAGTGCAGTTTTAGTCACAAATCCAAAACACAGCACCATGCACGCTGCTTTGAAGAGAATTAACTCCATCCCTGCCACACTCAGTGCAGCCATATATATTTGCTCATATACCCTTATTTTAGAGCTTCAGGCTCCTAGGGATTGCCATTAGCATCAATTATAAGACAGTCCTAATGTAAAACTAGATGCCACTTTAGCAGACTCCTTTCTTATTTCTAGACCAGAAGTTAATGGTGTTTTCCATGTAGTTTAGATTATCTTGTTTTATTATAAGCTGTGTGTGACTGAGGTGCTTATATACCAAATATATCTATAAACTGTTAGCTTTGTCTACAACTGATGCTATTCTACATTAATATTACTGCTGTGTCCTTCCCTCTCCACTTACAGAACATGTAGGTGCTTGAGCTGAAACTTCTAAATTGTAAGGCAGTTTTCAATATCTTGCACCTTTTTCCCATCCCTTACTTGTTCTGGTCCCTTCTTTATTGTCATACAATTGCAGTGGCAGACCACCAAGTGTTCTTTCCAGTCCCTGAAGTCAAAGGGAATCATAGCAGGAGTGGGGAAATGGGAACTTTTCAATGCTGTGTTCAGGACATTGATCCAGCATTAAAAGTGCCCTTCAGTTTTCCCTGTGATAGGCATATACCCACATAATACATCCTCGTGCAAGGAAGTTCTTTGTGCCTGCACTCTGATCCTCTTCAGGAAAGTGACTGGCATTGAATAGGCTCTTGCAAGTGTCCTCCATCAGAGTAATCCTGGGGGAATGATGAGGAAGCTTCTCAGTTGACTCCTGCAAAGTAGGTGGGTTAAATGATTTGGGAAATAACAGAACCTCTGCATTTGCATAAAGAAACCTCTGTTCTCTACAGTTCTTTCTTTATTGTTCACTAGCCACACAGTGGAAAACAGTGGAAAAAGTGGTACTAAAGTTACTGCAACCTCAGAGCATGTGATTTTTCTTGAAGTGATCCTTACTATGTCAAAAGGAGACAAATTTCACCAAAGGAATATTGTCATGCTCAGGAAGGGCTATTTCTGTGACATATTTTGGTTTTTCCTACCCTTCAAAGGTGTTTGTGAAAGATAAGAAGAATTTATATGGTCAGAAGGTTTTGTGTGGTTTTAGATGAAAACCCGTTGTTTAAATTTGGAGTGACTGTTGAAAAATTTGAAATGGCAGTGCTGCAAAACTATGGAAAATTATGACAAATAGATTCTTTATTACTCTAAAGATTTTTACTACCTATTTTGAGATCTGAGTGCCTAGGAATGAAAATATTTTTCAAACTTTTAGCTACTATGATCAGTGTTGATCTTTCTGTGTCTCTTCTGTGTGTTTATAATGCTTTTCACCTTTAAGTCTTCTGATACTTCTGTGGCCTCTGCTCTTAGTCTCACACTAGGTTACTTTGCAGTATTCCAGTGTGGAGGTATCAAAGGCACAACAAATGCCTGTGTGTTCAGACTGTCAGACATTAAAGCTCTAGGAAAAACATGTGCACTGACTTGTGTTAGTGTGACTAGACTCAATGTGTCCCCACTGCAGGCTTGGCAGCACTGAATTTGGTAGTGACAGTGGGGTGTTGTCTGAAAGGTTTTTTTGTTGATGCGGTGTGCCTCATTAATGGTTGAAAAAACGTTAAAATGTTGTATAATACATTTGTTTTTTTCTATAAGGAAGATAATGTCAGATGTTTTAAACAGCAAATGCAGTACACCAGTTCTTTGAGCCACGTGGTCTGAGGAATGATACATGGATGTAAAGGAAGAGGGTGTGCACTTGTGAATGCTTGCTTCTGTCATAGAGTACTGGAAGTTTTACATGTGTATAGATGTAAATACCAACTTTTGAGTTTTGGTGCCTTCATTTTGCACATTTTTTTTCTTCTTTCCCCCACCCTAACAGAGCAACTTTGCAGATGGCCGTTTGCAATCCCATTATAAATCAGGCTTAGTGCAGAAGGGTTTATATATTCAGGCTAAGTACCAGCGGTTACGTTCTGTTGGTGTAAGGGGATTTGCCACTAATAAATTCAGAGATGGATTTTTGAGGAAAGAAAAGGTAAGTTGTATTAATTTATTTTTAACTAAGCCATTTGTAAAATATGCATATTCATAAGATCCATTGAGATATTAAAATCTCAGTGGAATGACTTGGATGAGATTTTCTGGGATATTGGCTCTTTGTACTTCACTGGCAAACTTGACTGTGCCCTCCTGTTTCCTCCCTGTTTATTCTATGGAAACTTGCTGAAACTTGCTTTGGGTAAATCAGAGGTACCCTCTCAGATTGTGTGGTTGCTTCTGTTTCAGTATCTTTTCCTCAAGCTCAGCTGATCACTCTTCCTACTGACAGGACCAGAAATTGTCCCTTTGTGGAACAAAATATTCTGTCCTGTTAAATCTAAGAGAAGGATATTAATAACTTTTTTAATACATCTGTGTGCTTCTCCTTTTTGTTGTGTTACTATAATTATGTGCTTTAAAGTATGCACTGGGGTGCTGCTCTGAACAAAACTTCCTGCACAACATAATGTCTTGTGTAAAATGGTTTGATAAGCTTAAACTGAAATAAGCACATCTGGTTTATGGTGTTTTGATTTGCAGTGTATGGGCCAACAATAATCTTGAACTGCTTCAGAACTTTTGAACCGTATAGAATGTTGCAGCTTTTGTGAGGATCAGTAGTTAAAATTAAGTAAATCCTTTATTAAAATTGATCAAAGTAGTATGAAGTTACTTGTGACATCAGGGAATTGGATTAGATGACCTACACAGTTTACACAGGCCCTTTGCAGTTCTGTGCTCTGTGTGAATTTTTGTTTTGTAACAGTGTCCATCCAGCTACAAGTAAATACACTTGAATAAATAAGCATTTGTAGTGGGATTAGAGTTTAGCTCTTGGAGCACAGAAGCACCTTAAAGCACAGGTTCTTACAGCTGTTTGCAAAACTTTTCAAGTTTACAGCCCAGTGGGCAGAAGAAAAAGCCCCCAAAACCCCTTAAGGAAACACACATGTAAAAACCAAACCAAAAACCAACAAACAAACAAAAAAACCCCAACCATCAGAAAGAAAACCAAGCACTTGAAACAAGGTAAAGAGATCACTTTTTACTGAAGTATTTGGGCAAACATCTCTTGTATTTGCATGGACTCTGAGGAGTATTATCTCTGAAGGCTAAATTGAATTGGAATTAGTGGAAAATAGAAGGAGAAAGATATCCCTCCCCGCCTCCAAAAAAAAGATGACCTTGTAAAATGGGAATAGAAGTATTACAGTTTTGTTGTAGTGTGCTATTCCCAATAATTTCCAGTGTTCTTCTGTAATTAGCTGTTAAGATGCTTGTCTGGAACCTGTAAAGCATACTTAAAACCTTCTGGCTACTAGATACTGGGATCAGAGAATCATCAGTGAGTTCTTTTTTTCTTTTTTTTTAGGCCTGATGAATTTGATTGTGTCTGAGTTAAAGTAAAATAAATCCTGAAGAAGAAGTATGACAACTGTTTTCTTAACAGCATCCTGTTTGCTGGTTGGCTAATTCCTAAAAACCAAAACTGTTCCTGAAATTGTAGCATTTTGCCCATTGTAATGATAAAACTTGTCAAGATCTGTTAAACAGGTCTGAACATCTTCACTTTATTTCATTTGAAATAATAGTGCTGCATATGCATCTTCTAAGGCACAGTTTTTATAATTATGCTGTTTGAATCCATAATTGAAAGAATCTTGCATTTTACATACAGTACTTAGGAAGTTCAGGAGGGTTTTTCTGCTATTATAACTGACAGTAATGGTTTTTTTTTTTCTCTTCTGTGTAGGGAAATCTAAATATTGCAACAGAAACCTGAACTGAACTGACATCCTGAAGTTGAAAGATAACACTGCAAAGGGAGCATCTGTTTGGTTTTTGACAACTTTCTCAAGACTTAAAATAGGATAAAGGAACTAATGCTGTAACTTTCTTGATTACAAAATAACTTTATTTTGAATGCTGCAGAACTTTTTTACAGTTTTAATAATTGCTTTTAAAGTACAGTATTCAAATGAAACATCGTATTATGTACCTTTAGTTCTGTTTGCATACCCGTCTCAAGTAAGGAAGTCATTGAAGGGAATCTTATTTGTTGAATACTTTTTCTCTAAGCATGATGTTACAGATGGAACTTGAGTTGTTATACCCAGAGGTTTATATGTTGAAAGTTTATTGCTAATGTAATAATAAAAAGAAAAAAAAAAAGTGCCTGAACTGTTTGGTAATAGCACATTAGCTCAGGATTTTCCAATTAATGACCTTTTAGGTTGTGCAATAGATTTTACACCTCTGTTCAGTCATTTCCATAAAACAGTATTTTGTATTACTTTGGATTAATAATATGCTTGGGTTTCTGATGTGTATATACATTTGTAAATTGTTAGAATGTTGGGACAACTTTCAGCATTTGATTAAAATTAATGGTAACAGGCAGGTATGTAAAGTACTGTAGCAGTAGCTTATAACTGCACTGAAAGCATGCTTGGGTTTGTTAGAAGATTAGTTGATCTGTATACAAAATTATTCTGTCTCATTATATTTTGGTGTATGAGATTCTTGACCACAAGAATCAAGCCACATGTTCTCTAAGCTTTTTCATCATAAATGATTTGGTAATTTTGTGAATTCTAGAATTGGGGCCTGAAGTATTAAATTACAAGAAAAACAAAAAAAGTACGTTTTTGAAAGCATGTCTTCTAACAAAGAAATTGTTCATAATTGAAACTGCTTTAAATGCAGATAGCTGGTGATTTTGTTCAGAATGATTCTCTGAAGTTTACTGTACTGCAGTATTGTTAGGCTCTGTGCAAAACTCAAATAGCCAGACCTGTTTCATAAGCAGCTATAAACAGTATTGTGTTTATTTCCTGTTTATAGCCTTTGCCTTAATTCATTATCTCTAGTACGGTTGTGTGTATGTATTGCAGATTGGTTCAGACTTCTTATTGATGGTAAATTAAAGATGCATAGCACGTAGTCTTAAGGGATGTTCTTTTTCAAGAAAAAAGTTGTTCACAATATCCTCAATACAGGCAGATGTATTTCCGTATAGAATGCAGGCTAGTCTCTGTTGTGGCTGGTAGACCAGAATTCCAATTCTAGGTTAGAGGTATGTTCACAGAAAAGAAAATTTGTTTTTTTGGATGGAAAGCTAGGATGTGATTTCTGCACGCTTTTTTGTAATGTTTTTTCCCAAATTGCCTTCAGTAGAGAGACTGTTGGAAAATGTAATTTTGGTTCAGAACAGCTAAAAAAATTACTGTGACTTGAGCTCTTCAGTTCATGGGTGTTCTGCTTAGTGTTCATAGGGAATAAGGCAGGAAGTGTGCAACATTCATTGATGTCATGGTCATTCAATGATAACAGATGGTTTGTTTCTAAAATACAGATTTTCAGTTTAAATAACAATCATTAATAATTTAACTAGTTTTTCAGTAACTTTGGCATGCATAGACAGAATGGGAAGTGGAGGGGAAGGAACTCCCTGGACAAATTGAGGCAGGCAACCTTGTGCAGATAAGAAAGTGGTTTTTTACTTAATGCTGTCAGTGATGAATCTGGCAGAGTCATCCTGTGTAGATTGACTGGGAGATAAAAATAAGGAACTGAAACAACAGGTTAAGTGAGTCAACCCAAAGCAAATGTGGAGTAGCTGCAGTTCTGATCAGGCTGCTGGTGGGGGAGTGCTGCACATGCCCTGCCCAGGGGGGCAGGTTTACCCTGAAGCCAACAAGTCCTTCACACGGCTCTGAATGTGCACTGTAAAAGATGTGAGAAATGAAACCGTATATGATACAGGACAAACTACTGAGGCTATATTGTCTTATTCAACAGGATACTACTGTGTCTGTAAGCTTACTGCAGTGTTCTTATTAAATTCTGGAAGAGAACTCTTTGTTGAGCAAATGGGAAAAGTGGATACATGAAGAAACTTCTGACATGGTAGTTTTGCTAACACTGTTTGGAAGTAATGCTGGAGTAGTCAGACTTCAGTCAGTTAATGCTGCTTTAACCTGGTTTCAACATATGACTGACTCCCGATTTAGTGCTTTATTTTATCTGTTCATGATTAGATATCTGTTATTTGTTTTGTATATTACAGTTGATCTTTGTGTTTATTTCTACAACTATGAGCAACATATAGCAAAGAAGTTTGTGGTTTTTTGGCTTGTTTGCTGTCTTTGGTCCCTCCCACCTCTTGGTCCTAAGGTGAATGTCATATGAAATGCAGTCACTGTTTCAGTTAGTTTATCTTTTGTATCATCCCACTTGCTCAAATCCCATTCTTTACCAATAATTTTACTTAAATAATTTTGGATTCTGTCATGATAAAACCTCTCACATTTTAAAAAATGTATACAGAAATAATGAATTTTATAAAAATTAATGGCTTAGGTGCTAGAAGCATCTACTCTATGATATGATGTGAGACATTGCTATGTAGATTTATCTTTGTGAATTACAGAGACTTGTGTGTATATACTCATACCCAATTCAGCTTGTTTATTGTTTTAGCACAGAAAACTCTGTTGTACTGGAACACAATGTTTGGTTGAGGGCAATGTATTGAAGTTACTGTTTGGGTTGTGAAGGCACAAGAGAAAGGGTTAAGTAGAAGAAAGGTCAATTTACTTGAATAACCTGGTGCCTTTCAGTATTGTGACTTCGTTGTAGAAAACATGTACAAAGACTCAAGTACATTGCATTCTTTCTAGTGGGAGCATGGACTGATAACAGTTCTTGTTAAAATAACTGTTTATTTTAAATAGGTGTGTAAGCCTCTGTAGGAAAACAGTGGCTCTTTCATTAGTAAAGTCTGTCACTGTTTGCATTGGAAGGGCGAGTTAAAAATGTGATTGTCTTAAGAGCTTTCTAGCTTTCTGTTTTATACTCTGAAAATACAAATGTGAAATGCCTTTCTTTTGTTTAGCTTGAAATGGCTGTTAAGTGCTGTCATTTTCAGTTGTTCACGTGTGAAATTTTATTTTTAATTGCTATCCAAAATGCAATGAGTTTAATATGACTAGAGTCTTCCTTTTAAGTGTCTGAAATACTAAGTTGCTATGATGTTAGCATTTATATTGCTGATTCATTTAATTTCTGCATAACTTGATTAGAATACTTCTTTTAAATTTGTGATGATTGAGTTCACAAGGTTAACAAAATTCTGGGGGTAGTAAGAAGCAACACATTGCAGGGTTTCTATAAACCTACCTTAACTCTAATAATTATATGTTTGAAATCTTTTTACCTGATGGGTATAGATGGTCTTGAGAGCTGAACGTAACTGTCTCAACTCAGGTAACTGATAGCAGAGGATAGGAGTAAATCCAGCTGATCAATCACATGCTGTGTAATGTTTACCTGCTCCCATCTTCCCTAGTGCCCCAGGCTGAAATGCTCAGTTTTCATTAAATGAACTTAATTGCTTTAAAAACAGAACCAAACCCCAAGATTACGCTTTTGTGGCATTAAAGGTGGAGTTCTCAAAACTTGCTCGTTATGCATCAGAAGGTCATTTTCTGCCATGTCTGCAAAATGGGTAATGAGAGTCACTTGAAGAAGATGATAGAAGATCATAACAAAGAGAGCCTGATTTCTCAGTATTCACCTTAGAAGACTGTAAATAGAGGGATTTCTTTAATTTCCTTGCTTTCCTAAAGGAAAGCTTTTCCCATACTGTGTTGAAACCCACCTCTTGCCTTTCTTTGAGCATCTGAACAGCAGTCTACAACAAAGTCTTTTATGGAAGAGCCCTCTAAAAGATAGACTGACTTCGGACTTGAGTCCTAATGAATCTAAAAAAAAGATGTTTCTGCACATAACTCTGACCCTTGACAGACTTCATTCCGTTGCTGCAGAATTTGAAGATAAGAAGTTCTTCAGCCTCCTTACGAAGGAAAGAAAGAATAAAAGCCATTTCAAGATCTTTGAAAGCCTCCATGTGACACTTGACTCCCTAACAGACCTTAAGGATAGCCATGAACATTTGAATGTGTTCTGTTTTGAGCTTTGTGAGCATTATTTTTCAGTGTCAAGATCAGAGAAAACTCTTGTAGTAACACCTGACCCTTCCTTCCATGCCTGGTGGTTTTTGTTGGAGGGATTTTGAGTAGGTATTTAGCCACATGGTTAATAGCCTGCCACTTTTAATGCAGTTTTCTTCCGTTAACTGTTCATTGGTCTGAATTTTGTCTAAGTAGTCTAAATCTCATGTTGTCTTTTTAATATTTCATTTTCTGTAAATAATGTAGTAGATGGCTTTCATTTTGTGACTGGCTTCTCATGTCTTTAGTATTGAGGGAAGAGGCAGTGGAAACAGTTGTTCGAATATGTTCAAGGAATAAAAAAAAGCCCCATTGTTTTGCTTTAAGAATAGCAGTAATTTTTTACTCCCAGTTGAATGAGGGGTACTAATGTCCACTTCTAAGGAATAGGTGGTTGATGTTATTTATACTGTAGTTTCTCAAGGACTGTCTAATGTGTGTATGTGTACATGTATGTGCACATGGAAACACAGTTAGAGAAGCCTTTAATGTAATTATTTGTAAGTGTGGATAAGAAATTACATTTTTAAACTACTGAAGCTGGAGTAAAATGCAAATGCATTTTAAGTCTGTAGTCTTTGAATCCTCAACGGTGCTTTTGACAATGTTACCCCATATCTAAAAGCCTCGTTCATAAGGATATATAGTAAGATGTAGGTATGTTTATATGTATGTTTAACATAGTTTATATAAAATAAATGTAAATTTTGTTTCTACAGACAATAAATGTTTTCACGAAATTTTTACTTATAAATAATTCAGTGATTTGATTGAGTAGTTGTTAATGTTTGGTGTAATTTTCAGGGTACAAAAAAAAATTACATATTTTCATATACAAATTAACTACCCGAGGTTAGAACAGGATGGTTTTGCTTACTCTTCCATTAACAGCCAAGGTGTTCGTGCTGTAAAATGTTACCTACACTTTAATACCAGGGCTTTTTAAAATTATTATTTATTATTTCATAAATTTGCGCTTCTCTCTCCTCTGCTGCTATTATAGGTTTTTTTCCCCAAGGGTCTTTACCTGTGGGCAGACGTGCCTGTGCAGAAGCCTCCCCACCCTCCTTCCGTCCTTTCTGTCCAGACACGTTCCTGATCTGTGCACCCTGTTACTGTAGCAGGGGTTTCGCGTCTTCCTGCGGTACGAACAATCCGTGCTCCTGCTGCTCTTTTTAGTGAAACATCAACGCTAGCCCAAAGGCACTCTTCATCTTCCCTTTTTGTCTTTTCTTCCTTCCCTGCTCCTACCCCCAAGCCTGTAGCGGTGTGTACGGGGAAGGGGCATCGGCGGCGCTGCCGGTGCATTTCGCAGCCGCTCCGAAAGCAGAGCCCCGGGGGCAGGGCAGGGCAGGGCGGGCGCGGCTGCCGGGGCCGTGCGCGGATGGGGCAGGTGCGCGGCAGGTAGGCGCGGTTCGGTGCCCGTCCCGCCGCCCGGGAGCGCTCTCCATCCTCCCCCAGCGCCCAACGAGGACGCGCCCCGTCCCCTCCCTGTGCCCGAGCCCTGCCCCGAGAGGGAGGGAGCCAGCCTGCTGCCCGCCGAGGCTCCGCTCTCCGCCGCCCCTGCCCCCGCCGGGACCGAGCGCGGCTCCGCTTCCTGCCGCCCTCCCCGCCCTCCTCTCCCGCCGGCCCGAGGCGGCGCAGCGGCTCTGGCGCAGTCTCGCGACACTTCCCGCAGCGCGGAGCCGGAGCCGTCGCTCGCCCCGGCAAGCAGCAGCGGCAGCCGCGGCGGTCGCTGCCCGCGCTCGGGAGCCCGAGTCGCTCCCGCCGCGCTCACCGCCCGCCCCTCCCGCGGCTCGAGTGTACAGGCTCCTCCGGGTGCTTTCGCCCTGGGCTGCTTTTCCCGGTGGCAGCGGGGACCCAGGCGGCTGCAGGAGCTGAAGGCTGAGCCCGTTCTCTCGCTTGGTTTTTATATCTTTCCTTTTTCTCGCACACGCTGAGGGAGCCGCGGCGCAGGACGCAGGATGCAGCCCGGCTGCGGCGGGTGCTGAGCGCGGCGGCCGCCGGAGGAGGGAGCGGCTCTGTCAGCGCCTCCGCTCCGCGCGGCGGCGGCTCGGGCGGTCCCTCGCCCCTTCCTTCGCCGTGGCCACCCGCCCCAAACTTTCAGCCTGTTGTCGCTGCCAGGCGAAGCCCAGCTCGACATAAATGGGTGAGTTCAGGCCGCCGAGGTGGCGGTGCCGGAGGCCAGCTGGGGCTCCCGGCTGGCCGGTGGGGTGCATGTACCGCTGGGGGCGGCGGGAGGGAGGTGGCCGCCACCGGCCTCCGCTCCTTAGCCTCACGGCTTTTAACTTCTCCTCCCCTCCCCCGGCCGAGGCAGTAATTGTTTTCATGTGACAGGCGGAGAGATCGGGGTTGGCGGCGGCGGGGCGACGGCCGGGTGCCCCTCGGGGCTTGCCGCTGTGGCATCTTCCGAGCGGGGCTGATACGGCTCCGAACCCTCCCGTGCATCGGCTGCCCGGCCTCGCCGCCTTCCCGCCGGGCACAGCCTTCCCGGGCAGTCTGGGGTGTGGTGGCACCGGGCCGGGTGCGCAGGTTGCGCTCCGAGGGGCTGCGGCGGGGAGAGCTGCGGAGGGCGCGGGCGGCCGGGGGGGCTGCACTGCCCCTCAGTGCCCCGCACCGCCCCTCATGCCCCGCCGGGCGGGGGCGGCCGCCGCGGCCGCTGCGCGGGGTCGTTGGAGCCGGGGGCGGGCGCTCTCGGCTGCCGCTGCCCGTGAGGTGTCACCCGCGGACTTCGGGTAGAGGCTGCGCCTGGATGCCCGGCCCGGGCAGGGCAGCTCCCGTTACCTGTGCAGCGGGCAGGGAGGGAGGATGGCGATGAATTGCCCCATTATGCGGCGGCAGCGGCGGTGCCAGGCGCGGGCTGGCTGAGCGCTGCGCCCGGGGCGCCGCTGGAGTGCGGCAGCCCGCGGCTCGCTCTGCCCAGCGCGGTGCCCGGCGGAAAATGAAGGATAGGCGGGAACAAAAGAAGCGGCAGCTGCCGGTGACAGCCGTGGTGCACACACCGGCCGGCGTCTGGAAACAGCAACGAACGGGGCTCCGGAACGGCGGCTTTTGGGTGTCCCCAGGCCCCCGCTGCCCGCCTCGCTCGCGGCAGCGGAAATGCGGTCGGGCTATGGGGGGACCTAAGAGCAGAATCACCGAAACCATTGAATATAATGCGTTATGTGGGAAGACATTTTACACAATTTCACCTGTTGTAATACAGTGACGTTGGCAACATAGTAGGAAATAAATCGTCCCTTTGTTCTTTGCGAGATTAGTTTGCGGGGTGCTATGGGAGCGATGCGCAGCTGCTCTACCTGTACATTACCAGATTAAGCACAAGCTTTTCGCCATCGACTTTCAGTTAGCTCTCCCGTTCGGGCTGAGATGGGCTCATCCCTATGCAGCTCGTTCGGCCGTATCGATCCGGCTGAACTCCGCCGATGCTGACAGCAGGCCGGCATCCCAGGCTGCCACGGTTAATTGGGGGCATTGTAGGAGTTCTCTTAGGGTTGGTATGCCGGCTCACTCTCAACTTCTGTCTTCTGTCACAACAGATAAGATTTAAAAGATAGTGTTGTATTGAGCGGTAGGGTTTGTAACTGCAGAATAGAGCAGAAACTGTACTCAGTAGGGCATGTTTTAGGAAATTTTTTTAAATTTTTTTTTGGTTTCGTGTCCTCTTCCCATGTGTTTATTTCTTACTAACTTTGTATTGTGATACAATAAGATTTTTCTGATTTCAGTTTACTCTATTGTGCAAATATTAGCCTTCATGGTTCAAAAGATTAAGTAAAGCAATAAAGAACCAACAAAGTAATTTGCATTGATAGAGCTTTAGGAAGGTTTTTCATACAGCAACTTGCTAGTAAAGGACATCTTTTTTATTTTTATCCGCCCATCCCTCTCCTGGGCAGATCCTACACATCTGGCTTCTTTAAAGCTCATTTGGATGATGACTTTCCTAAATCAATGATTCAGTCATACTTTGCTTTGCAAAATGGGAGTGGAGGGAAGGTAGATAAGATTTAATTGTTGTTTGTATCTTTAAATGGTAAGTAATTCTCATAGTTTACAAACTAATAGAAAAATTGTGCAAGGAAGTGAAGATATACACATTATGAAAGTAAAATCTTTCTAGGAGATCTCAAATGAAAGCAGTTTTATTAAAAACATTTTTAACATAGTTGGCATTTTTGTAAGGTGTCTCAGATGCACAAGACAATAGGTGAATTCTTAGTGTACTATACTGTTAAGATTCCTAATGTTTTATTTCTAGATTACTTGTATTAACCATTTATATTTTCTGTGTGGCACTGCAGAATGTTTTTAGCCCAGCCCTGTGCATGTGTATGTATGGGTGTATATTATACATACCTATATACCGAGATTCAGTGCGTTTTTACAGCATACCCCCCAAACCTTACAAGAAACACTTCGTGTAATTGATGTTTTATGAGCTCTTCTATGACATTACAGGCAGAGTACATTAAAATTAATTAATTTGCACTTGGAATGGACTTCTCAGGAGAGTTGAGTGAAATAATGATGTTAGTTCTCTATAACATAAAAAGGGGGGGATAAGGCAAAGATCTTAAAGGTAATCATGAATGCAGTGAAACAAGCTTGGTCCCCCTCCTTAAATGTTTGAGAAATGAAGATGTGATGTTTTGTGGGGACTTGTGTGAGTGTGTGGGTTGGTTGTTGTTGCTTTTGGGTTTGTTTTGTTCTGTTTTTATTTTGAAACTACTTAGACTCTGGTATGGTCAGGGAACTCAGTCTCAACTGCAAAAGCATGGGGTGCCTAGACATCCGACTGTCCTCCTGAAGTTGAAGGTGCAGAAAACAAAGTAGATATAGGAAGACCTGGTTTGAAATGTACTGTTTATCAAATTTAGAAAATGCAAGATTAGAAGTGTGATTCTAGAGAGCAGCATTTAACTGCCATCATCACAACGCAGCTGTGCAGCTCCTCCTGTCAGTCGAGACACACCTCCCAACTTCTGCAGTAAATGAAGGAAATTCCTTTTTTCTGCTATACCGTCTTTGCTCATGTTCAAAGCAGAGCCAGTTTAGTGCATTAAATGAGGTGTGGGTCCTGTATAATAACGTTGCAATGAAGCTATGCAGCTGAAACCTTAATCACAGTGCTTAAATATTTTCTTCATCAATATTTTTTCATCTAAATGTTTTTCAAGGTATTGTTGAAGCTCTGCTGTTTGGAAAGGGGAAGAGAGGAAATGCTGCTTTTATGTGAAATCACATCCATCACCTCTGCTGCCACCATAGCTGGGAGTTTGGATCCAGAGTCTTGTGCCCTTTGAACCAGTTAGATTACTTACACTGGCAGACAGCTGTTGTCTGGGTGGTTTTGCATAATTGGTTGAAAAAGGTGCTTTGCTATGGAATACTGCATCTAGTGTGTACACACCAAAGGAATGTTGCACCAAGAACTAATGCAATCAAAAGAATTCAGTCTATGTGACAGTGTGATTATTCTGTACTAGTTTCAATCCCTTTCTCTGTTTTTACCTTTCTTAATTTTTTTTTATTTTCCAAATTCTCCTCTATCCCCTACCCTCAACTTTCCCCCTCCTCGGTTTCTCTTGACATGTTTCAGAAATGCTGCTTCCTCTCTCTTATCGCAGCATCAACAGAGGGAGTGCTCTGAGCACATTTCCTGCCTGTGGGGCCAGGCTGACCTCCAGCACCAGAGCTGTGCCTGCATCCAAACTTCTGCTTGGCTCCATGGTGACACCTGGAGAGTGCTCAGTGCAGCAGGAGCCCTGGGGAGTGCAGCTGGTGAGCTCCAGCAGCTCTCCTCTCCCATTTAAACAACGAATTTTTGAGGCCTGAGCTTAGCAGAAGTTGTACACATCACTCACAGAAGATGGTAGGTGTGTTTGTGGTTGCCTTTCCAAAATGGTGGAGATACTGGAGCCTTTCAGTAAAATAGCTGTAAGATTTTTCAGATAGAAATAATATTTGTCATTCTAGTCATCATTGAAGGCAGTTGAACAGTTTCAGCTGAATAAGGAAAAGTAATAAGAAAGATGAGATTAGCATGACTTTTTTCACTTGGATTTCTTTTTTAAAATAAGCTGTAAAGTGGCTTTATAGGGAAAAATTTGTGTAAAAATCTTTCCCAACACGTAAAAGGTCTTTATTCTCCTCATAGGGGGTGTTACTGATTTTAATTCTTTTGTGGCTCTTGGTAGGTTTGTTTCTCACCAGAAGGCAGCTACATTGGAGCTGTTCAGGATCAGATGTCCAGTGGTTTGGTGACATTATACAGTCTGTGAAAGACTTGTGGTCTGAGTCCCAGTGGAATTTTCATAAACTGTAATAAAATATTTTCAGTAATCTGTATAAAGTTTCATTTAAAAATAACTGGCTTGAAGCTTTCTTTTCCTAAAAATCATGAGATAATGACATTCTTGTCATAAAAGATTGCCAGAGCTGCCTTCTAAATGGATCAAGATTGGGATTGGAAATCAATAAATACAAAATATGTAAATATGTTTGTATATGTAAAAGATTATGAAAATAATTTCTGGCTGGGGCACCTCTTCTGCTTGCTCCTTTGCAGTAGCTCTTCCTTCCTCAGACTCTCCATTACAGTTGTTTTTTTAATATTAACTGCTTTTTTTGACTGCTAATATTAATTGCTTTTAGCTCGGTAAGTGTGATAAAAGAACATAATACTTAAAATGGATAGTTTCTTAAAAGAGCAGAATTCTTGCTTGTTTTTGTGCTAATCAAAGATTCATATGTAGACAATTACAATAGAAGTGCTAGAAAAGGTGTTTTTTTCTGCCTGGGTTTAAGGAAGCAAAGTAATGAGGGTGTAATAATAACAGTGTAATGTAATAAAACACTTTATTGAGAAGCAGTTTTCTTTTGATATGAATGCTGAGTGCATACATATTTCTGTTTAAACTGCTACTAATTTCATATATACAATTTATCTCAATTTATCTCTGATGTTATTAAGATTGCTCATTTTGTAATTGTTATTCACTGGATGTTAGAGGGTGTTTTAGTATACTGCTAGTATATCAGAATTTGTATAGAAGATCAGTGTTGACCTTGTAGATGATGCATTGACTCCTTTCCTTCCTTATAGGGGAAGGGTCACATGTGTTAGGAGGAGAAAAAGGAGAGCTTGGAAATGTGCAATGAGCAGCTGAAATTTCAGGTCTGATGTGTTAGAGGTCACTGACGTGCTGCAGGCAGGTTAGCCCTGATGAGATCAAAGGAGTAGAAACAGCCACAGAGATGGTATCTGTTGTTTTGCTCTGATCCTGCTGGTATAGAGCAAGCTTATAAAAAATGATGATGGATTTTGTATGGTTCCTATCTGTGTGGTTTTTAAAATCCTGGACCAGGGAGCGGATGTTTTCCCTTGATGTAAAAGCAGGAAGTAGCTTCAGGGCATATCTACATTCTGTACACTGAAGAATGATGAAAGAATATATTAGGGGGAGGGGAATGAGAGAGGAGGTGAGTATCAAGATTCAGTAATTCAGCTAATGTAATTGCTGACAGTCTGCTTCACACTGAGAGGAAACACAATAAAAGCTTGAAGTCCCTATGTGTGAGAGAATATGCAAATACTGCAGTTCAGTAGTCATGGATTGTGTTATCAAATGAAGTTGTCTTTCCCCTCCTTTTTATTATTGATAACTGAGAAGCATCAGTAGAAAGAAACTCTTGCGAATGCAGTGGTAAATCCTCATAAAAGCTGTGTGGTGAGATGACTGCTGCAAGGTCTTGGCTATGCTTTGTTCCTAACATAACTTTGTCTTAGAGAACGGAGCATCCTGGAGGACAGGCAGTGGAAGGGGAAAGGGTGTCTTTGTTCCCAGTCTTACAGCAGTTTGTATCACAGTGGGAGTGTTGCTGAGAATTTGTGTTTCTGATTTAGTATGAAGAATTGTGTAGTTATGGATCAGAAATTATGTCTGTGCTGGAAAAAATTCTCTTTAGCAACAAAGATAATGTATTATAGAAAGCTGAGGATTTCTACAAGAAAAATATCCCTAACTTCTGATTAATCTGTAGTGTCAGTATAAAGAGGTGTCTTCTGAACTCTGCCTTTGAATTTCATTAGGAGTATTGTACTGAAGGAAAAAGTTCCTCTTTATCTCATTCTCTGTCTTTCATACTGTGCAGCTAAATCACTTCTGACAATTGAAACCAACTCACACCAAAACCAGTGTAAGTCTATTCATTTATTTGAAGATCAAAGTCAGCACTGGTGCACAGCTCCCCGGGGAACTAATGCTTTTTGAAAATGTCAATATAGATTCATTGCATGTGTTGCAAGTCAAGGCCCAATTAGACTAGATCTAGATCTTTAAAGATCCTTCCCAACCCAAAGCATTCAAAATGATCTATCAATATATAATTAGCTTTCAGTGGTCACACTGCTTGTATTTAAAAATTAAGTGGTTTATGTCTCACAGGTAATTTGTAATTAATGAATTTTTGACTTAAATTTAAAAAAAACCCCAACTCACTTAAGCAAACAAAAAAGCCACCCCTGCAAAATAGGAATCCTCATAACATGTTGTGTTCTTTACTTGTAATTTCCAGGAACTTGCTTGTTACCTTAAAAAGCAACATACTGGTGCTTTTTATGGATAACGAGGTCTCAAAACAAACACACACAAAAGTCACTTCAGGGTGTTTTCCTGCTTGTTTTAGGTTGCTTTTGTGAGAAGAATTCTTGGAGGTCAGTACAACTGCTGGTGCTGTATGGACTACTAGTGTCAGCCTGGCTGTCCTTGTATGTAGCCCTGTCTTTCCCCATGAGCTGGATTTATAAAGGTTTTCATTAAAGGTAGCAGCAGTATCAGAGTATAAGTGTACACATACAGAACTTTTCATTTTTGAGCCAATTGTAAAGCTATTCTTTGAGAACTTTCATGTCAGGTTTAAGTTAAGTATGTTCTCTATCTGTGGTTGCTGATTCATCCTCACCACTGGCAAAAGTCATTTTTCATACTCTGGTAACTTGGCAGAGTGGATTTTTTTTTCTCTCATAGGCTTGTGCAGCATTGAAAATTTTCTGTCCTGATGACAGATATAAAACTGGCAAGCAGCAAGACCCCAGCTTAATTTTTCAGTGTTTTTCTCATTCCTGCTGTTCTTTCTGTGAGGTCTCACTGAGCTCTTATTGAGCTGTTAGTGCTCCTCTGTTTCCCACTGTCAAAGGGCACACCAGAGATTCCAGACTGTGCCCAGAAAAAGATGCCTTTATTTAAAGGGTTTTTTATGGCAAGGTTTAAAAAACTTCTTTGCTGTTAAATTTGGACCACTTATAAAAAAGGTGTTTTAGCTTTGGCCTTGTGTTTCCCAATGTAAGGATTAGCAACTTGCTTTGGAGGAGTGGTGATGCTTTTTTATAAACAATATTTGAATGTTTTGTTAACGAAGATTGACTACTGCAGTACTTTTCTTTTTCATTTTTCATTTCCTGTGAACATGTCTTTATTGTCATCAACAGCTTTATTGAAAAATATCCTATCAAAACCTTTCATTCTAAACAAGACCACCTTAATTTTCCATGAAATAACCCAGTTTTACAGTTCATTGAAATTGCAGAACTGCCATTTTCATTGAATACAAATGTCCAACTTTTCTGCTTAAACTATCACATAAAAGAAACCCTCAAAAACCTACACAAGGCAGCCAAAATACCTCAAACAATTCCTACCAAAAAAATTCCTAACCCTAGAGGAACCTGACTTTGTTCTCATCAGACTTTAAATGGCTGGGTGGAAGGAAGGGATGGAAAAATGAGTGCAGAAAGTGGAAGCCTTCCAGTAAAGGCTGATCTTGAGAGCCTTGCCTTGAGTGCACAGTCCAGCAGTTTGTGACAGTGGGAATTTCTGAACACCTGAGAGTGAGCAGCAGTGCTTCCAGGCAGGTCCTGCTAGCAGGGAAGACAAAATCACACCATGTGAGGGCAGGCCTGGTAGTAAGAATGCTTGTAACTTCACATGCTAATAAAATAAAAAATCAGATTATTTCCAGGAGAGTAAAAAAAGTGTCTACAAATTTAGAAATCCTCATAATATTAAAGATTTTTTTTATGGCATGTGCTCCACCTTATTATATGATTTTAATTTTTGTTCAGAGAAACATCAGGGTGCCACAGTTGTGGAGGACACCAGCTTGGTAGTTTATAAGTTTTTCTCTTTTTAAATCTGTATTTTTAGATTGCATGTAGGAAAGAAAAGGTTAATCACTATGCAATCTTGAAATCTAGATTTGGTGCAGACTTAAATATTGATATTGAAGTCAAACAGTTAAACCTCTTCAGCTAGTAGATTTGAAGTTCGATACACTTCTGTGCTTCTGTTGCATTTTTTAATGAAAATGGTAACATTTAAGTTTCATCTCATTTTAAGATTCTAAACCATTTGCTGAACTGAGCAGATCATGTATCTAGTACAGTCGTTAATCTCAGTCTGATACTAGATTATTGTTAATCTTGATTCCTTGTTAATTGCTATGTCCTTAATGTTGGAAATGTGTTCTTTGTAGCTACTTTTTTTAGTAATTTAAACAACAAAGTTAATTTTCCATGTGACAAAAAAAAAAGTATTTTGTGGATTTTGTTGGCTTCAATCTAGTTAGCTTATAGATTTGACCAGCTCCTCAGTTGCTTCTTTCTTTGTAGCAGTCTGTAAGTCTGGTGGATCACAGTGGGTCAAGTTTATCTATCTGTATGGAACTGCTCCAACATCATAGAGGTAACATGTGGTTAATCAAGGGATTTGGATGTATAGTTAATCCAGGCTAGTTAACTGCTATTTTATTGATGGGAGGCTTGCTTAATAAGCAAAATCCTTCTCTGACTTCTTCCTTGCTTGACTAAGTGTGTGATGAAAAGAGATTTATCCTTGAACAGCCAACTAATTTGTAGAAGTAAGATCAGCTCTTTCTATTGCAAGAAACAACCTTTCAGCTGGGAGAGAAATCTTCCTGCTGCTGTTGCTGTCATCTTTGGTTACAATTGTTTTTAATGTTCATCTTCCTGGACAGCTGCTATTTCCTCCTCCATCCAGTAGTCTCTTTTATTTTCTTTGAAACTTAATACAAAAGTTCCTTGTATCTGCTGATCGTTTCATTCATCAAATACCTTTATTTAGCTTCATTTGAAAAGAGTAGAAATACACTTGTCAGTTTTCCTTTGACCACTGAGGTCAGTTTGAATGGTCTTTGTTCTGTCAGCTCATACCGCCCTTCAGAATTGCTCACTTTGATTTGCATTAACCGTGTTACTTATTTTAAAGGCTATGATTTCTGTGTGTGAAGCACCTATAAATAGTGCTTTTGATTAGCTGACATCTCAATTATTATCTGACTGTGGTTTGTGGAAGATTAGGATAGGATACCGTCTAGTTCATGATGAGCTATCTTCTGACAATTCAAAATTGTCTGCACTGGTTCTGGAGTCATGAGACATCTATTAATATGTATTCCTCTGCAGTGTATTTGATAGTTTGTTCACAGTTGTGGAGAAAACATTCTTGTTTGTTCCTGTGTGTTTCTCATTCCTTCACCTCATTCTGTCAGAAAACAGTTGCACCTCTTCTCATCACTTACAGAAGGATATGTATCTTCTTTCCCTTTGTAATGTGTTGTTTTGTTGCTTTGGGTTCATGTGTTGGGTGGTTTTTGATTGTTGGGGTGAGGTATTTTCCTTTTTAAAATAAATCTACATTAGAGTTTCTTGACTGTTTCTCAGGAAAGATGTTCTTCAGCCATTTTTTTGTCTGTTCACATGCCTGATGCTTTGTCATCCCATCTTTCCATACGCACTTCCTTCAAATTCATCTTTCCTTCTCTTTGACCTGTCTTTCAAATTTACTGCTTCTCTTTTTAGAAAGCTTTCTTATGTATTTCAGTTACAGAGTCTCAAAATTCCCTAAATTAAGATGCAAAGATATACAGAACTCTGAAGGCAATCTGGTGTAGAATACAGCACAATTGTAGGTGATCCTTTATGCATTTTATTTTAAATTAGGGATAGAAGAAACCTTTGGCTGGATTCCCATAAATATGTCAGGAAGAGAAGGGATTGACTGTCTTTTAGAGACTATTGCTTTAGTCTGCAAAGTTTTTCAGAGTTGAAATTGGTACCTTGGAATAATGCTGAGGTGTGTGTTGCACATTGTGTTTTGCCAGCCACGTTTTTGATATTTTCTGGTGGAAGAGTGGTGCCTCTGGTATGTGGAGTAAAACAGGTTGTGGATGTTGGCAAAGCCAAATACTGAAGCTCCAATGTTTTTTTAATTTGGAGAACTTAAAAGCAGGATGTTGCTATTTTAAGTAGAATTTCAGTTCCTGCCTGTTCAAGTCTGTCAGTGTCTCTCTTGAACCAAAACCAAGGAGCTGATGTAAATGCAGCCTTATAGACAGAGAAATTGAATGTAAGAAACACTCTTCGCCTCTCCAGACCTTCTGAAATCTACAATTTGTTTTGACTTCTGATTTTCTTAACTCTCAGAGCTTGCACAACTTGAAACCAGGGAAGGCCATTAGAAGATTCTTTAAGGGAGTGGAGTCCAGGAACCTTTTTCTTAGATGGAAAAGTAGAGCTTTCTCCTTAGACTTGGAAAAAGTGCTCAAGGTGGAAAACATTTGGTGACCACCTTATTTCTGTCCTATCTAGTTCTCTTGGTTGCATGGTTTAACCTGCCTGTTGCCTCCTGGATGCTGTAGAAAAATCCTTTGCCAGCACCTGAGGAAGTTCTGCTTGTCTCGAGGAGCATCTGTCTTGTTGTTACTTCCTTGGCCGCACACTTTGTTCTGTTCCAGACAGTACCAGTGTTGGTTACGGGGGGTGGATGTGAGGAGGAGGTTGTCAGAATAAAAACTGCTTATGAAACAATAGGGTTTATTGCCTCTGTCTGTTTGCTTGGGTTCCACAAAGCTCCATCCTGCTGCTTCCCCCCTTTCCCCTCATCCTCAGTGCAGCAATGGGTTCTTCTGTCTAAGTGTTGCCTGTTGTTTGTGCTTTCACTCTGTGTGCAGCTCGGCTGAGCCTTCCCATTCAGCCAGCACAGAGTGGCTCAGATTCCCTTTTGGAACAACGCTGTCATCAGGTCACAAGCTGTTCTGGCTCACAATGAGAGTCAGGGATAAGCTTTCAGATGTTCTTCTTTGGCTTGCATCAGGTTTTGCTTTCAGGATTGTTCTTCGAAGGAGGAGCTCTGTGTAGTGTCTCCCTTTCGGAGATTTGTTCTCATCATAAGAGTTCAGGAGGATCCCGTGGAAGGAAGAGAGTGTGTTTTCAGGTGGAGGAGACTTCTTGAGACCTTTAACCTGCTACCAGAGATACCTGCTCAAAGAGCTGTGTCTTCTACTTGCAGCATAATCTCTGCTTTCTGAAAGACTTTCTCTTGTTCAAAATCAAGAGAATTTCGCAAAGAGAAAATAAAACTACAAAGTATTAATGCAAGTGCCTCATTGCCCGGGCCTGTGCTTGACACATGGGATATTGAAAAGCACCATTAAAACAAAACAGAGCAGCTAATGCTCTGATGTGGATTGCCTCTGATGTGGATTTTTGTTCATAAAAGAAAAAAAAAGTGTTAGTTTGTGAATTCCATTTATTGTGACATCCAGAAAACATTACCTGCAGAAACTGATTTGAGCTGAGAAAACAGAGGTATTAAAGATACTATCAAAAACTTATTTCTCGAGAATTGCATCCTGAAATCTAAAATTGAAATTTGAAAGTTTTTTAATGCACAGAAGCTGACACATGTTATCTGATATAAGAGGGAAGCTTATTTGCCCAAGGATTGTCTGGAACTTGTGAATTCATATATGCAGTAATTTCTAAAACAGCATTTTTTTCAGTCCTATTGTTCTTACCGCAGTTTGAAGGGGAATAAAATAACCTGATGTTAAAAGAGAAGTTGGTAAGGGTCATGAGCAGCACTTTTATGAGATTTCTTTATTAATCAAGAAAATATTATATTGATAGGTGGTAAAAGTTTATTTTAATCACATGTGTCCTTTCTCCAAACATTCCCACCCTGCCTTCCATTGGTGCTCACATAATTGAGGAAGTTTGGTGTTTTTAACACCTTAGGTGGTTGTTGGCTTTTCTTTCAGTGTGGTGTCAAGGTTTAGTTGAGATGTCTTGATGCTGGCATGTGAATGTTGTGTTGGACCGTAGTGATGAAATGCAAATTACCCATTATCTGAGCTCTTGTACTTAGGGCTATGAGCCCCAGTTACACACACACCAAAGTTACAGCTCTTGTTATGCCCAATAGTCCATTGAACGTGAAGCCACAATAGTTGTGTCCTTTAATTTAGCTTATAAATTATGAAACTGCTGAGAAGTTCCATATGGGGCCTGACCTTTCTCTGAATGTGAAGTTTTGTAGCTCGAAATGCTTGGATTTATATAAGAGACAGAAAGAAAAACATTGATTATTTATTTTCTCCATCCAGTCCAGCTTCTTGCTGTTGTACAGCACATGTCTTTGTGAGAGTTTATAATGCGTCAGTTAAAACACAACACTGGTTTGTAGTCCTAGCATTTGACAGGTGGAGTCAGAAAAGTTGCTGCTGGGGTAAATGTTTTGCAACTGCTGTCTTAAAAATGATAGAATTCCATTAAACTGAGGGAAAACAAAATAACTTTGAAATTGTTATAAGACACCGTGTTTGTGTGCAGCTGGCATCACACAGCAAAGGGCTGTAGCATAGTCTGAGGATTTTGGCTATGTCAGGCTAGCGCTGCCAGCAATCTCTTCTTGCAGAAATTACCACTTCCAAAAGCAAGAATACCTCAACAGGATGTATCTGTGCACCACTTTTCAGTCTGGTTCCTTAATGTAACACCATTTTTATGAGCACTTCAAGCAAATGTGGCTAAGATGCAGAGGAGTATGTTATATTCTCTCCATCCTCCTCCTGTGCAAAAGGGTTGCTACTTTTGGCAAAGACGTGTGGTGATAGTAACAGCTTAGGCATCTAGTGAAATCCTCCAAGCTCCTCTGAGATCATACTCATAATTACATTCATGCTTCTAGTCTGATTTCAATGAGACAAGGTGAATGCTGCCAGTTTAGAAGCTCAGAATTTCAACAAATGCTGTGCGTTACATAATATGAAGACTGTGAACACTTGTTGACCACAATGTCTGCTCATCTTCCTGAGGGTTAAATGGTGCTACATCATCTATGAAAAGGTGGCTGTTCCTTGTCTTTTCAACTTTTTATTCATTTCTCTTTCTACCTCAGTACCATCCATCGGCATCAATAAGTATTATCAAGGCAACTTTGGGACTAAAATACTGGGCTAGTACTTCTAGCACTTATTTTCATGGCATCAGCTTTTCTATCCTGCTTACTTTTTTACGGTGATGCATTAATTTGGTAGCAGTTCTCATTAATTTAGCCAAGTGGTAATTTTAGAAATAGTTCTGGGTGTATTTAGCTGTTTTCTGTCTCCTTTGTGTTCTGAAGAAGTAACTCATGTCCTTCCTATATCCTCTCAGTTGTCTGGGAATGAGATTTAGAAACAGCAAGAGTAGAGAAGCATTACTAACAATTTTGTATGAATATATAGTTTGTTAAATGTCTTTGTTTACCTTGAGTTACAGTACTCTCTCCTTTTCTGTTTTTCTCAGCAATGGGTATAATAATTTACACTCTTCAGAATTTTGATTTTTTTTTATAGTGCACGCTGTCTGCAAACTTGACAATGTGAATTTAAAGTAGGTTTGTTTGTGCATGCTCTACACTGGGAGCATCTGCTGTAGTTGAGAGACACTCTGGTTGATAGAACCAAGAGATTACAGTAAAATTAGTGTCTTTCAGTAGCAACAGTGTGATTTGAGTAGTTTGTTGTCCAAGGCAGAGGGACCATTTTGCCTTGGACATGGAATAGAAATGCTTCCTCTGACTGAGAGCCACATGAATGCCTAAGATTATTTATGCAATCTCAGTCTTTCTGGACAGTTAAAGAGACTCATTCCAATAAAATCTAACATGTTGGATCCAAAGTGGTATTAAGGGGGAATATAGATGTAACTGCTAGCACTTAGAACTGCCACAGTGATCTTACCTTGCTTACTCCATAGTTACATGTGCATGAACATTTCTGATGTTCAGATGTTTGTATCAGAATATGGTATGACACAGTAAATTCGCTTAGAGGCAACTACCATGGTAGGCTTAAGAAAAAAATTAAATCCATAATTATGGGAAGATAGGTTGAAAGGATAGTGTAGAAGGCAATCTCTGCTGATGAATTACAGCTGTACTGATTACCGAGGAGTGGAAACATCTGTGCCTGCCCAATGAGTTGGGGTGCTTTAAAAGAGTGGGTTAGCTGGTCACCAGTTTGAGTTGGTGCTTAAGACTCGGAATGTGCTGCAGTTTGGGATGGAGTTTGCTGGCTGTGCTGTGAGGAGGTAAGGGACATGTAGTTGTGCAAGGGACAGACAAGGTAAGAAGATGCTGTGTGAGGGTCAGACAGGTAAGGTGGCTGGGAAAGGGGCAGCTTGGGCTTTAGCCTCTCGTGCAGAGAGGAGAGAAGGAGTCAGAGCTATGAAGAAAAGTAGTGAGAGTTACCTGGGAGAAGTACACTGAAAGAAGGCATGAAAAGTTTTTTAATAAAGGACTGATGGTGATGCCAGTGCAGTCTGTCTCAGCATAATTGCAACACATAATGTTTCTCAGAAATACCTGCCTGAAGTTGTTTATTGCAGACTTGCTATGGGATGGGTATTTTTTGTGGAAATGCCCCATGTAAATACAAAAATACAAGTACACTGACTTAATGTTGTTCTTTATCTGACTGTAAATGTGAGATTTCTTTCAGTAGATTGTGGTCATACCTAGTGCCTTAGCTGGAATATAAAGTATTTCTTGTTCTGCTGGGTGATTTCTACTCGAATAACTGTGTATTTGTGTATTTTACAAACTGGAACCAAGCATACTGCTTTGAAAACCAGAAAACTAGCTCTCCTCTTTTCTTGGAACTCAGGGGTTCTGTCAGCTGGAGTGGCTTCAGCTCTGCTGCTGCCCAAAGAAGGGTCACATCAGGACAGCCCCAGGCCAAGTGTTCTCCCGATTAGGATTAGTGTGGGGTCCTCTGCCCAGCTCCTGTTTCTGTGTGTGTACACATGGATTTCCACATGGGACTTCCCACCTGCCCCAAGTGCTCTGTGGCTGCCCGTGGTGTCCCCAGGGTGCAGACTGGGTGAGGATTTGTGACCTCTGGGGGGACACTGGGGCTGTGACAAGGAAAGGACCCTGGGCAATGTGATCGAGGTGGCCCCTTCTGTGGCTGCTCTGCTCGTTGAGGGAGTGATGCACTGAAGGTGCTATTCCAGGACTATGACCTTTAGCTCCCCCCCATTGTTTGCACAGGGGAAATAGGAGAATATAATGTAAACTGAAGGCTGTTGTCTAAGTGAAGGAGTTGCTGTTTATCATGTAGCACGGATTTAACATTTTGAAGGTTAAATAGTACTGCTTTTCCTTCTAATGTTGTTTTTTCCTTCCCCGACAGCTTTTCTTTTTTATGAAGTGAAATCCTTGCAAATACTTTTAGCAGGGAGTACTATTCCTGATATTTGCAGAAGAAAAATGTTTAAAGTTGAGCAAAATTTGGAATTAATTTTTCAAGGAAATTATGGATCATGCTTACAATCAAGTAGATACAAAATGTTGAAGTTATTTTATTTTGCCACAGACATGCTAACAAACTATCAGCTCAAGCTTTCTTAAAAATCCTGGTTGTAATTTACATTTAAGCTGTGAAGTTACTGGTATATTGTTATTTAATCAAAAATTTTTATGAGACATTTCCATTTTGGTAGAATGATGACTCCAAGGCCTGTTCAGTGACTCATTCCTTCATCTCATACTATAAGTGTAACGACATTGAGAGAGTCTTTATAGATCATTTTCTTCTCTGGTAGAAGAGCCACATCAGACTTTATATGAATCTGTCTTCCTGCTTTTTTCTCAGTCCTGTTTGTACCACAGCATCCCTCCTGTGACTGGCCTGCCAGCTGCTCAGTGTTCTTGGAGAGAAGAGAACAGTGGCCTTGTAGGTCATATTTGATCTTCAGACCTTCTGGCCCTCCAGGTCTAGTTTAGGAAACCAGCATTATTAAATGCCATGTCATTTGAATTTTGGTGGCTTTTTTTTTTTTTTTTTTTGCTAAGGTTTTTTTGTGCTAGGCTCACCAGTTTGTACCCAGGTATCTTAGATAGAACAGGACATTTGAAGAAGGTGGAATTCAATGGTCAGATTTTTAACCTGTTATAAGATGTTGTCTATGTGCAAAAGTGTGATGCACTCTCTTCTGAGGAAAAGTAATCTGAGTTTTAACTGAAAGCTTGAATGCAGAATGTTTGCAGGTAGTCTGTCTGGTTTCTGTTGTGGTTTTTTTGGGTAATCCAATGCAACAAGCATGTTTATCCGTCACATGAAGCTGAATTACTTATAAAAGTGAAAATGTAAAACTTACAGTTCTTAACTCCTTGACTGCCATATCTAACTGTATTTACTCACTTTAATGTCTACATTTGGGTGTGAAACCAGACTTCTGCAGAAGGTGGTGTTCCATATGGATGCTGTTACTTGGGTGGAATAGTGCCAAAGAGGTTAATAACATTTCCATTGTACCTACACACTTTGGACGTCTCACAAGAAACTGATTTAATAACATAATTTTTGTCGCACAGTAGCAAATCGGTTTCTTTTCTTTATTATTTCTTGCTTGGAAAGGCACTGTACAATAAGTGAAAATAGAATAAACAGGGACATTTCTGTTTTCAAGTATTGGTAACATTATTAAAGAAATTCTGACTAAATCAGTTTAAGAGATTAGATATTACTTGAAATTTAAAATCTGATAAGGAAACAGACTAAACAATAAGAAAAATATTTGAAATTATCAACAAAATCATTTTACCTGTATGTGCAAGACTAACTTGGGGAGTGAATGGTAGGGCTAATTAAATTTTAATCAACAGGTTTTTTCAAACGTGCTTTTAAAAATACAACTGTAAGGTTACATTTCAATGCCTCGTTCATATAATTAGCAATGCAAATTGTGTATTTTAAATCCAAACCACTAAACATTAAATTAAAAAAAATCTTTGTCCCTGACATTGCAGTAATGAGTTGTACCGTGTCAGTCTCCAGCAGAGCTCTTAATAACTAGCTTTGATTGTATTTCGTGATTTTTTTTTTTTTTATGTTACAATTTGGATTGATGGCAATATAAGACTAGGAATAGCTGATTTTGTTGGCATGAGAATAAATGTTCTCCTTGTAGATCAAAATAACTTGAATAGCTTTTGATACTGGATTTCATTCCTAATATACAAAATGCCTTTTACTAACAGAAATAGTCTAGTAGGTAGAGTTTGCAGGCTGGGGCAGGTTTGACTCTCAGGCATCATGAGGCAATATTTTGAAATAAAATTTCTCTAAAACGAGAAGCCAGATCTGCCTGTCCCAGTTTTGCCTTTTTTTTTCCCCTCTTGGCTTAAAAGGGATTTGAGTTTTGGCTGTTAAGGAAACAATCTGTTTACCTTGGCAGAGCTGGGCCTAAGACCCGTCTTTGTTGGTTAACAAATAAAATTAGTTTGAGCTCACTGTCCATGGAGTGTTTTCTCATATCATGAATCATTGTGTGAACTGGGACACAGTTTTAGTCCAGTTCCTGAGGAGAAATCTAGCACAGCGCTTCAGGAATCAGGTATGTTGTACTTACAGATGTGAAGCACAACTCTGATCTGCTTTTTTGTAATAACCTGGATCAGTGTTGTCTCTGATATCAATCCAGCTTCCATGAGGACTAAGTTTCACCTCAAAAGAAACAAAAAATATTAAGTTGGTCTGGCAGAATGAATTTTTCAAAACAGTTTGAGGAGATGCTGTGATTTAGCATGCTTTAGAAAAGGAGTTTGATGTAAAAACTGCTACTGCAAGAACCTATAAATTGTAGAGCACTTTTGACTGTCATACACTCTTCAAACTTCATACTCTTCAAACTATGATAAATGAGAATTTTGAGTGATCTCAGAAGTACCTTCCCATGAGTTTGTCACAGTTTTGCACCTTTGTTAGGTGTACTCTTATTTCTTTTTCCAAACTGTGCTTTGGTTTCCTTTGAAGAGTTTATAAACATCTTGATTGTGTGGTCCTATTTTGGTGACTCATGTGTCTCTGACAGCTTACACACACTTATGTTACAGTAATCAAATTCTCTGAGAGGAGGCAGCTTTTAAAAATATTTATATGTGTTTTTTAATAAGTGGAAACTTTTATAGACAGAGAAAAGCCTGAACAGTAAAGGGCTGGGATTTTCTGTTTGTTTAAACAAACCTTAGTAAAACGAAAGTGATTGAACAGCTGCAGCTGTCTGTATGTGAATTAGTGCAAGCCAGACAAACTTCAGGGACTTAACTCCAGTGCCTGCAGCCTACCCAAGCCACTGTAGAGTCAGGTCAACGAGCCCATTCTACCTTTTGGTGCCTCAGCTTAAGAGAGAACATAATAAGAAAGCTGTTAATAATCATGTCATTTTTGCAGCCTTCTTAAGGGAAAACTGTAAGAACAGCAACAGATTCTAGAACTCTTGAAAAATATGGGACTTACGGAGTGGGAGAGTTGTTTGTCTTCCTTCATTATGTCTTGCTGCAGTCTGAATGTTGAGGAGTGTTTGAAGAATCAATAGTTGGAGCCAGCCTGAATCCCTGCTGCATTGCCATCTCCCCCTCACAGCTCTCTAAACACCTCCTAGTTGCTTAGGAAGAGCAAAGCACTATGTAATTGCTCTCATTTCAAAATCAGAATAGGGTTTTTAAAGCTTCCTAAGTAGGGCGGAGAAATGACTTGACACCGCTAAAAGCTTTGAATCCTGAAAGCAAGTACATCCTAGCAGGCTGCTTAAAAATGAAGATACAGCACCTTGCTTTCAAAATATCTTTCCTGGGGTTCAACCAAACTGGAAATACCCTGCTAATCGTCTAAATTTTGCCTTTTCTGAGCCACAGTGCTGTTGTGTTCTCTGGAGATTAAAAATTTTCCTTGATGTGTGTACCTTGATGCCACTGCTTGAATCCAGCGGCCTTTGGAGAGCTATTGTGTAAATACAACTCCTGATCCAAATGCACTGGTTGGTCTGGGGTAAACTCTGTGTGTGTGTTTGTATATATGTATGTATGTGTAGATAATATTGATGCTACTTTAGGGACTCTAGTTCATATATATGTGTAAAAATTCATTAGTTGGCTGAACTTAGAGGGTTGGGCTTTCCAGATCTTCAGGTCCCTGAGGTTTCAAGAGCCCAAACCCACAACTTTCCTGAATGAAGAGCAGATGAAGTCTGTGTCTCTTAGGGTGGGTTTAGAGGCTCCCAGAATGGCAAGCTTAAAAACTTGAAGTTTATAACTTCTGATGCCACCTCCAGATCTGCAATTAGAGAACAGATTCAATGCTTTTATAGGTGATGGGGCTCTGGATGCTCAGTCCAGTAAAGCACCCAAGCTGGTAAATCTGAACCATGCAGAAGCACCAGCAGAAAGTGGGAAATGGTAACAGTAGGGAAATTCCCTGCTGCAAGTGTTGGAGGCTCCCATCTGCTGACCTGGCCTTGTTGCCTGCCAGGATCTGGAATGCTGTGGTTAGACTGCCAAAGCAGTCTGGCTTCAGACTACTGCTCCCTGCTGCTCTCCCATGTAGGTTTCAATGATACCACCTGAAGGGATCTGAAATTATCAGCTGTGGCGGTATAGCTCTGGAGTGATGATCAAGAGTGTGGGAGCCTAGGTGAATTCTCCTTTATCCTTTGGGTGAGAGCAAAGTGCATTAGGATGAGTGGAGAATAGCTTACCTGTGGGTAAGCTGGTTGCATAATTGGTGTCAGCAACAGAATTCTAGTTTTATGATCATGAGGATCTTTTTGAGGATTGCTTGGAAAAGATGGGATTCACCTGACTAGGGCAAAAGCATTTCTGCTAACTGTCTTATGACCAATTGGTGGACCAGATTGGCAAACAAAATGTGATACAAACAATGGGGATCTTGTTATCAAAAGAATCAGGACCGAAGGAGGGGCTTTTCCCAAGCTATATAAACTTATATAAACAAGGAAGTGCTTTTCAGAATTACAGGGGAAAAATGCTGCTCTTCCTGGGAACTCAGCACAGCTGGTTGCCTCTCTGAAATGTCTGTTCTCATGCAGACAGCATGGAATGCAAAGAAGAGGAATTACATGTATGCATGCAGCTTCAGTTATGATTTCATTGATGGTGTGAAGATAGGATAGGACAGCTCATATTCAATCACCCTGATATCTATTGGAGGGATAGTGTAGCTTGCTTATGTGCCGGGTTGGGTGTGAGCAGTTCAGGAGGTTTCTGGAATGTGTTGATCTCACACCTGCAAACCAAGAATTATTTGGGGATCTGAAGGCTGAAGACAGCCTTGTGGCACTGGCTAGGAGATGATAAAGTTCAGGATTCAGAGAAGAGAGGAGATAGGCAGAAAGCAGGATTGCAAGCCCAGACTTGAAGAGAAAAGACTTTGACCTGTTCAGGACTCTGAAACTAGTAGGAAAGTCCAGGCCAAGGTAAACCTTTCCTCAGTGGAAGAGAATCAGGTTAGGGAATATTTAAACAAACTGGTCACATGCAAATCCATGGCCCTGGTGTGGTATGTGCTGAGGGAGCTGATATTGGGAGGTTCCTCTTGATGGTCTTCAGAAAGTCACTGTGATTAGGAGAGATTCATTAAAACCAGAAGATTGTACCTCCTGTCTTCAGGAAGAGCAAGAAACCTCTTTTGTTATGCAAAAAACTACAGGCTGGTCAGCCCCATGTGAACCATTGAAAGATGATGGGGAAAAATAATCCTGGAGGCGATTTCCAAAACACATGAAGGACAAGAAGATGGCTAGGAATAGTCAGTGTGGATTTATGAAAGGGAAGTCATGTCTGAACCATCTGTTAGTCTTCTGCCATAAGATCACTGGCTTGGTGGAGTGAGTATTGTCTATGTTGACTTCAGCAAAGCTTTTGTCACTGTCTCCCATAACTTGAGAAAATGCTGGGGTGCAGTAGAGGTGGGTGATAAGAACTGCTGGAATGCCGGACTGAAAGGGCAGCAGGAGGTGCAGCTGCAGGCTGGGCACTGGCAGTGGTGCCACAGGGGTGGCTAATGGGGCTGCTGCTGCTCAGGGTCTGCACTAATGACCAGGAGGAGAGGGCAGAGAGGGCTCTGAGCAAGTTGGCAGGTGCTGCAGAATGGCAAGTGCTGGACTCCCCAGAGGGTGATGGTCCGTTCCCGGAGGCCTCGAGAGGCTGGAGAAAGAAAGGGGCTGACAGGATGCTGATGAGCAGAGGGCAATGCCAAGTGCTGCAGCTGGAGAGGAATAACCGCAGGCACGAGTCCAGGCTGTGCCTGAGTGTCTGGGAAGCAGCTTTGTGGAGAAGGGCCCAGGGATCCTGGAGGCCGTGGGGCAGCAGCGTGTGCTTGTGGCAGGGGCAGCTCCTGGCTCCCTGGGCTGTTTCAGGCAGAGTGCTGGGAGCAGGAGGAGCCGTGTGATCCTTCTGCCTTTGTCCTTTCTGCTGAGGCGCCTGCGGAGTTCTGTGTCCAGTTCTGGGCTCTCGGGTACAAGAGAGATGGAGAGAGCAGAGCGAGTTCTGTGCAGGGCCATGAAGGTGTTTGAGGGATTGGAGGCTGTGACATCTGAGGAGAGTCTGGAAGAGATGGGACTGTTCAGTCTGGAGAAGGCTCAGGCTCTGGCTGATCTTACTGATGTGTCTGAAAGCATTTTTAATCTTAAGGGCGTTCCAACACTGGAATTTCCATCCTTAGAGATACTCAGAACATGGCTGCATAAGCCCCTGGGCAGTCTGTGCTTTAGCTGTTTCTGCACTAAATATGGGGATTGGTCTAAAGAGATGCATTCTAACCTCAAAAACTGTGTGATTTCGGCAGTGGTTAGTGCTTTATACTGCTTCTGCAAGCTGATAATAAATGAAGTACCTTTTGGTGCTGTCCTAGAACTTGTTCTGCCTAACATCTTTATTAGGTACTGGAGAAGGCAGTGGAGTTCACTCTTCTCATATCTGTGATTTCTACCAAATTAGTGGAAGAGTTCATGTGTTAAAGAGTGAAGGTACCTAAATCTAGAGGAGCTCTGATTGTCTAGCTTGGAGAAGAAAAATTGAGAGATCCTAATAGCAGCCTTACAAAGCTTACAAGTAGGTTACCAAGAAGATGGAGTTACTGCACAGCAGTGCACACTGGGGCAACAAGACCAATGGGTGAAAACTAATATAAGGAAGGTTTTGGTTTTGGTTTTTTTTTCTCTAAATTCTACTGGAGCCTTTTTCCCTGTTAAGCAGTGGAGCAGATTCTCCTGCATGCCCTGTCTGACCCTGCAGGAGGAGGTTGGAGGATTTCAAGAGCCATGTGGGCAAAGCCTTGAGCAACCTGATTTGATGTCAGAGCTGATCCTGCTTTGAACAGAAAGCTGAACTAGAGATGTAAATTCCCTCTCAGCCTGAATGACTCTGATTTTTCACTTAAGTTTCACTGATTAATTTTTCATGTTCTGTTTGCATGTCAGCTTATAATGTGTGGTGCCACTCTTTTTTTCTGTTCATTATAGTTTAGCAGGCCTCTTGTAAACAGGTTTTACAATGGTTTTTGACTTCACAGAAGTAATAGAGGAATATTATAAGCCATAAACTTCTAGCTGGTATGTATCCAGAAGTCAGAACACTGCTTTAGCTATGACTTGCAGGCTCTGGAGGAGGGATGGAGATATTCAGCATTGTGACTGTGTGACATTTTGGGGGTGGAAAGAAGTAACTCTGCTTTCCTGTCAACTTAATTCAGTTTAGTATGCAGGGTTTGTTATTCAGGCAGAACCTTTTTGCTGCCTGTGGTGTAATGGTTTTGCTTTGTGAGCTGGTATTGCCTGTTTGCAGGCTACAGCTTGCAGGGTTTACAGGCACAGTCGTTTGTGCAGAAAGCAGATGCTTCTTATTCGTTCTCACTTGGCTGTTTCTATGGCTGAAGTGCTGAATGTTTGGTGGAAGGTCTTGGGACAAGCATTTCCACTGAAGAGAACAGGAATAAGGTTTACAGATATGACTGTCCCAGACCTTACCAGTCTGACCAGTAAATGTTTGATGAACCATTAAATATAACCATGACTTCAATATTGAGTACCCCAGGTGTATTATTTTTGATTCTCTGAAGGAATTTTGCTGTCTTTGACTGCCTCAATTCTCCGCAGAGACTTCCTTGTGAGTGCTTTCAAGGGATGGAGAGACCTCTTGGGAAAAGACAGACATCCTATATAATGGTAGCAAGCTTTTAAAGCAATTCTGACAACAGACATTCAGAGCAGTAGAAGTATTTCATCTTAGATGCATAATCACAAGTGGAAGTAAATCTTCTCTCTTTGAAACCCTGTGAGGGCATGTTCATGAAGCAAAGCTTTGCATTTCTATATAAACAACAGTGAAAGTCATCATGATGAAAAAAATTGTTAAGTATTTTTTAGGTCGATAACGATGTATTTAGCAAGGTGGTTGGAGTGGCTTGGGATATTTATGAATTTGAAAGCCTTTCCTTATTTATTCCTGTATAAAATAAAATGATTTGTAAGCCTTGTGAATAAAAGGTAAAACTTTGTCCAGGAAATAAAAATAAACTTTGTAATGCTGCCAGAAAAAATATTGCTGAAGCATCACAAATTGATTTCCTTTAAAAAAAAATAAAGAAAATGCATGTTGCCTTGACCATAATTGGGCTTTCTTGTATGTTTTTTCCCTTTGGCCTCTCTTTTAGCAGTTACCCACAGAACGTTACCTTTGCATGTTGCCTCTTTGATGTACTCTCTTGGTTGAGCTGAATATATTACTTTCACTGAGAATATATGATTGCATTGGTGTTTTCTTATGCCTTTGGAAGGCAGGAAAACGTAAATGTAGTTAATAACGATACATATGTTTGTTTCTCTTTTAGTGGAGGCGATAGTGGAGTTTGACTACAAAGCTCAACACGATGATGAGCTGACAATCGCTGTAGGTGACATAATCACCAATATCAAGAAAGATGATGGAGGCTGGTGGGAAGGACAGCTCAAAGGCAGAAGAGGTTTGTTCCCTGACAACTTTGTAAGAGTGAGTACAAAGTGGAACTGTTCTTGTGTTGTGTACAAGCTTCATGTTCTGTGCTGTTCAGACTAAATATCAGCCTTTATATCATAACATCTCTTATATCCAAAACCATAGTGTATTGTACATATACAATATACTGTATGTATATAATGCAATGGTCTATTGGGACAATGTTACAAAGAAAAGATTACTTTCTTTGCAGAGACAAGCTGAAAGTAAAAGAAGCTACCCTTATTTGTCTGCTGTTCAGTGAAAATATTTGACTTTGTGGTCTGAGAACAAAGTGGTTATTCTAGAACAATTTATAGGGCATTGCATTTTAAATATTTTGTCTTCTCTGCAATAGATTGTGCTTTTCCAGAATGTTTTCTTAGGTTTTATAGAATTTTCTTTTGGTGAATATTTATTCCTGGCTAAACTAAATTTAGAATAATTAGATTTTTTCCATAAAGTTGCCTATAAAAACTTTAAAAAAATCCCCATTAATTTGTATTCATTTAATATACCAAATAACTTGCAGTAATCCTAGTTTTAGGACAACTATTCAGAGGTTTAGAAAGAAACTAGGTTTTTTTTTTTTTTACTGGGCATCTGTGTTTGCACACGTGTCTGTACATATGAAGCCAGCTATTAGTACCTCTGGGCCTCCTTGATTTTTCATTGGAGACTTAGGCTGTTAATTTCCATAAATCTCCATAAACCTGGCTCTCCACTATGGAAAAGAGACCAAGAACTACAGTAAATTGCATAAATAGATTATATGTTAACCTTTTAGTACAGCTTCTGAGGAGCTTTGGTACTTTTTCTTTTCTAAGGTTAAGTGTCTTTTTTTTAACTTCTTCTGACTGTGTAAGCCTGTTGTGTGTTTAGACATATGGACATAATGAAGTAATTTCATTTTCTTTCATAGTGCTGCATATGTTGAGGTGACTGGGGGGAGTGGTCTGGTAGTGAGTTTAGCCAGCCCATGGCAGGGGGTGTGGGGGTGGACACAGGAGCCTCAGGTGTTTCTGTGGGGGTGAACATACACCTGATCCTTGCTCCTGCCATTGGCAAGGAGAAAGAGCAGCTCTGTGTGTGTCAGGCAGCAAAAATTAGGAGCAAGCCAGGGCCTCAATGAGATGAAAGGGCATGGTGGAGGACAATGAATAATCTGTTTTTTGCTTATCTCTGAAAATACACACTTTGAGCTAGGGGAAAGAAACTGTTTTGGTATTCATTGTGTATTGGTAATATTTTTCTGCTTGAACTCTGGTGAACTGAACTGTGGGACAAACGCACACATCCTCTAGGCCTTTTCCTGGCTAGGTTTTTAAAATCTGCTGCTGATTTTAGGAGGTGTTTGATTTAGTGTTCTAAACAAATGCAGCCTATGAATGTCTGTATGGGAATATAATAATCTAAAGATTTGCAAGTTGACACCATTAGTACCTAATTTTACGGCCTCTTCTTTCCAAAATGACTTTATATGGTGGCATCCTGTCACATAATTGAAATATAAATAGCTTTTTCTCAATAGAAAGTTCTAAAACGACAGTAAATTGTTTAGATTTTGTCTTCTCATGAAATACCACTCCCTGCCCTTTCCTTCCTGCCTTTTTCTTTTTTTAATCGTCATCCAAGGGTGTTTTCTAAACAACTAAAAACCACATTGTGTTCAAGCTGAGAATGAGGAAGAATTTAAAGTCAAATATGTTTTTCTTAGCCAAGCATTTTCTCTCTAAACGAGGTAAGATGGAGTAGAAGATACACACTTAGTTTAATTTCTTGAGTGAAAACATTTTTTTTTGTGTAATTCTCCTGTATGGAGAGCTGTAGTCAAAACATCAGTCCCATTAGAAACCTTGTTGAGCATAATCACTCTGCCCAGTAAGATGATCAGTAATTATGAATTTTCTCTTAATTACGGAAAATTTTAACGAGTGAATGCAGTGTTGGGCTTACCAGCAGTCAGTTCATGCCCCATTGGCAAAGTTTGTGTCAACAAAGTAATTGGGAAGCTGCAAAAAGGGATGCTGCAGACAAGTAATGGACTTGAATGAGACTCCAAATTCCTATTTCTTATCACAATTGGTTCTAAGAGTAGTTGAGAAACTTATTCAAAGGTTAAAAACTACAAATTAAATTATTGAGGTTCTTTGTGTTCTACCTCCAAAAGGTAAGAGTAATTTCTTATTGAGAAGAGCTTTTCCTTCATGTGATTTTATTTTCTTTTGAATAAACTAATGATGATGTTCCAAATAAACTGTTGGGGTTTTCAGAAGTTGAATGTTTGGGCTGAAATGAAATAATGGAATTAACGCTGTTAAGGGTGTTGAATGGTTTCTGTTACTGTTTCTGGAAGTGGAGTTTGTAAGAAAATAAGTAGAAATCAGAAATGGAAAAATTAGGGAATTGCAATATAATGGAATGTTTATGAAAATACATTGATTTGAAATGTTACTTAAGAAATAAATTTTCAAGGGAAGGTGAAATAGGTAGTGAATGTGCAAAAGAATTCTGGAGTTGCCTCTAGTAAAAGCGTAAGTAAAAGTAAATTTCTTGGAATAGATACAAATTAGGAGACCACTGAAGAGGAGTTGCCTGAAGACAGATGTGAGACAGAAAAAGGAAAGGGGAGGTAGCAATGATATACGTGAAGTACATACGCAGTTATTTTTTTGCAAGGGACTTTCTCTACCAAGTTGTAGCAGAGGTGCTTCCTGTTCTTGAATCTACAAAACAACTGCTCTGAATTTTTTGTATATTTATACATATAGCGACGAAAAAGACGGATTCATACCCTTCTTATCCTCTGAAATTCAATATGCAAGGCTTACCAGAAAAGGTATTTGAGATTTGTTTTGCATTTCCTTTTTCATTGCCTAGTAGTCTGAGGCTATGGCTGCTCGGAAGATTTTGACGAAGAAGTTTATTTAAATATCTTTAGTCTCTCTTTAAGATCTAACTTACTCTGTCAACACTTGAAGATGCCAACTTTTGTTAGAGATAACGGTGCTGAATGTATCGTAAGAAATGTATGAAAGTGTGTCTGGTTTTCGTCTTCTGTTTTCTTTCAGTTTTTCAGGCAGAGAAATAGAAGTACGAATGGCGAATTATGTACTGTTCCTGGTGTCTGTTTTAATTCTCGGTTATGCAGCTGACAAAGAGGAGGTATCAGGTGTGATTGCAGTGTTGTTCATTTATATGATATAAAGTTGGTTTTCAATGTCTTTCTAGCTTGAAAACTTCAACTTGAAATCCATGCTCTGCGGTGAAAAACTGTTTTTAAGTGTGATGGCATCTGAGACAGATTTTGCTGATAGCAGATGAAGATGTAGAAAGCAGGAAACTGGTGCAGAGCCATGTTTGCTGGCTTTAATTTTCAAAGTCAATTCTATGTGGGATTGAATAGTGTTGTACTGGTAAACTGAATCTGCTGCATGTAATCTGAAAGCTTCTCTGTACTCCAGAGGACTTGCCAATATTACTAGCAGAATTGGAGAGGTAAATTTATCTTAAGAAGTATAGTGTAGTTTTTGAAATTCTGGTGTATAGCTTGTGTTTTAGAACCAGTGAAACGGGGTGGGGATTTGTGCAACTGTATTGCTGCCTCAGGTCAGTAAAGCAGTCTGGATTTCTTGTTATGCAAACAGAATACAGTCTCTAAATAGTGCACATTAGTCGTAGGATGCCAAAGATGTTAATGCTGAATCATAGGTACATGGTTCAGGCCCTTATCTGTTGCTTGTCATTTAATTTTCTTCTCTGTATGGTTTATTTGTTTTAATCACACCAGCCAGAGGTTATGGGGGGATTATGAATGGTTTCTTGCTGAGACTCTTGTGCTTGTTACACACCCCTACCTATCTCTGTTCATGCTTCCGTGAAATTTTTATAAAACATGAAAAGGTCCTGTGCACATGCAGGGGCCCTTTGCAGCTGAAGTTTGGCTCCTGGGCCTGGAAAGAGAATATTTCACTTATCTGAGAACATTTTGGATCCTGCAGTGTTTTCTGCTTCCCCAGCTGCTGCTTGGTACCTGCCAGGGCAGAGAGCTGGCTAACTGCTGTTGTCCTTCCCTGCTGCTTTGCCACAGCCTTTTGCAATCTCTGGCACCTCTGTGACTTCCTGCCCTTGCTCTGGGGTTTGTAGGTTTTTAGGGCCTTCACTGCTCTCCTCAGCAGTCTGACCACTATCAGTTAAGTGGTGGCTAGGTCAGCTTTGCCTCAGTAGCCACTGGTTGTGGGTTCAGTTCCCATACATTTGAGTGGCCACTGTCTTAAGAGTTGGACTTGATCCTTGTGGGTCCCTTCCTACTCAGAGTATTCCGTGATTCTGGGAAAATTGTGGCATTAGCAGAGACACTGAGGTTATATGCACACTAGGAAAATTATTTCTGTCTGTACCTGAAAAGGTAACTTGCTTTATGGGTCAGTGAACTGCTACACTGGGGCATTTTTGATATTTTTATTTTTTTTCCCCATTTTGGCAGGAGTTTGCAACTCAATTGATGAGTTTTTCTTTCGTTGTTTTTGGACATCTTACTAGATAATTGTTTTCTGGAATTGCTTTAGACTGTGGGATACTAGCTGAATGAGAGTCAGGAGTAATAGCTTCTTATTCCAAGTTTTGGGTATGGCTATTAAACTTGTTATGGTGAAATTCAAGAGAATATAATCATATGATAATGTTGTCTCTGAGGTTTTCTCCTGTCAACAGCAGTCAAGATTTTGTGAGGAGAAATGTGACGTCACAGGCTGTTATTTATTATTGCTGTTGTTACTACTCTTACAATGATGATAGCAAAACCAGTAAAACACAATCTTCCTCCCTCTTCCAGCCAATTTCCTCACAAAGACACAGACTGACCAAGATTGTCTTGTGCCAGTCAATAGTCTGTGTCACTCCTGTAAGGGAATTGAGCACCGAGCAGTGACAGCACTCTGGGCTGTCCTGGATGCCCAAGGCGTGATTGCAAAGGATGTCACACCTCAGCCTGCTCATCTGCATTCAGAAGGAGCTCCAGTGAGGCAGCTGCCCTGTGTGTTTGGCCTGGAAGTGATTTGAAACTCCCTGGCAGTGAGGGAGGCCCTTTCCCATTCCCTGTCACAGGGAGCTGGAGCTCTTCCCGGGCGGTGGAAGCGGGCCATGCTCACTGCAGGATGGATCCCGTATGCCCATCATGGGAGCGAGTGTGGATTTGGATGTCCTGGGGTGACCAGTTTGTTGGATATGTTTTGGTGGCAGGATTTGAGGGGAGGGGTTACTCAGGGGAGTGTGGGGTTGTGGAAAAGAGGAAAAACGGTGGTGGTTTGGGTCTGTCAGCTGTTGGATGTTTTGTGGGAATTGGCCTGTAAATATTTCATGAAATATGTGAAAGTAAGAATACGTGCAGCAGTCGTGTAGTGAGCACACAGTAATGTGAAGCTTCAGTGTTCAAGTATTTACTTACGTTAGTGACTAGTACATTATATTGCAAAAAAGTAACCTTCTGAAAAGACAGTGGCTTCCTTGTAATTATATACTGATAGGACTGATAGAAATTCTGCCATGGATCCAGCTCCTCCCATAGCAGGATTTGAGCTAAATGATCTTTAAGGTCCCTTCCATCCTCTAACCGTTCTGTGATTTTATTAAACTTATGAATTTGAAAACAGAGTTTGTTTTGCATTCTTTATGCAGTGTCATTGCTGAGGTCTAAAACCGTTCTTATTTAAATATGCGTAATGCTGCTTACTGATAGAGTTAATATAGGTAGTATTAATTTATATACAAAGGAGACTTAATTATTTCCTCTTCTTGCCCAGGTTGGTTTTTGTAGTCTTAAGAAAACCTCAGTAGAGCATTCCAGTTTAAAATATGCTGTTTTTTAAATTGTAAGTTACCAAAACCCTAATTTGGGCTAAAAGGGAAATAAATATATTTTTTTTTCTTTCTTCCCTTCCTGAAGCTCCAAGTCATGAGGAGAATCTGATCAGAGATTGAAGCAAGAACCCAATGTGCCATCTAGAAGTCATCTTTTCAAGTATATAATTTCTTTGGAGCTATAATACAATAATTCTTTAAGGTAGCTTCAGTTTATTCAGAGCTTAGTTATTATTTGAAGTGTGTGTTATACAAAGAATTCAATGTGGTTTTGGCAGTAGCCTCTTGAAGTAGTCATAAGGATTTATAGAATTAGCAGGATTGGATGGTTCACTGCATTTCTCCAACCTAGTCCTAAAAGCTTGTCAGGCAAAGAGAAGGTGTCCTAAACTTGTATTGTGTCTTCCCTGAAATCAGTTTACTTTTCTTTTTTTTCCCCCCCTCTGGCAACCTTACAAGCTCCGGATGTTTTTATTTTCTCTGTAGATTGTGTGTGGGTGGATATGTTAGCAATCCATGTATTTTGGTCTGATTCATTTTCACACTTGGCCTGGCAATTGTTTTCCTGTTGGAGGAGGCTGCTGTGAGAAACTCTTCTCTGTAGGTAGGATCTGTAGAGGTTCTCAGCAGTATTTGCATACAAATGTCTTGCAAAACCTACTTCTACAGTTTTGGATTTGAAGAGAGTAGTACAGCTGTGTATCTGATTTTCCCTGACAAGACCAAAAACCTCATTAAAATTCTTAAAACACAAGCTCCTAGAAATTGAATTGCAGTTTGGTCTCACTGCTGTTTGAAGCTAACGTGAGAATACTTGTCAATACTTCCATCTTCTTTGCAGTTTAATTACAAAGCCCTCGGATGGATTCCCTCAAGTTTAGGAAATAGTTTGTGGTTTTGATGGTTTTTAATATTTGTTTGCAAAAAAGGGTATAAGAGAAGCAGTGTTCTGAAAGCCTGTGGAGTACTTGCAACATTTAATAATCATAATGGTGAAAGATTGTGATTCAGCCTTAGTCTGCAAAATAGTCCATTTACATAGAACAATACAGCCTGTATCCAGACTTCATCTATTGATTGTCTTTCACTTTATATTACTCAAGTGTTAACAGAAAGTAAGAATGAAGATGAGAGCAACAGGGATATGTAGAAAAAAGCTATCAGAGATTGCTGCTCTAGTTACTGTGCTATGACTTAATAAATTACAGTGTTTGATCAGAATTGAAGAGTAACACTAACAGTAAAATATGTGTGCATATGTGGGGTTTGTTTAGTAGTGTTGATTTTAAATTTCTTTGGTTTTTCATTATTGTATTTGGGGTTTACTTCTATGTACAGAAGTGCTATTTTTTCTGAAGTATCATATGTGGACCATATAACAGTTTTCATGTTTTTATAAAGTGAATATCAGCTGGAATGACAAACTACTTGCACTATTTGCTGTTGGAAGTAGTATTTGACTAATTAGGTATCTTTGTATTCTGTTCCTATAAGTGCTGCAATTTCCTCCTAGAATCTTTTGGGAACTGTTTGAGAAGCTGGTGGTGAAGACAGTCCTTAAAAGGTCTGCCATTTCCTGCTGTCACCTAATTATGTACTCTACTAGAATTTCACTGGCACTGTGAGGAAAAAATAAAATTATAGTATGACAGAGTATATTAGAGCAGTTTATGTTTATGAGCAGAGAACATGTTGTTTTCTTCAGAGCTGGAAAGACCCCAGTGTATGTAAGCCTCTAAATCCTCATTTTTTGGCTTTGTTACAGCTATATGAAATACATCATTGTTTATATATAGACAGTCTAGTTATTCAGTTACCATGGAAAAAGTCAAAGGTGCAGGTAAACGACCATCATGTAATAGGATGGGTTATTTATTCACTCTGACTTCAGACTTCTTCAGTGATGGATATTTAATGCCAGTGGTTGTGACGGGAGGTGGTGAGGGATGGAGGGAAAACGAGTAGAGTGTGCATTTTAAAAAACAACATTGCTACTTCTCACCCAGGGAGAAGGAACTAGGCAAACCTTTCATTTTTACAGAAGGTGGTAATGGCTTTTGCTTTTACTGAATTTTTTTTTTTTATTTAATGGGAATATTGAGAGAAGCAAATGCATCCCAAGCCATTCAAGAATGTGCAAGGTGTTGAATGCATGTGCCTGGTGCTTCACAAAACCTTAATTCATCCATTTCCTGCTCAATCTTTAAAAAGATTGAGTCAGTACTCATTCTTCCAGAGGGTTTGCATTTGCCTTCCCAGAGGCAATAGGCCAGTATTATCAAAAGCCCTGATTAAAAACACCCTTCCAACAGATAATGTCTCTAAAACAGAAACTTCTTTCATACTTTTCATTACTGCTTCACGTTACAAGCTACTGCCGTTATTTTGGCTGGTTCCTTACAACCAGATTAGCTGAACCTTGGTTTCCCTTTTAAACATGCTTTGGTGTGTTAAGGTTGCCTGGTTTATCTGTCAGTATTTACCTATTAATCGATAACACAAGCCAAATGAAAATCTCTTTTAATCCTTTTGACTGGAAATTATTCTCTTCCTACTTGGAGCCAAGAGCATTACATCATTCAGCTTTGTTTTTTCCACCTATGTTTATCATCTTTTTGATTGCTTGAAGGAACTTTTTATTTTTGTTCCCTCACCTGAAGCTTCTTTATCATGGTGGCCCAGGACCTTGCCAGCAGGTGAGCAGACTGCCTGTCCTAGTGCCTGGTGCTGTCATGTCTGCATGGCACTACAGAGACATGGCTCTTACACTGTCATCAGCTATTGCCAAATCACTGGCCCATTGAATGCCTAATAATTAGAGGTAGAAGAAAGTAAGATGCAAATCTTCATGTTTCCTTTATGCTTCGCCAATGTTCCATGGCTCAATTTTATTCTGCTATCAAAATGTAATCCGTTCCTGCTTTAAAAGTCCCTCTAAGTTGATCTGAGTTATTCTCCTTCCAGAATTGAATTAGAGAAATAGGGATGGAAAAATGCCTGTAATTCAGAGCTACCACATTATCTATCTTGAATAAAAAATAGCTGAAATTCACCCACGAAAAATCTGCATGCATGTCTCAATGTAACTTTTAACACATTTTTAAATTCTCTTTTGTTTTAGAGGAGTCTAACTCTAAAACTTAGTTGAATAGCTGCTATATAATATTTTTCATGAAACAAGCCACTTGTAAGTAGAACTACTGAAATGTAGTGTTGTGCAGGTACAGAAGGACATATGCTCAGGTTTTTACTTTTGTTCCCAGAAAACTTATGAATTTTGTGACCTTCAGTTGATTTGCAATGCTATGTGGTATACTTGCTGTATTTTCGTTTCTCTGACTCTGTCCTTTCAAACTGAGAGAACCTGAAGGCCTATGGTTGTGAACTTGAGTTCACAGATTACACAATCACAGAATATTCCAAGTTGGAAGGGACCCACAAGGATCATGAAGTCCAACTCTTCAGTGAATGGCTCCTATGGGGACTGAACCCACAACCTTGGCATTATTAGCTCTCATGAAGAGATTGTCACAATTACTGATAGTTAATTCAAAAGAAAAACTGATTTATTGCTGATGTTTTGAAAAAGTTCAGAATGCTAAAGTTAAAGTAAAATCCTGGAAGGAGTTAGGATTTGAATTACCATACTGTGAGATATCACCATATTTTTCCCTGCAGAAGAAAAAACTATGTACTTTGAAACCTTTCAGTGATTCACTGAAGTTGATAGAATGACAAGGAGGATACAACAGTGCTTGTGGGACAGAGCACTGCATTTCATAATTCTTAATTGCTCTGTGGTTCTGCACAGAAAACTTTCTAATTTCTGTATTATTAGCCCACATGTTTTCACTAGGTTGCTGGAACTTCTGCAGCCTGTCATTCAATATGAAATTTTTTTAGAGTCTAGTCAACCTGGTGGACATCAGAGGAAAATGTTGAGTAAGTGGAGGGAGAAGAATGACTCATTAAACTGTAAAATAAAGCTTTCTCAAACTGTAATCTATTTCCAGGTGTTTTCAGAAATCCATATATATATCTATGTCCATGCAGTAGGTATGCATGATCTGTGTGTGTTGTATTCAGAAATAAACACTGGGTCTAAAACCACAACACACAAGTTAAGGCATAGGAAATTTTTTTGAAGGGAGTTTTATTTTACAAAATAAAGAAACAAAAATTGTCAGGTATCCATTAATTCAACATTTTTTTACTCCACTAAACAATTGCATAAGGGTGGGCATTTTTTCTATACGAGAGTTTGCACTAGGAAATAGCATGTGTTGCTTGCCCTTCTGAACCCTGGTGACACTTGGAATGACCTTGTAATATTGACCCCATTTCTTTTTGATGGGATTTTTACCATTGCATTGTTTCCTCAGTGAACATTCAGGTATTTAGAAAAGGGTAGTTTTTGGTCTCTTTAAGTTGAGTATACTGTACTCCCAGTGTGTTTCCATTAGAAGGTGCCCTTCTCTTCCCACTTTCCCACCCCACAGCTTCTGTGTGGGTTTTATTTTCTCATGAAGCTGAAACTGGGCATACAAGTTTTAGGGCTGAAGAACTCCTTCAGGGCTTCCTTGCTCGTGCTTGGAGTTTCTTGTAGTGTGTTGGTGCCCTGCCTCTCTAATCCCTGTCCCATGTCCTTCTGCTGTCAAATCAGCCCCATGACACTGAGCACTGTAAAGACTGAGAGAAAATATTAATTACAGCTGTGTTACAGAGAGGTTTTTATTTGAAGACTGTTGTATCAGTGGAGGCTTTCTCAGTCATGATTTTGAGCCTGTCTATACTAAAATGAGAATCTCAAGTCCTCCCATTGAAGAATGTATCTGGAAGGACAGACATTGAGATGAGATTTGAGTTTTGACAACCAGCAGTACCAGCATTTGCTAATGAGTGCTAACAGATGTATTTGTTTTCTACTGATGTTTTCAGACATTCATAAAGTGAAAACAGGATTTACAGGGAGAGGCTAAATTACTATCTCTTATTAGATTGCGTTGTTGGAAAAATTGACTAGGCTCCCACACTCAGTATCCCCTCATCAGATTTGGCAACAAGCAGTGAAATCAAAGATAAATACTGGCTACAGACAATTGTTTTTAGTCAAAGCCAATTAATATTAGCTAGTTGGACTGCTTGAGAGAAAAGGGAAGTCCGCATCACTGGAGCAGAATGCGGAGTTGCAGGAGGAGAGGTGAACTTGAAACTTCTGATCTTGTGCTGCTATTATAGTGACACTACCGTTTTATTGAACTTATCTCAAAGTAACATTTCGTGCTTCTGTCAGGGAAATGCATGTGAACAGGACTTGTGAAAAGGTGTCACGTGTAATGATGCAGTGACAATACAGAGTGATTAACTACAAGTGCTTTTTCAGGTGTGCAAAAAAAGTGATGCCAACATAGTTGTCTGATGAAGATCCTTTGGTAGCACTAACAGAGCTCCTTGACTTTTTTGGTGTTAACAGTGGCCACTTGAAATATTTTTTTCTTTTTTTCTGAATGTGTATGCCTTTCGATGAGGAGCAAAAGCATAAGATAATACAAAATCAAATGGTTCTTTGTGAACGTTATGGATGAGCAGCCTCACTTATGATAGGAACTTGCACCTCGTGCTCTTGTTATAAGGGTGTTAGTGTGAAGTATTACCAGGGAGCTTCTGCTATGCAGCAGCTCTGCAGCAAAGCTTTGCTTCAGTGCCGACTAGTAAAACCCTGCACAGCGAGCAAACAGGCTGTACCTGTGAAAGCTCAATCAGCTAAACCAGTTCTGCTGCTTTAAGTCAGTGGCAGTTGCCTCTGCTGGTTCAGTTGCTAATCACCTCCTAGTCTTCCTGCTTCAGCTATGCTGGAGGAAGTTTGCAAATAGGTACCATTTTAGGAAATTCCACTTTGGTTGTTTAACATATATAGTACATTGTTGCATTGTAGTATTTTCTTTTTTTTTTTTTTTTTTCCTCTTCCCATCTCCTTTTGTATCTTTCTTTTTCCTCTTCTCCAAGGAATTTACAACTATTCCTCTTAATTATATGTACCTGCTCCTGGATATAATTAACTTCCTGCCTCACTTGGAAGAAAGAAGTTTAAGGTTTGAATTCTGTGACTGAAAGAGAGTGGTTAACATTCAGATTTTATTCGCATGTGAAAGTCCTAGAATGAATAATGATAGCTGTGGAAGCTGTGCAAGATACTTGGACAGCATTTAATATCCAAATAAGTATTGCTTTTTCATAAAACATTAGCATTAACTTCTGGTTTCATATTCAACTGTTAGCAGATAAGACAACTGGAAAGGAGTGACTGAACAGTTTCTCTAGCATTTCTTAAGGTGAAAAGAAGACCTCCAGCGTATCTGGAAAAGCTTCTTTAAGATGAACCCATTAAGATTAACCCAGTAAGCTAACTGCACTGTACAAATCATTACAGGAAATGCAGCTAAAGCACCAAATTACATTGTTTGAAATGTTAATGAAGCATTTCTGTGCACTGCAGAAACCATAGCTATGCTAGCACAAAACCAAAGTTGTGTTCAGTGGTGTGTTGCTTTGCAAGCTCCTCTCTGCTGGGTGCACAAAAAAAACCTTGTGTGCAGAGAGAAAAGCTTGTACTGTGTTAGATTGCTTCTATGCAAGTGGTAATGATGGTGTGACTGAGCAAAGCTTGAAGAAGCATATGTTTGATCAGGAAATAAAAAGAATAAATAGGAAAAACATTGAAAAATGGGCACAAGACACACCATGTAAATTCTCTAAAAAAGCAGTGCTCTAATAGCTTGTCACAGCAAGGTTGGATGCTTTCTTTATATATATATGGTCATTTTTTAAAATTACAGTTGCCAGGTTGTATATGTATTCTAAAAATTACGTTTTAATTTCAAAGATGGTGTTTTAGTTAATCATAGCTGTGTGACAGTGAGTGTTAGAATTGTTTGAATAGTTATGTCTTACATAGCTTCATTTTTCCTTGAGCTCACGTGAGTGCTTAGTCTGTGTTTTGTTTCCACTAAAAAAAGTATAGATAACTTTATTTGCGGTGTTTTAGGTTTGTGAGGTCTATTTTACTCTGTGAAATGTCATTCAGTAACTCTAGGTCATATTTGCTTTTCACAGTGTAAAGCATTCTATCATCTCTGTCATCCTGCAACCCAGCCTGATACCTGAAAAACAAGTGTTATTTTCATTTATGCATCATAAAAGTAGGGTAGATAGATCTGCTATAATGCCTCATCCAGAAGAAAATCTCAGAGGACACTAAATTGAGACAGAAAATTGATTTTCTCAGAAAGAAACTTGTGGGGGGGCACTCCTGGGGAGTAGCAGAAAGCAAAAGTAGATCATCTGTTCAAGAAGGAAAAGAAGAATTTGGGGAACTCAAGTCTCACGTTTACCTCCTGGAGGTGATTTCCAAGCATAGGAAGAACAAGAAGATGGCTAGGAGTAGTCAGTGTGGATTTATGAAAGAGAAGTCATGTCTGAACCATCTGTTAGTCTTCTGCCATAAGATCACTGGCTTAGTGGAGTGAATATTGTCTATGTTGACTTCAGCAAAGCTTTTGTCACTGTCTCCCATAACTTGAGAAAATGCTGGGGTGCAGTAGAGGTGGGTGATAAGAACTGCTGGAATGCCGGACTGAAAGGGCAGCAGGAGGTGCAGCTGCAGGCTGGGCACTGGCAGTGGTGCCACAGGGGTGGCTAATGGGGTTGCTGCTGCTCAGGGTCTGCACTAATGACCAGGAGGAGAGGGCAGAGAGGGCTCTGAGCAAGTTGGCAGGTGCTGCAGAATGGCAAGTGCTGGACTCCCCAGAGGGTGATGGTGCTGTTCCCGGAGGCCTCGAGAGGCTGGAGAAAGAAAGGGGCTGACAGGATGCTGATGAGCAGAGGGCAATGCCAAGTGCTGCAGCTGGAGAGGAATAACCGCAGGCACGAGTCCAGGCTGTGCCTGAGTGTCTGGGAAGCAGCTTTGTGGAGAAGGGATCCTGGAGGCCATGGGGCAGCAGCGTGTGCTTGTGGCAGGGGCAGCTCCTGACTCCCTGGGCTGTTTCAGGCAGAGTGCTGGGAGCAGGAGGAGCCGTGTGATCCTTCTGCCTTTGTCCTTTCTGCTGAGGCGCCTGCGGAGTTCTGTGTCCAGTTCTGGGCTCTCGGGTACAAGAGAGATGGAGAGAGCAGAGCGAGTTCTGTGCAGGGCCATGAAGGTGTTTGAGGGATTGGAGGCTGTGACATCTGAGGAGAGTCTGGAAGAGATGGGACTGTTCAGTCTGGAGAAGGCTCAGGCTGATGTTATTAAGTGTCTGATTACGTGATGTGTTAAAGTACAAAAGTGGAGCCAGGGTCCTCCTGGCAGTATACAGTGAGAGGAGGAGAGACAGTGGGTATGAATTGAAATACAGGAAAATAATTTAAACATAAGAAAAAATGTTTGAGGTTGGCCAAACACTGGAACAGGTTGTCCAGGGATATTGTGGAGCCTTCATCCTTGAATGTAATTAAGAGCCAGCTGAAAACAGCCTTGAGTACCCTGCTCCAGTGGGCTGGACTAAACAATCTGCAGAGCTGCCTTTCTGCCTTTGCCATTCTGTGGGCCTGTCAAAGCAATTAGCTGGATCACAGTATTTTGGCTCAATAGGGATCACTCAACTATAGAATAGTAAACAGAGTTAGTTGAAGTACAAGACACTTAGAGGGTGCTCTATTCTTGAATAGAACAGATAAGCAATGCCTTTTCTATATAGTCAAATGTTGGTTATAGTTTCCACTTCTAATTATAACTATATACTTTTTCTTTCAATGAGCAACATTTTTCACACTGCAATTAAAAATATGCCTACACACACATGCACTTATGCCAAGAATGAGGATGGAGGTTAGAGTAACATTATGAAATTATGATTCTTAAAGCATTTGAATAGGCTGAGTGAACTGTGCCTTTAGCTGATTTTTTTTTTTTAAACAATACCTAGCTTTCTTCAGGCTATGCTTTTATGTGCATCCTTTTTTCTCCCTCGTTATTTCTTCCATATGACACAAGTTCTGAAGTGACCTTTAACTGTGAAGAGGTGTGTTGTTAATTTATTACAAATCATAAGTAACCCTTTGTGAAAGTAGGCATCTACAGAGAGTATCCATATTCTGTGAAAGTAGCAATACAAATTCAGGATTTGTCTGATGTAAAATAGTCTGGGGGAGAAGAGTGGTTAGAAATGGCTGTGGAGAAAACTTGCAAACAAAGAAATAAATATAGCAGAATATTAATGAAGATGTTATTCTAAGTACATTCAAATTACTCAGCAAGGTGAGGGGTGAGGTAACTGCTTACTGTGTGTGTAAGTGTGTATGTATGGGTTGGTGTAGGAATGAGAGAACAAAGGCATGGGGTGAGTTTGGAAAACATCTTTTAGATCATCACCTTACTCTTGTAGGCTCCATATTTCACATTTATGAAGGTTCATTGGGTTGTTGCTGTGCCCAGTAAATGCTGCTTGAGAATCTCTTTGCTCTCGTGGTTAGAAATGTTCCTTTATACATTCCTTATTATGTTCCTTAGGCCTCATCTTCTGAGTTAAGATGACTTTTTGGGGTTTTTTTCCCTTCATGGTGTTTCATCAATCCTGTTTGCTCTTTGTCCTTAAACAGACTTGGAAGGTCGTCTCTGTGCTTGAGATGGTGTGGTAAGGTAGGCTTTCATTCTCTTGAGAACACCAGCAGCACTTGTCTGAGTTTTATTTTACAGCACATGCTAGACAGACAGACACGACATGATAAAAAGTGATAGATAGTAACCCAGAATAAGCTTCAGTATTGCACCCTATATTGAGTTTGACTCGTCCATTATCCATTTAGTAGTTTTTCTCTCATTTTCAGTAACCTGTAAATCAATTCATGGGCCTGTATTTGTCAAGTGGACTCAAGATTATGTGAGAAAAAAAGTCTGTGTGGTCTTTTGAAAATCAGAGGAATTTCAAGTATCTTTCTCTAGCTACTCAGAATTGCTATAACACTCTCTGAAACTCATTATAAGATTGGGGTTTCTTTGAGCTATATACTAATGATTGGTATGAATTTTTTCATATCATTGGGATTGCCTTTCTCTCCTTAGCTGCTATGCATACAGTTTGGCCTTTTCTCCAAAATGGCTTTTTACTAGCTTGCCTGTGGGTAAGAGTGTGTGTTAATTTGTAGACTTTATCTGTCAGCCAGAGAACCACCTGTGTGCTGTCTGGTAAGCAGGATGATGACTGGGATGAGTACTGTTGAATAAGTTAAACATCAAATGAGTATTGAGGTTTTCACTTACCTGAAATAGCCTCCATTTCGGAGTTCCTGTAGAGCCATCTTTTCCCTACAACCCTTTCTTTTACTGCTAATTATAACCTTCTCTTATGAGTTCTTACAGCCATAGAATTCCCTGTAACTGGGGAAAGAAGGATTTAATAATTCAGAAAAAAAATGAGTGAAAAGGAAAAGAAAAATTATTGTAGGGAAAAAAAAGTTATGATGTATATGGGGCTTTATGTGCTATTGTGGAACTATTTAAATAATTTAGATGCCAAATGAATTATACTCCTGTCATTCATGGAGGGCTTTGCTAAGACAGAAGCTTTGTATAACAAGATGTTTTCAGAATAGGGTATTTGAGCAGCCCATTCTGTCTTGAAGTAAAAATTATTTTTAGCAGGCATATTCTATACACATTGGACCTGTGTGAGAGAAGTACAAAAAGCACAATACTTGCAGTAGCATTTTGTGCTTGAGTTCAGTAACACTTGGCAGAGGCCAGCCAAAATAGAAGATTATCTCGATTACATTTAGAAATATAATATTTGCCTTTCTAGGACAAACTTGTGAGAAACTGGTATTAGGTTAGTATTAGACTTAAGTTAGGAAAATAGAGGAACAGTGAAATTATGATAGAGCTGTTAAAGGAGAATATTGTAATGACTGGGGCATGTTTGCTGTTCTGAACAATTAAAACTGGTGACCATTGTTAAAACAGATTAAGAAAAGAACAGTGTCCAGAGTAAAAGTTTGTTGACTTGCAAACAAGGGCTGAATTTAAGAAGAGTGATTCAAAGGGAGTGAGGCTGTAGGTTGGGGTTAAGAGGCTTGGATAGGGCACTGTAACCCAGGGCAGTGTGTTGAAAAATGTAAATGCAGTTAAAAAATCCCAGACTACACTAAAATGAAAGTGCACTGGAGGAAACGGAGAGTGATGCTCAAGTGCAGGATACCAGCTCTGCTGTGTTTCCTTTTGGGGTTTTAGATTTGGGTTTTTTGGGTTATTATTTTTTATTTTTAATTCCATTTTCTTCCTCAGTTATCATCCTGCTGCTAAGCATGCCCCCATGGCTTTCTCTGCAGACCTTAAACACTGTCTATAAACCCTCTCTACTGCACCTGCTTCTCAGAGGTTTGGTATAAAGGCAAGGGAAAGACAAGTGAAAGTTGATGGAATGCATGGGAAGTTAAGAACTGGAGCCCTGAGGTGGAGCAGAGTGGCTCTTGGAGGATACCCCATAGGGCCCTCTGTCTATTTGTACTGAGATTACCAAGGTTTAATACAAGCAGTGATGAGTTCTTGGATTTAAAAATGCTGTGACAATGTTTATTAGCAAAGACAGGCATCTGTGTTTTGCAATGAATTTTTATCTTGTGGTGTTTTCAGATGTGCCATGGTGACTTTATATTGATTGCCCCCAGTTAGCCTCCTTTAAAACTGCAGTAAACTGTGTAATCAAAATAAATTTCTCTGATTTTCTTTTTGGTTTTGGGGTTTCACTTTTGGCAGACACTCACCAGCTGTTACTTTGCATAGCTTTGTTTTATGAAATCTTTCCTTAGTGTGGTTTGCAGTGTCACCTTCATGGATTTGCTGGAAAGCTCATGTAGTCTGTTGTATGGCTCCCTTTGGATTGCACTGCCTATTGCTAATCATAAGGTGCACGTTCTTCAATTTATGCTCTTGTTTGAATATTTTAATATTTAACTCTGTACATATGTGTATGTCATATCTATCTTCAAACCATACTTTGAATTTTTTCACAGTCTCTAAGGAGAAGCAGAAAACACTGCAAACTGCATGGACTGATGTTGTCACTTAAAATAACATCCCTATCGACTTGGCTTATTGCCTTTTTCTTTCTTGGAACCTCACTCTTTTAAACGATATTAATAAGAAATAATTGTCTAAGGACAAAACCATGGAAGTTGAATTGGGTAGATCTGCTTTGTTGTATTAAGATGAGGTAGCAGAAGGTAACCCTTGCATCCATTGCCTTTGCAGAGGCCGAGCGTGATTCTGATGCCTCTTTGTGGCAAGTGGTATTTAAACCATTTTTCTTGGTTGCATCTAAAGATCAGAGCCAGCTATGATTTCTTATGTTTGGGATCTCTGCAAACCATAACACTGGAATGTATGGGAGGCAGTTCTTGTTCATGCTGATGAATTTCTGCTAGAGCAGCTCAGCATGTCTTCGTTCTGCAGCTAATTATAATAACTTCAGGCCTTAGGGCTCTAAGTACTCAGCATGTTAAGAACTGAACATCTGCATGAACCTAACTTTCTTTCTCCTGAATACCTGGTTAATAACCAATTAATGACCACAGTATTTAAAATTGTTCGTGCATTTATGTCCCTTTGCCTGTAAAACACTTAGTGACACCTGTAATATTTGCTCCCAGTAAAATAGGTCTGAAATTCAAGAAGAACATGCACTCTGAACTTCTGTAAGCTCTGTAATGGCTGCTGTCATGTCTTCTCTGACACCAGCACTTAACCAGTCTCATTAATGCTATGTGGGGACACTTTGAGCATAAACAATGCTAAATAAAGCTTAATGTTGTGCAGTACAACACTACTAGTGCAGATGGCAAACAGCAGTTTCATTTTTTGTGAAGCTGGACCACTTACACGATGTTTGCATAAATTCAGGCATGATCTGATGCAAGGAGAAGTAACGTACAGTTGTGTTTTCAGAGTAGCATGCCAAAAGCAAAGCCAGCTAATGACAATATGTTTCTGATTTGAGCTTCACGTATACATTTTTTTTCTTTTTGGTAATACATGACCGATTCAAATAACAACATGTTTGTATGAACCTAGTGTCCCTAAAATGATTATGCAAGATATGTGATCAGAGGGCTATGTTAGCTTTGTGGAGCTTGAGGATGAACTAGAACTTCTGGAGATGTGCTGCTTAATGTGGAAGTTATTTTGCCTTTTAAAGCAGAATTGCATAAATGGGAATTTACCAATAGCTATGAAGACACTGAATCTGAATTCTGATGCAATTAAAAAGAAGAGGTTCTGTCATAATTTTGCTGCCTTCTTGCAAACCTTGTAACAAGAACCATGGGAGGAAGTGACACGACTGTCCACTCTTTATGAGAAGATGCTGACAGAAGCAACGAGGATGAGCTAAAGACAGCAGTGGTTTATTGCAGAAGTTATTTCTACATAGTTTAATAGCCATTCTGTTGAAATTGGAAGAGTAACTATTGTTGTAGTTTACTGTCATAAATAACTCAACCTTGAGGACTTTTACAGCCCAAAAAATGGCACACAATGTAGTGAAAACTGGTAACTCTTGAGGTAAGAGTTGTCATATAGTGTGAAAATTATCATCTTGGATGAGCACCTGATTTTCTGTAGGAGGTTTTAGAAGCTACCTTTTGTCAAGGGCAAAGCTCTTTTCTGTACTCATTCATTTCTTGTCAGGAAGGAAGGAGTTTCCATGTTCCTGGATGGGCTGAGCACCTGATTCACAAGGGCATGAAACTTTACCATGTTTATTCAAATATGATAGCCTATCATATCAACACGTTTTTTCCTCAGTGTATTTCTACTTTAAAAGATCTTAAGTAATGAATTTTTAATTTTTAAAAAATGATAGAATTCATGGAGAAAATTATCTACTTGCTCTTTAAAAACAGAATAAATTTGGAATAGAGGAATTGACATCACTAAAGGCCCGAGGCATAAGTTTAATTAGTTACTGGCATAGCTTCCACTACAGCTATTATGCAGTACATACCTCAGGGAATGTTTGTCTCAATGGATTTATACTGTCTTATGCTGCATGGATTTTTCTTACCAATGTTAAAATAAATGAGTGGAAGTGTTAGGCAAACTTTTTTCATTAATTCCTGAAATGTTGGTAGACTTTTAAAGCATATAACAGTGTATCATTGTCTTATTTTTTTTTCTTTCATTTTACACTTTCTGGAATGGGCTTTTGAATCTCTGCAGAGACACTAGGGATTTATTCTATTTCTTGCACGAAATCCTTCTCAGGTACCAGAGCAGTTGTTTTTCTTCAGGAGGAAGTATCTGCCTGTGTTAGCAGGAACACAGCATGGGTACAAAGCAGGCATGTGGTTTTCTGTTGTTTTTAACAGAGAATCTGAATTTTTGTAGTTATCATAGAAAATATTCATTTTTATGAAGTTTATCCCCACTGCAAAATGACAGCAAGTTACTCTTGCACTTTTTTGGGGTCTGAATGTGTTCCAGGTCTTCAGGGGGTGCCTGGGAATTTGCTCCAAAACCAGGCTTAGCAGCCTGACTCACGGTCCTGTTCCTGATCACTGTGGGAGGTGCTGGGCCCTGGGCTGTGTCTGGGAGCCTGTGTCAGCCCTTTCCAGGGCTCCTTCTTGTGTGGAGTCACAGGATCTTTTCTGCACCTGCATTCTGAGGAGTCTGGCCACCAAAGGTACTGGAGAGCAGATTCTCTAATGGGCGCTGCTTTATCAGGCCTGGGAGGCAATTGCTGGCATTCAGACTTCTGAAAAGATGACATTCCCAGCCCGAAAATTCATATTGAATTATAAAGAAAGTTCATGTGCTTGTGCACCATGGTACTGTCCTAAAATTGGGAGCTGTAGTTTCAGGTCGTGCCTTTGATGCCAACTTTAACACATGAGAAACCAGGTATAAAGTTTCTTATCCCTGGGACAAAGGAAGATGAGATACTGATGGAGAAGCCTGTGGTTCATAATGCACTAATTAGAAGGGATCACTGAAGTAGAGTATCCTCTCCCTTCTGATTTGGTAGAGCATGGGAAATTACTAGTAATTAGCATGCAGTATTGTGGATTTACTTTTTCTTGTCTTGAAACTCCTTAAAACTGGCTGTGAAGAAAACATCTTGAAATGTACAGTTTTAGAGATTTTGTGCTACTTCTACTGTTTATGAAATAGCCCTTACTAATTGAGAAACATCATGAACCCTAGAAGTCATCTGTTTGCCTCTTCCCACTTTTGGACTGTTGGGGTTGCACAAAAGTGGAAAAACATATGCAAGTCTTCAGCCACTCCTAAAGCTTCCTTTGACAGGTATGTCAGAGACCATGCCAAAATGTAGGTCTAAGATGTGTTATTAACTCCTTGGGTACACAAGGCCCTTTCAGGATCTTGGACACCTCAAACAATTTTGGCACGACTTCTCCCCCAACGTGGCTGCTTTAATCTGTATTCCAAGAGCTCAGGCAGTTACTTTGTCTGTTTGCCACTTCTTTTTTTTTGACCCCCAAGTAGCAGCTGAAGGAGTCAGAGTTGTATGTTTCTTGTTTTTAAAATGACTGTTCTCTTGTTCATGTTCAAGCTGAAGCTCCTCTTCAGAGATCTGGTTGGAGACACAGATGAATCATCCTCCTCTCTCCCTCCCTCTGCAGTGCCACAGAAAGTCACTGTAGCTGATGGCTGAGCTCTTGAGACTAAGTGGGAGCAATGGAAAGGCAGCTGGAGAGGCTGTATTGTAAAAAACTGAAGTTTACCATCAATGAAAATAATTTAGGGAAAACTATATTTTTAATGAATTATCTGTTAAAAGCCACATTTTTAGAGCATAGAAGGACTGGGAAATAATGGTTCAAGTTAGGGGATTAAGTACTAAGGAAGATAGTGTCTCTTTTTGGTCTGTGAAATTGTTAGAAAATGTTTCCAGGCTTGGAAACTACTACTTAATATCATGGCTGCAATCCTGAGGCTCTAGATAGGAGCAAGCCTGTATTTCATCAGGCTGTGAGAATGGGCACGATCACATCATTCAATGAAAGGTTGATTGTTTTAAAATAATTGTCAACAGCCCTATGACCTCATCCTTTGGTGTGAAGGAAGCCAAGAAATTTCTTTGTATTATTCACTGTTTTTCTCTAAATACATACCAAACAAACTACAAATCCTTCAACAAGAAGGTGGATAAAGAGATACTAAAGATTCAAACAAACGATAAACACATGGAAGATAAAAGTAGGAATAAAAAGTCTTGCTTTTAAGGCCAGTTCTGTCTAATGTCTGCCATGGTGGAAGCAAGGGGAAAGAGAGGGGTAATCTGTAGATGTCTCGAGGAATCCTGAAAGAATATGGCATCTCTAAGTATTATAGAACCATACTTGTGACAGCTGGTCTTTGGGGTGTAATTTAATGTAAGAAGTGCCTTTGCCTGGTTTCACTACTGCTGTACACTAACCACATACTGAAATAAACACAACAGCTTCAGCTGTACAAGCATCTTTGTAAAATGTTATGTGTGGTTGGTATGAATGAGACTCCTTGACTAGCTTTTTGTAGTCACTGTAATTTACAGCTAATGAGTGAGGTTCTTACAAGAGGAGTACCTTTTCCCTCTGGCATTTAGGGAAATAACATGCATTTAAGATTGATAGGATATGGATCTAGTTGCAATGGGGTGTTTTGAGGGGTTCCAAGAAGCTCAGACACCATGTCTGAATGTTGCCACAGGAATCTAACTTGGATTTCAGTATTTAAATGGCTTGGATCCTGCCAGCCATAGATGCTGCCTGCCTGTATCTGTGTGTCCAGGGCAGTGTTCTCAGAGATGCAGTTCTGCAGCTGTGATGGTAGGCAGAGAGTAAGTGTCCCTGGAGTGTTCTTGTCCTCCTGTTGCCTTACTTGAAGTTATGACCCTGACCTGCTGGGCTTTGCTTTAGAGTGACCCTGGTGGGGTGGTGGGAGCACTGCCTGCTGTGTTTACTTGACCCCTCATCACAGTACTTCTGGATACACTGGAGTTTCTTAAGGTCGCTTCAGAAGTTTGTAGAAACTTTCCAAGAGCGTTATCTTTATGTTCACTACCCGTGAGAGTTCTTTGTCTTTGTCTTCCCTTTCTCACTTCCTCTTCCCTCCCTTCTACTCTAGAGAAACCACTCCATTGAGCAACAGCCTGCAGCCTGCTCAGAGTGGTCACCTCCAGATAGCTGGTGCTCAGTGTGAGCTGCCAGTCAGCTCTAAACCCTGAGCAGTTTGAATCAAACTCACAGTGAGAAAACGAAAATACAGCCTCGTTTATCACAGAAGGGATGGAATGCTTGAATGCGGCTTTGTGTTCTAGCAAATAGCTGTACAAGAGGGAAAACTGATTCTCACAGAATGTGAATGTAATATCTTGTGATTTTTAATTTTCTGTTATTAATTCACCTACATGGTACATATTTTCATAGTTTCTTAAAAAGCAGTGCAGCAGTTAGGAGGTAATACAAAGATAAATCTACAATTAGGTTTGAAGCTTTCCATCTGTGTTTTAAACTGAACTGTACTTTTTATATAAAGGCATGCTTTCTATTTTTTCTAGTCATAATAAAAAAAATCAAAGTAATTTTATTGATGTGGGGAAGTATGTCTTGATAATAAGTTTGAGGGAAAAGGATGTTTTGCGACATTTGATCATCTGAATTCAATCGGTGGGTTTTTTTGTTTGTTTTTGTTCTTTTGGGGGGTTCTTTTCACATTTTTGAAGAGAAGCTATAGTAAAACCTGGACAATGGTGTGCTGCAACAACTGGGAAATAATTATCTAAAACAAAAAAGGTGTGAAGGAAGCCAACAGCCAAGGATTATTTTAGGCAGCCATGTCTTTTAGCATAGAAATTGTTTTCAAAAAGTGAGGCTAGAGAAACAGACAGTAGATGCCAAAGAATTCTTGCTGGGGCACAGGGATCTGGTGGTGCATTTTGGAGGATTTAATCTCATTTGGAATGTTTGGAGCCCTTTCACTGTGATCGGATATTCTTACTCGGGCACTCCCATTGTTGGTACTGCTGTGGTTTCACAGGGCTCCTGCCAGAGGTGGAAGCTGCCCTGTGAGAGAGGATGTGTCTCTCTGTGTGCTCCTGGCCTCCTGCATCCTCCCACTGTCAGCCTTTGTGGAAGAATGGGGAGTAATGTATGGGAAGGGTTTCGAGATATGTGAAAGTTAGTATTGACCTATGGCAAAGATTTGGGTTTGGAGTAGCCTCTGTCACTGTGCCTGTATGTGCAGGTTGGCAAAACAACTGGTTAAGAGAGGGTCATGCTTTCAGAATTCTCTTTGCAGTAGAAGGAAAGGAATAATCAGTTTTGAACAAAACCTCTGAGGTGTGAGTGTGGTCAGACCTGAAGCCCTTTGTTTGTGGTTGCAGGACATCTATAAACAACGTGACTCGACACACAGGAACAGGAAGCATTTTTATTTTACACATAAATAACAAAAAATATGCTGGGTGTCAAGAGTTAGGGCAAAAAGAATTATAGATATGTGGGTGGCCTGGAGTCTGCTTGTGTTGGGAGATGAATTAGCTGAAGTTTTTGCCTGCATTTAAATATTTATTAGAGGTCCTATAAAGAAGACCTTTGAAAGTAATTATGCAAATTAAAAGTATTCATTACTATCCTACCCACAAAATCCCAGACTTAACAGTGAAATGGCTTTGTGCCTTTTTTCACTAGAAGTGTGCCCAGGAACTATTGAATGAAACATACAATTAACCAGTTGTTTTGTGGAGTTCTCTGTTGTGGGGCCAGTGTGTCTTTTTCCTCATAGCAAACAAATGATGAATTTCTTCTAATTAATTTCTAGATAATTTTGCTTAAGGGAAGCCTAGTTGTTTTGGAACCACTTGGGTTAAGTAAAAATGAAATGTTTTCAGTTGTGGTATATTGTACCATTTTTTTCTCCTGAATGGAAGGATTAAACAATTGTAACTACTGCATTCTGTAGTTCCAAGGTAAATGTTTTGTCTGGAGTAAAATTCTGGTCTCCACTCAATTCTGTGATTCCTATTTAATTTATTGGAAGCAGGGCTTCACCCTTAAGTATGAGTAAACCTACTCAAAATGTGAGTGGGATGCTGGTTAAATAACAGTTAAAAACAGAACAAAGCCTCTTGTCAAAGTAGATGATGTGTGTGTTACAGATTATTAAACTGTATCCCAGAATAGACCCAGAACTCTTGTTGTTCCAGTGTACAAGTCTTTCAGTAGAATTCATTTCTATATCGCAAAAAAAAAAAGAGAAAAAAAAAAAACAACATTCCTTTAATACTGCTTTCCTTCAGCTGTGGAAGCGTTGTACACAGAGGTCAGAAAAGCATTACAGACGTTTCAAAGTCAGACAGTACAGAGCTTAAAAACAAAACAAAATGCTGTCTTTGTGTGCTGTCTCAGTAAACCGTGTTTTGCTGGCTCTCTGCTTTTGGCTGTAGCCATTGGAAATTAAGAGGCTAAAAGCAAAGCTGGCAGAGAGCAGAACCACGTGTGATTTTTTGAGTGGAGCACGTTAAAGCTCTGCTGCTGTTTGGGGGGGGAGAAGAGGGGCAGCCCCAGCTTAGAAGCCTGTTGGGCAGAGCCTCCAAGTGAGTATTCTGCTGCTCTTGCACAGCTCTGAGAGCTCGTCTCATCAGCACAGCAAGTTCCACTCTGAGAGACTAAAAGGTGTTGGTCGAGGGACTTTTTTTTTTTTTTTTTTTTTTAAGAAGGAGGGTTTTGGCTTGTTAGTTTGACATGGCTTTGAGGGTTTTGTGCATCTAAAAAAAGGCACATTATTTTTCTTGGTTTTAGATGTTATTGAAGATACCGCTCTTATGACTTAAAAAAAGAAGCCCCAGTCAAGCAAAAAACAACCACTAAAAAAACCCAACTCCAAATAACTTCCTCAGCTGTTTAGCATAAAATTATTCCTGGGAGATCTTAGCTCATTTATTCTCATGACTTATATTTCTGATTAAAACATTTCTCCTCTTCCTGTTATTTTACTATTCCTTCCTCTCTGATGTATTTTTAGAAAATAATCACACTTATTTTCAATGTATCAAACAGGCCAAGCTCTCTTGATTTCCCCTTTCAAGTGTCCTTTCCACTGATTGATCCAGCCTTTGGCTTTGCCTTCAGAAGTGTGGTTAGTCCTTTACTGCAGAACTGTGAGCATCACTTCAGGAAAGCCATGGTACTGACTGACTTACATGGTAGCAGACTATTTTTTACAAGGCTCCTGCCTGACTTCAGCCGCTTCAATTTTATTATTCAGACTCCTTATCTGTTTCAGCTGCTTTCCCTCCCTTCCTCCTGGCTCTTTCTACTCTTGATTTTCACCCCTTCCCATATGTTCTCTTCCTTGTCAGGTATGACTGCTCCTTCCTCACTCTCACCTTTGGGATTTCTTAAGCTTGTCATATTTTTTCCAGCAATGCCAGGCCTCCTACTCTTTCCCCTGGCTCTGTGTTTCCTTTTCCTTTCCCTGAGGGAGATTTTTTCATCTCAGGTTATCCTATTGAATTTGCTCTGCTTCACACTTTTTGCTTCCCCAACAAGTTTTTGATCCTTAGTTCCTTATTTCAATATAAATGCTCTTCCTCCCTCAGTCCTTTGCTCCTCCAGTGTGATTTTTGGCAATTCCCTCTTGCTGTGGTACTGCTGGGGCTGTTGGGAGCACAGGGCTTGGTCTTGGAGCCAATTTCTGCACCTGGCACAACCAAGGGCTGTTGTGAGAGGGGCTTTCTGCCCTTCTGTGAGTACATTCAGCATCCCAGCATGTGTGGCACTAGTGAGTGAAATGAAATAGTGAAATCCATTGAGATCCTAGCAACTATTACTAAATCTGTCAGTTGTGTACTTTTTTTAAAAAAAAATTTAAATTATTATTTTTTACCGTATTTGTGAGAATTTTTTATACCACAAAGCATATTCCTTATGTAAGTATTACCCATGGTAATATTTAAAGGTATGACATGTTAAAACTTGTGTTTTTCAAATGTTTAGGATTTTAGGATAGTTAAAGCTATTTTGTCCTAACCTCCCTGTCCCCCAGAAGTAGGTATTTGTTAGAAATATAAGAAAGAGATCTTGACATTTGTTTTTTTAAATTTCAAATATTTTGTAATATAGATTTTAAAAATAATTGTCAAGATAATACCTAGATAAATATATGTTTTATAATAGGAAATTATTTGCAATAATGGAGAGTACTACAGGGATGTTGTGAAATGTATACATTGTAAGTTACATTTTTAAGAGGACAAAAGTAGGTCAGTTTTGGTGTTGAACTTGTAACTTAAAGCAGAGCTTTGAGCAAATCAAACCAAAGAAACGATGTTTTTGGACAAAATAAATATTTCCCTGTTTTTAATTTGAGCAAGTTATTACAAAGCCATAAAATTTTAACTGCTACCTCAGCCAAATTTTATAGCTTTGTTTTCATCCAAGATGCTTGAAATAAATATCAACAAACAATTAAAGAGAAATTGGATTTTTAGCTGAAAATTTCATTTATCTGGTATAAAACTTAATATTAGTAAGAGGCATTGTTACTGCTATGATTTGTCCATGTGCCAAAGAGTACCATGTAGGTGATTAATAATTATTTGCTCTACATTTGATTTGTCTTATATTTGTACAGTTGGCTGATGTGAATTACAATTTTTCCTGAAAATATTGTACTGCTTGTCATGTTCATAATGTAGGGGTTTTTTCCCAGTTTGTGCAGCCTCATGTATTTATTAAACTGTTAGCTCTTGAATATGAGGGCTCCACCTTGAAATGCAAATGTTGTTAATGCTGGATGACGATGTTTTTCCTGGAAGAAAAAAAAACCCACAAAAGAGCAGAGTGTATTTCCTTATATGTCACAAGAAAAAAAAAAATCTCCCGAGGCAACAAATAGATACAGTATTGACTGAAATATCTAATATGTGCTCATTGCTTGGCAGAGATAGTACTGAGCCACCTTTACAAAATCTGTACTGTTCCAGAGCCCACTAAATAGATTTAGAAGCATACAACTTATGAGGGAAGTAATTGCATTACATGTATCCTGCTTGAATTTATTCCTGATGCAGACAGTTTAAAGATGCTAGGAATAGTAGAAAAAACAATGATGGCTAAAATCAGGAATTTTTGAATTCTCTGGTAGTTGTTCTCTTATGAATTAAATAGTTTTGATTTCAAATAAAAACAAAATTGTTTGTGTCAAAGATGGTTAAAGGTAATAAAAAAGTAAACATACTTGGGTACTGAAAGCTGAAATATTTCTTTCCACTTTTGACAGTATTGTGAATCTTTTTTTGTTTCTCAGAAGTGTGGAGTCTAATATAAGGATTCACCTATTTGAGCACATCACAATGAGTGCTGTGGAAAGGGGACTTAGGGATCACTCTAAGCCTTTTCATTATGAGGGCTTCCTCTTGGGAAATGAAGGATATTTTTATTTTTAATATTCTTTTTCTCCCCAGCTGACATGCTGTCTGACCTGGCAATAGCAAGGTCCTGAAGGATGTGTTCATTCAGCCAGAATTGTCACTGCTGGATCCTTCTGCCGCACTTGGAATGGGCTCCCTCTGAAAACTCTGCATGTTATTAGAACAAAATGGTCCAAAGTGCTTGGGGTGAGGAGGTGGGAATTGATTGCCCTTTGTGGTGGTGATAGGATGCTTGTTTTTCCCTTGAGCTGGTGAATGGCTCTGAATCACCATAAGGAAGTGTTTCACAATCTGTGGTTGCTCTCTTATTGCTCATGAAAATACATATTATTGTTGTTTCCATGTTCTTACAGTTTTTCTCAGGAGCCTGGGAATGCATTTGTCATCTCCCACAGTCCTGTCCCCCTCCCCCCTTTATCTGGTGCTGAGACAAAAGAGGTCTAAATCCTCCATGTTTCTTTAGCCTTCTTCAATGGCCTGTGTCACCATATTTTGCCATTTAGTACAGGGTATGTAAACTCCTCCAGGGAGTGCTCAGTACAGGGAATGGAGAATCTGGGTCTGGGGGGGACAGGAGTTGCTCTCACCATTGCCCAGCTGAGAGCTGAGGTGTGATCTGATCTTAATAAGGATGGAGACTTAAGCAAAAATCCTTTGTATCCATATGGAATCTTAGCTTACCACTTCAACTGGAAAAAAAAAAGCAAACCCAAGGTAACTGTGTCAGCACTACCTCTTTTGAGTGAAATAGACTGGTGTTATGACCTAGTAGGGTAATTCTACTGTATACCACTAGGTAGAGAGACATTTACAGTGTATTTAAAAATAAATTAATCTGTAACCTTTGTAAGTTGCAAAAAGCTATGTCATTACATTATGTACATGTAACTGAAAGAATTACAATGTACTCTTATTCCTCATTCTATGGAGGAATTCCATATTCTGTTCTCCTTACTGGGATGGTGCTGGAAGGACAGGCGAGACTTTTTTTTTTTAATATGTTCAGATTCATGTGGCAAAGCCAAAGCTAATATGAAGAAAGAAGCAGCTAATGTGAACACAGCACACACACTAGTCACTTTTAATAAAACTTTGCTTCTACTCTTACTGTTATTTGGAAGGGGGTGTAAAAGGCAGGAGTTTGTTTGGTCCAAAAGCAGTTTGTTAGCTCACTGGGAGCTGCTATCTCTGTACCATCAGTGTTTGACAAAATCATTCCTGCCCTGGCTCTCGCTCCCATTCCTGTTGCTGCAGCCCCAGAGCTGAGGATCGCGGGAGCCCCTGCAGAGATCTGGGTGGGTACTGGGGTGAAGGCGGGGGAAGCTGTGCCACTCCTCGGGGTTATTGTGCTGGGCACGTTAGACTGGGCTAGCATGTGCTGTGCTTTTGTCCTGCTACACTTGGAATGAAGAGTTCCTGGCTGTGGTTGTAAGGGAGCAGTGGTAGTGCAGGATTTGTATTAGGGAAGAGAGAAACTACTTAAGCTGCGTCACTTTTCCTTATTTCTTTTGTAGTCTAGGCACAAAGTACCACATTCATATCACTTTAAAAAAAGACTTTTTTTTTTTTTTTTTTTTTTTAAATTTTGAAGAAGAGGTTGCTGTATTCCTGAAAAAACAAAACAACTTTGTAGTAATGAAATGAACTTATGGATATCTTACCCAGTCTTAAGAAATCTATTTTCATAATTTTTACTGAAAATGTGAAAATTACTTTTGGAGTTGTCTGTTTACTTAACTAAGATGGATTACTCTGAAGAAAATTAATTTGCCTGTCTTGGAGAGCATGTAGAAAGGATCTGTGATTCACCTATTAGGCATACTGTATGGTATTTCTGAAAATAATTTAAAAGGAGGAGGAGGAGGAGGAGGCCATCCTGAGGCAGCCTGATGTTAACTGCAAAGGTCTCAGAAGTGATGTAGCTGAGCAAGATCTGTCAAAGTTGTGATGAGTTAATAGTGAAGAACATAACTGATGAAATGCATTTTCTGTTGGTTGACCTTTTAAATTATTTGATATTTCTTCTTGTGTTATTTTTACACAAGTCTTTCTTGAAAATATGATGCCAATATCTTACTTCACTTTGTTTAACTCCACCTTCCACCTTCGCTAATTTTTAGTTTTAGCTCCCCCTCTCTCCTTCTTTTTTATTTTATTGAAGCATTTGTCAGATGTGCTGGCAGGAGTGTGACGCAGAGGCAGTGTCGTGTCCTTTGTTGTGCCTCAGAAATTGTTTGAAGTAGAGCAATTGGGGGTCTGGGATGGAAAAACTGGAGATAATATCCTGAAATAGATATTAAGAACTGAAAGGACTGCCCATAACTTTGATACCTTCTATGCTTGTTTTGAAAGGGTTATGGAAAGTCCGTATGGTTAGGCTGCAGATGAGTGTCCATATGAGATTCCTCTTCTGCCACACAAGTTTTCCCTTTCTCTGTAACTGATTAACTCTATAGCTGGTTCTATACACAGTGGTGTTTAGAGCCAGCAGTTAAACCCCAGTTAGTAACCATGGCAGCTCACAATGATCCCGGGTGTCTGGCAGCCTTTCACCAATTCAGCACATTTTTTAAACTGTAGGATTGGGTTCCTGGGTCTGTGTTAGCAGTTTGATTGTCTCTGCAGCTCTACTCCTAGTGCAGTAGGAAAGCTTAGAGTGCATTTCCTAGTGGATTTAGAATTTTTTTGCTATGTGGAATCTAAACCTTCATACCTAGTAATAAAAATTTTAAAAATCACTCCCAAAACTCCTGAGTGGACAAAGCTTAGCCTAGTCATGCAAACTTCTAGCATGAGTAGTTAGGTCTTATGGATATCTTGAAGACCAGCAGAAGAACTTCTGGAGTACTGCTGCCTCCATATTGCAGCCAATAAAGTATGGAGATTCCTGGTTCAGACACATGGGTTGGTGTGGGCTAGAGGAACATTGCAATTAGTACCTTGTGGAAGAGAGAAGGGCAGGGCTCTCCCATTGACTTCTACGTGTATGCTTTAAGAGCTTTGGCATGATGGAATAAGAAATTAGTCTGCAGATTGTGAAAGGAAGCTTAAAAATGTATGTCCTGGTTTATGGGCTTGCATGTCATCTGTTGTGTTGATTAAGCAGCTGGAAAAGGAAACAGCTATTTAAATCTAAATTAAAAACTTTTGGTTAAGAATGCATGTTTGTTTTCCTTCTTGTCCAATTGAAGTTCCTTTCTATGTGTAATGGAAGGGATTGTATCTCTGTATATAGCATGGTGATTTTAGTTCTCACTTCTTTCAAGCTCACTTTGCAAAGCAGAGGGCTGCCCCAGCGTTTAAAGGCTGTGGCAAAAGAACTGAAAACACTCAGATAATAACTGCATTCTTCACTAGGGAGGTAATGTAATAGGACTGCAAGACTTGGTCTTCTGCAGGTACCCAAAGAAAGCACAGGCTGCTTTCCTAGAATCAGTGCATGCTGGTGGAAGTACATCCTCCCTGCATGGAGACAGAGGTGACACTTTGAAATGAAGGAATTGCTGTAGTCCCAGTGTGTCTTGTCCAGTGCCCTTTTCCCAACACTCAGCAGTAATTGAAAGCTGAGAAAAACAGGCTCTTCTGAACTAACACTTCAATGTTGTGTTTCTTGTTACTTCTCAAAATGGGAGCATAAAACTGCCATTAAACCATTTTTGGTTTTGATATGATGCTTCTTATAACCTGTCAGCTCTGGGCTTGATGCTTTGAATGTTGAAATACTTTGAGTATCTACTTCCAGCGCCCATCTTGCTCTTTATTATAGCCTGTAATTGCATTTTTTGAGTAGATAAATGTAATTTCTTCCACTTATTTATATGAAAATTGGCTTGTTGGTCTCCTAACTTGATCTCTTTCGCTCAGGAAAAAATCATTGTGAATTTTTGAGAAAAGAAAGTCCAACCTCCTCTGCCTTATTCAAATTGCCTGTTTTCTTTCTTAAATTAGGTCTTCCAACTAAGCTGTCACTTATAATTTAAGTGTGACAGAGGAGGTGGCTGAGTTGCATTTAGTTTTTTACCTTGAAAAACTGTAGGACAAACCAAAACTGTATCATTGCTTACACTCCATAGAATGCAGGAGAGGGACAGGGTAACATCATGCCTTTTCCCAAGGCAGGTAACTAATTGTGACTAAGTGTGCAATATATACCAATAGAAGAAATGTATGCATAAAAGTAAAAAAAAGATAAAAGCCTACTGAATAGGTGATTGGTACTTGTCCTTCTAGGAAGTAATCTATGCAGCTCACTATACTTCTTAACTCCCTGTACTTTTGTTTTCACAAGTGATATCTTACAGAATTTATCGACACATCAGACTGAGAATATTCTGTGTGTAACTCTAGAAGAGAAATGCTATGAATATGCCCCTCCTGCTCATTGCAGTACTGTGCTGTAATAGAGTTAAGCTTTCCTGTATTTACACTCATAATCCATATGTACAAAGTTGCAAATGCTAACAATTTTTCACAAGAAAATATAGGTGCTGACTTTAACTTGCTGCTTTCATGCAGTGCTGCAAATGCTGTTTTTGATGAGCAGGGATCTCAGGAAAGTGACTAGGCAGATGTAAATGTGGAGCAGTTTATAGTTTGTCCTTACTAAGCAATTTGTCTCTTATATGGGTGTTTTTTTTGTGTTTAAATTTACCTATCTGTATTAGGGAAAAGGTAATTTGCAAATCCACTCCTTTCCCCTTTAAGTTTTGTAAACAATAGACTGGGTTTTAGACTACCAGTGCCTGCTGCTTTATGTGTTCCTGCTGTTCTAGACCCAGTTTGTCAAGACTTCTGGCTCTGTTAGGACATGTTTTGTATTTAGTAGCTTAATCCATGAACTGGCTTGATTTTTCAAGGGAGAGAGTTTTGCTTTCCACATTCAGATCTTTGACTGGAGCTAAAGGCCAGCCTGCTGGATTATTAATACCTGGTTCAAAGTGTCCAGCTCATTTTTCATTTATTGAGTTCCCTACTTTCCCTCCTCTTTTAAGTCTTGGTTGTTGTAGGAATACTGAGTTTTGGTGACCAACTCTATTTCTTCTCAAGTACCACATAAAATAAGGTGAAACTTGTTAGCAGATTTATATATATTACTATATTACTGTAGACATCTGTAATTGTAGAATTTGTATTTTTCCCCCTTTAAACAGCACAGCCTCCTGTTATTTTAATGCACTGTAAAGGAGCTATTATAATAAAGGGTGTTTACAGGACTCTGATGTAGTCTAAGGAAATTCAGAGAGGCTGTTTTGCAGCCTGTCCCAGTCCCCAGCCTCTCTGGCAGCTTTCTTGCATAGTTACTCTAGCTGTGAATTTACAGCAGTACCTCAACACACCAGGGAAAAAACTGACTGGGCTTCTTGGATAAAAGAAGAATACTACTTTGTACAAATATTGTGGTGCTAGAGTATTTCTTCCCAGTCTCAGACATTTCCAGTAGGTCTTGGTTCTAATTCAGCATATGTGTTTCCTTTTAAAAACAAACAGGATTGGTTTTATGTTCTTACCAAGTACCTTCTGTAGTTTGTGAGGGTGGAAGGCACAGTGCTGTGTGGGAAGGCAGAATACATTGATGCTGAAGGGCTCTTTACCTGCACTACATTTTCTTAAGTTTCCTTTTCCCCCTCATTTATTTTCATTCCTGTGCCCTATCCCACCTCCATTTTTGAGGGTTCCTTGGCTTTTTTTGCATCTTAACTAAAACCTTGCAGACTTTGATGGCTGTTCAGTTAGCAGAGCTGATTTCACTTCCTCTAGGGTATCTAGCACTAAGAGCTGCACAATTGGCTTTTCTTCTGTCCCCGAGCAAATGGGATCATCAGAAAATAAAGTTTGATTGTTTACAGGCTGTGGGGTGGTTCTGATATATTTCAGTTTTAATTTGCAGCTGTTTGTAATAAAACACTGCTTTAAAAATGATCATCAGCTTGATGCAGTTGTATGGTGAATAAAACCTGCATCTTCAAATCTGTCTATCAGTTTTTGGGGCTCTAGTGGTACAGTATCTTATGGTGGTTTTAGTGCTTGCCCTCCTGAGATTCAGTGTTTAAGCTGAATACACATGCAGCATAAAAGGTTTTAAAGATAATGAGTTCAGAATATTACAGTGGTAAAGGTGACATCACTGCAACAGGCCAAGTGACACCTGGCTGTGGTCAGATACAGGTGCTCTTGGGTTTTGGATTATTTTCTCTGACATGTGGATAGTGCAACTCTGAGTTTTCTTCCTCTGAAGAACAGAAAGTCACGTCTAATACACTTTTCTGCTATGAATATCCTTACAAATATATAAAGCTGGCTTTTCATGTGTGAAGTGACAGGATGAGAGTGACCAAGCAGTTTTTCTTGTACTGTTAAACCCAGATGAATCATTGCTCTCTGCCCTGCAAATAGAAGGTTTCTCAACTCCTTCAGCCAGGTCCTGGCTGTTGTCACTGCCTGGGCAGTGTTACAGGTGATGCTCATGATGTCAGTGTTGCTACTTCTGCTTCAGACTGGATCACATCAGCATGGCATTGAGTTCGACATGTTAAAATCTAAATAAACACGTCCATGTTTAGTAGCATTTAAATGGGATATCTTTTTCAACAAGAAGATGTGGAAAAGTCTGGACACCGTCCACAAGTGCCATGAATCAGCTAGATTTGCTAACTTTCTCTTACAATCCATGTGGGCAGAATTTCTACTGGTGATGATCATTTTCTAATGTATCCAACAGACACCTATTCAAGCAGTGACTGGGGAATAGAATCAAAACAATCAGTGTGTTCTTTTTTAAATGATTGAATTAAAGTGTCCACTTAACTGGACAATATCAGATTTATGAAATAAAGCTTACAAAATTAAACAGAGTATAAATGAGTGTCAGCTGACTACACTCTTGCCTTACAGATCATCAAAAGGATTTTACGTGTACTGTGGTAATTTAGATTTTTTTGATGTTGCATACACTGAACACTTTTGGTATTCATTTACACAAAATCATGTCCTAAGACACTATTCACTGTAGAACAGCAGAGTGCAGTAATTATTTTGGATCAAAATAGTCTTCAGGGCATCTTTGCTTTTGGACGTCTCATATTTTTGAAATAAGGAAAGAAGTTTAAAAACATGATGTGAGAAGTAAAATTTAGCTGTGTCCTCCAGAGGGTACTTTAAAAGTTAATGATTTTTAGAAATAAGCTGTGGTGGTTGTTTCTAATTTTCTAGGGTTTTTTCCCCTGTTAATCTCATTGTGTATGAGGTGTGTGTGTGAATTAAGAATGCAAATAGTCATGATAAGTCTTGTTATTTAATGGAATTATTTTCCTTCTTTTAAGAATGCTATAAATTTTGAACAGCTGGTAAAAGTATTTGGCCAAAGATTCTTACTGAATTCAGGATTAGCAATGTTTTTAAAATACTTAGTTGAAAAATGTAATTTGTGGCTAACTGTCCCAGATTTTGAGTGAATGAAAAGAAATATCCAAAGACAAGGACAGAGTTGTGACTTTGTGAAAAGGGAATAGTATGCTTTTCCAGTTTTCCTTGTGCACTTCAGAAATTTGGGTAAATATTTTGACGTGACCAGGAAACTTGAGCAACTAAATGAAAGAGTCTTATTTTCTGGCCTTAGAAGCATCTTTGTATAGAAAATTACTTTTGAAATTTCAACTCTGAGTAAGAAGATCTTAAGAGATAAACTAAGACAAATAAGTAGATATATAGGATTTCCCTGATAATTGCATGTATGTACCTTGTGAATAGATTTGAATAAAAAAATTTAGAGGCATGACAGGAAATTTCACGTTATTGAAAACCAAACTGCTTTATTTTTCATCCTTCATGTGTGAAGCTGTTATACTGAAGGCAGTGTTATGAGGTACAGGACAACTTGGGAGAAAAAAATATTGTGCTGTGAGATAAAGAGGGAGAAAGGAAGCTGAAATACTTGTTTTGATTACCTGTGTCTCCAACCTTTGTTTTCTAAATGACAAATAAATTATTTCCTATTAAACTGTCAATGGTGTTAACTTTAAGGTGTGGTGGTTTAAGGATTTTTATGACTGTGTAAATAAATGGAGACCAGATCGTTTGATCTGTGTGTGTATTTAATAAATATTTGAAATACAGGAAATATGGAATCGACCAGTACTTGGCCAGCATAGTCCTTATTATACTCAAGCTTCCTTTTTGCCTTTTTAAATTACTTTTCCCAGTTATTGAATGTTTATTTGTGTGGGCTTGGCCACAGTGAATGTGAGCTAAAGCTTATTTAAATGACAAAGCAGTTGATTTTTAAAAATAAGACATACTAAGTAAGAAAGATAAACATGATTTTTCAGGATTCAGAGTGTTTTAAATAGTTGGTTTAGGAGCTCCTTGTAGCTGCTCGAATATCTGGCCTTAGCAGATTAACTAGTAATTATCAAATATGTTTGACCAGATTAGTTACTTTCGTCCCCCCTTTATAGGTGAAGGTTTTTTCCCCAGCACTTCAGCTCTTCAGTGGATTCATGGGACTCTTGTCATTGTTCACACCCTGTACAGTGCTTCAGAAAAAATTAGGTCTAAAGCAAACACATTTTTTCCTCGTGCCTTCTAGTCTGTGCCAACTTAAATTTAGTGTTAGTATTGATGGTAGATAATAAAATATGTGTTGAAAATACCTGCAAACAGTCACAAATTCAATGATGCAGTCACTGACTGTGCAGCACTTCCATGACAGAGGGACAGAAGATGGATGAAACGTGACCGAATGTGGGATTGGCCCATTCTCTTTAAATGAGTGAAGGCTGAATGGAGACACTGTTATAGGAATGTATGGGGTTCATTTCCCTAAATGGGTACTTGCTACAGCTGCCTGCTTTCATCACTAGCAGGTGCAGTGATGCACTGAGACACTGCTCACCTTTCACATGTCTGCATTTCCCCTGCCTATAGCAGTGAGAACCAGCTCTGCCCCGGGCTCTGGTGTGTTGTGTGGAGCAGTGCAGACGCATCCAAACCACTTCACAGCTGTGCTGCACCTCCTCGGCCCTGTGTGCCCTTGGATCTAATGTTTGCTGCTTGCTTGCTCTGTATTTATCTGCCTCTTCCTCTAGCTGAACATCCTCAATGGGCCTTGTTTCTTCCCAGTTTTATATTTGTTTTAAAAATGATAGTTTTGTCTCTTATGTTTTTCAGTGTAGTATGATGTGTGTTCAGCTCTGTTTCCTTTTCAGAGGTATCTGTTCCCAGGCCACCACTCCCATGAATTCTGGGACATGTCCACCACAGCCCTTGCTTAGGGTGGTTAATGACTTTACTGAAGGAGTCTGTTAGTTGATGTAGGATTAAAACTATACTGTTTACAAAGTAGAACACACCTGTGTTTTGGGTGTTTCTTTAAACCACTCCTGTGTGGGTGTTCCTAGATAACTTTTTTATTTTTCAATATTCCCCCATGTAGTGGAAGGAAGGAGCTGTCTATGTACAGTGTAAGAAGTGCTAACAGGTATTGTTTTTCCTGAGGAATGGGCCTAAAAACTTTATTTCTTGATGAGACCTGTAAAATCAGTAGAACTACCTGAGTGTAAGTGTACTCCTTGACCTGCAGTAAATGTGTCAAGGATGGCTGCCAATAAAAACAAAGGAAGCAAGTGGCTTATCCTTTGTGTTGTCAAAATTAATACTGTAAAGGTAAAAAAAACCCTACATCTGAACATATATTTTGCAGTAAAGGCAGTTAAATCTAAATACATCTAGAATATCCTGTAATTTCTAGAAGATACTGGAGTATCCAGAAGAAGGAGTGTTGTTTTTTGCCTTCCCTGTAAGTTCAGGGGAGGGTGGCTAGAGAGTACTCTTGTGAACTTCCTGGAAAATTACTCTGCTTTGCCTGCAACTTCTTGACTTTCATATTTGCCACAAATGGAAGGATACTCCCTTCTGCTGAGTGAGATTTCTCCCCGTTCTTTTCAAGAGATATTTGTATTTATATTAATTATCCAATGATTTGTTTAATTTTCTATGATTTGTATTATGCATACACATTTGTCTTTAAAAGCAGGGAGCTACTTTCAAGGTAGGCTGCTCTTGGGGAACAGAAGCTAAGTAATATATTGTCACTTTTCCTGTCATTCTGAGAACTGTGTAAGTCAGTATTTAGAATTTGAAGGCATCGATTGCATATATATAATTGGAGCCATAGCAGTGTAGTAGTTATTTAATAGTTATATGCAGTAAGGTCTGAAATATGAAATGTAGGTGAGCTCTCTTCAACACAGAGGATTAACACTGTGTCTTCCCTCAGCCTACAATATTCAAACCAGGAGTGTATCAAATGTTCAAAATGAATTGATCTTTTCTTGATAAATTGGTAAGTAAAAAGAATTGCTAATGCTTACATCAAAAAAATAGGTATTTTTTCTACATATGGCATATGCAACTTTTTCCTCTTGATTCTTGTTTAAAGGTAAAAATGAAAAGTAAGTATGAAGCTTTTAAATTGAAAAGTACTTAAAGGCAATTTCCCTGGGTGTTTGTAGCTGCTGAAATCTTGATTCTGCTTGCTGAGTCAATCTCCATCATCTGCATCATCATTCAGTGATGCTCAGCAAGGCAAACAAGTTTAGAGGACTCAGTCCTGAAGTTCCAATATACCTTTATATATGGTTAGACCCTCATTTCATCATCCTTGATGACTCCTATGCACTTGCTGTCTACTTTCTTTCTTTAACTCACATCTTTAAGGTTTAATTTCCCCTCAGCAGAATTGCATAATCAGTACTTTTCTTTTACCTCTATCTTATTTACAGTAACAGTAAGCCTCAAGCATTCTCGTACCACAGGGTATGTTGTGAGAAACGATAAAAAAGCTGTCTCTGCTTGGAAGGAGACTTATCCAAACAAAGATCACACTTTCTCATGCAACTTATCTGTGAACAGGAAACCTGCTGAGTGTGCTAAGCAGATACACACCTGTGGACTTGACCATAAGTCCCTATACTGTTTTGGGTTTTTTTTGTAATACAAGCCAATGAGTCTGTGTGGCTCTGATAGCCATGAAGGTTTGTTTAAAGTTTCATGCTGGCTGAATAAACACTAGGTTGAGAAACTGCAAAGGTAGTTTCAGTATGATGCATTACTTCAAAGGTAGCATTCCAATCTCTTTTGCAAACATTGAGTAATTATGGGATTGAGTAATTTGAGGTGAGGATCGTGGTCACCAAATCCTCTCCCATCTGTGATGCTAGGCTGCACCTCTCCTACACATACCATTGGTATGTCAGACTCTCTCAGGCGGTTGTAGCACCCATGACACATTTTTTTAGTCTTGAGCAACACTCTGTGTTCTGGATGAGTGGTGGGCATGGTTATTTCTTCTATTTGCATTCTTTATACCTCTTTTCCCTTGGATAAGACCAAGATATAGAAGGTTGTTTTGCTAGAATAGATTGACTGATACATCTTCTTTTCCCTGCTTGTTCCTTTTTCACAGCTGTAAAAGAGCAGACAGAACATATGAAGAGCCTAGAAAAATCTACCATGAAAACTTTGTCCAGGGACCTTCATTCTATTAAGAGAAAACAATCTCAAGTGTGGAGGACAGCTGCTGCATTTCTAGGGACTTTTTGAGACCTGTTGTTTAAGGTTTGGGTCTATTTTCCCAGCTAATAAGACTTTATGAATAGGGCTATCTTTTCTAAATATCAAATCTCTAGAATTAAGTCTAATACCTCTAAAGAAACATGTGACCTACATTTTATAAAGGGATTTCCATGATTCCAGGACATGTTTTAATGGGGATGATTAAAATCGTTGTTCTCAATCTTTTCAGTTTCATACCTTTATTAACTCTGGGTTTGAGCATATCAGCCATGTGCTGGAACTTAGAGGGTTATACCAGATGAAAAGGAATTCATAAGATATATGGCCCCATTCCAAACTCACATGCATTAACCTGTACCTGCTGTAATGTTTGCAGGAAGAAAGGTCAGATTAAGATGGCAGATAATTAAATAACAAATTTTGCTGGACAGCTGCAAGAGCTGTAAGACTTGAAGAACACGACTGTCAGAACTGCTTCTGCCATTGGCTACCTCTTGAAATTGTTGGTGCTTAGCACCAGGAAAAACTGGAATCATAATACATTGTCTTGTGAAGCTGTGGCAGGTGGATGCCAGCAATATTTATAAAGAGACCTCTAGCCCTGAACTGTCAGACTGCAGAGGGAAGAGTGTTAAATTCTAATTTCTGATTTACAAGTCTGGCAGCGCATGCTATTCACATGGTGTGTGATTTGAATAATGATGTGTCTACTCCTGATCTCATTAACCCTGATTTAATCCAGGATCTTATTTCATTAATTCCTGCAAGCTTTCATACAACTGGTTACACAAACAAACAAATCCCTAAAAGTCCTGTAACACTGTAACTATTTTTCCCCTCCAGATATTTTCATGTTACTTTTTTTTTTTGTCTTGAAAAAAAGTCTCAGCTTGTCTTTTAAAACAGTGGTGCATCTTCAGAGAATCTCAGTTTTGATTTTACATGCAGTGAAACTACCTAACGCTTGCCTTCCCCAGGGTTCAGAGGACTTCTCTGTATAACCTTAATAGCTGTATGCTGCAGAGGGCTGAGCAATTGTGTTGGTTCAATAGAGTATTTGGTGAGAGGTCTGTCACAGAACAATAGGAATGTCTGTAATTTTCCCTGACCTTTTTATGGCACAGTTCTTCATTCTATAATGCAGAATTATGGGATTGAAGACCTCTGTAGAAATTTATACAATTTTTCATTACTTGCTAATTGGATAGAAAAATGACTGTTTGGACCATCAGCGAGGTATTTTAGAGTGTGATTGAAATGAAAATTTTGAAGTTCTGTACAGCTGTATTTTATGTATTTTGTATATTTTTGTGTAGCACAATGACTTCCTTTCAGTTTGTGTTGTTTATTTTTAGTTGTTTCTTTTTCACGGTACATTTCATTTAGAAAAGATAAACCCTTTATTAAAAAAAACTTTCCGTATGATTTTAAATAGAGAATGAAAGATACTGGGTGAGTCAGTTAATGTTCTCATTAGAAAATCCTGCTGTTAAGGATCATCTGGTTTGTGATAGGATTTTACATGAAGGATTTATGTTACTTTGTCTCTCACTAAACCTGTCTGTGTCATAGAGATAGCTTATCTGCTTATCTAACATGCTACAATTTGTGATAATGTCTCCCAGCACTGTTTTTTCCGAAGAGTATATGTTACTGCTTTTTTCTGGATTGGTCATCTCTTCAAATTGATATGGTTGTGAGAACGAACATAAATACAGCAGAAGTTTCTTATATACATTATAAGTTTCTTATATATGTGTGTGTGTGTGTGTGCTAATATGCACAGGGCTTTTTTAATACTGACAGCAGAAATATTTTTCCTACATGAAATGTCCATTTTTCACTGTCTGCAACTGTAGTCTGTTACATTTTTTAATAAGGCCAAGTGCCTATAGAGAGAAACTCTTAGCGTGCTAAATTCTGGCATATCCCACTCTCTACTCAAAGAAATGAGGAGTGACATTGCACTTCAAGCAAAGTTAACAACGCTTCTAATAGTTGGGTGAAAATGGAACCTTAGTGAGAAGAAATTTATTTTTATTTTAAACTGTTTGAGTAATTTAATTCTGCTGGCGCTGGACTGAGGGGAAGATGGCTGTGAAGCACCTTTTGTGCCTCCTCACAAAGGTACTGCAGTACCTCCCTGCAGTATTCAAGGATGCAGGGAGGAGCACACGTGTTTCTGAGCACCCCACAAATGTGTGTGTGTGTGTATGTGCAGAGAACACTGGGCAGCTGAAATGCACACAGATGTACTGTGCTATTGCCAGACACAGGTGAAAGGCAGGACTTCCAGCTAATAAAAGCCTGACTGGCCATCCATTGTCATGAAGGTTATAGAGGCAGGGGAGGAAAATGCCAGTTAGAGAGTCTGGCAATCCCTGCTGCAGCAGTGCCTTTGGCCCTTAATCCCACTACTCAAGTATGTTACTAAATATGTAAAGCAAAACAAATTCCCAGCCCCAGATTAAACCTGGAAAGGAGTGTGTACTGCAGGGGTTCATGGGTTAGCAGACAACTCCACATCAGTATGAAATCAGGAAGTTGCTTCCAGTTCATCTGCAGGTTGTGAAACCTGCTGCAGTTGTATAGTGTGATTCTCTGGGAGGTTTCTGAAATGCAAAGTCCTTGTCAACTCTGCAACTTGCCCACTCTAAATCTTAGAGTCTTTGGGTCATCATCTCTCAAGTGTCTCATACATGGAATGTGTGTCCTTCTGTTCTGGTGACAAGGTGACAGGTTTGGTTTTCCTCACCTTTTTAATAAATTTATAACAAACTTCTGCTTTTGTATTTCTCACCTACTTTGGGTAACCTGCACATAAAGATCAACAAATGTACTCACTGTTTTTCAAAGTCTTCCTTAGAGATGTCTTGTCACAGTGTGTACAAAATGCTAAAGTGCTTATGCACCCGGGCTGTGCCAATCACTTCTGCTTCTTCGTGCTTCCTGCCATCTGCTGTGTCTGTTCATCAGTTATGCTTTTGCTTACACCTACTTTGTGAGGCCTCAGAGAGAGGTACTGTTGTTTGAAAAAAATGGGTCAGGATGAGTCGAGTGGCATCCAGGACCCAGAACACCATGATTTCCCCATTTCCCTTTTTTTTTAATTGCCCTAATTATAATTTTCATGTTTGTCTATAATTTTAATATCTGTTAAGTGCATTAAGATTTAATGAATTGCTTCTTCTGGTGGTAGTGAAGCTGATCACTAATGTAGCCAAGCACATCTCCAAAACCCAAACCACAAAGTGCAAAATATGTATTGTTTTTTCTTCCTGGCTTTCTCTGAGACAGGTGGTGTTTTGTGATTGTTTGTTTTAAAATGTGCTCTCCACTTTCCTTACTGCTGTATTCCTTGCTGTTTCTCATAGTCTCCATCTCCTTTCCCCCTCCACCCCCTCCATGTTTTTTTAATCTTTTCTTTTCTGGTAATTAAAAAGAACCACAGTAAACTAATTGCTATAGGTGAATATGAGCCTTGATTATATTCCTTTTGAACTGAAGTACAAAGTGTGAGGCTAAGGGATGGAACAAGATTTTCCTGAGCTGAGTGAATGAAGAAGCACACACTCGTGTTCACAGATGAAAAATTGCATAAGACTCAACAAATTGGAGAGTTTTGTTAAAGCAGACACTCATCTCTCTAGAAGTACAAGGCTTGCTACATATGTAAGAGTGTAAATCCTATGCAGAAGACCTTCACTTACCAGGAGGTTGTACAAAAGACATAACAAATCTCTATCAGTGTGGAGATTCTTTAAAAGAGGAGCTTGAGTTTGCTGTAGGATACAGGTCACTGATGTGTAGAAGAGGAGCAGAGGATTTAGGTGTGGCACAGTGTGGCCTCCTGTGTTATGGAGGGCATTGTAGCTTGGGCATCTCGGTTTGGGATAAACAGGAGAGTTCAGACATGGATATCACAGAGGAGTACCAGCAGTTTAAGCAGGAGCAGCTTGTACTGTGCCTTCAGTGCACAGTATTTTTGTGGTTAATGTAGAATACACTGGATACAGGAGTTAATTTTTTTCATAACAATTGTTGGTTTGTCAATTCATAGTAAATTTGTTTGTTGCCAGTTGTTTGTATTAAATCTGACCTATTAATTTTTTTCATTGGTGTTTTCAATTGCCCCACTATTGTCTCTAATGTCTGAGGGATGACCTTTATAAGTTGTTATAAGTAAAGTTTATAAATAAAATTGGTACCAAAATGAGCATTTAAATGGTCTAAGAACAACGTTCATGACAGATGGGCTATAGAAGCCTTAATTTATGACTTTTTAATGAATTTATGACTGCACAGGCTGGTTCTAGGTGTACAGTAGATAATGGAGCAGTGTCTGACATGAAGCTTTGCAGTGTTTATAAGGCCCTTCCATCTGAGAAGCAAGGGTGGCACTATATGCTTACCTGAGCAGTCATGAAAGCAGCACTTCTGGCTGTGTTCAAGGCTTATTTTGTGCTGGGAGAGAGCAAATCAGTGCATCTGTTTTATGTAACACAAGAAAAAGAAAGGAGGGTAAAGCAGGTCAGAGTCCTCATCCTAAGGTACCTGTTCTGCTGGAGTAGGTACTCAATATGTGAAACTTGGTGAACAAATAGCACTTTTCTCTATCAAGCTGTAAATCAGATAGAAGTCATGTGAGACACAGAAATAGAATTGATTTTAAAGGCTAAATACAGAAACCAAAGAGAGATTTAGGAGGCTGTGGTTAGAAATAACACCAGAACTAGGCAGTACTACCACAACCCAGGAGGCTCATGAACTGTAGCCCTGTCTTTTTTTTTTTTTTTTTTTTTGGGGTTTTTTTTTTTTTTTTTTTTTTTGTTTTTTTGGTTTTTTTTTTGGGGGGTCACATGCCTGACAGGCAGCTGGGAACATGTTTCCCATAAATTTTGGATAAGCTGATAGTGAAAAAAGAACAGAGGATGTGGAATCCTGCTGCAGCGAAAACAAGAGCATCGCTTGTGTCATGAGCTCAGAGGATGTGTGCAGTAGCAGTTTGGGATCTGTGCCTCTGTTAGAAGCTGGGGGTCATGCTACAATAAATCTCCAAACCGTCCTTCCTCCTCTGCCTGGTGACAGAGCCACTGGTGAGTGTCTCCTGTCACAACAGCTGATGGAGAGATCTGAGTCTTGATCACAGTGCTTGAAGGTCCCATGTCCTCCCGCTGTGTCTTGGACCTGGTATTGCCCTAGAAAGGGAAAACTAAAAGCTAGTGATGCAGAAGCCAGGAAAATAAAAGCTAGGTGGTTTATTATTTCTCCCTGAAATGTTGTCATTTTGCTTTTTACAGAATATAAAGCTCATGCTATGAAAGTATGCTGGATTTTAGTGCAGGCAACATCTTTCTGGTCGAAAATAATTTTCGTCTTGATTCTAGTTCAGTTAACTGGGAAACTTTTTTCCAACCTTGCTTCAGGATACATTGTTTATTTATATTAGAAATACAAGATTCTTGAAAATCAGAATTACATTTCTAGCTGAACACATTTATAATTATTCAATAACCCTTAACTAGCTTTAGTGAAAATGTTGCGGGAAATTACTTAGGAGGACAAAATATTGATTTGATGTACTGTGCAGCAGAGTTTTATTTTGAGTTGTTTAATAGAAATGGATAATTGAACTCATATATTGTTTGAAGTTACAGACACTGTTTGCAGGAAATCATGGTGGCAGCTGTCTCTTGAAATGTAAAGTACAGTTTTTGAGAAAAGGGATTGAAGGAAGCACATTCTGTATCTCAGAGGGGTCAAAGTGCTCCTGACATTTCCATTGTCATCTTTTGATAATTCAAATGTGTTGTGTTGTTTCCTCTTTGCTGCATATGATTCCAGCCTCTTATTCCTGCTCCCATATTTGGCTTCAAGCAGGGAACATGCTACAGATTTTTGAACAGTGAAAGACTCATTATTTCTCAGCTTTCAACTCTTTCAACTCTTTCATTATGCATGTGTCTTGTTTCAAAAGCTTTGATTTTGATTAAACCTCTTGCTCCCAGGATGCAAGAACTGTTGTTCCCTTCATTTGGAAGCCACAGATAAATCACCTTCTAGTCTGATAATGATTTTTCTCATAATTTTTCATGGCTCCCAAGAGTTTTGAGGAATGAAGCAGTGGCTTTAGGATTTTGTACGTGCAGCAGCACAAAAAAGCATTTTGTTGCATTTAGAGTCATGGAAAAGGTTGCAGCAATTTCCTCAAATGTTTTTAGCTAAGTTTCCTGTAAAGGTCAGAACTGCTATAGTAAAAAACAACTTGAAACTTTGGTGCAGTGAAAATGGCAGAAGTTCTCGTACTTTCCTAACTGTAGCTTTTGTGGCTGACCTAGATCAAGCATTTGCTCTAATTTCAAGGAAGCTTTTTGATAGAGGGGCAGAAACTTCAGCATGTAGAGACACATAAAGAGAAGAAACCTTTTTCTTGAAAAGTAGTAAATGATTCAATTCTAAGAAAAAAGCTAGGTCTTGCAAAAAGCAGTAGAAAAACTATATTTTCACTTTGAAAGCTGTTAACTGTTCTTTTTGTCTCTCTTCAGATTGACAAAACGTGTCATTTCAATGAGTAACAGTTTTTTTACTTTGAAAATATAAGGTGCTTAATTCATAAATTTTATATTTTGAAATAGCCATTTAATAGGGTACAGGTATACTTGAATATATTGTATTTTCCTATGTGATGGACTTTCATCACACTATGTAATTTGTTGTTATTTGAAGTTTTGTCACGTTGTAAGCTGCCAAGCTTAGGGATAACATCTTTCAAATTTCCTGTGGCTTATACTGATGTCAGAAAGGATTAGAGAAGATCCAAATAAAAACAGCTTAGGTATTGTTTAGGATTTTGTGTTTCTTTGGAGAAACTCTTATCTCAAAGTTTGCTAGAAGAAAAGAAGCTTTTCACAATGATTTGGCTGTTGGTATCTATGCAGTATGGTTGAATCCTAGTTAGAAAAAAGAGTAATTTTTTGGCATTAAAAGGGTGTACAAATTGTAAGGGTCTTATGCCCCCATAATATCTTTGAGATTGTAATATTTCATAGAATGAAGCCTGGCTCATTTTTTTAAGTTCACAATTACTTTTTTCAGTATTTCTCAGATTGAGGATGCTTCTTCCGAGTAAGAGCTGCTTACCATATTGGAATCACACTGAAACCCACGGAGATGGGAGGTGGAAGCTGTCTTAAGATTTCTGGCATCAAGAGAGCATTTTTTAGGTTTAGTGGTTGAGATGCAAGGTTGGTTACTTAAGGGTTGGGTTCCTGAGGCATAGTCTCTTGAAAAGGATCTGCTATTAACCTGAACCTGCAGTTATCTCTGTGTGGGCTAGGAAAGAAGTGCATCGTTTAGATTCTTGAAATTTGTACCAGGCAGTGCTCCAAAATCAAGAATCAAATAGTCCCAAAGATTAGGTTTAGAGATATTTTTGAAGCTGTTGGCACTCTGAAAGCCTACCTCTTTGCAAGTGGGTTGTGTGAGTGAGACAGCTGCTCATTCTGCAGAAACATCTCACAGGAAGAGAGAGGTAAAGAGCCAAGCACTGCACTCAGGATCCCTCTGAGCTCCTTTTCTTGAGGTTCTGTGTGGGGTTTCCATTGACATGTGTCTTGTGAATTTGGTTCTGGGAGGGGCTCTCGAGGTCGTGGAGCCTGTTGCAGGTAGTGTCACCACAGAGATTGCTGGTGAAGGTTCTCACGCTGTGTCCCTTGGAGGAGGCTCAGCGTGGCTCAGATGTACCAGTCCAGCCACCCTGTTCTCCTGAAGGGCAGATTGGCCTGCAGTGAGTGGTGGCTGTATCTGATTAGGGTGTGAATATATCTGCTGTAGCCAAAATAAAGTCAGAAACCAGTGCAAAAGCCCTGGTCAGGAGATGCACTGAAGTCCTTGCTGCGTAGGTTGATCTTTTCCCAGTATTTTACAGCAATATAATGTAGTCAAATATCTTACCTGTCTAGTTTCTCCTCTCTTTTATTATACATACTTCTTTTTCAAGACAGAGCAGTCCCTGAACTTGAAACTAGACTATTTATTTGTGTTCATCCTCCTTTACCATTTAAATTCAGTGTTCTTGAACTACTCATGGCAGATTGAGGACTTCTATCCAAACGGAAAGTTTGCTTTCTACTTATTTGTGTACATGGAATTTCTTCTTTAAAAAAAAATAAATCTGCGAACTTCAACTTGAAATCAGAACTAGAAATAGATTTTGTCATACACTGGGGAAAGTTCTCACAAGCCACCTTTGATATGCATGGGTTTGCAAGCTCATTTGCCTACTCTTTCCTCATGAGGTAGGCTTCAACTCCTTGCAGATCTGGAAGGACTGGGTTAGATAGAGAGGTTTCTATAACTGATGAAGCACCAAGCTTTTAGGGCATTGTAGTTCATTTACCAAATATGCAAAGTAGTCATGTTCAGTATATTTTTTGCAATAAAATAAAGTGAGCTGACTTGGTATATTTATTTGGCCAGAGTTGTTTGTGTTTGTTCCCACTTAATTTTTCAAGAAGAAATGCAGTTTTGAGTAAGGCATTATGGTATTTTATAGTAATAATTATTTTTTACAGCAGGTTAGACTGGGGATAGATGTAGAGGGCTATGTCAATATTTCTGAATTTAATAGCACCAAGGGTCCCTTTGGCCTGAGGATAAGGGTGCCTGGCTCTGTTTGAGGCACAGCTGAAGAAAAGTTCTTAAATCCTAAATTCCCCAAGGGTAAGCACTTACAGAAGAGAAGATAGCAAGGAAGCAGAAGTAACATACTAGAGAGAGGAGAGAGGCTGTAATATCAGCACCAGTGTTTGCTGCAGGCTGCAGTGGTGAGGCTGCTGAAGACTGGGGCATTTGTTTGGGGTTTTTTTTGTAAGTTTTTAGTCTTATGCTGTACACTGAGACCAGGAATTTCAAAGATGTGCAAAGGTCTTAAGGATGGCATTGCTTACTGCAGAATGTGTGCTAAGCCATTTAGATATGGGCTTCCCACAGGGTATTGCTAAGTAAGAATATGTTTCTGATAAGATTTTAGTTTAGTAGGAATGAATTGATCTTTATTTCTGTTTCATTATTTAGACAATTCTCCACTTTTCCTATCCATTCTCTCTGTAATTTCAAGCTGTTGGGGTTGATCGTGTCATGTTACTCTGGGCATGAAAGATTATGGCCCTTCTCATGAGCATCAGAGGTAACAGTAATGAAAAGTAGCTCAAACAAGTGTTAGAAAGGCACACAATAAAAGAAATCCTTAGACAATTTTGCTGACTGCAAGGTGCTGAAACTGCTGTATCAATTTCAGCTTAGTGGACACTCGGCACACGTGTCTGCTGTTCACAAATGGTGGATGAGAAAGAAGTGCAAGACTCCCCACCCTACAAACAAATGCCAGTGTTTTGAAGTTGTCTTGTATTTCATTGCTTTTTTCAGGAGCCAAACAAGGCTTTCTCAAAAAGCTGGCAGCAGCAGCAGCAAAGACCCCACTGTCATGAATCTGGAGACTAAAGGGTGCAGCATTGTTTTCTGTTATAGCAGACAATTTTCTCTGTCAGTTTTGAAGTTGCAAAAGGACTTTTTAAAATTAAAAAATATTGCACTGTTTCAGAATTTGTGACTTGAGGATTTAATTACATTCTGATATAAAGAATGAAAAATAACCCAGTAATGACACACAGGAAGCAAGTTCTGGCAAGATGGGGTCTTCCGTAGGTTGTTGTCTTGTGGTCTTGTTCACACGAGGATGCTGTTTGACTCACAAATTCTGTTTAAATGGCAGATAATTTTTTAATACACAGTGAGTTTGTCACCTAGCTGCAAAATAAATATCAAGCTCTGGGTGATGTCATTCATTATATATTTCGTTTTTTAAGGCTGTGAAAAAGAAGCTTTTGGAACAATGTATGTGTTAAGTCTAGTCCACTTCTCTTAGAAAGTGATATATTCTTCTGAATGCATACATTATTCTTAAATTCTCACATGGTTCACTTTTTTTCCAGAACTATGCACAATAGTTATTCTAACAACAACAGCATCTATCACACAGCTATCACATCTTTCATACCCATATTCACATTTGTTATTCCAGTTATGGTTACTGAGGAGTTGTCTTTTAGATGTATTTTAGCTGTGTAATGGCAGTAGATAAAGGATTTACTGTACCTTCCATAGGCAGTAACTTATAAAACTTTTATCTCTGCTAATGTACTGATACACAGAAAATGCTTTGGATAGATGTAGAAGACTATTAATGTTGTATAGCTAATAGGTCAGCTTTGCATTAACAATTGGTTTGGGGAAATAAAAGGTGAAAAAAATTATGAGATTCAGGTTTAAGGTGCATCTTACAGAGAATAACTTAAAAATTCTTGCTTTGCTTGATGTTGTTCACAGATGACAACTTCAGAAACTTCAAATAGAAATGTGCTTTCTACACTTTATTGCTCATGTCTGATATGCTGAAAATCTAAAGATCTACAGTATTTCCTGTCTACAGTACAATGCTGTGGGGTGGTGGAAGTTGACTGTACATTGGGATGTAGAAGAGGGCAGTGAATGTAAGAGAGGTGAAAGAGAGGAAGAGAGGTTGAAGTTTTTGTAATGGGAAGAACTCATCCAAAGCCATCACCTGTCTCTGATGCCTGTTTGATGTAGATCTCATCAAATTTGCAGATGACATCAAACTGGGGGAGCAACTGACATGCTTGAAGGCAGGGCTGCTTTTCAGAGGGCCCCAGGCAGGAAGAGTATTGAATCCAGCAAGGACAAATACCAGTTCTTGTCCTGGCAAGGAGGAATGCTGGCAGATCTGCACAGTGAGACTTAATAAGTTTGGGACCAACTCTGCTGAAAAGGACCTGTAGGTCCTGGTGGGCAGCAGAATAAACCTGTGCCAGTCTTGTACCCTGGCATCAACACAGTGAACAGCATCCTGAGCTGCATTAATAGCCTGCAGATTGAGGGAAGTGGTAATTCTCCTTTACCTGGCACTCATAAGTCCACATCCAGAATATAGCATCCCATTTTGTGGATGGGATGAGAATTTTGCTTAAAGGGAAGATATTGATGAGCTGAAGCAAGTTCTGTGGCTGTGGAAGCTGGAGCACATGGTCCCTAAGGAGATGCTAAGGGAGGTGTGGGCTTGTTCAGCCTGAAAACAGGGTTTTGGGGGGGGACCTTATGCTGCATAGGAGATTGTTATCCTGGAGATAGAGATACACCCTTCACAGTGATGCCTGGTGGGCAGGACAGGAGAGAGCAGATGGGACTTGAGAAGGAAGTTCCAGGCAAGATGTAAGGAAAAATTTTGTCACTATAAAGTCAGTCAAGCAGTGGGCTTCTGCAGTCTCTGTCCTTGAGGTTTTCAAGACCCAGCTGCTCGAACAGCCTGGTCTGACCTCAGAGGAGACCCTGCTTTGAACTGAATTGGAGGAGAGACCTTCTAAGTTCTCTCTCAGCCTGAGTGGTTCTGTGGCTCTAGGACAAAGCTTGGAGCCAAAACTTTTTTTTCTCCATATTTTTTGGGACATGGTTGTAAGCAAATGGTTCAGCCTCTGCAGTATGTCAGTTACCTGTCTAGAAAGTGGAGGTAATGCTTTTTTGTTTGCTTCAGTGGTGTTTTAAGATATATGAAAAGTGATGATGTTTTGGATGCTTTGTCAAAGTGGGTATAGACAGCAACATGGTTAAGCTTTTAAAGTCTGCCTAAGAAGTGGAGAGAGAGAGAGTACTGTGCATCTCTAGCAGTGACTGTGAAGTTGTTTTCTGGGCATTTACTTTAGTGAAACCCCACCATGTATGTATATTTCCAATATATATTGTCAATCACCTTAAAAGGTAGTGAGCAGCAAAATGTGTCAGTGTTAGCAGCAGCTCTGACAGCAGTCTCACTATGTGCTTCTACCAATTATGGTAACATTTGTCATATTTTCCTAGTTAATAGCTTTGTTCCTGCTATGGTGGTTGTTTCTGTGGGCTTCTCATTGGAGGGGAAGCAGACTTAGCTGCCTTTACATCAGGAGCACTGTACTGGTTCTGCCCAGTGTATCAAATGTACAGCTCACTGCTTGATAAACTGAGATGCCTATTTTTTCCCCCCCCCCACACCTTTCAGCTTTGATGATCTTTACTAAGAGATTTGTAAAGCTGTCCTACAATTTTCACACATAAATAAGGAGTTATTTAAAAAAGAAAAGCAGTAGTGCTCATTGGAAAAGGTTACTGAAAATTGCTTTCTTTTTGTGGCATTTCAACTTTATAAGTCTTTGAAGCAACATTACAGCAGAGAGGGGTGTGTTCATAGAAGTTTTAAGAAATCTGGGAAGCTTGAGATTTGGAATATTCTGTAATGCCTTTTTTTTAACTGGTTCTCTTTTTTTCTTTTCCCTCTCTACCCTTCTTCTGCAGGAAATAAAGAAAGACATGAAGAAAGAAAATACTGCCAACAAACCACCAGAGAAGCCTATAAATGAAGTTTCCAATGGAAGCCCTTTACTGTTGTCTGAGACAATTATTAGAACCAACAAAAAAGGTATAGTATATGGATATTAAAAGCAGATTAAATTCAGGCCCTCCAAAGATCAAAACGTAAATGTTCCTTGTTTTTAGAAATAAAGCTAGAGTCTATGTAATTGAAAAGGCATAGCAGGAATAAGAATAGTAAAAAAAAATCTTTGTCCTCTTGGACTGGCATATATGGATGCACGTCTAATATTTCCACATTTATTTGCCCAGACATCCCTTTCTTTTTAAGAAAATCCCTCCTCCATACATTTAATTAAGGAAAGCTGTGTGAGGAGATTGCTAAAGCTTATTAAAGTAAGGACGTGGCAGCTTGCATTTATGGAGGGTTTTGCACAGGGATGTCAGTCTACATTCACATATTCGTGCTTTATCTGGGACACAGCTCTAAAAAAAGGGAAGAAAAAGTGGAGAACATACAACTTAATGCATTAGTTTCTTGGGAAGTGTCTTTCACTGTCTTTGGTTTGAGACTGGAATGTGTGCTCTTCATGTCTGGCTTGACTCCCGATGCAGATTCCTATGTAGGGTTTTGGGTTGCTATAATGAAAGCCTCCAAATCTTCTGTGTTGTTCCCTAGCTCCCAGCCCTGCTTTCAGAAATATCAGAACAAAGCAATATATAGGCAGTATTTTTCTTTAGGTTATGTTTATGCTCCTGTTTGTTGGTAGGAGGACAACTGAGTCTGTGCAAGAGATGAGCTGTAATTTTTTTCTGGAGGATTCACTCAACAGTTTCTTGCTTGCTGTTTTATACAGAATAATCTACTGTCGTTAATCATTGCTATAATGTAATTTCCATTTTGGCATGTCTTCTATACTGTTAGGACTGTTATGGACTTTTCCTCTTATGTATTATCAGCTAGCATTTGATTTGAGCTGCAGCTTCAGTAGACTTCTTATACTCCAGACTTACAACTGCAAGTGAAAAATAATTAATAATTTTTGCAAATTGTATGACTTGTTTTAAAATGTGAAGCCGACTAACCTTTACTTCTCTTGCAAGGATTGATATCCTCTGAAAGAAAAGTTTGGAAATAAATCTCAGAAAACTTTGTCTTTTGAGCTTGCAATGTCATCTTGAATCTGGAGACACGTCCAACATTTCTGCTTTGGGTCATAGGTTTTTCAAGCAATAGCAGAATTAAATTATGAAGAATGATTATTTTTCATGGCTGCTATACAGAACCATATGAGTAGTTGGGAAATTATCTAGGGACAAAGTTTGTTCCATATTGCTTCAGCTGCGATTTGGAGAAGGCTAATAGCTGTGGCAGATGCAGGGATTTGGGTTAGTCTCAAGGGGATAGCACTCCAAATATGATTCTTAGAACACTTTCTCCCCCTCTTCCTTCCCTCTGGCTAGAAGTATTAAAGAATTCAGGAGAGAGATTTTTCTGTCTCTAGCTGAAGAGTACAAAACCTCATATTTACCGAAAGGAGAAAAGCAAAGTCTGACATGAAGATCAGTAAGTTGAGGTAGGGGTTAGGTTTGGAAGTAGCAGATTTCACATTAGAATGCTATTTCATTGGATTTTGTTAGTGGGGATTGCACTTCTCATGGCCGCCTGTACATCATGTCACAGTTGGTGCACTGTTCACGTTGGCTGCTTCTCCACAGCCATTTCCATTGCCTCAGACAGTCAGGCACAGGGGCCGTGACCTGGCAGCTCAGCCAAGGGTGCACGGAACACAACAAGGCTAAGAGAGCTTCCCCTCGTTTTCCCTGGGATCAGTTTGAGCATGGTGCCATAGTAGCTTTGTTTAAGTGTGGACAGCTGAGCAAATAGTTACTGCTGTGTTCAGAAGGTGATTTCTATAATCTGTGTGGCCAATCTCGTTGTGGAAAGTGTTGCCATATCGTACTGAAGAGGGAGCCCTAAATGCCATGAATGTTATTTTCAAGAGTTCTTGTCCTGGGATTTTTATTAAATCCTAACTCAATCTGTTTACTGATCACAGAATGTCACCTGAAAAACATGAAAGAGGGTACAGGCTGTTTGTGTTTCCTTCCTTGGTTGTTTTTTTTTGTTTTGTTGTTAGGAAGCGAGGAGGACAGGGATGCATCTAGAGGTCTTTAACCACTGTTCAGCAGTGAAAATGGTAGGCAGTATTATTTATTTGTTTGGGCAATGTAATCCTGCTGGTTGCAACTTCAGACCAGATCCAGTGATGTGGGAGTGAAGCATTCTGTGCAGCTGCGCTGTTTTTATTACCAAGATGATGGTAAGTGCTATTCTATTGCTGTAGTGTTTTATTGTGTAGTTTTACTACTTAACTTGGTTGGCCTAATTTAAGTGTCAGCACTTTAGCAAGCATTTACATTTTGAGGAGAAGAATCTTGGGCTTCTGGCTTGTAGAGAGTTTTTCCTTGAGAAATACTGACAAATGTCCAACAGTGGTGTTCAAGGAAAATAGCTAAATTATTTTTAAGAAACATCTACATAACTAAGAGGAAAAGAATGAATTTCTGAACTAAAAGGGTTTTTAGGATCCAACTTCATATCCTGTTTTCTCATGCTAATTATTTCCAAGTACAGTATTGAATTTAGGGAGTCTAAGAATAAAATCAGTGTAAATTGAAATAAGTGGCTGCATAATATTTGTTTGCTGACTGGGGTTAAACCACAACAGTAATGAGTGTTACTGCTTTGGATTACATGTGTAGCATAGGAACAAATTAAAGTTGGTGTAACCCCACCAGCAGTAGCCTAGCAGGGTTATTATTTCCATTGCATAGTAAGGGTTACAACTGGTTGCATGTCATTTGTGAATCACTCAGGTTTTTGTTACAACGGCCAAGAAGAGATGGAAGGATTTGATTTTTTCTGCTTTTCACTGTGGTTAGTAAAGCCAGAAGATGTCTCATCCTTTAATGTTTCTTATTGACCACAAATATTAGTGACCTAATGGAAACGAACAGTAGTGACCACTGCTATGGTGGACATAATTGAGGAAATGCTGTTACACCTGGCCCTGATGTGTTTGTGTATCTATTTCCTCTCTTTATAGGGTTATAAGTATGATCTAGAAGTCAGTGCTACACATAAGAAATAGTGGGGTTATTTTCTAGATCTTCCACAGAGTTGCTGTAGAACTTTTGCTAAATCTTTAACTGTTGGCTAAATTACCACACTTATCTTCCGAGGTCAGGTATTTTAATATGTATTGATTTTTCAGATGGGCAGGGCTTTATTTTTTCTGATTAATTGCAGTGACATATCCAGATTTATGAGTGACTTCCATGTTTTCAGGTGTCTCTGCCTTAGGCTGCCTATTGGCAAAACCTGGTTTATACTTGCCTCATTAAGATGTTGAGGTCTGTTCCAGCATGGTAGTGATGGCAATTAACATGCAGGAAACCCAGCATTTAAATTTAGCACTGCAGTGGGCTCATGCTTCACCTCTGAAAGGCTCAGGAAAGGACCATTTGCTGCAGTGTAGGGATGGGGTTGGGGAAGCAGGATGAGCTTCCCTGGCTGTTCCCAGGGCTGCAGCAGCTCTGGGCTGGTTTGATGGGTGCTGCAGGTGCTGCAGTGTCAGCCCTGTCTAGGGAAAAAGGCTGTGGCACTGAGACATCTGTCTGAAGCTGGAGGAATATCAGAATGTTGGTTGGCTTGCATATTCATTACCAGAAACTGGGAGGGATCATTCTTTTGCTTCTTCCTATAGCTCATAAGCCAAGAAAATCCTTTCTTTGCCACGAATGGGTCCTTGAGTATAACTTTTCCCTTTTTCAGTTTTTTTTTGTTGGCATATAGAACTATTGTTATAAAACTTTTACAAAGCTGACATTTAAAAAAAAAATTTAAAATAGCCTTTTTTCTATTTAGAATTGGCATTGTTGCACTTTGATAATAGCAGGGTGGGAAAGCCTTTCCTTCCCTGAGAACATTTTCAGATTGTTTGAAAAAAGCAAAATTATTGCTATTGTTGCAATTATTTAATAACACCAGAAAATTACAACCAGGTCTTGGAACAGAAAAACATTGAAAGATACATATATTTTTTCCTTAAATGCTTTTCCAACATGGTGAAATTCCATCTCTTCTAAGTTTCAAAATCTAAAAACAGATCCAAAGTTGGGTAACTGTTTCAGATCTGTCATAAGTTCAGTCTGATCTTCATTCAGGTATAAGAGGTCATAATGGAAACTTGCCTTCCATAAGCTTTAAGTGTTAAATGGCTGCAGTTTATTTTAGACTAGTTTTGTTCTGATTTTTGAGTATCCTATTTTTAAATATCTTATTCATTGTGCTGTTTTGTGTGTCTGGGAACAAGAGCCCACTTGATTAGGTCAAGTTGCAAAACTGGAACTGATAGACTGTATTTTGTAAGTAAGCTAACAACAATTGTTATGTGAGTAAACAATTTGAGGCAAAGATATATTGCCTTGTCAGATATATTTGTTTTCTATAAACTGTAATTGCAAGCTGCATTGAGCCAGCAAATCTGGAACAGTTTATCACGTGTTACATGTTCTTAATCAAAGCCAAACACTGAAAGCAAGGAAAGTTTTTTCTAGTTCTCTCGAGAATTATTTAATTTACCTTCCAGCCTACTTTTAAATAATAGAGAGCATTTGCATGCAATGCTATAAGGGAAGTTTTCTGTAAATAGGTTTGATGATATAATAGGTTTAATTTAAGAATAAATAACAAGTCTTTTGTATACAAAACTGAGACTTAAGCCCATTTTTGTAAATTAGAGAAATGGGAAAAGTATTTTGTTAGAAAAATGCGTCGTCATTTTGTTCGATAGCTTTTTGATTATTTGGATATAAAAAGGCACCCCATTTATTAGAAACACCAGCTGTTGGCTTCTCAGCCTATGAATGTGTTGACTCTGAATCTTACATTAAATGATCTATGTAAGCTATGATTCTGGCCATATTTTTCAACACAAAAGCAAACTTCAAAATCTTTTTCATAAGATATTTTATTACCAAGAAGTGCAAGTGACTGCCTTGGTCGTGCTTGATGAGGTGTCTGACCCTCAGTATGCTCAGCTTTGGTTTTCCTTTCAAACACAGTAAGTTTGAAGGCATTGATCTTTCTTCTGTTGGATTATTCTTCTGCTGTTTACACATTCAGGCCCTCTCCACAGACAGTCTTTGGTGTTCCCTTGCAAATACTGCCAGCTTCAGAGAAGTTATTGCTAGCAGGAAAAAAAATCCCTTTCATTTTTAAGATCAGCTAATTGGTGTATAATCAGTATACAGTTTACACAAATATGCACAAGAACATACTGCTCAGCCTATTAAGGTTAAAATATGCATGGAACATATGACACCAACTGAAAATGAGACATAAAAAATTAATGGCACAGGAAACTTGAATGTGCAAAATATTTATTCTCTGAGTTTAAATACTGTGTCTGCATATGTAGTGTCTCAGATAAAACACATTTCCTTTAAAAGTATGTTTTTTGTAAATAAGGGTGAAAATTATCCCAGTATTTAGGTAAGCTGCACTGCCCTGGAAGTCAATGCTTTCAGTTTAGAGAGGCAGGAAAAGACACCAGTCTGTGCTGGACATGTGGTTGTGTCTTTTTTTTTTCCTTTTTTTTTTTTTTTTTTTTTTTCCTTTTTTTTCCCCCTGTAAGAAACATTTCAGTGCTGTCTTCTTGGCAAGAGTGGAATGCATGCTCACTCATTCTTTTCAAGCACTATGAGTTAAATTTAAATAATGACTTCAGATATATAAAATCCAGATTTCTTTTCCTGTGTTATGGTCATTTGCTGCCCTGGTATTCAGTTAAGGTTTCATAATCTATCCAGGTTCCAGTATCTTGTGCCAGGGGATCATTTCCTTTCTTGTTATTTACTGTGCAGTGCACGCCCCATCTTTTTTTTTATCCTAATTGCTTACCTTTTCAATTACTCCTTTCTTGTAGTCTTCAAAATGCATGAATGCTGGGCCCTGACTTAGTTTCTGTAATTTTGCATAGTTGGATCTATCTTCTGGTGTGACACAGTAATATCATGAGGCTCTGTGCTGGAACAGCCTGTAGAAAACAGAAGTAGAAATCACTCTAGATTTGATGTGAAGTTCCAGGTTAATTCTATCCTCTGGACATCTGTTTTCCTCAGTGCCTCTCTTCACTCTTAGTGTGTCATCTATTTAGCTCTAGGAATCCTATTTATGGACCATGCTGGGAAACACTGAGCAAAACCACAGCCACTTTATCAAGGAGCTGACTATATACACACCTGTGTGTGTATATATTACGTATGAAACAAGGTAACAGATAACTAAAATAAAAAGACTAATGCAAGAGAAGATGCAATATTTGGGCAGTTGCTAGCAGGATGTTTTCAGGTTTCTTGCAGTCAGAGCACACTTGTTTTAATAAAACGTTTAGATCTGGATCTGCATTTGGTGTCTGGGAGGTCGGTTTGGAGAAAATTTGGACGATGATTTAGAAATTAAATTTATCCTGTTGCATGCTGAACAGGACAGAAGAGGCAGAAGATGACCTTTTCATATGGAGCCTAAAGAGATGTGGGAGAGCAGTCACTGCTAAGCATTCTCAGCAGCTTCCAGATGAAACAGGGAGGTAGTTATGGAAACAGATGTGGGCATCATTTAGTTTTTTGGTTATTTTTATATAAGCTAGACCCAGAATTATATTTGTATCAATGAAAAAACAGAGAATTTTTAAGGAAGAGAGTTAGAGTGAACAAGTAAAGTGGTGGAACGGGGCTACAGGGAGCGTTGACAGAATAAGGAGAAGAAAGTATTTGTGCAAGTAATTTGTATTTATGCACATACCCAAAAATGATGCAAAAATGCTGTTGAGGAGCTATTTAGATAGTGGCAGCTTCTCTTTCATGAACACTGAAAAAAATTTGTCTAATCAGTTAAAGGATTTCTTTCATTTCTAAAAGCTTTGCAATACATTTTACACTCCTGAAGTATAAAATTGCCAGGTATATAATTTATCATTTGTATGAGCCATTTGCGAGCTCACTTTTATCACAATATGTGATAACTCTCCACAAGGTACTAGTCAAGAGCAAACGTCAAACTCAGAAGCAAAACGTTTTTCTATTCAAATTTATATTGAAATCTCCTCTAAAGAATGCAAAACCCAATAAAACATGCTGGTTGTTGAAGTAACAACAGCAATGAAACCTCCTCTTGTCTCAAAACTGTGTTTCCCCATCATAAAAGTGACTGTTGATTTTTCCACAAGTTTCTGCAGAGAAATATGTCCCTGCTGCCAGCAGTTCTCTCCTGCTCAGTGCTGTTGGATAAGTCACTTGGCACCCAGCAAGGCTTTGCTGCCTTTGAGGTCTGTCCCTGACCTTTTGCCTCTGGACTGAGCTGTCTGTCTGTCTCCTTTAGCCTTTCATCTGGGTGCTGTGGGATTTTTGAGAAAAACATGGCTAACTTGATTTGAAAATTAGCAGACCAACCTTTCCCCCCTGTCTCTTCTCACCTGTAATTAAGGAATAACAGAAGATGAGCAGGGTGGTTCACCTGATGCTGAACCTTCGAGCAAGACTTTGGTGTGTCTGTATATTTCCCTGTGCCAGGACACATCTGCCAGCTGTGACAGGACAGCTGGACTTTTGTGGTAGAGACAATGAAAGCATAGAAGAAATGCAGGGATACAGTCCTGGAATACAGAACACAACTCTATCTAGACAGAAAATTTGGGGTCAAGAGAATATACTTTGACTGTGCAAGTTAATATATTTTCCACGAGCTCTGAAACTTCGCAGGTGTACTTTAAACTAGGTCAATAACATTTTTCTTGTTGTTCCTCCAGTTAATCTGGAAGAATTTGTAACTGCTAAGTTAAATATGCCCCTGTAAATACAAATTAAATATATTATATAAATATGCCCCTGCAAGCACACTGACAGGCCAGATCTTTAGAGCTTTTTTACCTTTGCTTGCTTGGGTGGTAGCTGGGATGGTGCTGTGTCGATTTTGAGGAGATGGGAATTGGTGTTAGCCTTTGCTATGGCTGGAACTGGGGCTGTGCAGTTGTTTACATCCTTCTCTCATGGCCTGTAGATAAGAGTAAGCTGTGCTATGTAAGTTACAGCACTAATCAGCATCCTGAGGTAGTTGAGGGCTTCTGGCTCTTGGACAACCATAAAATCCTTTGAATGATTTCTGGGGTTGTAGGTGAGAAGCAGGGCCTGTCAACTGCTCCCTTGGGTGTCCTTCAGATTGCAATGTCATGTAACATAAGTTGAAGGCCTAAATAATTTGGATAAATGATTGATACTAGGATTTCTTCTTTAACCCATTAAGTCCTCCCTTGTTATAAAGATTTTTGGTTGTAGGTGAAAGTTTAATGTAACCATATGCCTTTGTTCTTTTCTTTAAAAAAGCTCCATGCTTGTGCTCTTTGCATTGGCATCAAGTGACTTATTCTGCTGCTGTTGAGTCACTTCAGTGTAGGAAACCTTTTGATTTCTGGCTACTTGGACCAGAAGGAAACTGCAATTATTAAAGACCTTCTTCTTCTGATGGAATGGTGTTTATAAACCCAAGTTGGAACAAACTTCTGCAGAAAGTGGCTAGAATGTACATAGCAAAAAAGAACTGTGGCTGCTGGTAGGAAGGAGCCATCACTGTTTGGGTGGTTTAGGAGAGCTGAGCAGAGCTCTGCTCAGAAGGATGCTGTCCTAGGGACCTCTGTCAGACAGCTTCTTGTGGTGGTTTGGATAGCAGTGTGTGTCTGGGGAGGGGCTTGAACTCTGAATGCATTTTGCAGAGGTATTTTTCACCTGTGCTTTTGCCCTGCTCCCTTTCCCATGTGCATACATGCAATCTCTGGATTTGCTGTTCTCTGCAGGTGGTAACAAACTATGTGAAAGCAATGCCCATAAGGCACGTGGTTCGGGCTCTTTTATGATGTATGATAGATTCTATGAAACATTTTACCTTCAGGAATTGATGCATGCTTTAAAAACAGTCTTCTGAGTAAGTGCCATGACTGGAATGAACTTGTCACTGCATTCACTTCAATTACTTTTCACACACTATGTGAAATACTTTGGTTCAGCAGGTTAAAAGCTCCTGAAATTAGGGAAATTGCTTTGCTGTAACTAGATTTGAAAAACACATGGAGGTATCAGACAGTGTTGACAATGCATGACCTGGATTATCCTGAGTAAGATGGCAGTTTTATCTATTTAGGATTTCAGTTTTCAAATTCTTGTATTATGTAGGTGCAGTAACTTAAATAACAAGATAATTTGCCTGCAAAGGTGTATTTCTTGTTTCCACTGGTATGAAGTTTCCCAGATTTTATTCATTGAGTACTTCATACATATTTTATCTTATTTCAGAATTTTCTTCTTTGCAGTCTACCCTACCATTATCAAGGTGCACACAGCATGGGACATTGTGCTGTTGTTAGTCGTGTGTTGTGATGGGTAGTACCGTTTACCCTATTTTTTATGATTATGTCACTGTTTTCTAATGTTATTTCACAGTTAAGATACACCAGTCGTTTGCATTAGTTCTTATTCTATATCTTTTTGCATTCCCTTTTCAATTATAAATACATGTTTGTGCCTGTTCCTTTCTTGCTGTTAATTTGTAGAATCATCCTCTATAAAAATTCAAAGCATGCTGCTGATGATGGTTAGTTTCCAAGCTCATTGGTAGGGTGGTTGTATTTGACAAGGGAGTGAAATGTGGAAGTGCTGACAAGTGGCTGATGGCTTATTCTTGGCCCCAGGCACAGGATTGCGATATGAAAGATTATTATTATCTGTCACACAGCAAGAGCTGTTATTTCCTAACTTCGGCTCCGACTTTATTTAGAAACAGCAGTGGAGGCTGGGCAGAGTTCCTCATGGTGAGAAGCAGCTCTCTGCAGATGCCCAAATTAGCTGGGAATGGTTGTTGGAGTCAGCAGGGGTGTAGTGCCACTGTCTGGGCTGCATTGCTCTGTTGAAGGCTCTCTTGCTGTAACTGCAGCATCTTCTGTGGCTGCATGTTTGTTCATCTGCTATTCTGTTCACAGACTTCCAGAGAGCATTGGCACCACTGTGACAGCCCAGGATATATCTGCTTTCCCCCAAGAAATACTTGGCTGCTCCAGAATCTGCTTCTGATATTGTTTTGTCTAAGGACCAGATTTTACCAGCTCTCTACCCAGAGAGCACTCAGCCTAGCACTGAAAGTACTCTACTATGGCAATTCACAGATAAATACCACACTATTTTGACTTTCCATGAACTCTGTTCATCATAATACTGTTATTTCAAGCACAATTTGTTAATACATTTTTTCATTGTATTACGATAATATTTTTATTAATGATGTGTCCAAGCCATTGTTAAGACCTTTTTTAGGGTTTCAAGCATTTATTTTGTATTTCCGAGCTGGTTGTCTTGTCCTGTACTAGCATGTTTCTTTACTATACGTTTAGTACCAGATGTACCTTGTGCTGGCTTCTGTTAGACTCCTGCTAGATTCCAGATGTCCCTCATCTGTAGAGTCTGGTATCTAGCTCTGTAAAAGCTGCAAGATGCAGTGTCAGCCGTTTTTGCTTCATTTTGCAACTGCAATCATAAGACTTGGTGTTTTTCAGACCTAGGAATTCTGTTAGACTACTGACTCAGCATCATGTTATCCTAAATTACAAGGGTCACAGTTACTTCTGGGAATTCATAAGAGGTCAGGAAGTCTCTAGGAAATTGTTTAAATTAAAAAAGGTCCAGTGACCTTAGGAAAACCAAAAGATTCAGTCACATGTGTGACAGTTGTGGGGCAGATAGAGTACTGGAAAATGAAAGTAACAAATGTTTAGTTTGAGACTGTAGTTTCATGAAGATGTTTAGCTTGCATTGCCACTAAAAAAAGAGTAATTTTTTTTCCTTTTTAGTTCTTCCTATGTTCTGGTAAAAATATTTGGCTACAACTAGATGAGAAGAATGATCATGGTTAGCATTAAACTAGCAAGAGAAAAGGCCTGCTTTTAATAGCAGGCTTGTTCCTTGCCTACCTCCTCATATTGCTTCACAAACACTTGATCTGACAGGATGGCAAGGAGTGTTGCAGGACTTGCAAGAGCAGAAGGATCAGCAGCACTTTTTATTTCGTTGCAGGTGAAAATAATTCCAAAAGTTCAATGAGAGAGTGATGGTTTTACAAACTTTTTAAAAGCTGCTTCATAGTCATTCAATTAAATCAACGGCTGAAGAAAATTGCTGTCTTCTTAGTTTCCATAGTGAATGTTGCTCTTCACTTTTCTCTTGTGTTGGGAAGGTACAAGCATTGGCCATTGTCCAGAAAAGCCATCACTGCAGTTGCACACAGAGTTCTTCTTATGCAGACGCCTTCTCGCCTGCCAATTCTACATCTTGTAACCACAGAACAGTTTTGGAGATGGATTTCATTACTGACACAGCTGATTTGAGTCAGAGGCCTATTAATTTACAGCTTTTAAGTTTGAGGAAGTAACTTCTCATTCATGTAGCAGGAGTAATGGAAAAGACAAGAGGAACTTAACAGTTATTTTTAGGAAAAGATAATGTTTATCTCAGCAAAACTGAAAACGTTGTTGAGACATTACTAACTTGAAACCTAGACAGTTGTGGTTTTGCTCTTCCATAATTATTTTAATGTGAAGGAATTTCTCTTAATGCATACTCTATAGCCCTATCAGCTCCAGTAGTCTCCACATACATTTTTATAGCTATACAAATTGGTATTTTCCTATGTGGTGTATGAAAAAAACACTAAAAAGCTGGAATCAATAAAGCCAGAAAAATAGTAAGCCTGATAATGTGCTTTCAAATGTACAAAGAACATTCTGAGCACTTTCACAAATAAAAGTAATATTATCAAACAAATGCATCAGCATAAGAGCTGACAATAGTTTTGTAGCAGACTATGATTCAGAAGAAGAAAGTAGTGAAGGGTGTACAGATGCCATTAAAAAGGCTACTAAGTTGGTCAGGTTTGAAACCAGCCTGCTTGCCTTGCCTTGCCTGGCATCTGGAAAGTGTGGAAATCTCCTGTCTAAGGAAAACAGAACACAAAATGAAAGGGATAGTAAACCGTAAGGAGTTGCTTGATTCAATATGGAGAGCTTTAGCACTTTGCTTAACATGATGCTAAGGAATCTTAGGCAGAGTTCTGGTGCAAATTTTGGGTGGTGGCCAAGTGCTTTGGCCTGGGGATAGAAGTAGTGTAATTCTGCTGTGGAGGGAGAAAAGACAAAGATTAAGTGAAGTTTTGGTGGCAGGGTCAGTAGGGGATCTTGCGTGCAGTTGCATCCTTGGGTAGAATTAGGAGAGCTGTGAGCCGGACTCCAGGAGTTTGTTAATTTGGCAGGAAGTTTCATCCTCAGATCAGAACTGACATGAAGTCATCCCTACTCACAGCGTGTTGTCAGAAGTGGGAATGGCTGTGGGCCTAGAGGCAGAGCCAAAGAATATTGAGGTGAAGAGTCATGCAAGTATGACATGCCCAGATGTATCGTGGAGCGGGGAAATCTGCGTTAGCTACTGCATGAGGGACTTGCAGCAAACAAAGCAGCAGTGGTTTTTGACATGACGTTCTGTACAGCTTAGGAGCTGGCATTTGGTACAGTGTATTAAGATTGGGTTACTTCTCTACAGAAGCCTTTCAGTGTCTAATTTAAAATCCATGAAAACTAGCAAAAAGCTGAAAATACAAGGTAAGTAAACATCCCTAGAAAGGTGGTTCACAATAGATCCCTTGAACAGGAAACAGAATGTTTAGTTTGTTCATCACTTGCTATTTTGAGATTTATGGGAATTAAAAGGCAGACAAGCTTTTATTATAAAGACTGAAAACCCAACCAGCACGTGTTCTGCAGTCAGGCTGTAGGCAGTTCTGTGCCAAAAACTGGGTAAACAAGTGTGAACTGACCATTTCCAGAAGCAGGCAGCGTGGTTAAAATCCAGCACAAGGGTTTGTTTGAATTAAGCCTTTGCTGTGTTTTGGGGCTTCCCCACCATTTGTGTTGTGAAATTCACTGCTTGATGCAAGAGTGACACACTGCTCAAGTAGTTATTTGAAGTTAATGTTTAGAAACATAAGGTACATTATGTTTGGGACAAAAAAAATATTTATTGTGGAACTAGACCACTTTCTGGCAATCTGCAGTGTAAAGGAGACAGATCTTTAGTAGCTATTTCATTATGTATTAAAAATTGTATTAGATTTTCAGCTCTTCAGTGTAAACACTGGACCTAACACAGAGAAACTACTACTACACTGAAGGGTGTTGTTTTCAAAAAGCAGACAACGGATTAGTGTACAATATACAAAACTATGAGGATTTTATTTTCTTCCTTATTCTTGTTTTTCAAATCCAAAAATGTATTGTGGGAGACAGAACTGCTTTTGAAATAAAATTTTAACTAAGACCTTGAAGAAGAAAAGACAAATCTGTCATAAAGAGATTCTTTGTAAATGCCATACATCTTAATGAAAACTTAATTGTTAAGGTCCTGTAGGAAATGTATTATAAATCTTATTTCACGATATGAAGGTTCTGATGTCGTTTTCTGAATACACAAATACTGGTTTGCATATGAGAGAAGAGTCCTTGAAATCATGACAGCAAAGACACCGTTGTGCTGTGACATTCTGGAGGCCTTTGCTTCTAGGAGTTTTATTCTAATTTCCTAATGGAACAAATATTTTTTAAATAGCATCTGTTTATTTGCCCTATTCCCCTTGATTTTTCTGAACCCTCTTCATGACATCAGCTAGAGTTGGCAAAAGAGTAGAGGTCTTTAATATATTTATAGGAACATAATAGTTCTTTTAAATTGAAAGCAGAATAGGGGAATTAGTGCTTCTAACTGAATGCAAACCTCAGTTCTGAGAGGCAACAAGCAGTGGCCAAGCCCCACAGGTGTGCTGGCCAGTCAGTACCTGTGCTGCTCTGAAGCAGTCCCAGCATCTACTATCCCACTTTCCCAGCTGTGCAGGTGTGGGATACAAGTGGCAGCTGGGGCAAGATGTGGTGGGAGCAGGTTGAGGTGATTAGAAGGCACCGGGTGCAAATCTATGGATCTCGAAGCTTCATTAATTCTGCTGTTCATGAAAGAATTATTAGATGCCATTGGATGCCATGTTCATACAAAGATGAAATAATAACATCGAGGTGTACATAGAAGTTTCACATATTTCTAGGCAGACAAAACAATTATTTTTTTCACTCGCCTTATGTCACTTTTGTCAAAATAAAATGAGGAGCAAAAATGAGGAAGTTTATCTTCCTGATTTCTCTTTGAGGATAAAAATAAACATTGGTCCTGGAGTATTTTTATTACAATGATGAAGGTTTCATTTCATCTTTTATTTCAGCAATTTAACGAAAGTCTTACCAGGAAAGAAGAAAGAGACAAAAGGGAAGTACTAAAGAAGTGCTGTCTGCAGCTCCCTAGTGAAATGCCAGTCCTCATAGCTACAGTTCTAGTACTTGCTTTCTTATCCCAAGTGGCATTTGCTGCAGATAAGATCCTAAGGGAGTTTGGCTCAGTCTGGCAAGCTGAAGGATGGGTTATACTAACACGTGGTTTGTAAACAAGGAAAGGCATCAAATATATGAAATTGGATTTCTGTGGGTTTGCTGACAGCTCACACCTGGTTGCAGTAATAAACTCTGCTCTTGGCATCTTTACTGTCACAGGCTGACTCAGAGGAAGGAGAAATTTGGGAAGCTTGGCTGGATTTTAGCAATAAAGCTGTAGACAAGAAAGATTAATCACAGAGAAATAATACAGTCATGGGGCATAAGAATTTTAAGGAATAGCCTTAAAATAGGGTGACAGCATAGCTCAGGTTGGAAGGCACCTCTGGAAGTTGTCCAGGTCAGTCCTCTGCTCAAGCAGGGACAGCTAAAGCCAGTTGCCCAGAATCGTGTTCAGTTGGGTTTTGAGGATCTCCAAGGAGAGAGACTCCTTAGCCTCTCTGGGCAACCTGCACCAATGTTTGATAACCCACACAGTAAGAAAACATAAACAAAACAACAACAAAATTTTAGAAAAATGTTAGCTGTATTCCATTAACCAGAGATCCTGGTCCAGTCCTAGTCCATCAAAATCACTACTTTCCTACCTTTCTGGCTGCTGACCAAATAGAAAGATACAGTACAGACAGGAGCTTGTAGTCTTGAATGCTCAGGGTACAAGTTGTAAGTTCTTGCAGACTGAAGCCACACTGTTCCATGCTAGTTTCTTGAAATGCAAACTTACTACTCTGTATTTACTAAAAATGTTGTTGTGCTTGGGAAAAGAAAGGACAGGATAAGAAGATATCAGGAAAGGCTGAGGGGAATGTGTTATGGATGGGATGACAGCACAGGTGAAAAGGTTAGCAGGAATAAATGATGCCCATAGAGTCCATTAGCCCATGCAAGAAGACTCAAAGCTCCAAGCTGTGTTGTTATATTGCAGTGTCAAGCACTGCTGCAGTGTGTCTTCCTCTCTTGCCAGTGCTCTCGTATTAGAGGAGCAGTTCAAGCACAGATGGCTCAGGTAACTGCCCTGGGCTGGCCTCAGGAATGCATTGCATCCTTTAACTGGTAACTTCAAACACAGAAGCTTTTAGAGCTTTATATATATTTCTTTTAACACCACACAGCTTCATGCTGGACAGTACTGAAACAATTTAATTTTCAGATGCCTGTCTTGAAAAATTTACTTGGGTGGTTGTGCTATCAGTCCTTTATTTCTCACTTTCATAGCACAATGGTCATTTAAAACATTTATGTAGACCAAATAATAAAGTGATGAGAAATCTGAGTATGTGCAGGGTGACTAAAAGGTAAATCCAGCCCTGGAAGTAGGAGCAGGTGGCATGAGTAGAAGAAAAAAAACCAACATGTATTTAAAATTGGAAGATAACAGTGATGCCTTTTATAAAGAAGCTGTTCCTGTATCACTTGAAATCAGCAGAGAATCAGTCAGAGGAGAGAAGGCAGATGATAAATGATTCATTTGCTTGCCTCCTCCTTGAGATTGCTTTCTTTGCCAGCTTGAGTTAACAGATGTCTTAAAGATTATGAATTCACAGGAAAATAATGCAAGACAATGGGCAGCCAAGACAGTATTCTGATAGTCTAAATATTTTGTTCTCCATATTTTATCAGCTACTGAACCTCAAAATCTAGAAAAGCTCTTGTATTAAGGAAGGACTTTGCTCACAAACACTTTGGTTCAATGAGGCTTTGGATGAGAAGTGGTTCTTCTGTATTTGAACTACGATCTCTTTTGTTCATTGTGATCCAGCCTTTAGTTACAGGCAAGTCAGCTGGGCCTGGGGAAACATGAAGACTGATTTTCTGTTGTGCTGTACATCAAATAAAGTCTTTTTGCAGAACTTTGTGATCATTGGTGAGAATTACTTTCAAAGGACACTTGTCTTTAATGGTATGAAATCTTTCAAGGTTAATTCAGTGCAGTTTGTTTTCAGCTTCAGTAGGGCATCATTTCTCTGCAGCCACTATTCACTAGGTGAGATTCTTGCCTTAATATGCTAATCCCTTTAGAGATTGGGAATTCCACCACCCGTCTGTATTGAAGATGCTAAAGAATACTTTAAGAATACTTAGACTTGTTACAACAAAACTTCTGCAACCCAAAACAAACATGACAGTGTATTCTTTGTGGGTTTCTACATTGAAAATACGCTGCATTTAAAGTACCAGAAACAGAGTAAGACGTGAAGTAATTATTCTGACTCAAAAGGGGTTACTTGTATACTCCCTCTTTAATAAAAAGGCTAGATACATTGGTGAATATTTTATCATTTCTGTGTATCTCTGTGCTAACTGAAGTGAAAAGTGAAGGATGAAGGGCTCTGAAGTGGCTGCCAATACTGTGCACTGTAAAAGTACAAGGGGCTGTGTTTGCAGAGTCACTCCCTGCTTGTCTACAAGCACATGTGTGGCCATGAAGCACTAAGATCTGTACTGCAGTGTTGGTCTGCAGTGAGATGGACTCTGTCTCTGTCTTCCTCTGTTTCCACACACAAATTTGGCTTTGTTCACTAGGCCATGTGGAGTTCAGAGGTCCTTTACATGCATACATATCCACTGCAAATTGATTTACAAGAGCATGTTTACACTCAGTGAAGGCCAAATGGTCATCAGATTTACTGTCATTCCAGCTCTGGGTTCAACTTCATCAGTAGGAAAAGGATATGAAAGAGTGCTGTGTTTGCTTTTGCCTGTTGCTACAGAGTCATCATCTTACCTTAGTGCACTCTTTTTTAAGTATAAATGCTTTCTTTGTCTTTACAAAATGTTGTTTAAATTGTAGTTTTAGTGCAGACTTCATCTCTCTTACTGGGTTGTAAGATACTGAATATCTGTGAACACCACAAAATAATAAAACAAGTGAAGTAAGTGGTCTAAGAGCACTTTTTACTCCAAGAAAAAAAGAAAAATAAAGTTAAGTAATAAGTTACTTAAAGGGCTATTTCTGTAAATAAAAAAGTATGAATCATCTCAGATGCAACTAAATTATCAGATACTCTGCTTGCTTCATCATGTCGTCAAAGGCAAAAGATAGTGAATTACGTAAAGCCTTAAAAAAACTTATCAGTCTTTCCTTGCAGCATAAAGATATCAAGTATGTTTTGTGAGGTGCTTGATTGGAATTTTGTCTGAGATATGAAGTCATAGATTTGCTTTTGTTATTTTTCCCTCTTAGGTGTTGCTAGATGCTTAAATAAAGTTTTCTATATTACTGGATTTTGTTACTCCCTGGATTTCAATAATGTAAGCAGCACACACTTTATTGTGAGAACAGCCAGTATTCACATTAGTTCCCAGGTGTTGGCTTTTGTGACATATTTAGACTGATATTAGTAGATGATTTAATATTTACAGATGACTGTATCAGGATATGGTGTAGCTCATAGTAAGTCTGTAAGCAAACATGCTGCTGCTATTCACGGCATACAGAATAATTCTAGCCCTGAGGACAAATATGAGTGTTAGCCTGGAAGTGGAAGTTGTCTGTGGCTGCAGCTGTGCTCTGGGAGTGCAGCTGAATGCAAGGCATGGCTGGGAGGTGGCTGGGAAACGTCACTTGAAATTCCTTGTTCATTTAAGGGCTGCCAATGGAAGCTGCATGCACCTGTTTTCCTTCTCCAAACAGCACCATAGCTCAATCAGAAAAAGCTGAATAATCTTTGATCTTTTTAAAGCAAGATTTTAGTGGATAATTGTACCCAAAGGAGTGATGAACAGCACGTGACAAAAGGGCTGTAAAAAGTGTTGATGCTGTAGTACTGCTGGAGTCCTTGACTGCTGTCTTACCTGTTAGCATGTCATATTTCAATTGCTTTCCTGTTTCCCTTTATGTCATGAAGCTTCCTTGGGTAAGGCTGTTTCTAGTATTTTAGCTTCAACATCTGAAGAGGGGTGTGGTGACACCTCAGAGGGTTTTTGGGCCTCTGGATAAGAGTGAACACCATATGGAGACATGGCAGTGCTTCCAGTGACTAATGGAGCAATTGTCAAGTTTGACTATTGCATTTTGTGTAATAAATATGAAAATCTTTTAAAGTCATGAATGATCAGTGGACTGAGATTGCAGCAAGGTTTTTATAAAAGCTTATGTGTGCATAGTGCTTAAATGAAAAGCATCTCTAAATCTTCTTTCAAATTGATGGAATAAAATTGTAGGCTGATTATGCATATCTGTGACCCTATATACAGCTGGAAAATAAGGTTACACCTATGACTGTTGTTATCCTACTGTCTTAATTTGTATGTTGAATAATATTAATACAGAACAGGAAATATGTTGCTGGAAAAGTATGTAGTAGTTGTAAATCTTGTGGATAATAAAGAACTAGGAGTATATTACAAAAAATGGTATGCATTTATTTTTTCATACCTTTGTAGTGGTTACTTTTAGTTATGGACAAGAAGTTACAGGAGAATGTTTTATTGTACTGACATTTTTAAGCACTATGATTGATACAGGTATCCCTCAAACTCACTCCTGTAATTTCCTGCCCTGATAAATAGACTGTGTTTGCAAAACACATCCAAACATCCTTGTTGTTCTAAATTGGTTTAGTTCATTATTGTAAAGACAAAAATGCATCCCTGCAGGACTTAAGGGGCATTTTTGTTTAGGCAGGAAAAAAGAATAGCTAAGGAAGCAATGAGAAAAGAACTGGGCAAGAAGGGTGTTGTATAGTTGTGAAAAAGTGTTTAAGTACATTGGACCCATTATTGGGCCACTTTGGATCAGTAGCTTTTCTTGAGGTTGTAAGGTGTTCCATGGTTTTGGTTTTCTATTTTTTCTGGATTCATGCTGTTGGTTTAGCATTAATGATTGCAGTCAAGGAAATCTCTTACAATCAGGGCTATAAACCTTTGAATGTTCTTAGGAGCAGAGGATTTTGAGCTATAAAGTCTGCTTTCCATGAGAACTAAGGCTACAAGGCAGTGGTGATGGAATTGAATGTTATACCTTTTGACATTTTTTATTAAACACCCTCTTGATAAATTACAGCTTTTTGAATGTGTTAAAATCTTTTCAAAAAAGTAAAAGGAAGAAGACCAAAAAGCATGATTTGTTTGTGGCATCTTTTGAAAATGACACTATATTAAAAAAACTAAATTGCTGGCAGCCTTCTTACTTATTTAAGAACCATCACTCTTAATGTTTCATTAGTTTAGTAAAAATGAATGCTTATAAATGTCACAGAGACTTGTTTAACTGATGAGAGCAACTAAAAATATATGGGAAAATTTCTGTGGCATTCTGAGTTTTTCATGACCAAAAAACTAAAGATGCTGCAGAGCTGGCTAGATGCAGGTATTGCAAAACTCTGCCTCTTCTTCTTTCTCCAACCTTTCCTGAGGCGACTTTTTCTCTCTGCACTGTATATGTAGGCTGACTTCCCAAAACAGTCTTTTGTTTATTTTTTTCCTTTTGTTGCTCAGTTTTGGAGGATAGTGGTACACATCTGATCTGCCTGATACAGAAATATTTCTCCTCTACTTGAGGAGGGAACTATCCTGTGTGGATTCTGTGCCAATGTTAATTTTTGAAGCTGTGGGACAAAGAATATTAATTTTCCCTTTCATTACTGAGATACCTTTAAGGAAACCTACCTTCTGCTCAGCCATCACAGAGCTAATGGTGCTGGGGTGGTAGAGGCCAGCAGCAGCAAGAATAATTGATTTATTTCAGTTTATTTGTTTATTGCTGTTCTGACCATATATTCCTGTGTTCTTGTGCAATCCTCAAATACTAAAGTATAGCATCACGTGCCCTTTAAGACAGCAGGCTATTTTGGATTACAGAGTTTTCATGATGGTAGCTGAGAAATAATAACAAATCTTAACACGAGGAGTGCAGCTGAGGGCTCCTCCTGGGTCTTTTTTCCTCCTGGCAGAGCTGAAGGACAGGTAGTTGTATAACCCTGCATGCTGAGCTGGAGCAGCAGCCCAGAGAGGAATCCTGCCAAAGCTCTGCTCTCCACAAGGCTTTGAAATGTCAGGGCTTAATTGCCACGGGAGACACATGGCTGAGTGCTCCTGCCTGAGCAGGCTCAGAGTGTGCATTGCAGAACAAAACCCTTAGCCCACACTGGGTGAGACATTTCCCCAGTTGATCAGGGCATCTCTGAACTCCCTAGTGTTAGCTTTCTGGAGTTTAGGATTTGTCTGGGCTTATATTTCAAGGCAATTAATGTAGTTTCCTAGGCTTTAGGAGCACTGCTGTACTGGAAAGTGAACTGTCTGTTGTTTGTGGATGTGTTACTAATTTTTGTTTAATTTTGTTGCCTTTAATGGCAAAATGAACAGTTTGTACAGATGTTCTAGAGGAAAACAAAATTCTAGATTAAAAATCTGACTGATTTCCTAGATGCCAAGTATAAAAAACAGTTTTGGTTTTTGTTAAGAGTTGTTGATTTATTGCATGTGTTCATTTTGTAATAGCTCTCATGAGTGTATTTTCTGCAAAGCAGAAAACTCAGTGCTGTATTTTTTGCATTTTTTCAGCATTCCTTGATGCCTTTATTTAATGTATGTTGTTACCTGTTGGAGTGAAAATAAAATGTTGACAATGGTGGGTTTTTTCCTCTGCTAAGAGAGACTTATTTGAAACTGATCTAACAGAGACCAGAGTAAGATCTGCAATGTAATGTCATTACAGAGAGATTGAAAGCCTGTTGAAAAGCATGGATACTGTGGTATCTTAAAATGAAGTAGCACAGTTGTTAGCAGTCTTTAGGAAAAAGTCAGACTTTTTAAAGGTTTTTGGGAATTTTACTCTTCAGTTAAGTTGGCCAGAAGTCAACTTCAAGAAAGCAAGCTGATACTATAAAGCTAATACTTTTGGAGATTACTGTGTAGGAATCCATGTGGTTTAGTCTAAGTATCTTTGTTATAGTGAGGAGAACATCACAAAAACTGAATATGCATAGTGTTTTTGCAATTTAGAGCTATTTTATGTCATTTACTGTATGTTTGAAGTGCTGATGTGCACAAGCAGTTTAAGCTATGTGAATTATGTGATGGAACATACAAGAAGTGGCAAAGATACAACAGTAACTCATGTTTGCTTTTGGTTTATTCAGATATTTTCTCTAGAGATCAATACAAAAAAAGCAACAAAGACCCAAGTAGTTGGCCACTATCTCAGAATTTAGCTAAGGGAATAAATTTTTTGGGATCTTCCCATGATAACATGATGTGCAATGAGAATGGAAAGAGAAAAGGCCTGTTTGGAAATATTGTTGTGTTTCTGTTCTTGCATTTTTAAACTTGATCTGTCATCCAAGAAAGAATATTTCAGGTTTATATATATTGTTTCTTCTTCTTTAGGAAAGCTAATTTATTGCTACATATATCTATTGTCTGCACTATTTCTTAAAGCTCCTTATACAGTCATTTCATAAGAACTTTACACTAACCAGTGTAACAAACATATTCTGTAATGTTTCCTCCCAAGTCTTCTGAATATGAGAGAAGAAACCAAATGTGGAGATAAGTGCAAGACCTTATGTTGGCTAATGGGTCCCCTCATGTCCACAGGCCCGAGTTACAGAAGGAACAGTGGGGAACACCAGGGCCAGGCAGTGGGACCTAGTGCATGTGACAGTAAACAAAGTCCCAAAGTTACAGGTGACCAGGGAAGCCACTGAGTTAAAATATGCCTTGGCTTGCCCTGGACAGAAGCATTTACTGCTTCTTGGAATGCTTGTGAAAAGCAGCACAGGAGAGCAACAAATTGTTATTGTTGAGAATGGGCAGGAGAATGTGTAATCTGGGAAAAGCTGTTGGCTGCTGTAAAAGCCCCTCTTGCTGCCACAAAATACTTTTGCATCTCTGGAAACAGGTGGGAAGCTGAGTGTGCTTGTCCAGCATTTACCAGGACTGTGTAACTGCTCTTGAAGAGTAGTTTAAAAAAGCTTGTCTGAAACCCTGTCACTAAGTTCCCGTTTTATCTTGTGATGGATTGTTTCACCAGTAATGCTCACCCAAAATAATTATTTAAATGATGAAGTTTAGGAGGTACAGGTACTAGAATTAGTAGATTTGATAAACAATCACATTCAGTTCTGCATGTGATTGAGTTTAATATTCAGTTTAACACTGTATTTTACACTTTCTTTCTAAAAGATAGATTACAAAGTATGTAGCCTGCATGCAAAGTCCTAGGGCTCCTGTTAGAGCTTGGAGTTGCTTTGTCTGATTTGCTGGTGGTTATTTAACTGCATTCTTGATTAAGTTTCTATTCCATTTATGTGCGTTTTAAAATTTTCAGATCAGGAAAGAAAAAAAAATTGGCAGCGTATGGTTAAACTGTGGAAGTGTCTTTTGAGTTTATTTACAGTTATTTATCTAATGTTTCCTTCTGCTTTGGGTTAGGCTTAAGTGATGATCTCAGCCTCACTAGTGTTGTAGTTCTGCCTGTCACACGCACGAGCCTGGCTCCAGCTGTGGCATATGGAATTAACTTCTTAGTTAATTTATTATTTTCTCCTAAAAGCTTTTGACCACTGGTACTACATTTTTGCTGTAAGTTGCTTCAGTTAATTACTGCTGTTATGCAAAAGAATTTATACCCATTAAAAGGCCTGATTACTGCTGCATGTTTTTAACAAAAGAATAAATTAATTGAACAATGAGACTAGCTGTTATTCTGACAGTGCCTCTGTGTTAAAATTCGATGGTGTTAAAAAAAGGTGTCTTCCAGGCTTTCAGGTTCCTCACAGACAAATCTTGGCCATAAAATCCAGAGCAGCAGCCAGATGGCTGAAACTTGGAAGTGTTGCTGTGGAGTCTAGCAAGAGAAAACACCCCTGGGTAACAGTAGAACATGAACACACTCAGAGTAATACATTACTAGCAGTGATGCCATACTGCATTGTGCCTTAATTGTGCTTAATGGAGTCCTGCAGTCTCTGTGATTTCGCTGCACATGTCAAAGCAGGATAATTCCCAGTTCATCTGCCTGTAGAAAAATACAGCAGCTTTACATAACCCATTTGAGAGAGTACTGGAAGCACCTCAGATATTCTGTCTCCCCCTCACCTCCTTCAGTTTATCTTTCTCTTCTCTGCTATATTAATGTCACAAATTCAAACCAGATCAAAAAACCCAAACTAAACAACCCCTTCCCATAAACACATCCCCACCCCCAATATATATTTCCCCACCCAATATTCCCTCCCACCTTAGTTCTGTTTTCTGCTAGAAGAGAAGAGACCTCAGCAGGTGCTTTTGTCATCCATCCAAAGCCATTCAGCTTTTTACAGCATCTGGGTGATGAGAGAATTGGAATTGGCATGTCAAATCTCAGGTCAGAATTACAGTGCTAAAGTCTTCCAGGAAAAGAAGGAAAGAAGAACTTGACCATTCTGGTGCCTTCTAAAATCAGAATTGTATTTTTGCTAGTGGGTGGGTAAAAGAGGATGGAGTCCTTGTGTTGTGGAAGATAGTGACAGAGTCCACATTGGAATTTAGTATGACTAAGACTGTATCTGAAGTCTTAAATTCTATCTTCAATACACTTAAAGCAATTTAAAAAGTTAATATTTTTTATACTGTTTGCTCTTAATTAGGTAGTTTTCTCAAAAGCATCTAACTTTTGGAAGGAAATTTCCAGTCCTACCTTTTTTCTTAAAATGTGCATTTTAATTCACACAGTTGTCATATTTTACTTCTGCTTCTTGGTGGAAACGAATTGGTTAAAACAAAGGAGGAAAACTCATTTGAGAGTGTTCCCCTTTAAATTGTCTTAAGCCTAGACCAAAATACAATTATTTAAAAAAACAAAAAGGTGATACAGTAACCACCAAGGCTGGCTGTGCAAAGCAGCTGTACCATTAAAATCTATACACCTATATGTGTATAAGTCATCTTGAGTTATGCAATAGTTGCCTTTTGTCTTTTTGCACATTAAATTCAGAACTGCTTTCTAGCTGAATCATATCACAGCTCAGCTTGTCTAGCCAGGAGACACTGAACTGAACCAGTTTCCCTCATTTACAGATATAGCTCTAAAGACAGAAGAATCAAAAGTCAGACTGAGACTAATGTGCAGGAAAATCTGAAATAGAAGACAGGAAATTTCTTCAACTTGTTGTTTTTGTCCTTATAGAGTGACAGGATAGGCTACACAGACATTGGCATCAGTGAAAATTAGACTCTACAGAAACCACCACTCACACATGCACACATTTGTATAAATGTCTGTTTCATGACAGAGGTTTTAAGGTTTTTTTTAAAAAGGAAAAGGTATTTTGGATTTGAGAATTCCAGTTGACTTTGAAATAGTTTACTTTCTATCTATTTTGCTGTTGCTGCACTTTTCAGCTGATCATGAGCTGTCAGTTTGTGACCTTTCCTGGGTCTGATGGCAGCAGGTAAGTGCCAGTGTAATTTTTTGTGTAGCATTGCCTCAGCTTTTGCTGCCCCTTAAAAAGGTAAGCATTGAACACCAATGTGTTGTCATTGCTCCTTTTTTTGTCTTCGTTGCTAATGCCAGAGGAGCATTTGGTTGTATGGAAATTATGCTCTCTTTGCATGTTTACAGCTGGAGGAAACCCCTTTGTGGTCTCCTGCCTGTGGTCCAGAGGCAAAACCATCATTTTAAAGATCCGAACAAACAGGGCTTTGAAACAAATTAGATTTGTGCCCTAAAAGACTTTGTTTCAAACTTCTAAATACAAGCTAATTCCTTTTTCCATTTGACCTAACTTTAGACCTTTAAAAGTTAGCCTGTTCTAGCCACACCAGTAGAAAAAGGGCTGTAGAACTCTTCACACATCTCATGTTCTTCTCAAGTGCACCAAGCATTAGCATTCACATAGGGACCATCAGCACCTTCTCCTTAAAACCAAAGGTATTCACCCCTGGGTCTGCTGTCTTGCATTAGATCAGAGAGAACAACCAATTGGTACATAGAATCTGTGTCTCTTGCTGGCTAGCTACCCCTCACTTAGGTATTTCTTTAGATAAAAATTTGGAAGGAGAGGGGAGAGCAGTGAGAAAACCATGAGATGAATGGAGATAAATGCAGACTTTCACTACATTTTTTATACAGTAATAAAATAACTTTATGGATTGAGAGGGGAAAGGATTCATGCATTTGTATTATTAACATCCAGAATTGTGTTTATATCTTATTCTCAAAAATATTCTCCAAAGAGTCACACGATATTCATTATTAAATAGGATGACAACTGTCATCTGTCACATCAGGCAACGTCAGCAACATCAGTTGCTACTTGATGTTAGAGATCATAGTGGGAATGCTGTTTTTAAGGGAAATATCCAGCCTCTCTTGCACAATGAAAGAAGCCCTCAGTATAGGGGGTATTTATTACATTTAAGTTGTTTGGAATGCAGCTGTGTAAAGGTGTCAGTTTAAGACCATTTTTGTTTAGATGGTGAAGAATGAGCAGGCATCTGTAGGTGGAAAAAAGAGCTAATTTGAGTGAGTTTGGTTACACTGCATAAAGGTATCAGTTTTAACATTCAAAAAACTGACACTCTTGCAGGATTGCAGTGGCTGTGAAAAATATTGTCAGAAAGCTAAAATCAATGGATTCCTTTCTTTAGCTTCAGTTAATAGATTAGGGGGAAAAAAACTGTAACTTTTTTTTATCACTGTTCACTTTAGAGCAAGATTGTTAAGAGATGTTGCAGAACAAAAAATATACTGACCATAAAATCTACTTCTGTAATTTAATTTCAGACAGACCATGCTTGGAAAGTGTTTATACTTTCAACTTTGGTGTATATTGAGAGTGTTTAACAGTTAAGAGAAATAGCATAAGAGAAAGTACATTTACTTGTGTAGAGTGCCTGTGTATATTTGTGTGGATACATGCATATAAATTATATGAAATAGCGTGGTTTATACAATGCACACCTTCTAGAGAAGAGAGAATAGTCAGGGACTTCTGTGTTTTGGATAAATTCTCTCTTCCTACCTTCTGCCCCTCTGCATGATTCCAACACAGTCATGATTCATATGAGCAAGTTCTACTTCAGCTAACAAAGGCTAAGCAGCCAGCTTAGCAATTTAATTTAGGGAAGCTGTCTCATCTCATACAACTATAATTACATGTAAGCCAGCAGAGCTGGCAAACGAACCTCTGGAACAGAGTATTTTCACTTATCTCTCTTAAAACTCTGAAGGCAGAAGTGTCAAGTACTGGGTCTTACTCAAAGGTATGGATTCACAGCCTGGACATCCAAGCTAGAAGAGAAAGATTGCTGTTAACATCATTTCCAGTGTCTGGTTGATGATCAAAAGTAGCCTGTACTTAACCTTACTAGCCCAATTGCAATAGTTTTCCTTCCATTTTCTTTAACCTAACATTAGTGCACCTTACAGATATGTGTGTGTACACACACATATACACACACACACATATATATCTGTATGGGTATATAAATGCAAGTTCCTGCCTGGTGCAGCAGGAGTATTTCTGTGACTGCTCCACCTCCCTGGTGCCTTGGCAGAATGGGTGTGAGGCTCTGTTGGTTGAAATTGAACAATGGTTCATTGCCATGGAACTGTCACCAAGGGGAGGTCAGCCCTGTGTCCAAACTGCTACCATAAAGAAAAAAAGGCAGGTCACTATTGTGGGAGACTGTCCTCTGAAGGGAACAGAAGGCCTGATATGCCAGCAGGACCCACTTCTTTGGGAACTCTGCAGTCTCCCTGGGGCCAGGGTTGAAGGCGTGGATGGAAAGGTTCCTACCCTGGTACAGCCCTCAGATTATTCATTTCTCAGACAGGCAGTGATAAAGTTGCTGCTAGCAGACTAAGGGCAATCAGGAGGTTGATTCTTCAGAGTGTTGGGACAGCTGCTTTAGGGATCAGGAGCACAGGCAGTATTCTTCTCCATCCTTCCAGTCACAGGGAATGAGGATGCAAGAAGACACATGAGCCAGCAGATCAATGCCTTGCTCTGAGCCCTTCCCTACAATAAAGACACTGATGTGCTGGAGCATGTCCAGAGAAGGGAGCAGAGCTGATCAAGGTCTGGAGCACAAGTCCAATGAGGAGCTGCTAAGGGACCTGGGATTGATTAGCTTGGAGAAAAGGAGTCTGAGGAGGGACTCTAACACTCACTGTAATCACCTGAAAGGTGTTTGTAGTGAGGTAGGAGCTGGGCTCTTCTCCTAGGTGACAAGAGACAGGATGAGAGAAAATGGCTTCAAGTTGTGCCAAGGGACATTTAGATTGGATATTAGGAAAAATTTCTTCACAGAAAGTGTTGTCAAGCACTGGAGCGGGTTGCCCAGGGAAGTGATCACCATTCCTGGAGGTGTTTAGAAGGCATGTAGATGTGGAGTTGAGGATATGGTTTAGTGGTGGGCTTGGGAGTGTTGCGTTAACAGTTGAACTGAACAGTCTTAAAGGTCTTTCCCAACCTAAGGAATTCTGTGATTCTGTGAAAAAAAAATAAAGAATGGTTAATGAGTTATTTGTACACCTGCGAAAGAATTGTGGACAAAAAAAAATAAAACTGAGAGCTTATTTCCTTACAAGCTTTGGATCCCTTCCCCAGCCCTCCAGTTTCTGGATTTGCCTGCACCACATGTATAGAGAATTAGCCAAGAAGAGAAATTGTAATGAATACACGTGGAAAGATCCTTTAGGTGAAGTTTGTCCGTCCTGTCATTAGGAAGCCCAATTAGTTAAATTTTGTCTCTTTTTGTAAGTTAAATCTAGGCAGATAGACTAAGTATTGCTGTTGCAGTCTGTAAGTTAGGAGTCTCCCTGAATTCTTCAGAGAGAAATCAGAGTGCAGGGATTGAATTAAAACCTGTGGATGGATTGAAGTATACTTTATGTGTGAGCGGATTAATAGAGGTGTAAGTTTAAGTTTTAGAATAAGTTAGTAAGTAAGAACGAGTTTTAAGTGCTTTTAGAGAGTAAATGTCTCAGATACCAGAGTAGAAGTGGGAGTTCTAGTGAATGTTGGAAAACATAGTCCTAGATATTAGTGTTTCTGTAGAGGCTCCAAGAACATGGTTTTAAACATAACAAAACTCTAGTAAGAATATTGCTTACATTTTTCAGATAGAACAAGATAGACCATATGCATAGTTTGTATGTAACCTGGTGTGCTAAGAAACTAGAATTCTAATAGGTTAAGAAGTAGTGGTTCAAGTTTGTGTCTTTAGCTTGTTGGGAAGTTTCTATGTAGGAATCTATGCATTGGGGAGAGCTTTGCTCTTTGCTTTTTGCTTTTGTTCCTGCTCTCTCACTGCCATCATCATCTCCCAAAGAAGACAGGAGCTGCTGCAGCAACATCAGCCCCACCGGGACCATCGGGAGCAGCTTCTGCTTCTCTTTGGGACCCTAAACCAGAACTTAGCATGGACTTTAACACTTGTGACTCTTTGCCTTTTGAGACTGATGTGCCTTTGCAATACACAACTTTATAGCAACTATCAGCTGCTTGGCTCTTCAAAGAAAACAACCACAACCCGACAAATGGTGCCTTGAGCATTGGAGAATTAACCCACATATGGCAAACATTCGGATTCTGATAACAATACTCAAATAATAATATTTCATCTTTAATAATTTCCCCTGGCTTGTGTTTGGCATGGAAATTTATTTTCATTTCACGATTTCCCTATTTCCTTCATTTCCCTCAGGAGAGAGAAACAGAAGGAGGAGATGTCAGGTGGCTTTCAGTTATATGCCTCAAAATGAAGATGAATTGGAATTAAAAGTTGGTGACATCATTGAAGTTGTGGGAGAGGTGAGCACATCTTTAATTCAATATACATACATGCATTTCTGACATGTCTTGTGCATGCTAAGCTCTTCAGTACATAATTTAAACCAGACATTTTTCTTCTCTGCTATATTGACCTGTCTGGTTTGGGTTACTATTGGGGATTAGGGGATGTTGGTTTTTTTCTTAAGGATTTTGTGACTTTCTTTTCCCCATGTAGCATTTCTGCTGAATTTACATCCGTTGATGTTTCAGAGTTCTGTTCAGGGAAAGAGCTCTAAGTTTGTGTTACAGAGCTCTTGAGTTTATATCTCTGAAGAATCAAAGATCATAGCAGAAGAAACTTTTCAAAGTTTTAGTAAGCCAGCCACAGGGAAAAACTACCTTCACAAAGTTAAACACATTTAAGAAATTTATTCCGATCTCTACTGCAGTTCCCCTTTTGTCATCTTTGGCAGCAAATTTTAAGGAATTCATTTTGGTCTTAATCAGTTTTAAAAACCCCTAAAACCAAATAAAACCCCCCCAACAAAATATTTAGAGAGTCAAGATGCACTTATTTTGGTTAGAACTGGATGTGGAAAATTAATTACATGAAATGGGAACAAATTATGCAAGTTTGGACAGAGAGACAGAGGTTTTCTTTGCATGGGTGACTCTGGCTGTAGAATCAAGAAATGGTGCTTGCTCCCAATACCCTCAGTGTTCCATTAGAGAATTAACAAATATCTTCTGAAGCTTAATAGTCAAAATGATAACATGCATCCTTTAAGTAGAACGCATTTAAGCTCATTTATTCGTACTTACTTCGCTTTAAAAAGAAGACCTCAGTCTGCTCAGGCAGACAATATAATGTGTGCTGCAGTTTGTATCATTTATTTGTAGGATTTTTTTTTCTCTGCCATGACTCAGCAGTTAGGAATTCAACATTTCTTGTCCAGGATATATAGTTAATTTACCTTTTCCTGCATCTGTCACTTAAGCAATCAATTCAAAAAGCATATAAATTCTGCTGTAATCTACAGTATACAGTATTTTCTTATAAGAGATTAAATTCTCACATCTGAATGTAAGAAGCTTAGTAATCACTGTTTTTGCTCTAACCTAACTGTGCATGCCAGCTCTGCACATCATTCTTCCCCTGGAATCAGACATGATGTGTCACTTAACCGACCTTATTCTGTCTGTGAGCAGTTTTGTAATGGGGGAATTCAAGGTTATAAGAGCACATTTTGAATATATTGTAAACTCCATATTATAATGAGTTTCATGGCATCACATGAACTGTTTTGATTGGGCAATTTGAGGCATATTTGACCTCACATGGCCATGCAAATACTACATAAAAGTTTTAAGTCTATGTCTTTTAATAGTAAATTGATGGAATAAAACCTTTTCCTAGTATCCAGTCAACAAATTAACTCTACTGAATGAATTATATGATTAAATTATTTAGATTACATACTAGATGTCTTTTATGGAAAACTTAATTATACATACCTTATTTATTTATATCCAAAAGAGACTGAAAAGATCTGCATTAAAATTGAAAAATGTAGAACTGTAAAAGTGAAATATTCCATGTACTTGCATGTGTGTGCTTATAGTTAAGGGCATGTCTTTTGAAACCCACTTCGGTTGTTCCTTTGGATGAAAGTTGATTAGCTGGTAGAACAGGGAAAATAGGAAATTAAAAAAAAAAGTCTCAGTGCTTCAGGAAGTATTGTTGTGGGACCTTTATTTTCCATTATGTTTGATACCAAGCAGTTGATGCTGAACAATTGTAACAATTTCTTCTGCTCTTATCATAATAATGTTGATTCCTCAAAAAAAGTAGAGCAGAATATTTCTTTGGAAATAGAAACTTGATTTGGTGCAGAAAGTCGCACCAATGAATGTGCTGATTTAATTGTTAACCCTTCTGCTTATAGGTTGCATTGAAATAGAGTTCATAGTGTTTTTGTCATTATACAATGCTTCTTATTTCAAATGATAAATAGTTGATGTGAGTGACTTATTGCTTAAAAAATATGTCTTCCTCAGTTGTGAAAGTTGAGGGATTTTTTTTGCAAGGGCCAAAATCATGCTGTGTAATTGTACAAACCTCCCCCTAAAGAACTAGACAAAGGCTTTCCACATAGGCAACGATTTGAGCTAATTCTTGTAGAATACAGGTTTTGTTTATCATTACTCAGGATTAAAAACTGGATGATATCTTCTGCATTATTTAGAGCAGTTCAGCAATTGGAACATTAATGGTCATTCACTTTCCATTTCCAGCTGCTCTTTTCTCTTGTGCCATCTTTTTGTTCATGAATAGGTCTCAGATTCCCACAGATAGTATTTTATTGTATCTTCCTAAGAAAGTTGTATCAGTTGAATTCATTGGTTAAATTGACTTGGATTAATATTTTAAAATCTCCATGGATTTCTGTTTAGTTGAAAATAAATTCCTCACTGAGTTACAGCAAACTAAAGCTGGTATTATTTAGGTCAAAATAGTGTCTGTATATCTTCATGTAGTTATTGACCAAAAAAAAACATGTTAAAATGTTACTTCTGGTTGAACAACTCATGAAACTTCTCCTGTTGAAAAGAAAAGCTAATTGGACTTCATTCTTAAAGAAATGTGTTCTGCTTCCCCTCAAGTCTGTTCAAGATCAGTGCCTCCAGCACAGGGTTGACAGAAGGGAAAACAAGTCTCAGCTGCCTCCAGCAGTGTTCCAGTGCGTTTCCCCAGATTCCCAGTGAAAATAGGTTACACTGACACCACAATGGGATGTGCTGAGGATGAGGATGTCTTCCCTTCTCCCACCTCTGTGTATGTAATAGCATCCAAAGCTGCCCAGATCCTTCTTCTGGTGCCAGCAGATGGAATAAGGTATTTTGAAAAGGTTTTTATGCCTGTAGTAGTGGTAGGTTAAATGGGAAATTCCTGTTGTGGCAGAAGTGATTTGGGTCTGTAGAGTGGATTGAAACAGCAGCAACTGTGAGTTTTGAACTTGTCACCAGATGGATGTCCCTAGAGGTTGTATGTGTTCAGAATTCACAGTTCCTTCCTATTTGTCCTAAATAGTTAGAAATTAATTATAATAAGATCAAATGTTCAACACAATAGATAAAATGCTTGTCATTAAAATAGGTTTCCATAACTACAGAGACACTGATACCCATGAGATATTAATTAACAGACTTAAATTAAAAGTACATTTAAAACTAACTAGAGAAGCGTTTTCATCATTGTTTATGTTCATGTTTATTGTGTGATTGATACCTTTTTGCTTGTCATTTTCCTACCTCATTAGCTCTAACTCTAATTGCAGTTGTTCCAAAATACAACTGTAACTAATTGTCTTATCAAATGCAGATTTCTGAATTCTAATTATGTTTCACCCTTACGCTTTCATGGGATGCCAGATAATTAACCCTTAGCATGAGGGTAAGGACATTTGGCACGTCATTCAAGAGTTCTGAGGCTGCTTGCATTTGGGATTACTCTGTCACTGTGCTGCTATATACCTTTTGGCCTCGTCCTGCTGAGAAGTCAGCTTTTTGCCAATGTGTTAATGGAGTTAAGCTCACAGTTCTTTAACTGAGACCTTCTGTAATACCACTGAGCTTATTCTTTGACTTTTAGGTAACATTGCCATAAATTACATGATCAAATCCTATCAGTAACCCTTTAGAAATTATAAAAATGCAAACTGAATTTTGACAAATCTGTTGCCTCTTATTTGCAAGATTAGTGGATGGTTGTTTTTTGCTCTTGTTATCAGATAAAGTGATGCAACCCATGTCCAAGAACAGGATAAACTGGGGATTGAGCTGGACTGTTCTTACAGTGACTCATTTTGGCACCTATAGAGTTGAAAGGGGAATGAATATTTAGAGTGTAATAAGGGAATGGTCTGTGCCACAAATACAGAGCTGTATAAATTTCAAGAAAGCAGCTGGGAATGAATACTGGGGTTTCACATCCCTCAGTTACTTTTCTGTGGAACGCTGTGGCAGTTTTTCCAGATTCTCTTCTAACAGGTTATTCATGAAGATTTCTATGACTACTTCTTATTTGGTTAGTTCATATGGTGGGGGACTTTTTTGGGGAAATGAGGATGCAAGTACCACTGCAGGTCATCCAAGTTCTATGTAATTACTTTCGCAGTCCCTCAGTTTCTTGTTTAGAAGATAATGTTAAAAAAAAACAACAAAAACCCAAACCACAAAATCAAACAAATAAAAATTCCCAAAGCAGATTTTGACACTTTGATTCCCTAGTACAAAGTACTTGTGCAGTTTTTAATTTTTACCTTCTGCACTCGAGTTACCAAACAGCTTCCAGATATATTCTGCTGTGCCAGGATGCCAAGGACTGGCTGACAACTTAGGGACATGGCTCTCTCTGAATGCACTCCCAAAATAAGCCATCAAGTGGCACTGTAGGCACCATATTCTCTTGAGGTCTTGTTTCCAAAATTTGTTTTCCCACTGGCAGTGGATGTGATTTGTTTATTTTGCCTCTTGAGAATCTATGTTTTTAATTTCCTTTCAACATGTCATTGCTTTTGTCCTTTGAACTCAATGTTTTATATTAGAATTTTTAAACCAAGGGAGTTTTTTCCTTTGCTTTCTGTGCTCTAGTTCTCTCAAAGCAAAAGAAAATCTGTTGACCTTGAGCTTCTCTCTCTCCTGTTGCCTGCCTCTGGCATTGCTTTTATTCCTGGGGCTGTGTTTTAGTTTCAACAGCCCAGACAGACTCTGTTATGATCCAGGGAGGCTTTCTTCCATTTGAAACCTTTCCTGACTCAGAGCTTCCCCCATTTGCCTTAGCTAAGCTGAGAGTAATCTGTCAGCCTAATAGGCAAAGCTGCAGGTTTTAGAACATCTTGTGGAACAGGCCAATATAGGAATTTATTGGAAATACACTCTAGGTCAGTGATTCCAAAGAGCTAAGCATTTTAAAAATTTAACAACTTCAGCCTATTAATTAATATATAATTAATATATATTAATAGGTGTAAGCAAGCAGCTGTGGCAGTCTTAGATTTTCTGGCAAGCAGCTGCTGGTAGAACTTCTTTTCCAGCACAGGGACATGGACTGTCAAATGAAGCTCTCCTCTTTTTAAATTGTTTGGTTCTGGGCATAAATCAGGATGTAAATCTGTAAATTCTGAAAGTGCTTTGTTTTAATAGCACAGTAACAAATTTTATTGAGCTCGTGCCTCCAGATGGATTCCCACCCATGAATAATGGATTTTCATTTGTAAGGTTATATTGGCTGTGAATTATTGCAGCTTGTCAAACCATATGGTAATGGACTGCCCCAGTTTGGGATAACTAAATCCTGGAGGTATTTTAGTGTCTTATATTGTATGGATTCATCTCTAGCTGGTGTGTTTTGAGGCTTAAGGATATGTAGTAGGTAGCTTTAATGTTTAAAATACTTAAAGCTTTTGATAATTTCGATGAAAATTTCCTAAGAAATCTTTAGGAGGCCCAGTTTGACCTCAATCTCTAATGTCTTGCTAACATGATTCTACATTGTCTTTGTGGAAAAAAAACCACGGGTTTTGCTTTAGATTTTTTTCTGAATTTGTAGCATTATTGAATACAACATGGTATTTTCAGACAACTGATTTTTCAGTCAGATGAAAAAATTAAACTAATAAATGATCTGAGTATATTCATGTGCAGTTTAGATTTATCTGTATAAAGATCTTTGAATATATATATTTCTGTCCATATGGATAGACTTCCATAGATCGACACATCACATAAAGAGTGCTAATGTTAATGGTAAGAGAGCTCTGAAATGTTACTCTGGAAGAAGTAAGCAAGCAAAAATTACTCGAGGAAAGGATGGAACTGAATAATATTGGTCACATTATTTGTCAAGTAATCTCGAAATCTTGCAAAGCAGGGATCTTGGGAACTGTGTAAATCCTCTGATTAATCTTCTGGTCAGCTAATGCAGTTATGGTTGAATATGTAGCTCTAATCAATATAGCCATCTGGGAACACTGCATTAGAAAAATTGAAATATTTTATAGCACTAAGAGTCTTGGCCATTTTGTGTATTTTCTATACAACAGTATATTTTTATATGGAATATAACATTTATATCAAATCATCTTTAGAGATACAATTTTTAGAGTCTGAGTGCTAAGTGTCATGCAGTTTCAGTTTTCCATATTTCTTTTTATTAATCTGGAGAGAAAGAAGAAAGCAAATATCACCTTTTAGAGACTCTGATACTGTAATGTGAAAAACCTCCACCTCACTGAAGTGATTGACTGATATGTATACGTTCTATCTTCTGAAGTAGCAGCAAGATAATTCCCAGAGATGTGCTGGAGCTCACCAGTACTACTGAGGCATTGGAGAGGGGGCAAGTTTTGTCAGGGACACATATTGAGATTAAATGAAAGTCTGGTCTGAACCACTTTCTAATTAAAACAAATATTCAATTCATGAGATCAGGAAATGTGGGGTTTTTACTAAAATGTCTCATGTACGTAATTTGAAAAAAATGCATATATTCCTCTATATTTTGAGGAAATATTTGTTTGTATGTTTATGAGATTTCTTTTCTAAGGACTCAAGTTTTTCACAGATAAGTGAAAAGACTTTTCACAGACTTTTTTCTGTAATAATTATCTAGCTTCATTTGAAGTGTGGAGTTGTTTTTTTAACAGCAAAGTTAACTTTCTCTTTTCATAACTGGAGGGAGGGTAGGCAGGAAAGAGATGAGTCAAACATTATTGGAGTCTGATGTGTCACAGATCTACACTGTCCTCCCCTGTCATATTTTTAGTGAAGGGACAGTGTCTGACAGATGAAAAACATTTCTCTATCAAGGGTGTGTTTAGCTGATGCATATAATCAGTCATTTCTTGCTGTGCCATTATAACCTAAAGGCATTTCTAAGGGCTGTCATTTCACTCTGACACCACCATTCAATCCTGAATGGGTTATAGAGGAGGGAGTCTGCAATTTTAAAGTGATATTTTCTCTTGAGTTTTGGCTAGGTAGTGTCCCTCCTCCTGATACATCATTATTATGTATTTCAGTACCTCTTTGTAAGTCTTGAGTCAAATATGCATTAGTACTGTTCTTTGTTCTGCATAGGTTTCTGACATTTGCACATGAATGATATAGCAGCATTCTTAATTTTTAAAATAAAATTTTTCTGATTTTGTTGGGGAAGGCAAGAATGTTTACACTATATTAAGATACCTAAATTAGATTCTCTGAGTAGCCCTTTGTAGGTGTTTCTCCTTCACCATTGATTACTTATGGAAATCAAACAGAATCTGCAAATCATATCCATTAAGATTGTCTTGAATAGCCACAGAGTGTGCACTGAAAATTTACTGTTTGAATGGATATCCATAAAAATTGAAATGTAGAGACACTGTGTCCTCTATAGTTGCTCTTTTGTCCTTTTATTTAGTGCTCATTTGTGCTTCTGACTGCTGTCAGCACTGCTGACATTTACAGATGGGTTCAAGTATCTCTTGTTTTCACTTATGAAGAAAAAAATGAGAAGTGTTCTGGCTTGGAGCCTATGCCATGTGCTCCTTACACCTGAACTTAATTATTATAAACTATTCAGAGCTATTACTGTCATTTATTGTATGTATACAATGGTGCTCAGTAAAGTGTTGCTAATGTAAAACTCCTCCTTTTTATTTTTTTCTTGGTGCAGGTGGAAGAGGGCTGGTGGGAAGGTATACTTAATGGAAAGACTGGCATGTTTCCTTCCAACTTCATCAAGGAACTCTCTGATTCTGATGATGTGGGAATAGCACAGGAGGAGCAAGTAAAGTCAAGTAAGGAAAACTTACTGTTGATATTCTGTATGTATGTATGTCTGTGTCTTTAGCTCAGAGCACATTCTTATCTCTTGCTTGGAAGTGTTTTTGAATGCCATGTTCTTAATTTATGCTGAAAGGGTCAGATGGTGCTGATTTACATATACCTGCAGTGCTACCTGAGTTGCAACATTGTCAGTGCTCTCTGAGCTGTGTAAGACTTGCTGAGCCACAACAAACCAAGAGGAGACAAGGCAATGATGATGTCTGCATTTATATTTCAAAATCAATTGCAAAGGAATTTTTTTGTCTTTAGATGTGGAAAGTAACCAAACATCTACAAAGTGACTTATCTAAAGTGGAGAGATTGAAGTGCCATGCTTTCTATAACAATTCCAATAGATGTAAGGATTCATAATTACTCGTGTGGGACATGCAGCACTTTTTCCCTCCAGGTGCTGAGCATGTTTCTATCACCTCCAACACCCACTGCCCCAGCAGCCAAAGGGGAAAAAGGCCAGAACTGGGACATGGACTTTGTTCTCTCATTTAAAGTGGGCCAGTACTGCTGCAGGTGAAAAAAAGCATGTTTGGTAACTAAGTTTGCAATAGTATAAGCATGGGAGTGGATTGTCCTATTTATAACTTCTCAGGGAGAATAACCAGAACAAAAAGTGTGCTGTTACATGAAATGGAAAGCTGTTGGTCTTCATGGGTTTTATGTTCTTCAAGCAGATATTACTTTTTTATTTCCTAATTCAGTGATGAAATCTGAATCTTCAGAGAAAAAAAAAAAAGTCAATTCTATTTGCATATATCAGGCAAATTCCACAATACTTGCCAAGGTCTTCCTATTTTTAGCACTACAGATGTTCATTGCTATGTAGTGTTCTCCTGAGATCTCTGAATAAGCAGAAGTCAAAGGACTACCAAGATCTTTGTAAGCTGATTTCAGCTGAAATTTACCAAAACCTTTATAGTTTACTCTGTCAATAAGGAGTAGAAAATTATAATACTTTCTTCTTTTTCCTCATTTTACCACTTAAGGCAAATTTGTCACCCTTATTCCATACCACAGAAATAAGATCCTGAAAACCCTAACTTTTGCAATGATGAAAATATTTTCTATTTGTTTTGTAATGGAATACATTTTCTTGTGTGAATGTATACTGGTGACCTAGTCTCATGGTCAGTGCTGTTCAAGATATTTAAATGTAACATTCCTTCAGACTGGAGTGAACATATTTTAAACTTTAAAATTTTAATGTGATGGAGAGGGAGAAAGGGCATTAAGTGAAGGTGCAAGTTTCAGTGAGATTGCAAGCTGCTTTCTGTAACCTATATACATGCTATCATTAATTAGGTTCATTATAAACACAGTCTTGGAAGAACTAATTGTGTAGAGTAATTTCAGCTCTGGAGTCTGTAGTGTTTGGTGCTATATAAGTGAACAAGGTAGGTGATACTGTTCAGGATGGAATATCCCAATTTTTCCTATATGAATGAATGAATATTCTTTCCCCGGGTAATTTGGTAATACATACTTAATAATAAGCATCCTAAAAATGGCTTTTAACAAAAACATACACTGGAGTGTGCAGAAGCAGCCACAAAGCATTAACTCTTGATGTCCATTATGGCCCATGCTTTGTTCAGACTTGGGTTTGTGTGCTGGTTCTGACTGTCAGTGGAACCCAAACCTGTGATGCTTGTATGGAGAACACAGCAGTAACACAAATACGGGTTTTGTGTCTTTAAATAAATTGAAGGTAACTGTAGGTGGGAGATGAGTTTCCTACTTTCTTGTATTTAATTTAGTTCTTTGGAGGTGCTTTGTGGCTATCTAAGATGAGGAGCTATTAGATATACCTATAAAACAAAAGAATACTGTAAACCTCCTGAGAGAGACAGTGACTCAAGGAATGCTGAGATTGTTATGGGGATTTTAATTTGTTTTTTGTTTTTTTTTTTTTCTTCAAGTAAAACTATTAATGTAAGAATTGCATTCCCTTAAGAAAATTATGGGAAATATATATAAATTAAATTTTTTCTATATATGGTTTCTGTGAATGATACAGCTATTGCTCTCTAACACAGTGTTTCATGAGGCTCTATTCAGGCACACTAAATACCTGGATTTGAAAATCTCCATAATGAGGTTGCAAAAATATCAACAAGTTTACACAACTGACTAGGAATGATCATCTCATTCCATGTTTATCCAGAAAACCTATCCAAAAAAAAATGAACAAGTAAACCCTGGAAGATTTGGCCATCAGGTTAGTAGTATTGTTGAAATGCTCTAGGTTACATCTCAAAAAGGTGTGTTTCCATGCCTCTATTTCAGCTCCTTCCTCCCTGGATGACAAGATGTGACAACCCCTTAAATCTGCAGTAACTCCTTTTTGTTTGTCTGGAAACTTTGAATACATCTGTATCACAGGACTTTGCAAGGTGGAAACCTTGAATATGAATTCTAGATTATGAAGCTGGCACTTGAGTGAGGGGTTGTATCCAGGCATTGAACTCAGACCTTGGGCAGCCACTGAGGTTCTGCTCAGCATTTAGAGGAGCCTAGAAAGGGTTGGGGTTTGGCTTTGCAATCTTGAGCAGCAGCTTTGAGCTGTTCAGCCCAACCTGTAAAATGGATAAGGTAATACTTGGCAGTTTTCCTGTGAGAGATGGGGAAAATAGCACAGGATATATGGAGAACCATGAGAACACACAAATATTTTAAAGTTTAAATTTAATGTCTTGGTTAATTGAATTTAGTTAATTTGATTTTTAAATCACATTTTACTGACCATCTATAAAGAGAATTTTTGAAGGGCAAATGTAAATTTGCTGAAAGAAATAGAAAAGAGAAAAATTACATAAGTTGGCTTTTTAGGAATAAAGTCAATAAAACCCCATATTTCTCTGTCCTTCTGTTACAGTCTACACCCAGCCCCAAGGAGAGAAAAATGATTTTGTTGTGTCCATGTAAATTTTATGGCAGATCGGAGTAAACAGCCAGAAGAAATTATCTTGGTTTCCTTTAATGTTCTGCAATATACTAACCTCCCAAGCTTGTTCAGAGCAAAAATTTCCTGTTTTGAAAATGCCTGGGGCTAGTTTTGGAAGTGCCAAGTATTTCTGAATCCTGACTGTGGGACTTAGCTTGCCCCTTATTTGGAAAGGGTTGGGAACCTGTCCCTCCCCTCGATGGTGAGTGCTCAGCAGGCTGGAAAGCAAGACTGTTGCAAGATCAAAATATTTGGGGGTTGTTTGTTTGATTTTAAAGTATTTGTCCCAGCTGTAAGGTGACTGCCAAATTTCTTGTCTTCAAAGGTGCATTTTGGAATATAAGTACAGACAGGATCAAAATACTATTAGAGTAAACAGACTTCCTTGTTCTTTAAAGCATGCTCTGAAATGAAAATATTGCTTTTCTTGGCCCAACTGTTACAGCATGAACAGATAGTATGCATTATCAATTTATTACTATATTAGGTACACGGATTATAAGATTATTTTCCATATTTCTCAGAGATACAGTATTAATTTTAAGACTACTTTCAATACCTTTTCTAGTCAATATGGAGAAGCAAAAAGTCGACATATAGCCAAAAAAATTCTATTTGAGATAATCACAATTTAACATTGAGGAGGTTATTTCAAAAAGCATTTAGCATGTTCCCAGCAGTGTCATGACAGCACTGAAAGGTGGCCTTTTGTATCTTGCTGTCTCTGATGTGTGTTCTCTAAGGTACAGCTTGGCCTCAGGGTATCTATCAACTGTATTTAGAACTGTTAGTGATGACCCAGGAAAAGTCCTGGCTGCTGGATTAGAACTGATGATAGACTCATCAGCTGATGCTGCAGTCAGGCAACCTCCTCTGTTTTGAGTTCTTAAAACTTCAGATTTCCATTACTGTCTCTCTGGATCTCCACAGCGTCATAAAGCTTAACTTAATCTTCTCTTAGCAGTGGGTTGATGTTTGACTGTTTTAATAGCATTCTTTTAATGGTATCTTGTGAAAAGCAAGTATAAAGATGGATTTGTAGTATTTTTACTTCCTCATTACATAGAACTAAAGCAATGAAAATATTTTGTTATTAATTAAAGCTGCAAGAACAAAACAAAGAATCAGCTTTTTACGATGCGTAAATAAATATAGCTTTTTATTGTCTGAAAGTCCAACAGAATGATATACAGAAGAAAAAAATCCCACATATTCTTGGTACCAAACTGGATATGATTCTATGTTTGGGCAATTCACATATACTGACTATTTTGCTATAAAATTTTACCAAAGACATCAATTTTTGTGATGGACTTGGGGGGGAGATTGGGAACAAGCTGGCATTGGTATATTCTTGGGCTTGCCTGGGTTTTTAAACCTGACACACAAAACACTTCAGCTGCTCATGCCTTTACCTTCACTTGAATTTCATGTCCTAAGTATCAGAGCATGAGCTATCTCACAAGCAATGAAAAAAAAAATTAATGGATTTTGTAATAAAAATGTTATCTTAAATATCTAAGATGGGAAGTGGGATTTGGTTTTTGTTGTTTTGCTGTCTTCCCTCTTAATTTTAGAATTTTGCTTTTTTTAATGTCAACGCCAAGTCACACCTGATTAACCTTTTAGCTGAAAAATTGATTTATTTAGATTTTAGTGTCCTATCCTTTCCACTAAGCACTATTTAAGACCAGTTCCCATGTCCAAAATATTTCTAGTAAGTGATCTTGGAAAGATGCAGTATTTCTGATGCTCACAGGATCCTGGTACATTAACGAGATGTGAGTATTTCATTCCCCTGTTTGGATGTCAGCTGTGCTTGTTCAAGTGCACTACATCTGCATCAGGAATGTTGGGCCACTGTGAGTACATCATTGCAGAAATAATATCTTTTCAGGATTCCCCCGTGCAAGGCTGCATAAAAGAGACAAGTAATTTTATTTGCAAGTCTCATAACATGATGGACAACAGACCAAACCTAAGACGAATGCATTCTGTTGGACATTGTAAATAACACTTTAGCAAAATAATGAGATTATGTTATCTGACATACATGCAGTAAGAATTTTTTAACTTCATGTACAATCAGATATGTTTGCTAATGTTCTCGTCATTTTGCTAATGAGGCTTTTAAATATCAGTGATTGAAAATACAGATTAAAACTTCTTCCTTTCCCTTCTTTTTACCATCATTCGATCTCTTTACCCCTACCCTGCCCCTTCTCTTTTTTTTGTCTTTCCTTCTCTTGCCTGCTGTCAGGAAAATCTGCCTTTGAAGGGACAATTCTGTACAGAGTGGCACCGGCAAAGATTGACAGCTACAGACGTTATAACAGTGAGTGTGTTTCAAAATCATCAAGCAATAGCTTCAGTCCTCTGAACTTGTTTGATTTATCTACACTTGTAAATTTTGCCACTGCTACCCACTTATGGCTACTCTACGTGCACATATCAGTCTGTAAGCTGAAGTCAGTTTGCTGCTGATGAACTGCCCAGCCTTAATGCAATGAGAATGCACCTGTTCCTCCCATGCATGTGTGTGTTCTGTGTCCATACAATGTATGTGTATGAGCCCACCATAAATTGTGAATTACATTGGATGTTTTGGTCTCAGCTATGGATTGAATCTACGACCATTGAGTCCCATCACTTTTGCCCCCTGAAATGAGAAGACAGCTGATAATCACCACTAATCTTTGAATTAAAAGTCCGTCTGCTCTAAAAGCCAAGTTCCCATTGTGACTGTTGAACTCATAAAGCATGCTTTGCTTTTCTTAAAAGATATTTTGGGTTTGTTTGAAGTTTTCTTTTTTTGGTGATTTTTTTAAAATTTATTTTTACTTCACTGCATGCTCTTCATTTGGCATTCTGTCTTTGACAGTTATTACTCACAGCATTCTGGCTGATGTGGTTTTTTTGCCAAGGAGAGTAAAAGATACAAAGCTATTTTCATTTCATGTTCAGATTTTTGGCTTCTGTGTTTTAAAAGAAGGGCACATCCTGCTTTTCATGTTCTTTTACTGCCCTGGTAATACAGAAAAAGAGAGAATGGTTGCATCAGATGCAAGACAGAGGAAGCAAGGAAGACAGAAATCTGTCCTTCCACCTGTTTCTTCATGGAGAAATCCAGCTAAAAGATTCACATTTGGTGTGACTAAATGCAAAGTGTTCAGTCCTGTCTTCCGGTGAACAGGATGTTGTGCTAGCTTTGGCATCTGCTTTTGCCTCAGAGAGCTTTCTCTTGAGAGGATCCATGCTGTGCTGTCCTTCTTCCTCCTTTTTGGGTGGGAGTGTTTGGTCTTCTACCTCTGAGGACTTGTGTCTTAACACATGTTGATAGCAAAGGGTGAAGCAGTAGAAGTGGCATTATTCTATTCTCATATTTGCCCTTACACCTTTTTTTTTTTTCTTAACAAATCTGATCCTTTTTTTGAACAAAAAACGTTGTGAATGTGTGCAGCTCTGAGTATTTCCTCATGGAAAATTATCTCCCTGTCTACCACAATTAATTTTGTAGCTCATCACAAGCCCCAGCCAAGCTCCTATTCTGGCTGAAGCAGACCACGTGGCTGGTGGTCTTCAAATTTTTGTGCTGTTTCTCAGCTTATGTATCTCCATGACTGCTTATTAATCTCTCAAATGTCATGCTTCTTGCAGAGTTCTTAGACCATCATGAATCCACCCATCTGATGAGCATAATAAAGATTTATGAAGTTAATTTCCAGTATGCTTGACTTCAGACTTTAGGATGATGCTTCAAATCAGATGCAAGGTCTGCCTTTGGCGCCTTTAATTTCACAATCTTACTGGGTACTGCTGCCCTAACATTACCTTTCAAAGTTTTCCAAAAGCCTGCTTTTCATTAAGGGCCAAATCATCCTCTCCCTCTTCTCAAGTTATCTAAAGTAAGCATAACTGAAGAATTCAGTCACCTTTCCAGTTGTGCTAGAGCTCTACATTTAGTTCTTCTTGTTAATCATACTGGCCCATTGTTGAGCCATGTCACAGAAAGGAAATTGCATCAAACTGACTTCAGTGTGCAGGAAATCAGTGTCTAGATGGGTGTCTAGAGGAAAGCTTGATAACCAGCTGCAAGAAGACAACTTAACCCACAGTAGATTATCTCACATTGCTCTGGGTAAACACCCATCTAAACTTCGTTTTTAAAGTTGATAAAAGATATCTGTTTATACTACCTGGAGTTGGTTTACCTGGAGGTTTAATTCTACTTCCCTTGGCATTTGGTTGAGACTTGCATGTTTTTTCATGCTGCAGAGGTTGTTATTTTCTCCATAAAGCTGCATCTCAAAGGTCAAATATCCAGCTACGCTTACAGCCTGTTTGTCGCTTTTTGGGCTGGAACTGGGACTGAGGAGTGGGTAATACACAAAATCAGGTCATCTGGGGAAGTCTTAAACAACACAAGGGTTTGCACTGTTGCTATCAGAGATGCTCTTGCCTAAACTAACACAAAAAAAGGAGGATCCCTTACCCTCCCTGCTCCATCTATTTACAGCTCACTTCCTGCAAATTTACTCATCATGCTTTTCCTGAACAAGCCGACTGGTGGTGCAGCCAGCTCCTTCCATTTCATGTCCCCTCTATGGTCCATATTTGTAGGCAAATACCCATGAGCTTATGTCTCCAGTGAAAATGATTCGGCAACATTCCACAGAATTGTTTTCATTTAGGGATGTCTGGTTAAAACAACTCATAGCTGCTCTAATTTCGTCTTGCTGATTTCTCCTTAAGTTAAGCTGGAGTCAGTTCATAACTTTAGATTAGTTATGCCTAGGCAATGCTTGGATTCACCTTATCACATTGCATGAAGTGTTGCTCAACTTTGTGATCAAGCTTAGAGCTTTTACTTCACAAACACATGCTCTGTGCTAAATACTTTTATTTTGAAAGCCATTTTCCAACTGCTGTGTTTAAAAGGAATTTTCTTACTTAACCAAGGTTTGTTGAATTAGTTGCTGCTTCTAGAGATACCTTCCACTGAAATATACGAGATTGTCTCCTGCAGAAACACCCAGCCTTGCCTTTATATGCTGACACGGCTTTCTTGGTCATGAGCTATGCCAGGCTCCGCTCAGCAACAATTCCAGCTCCTTTGGCATCCTGCTCATCAACCTGCTGTCAGAAAATCTTTGCTACTGCATATGCTGGGTGAAGAGAGACACAGAGCAACAAAAAACTTGTCATTTTGTTGATCACAGCCCTCTTTTCTCTCATCCTGCAACTTTCTTGCACTTCCACGAAAAACGCTTCTTGGATCTCTAATTTTTTTATTTTTACTGATTTATTTTCTCTTTCTTGCTTCACTTTCTTTTTCTTCAAAGATGCAATAACTGAGGAATAGTGCAGATAAAATGCTTGATTTGACAAATATTTGCCTCTCTTTCCTTATATGTGGATCCACAATGCTGTCAGTAATAGCTATTAGATATAATGGAAGAAGATCAGGATCGTTGAAACAGAAACATTCGTGAGTAACCTCAATTGTGTTTTGTGTTTTCTATTGTTCCACCACCTTTTTTTATCCTTTTTTTTTTGTCCCTCTCCCCTTAATTCTTGAGGAATTATGGCTGGTCAGAGTTCTGAGAAATCAATATGGCTGATGTATTTATGATGTTGTAAATCCCATTTAGGAGTGTTGGAATGTGAGCAAAGTTAAATGAGAAACCTGAATGTGAATTTTAACAGTTCTGAAGAGAGGACAGTTACAACATTTTATTTCACCTCAACTTGTTACAACTTGCTTGCAAAAAAGAGCTTGTATCAAATACACAGCTGCTACAGATGCTGCAATGGAAAATAATGTCTGAGAAAGAAAAACTATAAAATTGGGGGAGGGAAATTTTCATGGTTAAAAATAAGCTTCCTGTTTCCTGGAGAACAAATGTACCGATGATATGGGACTGGGTGCCATGTGTGGAAAAATTATGTTGACTGGGGTAAAATGTTAAATCCTTCTGTTGATTGGGATCCTCACTACCAAGTGGTTTTCCATGAGTTGCACAAAAGACCAGTGCTTGGTGAGTGGCAGGTAAAGAACCCTACTGGCTATGGCTGCTTACCTCTCCTTCCACGTGTGAAAGAAGTCCCCAGATGAAGAGGACAATGGCTGTCTACGAATGATTGTTCCTCTTTGCTCTTACAGTACTCGGGGAGGTGGGGAAGACACCAGTTCTGTACTGATGGCTCTGTGCTCGTGCTGCAGAAGATGCTTGTGCTGCATTGCCCTCAATGCATGCTGCTACGTGGGGCTGGGCACTGCTCCCCTTCCCCTTGCATGACCACTTGTGCAAGCATAGAAATCTTGGGGCATTTCTTTTGTGGCAAGAACTGTTATGCAAAGGAAAATGAATATGTTGAAAGCAAATGACAAAATGTTTAGCTGACACAATTACGTTTTTTCAAGGAATGACTGAGAATAACAAATAATTACTAATATTGAGATAGTCTGCCTCAGCTATTTGTACGTGTATAATCACTCTTGGTAAAGAAGCATAAATTTGTGTTTTGAAAGCATGAATTCATTAATCTTTAAGAAGAATCAACATGTCTTTCTTCTGCAGTAGTATTTAGAATCCAATTTCATTTTCTGGTTTTGATTCATTCAACACTGGAATGTTGTTGAGGGTGGCTTCAACAAAATACAGGATTTTGATAGAAAGCAAGCTCAAGACTAAAACCTGTAGGATGTGGGTAGTTGTTCTGTGTTCACCACTATGTGAGGAAAAGGAAGAAGGATAGTTCATGTCTCATCTGCTGCAGTTACCTTGTATAATTTCACCACCTTTGTTGTTCAGATTGGTCACCCAGGTGTTCCATGCTATCATTCTCTAAATAAAAGGACTTATTTCCACTTGCTTTCCTTCCCTTCCATGAAAGTAAAAAAATCTCAATAAGCTTCATTTACAAGTTTCTTTATTCTAGTAAACACAGTTGACAGTGTTTCTCTCTGGCTGCCATAGCAAATCAGGAGATCCTTTGCCTTGTCTCAGGTGTGTGCCTCTGAACAGGTGACCTTTCCATCACTTAAAAGAGCTGAGAAGTGCTTAGAGGGCCAGAACACCACTGGCCTTTACTGTGTCAGTGGTCCATCTTTTGCTCAGGGCCTTAAATTGTCAGCAGAGAGAACAATCCAGAATAAAGAACAAAAATTAAATAGCCAAATAATAGCTCAAAATAGAAAGCTGTGTAAACTTAGAATGTATTTCCTTTTATCCCCTGCCATTTTTAGCTATTCAGAAACAATTTGTTTCCTGCTTTGAATGGAGTTAATTTTACCACAGCTGCTTATTTTTGTTTTAACAGCTTTAGATACACAGCCCTTTATCATCCCTAACTATCTTTCTGATTTAGAGCCCTGGTTTGATGCCAACACAGCTCTGAGAGACCGTTGCTGAATTAAGTCTGATGTTGTGGTCTCTTTTTAATCCCTCTTTGAGCTAATCTGTTTTGGTACATTTCAGAATGTTGCTCTCAAAAGACCTGTAACTGCTATAGGAGGAGTGTGGTGTGTTTGAAATGTCTTGAGTAAACGAATCTCTCTTATATACCCATAGAGGAAAAAATGTGTGAAGTGTGAAATTCCTCCAGACAGTTTTGAGAAAATTTAATCTTCATGAATACTAAATGAGCTTGCATTTGTAAGGAGCATGAATCAATTAAGATTCAAAATTCTGAATGTTTTTAAAAAGCTGTAGACCCATATCTTGTTCCAGTCAAAAGCTGAGAACAGTGGGCCCCTAGGAATTTTACCTTCTTGCTGGTGATGGTGCCCTTGTTCAGACTTTAAGGAACTTATTAGAAAAATGCAACCAGTGCTTAGATTTGAGCTCTACCTTGTGGTGCTACATATGATTCAGCAGCAATAAAACTAGGTAAATAATAGCGGTTTTGCTTATAGAGCCAGAAATTTGAAGTGACACTCCCAAAAGACTTGAGAAATACATCCTGAGAAATATTAAAGTTCTGAAAAACTTCCCTGCTATTGACTGATGTGATAGTAAGCATGTTAGTGAGCACCTTATTGATGTTATGTTCTTAGCTTGTCAGCTCTCCAAATGCTGACAGAGAGCCAACAGATTCTAGAGAAATTGCTGTTAAAAAAAATGTAGCAAAAAGTAGCGAAGGCCTGACCTACTGCAGCTTTTATTCTATACTGGCTTTATTTGAAGTACTTAATAGCTGGGCTTACAATGAGAGCAAGATGTTCTCAGAGTTTCTGAGGACAGCAGTTTGCTGAGCTGCTGGCCTCACCCCTGTGCTCAAGTCCATCTCTGTGGTAGACCACATCTGTTTCAGTGGGTGTGCTGGTCAGCAGAGAGGGGGACTGTGGCCACTGAAATTCGCTCCAGATTTTAATGTTCATTTAGCAGCCTGACCTCCCTGATAGCTGTAGCTCTCCATGAAGAAAATTTCATACTTAATATTTATAATCTGACAGTTTGTGTCACTCGGGTTCCTGCTTAGATCCCAGCTGTGTCCGTGGGCTACGTTTATGTTTTGAAGAATCTCTCCAGCCAGCTGTGTTCTGCCACTAAGCTATTTGCAGTAGTGGCAAAAAATTCCATGAAAATCTGAACAGAAAGAAAAAAAAAAAGCGTGAGTGGAAGAGGAACATTTTTCTGGTTTTAAGAAGAAAGATCACCTGAGCCAGGCTGCAATTGCACCAAGAGGATTGCTGATAGATATATACTGATACATATATACACACATACATATATGTCTCAGAGAACAACCCAATGAAAAAATAAATGAAGAGAGGATTTATCAGGCAGGGGTGGGTGGGCACAGTGTTTCAAATCCTTGCTTCCAAGTTCTTTAATGTTACTGAAGATCCTCACTTTATTTGATTTGTTCTACAGTTTCCACTGCATGCAGTTCTTCTCTTTTGTCCCCTTTGTCTCTAGACCCCAGTCATGTTGTGATAAGAGCACAAGCAGGGCTTTTATTCTTACTGATTTAAGTACAGAGAACTCCTCAGTTTGTGTCAGTCAAAAATAATTAAATTAGGTCTTTTCCCAGTTGATCTGGAATAACTGTTTTTAACTTTGAAGGAGCTTTGTATCTGATCACTCAAATGCAATTTAGTTTGGACAGGCCATTCCACTTCAGTCCATTCTGTCCTCATTAAAAAAAAGGGAAAAAGAAAAAGAAGCAATGGTGTTATTTCCTATGTTGCTTTCATGTTGAGAACTGTTTACTGAGACAACTCTGTGGCAGTATAGAGAATGAACAACTCTTGGATTATCATCAAGCACAGATGGGTGATGCTTGGGAAATCTGTTGTGAGCCTGAGGTGAGGCTTCTGATATAAAGTGTGAAGCCTCATCACAGAAGAATGGTCATAAAAGCTGAAAATGCTGTAATGAAAAACAAGTGATGACCCAGAAAGAAACAAAAGCTTTATTCTTTTTGGATCTCCTTGAGGTTTCTGATCTTTCTTTCATGTAAACTTCAAAGATCTGAAGTCCATGTGAGACCTGTTGAGTAATTCTCACAATTACTTTCATATTTTAATTCCATCCACTGGCCAAAGTCCAGATCCTCTTCTTTCACAATCAGGGAATAAAACCTATTTTAATAACCTATTTTAAATATAGCTTTTCTTTTGTTTCAGGAAGGGGCTAAGAGCAGTCATGGATTCTTATGGGTTATCTCTGGAGGGAGGTGTCTTCACTGCTTCTTCCCTCCACCACAGAATAGTTTGAGATTTTGGCAAAGATAACAGATTACCCTTTGCCAGAGGGTAATTTTCCGTATGAAGGTATTTTGTTGAGCTAAAAGATGACGATCACTACAATTTGTGTGAGTTTTTTGAGTTGTGGATGCCTTATACTCATTATAGTCAATTACTAACCATCGTCTTTGCAGTAAGAAGTGGTCAATTAAGTTGCTTCTAGCTTCTATCTCAGCCAGAACCCCAGTGATTGATAATTTACAAAGCTGTAGAAAGTCCAGTTGGTAGAACTTAGAGCTTCTTCAGTTTCTGCCCGAGTCAGAGCAAGGGGAGGGAACAAGAAAGGGGCAGTGACTTTGCCACGCTGCCCAAGGACATTTGTACCCGTCTGGCTTAATTTACCCTTGCATCTCCGAGTGCCTCTGCTTGAAACTGTGCAATGGCTCTGCTGTGGATAACCATTCGTCTCCTGCCCTCCAGAGCACCAAGCAGCATCACAGTCAATGCTTTAATTCCCTGGTTACTAATTTCCTGAGGTCTGGAAGAGAAGCAGTGCATAGGATTTACTTTACTTAGGTACTTAGATGCTACCATTCTAACTACCATAATAAATATGATAATTAACCAGATTTGAGGTTGTCTCCCAGGCCCTTCTTCAAAAAATAAATGTAAAGCAATCCATACTTTCCTATATTTAAGAAAAGTATTGTAATATAATTACTTAATATTCATTTAAATTGCAATCCTGCATAGCTTATGGAACAAATAGCACGTTCAGTGTTATTTAAATTGAATTGAATATATGAAGAAATAGAAATGTTGCTGATGTTCAACAATAGGTGTGGCAGCCATTCAGGAGGCTAGAGGGCCAAAGTATTTTGCTTAGTCTATTATCATTCTGTTTGTTTCTAATGGGGAACTTTCTCTAATTCTGCTTTTATACTCCTTTCATGTTAAAGATACAGAAAATCTCAGGGCAGCATATCATCAATTTTCTGGTTTTGGCTAAAAGTCCTGATCTGACACGTAATTCCTGATTTCATTTCCTAGCAGCACCCTGGTGTTGAAACCCATTTAATAGATGTCCTGGGTCATGAAGCTGTACCTGGAGGCCTTAGGACTGGTTTCTGTGGTTCATCTGTACTGTCAGCCTTTTATGATGAAAATAATTGCTATCACTTTGTTGACCTTGATGTAAAAGTAATTAAGAAGAAAAGCTTATCTGAAATTCTTCTTTCTTTGACTTGTAAGATCCACATCTGTGATGTCATGAGTGCTTGTAAGGGAAATGTGAGGATTTGAGCTTCTTATTTTTAGGTAGAATTAGTGCTGTAGTAGGCAGCAATTGCTGTGGTTTTCCTTGAAGCAGTTAATGTAGGGAGGCAGATTTCAGTGGCCTAGGGAAGGAAACTTCAGTGGATCACTTTTGCTGCCAGTGGCTGTTTGACCTGATGCTTCACCCTTCTGTAAAGTGGCTGAAACATCACCTTACTGCATTTGTGGCCCCTGCTATTCGAGCAGCAGATATTTTCAGACAAATGCAGATAAATTTTCCTATTCACCGAAAGAAGTAATGCAAATCAGAACGTCAGTTTTGATTTGTTACATTCCTAGAGGAGAGTGTGCATGGTTGCTTTTCTTATGAGGCTGTCTGTGCTGCAGAGAGGTTTAACTTTCAGCAGGGAACATATTATGCAGCTTATTTGATTGCAAATTTGTTTGAACAGCTTTCAGCTTTATATTTCCCAGTTAGGTAATGTAGCTTTAGATACTAATTGCATAATTGGCTTGAGTCACACAGATTTACGGTACAGCGTGCCTGATCTGCCTGCTTGTTAGCTTAACGTGGCTTTATACAATAGGTGCCTCACTGCTGAATTTAACTCTTTCCTTTATTGACTTCTCTTCCAAGAGGTTTTACGTGAGGAATAAGGATTTTCTTGGTATTCAAGGAATCACAATCCTTATTTGTGAAGTTTTGATGCTGGAGAATGCATGTTTTGTGGATCTGTGGATTGGTGTAATTTCTAACCAGTACACTAATGTGATGAAATAAAGTCATTTTTCAAAGTCAAAAATGAGTGCATGGCACAGAGAGCATCTTCTCTATCTGTTTCTTGTGGTTTTGTTTTCCTCGAGGGAAGGATAATTTTCCAGTCACAATCTGATCTGAAAATGGTGAACTTCACACCTTCTTTCATCCCTCCTTTTCACAGGTCTAAAAGATGCTACAGGCTCTGAGAGTGATGGTGGTGACTCTTGCAGTACAAAATCAGAAGGAGCCAATGGAGGCACGACAATCCAACCCAAAAAGGTCAAAGGTGTTGGCTTTGGAGACATCTTCAAAGACAAACCCATAAAGCTAAGACCAAGGTCAATAGAAGTTGAAAACGATTTCCTTCCAGTAGATAAGGTATGTGTCATTCCTTAATTGTCTCTTGGTGTTGGTTTAAAGAAGTTTTTTATCTTAAAACTTTAAGTTGTCACTGGCCAAGACTTGAAGCTTTATGGTCATTATTTCCTAATCCTTCTGTAGACAAGGTTCTGCTTTTTTTATTTTTGCCTCAGACCATAAAATGGAGTCTAGTGAGGTTAGCTGCATGCTAAAAAAAAAAAAAAAATTAAAAATTGATTGCTCTCAAGTATGTTCTTTAAGGAAACAAACAAAAAAGTGCATGGTTTCCAATGAAGTCACAACTGAAAAAAAAAAAAACAAACTGTGAAATCCTTCCTTTAAGTGAACAGTCAGATTTGTCAGAGTTCCTGATGTGCTGAGAAGTGTTAGGAAGCTTCCACAGCCTCAAGTTCTGCTATGGACATCGTTACATGATGCATTTTCTCTGCCCCTAATGGCGATTTTAGGAAACTCCTGGGCTCTTGATACCTGGTATGGCAACTTCTCAGTTTTTGATTCATGCTTGTCCACTTGTCTGTAGAAACAGGCACTACAGCAATTCAGTTTTTGGGCCTGCAAGGTTTTTTTTTCAACCTAGATCATTTCAGTGATCTGATTTATAGCACAGCACCTACTCCTATATCCACCCTGAGTTCCAGGAGAAGAGGAGGTCCTGCAGAGAGAGATGGAAACTTCTGAATTAGATTATGCTGAGGGACATTTGATTAATATTTTGCAGGTGACCATTTTTCACTTGGTATAAAGAGGGTAGGGAAGAGCTGGAATAATCTAAATAAAGAAAAAACCTAGACTGTATTACTGCTTGACCCTTGCTGACTTCTTCAAGGCCTGCTTGGTACCCTGCTTGCCTTCTGTTTCTGGGTGGACTTCCTAACTCACACAGGGGGCTTTGCAGAAGCATTTCTTTTCATTTGAAGTCTTTGAAAAATCCTTATGAAGTGACCTTTATTCCCTGGAGGAAAATCTTACTCCACTTTATAATAATGTGAAGTTTACCTTTGTTTTGCACAAACAACTAACAGACTTTTTACCCAGCCAAAAATGGAATATACAATTTTCAGGAAGCTTATAACACAGACTTTTCCTTCCTATGTCTTCAGATTCTCCTAAAATTGTCATGGTAGAAAACAATGGCTTGATTTTGTGAACACAATCCATCATTTGTGTTTGAAATGTGTAGATAACTAAGGGCAAAAGTTCTTTGCTGTTGATGTGTTTTTCCTGTCTAGGATTAGGTTAACTTTTGAGAGGTGCCATTCAGAGGCTTCAGCACTGAGGTCTTTACCTATTACCAGCACCAAAACATGAGTCAGTGACACGACATCTGTTAGGACTGCAGACCATGAACCTCCCTAAACACTTGTTTCCTGGCTGTGAGAAATTCCTTCCTTGTCACTGCCATGTTCTTTACCATTTAATGCTGAGTGTAAGAGAATCCTGCATTAAGCTTGCCATCCTAGGCAAGGTCCAATTTAGCCTGAAAACTCTTCATACTGGTTCAAAGTGTAGCAATGCATGAAGAGTTCCAAATAGGACCATATTTTTCTCAAGCAATGTAGTTTTTAAAGAGATCTTCACACTGTTATGTGTATTTCTCATTTACAAGTAGACTTAGTTTTTCAATAACTTGTAAACTTCTGAAGGAGAAAAAATGCTTTCCTCTATTCTCTCTTTTTAAATTTTTTTTTATGCTTTCTGAAGGTTGGAGACCCTAAAACTCTTTTTGTTGCTTCTTCTTGATAGAGTTGTTGATGAAATATTACTGTAATGATAATTTTAACTTTTTTATTAAAATATTTCCTAACAACAGTTGTTTTTTTAAAAAGCATAATAAGCTACAGTGAGGATTTTATAATGTGGCATTATTTATAACATGATAGTTCCCATGTAAAATGTCAGTCCCATTTACAGAAGAATCAGCAGGGTCTTACTTTGGTGTTATCACTTTGAGTTCTAATATGTTTTCAATTTTATGAATCATAAGGTTAGATCATATTTCATACAGAATTACTGGGGTGTTAAAAAGGCTTTTACACAAATATTGGCAGGAGCATGAAGGCAGAAAGGTTTGCTGCCAGCTGAGCAGAAGCAGATGCCATTAGGCTCTCCTGTAAATCACCAGGCAGTTTAATGTGCTTCAAGTATTTGCTCAATGGCAACAATGTGGGGCATAATCGCCCTTGTCTTTTAAGGTGATCAATAAACTCTCAATAAAAGGCAAGACTGAGGAATTGTGTGAAACCCCATTGGTTTTATTGGTGTGCAGAATTCATTGCTTAGCTGTTATTTGTTCAAAGAATCACAGAGGCAGATCATCCTCGGGAAATTAATGATGCAGTTGTGGGAGTTTAGTTTGAGCAGTGCTATCAGAGCTCTGCTCTTTTAGAAAAATAGAAGAATCAAATCCTTATGCTTTGTGGTCCATTTCATTTCCTGTTGATGCTGACGAGTCGACCACTGTGTATAAGCAGAATCAAATTCCTGAGGCTTGGCTCTGACAAATTTCCATTACTGATAAATGTAAATGAACTGATTCACATAGTCATGGTCAAAACTCACCAACAGATGAGCTTTTAGAAGAAATACAGCATGCATACAGACAGGTTGTGTCCCTTGAGAAGATTCAGGGTGCCACTCCTGAAACAGCACAACTTTTATGGTCAAATAGAAATGCCTGTCTCACACGTCTCTCTTCTGCTCTGCATCTTCAACACATTTAAACAGGTGCTTTTGCTTACTTTTTTCTTTTTCATTTTGTAGTAGCTTATCTAAAGCTTCTGTTGCTTTGTTGGACTTCCTTCCAATATGATCTGTGTGTGCTTCTGTTGTTCTAAGAAGCTTTCATTTTTAACTCTCCTGTCTCTAAGAAGAGACCTCTACAAGTACAGGAAGATTAATTCAACTGATACATTCCTTAGTCTGAGTTAATTGTATCAGGTTGATTCATGAGTTGAGGCTTCAGCTTGGAAATGCTGAAGGCCATGATAGGTGAGTATGAAATAAAAGGTCTTCAAAAGCTATTTCTATCTTTCTGAAAACTGTCCTTACTTCAGAAGAGACTATTGAGAATATTTTTTACATTTTCCACTTGAGATGTATATGTAACTTTCTTCAGGCAAAACTTTCTTAGCTGGCCAGCAGTGGTGGATTTCAGCAGAGCTAGATTTCATGAACATCCTTTGATGAGATCACAGTACTGTTTGCCAAAACGTTGTGTTAATTATATACTCAGCCATCAACCCAGGGAGAATTACAGTTGCATTAAATTGTAATGATTTAATATAAAGGGGCAGGCTGTCATGGCTCTAGAGTCAGGAACTCATAAGATCTAGTTAACTGGTGTTTAGAGATCCTTACTGCAAAGCACTGAATTCATACAGAAATTTTTATTTAAAAAAAATATTTAATATGTTTTGGAGAGGAGAAATGGAGAAGAACTAATGGAAGTAGATACAAGGGCTAGAAAGGCTAGAAGCTTTTGTCAGTTATTAAGTCTACCTGTCCTTCATGATAAGATAAATGTTTATAAACTCTGTGACTGAATACCTGCAAGGTCTGAGTTTCTATTTTAAGCCAGCAAGCTGAGAACCCAGAAACTGTGGTGAGAATCTCTCTTTGCACACCTGTTCTGTCAGTTCCTGCCTGCTTGCTTGCAGGAAATATTTTTACCCGTTAATTTTCAGTTGTCATTTAAAGAGAACTCCTTGAGAGCGCAAGTTGGAGGCTGCTCCTGATGTTTCTAAGGCAGCTGATGATGTGCCTGAGCTCTGCCAGCCCTGCCCTGTGACACCCACGGTGCGTGGCCAGCCCTGGCTGCGTGTGCCACGTGTGTCTGCAGCTCGTGGCTCGCTGCCGCTTGCTTTGCCTCTCCAACGCCTTTGGAAGTTCTTGCTCCCCTAATAGAAATGTTGGAGTCACTGTTCAAAATCTTGACATTAAAAATGGATACAAGCAAATCCATCTGGTACTGACTAGAAACGCTATTAAAAACACCTGCTGAGGCAGAGAGCACACAGTGGGAGCACCGAGTGTGTGTGCAGCACTTTGCACTTGAAAGCACAGGTTGCTGCATTCCTTTCTTCAGAGACAGCCATCGGCAGTGGCAGCAGCAGACGTGGCAAGCATCAGCAGTTTGTTGAATTCCGTGTAGGAACAGAGAGGCACTCATCTGTTCAAGCTACATTCATGTTCTGCTTTGAAGTTTCTGTCTGCTACAGTCTGGCATGCCTGTCCTAACCATTTATTCTAGTGCCATCTTGTGAGGAAAGCTGCAGGGGAAGAAGGACCCTGACCCCTTCTGCAGCTGTCATGAGAGCAGGGCTGCCTGAAGCAGGGTCTCACTCCTTTGCTGGTGGAATTTCCCATGCCTTGAGTTCACTGTGGAAACACGATTTATGTGTTTCTTTCATTATGTGAAAAAATAGTACAGGTTTGCAAATGGTGGCTGATGTTCCTGAGACATTATAAAGAAATACTTTAAAAGATTTACTACCCCATTCTGGAGGAATAAGAAGGAGGGGTAGGGGAATTAAGATTGACGGGAGAGTTGAAAAGCAGCTTGCCCCATTTTGGGGAAGCAGACTCAATGCAGGACCTAGGACTAAGGAAATAGAATGGGAAATGCAAAATTAAGTTTAAAGAGAGGTATAAATTTGATAACTTAAGGTGGCAGTGACTCTGTGCTGAGTCACTGAACTGTGCCATGTAAGTGAAGAGTGACTCCTGATCTCCTTCCTGTATGCCTCCCTCCCTTCCATGCTATCACATCTGTGCTTTCAAGTTCTGTTTGCTTTCTAAAATGTTCAAGCTGTCTGAACAGAGTTGTCCAGTATCAATGACAGGGTTCAGCTTACACATCAGCCTGCATTACTGGTTTTTGGCAAAGGATGTTACCCACACACTGGTTTGTGCTTCCTGTGATGTTTTATTAGGATTTTTTTAAAATTAAAGCAGCTATTTGACTCTAAATAATTGCAAGTTAGTTGTTGTCCACGCCACAAGACTTTATGTGTATACAGTTGGACTTTATTCAGAAAAGATTTGTCAGTGTGAAAGAAACACACCAAACGTATACATGAAAATGTTTTCAACTCATGTTTCTGACTGAAGCTGCTTGAAGAACATCTTAAATTAGAAGCAGTTTAGTGTAAGAAGCTTTGATAGTACTACAGTACTCCTAAAAGTAGTGTGGAAGGTCTGATCTGTCCTCCAGGGGCACAGCACTGGGCTTCTGCCAGATTGAGTTCTCCTGGAGGAGTGCTCTGTGGGAAGGAAAACTCCTGTTATTTCAGTCATGGTTTTGATTAGGAAATCTTAGGATGCTCCAGTCAGAAAAACAGGATGTGTAGGTTTAAGCTAATGCAATTTTATTTCATAATAGGATGGCAATAAAAGTCTGTATGTTTTAAGTTGCTCTGGATCCAGCTGGTGATCATTAGCTTGCAAGTCACTGTAAATCTCTGAATTTCAGTTGAGTCTGTACCATTACCAGGCCTTTTATCCTAACAGGCATTCTGAAAGAAGAATTGTTAAAAACCCCAAAATGCTTTGCTTACATATTAAAATATAGCTGATTTCCCGAGTTCCAGAGGATACCTAATGGAGATATAAACTGAATTTCTGAGAACGTTTGTCTCATATTTCAATAGTGCAGAGAAAATGCTTCAGAAAATAACAGTACTGACATGCAAGTTAGCTTAGTTACTGTCTGATGAGCTTCAAGAGGACTGGTTCCTGAATCAATATGATATGTTTATTAATAGCAATAAAATCTACCTAAGCAAAATTAATGTATATACATTGATATGAAAAGATTTAAATTAGGGTAATCGAGAGTATAGGAATAAAGGGTTTTATAAATTTTCCTAGTGTTTCTCAGTAAAATGTATTTTTTTTCTTGCTCCATTTGGATTTTGTTAGATGGTATAACTGATTTCTAATTTCTACGTCTGAGTTGTTAAGTTTTATAGCTTTGACAAGATTATAAAGAAATTCTAAGAAAATAACTTCTGATATTCTTAGAACACATTAATTTTGAAAGTGAAGAAATAATTATGAAAAGAAATTACCTGCCTTGAAATTTACTTACACTACTTTGAAAATTACATAAATAAAAAGGCTGATGAATGTAAACCAAACTGAATGTAACCTTTAAAGTGAAATCTGTGCCCTCATCTTTTTGTTATCTATTTGTGAATTTTTTCTGGAATGTTTTCTTTCTTTATATTTTTCCTAGTTGAGGATTATTTTTTAATAGTCAAATGGAAATGAGAGTATATAGTATCTTGTGGCTTGCTTAAATATAAATCTTTAATTTCTTCCAAATCATCTGTGTCTTTCCCTTCCCTGCCCTTATTCAGACATTTTAAAGTTGAATGTTTGTAGGGAGGCAGCATTAAGAATTTATAAGATTTTAATGGATCAGAGCATCATGTTAATGATATTTCAGTTTCTTGAACATTTTTCTTTAAAAACAAAAGCCAAAACAAAGACATAAGTTACACAAAATTTAAACCCTTTTCCCCCCCACCAGAAAGAATACATTCAGAATTTGTCATAAGCTCATTTGCCAATAGAGTTCTTTGCAAAATTTACTGCCTGGGCTGTTCACAAAAGTTCTGTAAATCGTCACTCACATCCCTGCTTTTCTTAGCTGGTGGTCTCAAGAAGTCAGGAAAGTCTAAGCTGGAAAGGAGAGGAAACTTCTTGCTGTGAGTGAGCAGAGGTAGGAAAAGGTGCAGATTTCCTGTGAAATAAACAAGTGGAACTTTTGTTTCCTGGGGATGGCCCGGCCTGTGAGTCAGTGTCAGGGCTGGGCTCTGCTGAGCTGAGCTCATGCAAGGAAGGGGCAGGACTCCAGGACTCTGCTTGGACATTTCAAGCTGCTGAAAGGCAGCTTGGCTTCACAATGGGAGAGGAGGTATTTATTTTACAATTAGTTGGGGTTTTCTTTCTGTGGCTGTTTAAAACTGTATCGTAATATATCCTCTGCACAGCACAGGTTTCACCTCTAAGGTTCTCTGGCTGTTCTGCACACCTTGGAAATGATGGGTAGGTAAAAATAAAAGAAGGAAAAAGAGTGCTGAGGATCCTGAAGTCCATTCCTGCTATGGAGGTCCATATTAGAATAGGGGATTACTTTTGTGTGAAAAACATATTCTCTCCTGGCTCTATTTAGCTTGTATTTTTTCATTTCTGCCTGTTTGGCCATTAAGCTTGCACACGTGTTTTCTATTTCTATATGATGTGGTTTCAGTTTTCTTACTCTAAAGAATAATACACGTTTAGAGTTAAGCAAGAAAAGTTTTAAAGTCTTTAGGATGTGTTGCTCTTTCAAATGTTTGCTTAGTAAGTGAAAATTCACCACCCCCACTGTGTGTTTTTTCCTTCCTAAATACACTAACAAAACTGTACTTCTTCTTGGCAGAAAAAAAGAGGAAGAGCTTTACTAATTCCTCTTCTGTGTGAGGTGCCATTTGTCCATGTGAGGAAAATTGATATGAATGAGTGTTTTAGAAAATTATATTACGATAATAAAACCTACATGAAAATTATCTTTTCTTTTCCCCCAAGAAAAAAGCAACTAGAATCAACTGATGCTTGAAAAATTTTATAGAAAGCTGAATAGAGAGATACCTAGTAAACTGATTAATTATTTGCAGATACTTTGGGAGCTCTTAGTACAAAAATGTAAATTTCCCTCAACTTTGGCTTTTCACAGCTGAAGTCAGTAAGCTGTGTGCAGATATGAAGCAACAAGTTTTTTTGAGTTGCCTTATGTCCTAAAATGTGCCATGTGTCTTTCTTGTTTTCTGCCTTAAATGAAGAAAAGAGGAAAAGAGGAGTGTGAAAGGATCATAGATCAGCCAGGCACTTGGTAAGATAAAAAATCTGTAGGCCAGTTTCTAAGAAGCATTTTTATTTAATGCTTTGTGTGCGTTTCTATAGGAGGTTCTTGGCATTCTGTGTTTCTAAAATAGTCCTTAAATACTAGAGATGTGAGCTCATATTATTACAGTTAGTTGGCTCAGTGCTGTATAAAAGCTTCCCACTAAAAGCCAAGGAGAGGGGCGAGAGGGCAGCTCCTGGGGAGGAGCTCCTGATGCAGCAGTGACCAGTAGCCAAGCAGGGGCTGCTGGTGGCTGCTTTCTGCTGGGTGCTGGCTCTTTGCCACACGCTGGCCACACAAAGAGCACAGTCCTCCCCCTGGACAGCTGATACTTGCTTCTGCAGCAGTCTCAGTACCTAAAGCACTTGCTGGAAAGAAAAGCTGAAACACATGGTAAAAGTCATTTTCCTGTTGTGTTTTGAGTCACTTGTTGCCTTGCAGTCTTCCTTGTAAGAGTTGAAAATAAAAATATCTCCCCATTCTTCCTCAGTAACTTCTGATTTTAGTAATGTAAGGTGAGAGGAAAAACCCCAAATCTTAAAATTTTAATTTTTATTCTCTTAATCTGAGGAGAAAAGAAGTAGTATAATTCCAAAATGGAAGAAATAATTGTTGTCAGCACTAAATCTGGGACAATCTGGCACTATGGGTTTGTTCTTTTGTTTATAACAATTTAATTTTAAAATATTGTTGAACAGCTACTTCTGACTTCGTTGACAACATCATAACTTTTACAAAAGAGCGAAAAAGTATTGTTGCCACTTGAAAGAGGAGGATATTAAAGAAGCGTCTTTCCCTTCTTACTATTTTCATAGATTTTTTTATTCTTCTCAGAGATGGAAGTAGCTGCACTGCTTTCCCTACTGCTGCAAAAGGAAGTGGAGATTCATGTACAGTTGTAAGGTTCAATAATTGCTGTAAAAGAGGGAGGTTTTATAACCATGGTTTCTAGGCTGGATGGTGCAATCTGGATCATGCAAGTTACCAGCTGCAGTTAGACAGGCATGGTTCTCCTGGGAGAGTAGGAAGGAATTTCATTCACTCAGTGCAGACTGACTAAAGTATTTTTCCTAGAAGAGATAGAAATTAATTGTGAATGACGACCTATAAATGGTAAAATTCATGACAAAGAGAGCAAGGGCATTTGTCATTATTTTTCATTCTCTTTTTTTACTTTTCTTTACATTTATGTGAAGGAAAGTAAAAAAGGAGAATGAAAAATAAATCAGGGAAGAAATAAGTCTTTCTGCTCAAAAAACTTTTGATACAAAAGCACCTGCTAGCATTACAAATCTGCAGCTTGAGGAAAAAAGAAAATGAGCTTGTTCATCATGCTCATTTTGATGTGCACGCTTCCAGAGCTTTGAGATCAGGCAGCTGGGAGTGTGCTGTGTGGGTTTCATTCTGTGTTTGCCTTTTATTTCATTTACTAAAGTGGTTTTACTCATCAGTGGCTCTAATATGTCTCGCTCCATTTGTTTCAGCAGCATCTATCTAATCTAAACTCTTATGTTCACTTTCTCACCATTAACCTTTTAGGAAGGCAGATTCTTAGTTCATTAATGGTTTGAAACTGACAGCCTGATAGCATCAAATGTCAGGAGTCCAAATTTTATAGAAATACTGATGTTTTCATGCATGCAAGTTAAGATATATAGGTTTCTCTCTTGTCCAACACATCAAGTGTGTTGGTAGGAAAAAAGCCTCTCCAGTCCCCTCCCTGCCCATAATTTCAAATTTTAAGAACTTGTCAAAATATGAAGTTACAACAGTTTTAGAGTCTGAACTTACCTGCTGGTAGAAGAGGTTTAGCTGTGGAGAACACTGCAAAAGCAAAATGTGCACTGTTCTGCTCTCCAAGCTATCCAGAGTTTCAATGGAATGATATTTCACTGTTCATGGTTTTGTTTCTACCCGATTTTCCATCCAAGAGGTTAAACCAAAAATACTGCATTGCATGGTTTACCTTTTTATTTCTTTGAATGTCATTTCAGATAGCACAGATTTCTCTGGTGAGTTGCATAATGCTAACGAAGATATTTTTCATCTGTGGTTTGAAGACTGATGGTCTCCCAAATACCTGGTAGTTTTAGTGCTTGGGTAGCTAGATGAGACATTTGGTGCTGGCTCAGGTCATTTCTAAATGGAACTCAACAGCTGGAAACAGGAACAGAAGTAATTTTCCATTTAAGCAGTTCTGAAATTGCTGAAGAGATGTTTTGTCAGTGCAAATGGGAAGTTAGGAGTCTGTGAAGCAGCCTCTCTAATTAGAAGTCTTCCCCATTATGAAAGTTTGAGCCTCCTTTAAATGCAGAAATATAAATTACATGAATGTGGACTATACAAACAGTTAGAGTTCAGCATAAATATCAATTTCATCACTGAGAGAACAGTTTCTACCCATACTTAGAAATATTGTGCATCTCAAGATGTCTTAAATCTCTAGCAGTTTCTCAGCAAAAGCTAGTAACAGTCAAAGCCTTTCCTGACAGCTTGACTGGAAATAAATTGGAGTTTATTCAGGAGATTGGTAAGTTATACAAGGTTTCACTTTGCAGTGTTGTGATGGACATAATCCACCTTACAGGTCATAACATGTTTGAGGTGGCTAAAAAGGAAATGTAAATATACATTTCTGTACTGTGGATTAGTCTTTTTTATTGCTACAGCTGACTGTCAATCCAGTATTTGATTTTTATAATCTTTTAGATTCATAGTGGGTTTTTCACTTCTGTGGCAGCTACAAAAGATGACCCAGGAAAGTAGACTTATATACATACCATGAAACATTCCTTAGTTTTGAAATGTTTCCATTGAAAATTTCTATAGGGTTCCTATCAGAGACCTGTAAAATTTTGAAGGCTTTTCTGGTTATTTTCTCCGTATATCTTTGTTCTCTCTATGATTTTGCTTTCTTTTTAACTGAAGAACTTAGGGTGTTTGGTAATACTTTGGGGGGGAGATAGGAATTGGAGATTGAAGTTTCCCTTAAATTATCACTGGTTTTATATCTTCCCTGTATTTAAATTTACTTTCTGAAGAGTCCTGTATTCAATATTCCTTTTCTATATGTTAAAGAATAATATTTCTTGGAAATTGGAAGATCCAGGGAAATCTGCAGTTCAGATCAGGACTGTGCCTGGGCTCACGTTTTGCCTCCATGAGAGGTCAATACTGGAAACATATTGGAAAGATTGTACAAAGAAATTCCTGTGGGGAGGCTTAACAGCCTCTAATAATTTTGATATTTGTATTAATAACTATAATGGATTTTTGTTCCTTGGCAAATCAAGTAGTCACATTTTTATTGCATGTAACGTTTTAGTACCTGTAGTTCCTGTGAAAGTATTCCAGTCTGCTGGATCAAACACTGTGGAAAGGAGTTACCTCCCTCTGTTTGTTTTGAGTGTGGCACCTGCTAATTTCATCTGATAGCCCTTAATTTTTATTATTGGAAGAGTTAATGAGTGACTCCTCCCTATCTACCTTCTCTCCTGACTTTCATAGACTTTTGTCACCTGTGTGTATCCTTTTTCCCCAGAATGAGGGAAAAATGTTGCATATGTTTGATCATTCTTGGTGACTTTCTGTCTTCTTCAGTCCCTTTGGGAACTCAGGTGGTTTGTGTGTGAGGACAAAAGGAGGTGAGAACCATACACAATGGCCAAGGTGTTGGATGAATTTATGCAGCATTTTGATAGCACTTTCCATTGCTCTTTATTGCTTTCCAAAGTATTTACAACTGTGGGTTTCAAAGCCTGTCTTTCTGTCTTAAGATAGCATTTTTTCCTCCAAATGCGTCATTTTATTTCTACATGAACTTAATTTCTGTCCTTCCCCTTTGGTGGGTCATCTGTGAAGGTGTGGAAAACAAGAGCCTTGATCTAGATCTCTGAACAACTCCACTGATCACCACGATGAAATCCTAATCTTTGTTTTCTGTCTTTTAATAGGTTACTTATCCAAGTTAATATAATTTTTTAAAGGATAAACAGTAAACTCTTCCTAATCTCAGTTTTAGTTTTGAGTGTGCAGTGAGGTTGCAATTTCAATCTTGTTCAGGAGTCAGAACCAGCAACTTTTAAAATTTTATGTATTTTAATGGAAATTGCTGTGAATTGGCTATGCAAAATAGAAGAGATAATGTAGGGCTTATATAAAGACAACACCATATGCCACAACATCATTATTTAATTATTTAGTTATTAGGGAGCTGGATTTATAGATTTATTGCTACTCTGTAGATCTATAGATCCAGATAGATAAGGGCAGATCTTTAGATAGATTGATTACCTGGCTGCTGTCCTGGCAGGTAAAATGCATGGGCTACACAACAAAGATATTTAAAAATAGCAGCTATTATGGGATTCTGGTGATTGAATTTAGATGTCTATGATGTTGCTTGTAGACAGCAAGCAGTTTTTCTTCATAGTCTTTAGACTAAAAAGCATCATTAGGACAGGACTTTCTTTATCCCAAAGATGAATTACATGCTAAAAGAACTGTTTTACCTCCAGTGACAAAAAGGAAGCCTGCAGTGACTGGCACCTGGCTCACAGTTGGTGTTTGAATGAAATGAACTCCATCTTGAGTAACTACATCAGAACACTAAATCTTGTCGTTTTACATCTCAGTGACAAAACCAGCTGAATGTCATTGTAGTAAGAATCATAAGTAGATTACCTGTAAGCTGTGAGGCTCATGTAGTCACAGCAGAGCAAGGGGCAGTATGAAACCCTAAATTTTAAGATTTCTTAGCTTTTCAGTGGTCAAGTAAGAAATCATGCTAAATAATCACTAAAATGATAAGCAATTTTGAGTAACATATTCAGTAGATAAAATTTGATTCATACAAGATAAAAGCAATAAAGTAAGTTTAATTGCAGGACCTAGTGCCTTCTCCTAAAGAAAATACACATCTGGAAAATCTACCAAAGAACTCATCTTTAGTTTTGGAGTAACAGACTGAGCCAATAGGGAGTGTCAACACATACTGATTAAATCAACCTGGCCTTCCTTTCTCCCTCCATTTTCTTCTGTATGTAATCCTTCACAGTGGTATGCCAAAGGTAGTAGGAGGCTTGTCATTTTGTCTTTATTTTGCCACAAGCATTGAGAATCACATAGATAATTCCTTGTCTATCCAGCAGGTGATTTTCAAGGATTTCCCTTTCTATGGTTTTCAAATACTTTTGATGTAATTAAGTAAAACACCAGTGACTTCTTCTATTAAATATTTCAGAAGTTACAGTTATTTTGAAAAATAAGATAGTTTTTAATTTTAAAAAAAGTGACTATTCCTTAAGCATTCAAAGAATTTATTCTTAGGCTTGATGTAGTTTAAGCATTTTAACCAATGAGTAAATATTGTTTTACTTCTTGTCAACTGTAAGAAAGAATTATATCAGAAGAATAAAAATCAGTGATGAATCAGTAAAAAAAGCCCCAGAAAAATCATGTTTTGTTCTAAAATTTCCCTTGTCTGGGGACCTCAGTTCTGTTTCTTTTGCTCTGTTTACTTGCTTGCCTGCTTGTCTGCTTGGATTCCGGGGCCATGACAGTGGATGACAGATACAGTAATTATGAGATGCTCTGACAATCAGTGCTGTATTTCTAGGGCACCAAGTGAACTAAGAGTGGTGTAATGTAATCATAACCTATTTACCATTCTCTGCAATGTAGTAGGATTTAGACTGACGTGCTATTTTTATACACACCTTGTCTTTTCTTTCTTTTTCTTTGTATTCAAGGAATAACTCCTGAATTGAACACTAGAAAGCATTTTCCCCCAGATACCTTTAGTTTTTCTGCATATGCATGCTAATTCCAAAAGCCTTTAACATCATTCAGGCAACATATTTTTGTTGACTGTTTGAGTATTGCTTTCCTCTGGTGGTGTTGTAGCCAGTTCCCAGTGGACTGATGTACATGAGGATTTATAAGGCCTCCACTTCACTCCTGACTTGTCTGCTTTGTCCAAACTTATTAACTGTGGTAAGGGTCATGCTGGTGGCTGAAATTGTGTTCATTTCCAAGGAGCTCCAGTGGGATGAAGGCTTCAGTCTTTTGCTTTGTAACAACAGGATGTTTATTTGGAGGATCATCTTTTATTTAGAGATTGTTGATTTTGTCTAGACGGAGAGAATTACGATGCCAGCAGTTCATATGCTTTTCACAGCAACTAAATACAGGGGTTTGTAATCTTGCTGCAGAAGCCTTTCACAGGTAAAATATTTTTCAAAATTTAAAAAAGGACTTATTTCTTTGCAAAGATATGCTGTAAAATCAGATGGCCTATGTTCATTAAAGTCCAGGAGTCATCTAATATGGACACCAGTTGGAAAAAACTGCAGTTTAATCTGCTGGAATACGGACAAAGTGTGAAAATGTGCCATTGTCAGGTGGAAGAAAATATAGTTTGATTGTATGAAAAGAAACTGTAATATGAAGCTTAAAATACTTTAATTGCTTTGTTGTCTTCATTCTGTGGAATATTTACCAAACATCCCACTAAAAAGCTCTCTGAGTGTGTGCTACATCTGATGCTGTGGTTAGGGGGACCATTCTTTAAGGAAGAATCTGGTGTTTAGAGTGATGTTCATGATTCAACTTTTGAATTATGTAAAGGCAAGAACTACTAAAGAAGAGTTTAGACCCTGGGTTTGAGGCAGAGTTGGCTTATTTTTAAGCTCAAGCTAGGTGCTTCTGGAGAGGGGCTCTGAAAAAAGAAATCCCTGGGCCTTTACACCCTCACAGTCTGTGCACAAGATGTTCATGTGCCCCACGTGCACCTCTTGGTCTAATGGTGAATTATCACCTGGGGTCTTCCAGTATCTCACTGCATTCTTTCTCCATGTCTATGTGGGCAGGCCATTAACTGCTTATTAATAGCTTGAGGACCTCCAGGGTCTCAGCCCTTATCTGAAGATACCCAGTCCTTGTTTCCTCCCCTGCTGAGCCAAGGGAAGCTCACCTGCACCAGGCTTTGAGCAGGGCTCACCTGTGCCAAGCTGTCAGTAGAAATGTGTGCAGTTTTGGCAACTGAGTCTCTGTATTAGCTGGGAGTGCATTGGGCAGATGTACCTAACTGGCTGGTGTCAAAAAACACAAATAATTTTACATTCATGTGGATAGTCTTTCTAGCAAAGCTGTGAAGAAAGTAGTTACAGAGGAAGAAGCTACTCTAGGTGACTGAGACAATCAAATGTGTAGACAGGTGCTTAGTTCACTTTCTTCAAGAATTTTTGTTTTCTCTATAAATGTTTCTTTAAATTCCCATTACCCTCTTTGAAGTCCCATGTGGTGACCCTTCAGAAAAGTGTTAACTCTGTCCTTTTGGGAAACCTCAGGATAGCAATACTTGATCATTCTGTCACAGAAAGGGCTTTATGTGGAGCTGAATGTTGGTAGCATGGGAAAAAAGGAAATTTTGGACATTTATTTTGTTTCTGACAGAGTGAGAGTATTTTGACATCTGAAAGTCTTTGGGGTTTTTATATTTTGGCTCTTTTTTAGATTTTAAGGCAGAACAGATAGGATGGTTAGGGGACTTGATGACATTCCTTAAGCACTTGATGCATATTAGAAAAAAAAAAAATTAATTTGGCTGCTCCCTCACAACACCAGCATCATGCATAGTCAGTGAGAAGATCCTTTATGCTCCTGTTAATCCAGAGCTAGAAGACTCTAATAACCATTTCTGCTTCTTTGTGAGCAAATGTTCTCAGTTACAAAATGGAGTGTAAAGACACAATGAAGAATACAGCTTTTATACTCTCACTAATAGTAGCTTGGATTTGCATATTAACCTATATATCAGAAAATTCTCATGCATCTAAGCCACATCTAATTATACTAGTTGAATGTTAAAAAGAAGTATTGTGGTCAGAGAAACATGGCACGTTTTTTTCCTCTGACCTAGTGATTGAGGTTTTCTGAAATTCTAAAAGTTCAAAAGATATGTAACTGTCTTTTGCTCCCTTGTATAAAGCACATTGTTGTATTTTCACTATTCAAACTGACAAACTGTGTTAGGCTTAATGTTTCCAGCTCATACAGCCCCTTTTTATGAATTCTTTAATATCTGATACAGATATTAAGAATATCTCCATAGAGTTATATTCCAAGTAGCAGTTCCAAAATATTTTATCTAGGATAAAGACCTCAGTATACTTTCCAAAATAAATAATGATGCTGAGTAAATACTTTTTTCCTTATTCCTGAGTAAATAAGCTGTTGCTTCAAGAAGCCTACATTGTTAAAGGAGCCCCAATGGATAAATATGTTACTTTGGTGCAAAGTATAACAGAATCTTCTGTATGGACCTATCTGTGCACAATTGGCAATGTTAAGACGAAATGTTTAGACACACTAGACCTGAGTAACAAAAGTAAGTCAATTTTCAATCACAAGAGAAAACCCTTAAGTACAATGCTAAAATATCCTGCAGGAAGATACTTAGTCACAGGTCCACTTTTCTCCCTCTAGTCAGAGCTAAATAGTTGTAGGGAACAACCACAGTACCTTTAGGAGAGAAAAACTCACTTGTATACTGTCCATTTAGTGTTCAGCTTCTCTTGTGTTGTTCCCTGCTGTTACAGGGATCACAGTTGAAACAAAATATATAAATGAAAGAAAATGAGGCTGTTCAGATTGTACCATGACCTCATTTATCTGACTGTGTGCCACCTCAACCATTTTTGCAATCACTGTTAATTCAGTATCAGAGGAACCTGGTCTGCAGTGATACAGATTTGCAGTGTACCAAAATGCCATCGAGGCACACAGAACTGATTATTCAGTGCTGGACTGTCCTTCCATTGGCTTCATTGACCCAAGTATTAATACTGCCAGGTTGCTGCTAAATCTGTCTTGTCCCTCTGAATATCTGTATGCCAAATCATAGTGATTATTCATGCTTTTATCAGCTGTTTCTATAGCAAGAAGGCACTTAATCCCTTTTCATCTTTAGGATTTGGTTGTCAAGAGATCCGTGAAATTTGTGTCTGAAAGCTAAATAATCTAATTATGCTCGCCTTGCAGAAATAGTGGGATTAAGATTCTGCCTGTTTTGTTGATAATATTCTGTTGTGTGGGGAGTCAACCTTGGCTTGGAGTCAGAAAACACGAACTATTTCCACCGTGTTTTTCTTGTGTGGCAGGACTAAGCAAGTCAGAGTGATATCTACAGAGAGGTTTAAGTGGAGCAAGGCTCACTGCCACCACCTAGAAAAGAGATTTATGATAATCAGCATGCTGGAGGAGGATAGATGGAAACTAAACTGTAGTCTTTAGGAGTGTCTCTGTACCACCAGGCTAGAGATACAAAGGCACAGAATGATATGCTACCCTTCTTGCTGGTGATGAAACTGTTCTGCAACCAAGAAGCCAAGATACAGTTTTAGAGAGAAATAGCAGAACTTCACTATTTCTTTGCAGCCTGATATTTAGGACGCTGCTGGGAGATGCCATTATGGGCATTCTGCTTCATGCTGCATTTGACTTTTAATTGCAAACATTATTGACACCAGGATAGATTTAGTTAAATGGAGTGAGACAGTTTATTCTGGGAGATGTCAGGGATTGCTCACAGGGTTGAGGAACTTGTTCTTGGGTTTGGAATGTCTAAATTCCCAAAAAGTTCTTCAAGTTCTAAGTCTTGTTTTGTGTCTGTGTCCCAAAGGGGTAAGATATGCTTGTTTCTTAGGAATACTGAGCCTAATATGTAGGAATGAACCAGGTAAAAGACTAACAGCAAAGCTGGAGTTGTGTATCAGTATTTTGTAGCATGGATCAATGCGTCTGGAAGGGCTTGGACCATCCTCTTATGTAAAGGAAGAACAGAGGAGGAGAAAGAATTATATTGAAATCTTCAGTTCAATCTATTGGGTGTACTTTGCTCCCATGTTTCCTTTTTTCAGAAATGAAGGTTTTGATAAATTGCACTGGGCCTTCAACTGAAGAAGACAACAAAATATCCTAGAGTAATTGTTTTTGAGAAGAAAAGTCTGTGTCATGCAGATTTGTATTGGATTAGCAAGAATTTAGGTTGGGCTTCCTTTGTTCTCCTCACCACTAATAAACTTGGTAGATATTTGAGCTGTATGGGAGTATGAGTGACACAGAACAGTTGGAGAGACAGCAGGAAAGTTTCTGGCTTATATGGGAGATGTTACTCTCTCCCAGTTTTGTTTTCATGTCAGAAAATTTGGTAGCTCTAATAATAATGCTTGGTCTGTACTCCCAGCACACAAATCTTAGTTATATTTGAAGTTTTAGCCTTTTATAGAAGAACCATCAGACTTATGAGATCACAGAGGATTCAGTGTCTCTTAGAATGAGGAAAGTTTATCTTGGGTATTTCCTAATGAACAAATAAGTACTATATTAAGTTTCATGGAGGTGACACATTTTCCATGCTAATGTAGACCAATTGGAAACATAAATAAATAATAATTTTTACAACCCCACCTCCTTATAGGAGAGTGAAACACCTTGGCAGTTCAGGTCCACCTGAAACCAGATTTGCTTGAATTACCAATTTTTATCCCCTTTTCCTGTCACTGATGCTTGTTTCACCCCTAGAAATCCCAGAGTGCAGTCCCCTCACCATTAAAGAATAGTTCCACTTGTCTTCTCCTCTCCCTGTCCCACAACAAATTCAGGTATCCTTTCTCACTGAAGTGGGTCCTGTGCAATCCTCATAAAAATTATTTGAATTATTTCTCTTACCTCGTAATAAAAGAGCAGCCTTGTTTGGATGGTATTCCCTTTTCTGTTCACAAGTTGGTTCCCAACACTGATTAATCACCTGCACAGGCATTTGTTCTGAATGAACAGATCAATTAATGTTTTCAAGCATTGCTCTTGCATCTGCTCCTATACATTAAGAAATTACTTTGCATAATGGATTTTCCACTAGAATACACAAATATCTTCCTTTTTGCCCATAATTCTTTTGTTGTGATCTGTAGCTTGTTAAATTTTAGCCTGTTGTAGGCTTATATGGTGTTTGGTTTCATGGCATAAAATCAATGATTCATGTATGGTAAAGCAATTACTAAAATATTTCCTTTAATTAATTGGTCTTGCATAATAATTTAATCTTAAAAAAAACTAAAACCTCCCCTAATTTAAGAGGTTTTCAAATTCCTTTAGTGAGCATGTCTTTATGAGCCAAATTGCAGTGCAGTTTACAGTATCTCCTTTTTTCATTTTCCTAAATAATTCCATGAGCAGGCATGTGAATAAAGGTTTGATCATGACTGAGCATGTACTGTGATGTGCAGCTATCTTGACCTGCCCTGTTTGCCTCTGAACCAGCCTTGCTTTCACCTTGAAGGCATTCTGCACTTTTATCTGTGTAAATGCCTGATAGCTTAAAATTCTTCATTATATCTCTTTTAGTATAATTTTAACTGCTTTGCAGATAGATCTCAGATTTATCATCATCCTTCTTGACTTTAAACTTCTCCAGCACAACCAGGTCATGCACTTATCCTAGTTTTTCTTATCTTTCATTCCCACCTCAGGATAGAATTTGAGAGGTTCTTTAGAGTTTTATTGGTTTTTTCTCTCCCTTAGCAGTTCACAAACTCTGGATTCAGAGTAGATTTATAAACTCATCAGAAGGTCAGGTGTTTCTGCTTCCACCTGCAAACTAAGTTGCAACAGGATGCTTTTGGGTATTGCAACTTGTAGCCTGCATTGCTGTCAGCATGGATTTGATGATTGTCTTGTGCACAACTCTCAAAACTATCTTTCCTGCCTATTTGCCCTTTTTACCAGACTGAAATCCCTGTGTGTATTTGAGTCCTTTTCATAGATGCATTTTGACACATTTTGACATGTTATTAACATGGAGCTCTCAGTATTCTTTATACACCTTGGAATTTTTCAGCCACTCAAAGAGCTCTACTCCTATTGCTTCTTATATTGACCAGTGTTTTCTTATGGTCCTTATGGTACTCAGTGCATCCAAGACCAGATCTTAGCACTCTGCTCTCTAAGCTTTTACTCAGGAGGTCACAAAAGCATGGAGGAACTTTGTGGTGTTTATGCAGACCTTGCCCGGAAAGGATGTTGAATGGCAGCTAGGGTTTTTCAGAAACAAATACAATTATTTTCTCATCTACACCTTGCTAGGATTTTAAAGATAGAATACTTTCTTCAAAGGGAGACAAGCTGAGAGAGAGAGGGTATAGCTTGCATATAGTAAAGGGAGAAAATACGTAAAGATGAGTATCACTGATTTTATTCCATTTTATTTTGGTGGGGGCAGATAATATTTGTTTACTGTTTCAGCTTACCTGTCCAAGGCAGGTTATTGCTTATTATAGTAGTCCACTGTAAATTAGTTACTTTTGCTAAAAAGAAATAAAAAATAATAAAATAAGAAAGAGATGTTGTAAATATAAAAATCACACTCAATCTAGAATGAGTGAAATGAATACTCCTTGTTTGAACAGAAGTCAAGTGGGTTCCTCCCTGCTGCTTCTTTCAGCTTTATTTTTGGTACTGAGTACCACGTTTCCCTAAGTAATTTCATTGACTGCTTAATATTCAATGTACCAGTGAAACTTCTGTAAGTCTTCCTTGAAACTCAGGGAAGTGTTATGTGGTTATAATTTTAAAATCTTAGTAAACATTATTGAAGGGAAATTGGAGGATCACATTTTTATGAATTATTTATAATTTTAAAGAAAAAAGTTAACCCCCAGTAACAAACGTAAGTATAGTTTATAATTTGCCTCTTTTTCTTTACTGTCCCTTTTCTACTCCTATATTTTGTATTTCCATTACTATTTTTTATGTTGTCCAACTTTTAACTGAACCTGCAAGTTTTAAAGAAGAATAATTATTTTTTTTCAGAGTGTTGGGAAGAAATTACCTCCAGCCACCGCAACTCAGGAGCCAACAAAAATAGAAGTGGACAGCAGAACAAAAAGTAGGTTTCATAGTTTTTTTCTTTTTTGCACTTTGTGCTATTAAAAGCAAGCTGAATGCTTTTCTCTGGTTTTGGTTGAAAGAGTGTCCTGTATGTAAAAAAAGCGAGGATGCAGATAGATATATTTAGGATAAACTTCGAGTAGGTGGTACCTAAACAAAATGCTTTGTTTCACAGAATCCTCTGAATTGTTTTTGCTCTGGTGACCCTACATCAAATTTTCTGCCACCAAAAATCTAATTAAATTATGTGATCAACTTTCAGCCTTGAGGATACTTTGGAATTAATCAGAGTTGAATAAGATCCAAATTCAGGTTGTAACTTGTACGTAGGTCATAGGAAAATTTTTCATGTTGTGAATGCCCTTTTTCCTCTTTTAAAAAGATTGTTTTAATTATTTTATTTCATTATGTAGCAGGGATAAACTGTATGCATGGTGTAGTTTGTATGGGAAATCAGAAGGCTCCAAGGAGACCTTCCAGCAGCCTTCCAGTACCTGAAGGGGACCTGCAAGAGAGCTGGAGAGTGAATTTTTATAAGAGAATGTAGTGACTGGACAAGGAGAAATGGCTTTAAACTGAGAGAGGGCAGGTTTAGATTAGATGTTAGAACTTTGTTACTGTGAGGCTGGTGAGGCACTGGCACAAGTTGCCCAGAGAAGCTGTGGGTGCCCCATCCCTGAGCCACCTGGTCTAGTGAAAGGTATCCTTGCCCATGGCAGGGGGCACTGGGACTAGATAATCCTAAAGTTTCTGTCTAACCCAAACTATTCTCTGATTCTTGACCTACAGTTCTTTTTTCATCATTTCAGTGCTTAGCAGTGAAAAAGTAATGATTAAATCTTTCAGGTATGTCTCTATGCTGTTCTAGGTAACTAGCTTACCAAATAACATACATATATATTCCCCATATTTTGATTTTTTTTATGTAAAGTTACAACTAAATGTTACAGATTTTGGTGGACAAGAATAAGAGGGAAGAGAACATAGCCATAGCTTAGAAAATAAGCTGAATATAACAGAGTTGATTTTCTTTAAATCTTGCACAATCCTTGTTCCCTGATGAGTTTATCCTTTTAGATAATTAGCAGATAACATTTTGTCTCAGAACTGAAACACATAGAGACATATGCAGGAAAGCATCTGGATCAGCAGAGCAGGGTCTGTCTGAGGGAAGTGTGTGGTTACAAACTGGTTTGTACAAGTTTTCAGCTCAGAATTGCAAAAGCAGCTTAAAAGAGCTTTTAGTGAGTTATTGTCCATTAGCTCCACCGCAGTCATTGACTTGCTCCATCCTCTGTGCCAGCAGGCTCTAATGGGAAACACTGCCAGAATTCAATTACCCCGAGGAAGTGAAACTTGAAATACTGAAAAATGTGTGAACTGGTCATGCAGAAGAGGGCTCCTGAATGCGTTTTGGAATTACCTTTGCCAACCTGCAGGCTGAGCAGCTCAATCTGACCTGAGTGCAGGTGCCATCAGAAGGGGTGGTCCAGGGGCTTTCCCACCTGCAGCATTAACCCTTGTGTGGGAAGCCAGGCTGCTCCTTTCCACATCAGCTCATACTTCTGACAGCTGAAGCTGCTCACTATATCCCATCCCAGGGTATGGGAGGTTCTAACTTTCACATTTATAAACTGAGTATGAAAACCTTCTGACCAGTGGTTAGAAAACTGTATCTTCTACTGTGATCCATTAAGCTCTGGCTGACAGAGACACTTTTCCATCAACACTTTTGGGCTGTGGATGGTCCTTCTTTCCATTGTTACTTCCCTCAGACACACCTTTTTTTCCTTTTTGGCCAGAAAAATTGTTATTCTTCTGTTGCTGTCTTCATTCAGCATCCAGTTTGCCAGAGTTGGTGAGAAGGGTGGGCTACTTACTATATCCTGTTGAATTTTCACTAAACTGCATGATTTATTATTTTATCTTTCCTGGAATATCTGGGGCCTCAGTAGAATTCTTGGCATCTCTGTTCATGCTTAGGAAAGAGAAGCACATCTATAGGAAGTTCTGATGTAATGTAATTATATATAATTTTCTTAGGCTCAACTGTCATCATTGAAGACATATTTCATTCAGCTGAAGTTGTCCTTCACTTAACTTGAAAAACCTTTCAGTGCAAATGAAACATGCTTCAGTCTGGTTTGGTGTTTAATATAGGCAGAGGAATAATTTCTTCATAATAAAGTTAATATCTGATAGTCAGAAATGAGGATATGATCAGACTCTGGCATAGGACTATAATCTGTCTAGAATGTGTTATTTCTCAAAAATTCAATTTTACTTTTCACCACAAACAAGCTTGAAAAAGCATTCAGTCCAAGGAAGTTTGCAGTCTCAGAAAACTGGTGAGTGTTCCAATTACTATGGTAAGCACAAAAATATCATTCTACCTTGGACCTGAAGTACTTTCACTTTTGCCTGGGATGGTAATGTCCCAGTCTTTAACTGCTGAACCAGATACTATGCCATTCTCCAAGGAATGAGACTTACTTCCTGATCATCACTGGTCTTTCAGATGCTGAAACCACAGCCCTCTCTCCACTCTTGTCTATCAGGTTCTTCCTCCTGAAAGACAATTCAAATACCCAGTCTTCAAACAGCAAATGAGACCTGAGGGAGGCTTATCTGTTATAGGACTCGGGATACCCACGCCCTTTGCAATCCAAAGCATTTTATAACCTGAAACACGTGGGATTCATCCACACCTTGAGCAGAAGCTGCACTGCAGACATCCTGTCAGAGTGATGCTGTTTGCAGTTTTTTAGCTGTACTTTGTGCTTGGCTTCCCATTTAACCTCGCACTGATGCTGTTATTGAATGAAGGATCAATGGATATGTCTGAGAATGAATGTTCTGGAATAATCCTTCTTGGGCTCAGATGTTGTTTACCTCTGAGAATCCAGCCAGTTCTGTATCCCAAAAAAGAAATGCCAAGCCTGTTCCCAGTAACTAGAGACTTGCCTGAGTGTGCAGCACTCAGCTTCTTTAGTGCAGTATTACATTTACATCAACTCTGTTCTAATTCACTGATCTATTATTTAGCACAGCTGCTTTTCAGAGCCTGGATATAGTCAGAATAGGGAAAAAAACCCCACGATGATAATTTAAGGTAGCATGCCACTGAAGTGTAAAATGTGCTGAATCTCATATTTATTTACATGCTGCTTTGCATCCACCTAAGTTAGTGTGTGTGCCAGCTTTCTACCAGCTTTTACGTAAAATGTTTTATTGTCTCAAAGACAACATAGTGAGCAAGTGGAACATCCTAGCCAAGTCCACAAAGAGACATCCCAACCCTTCCTTCAGAATGCAGCAAAGCAGCAGTTAGACGCCCCTTTCATCCTCTGAATCTGAGTTGTGATCTGGTGGTTATCACATGCCCCGTGGTTTGGAAAAGCCACCAAGTGTTTATTTCATAGTGTTCTCTGCTTTTAGGACAAGGAAAAGGATTTTTTTCCTTGCTCACTTATTTTCCATCAAAACTTTGGTTCATTGTCTTAATCTGAATTTTGTTTCTTCAGAGACACCAGAGGAGGTGTGGTGAGTTGACCCCAGCCAGCAGCTGTGCTCAACCCAGCCACTTGCTCCCATAGTGGAGAGAGCAGGGCAGGCAAAAGCAAGAAAATTAATGAATGAAGACAGTTTGATAAACAAATGAAAGAGAAATAAAGAGAGGCAACACAAAGGCAGACACCATTCAGTAGATCAATTCATTCACCACCTACAGTGGATCAATGTCCAGCCAGTCTCCAAAGAATGGAAACCTCCTAAACCAGCACCCCCAAAGCCCACCCATTTTTATTGGTGAGCAGGAGCCATATGGCACAGAATATCCCTTTACATATCTTGGGTCAGCTGCTGTGTCCCCTCCTGCTTCTTGCCCACCCTGGCCTACTTGGGGGATAGGAAAAAGAAAAAAGAAAGATGTGTAGGTATGCTAGGCAATAGCCAAAACACTAGTGCAGTTTTAGTCACAAATCCAAAATGCAGCACCATGTGGGCTGCTGTGAAGAAAATTAACTGTATCTCAGCCAGACCTTATTCAGGGCATGGCCAGAAAACCAACTGCAATGGTCATGGGTAAATTCAAACATTTGTGTTCAGAATAAGAAATCTGTGAAGCCTAAGAAGTTCTTGTTTGCTTGAACCAATGACACATAAAATTCATGCTGTTTCTGAGTGGCAGAACTGAAGAAGAGCTTTCCAATTCCCTACTTACTACTATTTAATTTGTCAAGCTGATGGGGCTAACAGAGAGCAAACTTTCAGATGCACGTTTCTGGGCTGCTTCTTTATGGCTGTTGTTTCTTTCATGAACTTTAGAAGTTTTGATGGAGCTTATGTGTCAGAGTCTGAAGTTTGGGTTATAATCATGAGTTTGGTATCTGGACTTTTGGAGGGGTGGTCCCACTGCAGATCTGTCACTGCTCTCCTGGGAGTTCAAATCCTGGTTCAACTAATCAAATGTAGGTGTCTACTCTTGGAGTCAGGAGTGACTCTCAAGGCTTCACTCATTTTAGTGACTTGATCTCCATTGACTGTAGTGCACCGACCAGGTTGGTTTCTGACATCAGATGTCTGAATCTAAATTCAGACACAAGGCCAAAGATTGGGGGCTGAAATCAGTAGCCTGCATCTGGAGCTGTTTGAGATACCCCCAGGGTATTTAGTTTTTATTTGCCTCCAGCTGTCAGACCAGAGGGACCCAGTAATTCCATAGGTTCAGCTGTACTATACATGTGTCTTACATACCCACGAGTGTCTGAAAAGGCCCTTAGTGTCTGGGCAGCTGAACTGACCCCCTGGTGGAGCCTCAGATATCCTCAAGTGTGATAATGCAGATTCTCTTTATATTAAGTATAAAAGAATAAGTCTTGTTTCAAATTTATATTTCTGTGGCCTGCCAGTACTTCTCTGCTTTGAATATAGTAGTTGACTAGACATAGAGGTCATCAAAACTGAGATATTTAAAGTGAGGTGAACATTTCTACAAAATCACCTGTCTTCTCCAAACCGTCAAGTAGTTTGCTTGGTCCTTTTAGACCTGCTGTCTTAGAGTGTCACGTATTTTTATGCATAGTTGCACAGCTGTGAAACATATTCCCTTTTTATTTGTAAGGCATATTGACACACTCATCTGTTGCACAGCAACATGTAAGTAACTGCTTTTCATGAAGACTGCTTTTTATGATTTCTGAGTAGGAGTCCTGGCTTCTGTATTTTCCAGATGAAAGTTGAGATAATGTCCTTATTTATAGACAGTAAAGGAAAAAGGGTCGAGGAAACCTTAGAGTAATACTCAAAACTCTTACACTGAGTGTACAGGTGGTTTAGTTATTAATGTATTAGCATTTATTAATGTATTATTTATTGTTGTATGATCTTTATGGATTCATAAATATCTGCTTTCTTGCACACAAGGGGATAGGATAGATAAACTATGGCAACCTACTGCACCCTTTTTGCTTCCAGTTTTTGTGATCTGGTGGGAGACCATACCCATGGAACTATGGAAGGAAGTGTCAGATACAGAACTTACTCAAAGGGAAGGAGTTTGTGGCAGGTTGCTGTCTGGAGCAGTTTCATTTGAGATAATGGTTCTAAGGGCTACAGAGCTGACTCCCTGGATGACGTGTGTGGGAATGCTTATCAGCATACAGTTTTTTAAATATTTCATATTGTTTATGAAGGTCTAAAATACAAAGAGAAAGATGGCAAGGAAATAAGGCAGCACAAAGGGACACTAATGGAATATTTTATGAAGATTATTCACCCTTGAATAAGCAGTTGTTATAAAGTGATAATTTATCACAGTGAATGTTCTTCCTTTCAGACAAGGAGTATTGCAAAGTGTTATTTCCGTATGAAGCGCAGAACGATGATGAACTCACAATCCGGGAGGGTGATGTTGTCACACTTATCAGTAAGGTAAAAGCAATATTTTTCTCCTATAAGCAGTGATACAGTTTTTAAAACTGACATAATTTAATTACCATAAAATTAGTATTTGTGCCTATAGTGTTGTTGCTAAACCAATGCTAGTTTGACAGTGAAATATTACACAGACTTCAGAGCCCTACATGTCCCTTCCTCATGTGCTTTAGAGCCTTCCTCTGATAATGAATATTAAGCAAAGAACAGCCAATGTGTACTCCTGAGTCTACAAATTTATACAATTAATTTTAATTTGAATCTGCTGGCAGATCAACATAAATTGTAAATGGAGCCCTGTAACAAACTTAATGGCTTAGAGGATAAACTGGAAGATTCAAGAAAGCAGCAGCTTTGAATATCTCTCTTTGGTGCACGAGTTATTTTTCTTGTAGAAATTGTGAATTAGATTTTTGTGTTAGATTGAGGCAATGTGCCTGAATTAACTTACTGAATGAAACATTTAAAATGTAGACACCCTTTACATATTCTGGTAAAGCAGAAAAAGATAACAGAATAGTTTTAGATATATGTTTTTTCTAAAATGATGTGAAATTATTCAAGATTAGAAATGAAAAAAACAGTGCCAGGATTTGTGCTGAATCTTCAAAAGCCATAGAATGAGATGGTGAATAAACAGTTGGTTTTCTTTTAGAAGAGCTATGCACCATGTTACAAAGGACAGATTATGATTTAGGTGCATTTAATTTCCTGCTCCTTTTTAAAGATTTTACAGTTTGTTTGAAAGTTTTTGATTGCTGAACATAAATATTTGTGGGGGAAAATCTATAAACTAAAAAAAGGCTGTGGATTTTCCATGAGGAAGATGAATCATAACAATATACACAATACTGCTGCTCTTGTTTGTGCTTTTATGAAAGTAAAGTAATTAATTCTATAATTAATGTGTCATAAGAAATTGTTACTTGACTGAACAATTTGGCACCGGGTGAAAAAAAACCAACAAAATCTTGGGAAGTACATCTGGGGCAGTGTTTGCCACATGCTAAGCTATTTTCAATCCTAGAGGACAAAGACATCTTTTTTGTCCTGAACAATATGCATGTATCCAAAGAAAAGTAATCAGATATTTGGTAGGAAGAGAAACTGCAAATATAAAAATAAATCGTGTACATTAAATATCCTTTAATGATCTGCCCTCATTGACTTTTGTTTAGCTGTTTGTAGAGCTGTATAGCTTTGCCTGATTTAGAATGTTCTCATGTGAGTATTTAACAGTGTTTCTGATAATGAAAATGGCTTTTAAGATGTTGCTCCTGTCCACTTTATGCTTTATTGACCAGAATGATTTAATTCCCCAAGATGACTGGTCTCTGGGTGGAGCTGTGCTCATCAGCAAGCATAGATAAAAAGACAATTACATTACTGAGGTTTCTATGTGAGATTTCATTAGCCTGCTTTTTCCCATTTTCTTCTTCCCTCTGCCTCAGACCTCCCAGTGGAAGGATATTTGTCTTTTATAATAACTAAGATGATGATTTGACCATATTGATCAGTTTTCCAAACACACAGAGAGAATGGTTTGGAATAGTAAATACACCATTCTCTAGCCCTGTCCTTCTACTCTCCAGTGATATCAAGCCACTGCAGACATTTTATTTAATTTTCTTCTTTATTTCTGTGTCATGTCACATCGATGAACACTTATATAAACCCTTGCCTCTAGAGAGTGGGGGATCTCAATGCACAAAAGTCCGGAGTTTCTCTATGGATGCTTTTTCATGTGGTGTCTGAACTGATCTGAGCCACCGAAGAAATGGTGTTTAACAAGCAGTCACTTTGCAGATCCTTTTGTGCTTTGCAGACCTCATTGCAGTCAGACTTGTGGGGTTTCTTCATCTGTTTTTAACATAGCTTAAAAAATAAAATTCAGGCTATGTGGAGTCAGGGTATTTGCTGTAGAGTTCTGAATACAGTGAGGTTTCCTTTATGCTCTACCACATAATGCAGTAACTTTATTTTAGTCCAGATCTTCTGAAGCAGATGTCTGTTGTCATCTTTCTTTTAGTCAGCAATAACAAAGTCAGCCTCACCTTTTTGCCCACCGATGGCTTCTGCTAGAGAGTTACCTGGAGTTCAAATCACCAGGCTTACATAACCAGTTAGTGAGTCCTGCTGACTAAGAGGCATCAAAGAGAAACATATGGAATGCTTCAGAAATTATTATCATTGCTTTGCTTTGCTATCAGATTACAGAGTTTCTTTTCATTTATTTGTAATGAATTGTTTTGCAGGTTTTGCTTTCTATGCTGGAGAGCATTAGGCAGCATTTATTCTTCCCAATTATGTAGACTCAGAGAAGACTGGTACTTTTAAGGAAACAGATGGGTATCACAGTACTTCCTACAACCACAGATGCATTGTTGTAAAATAACGTATTTTGTTGAAATCACTAAAACCGAAAAGTTATATAGTTTCCCAGCATAAAAGGTCTGTCACTGGACTAGTCTCTTTTTCCAAGTAGATCCATAGGAGTGTTAAAGATTCATAATATTAATTCATGCTGAATTTGCTTTTAATTGAAAACAACAGCATTGGTGAGAATGTGTGGGAGTGGCTGAAGTAATGAGTGAGTGACAGAAGAATGGGAGAAAAATCTCATGAAAAGAATGCAAAATGCATTACAATAATCTTAACAGCACAAAGATGAGATAGCACTTGATAAGTGCTAAGACAAAAGGGGATGGACCAAATGAGCTAAAAGGGAAGCCCCTACAAGAGGTGGTGTACAGCTGCACACGTGTGACAATGGGTAATGTGAGGAAGCTGTTAGTCTAATATTTGTCCTAAAATGCTAAGACCTAATTTTGTGGAAAGGTGTAGAATCAGTAAATGCAGAATTCAATATCGCCATATTCAAAGTATCACAGATAAAATGGATAAGAGTATGGCAGATTTCTCTCTTTTATTCAGTTGAATTAGTTATAAAAGTCTCTTTGTCAGGGTCATAAAATCAAGATCATAAAATATGTCTCTAATACAAAGAGCAAACTTTTTTTTGTCATGGCCTTTGCAGACTCTGTTTCAAAGTTCTCACTCTGTTGATGGATGTTGAGATCTTGAATGACAAGCTGGTCAGAACTTTTCAATAGGTCTCTGTGATAAGAGATTTTGAATATCTGTGGTTTCTTTGAAATAGCTAAAGAATGCTTTGAACAGATCTGCTGAATCACAAGTGATCTCCCTAATCACACAGAGAATGTGCTGGAAAGGTTTATTTAAGTGAAGAAAGTCAGTAGAGGCTGGTCACTTACAGGTCAGAATGGTATGTATTTGGGGAGATACAGGGTGAAGTATAGCGTTATGCAAAACTGATAACCAAAAAATAATTACCAATTATTTGGAAAACATACACTATGAGATACAGTCCAAACATATCTTAGTTAAAATGTACCTAAAAGACTGAAGAAAAGCAGAAACTTCACATACATCTATTTCGAAAATTTCTGGAAAAGGTTTTTTTCTTCTTTTCCCCAGTGAAGTAAATACCCTTGTAAATACCTAGAAAAGGTTTTATTTATTAATAAGTGGAAGTAAAATTGGGCAAATGGTAGTCTTTTAATTCCTTCATGCAGAATAATGTAAAAACCCTGAAAATATTGGTCAGAATTGTAACAGAAGGTAAAAAACTTCATCTTCAAGGCAATAAACTAATAGACCTGGTACCTTTGCTTTGCAAAAAGAGGAGTCTAAGAAAAACACACCTTTGAAAGAAAGAGAATAAAAAGCAAAATACAATAACTTCACTTGTACAGTTAAGGTGATGGTTGTGCATTTTGATGATTAGATATCTTCATAAGGTTAAAATTATGAATGGCAAGAGGCCATGAGATTGACAATGTAGATTACTTTGTATTGTCAAACATGTATGTTCCTTAGGTATTTTTTTTTCGTGTCATCAAAATATTCCTAAGAGCATTTGGTATAGGCAAGAACAATGGTAATGACTGCACCCTGCAGCTGAAGGAGAGTGGCAAACAGGTCTTTTATCATGCTCAGATATTAATTTTGAAGATTGTATTTGTAATAAATACCATTTCTTCTAAGCAGCAGAAGATTCATGTGACATTTTCAACGGTCATCATGAAAATTTTATTTTTCTTTTTTATAATGCAGCCCTCTTAGATGTAGTTATTGTAAGCTACTTTTCTACAAATTTATTAATAGCTTTGATAAATTATGACAAAATGCTTAGGATTCTGAAGACTTCACCAGCACACAGAAAATTACCTGTGTGAGGAATCAATAGAAATAGCTACATAATTTCAAAGCAAATACATCAAGCACACACTGGCAGCTGTGCACTCATTCAAAAGCAGTTTTACTTGCAAGGATGTAAGATTTCATTTTAGTGCATCAACCTGCCTGAGCTGCAGGCAGTAAAGACCACTTTGTTACCAGGAGTGAATACGGTCTGGATAAATAAAATTAGCTGCTTCAAAAATAATTGCAAATTTGAAAAGCTGGCAGCAATAGAAAGATATCCTCACCTGAACCCTTATTATCAATGGACAGCACTGATATCAGCAGCAGTTCTGTTAATTCTGAATTTATATGGTGCTTTTGCTGATGCTATTCAAATAGTACTGGTAAAGTTACTGCATTGGTATTGTGAAAAGCACAACAGGATAATTACTAATGAAAAACTTACATGACCATTTATCTGGTCTAGATATTCAATGAGATATTTAATGGCAATCCAATTTGTAGAGCTTAATTTTGTGCTGGGGGGCAAAGAGCCACAAACCTAGTTTTAAAAGTAAGCATAATGGCAGTCACTTTTTACAAAGCTTGTATTTGCTTTTGGTGTTATTATTAATAATTTATTGCGAGATTTGCAAGTTTTGTGGTTCAAAATGCTGCACATTTAGCCACTTCCTGCCCTGAAGCATATGCAGTCAAGTGATAAGACAGACTAGTAAGTACAGGTGAGTAGAAGAGTATAAAGAAACAATTCAATGAGATTCAGTCTTGACAGTCTCTTTCATCATGTCCTTTGCTTACTGGTGCAGTGGTGCTCTGTGTGTTTGTCCCTGTAAGAGCACAGAATGTGGCCCTTATGCAGGGTATTTAATACTGCCCAATCCTCAGGGTAGCCACGAGACAGTTAATTTAACCCTGACTGTATTTATAGGCAGTTACTGGAGCGTGGCCCTTTTGCCAAAATAATTCTCCTGCTTTTCTCTCTTACAACATCTTTAAATGCTCATCCTGGTGCAGGAGGTAATTGTCCAGAGCACTTTCTTTAGCTGAGCAATTGGCAAGGCAAACTCATCTGGGCAGGGTTGTGAAGGAAAACAGCTGCTCTAACGGATGCAGGAGGCTCCTAAAGGGATAAAATAGTAAGTGCTATGTTAAAGAATCCTGCCAGTGAGTTGAGGCCATGAGCAGGGGAAGGAGCAGGATGCAGACTGTGATAGAGAAGGACACTCGCTGATACTCAATCGAACATTTTGCTGGGCTGGGGAGTCACTAGCGTTGCCAGAAATTGTTTCTGTGGGGTTTTATTAATTGCTGAATTTTTCTGTACACTTTTCATTACAAACAGCACACACATATTTTACAGACCTTGGCTATAGAAACACGTGAAGGAATTAAAAATTTTAAGTTTTTCTTTAAATATGAGCTGATAGGTAAGTATCATTAGTTCTTCCTTATTAAGATGAAAACTTCACTATTTTCCCCTCTATGGGTAAAAAAAACTCAACAGAGTGATAATATTTAAGGTCATTAAAAATACACCTAATTGGCAAGAAGACAGAATTTTTCTAAGCAGCAATGTGGTAGCTTAAGATAGTCTCTTTCAAAATAAAGTTTAAGATTGTCTCTTTCTTCCTATGAAAGAAAGGAAAAAATTAGTTACATTTCATGATAGTCAGGTAATTTTGTTTTTTCTTGATTGACAACTAAAATCAAGCTTTTAGCTCATTTTTAGAAATAAGTTTACTAATATAACTATGCAAAAAATTCAGGTTACGCAGAGGAAAATATGTTCTGGTTTAATAAAATAAAAATATGTCTTTCTGTCAGAGCAACACAGTGGACTTTTGTTGACACTGAATATTTGGTCATGCAGATGCCCGTTTTTGGGGTCTTAATACAAGATATGTTGCACATTTGTAACTTCAGTAATCTTGCATACAGAAACTGAGAGGAATACAGTAAGTAAGCATTTAATAATGCCCAGCATTAAGAAGGCTTTTATGATAGCTTTAAGAAAGCTTTTATGTTTTGTGTTTAAAGAGAAGCATGTAAGCAATAAAGGTACTTACTTCTTGCCTCTGGAAATAAATAGATATGTCCCTCAGAAAGAACAATACCATAAAGGGTCCTGAGATAGCCATGAATTATTCATCATTGGCCAGACCTAATAGCTGTACCTAATCTGCTTTCTTTGTTCCTTGTCCCCTACCCTTCCCTACTTCCCTTGGCTCCAGTTTTTCCCCCAGGACATCCTGCCTCCTCCTCTGATTGGGAAACCTGCTGATTCCATACAAGAAATTATTTTGCACATTGTGCGTGCTGAGGGTGCAGTTTTACATGATGGATGGAAGGTGGCTGCTAAAAGGGATGGTTCTCCTGCCCTTTCCCCTTGCATCTGGCAGCCACAGGACACACAGGGACGGGTGATGGAGGAGTGTGGCTGTCCCAGCAGCTTGCTGAGAGCTTGGTGTAGCAGTAGGATCGCTTTTCTCTGACCTGAAGCTTTCCTCTGTAGGTCTTGACTAATAGGAATCAGAAGGTTTGGATTCTTTCTGGGTTTCAAGCCATGGGGCCATGAGGGATGGCAGCTGGGGTAGGTCCTGCAAAACGAGCCCTATTTGACATAGCTCCAATGTGTACAGCAAGTGCCTGGGGTAAAATTTGTGTCATTGCACAGAAGCATGATTGCTTCCTCAAATGAGTGATATCAAGCAGTTATATAAAACTTGTGGGCACACTGATGATGAAGTAGATAAATGTTCATTTTCTGAAATTATGTTAGATACTCAGTAAATTATGGGAAATAGACTCTGAGTAGTTCCTCTTGCTTGAACCTTGTCCTTGGCCAAGACTTTTAAACGTTTATAATTAATTTTGTAACATTTATTCATATCTTACAGCATTTCTTGGCTGCTGTGATTAACAGTGGGGCATTAAGGTCTCTGTGGAGACAAAGTCTGATGATGTTTATTCAGGAACCAGGTGCAGCTTACTTTTCATTGGTATCTTTAGAAATATTACTGAAACACAAATGTTTGAGCTAAGCACTTAAATAAGCTGCTAAGTGTGATTAGTCCAAGGAGAGTGGAACAGCCAGCACTCGAATGCTGATCTCATTAGTATATTAAAATATTATTTTTTTAAAGTACACACTAAAGTTCTCTTTTCCTGTTCTTGTTACCACCAACTGTGATGCTACAACAGTAACTTCAAAAGCAGAAGATTCTTTTGTTTGTGGGAAGTCCCCAGTTTGAATTTTAACAAACCCAAGTTCATGCCAAGCTATGTAGGTGAGGTGGCAGGATCCCTCATGCTTGCAGTGCTTCAAGACTCACATCATTTGAAAGGCGTTTTGTTTGTAAGTATGTTTAACACAGCCAAGCTAATCTAAAAAGGTGACATATTTTGAGATAAAAAAAGGAAAGAATCTTTTTTTTTCTACTTAGAAAAGATATTGCTGAAATGCTGAGGTGTCTGGAAAACTGTGATTATTGCTCACAGTGTGGGTTTTAGATTCACTGCTTAGCTTCATCCTTTCTTTTATTCTGAATGTTGGGTTCACCTGCTGGTTTGATGGTATTATCTGAAGTCCAGCTTTTCAGGGCAGGGAAGGCTATTTCAAGGGGAAGTAAAAATGCACATACAGTGCCAAGTAATTAGTGATTGTAATTAGAAAGCTGGTCCTAAGATGTCTTCAATCTAAGTAGTAATAGCATTAAATAATCTTTCAAATGTTTTGTTCTAGGTTTTTATAATCTTTCTAAATACAGAAAAAGTAATTACATAAATATTTTATCTTGGCTCATCAGAGGCATAAATCATGTCTGTTACTAGCACCACCTTTCATGTTTGCATTGGCTAATTTAGTTTTAATTTGGGTATTGGAGTGTTAGAGTTTTATGATGTGGAACATATTTATTTCTCCACGATAATTCTGCTCACTGAACATTGCAAATGAAGTGAATCCTCAGAAGAGATTGTTTTGTTCAATAAGCAACTTCATTCTTCCTGTTTGTACAAATATTTCATCAAAGCTTTTTAGCCTCATTACTGATTAAACTATTTAGTCACAGAATGTAAAGTCAAAAGATTAGACCTAGCCTGAAACAGATTTAACAGAAAAAAAATGCATCCACTCTGTTAGAGCCTCTGTTCTAACGTCCTGGGTATTGCAGGTCATTCATTATTCTCAGCCAGTTTCTTTTTTGCAGGGTTCAATAACCTGGGCCAAATTTTGAACAAACTTTGTCTTCTTGTTGTGCCTTCCAGTAAAAAACACAGCCTGGAAAGAGCAGTGTAACCAGAGCTGAAATAATGTCTAATTTCTGACTATCTCTCCTGTTTCCTTCCATACAGGGTTGACATGAGTAGGCTTAGTAGAGCCTTTGGACCTTGCAGATAAATAAAAATTTTCCTGTTTGACTCTTTAAGCTTTGAAAGTTGCATCTGGCATTATCAGATGTAAGGCTCTGTGTGGCTTGGGCATGAGAACTGACAGGACCTGGGAATGATCCATGCAGGACTTGGGGCTTTTGGGATTCATTAAGGATTTGAGCAGGACAAACTTCTGGGTTAGGGGCCAGACTGGGAGGTTTCCTTTAAGGCTTTTCTTTCAATGTTTCAATGAAATATTTGCAAGAAGTATGTAAAGGGAAAATGGGTTTTTTCTAGGACTGCTTCAGAAGACAAATTTATTGTCTACTGGGCTGTCTCTTATATCTAAATTATCTTGTATTAGGTAGTTGTTGAGAGATTGATTCTGTTTTATTGACAGATTTAAAAATCATGTTTCTGCCAAGGAATACTTGATTACTAACCAGATTGTCTAAATCATAGCCATTTTCTTTGACAGAATTTAACAAATTTTGCACTTTTTTTGTACTATAATGCCTCAATCTCAGTAACTAAGCTTATTGTCAGTAACAAACCTTGATCATTTGGAGAAATCCTAGGTAGCACAATGTGAGTGTAATGTGAGAGATGCTTTCCTTCATTCATAGATAGTTTACCAAGTTTAATGAGAATTTATGAAGATTCTAAAATCAACTGTTTTCTAACTCTTAAAGTAAACTTGGGTTTTGAGAATGATCTGTCTTGGTTTCAGCTCCATGACACTGAATGTAGCAAGAATTTCTAAAGAAACATATTTTAATATTATTAAAATGCTTTTTTCACACTGGTTTAACATGACTTTTTCATTTCCCCGAAATGCCGAGTTGTATTAATGAAGATCTGATGTGTTTTTAATGTTGGTTTGAAAATCACAGAGCCCGTCCAGTGGCCTTATCTGGTGTTTGTGAGAGTTGGCACCTCTTGGCCCCAGCACTGCAGTCAGTCCTGGAGGCCCCACGGGTGCCCTGTGAGGGTGGGCTGAATGGCAGAGGGTTTGTCCTCCAGATTTGTGTTTCTATGAGGCCTTTAATCCTCAAATTCAGAAGCCTTTATATGTTGCATGTATCTCTTTGTCTATTATGGTAGATGTCTTGAAAAGTTCAATGTACACGTTTTGTTTGCATTAAAGGTGGTTTGTTTTTCTTTAAATGATGACGTTGGCTAGTTGTTGTCAAAAGACTTCTGAAGAGATGCTTACAATGGAGTTAACAGTAATTTAATGGGGGGCTGCCAGCACAGCAGAGCTGGCACATGAAAGCTCCCAGTGCAAGCAAGAGGGATTCATGGCTTTCTTAATAATGCGATTTTTCCAGCTCAGCATTCTTCTTGGTGAAAACCAGCTTTAGAAGGGCAGAAGGAAAGCAGAGATTTAATGAATACGAATGTCAACTGCTGGGATTGATTTTTATTATTATCATTATTTTGTAAGGAAGTATGTCTTCTAATGGAGATTTCCAGAAAAATAACACTTTCTCAAACCCTGCACCATTATGGTGTGTCTCAGAACAGACACTACAGTATAAGCTTCACATACACTTTTCTGGGGGCCTGTTTTTTCCTGTTCTTAGTGTTGCTTTCTATCTTAGCTGTAATGATGAAATCTGTGTGATTGTATGTTTCTGAATCAAAAGCTTTTGATCAAAGACCTGAAAAATCGAGCAGTTGTGGGTTGATGTCTAAACTGTAGCTTCATATTTTAGCAGTATTGCAAAGTACCATCATGTTCAGAGGACCAGACTATGCAGCAATCAGCTCCCTCAGAAAACAGAACTCCTATTTACAGATGAGAAGATCAGCCTTTTTCAGATGTATTTCTTCAAGAGTTTACACAGCTGCAGTTCAAGTCATGGATAGAAGATAATTACATAGCTTTTTACTCATTTTGTGACCTTGGGGAATATAAAAAAATCTCTCATTTACTTATACTGACAAAAGCCTTCCTCTTCACTAGTTCACTGGGGGCAGCTTGGAAGGTAGGTTAGGGAGGGGAGAGATGAACTTGGGCCACGGCACTCCCTGAAGTTGTCAGTCCTTCCAAACGTAGAAAAAGAGAAGAGTGGAGAAGGGTGCTGCCTTGAAGGCCTGGCTGCTTTGGAGGAAAAGGCAAGAAACATCTTTGCCCCTAAAATTAAGTGGAAAGCATGGCTGCAGCAGTGGATGCCTGCTTCCTCTCAGGCTTCCTTGTATTTTGGTAAAGCTGCAGAAATTGCTCAGCTGTTGGTAGATTCCCAGCATCAGATGGCTGCTAATGTTGGTGGGAGCAGTCTTGATGTACTTGCAGCTGGCTGCAGTGATGATTGAGATACAATTCCAATAGGCTTCTGAACACATTATAATAGAGCCAAGTAGCTACAGGTTTTTATTTAAGTGTTTAAGAACAGTCTCATAGCATACAGTAACTCTCCTGTAAATGGTTTCAAGAAAAAAAAGAAAAGAGGTAGAATAATGCATAGTACTTGGAAGGAAACATACACTGGAGCATGTCTGACATTTAAATTATAGTAATCTTGAATGCTTTATTGACTCTTGGTAAAATAATGAAAAAACTCCAATGAGTAGAGTTTTATCATAAGTATGTTCACAGCCAGAAGTGCTGCTTTGCATTTTCAGTGAAAATATTGGTTTCCTTCATGTTCTTTTTATCTGGCTCAGGCCTAGAGTGCAAATAGCAGTGTGAGTTAGAAATAAACCCATCTCTAATAACTAAGTCTGGTTTTCTTGAGAGCGTTTTATATGAAATAAAAACCCCTCTGTCTTTGGGGCATATGAAACTCCTGCCTCCTTGGAGCAGAGGGAAAGGCTGTGAAGCTGTGAGCATTTCCAGCAGGGAGAGTTCAGTCATGTTTGCATGGTGGGGTAATCAGTCACCACCAGGCTTGTCGCTGGGACACAGCTTGGCATGAGAGACAGGTCACTGCCAGGTATGAACTTGAGTCTTTAAGTTTCATGGTCTTGAATGTGTTATCAAGTACTAAAGGGGACTGATAGTTCTGCCCTATCCTCCCTCATTGTCACCTTTTTTACCATCCAAGAAAACAATGATGGTGTCTGACTGAAGGAAGTTGGTGTTCTTGGCTGGTGAGCAGCTGGGGAGATGACTTGGGCCAGTGTTGTGTCAGTGGTGTCTGTGTGGGTACAGCTGCTTCTGTGCACTGAGTGGAGTATTTGCCAGACTGCAGAGCATAAGGTGCTTTATCCTGGGCTTTTTGTTCCATCTCCACTATCTAGTGCTTTTTTCCCATTTAATTGAGAGCACCAAGGGAAGGAACAGCACAGTGTTTGCTCTAATACAGAGCAGTAGTTCTGCTGCTAAGAAACCTTTAATGTAGGATACTGTGTGCATAAGAGACCAAGCAATGTCATGATTCTTTCACCCAGAAGAGGAGCAAGCATGACTCTACCATTTTATGACTTTTCTTCATCAGTATGAGAGTGGCTTCAGGATCACTGCAGTTGCTAAAAGGTGACTAAGCCATGATCTTATTCTGTCAACCCTACTTCTGTATCTCACTGAATTTCACTTCCATTCAGTAACAGTGTGAGAAATCTAGTGCCCCAAATGGAAAATTCTTTGCCTGTGTTAAAATATCTCTGCATGGCTTTTGGTTGGTCTCTCTACTCACTTCTCTCTCTCTTCCCCCTCTCCTCTGTCCCTACTCTTTTAGTCACCACAGACATAAGTTTCGGAGTAGAACTGTATTTTTGCCTTTCTTGTTTTACCATTGGTTTGGGTTTGTATTTTATTTTCTTTTTTGATGTTCCCTTCTGAAAAAAAAGTCTGCTTTCTCCAGATGATTCTCTCTTCCAATTTTATTCATAGCTTGCATGTCTCACTGCTAATTCCATGAAGAATAGTTCTTCTTATTCTTCACATCAAGAAAAAACCTGATTTTTTTTAGTTCGCTTGTGTATACTCAAAATTCTTGGCAACATGTTGACAAAAGGTTGTCGTTGACAAATATCCTGATTTTCTAGTAGTTTCCATTTCTCCCAGATTTTCCCTTTCCTCTGACTTATGTAAGTGTTCCAGCCCAGGCTGACATTTTAGTACCTTATATTTTGTGTAATATTTATTTCTTACAAAGTTTAAACATCTCAGAAATTCCTCAACACTTTAGTCTTTCCCTTCACTATGTTTTGTCCAATTTTTGCCCAAACATTTAGCACTAAATGAATGTTGCTAGTAAATCCAGTGTATTCCTTTTTTTATGCTTTATTTGGGAGCTGCTGAGCTTGGAATTAGAATGGTTGTCGAATGGATGTGACAGCTGGAATCACACCCTGCCTTCCCTGGGGCAGGCCTAGCAGGCAGACAGGACACAGGACATGGAGAATTCCCTGTCCTCGCTGGCTGAAGTGACTGAAGGGACAGGGACAGTGACAGCAGGTTCCTGCCCAGCACAGCAGGAGCATCTCCTCTGTGACTGTCCCACCTGTCCAGCTGCCGTGGCACAGTCAGTGTGATGCTGTCCCAGGTTACAAGTGATGTGCCTCTAGCTGTGCCACAGGAGTTTTAGATTAGATACTAGGAAATATTTCATCACCAAGGACTTGTCAAGCACTGGAACAGGCTGCCCAAGGAATGCTTGAGTCTCCATCCCTGGAGGTATTTAGAAGACAGGTAGACATGGCACTTAGGGACATGGTTTAGAGGTGGACTTGGCAGTGCTGGGATAACAGATGGATTTGATGATCTTAGAGGTCATTTTCATGCTAAACTGTTTCATGATTTTACTTCACTAGAAATAAGGATAAAACTAAAATTTGTATTTTAATAAGGAAATACCAAAATCTCCCTCAAGATAATTTTAATTTATCTGTTTCATGAATCTGTCTCTACTTGAGCAATCAAAGTAGGCTTGGCAATGTGAACCAGCAGTGGATTTCTCTAAGGTCTTTGATGGCACTGTCACTGCAATGAGAACATGGGTATACTCTCCAAAATAAGCTTTGGAGCTGATTTTTACAGTAACTTAAATGTTGATCCCACTACCACTTAACTTGATGAATTTCAGTATCTGGAGTATGTTTTTTGCCATGTCTTAGTCCTTCAGTTTTGTAAATATTTTGTGAAGGTTTTTTTTCTTAAAGGAAACCAAAATGCATTTCTAGTACTTGGAATACATTTTCTTCATAGGACTTTGGGGATATTTCATCATCTGATTTTTGTTAGTTGTTATATGAGTCTGACAGGATAACATGGAGATAAAGCAGGGATCCATTTGGTTTGTTAATAAATTTTGGGTTATTAATAAAGATTTGTCAATCTTAATACTGGATTGCTTGACAGCTTTTCTGTAAAATTTGTGTTTTGAAATTACAGCAATTTTTCTGTACTTGAACACATGAACACAAGATATGTTAGAAAAGACAATATGGTTAAGATTGCATGGCTGATGGCAATCTGGAAGAATTGGAGTGGTTTTTGCTCAATGTTCACAAGCAGATACATTGGTTTTTTTAATCACACTGCCTTGATCGTGTTTCATAGCCCTGCCCTTTGTCAGTACTTGTGGAAGCTTGTGCTGCTGGAGCTCAGGTGTGCTTCTGTGCTGCTCTTCCCACAATTGAGACCTAACTTCTGCCAGCACCTTAGGTTGAATTCCAGAGGCTGCTGGGGCATGGCAAACCTGCAGCTGGGGTGGCAGGAGGGGCATGGAGATTCTTCACGAGATTTCATCACTAGCTTTTAATTTCCGAAATCTCTTTATTTTTTTCTCAGTGATCCATAAGCCTCCTCTTGCAAGTGAAGTAAATGAGAAAATTAAAGAGAAACTGCCTAAAGAGATTTACTTACTGTATGAAAATCTGCCGTGGTGATTGGCTGCATAAGCCTGAGTGACAAGCTGGAGAGGGAAAAAAAGCAAACCGGCAGCTGTTTGGGATTTATGAATGTGTGACACAAACAGCAGCTTCGTGAAAACAAACGAGCTTTAAAAAAAGCATCGAGGAAAAAATTCACATGTGTTAATAAAATTAAGAAGTAGGAGCAATATTTGTGTTTCCTAGGAGCATAAAAAATCCTACCTAAAAAGCATATATGTGATGTCTTGTGCTGCTCAGTCAGGATTATTAGCTAGCGCTAAGCTGTGCAATCAGTCGAAGCTTTTCATCTCTGGATGCTTGAATTATTCTTAATATTTTTCAAAATCTAAATTGGGTCATAAATGTTTAGGCAATTTCAGATTAGCAGTGTAGGGGGTGGAGAGCATTATAAAACACACCATGTGATAGAACAGTTGAGTGCACTGATTATTAGGCTGTGCAAGTAGCCAGAGCCAAGTGGGAGAGCACCTTCACACCAGGAATGAGGGGCGCTGGCTCTGCAGCAAGAGGAGAGCCCTGCACAGTGCCTGCCCATGCCATGCATGGCTGGCTGATTATCTTGGTCCTCCATGGAGCCCTTGACAGCCCTGTAGGTACTCAGCAGATGTCTTGAAAACATCAGCTGGTCAAAAATCAGCCCTGGTCACTAGCAAAGGTCTTACAGAGCTGGTAAATACCTCCTAAATAACTGTGGGAAGTTAAATATCCTCCCTGGTGGAGGCCACCCTGCCAAAGAGAAGGGAGAATACAGAAAAGCAAAGATTAGGCATGAGGAAAGAGTATCAAAAGAAGTATGAAAGGATTGTTTTGTGCCTGCATTACATCAGAGAAAAATACTGAGATAGGAGGCGAGAAAAAGCCAAACATGATATAAGAAACCAGGATATTTAGCTGGTGTGTTTAGTTAGCATATACTCAGGAGACCATGAGACTAAATAAGCTAAATAAAGAGTCTAGAAAAGCAACAAAAACCACCCCAAAGCATATAAGCAATCTTTAATGCTTGTCTGTTTTCTCTCAAATATCGTCCAACGTTTGTCTATTGTAACTTACAGAAAAATACCAACAAGCACAGTCATCGTGAACAATATTTTTAAGATTTGGTATTAAGTGCATCTCATTAAGTTAACCTGCATTGTTCTGTCATCCATTTAGCAGGTGAAATAAAAGATTTTATGGAAATCAGGCAAGTTTGGCAGACCTGATGTTGAGCCAACTGCAAAAATTGGCTGAAGTGGTTTTAAGATTGAGCAGACAATGGGTGACTTTCCTGTAATTGTGTTTTGGAAAACAGCTGAGCTGTTTCAGCTTGAGCTTTCAGGAAAAATAATGTGGAAAATCTCAACAGGAAATGTTCTATGTAGCAAACACACACACACGCACACAAAAGTGAATATGGACCACTGAGGACTTAGGGAAAAATTTTGACCTTCTCTAAAATGTTGTGGCTTCTGTTAATATTATTATTCATAACAAAAATGACTGTGCTATTTTTTTATTATTTAGACTCACTGATGTTACTTAGTCACTAATTTATCTGTACATTGTTTTGCTATGCACTCTGCATTGTACTGTTCAGAAATGCTACAGAAAATGGTGATGCCTGATATTAATCAGGTGTATGATGCCTTATTAATTGGAGTGAGATAGAATTGAGTAATTCCAATGTGTCAAACTTTTTTTGAAAGTATGGGAAATAAGTATGGGAAAGTATTGGAAATTTTTTATCTTCTGTTGTATGATGTTTAATTAAATTATTGTCTTTCTGCTGAATGAAGTCAGAGAGACATAGGGTCATCCATGCTCAAAATGCTGACTTGTTTAATAGATCAGATGGTGAACTAGCATTTTGTTTTAGACACAGACAAGGTCCTGAGCTCTTACAGCATGTTCATTGTTCTTTCCTAGCTGCACCATGTGATAATGGAATGCAGGGTGGTTATTGAAGTTTTTGTCTGATAGATTACACTGTTAACCTGGCACTCCAGCAAATTGTCATATTCTAGCAAACAGGCAGGACATTGTGCAAGAGAGTACTTCAGCTCAAAAATCTGTTTAGTGCATAAGCACACTGTAGTTTTCATTTTATTTTACTCTTTTGTAGGATTGCATTGATGTGGGTTGGTGGGAAGGAGAACTCAATGGCAGACGAGGTGTTTTTCCAGATAACTTTGTCAAGCTACTCCCTTCGGATTTTGAAAAAGAGGTAAGCAATATATTCTTTCATTTTCACTTGAAAATTCAGAATGAATGTAGAGCTGGAAGAAATCCTCTTTCAGATAAGTGATTTTGACAAAGTTGTTCTTCTCATCTAATAACATACAAACACAAAGGAAAAAAATTCTGAGTTAGAAAGCATCCATGAAAAGAATGTGTGGCACTCAAAGTCATACTATAGTTTCCTCAGACGGTTTGATTTGCCCATCCAGTCATCCCACCTCCACTATGCTGCTCTGAAAGCCCTCTGTCCTGTGTCCTACAAGTTTGAGAGAGAGAGCTGGAGGTCCCAGGGCTGAGTCATGTGATGCAATGATATCCATAATTCTTTAGTCTTCTCCATTGTTTTTGTGGTGGAATATGAATTTAGAGTATCACCTGCATGCTGATGGACAGCAGTCAAGCACTGTTCCAAAACAAAATAATTTTAACTGTGAAATTCGAAAAATAATAAGATTTTGGTATCTGAGAAGCATGTTTCTTTACCTCTCAGAATTACTAAAAAAAAGAAGGTATAAAACCTATGCAGAAATTTTTTCAGTTCCTATTTATTTGAAAAAGATGGCACTGTTATTTGCCAGAAAAAGTTTAGAAATCTTGTGGTTTCCTGGCATAAAGTAGTGGGTTACTTCCCCCAAAAGTCCATTCCATTTTTAGGAACCTTTTGAGTCATCAGTGGGATATTAAAAGCTTGCAATCAGGCTTTTGATGAGTATTTCACAGTGGCAGTGTAAGCTTTCTGTGATAAAACCGAAACCTACTGATGCCCAGCTTCACTCTTTGGCAATAAAATTGGATGCCGAAGGCAAAAATTAAATCACTTGGAAAGCCTAATAAAGCAACTATTAAACAACTCACAGAGGATAACAAGATAATTATTGAAAAGGAAAGGAGAAGAGCAGCAAAAACTGTGGGAGATGAAAAGGCAATTCCACAGCAGAGTGCATATCCTGGCTTCAGGCCTAAAAGTAAAATAAGGTGATTTCTAGAAGAGGCAGAAATCAAAAACCTGGAGACAGAGTAGAAGAAAAAAATCCTTACTGGTATTCAGTTTTGTGGTGTAATTATTCAGTCTTTTTGAACTTAAAAATTATGTATTTTTAAAGTGATTTTTAGAATACAATTGAATATAACTTGTAGAGTAAATTAGATATTCAGACACTTGCAAATTACAGCTAGGCTTGCCCTAACTGTGGAGAATAAAATTTTATTAATTTTTGAAATGCCACAGATCTGTCCACTTGAGTAGGTAACTGGTAGGACTATAGACCATCTGTCTTTGCTTGAATCAGTGCTAAAAGGGAAGGAGATAAATACTTTACCAGTGATTTTGTCAGGTATTTTCTGATGTGATCCAGAAACATTGGATTCCATCCCATGGTCGGAAAGTATTTGTTGCAGTCGTTCTTCTGTCTGTTTAACAAAAACTTGGGATCTCTTCCCATCTCCTTGTTCAGTCCCCAATTTTCCAAGCCTGACTCTTTTCCACACCTGCCCATTTGTTCCAGGCCTTTTGTATTCACTCCCTAGTCCCAATCTCCACCTCTCAGGTGGTCTCCATTACAGCATTTCCCCTGAGCTCACTACCTGAGTCCAAATCACCATCTGGATTTACTTTCTATCCGTACACCAAATTTCTTTATACAGCTTTTTTCCTCTCCCCTTTTACTCGTTGTCCCTGCTCTGTAGTTCTGTTTTCTTCTTGTCCAACCAGTCCTGGTTTTCTTTCTGTTGGCTTAATTTCTAGTCTGTCTCCATCACCTTCTTGGTTATCTCATCCAGCCACGGACACTTGTAAATCCTTCTCGCTTCTCCATGTTTCCCTAAGGAGTCTTTTAAGGCTCCTTCACACTACACCCTTTCTGACCTTGGTCTGTCCTTTTGAAACAATCTATTTCCCTCTTCAGCTTTCAGTTAAAGCCACTTTGTCAAATGAACCATAGGACCCTTTCTCCTTTGTGTCTGTCTACATAAGTGCTTTGGTTTTAGTCAGGAGTGACTGTAGTGAATCTGTCACTTCTGTCTGCACTTGTGCTTTGGAAGACACATCTCAGAAGACATAATAACTTAGACCCAAGATGTGCAAAGGGAGTGCTGCTGATGTGTGGTCAGTCAATGGGATCAGTCTCACACTACTCCACAATAAAACCCCAAATGCCTGTCTTGTACTGAATTGTACTGAATTGTACTGCATTGTACTGTTGAGTCCTCAGCATCAACTATTTCACTCTGCAGCCATTATCAACAGAACTCCTAATGCCTATCACAGGACATTCACTGTCTCTGCCTCGTTTCCTTTCCAAATTTTTCTTCACTTTTCTGCATTTGAACCTTAAACCACTTTGCCCAAATTCTTGTAGAGGCGTCTCTGAGAGTTTAAGGGATTCTGTTTGTGGTCAATGGCCAATGGCAGCCTGGCTGTGGAAGATCATTCTGATCTCCTGAGTTCTTGTCCACAGCTTTCTCAGGTTGATGACAGGAGGTGATCTGGTCAGGGTAAGATGGTAGGAGAAACTTGAAGGTTGTTGGATGACAACTTTGAGATTCAGGATGTTAGGCTCACCCTGTATATGCAAAAACTGGTATTTTTTTTTCTTCACAGATTTAATACATTTGCTAGATTTGAGAGAGATCCCTTGGAAGGGTATGTCGCAAGCACTCAGCCTTCACAACAAACTTGCTCTCTTTCAACACTCAGACCAAGATCTGAGAGTTCTAGGGCAGACATTGAGCTAATTACTGCAAGTGAACAAAGCAATTGATCTTTCTCAAAAGCTTTGGCAGATAGACAGAAAACAATTGGAGGGAGGGCAGGGATCAATAAGAGTTTGAGAGAAAATACTAGCCTAAATGGCTGATTGAAGTTTGGCAAAGCTGTGCATATCTGGAAAAATCATTTTATTCCACATTTGTTCCACAACACAATATACACTGCTACATAGCCAGCAATGTAGTGAAAGTGATTGTGATCAATCTGTAGAAAAAGAAAGATCATTCTCAGAAAAAAAGGATGAACATATGGAAAAAAAATTCCTTTTGCTTAGAATTTCTTTACAATAATCTTGATAGTTGGTTGGGGTTTTTTTTTAAGTGGGAGATAAAGTATGTCATTTGATCTAGCATGATGCTCCTTTTGGTCTTGTACTCATTCCAACATACATGTGGTGACTGCCAGTGTGCTGTGCCTGCATTCACACACATCAGCACAGAAGAAAAGCCATCAGTCCCCCAGCCTGCAGGTGAAGAGAAATTGTTCTGGTACTGCCAGAACCATTGGTGGTCATGTTTCTCAGTCCTATCATTGCAGATCTATCAGGAAAATCATCATAACAGAGAAGGTAGAAGTATAAAAACAACAGATTAGTTGGAATAATTTGTTTCATTTCACCAAACATCTAAAATTCTGATCTCTCACAACTAGAACTCGAAATATATCCTAGTAAGTGAATAAAGAGCAACCTTTGCTGTATTTCCTGGATTCTGCATTTTTGTCTCATTTATGAGTCTGAAAATATCTCAGAGTTTCTTTGTTTTATTTTGTTTTTTTCAAAATGGGTAGGAATATTTCCAAGGTTAAATTTTAAAGAAATAGACTTCTTCATTAGATTAAAGGTCGTCTATTCCTCCAGTCTTAAGGTACATAAAATGAACTTTTTTAACCCCCCAGCAGGACATTCAATTGCAAATACAAAAATAATATTTTATTTGTCAATGCTGTTTTCTCTCTTCAAATTCATTTTAATGAAGTTATTTCAGGAGAAATATGTGAAATATCTGTAGTCTCATGACTTGTCATTATTAATGTTAAGCACTTTATGATTATCTTCAACCTCTGTATGAATGAGATTTAAGGGCCTTTTGAAGCAAGCTGTTTTCTTCTGTTATTTAATTTCAGAGACCGAAGAAGCCACCACCTCCATCAGCTCCTGTCATCAAACAAGGATCAGGTAAAGTGCAGTTCATTTTTTACAGCACATCTCAGTGAACACATCTCAATCTAAATTAAGTGTATTCAAATTTATATAGAATTCATAATATCAAAATTGACAAGCAGATGTCTAAACAATAACTAATAAATCACAATCAAAATACAAATAGCTGGTAACCCTGAAAGACTGTGGTGGGCTTTAAATGTATTGCAGTCAACCATCTATACCATTTCAAAATAATCTGTTTTGCCTCCTAATCATGTTAAATCAGAGCACGTGTGATACTTCAGTTTTTCAAAATTTTTTGGTTTTGTTCCCTGACAGAAGTCAATTGTGTGCATGTCCTTGCAGTACAAGCACAGTATGTAGAGTCTGATAATACCTGCAGGAGGAAACTGCATTCACTACAGATCTGATTTATTCTAGAGACACAGAGCTTTTTAGAATATCTATAAAATAGTGTCGTACAGTGGTCTCCTCTGAGCTGCAATCTAAGTCTTGCAGATCTGCTGGATGAATGCTGGATCTGGCTGGCTGCTCCAGGTTATAGGCCCTAGATTCTTGATTTTCAAAACTTTTATAGCCCTAAGTATGAAACTAAAAGGAGTTACTCTGAATGGTTATGTAGATAAAGGTGTTGCAAATGTATTAATGGGCTGATTCTGTTTTCCAGACAAATGAGTGCTAGCAAAACTGATTTTGTGATACGTTATACTGAATTGTGTATAGATACTGAGACATGAACATACTTCTATTTGTAATTTTAAAGCAACCTGTCCATAATAATTTTTGAAAGTGCCTGCATGATTTATTTTTATCATGAAACTTAGAAACAGTTAAAGAATCTAAGCACTTGACAGTCCTGAACTCAGAAACTGAATTCCAGTTCCCTTTATGTAAAAATGCAAATCACAAGGCAGGAGATGCACTCAGAGTTTTCATTTATTGCAGTTGTGGTGGAGACATAACTGTGGCTGGAATTCTTTAATCTCTTAAATCCAGTCAGTTTGTAAATAGTCTGCAGCAGCACTACTGCTTCCCCCACTGCAGGCACACATTAAAAACTGAAACAAATACGTCCAGTCTCCAGATAGTTTTCTTGCTAATGTGATGTGTTCCAGCTTTTGGTGCTTTAAAAAGTAAATTTTCCTCTCTTACAGACTTAAACTGTTAGTAGAAATGCAACTTACACCAATATACAATTTACTGTGAATCAATATGCTATAATTTAACTAGTTTGAAATTGTCATGCATTTCTTTGACGACAGAATCATGACCATAAATATTTGTGTTTCTTATTGACATCCCTGGTTTTGTTCTTCACTTTGTCTTGAGACTCAAGGAAACATAAATTTGATTTTAAATCAGTAATAGTGTCCAGTGAGAGCAGTATGACTTTGCCATCTAGTGGTGGTTGTATAACAACGTCTTAGTGACCACAGATGCTAAAGCCTGATATGTTTTGTAAAAACTCTATAAAACTTCGTATTTATTTCAATTTATACTGCTGTAATTAGAGCATAACAAATTCTTTAGCTGCGTCACCATAGCAGGACAATGTGTCCATCTTCAGAAAGAAAAATGGTTGCAAAAAGGATGCAGACAATTTGATTAAGGCTATCTATGTCAAAGACAAGACTATTGCAGTTCTTTCTTTTCATACTCAGTCTTTGACAACTCCTGGCTGATCAGGCACAAGAGTTTCTTCTGACACATATTTAGAGCTGAAAACCGTTCTATTTATTACCATCCTGACATCCTCTACTTTGTCAAATTCTTTCTTCACTAAGATTATACTGTATTTTACCACATCTCCACATCAGGTCGTACTGTTGATAGTGGTAACAACTTCAGTAATGCTTCTGCATATTTGACCAGTCACAGTGTGATGAATAAATTTAAAACTGTCAGTTGCAGCCTAAATAATTACATGTCAGCATCTTCTATGCAGAGCATAAAATCAAAGCAGAGAATTAGAACTTGTCTTTGTAGTACACGTGGCATATGTTGAAAGAGGTGTCTATATTATAGTAGAGATAGAAATTTATAATCTCCACAGCAGTAAACTGCCAGGGCCATCTGTGCTGCACTACTTTACAGTGCAAGCTGAAAACTGGAGAGCTGAATTTAGGAACACAAGTTCCTTACATATGGTCATTGAAAAAGCAGTAGGCATTTCATGGGGTAGCTGGGGTAAGCAACACAAGTGTGTCCGGACCAAAGGGTGGGAATACTCTTGAGTTCCTCTGAGAGCTGATACAGAGCTTCCCAAAGCTTCCTTGAAGGTGACTGTCACCTGGGAGCCAAGGCAGGATCATGGTGCCTGCCTGGGTGCTAATTAATTTGGGGGTCACAATCTGAGTAGGAAGAACAACTTGAGTCTGGGAGCTCCTCAGTTGCTGTAGGCTCATTGTTCTAGACTCGACCTGTGTGTTGATAATGACTGTTATTCATATTGTAATTAGGTATAGAGACTTATGTGTCTTTATTTTTGAACACACTAGTGTGGGCAAGATTATCCATATGTTGACTTGTGCTTTGCATAACTTGTGGTTTGAAAGGCTTTGATTGTTTTGGAGCTACAGCTTCTCTCAGGAGTGAAGTCTTTTTCATAGAATCATTTATGTTGGAAAAACCCTTAAGATTGTTGAGTCCAACCATAAATGAGAATTTAGTATTATTTATTGACATGATATGTGGTACTATTGCCTGTCCAACAGCACACTTGGGTAAAGAAACAATGGCTGGTGATCACCACTGATGAGTACTGATTTCTAGGAACCAGCTGCAGAAGGGAGTTGCAACAGCACATTCAGAAAATGTAAATGCACTTGAGAGCCGCATATAATAGAATAGATTGAAACAAAAAATTGCCTTGTGCTCCTTGCCCTGCCTCCTCTGCTTTTCTTGGATTTCATCTACTGTAGTTTTTATTGAAATGCTAATAGTGTTACCTAAAGTGGTTTTCAACACTACTAAGTTGAAATGGCATTAGTACCTAGTAGTTAGCCAATGCAGCAAAGCCAATATCCAATAAAATGTTTCTTATAACATGGGGATTAGAAGATTTTATCTTGCATGTGCCAGGAAATTTTTGCAAAATCTTCCCATTGTTGGTGCCACAATTTCCCATATTTCTTGGAGGAACAGAAGTCTGTATGTCTCAGGGCCTCTAGTACAGAGGCAGAAGGGGGCAGGGGCTTACACCTCCAGGCCAAAAGCTGTCAATTAAAATTGTCGTGCAAATAGTCATGCAGGATGCTGCCAGCACTGCTCTTCTCCTCCTAATATGTGGAAGTGAACAGCTACTAGTAGTGGAGAAAACAGGGAGGGATGTGTTAATTTAATGTAAAATAACCTATGTATATTCAGCTCTATCAGGCATTCTCTTGACATTGCTCAGTTAATAGATTTATTTCCTGTGTTTCTGCACACTTTTGAGTTGCTTTTCATTTACGTCTGTAATGATAAAGGATTTGTCCACATTTTAAAATCTGAAGTTATCGATTTTTTTCCCCATAGAATAGTCTATGAGCCTTCATTCTTTGGGAGTGCACAGTTTGGAATCTGTGAACTTGATTATAAAGACATAAATATCCAATCGCTTTTTTGTCATTATGGTACAGGCGAATATTTGATATAAATTCATGTTCAATTTTAGCAAGACTTTTTCAAATCAGAGAATATAAAAAGCCTAAGAAATTGTAGAATTAAATCTTATGTCACTGTTTTGTTCGCTTGGTCAGAATTCTAAATGTTTGTGTCTTTGACAGGGACCACAGATCGAAAGCATGAAATCAAGAAGATACCCCCTGAAAGGCCAGAATGTCTTCCTAATCGAACAGAAGAAAAAGGTATGAAATGTGCTTTCCTGCCTGTTCTCTGCAGAGAGGTGAGGGAAGTAGAGCCAAAGCACATCCTCATTTCCTAATCTCTGTTTCCATTAAGGACATAGTTTGGATGTTTGTTTTCCACTCTGATAGACTGTGATGATAGGCATTTTGGAAAGGCTTTCGTTGTTGCTTATGGGCTGAGTTTAGGCTGTTCAATTGTAGCCATCCAGAGGTGTTGAATACATGCAGCCACTGCCGAAGTCAAGGGGAGATCTGCTCTCAATACATGAAATGCTGTATAAAGCCCAGTCCTCTCTAAAACCCAGGTGCTCGATCAAGTAAAATACCCCAGATTAGTGTGTACTTTTTTCTTGACATCTGTCTGCTTTGGTTCTCCAGTTGAAAGCTGGGTTGGTGGTTTTCCTGCATCACAAAGGGATTTTGTGGAGATATACTCATTAATGCTTATGAATCACTCCATTATCATAGCCACAAAAGTCCCAGGCAAGGCAGCAAAGAAATGAAAAAATTCTTCAAAGCCATGTTTGAACATTGTGAGAAATGGGACACAGTACCACACAGAGCAGGGACAAGCAAATTAAACCTTTAATGGTTTCATTGTATTCATTGTGAATGGTGAATAGTCTCAGGAAAGTAGTTACATCTATTCTCTAATTGAAGATGGTGTCAAGTTTCATATGTTCAGTGGACTATTAGATTGTACAAACAAGTTTGTTCATGGCATTTCTTAATATCTAAGTATTTGAACTTGCAGCCTTTTAAAAGGCATGTGTATGCACATGACTAAATACACAATATGCAGTTATAACTTAGTGACATAACTTTCAGACTTTGCACCAAGATCAGTTTCTGGATATACATCTTAGTGTCTGACAGGTGTTTTAGCTGTTTCCTCTAAATAGGTTACTTACTTTTGGTTATGTGTGCTGCTTCTCGTGGTTATCTTAGCAATAAAACCCTTTGCTTTCCATTTTTGGATTTACAAAGCTGACTGCTAAAACAGCAGAGGAAATTTAAATATGTTACTCTCCTGGGCTGTAAATATCTGTAACTTTTCTAAACATTGACATCAGGCTGTAGGAGTCGTGCCTACATTTCAGGAGTACCAGGGAGTGGCAGGAATTGCTCATGTGGTGTGACAGCAGGGGTGGCACAGGAACATCCTTTGAGCTGTGTGTTGGCACACTGCCCAGCCTGTCCCTCACACTATTTAGATTCTTGGACACTGACGCAGTATAAATTGTCACAGGATTAAGTGTGTACAAATTACACAGTATGCTGGAAAAGCTTCAGTGTTACTCAGGACCCGATGACTGCATCTGCTCAAAGCATACTGCCTGTGAACAATAGTCACTAACTGGACTATTCCAAACACAATGTGCATTGTGTTTCTGGGGATTTATTCCATCATCCTCTCATTAATGGGTTCTCATTAAGAGCCCATTAAGCAATACCCTGTAACATTCCCAATACCTCTTATATGTGTACAGAGGTGTAACATTCATGGCATATCATAGGCAGCATTGTCGGGAGAAGTGGGATGTTGGAATAACAGGATGTAGAGAGCAGAACTTTAATTCCTTGGAGAGTTTTGTCCTTTCTTTAAGAAAAATCAGGCTTTCTCTGGTGTGGCAAGCATGCTTACATCTTTGTTTTGTATTAGGAATTTAGAGCATGTTTTTTAGAAGCGTTGTATGTGTGTATTGTACTTTACAAATGCACAGGCATTGTATATTTGGCATTGGATATTAGCATGGTGGCACTCCCTAACTGTGCATAATCAGTTCTGCAAATGATCTATGTTTTCACTGGCAAGATGAAAAATTCAGCCTATAAATCTGTGCTTAAAGCCTAAATAATAGGTCTGATTTTTCTGAGGGCTTTACATCCTGCTAGACATTGTTAAATTTTTGTACTTGTATTTTATTTTCACTTAACTGTAGTTCACTTGAAACACACTTTTTTCCCCCCCAAAAAATGGCATTTCTGTTTGTTCAAGAGATGTTAAGAATATCTAGCATAATTATGTTTGTGACCTTCTAAATTAATATTGTTTCATATTAAAATTGAATATAAGTTGTGCTCATGGGAAGTTGTACCATATGGTATGTAATTTCTTGCTATTCTTGTACTTTGCAGTCAGAAACCAGTAAGTTACTAAAATAAAAAATAGTATTCCCATAAAGATGCTGCACACATGTTTTGGCTGAGGAGTTGTAGGCAGACCAGCCAGGCAGGTTGAACAACCGATTTGTGGCAAATATATCAAATAAAGAATTATTTAAAACAGAAATGGAAAGGCTTTTCTTTGTATACAGTCTACCTGCAGTTGAAGATTTCTTCTTTGAATGTAGACTTGTGAATGCAAATGAATTCCACTTAATAATATCCCTGTTCTTTTTTCTGGAAATGATTGATTTAAAGAAAGATCAGAGAGAGAGCAAAAACAGGTAGACTTGCAGAAGCCTTCAGTTCCTGCTATACCTCCGAAGAAACCTCGGCCACCCAAAGCCAACGCTGTGAGCAGACCTGGTACCTTGCCCCCGAGACGACCAGAGAGACCAGTTGTGCCTGTGACTCATGCAAGGTATTGCTTTCCTTCTATCCAGTGCTTTTGGGATTAGTGGAAAAACCATGCCTTTAAAGAATTTAGGTTTTACAGTTTGTGTCCGAATTTATTTCACAGTAAGCCATATTTAAAGAACAAGAAGAAAAAAGAAAGTCCATATAGTCATCTGGCTGGATCATAACTATCTTCTCAAAAATAGCAGTCATAGACTGTTCATGACTAGTTCATTTCTAGTGATGAAATTTTACTGTTACTGCAACAGTGCAGAATGTGTGGGAAATACCTGCATCAGAATGTTACTCTGATCTTGACTTAGTTTACCTCAAATTATTGCATCTTAGCTTGGGGCAATAAGTCAGTGCAAAAGCTTGGATTGTGCTTAGGAATAGCATTAGGTAATGCACGTTTCAAATACTGTCAGCCTGGTGTCAGTCTGATTTCTTTGATCGTTTTAGATCAAACTTTAGCAAAATACACATCTTCAATGCTTTCTTAGCTGGTGCCACTGCAGAATAATGCTGTCAAGTATTTATGCTCTAATGTTGGTTGTCACTCTGCAGTTACATGATGCTTTTTATCAGAGGCGGTTACAACCTTTCAGGAGCATTGAGAAATTGGACTTGCCAACACAAGTTCATTTATTCTCTGTTAGAGCAAAGGCTGCAGAAATTAAAGGCCTCACTGTAGTCCTAATCAATTCCAGGTGGCTATTTTTTAGTCATCAGCATCTGGATTGTGCACTGTAGATTTTCTTCATGCATAGTGAATATAGTTAGATGAAAATCAGAATAAAAGCTGTTGCTTAAAAGGGGCAAGCTATGCATCTTGCAGGAAAACTAGAATATAGGCATGGAAGTATTTTTACTATTGTACTGTTAGGAAAATTAGCTGCCATTGAACAATTGGAGTTCAAGTATAGTTCAAGTCAAGTATATACACCAGAATAGAGTATAGGTTAGAGTGAAATGCTGTACATTGATCCCCTTCATTCCTCCACATGTGGTTCAATAAATAAATGCTCTTAGTGAGAAATCTGAGGCAAATGAAAAGGAAAAGAGGCACCTGCCTTGTGCTCCCAGTTTCATCTTACTGAAATGCTTTGGTTGTACATCTCTGAGAACTTACCCTTCAATCCAGGTGCTACTGCCACATCTTCTTTTGGACTTGGCTATGAACAAGCTTGCCCAGTTGCTCCAAAATACAATCCATACGTCCTGATCACCTGCCCATACTTGGAAATACAAGTATTTGTTACAATCTTCAGGTTTAGCTCTGTGATGTCTTGGAAAGACCAATACATACTCTAGTGTTCAGTTCACTGGTGAGGCATGCAATGGAGTAGCTGTTCTTTTGTTCTATCCTTTGCCTGAAATATTTTAAACATACTATAAAATTTTAGCATGCAGAATTTTGGAAGGGTATTTTGCTGCTCTTGTGTTTTCTCTTTTTCTAAGTGCAAAATTGTATGAAATAACCATGTATTTTTAAAAGATATTTCAATTTTCATTTTATCAAAGGCAAAAGGCACACCTAAACAGTAAACTTTCTATGTTCTTAATTGTCCAAACTTTGCTATGTCTAGCACAGAAGAAATGGAAAATATTTTGACTTGCTTGGATAATTAAGAAATAGGAACTTCACGTGGAAGCAGTCACTTCAATAAAGGTGTTTTAATTTAAATCCTTTCAGTCAATAAGACAGTAATTATTTTAAGACCTACTGGTATCCATTTCTAAAATCTGAAAAACCTAAAGCAATTAGAATAAAAATTGAATCAGCAGAACTTTTGCTGACCTGTTGTGGTTTAACCCTGGTGGACAGCTGAGCCCCATGCACACACTCACTCCCCCACAGTGGGTTGGGGGTGAGAATCAGAAGAGCAAAAGTAAAAACACTTGTGGGTGGAGACAAAGACAGTTTAACAGGAAAAGCAAATGATGCATGTGCAAGCAAACAAAGAATGTTTCTGCTTCTCATGTGCAGGCAGGTGTTCTGCTATCCCCTAGAAAGTTGAGCTTCATCACCTGCAGTGGTGACTTGGGCAGACAAATGCCGTAACTCCAAACATCCCTCACTTCTTTCTTTCATCACCTCTAAATGCTGAGTATGATGTCATGTGGTGTGGGATATCCTCTGTCAGCTGGGGTCAGCTGTGTCCCCACCCAACTCCCACTCCCACTCTCCTCACTGGTGGGATGATAGGAGAAGCAGAAAACGCCTTCTGTGCAAGCACAGCTCAGTAATACTGAAAACACCCCTTTGTTATCTACGCTGTTTTCATCACAAATCCAAAACATAGCACCATGCAAGCTGCTCTAAAAAAAATTAACTCTATCCCAGCCAAAACCAGTACATGATCCTTAGGGGAAAATTGCTGTAGTTACAAAGTGAGTCCCGTGAGATTTCCATGGCAGCTGCTAAGCCAAAAAGGGTTTTCTTCTGTCTTGAATAAGTGGCTTTCATCTTATGCATCTTGCTGACTTTTTCTAGTGATGATTGTTTTTCCTTTTAAATATAATCCTCCTTCACTGGAGGTAGTGTAGGGCTTCAAGGGCAATAGGACAGATAAAAACCATGTGAGACAGTGAATAGCTGTCAGATTGTTCCAAAGGTTTCACAGCTTACTTAAGACATACCATGATTCTACAATTTACAGAAAAGTCACTTCTCAAGTAGGCAAGCCATAAACACCTATAGAAGGTGCATCTTTACAATCAGTTTAAACCAACCCATGTCCATGCCACTGCTGACAGGGTTCCTAGTCCTGGCACCCCATTGCCACAGCCTCCCTTATGTTTAGCACCAGCATTTGTGCAACTGTGCAACCATATGGGTCAGGGAGTTGCTCCAGATGGCAATTAATCAGTTTGGGATTTCTATTAGTGTGGGGTTTCTCTCAGGCTGATCATCTGTCTGGTCAAGCTGACAGCCTGTCTGTATGGGCACGAGCAGAGAGGGACACTGTCAATGAGAAGGGAGGGCTCCACTCCTTTCACAGCAGTATGAATGCAGAGTGGCATAATGAGCCTGTTGATTCTTCTGACAACAGGGTTGGGGGTTTTTGGTGGGGCTGTTGCCATATATATCTTGGTATCTTTTGTAGGCAAATGGTAAATGTTGTGACTTTCAGCCCTAAATAATGCCATTCTAAGAATCTCTCCAAAGCCATACTCAAACATTTCCTAGAGGGCTTCCAACTCACATTGTGCTCTCAGATTGCTGGGAAATTCATGTGTGCAAAACAGAGTATGCAGTCAGATGCTCATTGCTCTGTCAGCCAAGAAACTATGTTGCTTCTTATAGGTTTACAAATATATAAGCAATATAAGAAAACGTTAAAGACTGGAAAATAAGAAAATAATTGTTCAGATAGATCACTCAGAAATACCCTTATTTATTAACTTGCTAATTAATACATTCTTCTATGCACGTGTTAAATTTCTTCTGTGTCCCTCCTGGTGCAGACTGCCTGCCATATTAAGAGCTGTGGAGGACTAGTTTGCTTTTAATCTGATTGTCTATTTTTTTGTTCACTTGTCACCTTGTCACAGGGTTTAATGGGATATATATTTGCTTAATCTATGACTTCCTCTGGTTTTAATAAAAAATTTCAGGTCTTTATCGCAGCCTTCCTGAAGTCAGAAATAGGGTTTCCAGCCACTTAGTGTTTTGCTCATAAGCTGCTGCCATTAAATTGAGGTTCAGCCCATCTGTCATCAGCTTATGGTACCAAAAGCAGAGACCAATGAAAAAATCAACAAGATTTGTGAGCTCACTACGTATTTTGCTGTCAACAGCTAATTATTGCACTATATAGTATACCTCTGCCTGGGTTGTTTCGGGGCAGATCTATATTTTTATCCTGGAATTTGGTACCTTACATGCATCTTAATTTTAATAGTGTTACACTGGGAATAGTCATTGTGGAAAAACTGTTGTATTTATCAAGTGACCTGGTAATGATGGCAATTACAATGTATTGTATTAACTGAACAGTTGTTATCAGTAAATATCAGAGATTTGAGTGACCTGTGCAATACTGAGTTACACTGTTTATTTTTTATATTGTTTCAATAGGTAGAGTATTTTAGTAAACTCACATGCTTTTAGGATAGAATGTTCTCCAAAGTAGGGATAATTTTGTTGCTTTTTTTTGATCTCCTGTTTGGTTTTAAAGTAGCTCCTCTGTATAAAGTATCATAGCTTCTAACATTTTACTATTCAAAAGACATTTCTGAAAAATTAGGTGATCTTGGTTCTTTGGACTGTAGAAACAGTATTCATAGTCTAGTCTCATAAGAGAAGTGCAGAAACATGTTGGAGGAGTTGCATTTGTGAGTAAATACTTGGAACTGCTGAAGCACACAATGCTAGCTTGAGGTTCTCTTGCTTTCTGCAGCATTCCAGGTAGTCCACTGGTGTATTTTGTGCAAGCCGATTAATTAGAAAAAAACTACAAAGAAGAAGTGTGTCCTCTTGCCCTTAGGTTTCCTCCATGTTGAGATGCTGTGAACATCTGAAGAATGACTCCGGACACCAGGGTGTCTAAAACAGGCTTTTTTGACAGGTGTTAAGGAGAAATGGGATAAGGTTAATCCACACAGCATGTCGACTTGCTAGAGATTGCTCTCGCTGACATTGCTGTTACTCTGGTGCTGCAAAGGAAGAATACTTTGCTCTCTCATTATTAATTGCAAGTTAGCTATCAATTTACTGTAACCCACACAAAAACTCCCAATAAAACATCTCCTCTTCTTGATCCAAATGCAGGAGTGATAGTCCAAAAGTGGAATTAGTGGGCAGTACAGTATCCGGCACTCTAGAGAAAGACTCCTCTGAAAGAAGCAATGACATCGGTAAGTTATAGTGCTTTCTACAGTTTGCCTAAGAAATTTATGGTACAAGTTTCTGCTTTTTAGTGACTTTTGCGTGATTCAAGAGGCAGATTGAGGAATTGGCAATGAACGTGAATGCTTTTATATCAAATTTTAAGTGCAGGATTAAAGGATCATTTCTACTTTACTTAAAATAGTTTTGTTGGGGTTTTCTGTTTAAAAAAAAAATTAAAACCAAAAAGCAAATATGGAATAGAGAGCTATTTTGAATAGGAAGGCTCTTGTTATTTTTGTTTTAAAATCTGAAGCAAATGGGGAGGTCAACAATAATAAAGCATACTTGTTTAACTGATGTAATAATGCTGCCATGGTTTTGCTACTGCAAAAGATTGTGGGTTTGGTGCAGTTAGTAATCTTTGCACTTTCCTATACAAAGAAACAGAAGCCCAATTCAGGTCAATTTTACTAAATTTTACTTCATACACCAATTGAAAGCAAAAAAGTCTAAATTTCTATTGTAAAGAACCAGTGTTTCTGACCCATGAACCATTTAATCAGGAAGTCACCTGGAAAGGAGCAGTAACAGGTTATTTTTCGTTCTTCTCTCGCCCTCCTTCCTCCTCAAGCTGGCAAAGCAGGAGCAGTGGTGTTTGCTGGTGGGTGCTGCAGTGCATGGCCCTTGGTGAGAGGCTGTGGGTGCTGTCCTGGGGCAGTGGGCTCGAGCCCCAGAGCCATGTTCAGCCTGTGCTCAGAAAGCCCAGCAGCTGCTGCTGTCGCTCTCGCGCTCGCAGCTGTGCCCACACAGCCCGTGTTTGTCACAGGCAGAGCCCGGGATCCTGCCTGTGTAAGCATTGCTGCCTTTCACCGGGGCATGAAATGTCATTTTGGTGTGGTGGTGTCTACCCAGACTGCTTTATTAGTAAAGCATTTCTGTACAATAGCATCCTTTCAAGCACGCCTTTTCCTCAGATTTGGAAGCAGAACTTTTGGTTATAAAGGAATTGTTAATTGCAACACAACAACAGAACAGTAAATGCATTTCACATAGCCTATGAGCTTTCCAGCATGCATGTGTCTGTTTTTTGTAAGGCTTCTGCTGTTTCTATGGTTCTTCTGGAGTAGCAGGTAGTATTTTTTTCCCAGGTTTTTGTTTGGCTTAAACATGGAAAGCTAAAAGCTTGATAAATCACATGAACATTTTTATTATAGAGGTTATTAGAAAGGAATGGTATGGAAATGTAGACAAATTCTACCATTTAGTGTTTCTTAACTATGTTTACAAATTTGTTTCAAAGCACATAAGCCTTTGCTTACTTGAAAGCTATGAGTGCAGGTAGCATGTACTACCAGTGTGTGATGGAGGTAAACTTTTTTTATTCCTTGTGCTAGTTTCCTTGGAATCACTATAGGAATAAAAGCCTAGAATGTTTTGTACTTTTTAGTGTTGGTGATTATAGTTTTATCTTGTTTTGTTCTTAACATGTTAGGCAGGAAATCTTATTTATAGGAATTTTTGTTCATTTCCAGAACACGGAGGGGGAGAGGAGGGTAGCGAAGGGAGGAATTTGGGTTGTTTTGGGGGTTTTCTTTACATACAGAATGCCAACAGGCATTTTCTTTACATACAGGAGCCAACAAGAATCCATAATCCAAACCACAATGTGTTGCAAAGGGTTTAGCTGATGTCTTCCTGTTACCACTTACACGGAGAACCTATTGAGCTCAAGGATAAAATAGTGTGAATACTTAAATAAGTATAACTTGATAGGGTCAAACCAGAATGGCATTTACAAGGGCAAATCATGTCATTCTAGCCTGTTAGACAACTTGTTAAAAGAAGAAAATAAATAAATTATGGTTTTGAATTGAAAGGGGATCCAGAGAGTAGAACTGTTACAAATTTTCAGGCTGCTTTTGGCAGCTTGTATAAAATATCGTCAAATAAATAAAAGGCTTTTTAAGAGAGGGCAGAGCAATAAATCAAGACTTAATAAGGAAAACCAATTCAGAGTGGATTAATGTCTTTTCCTATGAGGAGAGTTTGGAGTTCAGAGCACTTCATGGTGCAATGTAAATGTATTTATGGTAAGTGTATGGTTTTGTTTTATTTATTTACAAAGAGAACAATGGGTTAGAGAAGTCTTGCAGCTCCATGAGCTATTAGGAAAGATGATGGATGTGTGAGTGGAATTGCCCAGTGTATTCCAAAACTATGGTGGATCTGGCTGTGTGAGTCCAGATAACATTTAACAGCGATATGTCTTACTGGTTTTGCCCCTATGTCATGTGCCCTATAGGAAGGACAACCTCAGTGGCTGTGAGGCTCATCCATCCTGTCAAAATGGATTTCATTAAATCTACCGTTTGGTGTCTTTTCAGAGATCCAGATTTACCCAACAAGTTAGAGTGGGCCTATGTAACAGACAAGGTGTGACTTAGTAGCCTTTGAAGACAATTGAAGTTAAATGGCTTTTATGGCAGCTTGGATGCATGACCATTCTGGTTACTGGGCTCCTCTTTATTGTTCCACTGGTCCAATGCCATTCCCAGTCACTCAGGGAGAACAGGGAGAAAAGCAACAATCACTTGCAAGTTGCCTCACCCTCTTTTTTATGCTATGCTTATGTTAAGTACTGATGGTGAATTGTGCACTGAAAATGAATACCACAGCACTTCCTGCCTACTTTGCACTAGAGACGTTAAGCTGGGTAGTGGCTGTCACTTTCTTAGTCCTATAGCCAATCTAAAGCTCTTGTTCCTGTCATGCAGAGCAGAGACATGGACAAAAACAATGGAGAGACAGTTTTGGTTACTAAAGCAAACCAAACTAATGCTGGATGGTGAACAGTTCTTTATTCTTGAAGCCTATTTTAAGGATTTCTAAATTGGTTCTCTCTTTTACTCTGATGAGACCAAAACCTTTGTGATAGGGGAGGAGAAGATACAGGGTTCTTCCATATGTCATCTCTCAAAAAGTAAACAAGTGATCAGTAACAACAAAATCAGTAGCCATCAGCAACTGAATATAAATACGCTGATCTGAATTGGGAATCCAGATTCAAAACTTGCATTTTGTGTCTAGGTCCCTTGGAAATGCTTTTTCCTGTTTATTTTCTGAGTAATATTCTACCAGTGGATCAGTGTTGTCTAACCAGAAAACCCCACACCGTTAAAAATATTCTGCCCCCACTTTGCCAATCAGGAAAATCACAAATGCTTGAGCAAGGTTGAGGTGATGTGTAATACAGTTAATAATGTTCTGTGAGTTGCATATATAATAAAGTTATTTTTATGTAGATATTAGCTCATGACTTGGTTTCCTTAACATGTTCATCAGAGCTGTGACTTCACATGTCACAGCTTCTTGATGATAATTCAGTACTAATTACAATTTTCCAAACTGCACTGACAAGAGAATGTTCTGCTTAGCAACATCACTGCTGATTGTAGATGTGATGGAAGCTCTTATTTCTGTTGTCCATGCATTTACTTTTTTTCACAATCTTTACAAAATACATTGGAAGACTAGCCTTCAGAATTTATTATTTAAGAGGAACCATTCCCCATTCTTCCTCACTTTTTCTTCTGTTTCCTTTTCCCCTGTTTTCAGTGATATCTTTACTTTCCTTTCCACACACGTTGCATTCAACTTTTCCTATTTACATCTCTTTGCCATGGCTTACTCTTCTTCATTTCATGAGGGTAAGGCTTTTTTTCCCATTTTTTTTCTATCCTGTCTTTGGTTTAGTTCACAATGCATAACAAGCAAATACAAAAAGAAGCATTTTGTAGAGTGCCAAAGTTTACATGGAAATGACAGACTTTTTTTTTTAATTAAAAGTTGAAATTGAACATACTGTGACAGAAAATCTTGCATCATTGTATTGAAATGAGAAATCATTATCATTTAATGTATCATAAGAAATTTTAGTGACAAAAGTGATGTGCCGTTTACAGTGGTGTTTGTCAATGCTCTGGATTCATTAACCTGTTCTTGCAGATAGATTTTGTCATCACAGAGTGTAATGCATATATTTCATTATGCAAAAGCATTTAGAAACATACCAGTACGACTTTTTAGTCTGAAAGAAGAAAAAATCACAACAAACATACAGTAAAAATCTGAGGAGGCGCTCAGTGGAAAATGTGTGGTCATGTGCCCAAGGCTGTGGTTAAATCACAGTGGTTACTTGCATCTGTTGGTACATCCCTACCAACAACTGGTCTGGATTGGCAGTGGCTTTTTGAGCTTTTAAAATGCTTCTAAAGCAACAAACTCCACTGACAATAAACCCTGTTCTACAAACTGTTACTCCTACATAGCACTACATTGATTTCAACAGCTTCAATTCGTGCCTTATGGCATAACTTGACTTTTCTTAAGGCGACGTGTTTCTTTTGAATTTCATAAAGAATTTTATATGTGAGGGCCAGTGTGATGACAGACACATCTAGCACATATAATAGCTTAGTGGATGTAGTGGATTGAGCACTGGCCAAACACCAGTGTACCTACCAAAACAGTGCATCAAAAACAAATGCTTTCCAAAAAATGGTATTCAGTTATTTCTGCAAGTCAGGATCAGTCCTAAGACTTTTAACTACACATACACACACACACACACGCTTTGGAATCCTGGAATCTGAAACAAGTCTTGTCTATCCAAAGCAGGATTGCTTTGGCATCATCTAATACTTAAAACCATATGGATTTAAGCTAAGTGAATTAAGGAATAAGCCACAAAGAATTAAAAATAATGCATGTACTGTGAAAATGATCAGTTAATCCCCACAAGAAGCAGTTTCTATGCTTTGCAGAAAGACTGAATTGCACAGAGCCAAATGGATTCATCTTTCCAATATTTTTCCTGGCTCTTTACACATTTTGCTTAGTATTTATGAAAGCAGTTAATAATCTTCACCAGTGCTAAGACAAGGCACATATGCCTTCATTGATTCCTACTGAAATAATCTAATGATGGTATGAAATATTCTAAGAGCTTCCCTGGGAGCTGGTTAGTGCAAGTCAAATTTTTTACCATTTCCTCAGACTTCAATCTGCAGAGTATTTGCTGGTGGATCATGGAGTAGTGGCCAAAGCCATGTGATTATCTGTTCTCTTTTTTCTGTCCCTCCCTACAAGAAGGGCGTTAGCTTGCCTGAAAAGGGTATTTAAAAATACCCTCTTGAAGATATCTAATAAACAAACAAAAAAATATTCAGTATATCATGTTTCCTTGAACTTGAATTTGCAGTTGTTCTAGAGCTGTATTTGTCAGGAGAGGTGATCACTGTGCCTCTCTGACTGCAAGAAAAAGTGATCTAATGAGATTTGGCCCACACTAGGGAAAAAGATGGAGAATATTTCTGCTAAAAGGTTGTAGGATGGGGCAGGTCTGTCTTTAAATCACAGGCTGTTTTACTGTGAGATATTATACCTATTTTGCCTGAAAACACAGAATAAAAGTTGGAAAATCAGAAAATACTGGTAAATATAAGGGTTGGAGAGCAAAATTTGACTTGTATAATGAAGACCAAAATCTGCCTAACCTCTTTCTATGCTGCTATTCATGCTTATTTTAATAGGGCAAAGCAAAGGAACAGAATGTCCCAACAGTTTAAGTTGTAATATTTACATCACTGAATCAAAATCTCTCATAAACATAGTTCTGGACTGTAAATATTGTAATCAGGAACATGGTAATGGTCCTTTATATAAATTAAGTAGGGCTCTTGCCTTGAGGGGTCCAAAGAAAAGCAGTAAACTAGAAATTTTAATTGGTCACCATATGTATCAAGTTGAGGTGCCTGAAAACAGCATATCCATTTCTTCTAGCTCCTCAGTTTTCTTGACCTTTCAGTTCTTTCTTGGCATGTTCCAAATTGTTAAAAATAAAATCCTTATGAAGGCACTGGCAAGGGGTTAGCAAAGCTCATTATGGCAGCTTTCTACATTCAGCTATTAAAGTGATAAAAGTCAGGATTGAAATGGGAGATGATAATTGGAAGCTTTAGGAGAGGTTGTCCTCAAATCACAGCTGTCCAGTCACTGTCCTGGGAAGCCGGGTGAGCTGTTCTGTTTCACTCCAAAGCACAGAACCCTGTGGGCAGACCTCCCTGGCACATCACTGTTGCACTCCTGAACACAGGAAGCTTGCAGCCAGGGAGCTCTCCTCCTAAAACTGCATTACCCAAATCTGAAAAAGCTGTCTGTGATTCATTATGGGTGAGATTTGCTGCCTGGACCCTGGCTGGGAGTATGGCTGTATTCCTCAAAGGGTACGATGCTGTTCAGCATGGAGGGACTAGCAGAATCTGGATGCTTGAAGTAGTTAAAATAATTGTAGTCTTCTGAAAATTCCCTCTAATATTCAGATTACTGAGTTCTTTTTTTAATTTCTACTATATATTTTATGGGCACTAATGCAGAAGATTTTGTCTGCAGTGTGTGTCTCATTAGACAGCTTTAAGAATTATTGCATTTAAAGACAGTATATATACTATTTTATATGCCTTTTGTCATCCTGTTAAATATATCGAAGATGATTATGAAATTAAATTCACCTCTGGCTTTTGTGACATAGTCTTCAAATTAACTGAATGCCAAATTCACCTCATTTCCTTCAGGCCTTCTGTATTTCTGTTCTGTGAAACTTCACCATTAGCATTTTGAAAGTGATGATTCTCTTATATATCACATTTCATTTCAGTTTTTTCAAGGTGAAATCTCTCTACTAATTCAAAAAACTTTCTGTCATCATTATGTATAAATGACTTGGCCCAAATACTAAAAAACCTAAATGGAAGATAGAGCCTAGCCACATTTTATGCCAGAATAGTAAATGCAGGGGATAAAAGGAGTAATGAAGGAAGCATAACCACTTAACTTTTTATTTCTGGGGTCTTTTGGGAGGCAGGGACTGAAGGTCATTTTCTAGGAAGGTACAAGTCTAATGAGTTTAGAACTTTTTCTCTAAATAATTGTTTGCCTGGATCTGGGCATGTTTTTAAAAATATCATCATTCTTTAAATAACCATATTTCCAAATGAACATAGCAATGGGAAGAAATATTCTATTCTTAAATGGCTTGGATGGATACCAGGGATAATTCTTACACAGCTAACATTTTTTCATATTCATGAAATATGATTGCTCAATGAGCCAGACTGTATGTACTACACTGATATGTTAAAATTAGCTGGTGCCTTTCCTCCCAATCTCATCAATTACTTCATGGATTACCATCTTGATCAGCGAGACAGTAATAATGATGAATGCAGCAGTTTATTTGTAGAACAAATATCAACTATTTTTAATTAGGGAGCTAATTGATGGGTGTCATCTCTATGTTCTACATGTTTAATAGAATCTTCCTTACTGTTTGTTATTACCAGACAAAGAAAAAGCTGGACCAGTGCAGAATCCAGGTCTGCTGGATGCTGATGTTGCTGCAGTGGCAATTAATGTGACTGTGAATATAGTAGACTGGACCTTTTTTTAATGACATTCCATTTGGGCCCTGTCAGGAAGGCTGTACATTTTGCTTAGTATGGAAATTTAAGCTTCCAATTTCTGATAGCTGCAGAAATACAAACTAAAATCAAATCTCTGCATTTAATGACCTCTGTGAGTTTAATGTAGTCAGAATCATATAACCTTGCTTTCCACCAGCAAAAAATTATCAAATAATCAGCATGAGTGAATTACTGAATCCACAGCATATATGACAGCATGGCAGAGGTTTTGTGAGTGGCTCTGTTGCACATCCTACTAGTTACCAGATCACTGGATGGGAATTTCTTGAATTAGTATCTCCACAGATTTGGAAGATGGAAGGTAGTGATAGCCTTAGGTGCAGAGCAGATTTGGAAGGAAGAACAACATCTGAATAAGGAGGAAAAATGGAGATAAAAAGGGCATATAAGAGTGCTGGAAGTGGATTTACTGTTTTATCGTTGTATCAAGTGTTGTCTGTTGCACTTTAATAGAATTTCATTTAGAGTATCAACTGAATGGCTGTGATTTCTAGTTTGGCAGCAGATACTACCTGTGGAGCCTTTATAGCCTCTATTCTACTCTCTTTAAAATTCAGTGCAGCTATAGGCTGCTTTAGTTTATTTTTCTAGCTATCAAAAATGCCTTCAGAAGTGGAAAAAGTGTAGGATTCCCAATATTTCTTGATAATAGAAGCTTTGCACATAAATGTTCTTCTTTCATGGTATTTATAAGATGCAGGGAGCAAATTATGTCTGCAAATGCTTATGGGTCTCAAGGATGCAAATTCATACACTTTCTGTTTATCAATACATTTTACAATTTAAACCTGAGTATTTTATTGTTCTGATCAAATACAGAACTCTCTGTATTTACTAGTTTATTTAAGCCAAAGAAACACATTGAATTAATTTTTTTCATTAAACTATTCTTTCATTGATTGTTTTCCATATGAGTGTAGACACCTTTTGTAAGAGCAGAGAAAGAGACAGTGGGCACTTACAGAATCATAGAATCTTTGAAGCTGGAAAAGACCTCTAAGATCATTGAGTCCAACTATTAACCCAGCAGTGCCAAGTCCACTACTAAACCATCTCTCTAAGCACCACATTTACACATTTTGGAATGCCTTGAGGAGCAGTGACTCTACCATTTCCCACAGCAACCTGTTCCAATGCTTGACCACACTTTCAATGAAGAAGTTTTTCCTAGTATCCAATCTGAACCTCCCATAACTCAACTTCAAGACACAACTTGAGGCTGTTTCCTCCTCTCCTGTCGTTTGTTACCTGGGATAACAAACTGATTCCCACCTCACTCAGTCTCCTTTCATAGTCCTGTGTAGACCACAGAATTGGAAACTAGAGAGAAGGAAATGACACACTGGAGCTTTCCTAGGTTGCAAAATAACTTCAGCCAGTTTCCTTCCCCCCCAAAGCAGAAGTCTGCTCTTCCCCTCTGTTTTGGCAGCTTGAATCAGTCCTGTGGTACTGGTAACTGATCCTTCCTTCAGTGCAAATATTTGCACGGCTTGGCACACGCCATTGAAAAATGAGCTGGATTAAATCTTGCTCAGGAAAAAGAATAGTAAAAACAGTAAAGTGGAGAGGGTGGCTGTGGCAAATGGAAGGATTGCTTCAGCCTCCATTTCTGCTCATGTGTGTGAGTATCACCCTTTTAGATGGGAGTATATTTTTGGTGGTATTACATTTTTGCTGTGCAATTTAGCAAAGTAACTCAGTAGTGAAAATTAAAATCAGACAATATGTCAGTATATTGATTACTGATTTGCTTTGTGATCTCAAGCATTTGGCTATCTTATGGGTCAGCTTCAAACTGGATATTAATAGAAACCAGCTCTTACACTTGCTTTTTCTTTTCCCAGAAAACAAATTTGTTCCTTCTGTTTCTGCTTTCCTGATACTCTGAAGTTCTGTAGGAATCCAGATAGGTTTTGTGCAATCTGCTAAAATTAGCTCATTTTAACTTTCAAAGCACTGTGGCCTCACCTGACATGTTGGGTACAATTGAGACTTCAGATTGCCAGAATCCCACTGACAGACTGGGTGGGTGACCTACCTTTGCATACAGGCTGCATCAGTCAATAAAAAGAGCAATGACAAAAATACATGGTAGAGGACAGTGGGGTCAGTGGTTATATATAGGAAGAGTCACTCCAAAAATAGAGTAGTATTTAGAGGTGAATAACCTTAGACTATTTCAGTGCTATTGAAAGAGCTCTTTTTTTTTTTTTTTTTTTTTTAAATCATCTCCTGGAGATGGAAGGATATTGCTGATATTGCTGAATAAGGAATCTCCAATCCCACTTACTTTCTAGATGACAAATCATGAGTACTTGGAATCAATTCAGATGTCCTTCAGAGCATATAGTTTATTGCACAGGCCCATTAATTAATTTGGTTTTCCATTGTGTAATTTTGTACAATTGTTGGTTGTAATATGGCAACAAAACTGGATCTTCAGAGATTAGTTGTTCTGTAATAGTTTGGAAAATTAAGTGCCTAGTATATAGAACTATTAACTTAAAAGCTACTTTTTCCTACATGTGTGCAATGAAAAGTAGTCTCTGAATAATAAATATCATTCCTGTATTTGATTCATATTTGAAAGTAATTTTGAAGAATTTTGATTTATCTTGTCTAAAGTACCTCTTGTGTGTTTTCTGACTCCTTCCTGCTCAACATATGCTGTAGGGCATTTTGAAATGAAGGTGAGTGAAACTGATACAACCCATAAAAATAGATGAATGGTATTAAGTCATTTGATTTATCCATGTAATCATGAGCTGTGGTATTCCTTGAGCCTCCACATCGTTCTTTCACATAAACATGTTACCCCGTGGCTGGATTCAGTAAACACTTCCCCAGAGCTTTTCACTGGCCATGGAGATGATACAGCATTCAAGCAGACCTGCTTTCCCTGGACTCTGTACAGCTTCAGGAGCCTATTGCAGCTTTTACTTACCATAGCCTCTGGACTACTGGAGGGAGATAGTCCTCTCACCTGGAAACCATGGTGCCTCCAGCTGCAGGTGTCTGGGAACCTGCACATCACTTCCAGCTTGATCATTCTCATTTTGCACTCTCCTGAGCAATTACTGCAATGCAGAGCTGACAGTACAGTTCCTGAGACAATGTGTGCACAGTCTTATATCTCCAGTTATTCACGAAAAAGAAAATTACTAACCCCTTCAGTAGCCAGATGGAAATTTTGAAACTGTTTATTCCATGCCATAGAACCCATGATGTTATTTAGCTTCCACTATGCTGAAAACAAAGCCAAAGGCTCCTCTACACGTTCCCCCTCTGCTTTATTGCGTTTGAAATGGAAGGGTAATTGTTCTTGGCAAGGGTGACTGGATTACAGCTGCCTTTGACTTCCAGGTTTTTTTAGTGCCATCATAATGGCTAAATACGTGCAGAACACTGTGACACAGTGGGGAAAATGGGATTTCATTTCTTTGAAATTAGAAAAAAATGTGATTCTTTCCCTTTGAAGACAATTGCCAGAAAACCAAATCGATTCTATTTTATTTTTAAGACTTGGAAGGTTTTGATTCTGTAATACCAATTGCTGAGAAGCTTAATCATCCAACTACAACCAGACCAAAAGCTACTGGCAGGCGACCACCCTCCCAGTCTCTCACATCTGTAAGTTAATTTTCCTTTTCTTTAAAAACTATTTTTAAAAATATTTTTTCTGAATTTCACCCCCTCCTACTTGTGTTCCTTGGTTTTTACCCAGCCATTCCTTCACACGTACAATGAGGCAGAGAGATGCAGATCAGGAAAATTACTGTCAAAAGGCTGCCAGTGTTTTGAATACTGATGTTTAAAACATTCCCTTCCTTCTAAGGTTTATACCCCCTTATTTGGGTGCTGCCAAGTGTTCCTTGCCAGCCATGACTGAGCCCAGAAAAATCCTGTATAAAAAAATCTTTGGAATAGACTTAATTTGTCTGAAGTATTGAGGATTTTGAAAGTGTTTCCCAAAAGAAGCATTTCTCTTGGTTTCTTGCAGACATTTACCAGATTTTGAGGACAAATAAACCATTCAGTCTTCAACAGCCCTCCTTGAGCTATCATGTGTTTCTTCTCATTAAGGTCACAGTTGTAAATAAAAGGGCGATTTAAATTTCACTCTCTAATATCTGTCTTTAGACAAGTTGGTCTCATAAACAATACTTTGGAAACCACTGCTTAGTTTTTCAATGTCTTCTTCTTTGGGGTTTGGGGTTTGTTTGTTCCATGCTTTTTGCATTTTGGAATATCAGAATGAGAGCAACTACTGATGGTTACCTGGGTCCGTGTTGCTGAAGAAAAACGAAGTGGAAGGAGGCAAAAAGGATTATTGAGAAACTAATAGAACTCAAAAAAAGGAGAATGCTTTCAAAACTGACTGCTGTGATAAGTATAGAAATACAAAAGACCAGTATAGAGATTTTCCTTCTCCTGTCACACGTATGAGGAAAGGATCAGGGGATGGAAAGAACCCTCCCTTTTCACACCTGTACCAAGAGGCCATGCACAAGGCACCCCTACAGTGCCAGCACCGTGCCCTGGCGCTGGCTGGGGCCTCTGGAGAGCAGCAAGGTGAGACCTGCTCTGAGCAGAGCCACAGCAGAGCCACCCCAGTGACAGAGCTGGGGTTACAGAGCTGGCATCCCCACGGCACAGCACTCAGCAACCTGCCTGGGACAGGAGGCTGCTTTCATCTTGTGATATCATGCAGTACAAAGCTGTAAATTAATGTTGAATTCAACTCTTAAGCATATCTTATTTCTTGAATGCTTTGAAAGCAGTCTAGCTTTGAAAATAAGATGCAAAAAAAGGGGGAGTAGGGGGACAAAGGGTCCTGATTTTAAGTATTGTTACTTTGAAAATGATAGCTAAAGAAGTTCTTGTACAATGAAAATACCTGTGCTTTTCTTTTTCTTCCTTTTTTGTGGTGCGTGTTTGTCTACACAGTCATCCCTTTCAAGTCCTGATTTCTTTGACTCACCAAGTCCTGAAGATGAGAAGGAAGAACATGTTTCCATTACTCACAAAACTCTTGAAGTGTCAAGGAAATCAAGAACTGTTACAATATCACAAGTAAGTTAATTGGAATGCCTCTGCTTAACCTTATCACATGCATTTTCTTTTCTAAAAGCAGTACTGAAATTTTTAAAATTTAATTCAACAGTCACCTGGCAACTGCCCACTTAAGCTTAAAATGATAAAGGGTACTAAAGATTGTTCTGTGCTTGAAAGGCAAGTCTAAAGTGAATTGCACTGTTAAAATGTGTCAAATAACCATACTGTGAAAAAAATCCTTCTTGTGTAAATGTATTTCACAGAATCAGAGAGGCTGGGAAATAAATTTGAGAAATAAAGACCCTATCTTTTTGCAACTTTAAATTGAGTTTATGTTAGAAGAGTCTGTGAGCAGAGTAAATACAACTTTTTGACACACTGTAATAGTATGTGAATTTAAATTGCAAATATAATCACTTTTTATACTGATATAATTGTATTCCTTTTATAGGCTTGTGCCTATAATACTGTATATTGGTAGACTACTATAGCAGAATCAAATATTGCAGAAGGAATATGCAGATCAGGCTTTAAAGGCTGAAACTATTTTTACTACATAAGGATACCCTTAATAATAAAAATACTGCATTCTAATAGTTTAACAAGTATTTGAAAGATGAAGTCATGCACTTCTGTGATCAAGTTATAAGGGTAATGTTTTGCTATGTAGCTCCCTCTTCTGGGAGCACTTGCACCAAGGAATACTGCTGGGCCAACACTTCTAAGTTATATGACCAAACTGTAGATGTTGTTTCTGTAAAATGAGATGGCTGCCATTAGAAAACAGCTGCTTGAGGCTTTAATGCTGATAGCCAGTTAAGCTCTGGAATAAGATGCTCAGATCAGTGACTCCAGTTGTGCCTTGCTGTCCTGATCCTGATTTGAACTCAGCCTGGAATCTCTTCTCAGTCTGAAGGAAACTTGCACCTACTGATACGTGGGGTTATTATCCATGAAACATCCGTTTATGGATGCACATTACTCACACCCACTCTGTGCTGGTGAGACTCCACCTGGAGTGCTACAGCCAGCTCTGGGCTCTCAGCACAGGAAGGACAGGGACCTGCTGGAGCAAGTCCAGAGGAGGCCACTGAGATGATCAGAGGGATGGAGCACCTCTCCTGTGAGGAAAGGCTGAGAGAATTGGGTTTGTTTGGCTTGGAAAAATGAAGGTTTTGAGGTGACTTACCTGTGGCCTTCCAGTACCTGAACTGAGCTGACAAGAAAGATGGAGGAGAGACTATTTACAAGAGCATGGAGTGATAGGAGAGGATGATGGACTGGTTTCAAACTGAAAGAGAGTAAGTTTAGATTAAATATTAGGAAAAAATATTATTTACTGTGAGGGTGGCAAGGCACTGTAATGGGTGTCAGAACAGAGAAGTTATGTATGCCCCATCCCTGAAATGTTTAAGACCAGGCTGGATGGGGCATGGACCAACCTGATTTAATGAAAGGTGCTCCTTCCCATGGCAGGGAGATTGGAACTAGGTGACTTTTAAGGTCCTTTTCAACCCAGATACACAAACTAATTGATAAAATGTTAAAAGTATATTATTCGGGTCCTTGTGTCAAGTTTTCAAGGCACTACAGTGATTCAGCTTTCTTGTGATTATCATGCCATTTTTATTTATATTTATGGTCAGACTTGGTTTTTGTGCAGGACACTTCCTGAATTCAGTGTTTTCCCAGATCAGGTTCTGTGCTCAGTCATGGTTGTATAGTAGGGAAGACTGTTTTTGCAGGACTTGGTGGATCCTGCTCTTCTCTCCTCATCGTAATTTTTCCTGATTTTCATCTCATAACAAACTTTTCTCTTAGTTGCTTTGTTCAGCTAATGCCACCCTGCCAGTCTCCTCTCCTACAGTGTCTCCTTCCATTTTCATACCATTTATTCTCAGTATTTTGCCCTATTTGCCATTCAACTTCAATTAGCACTTTTCCAAAGAGAGTTGGAAGGTTGCCTAGTGCTTTTTCTTACTCTTGTCCAAATCAGATTTTCAAACATGCCTGGTAGCTGTCATGTAATGCACACATAGCCCTGCCAAATAACAGTGCAAAGATTCATTCCCCTTACTTGCCATTGTGGAACTGTACTTGTACACTGTCCTCTGTATGCAATGAAGCAGTTGGTTATGTATGAGTGGTAAACTTCAGATTTTCTAACTAAGTATAGAATGTTGTATTACATTATATTATGTTATATACATATATTACATTATGTAGCACATATGTGTGCACATTGTCTACTAAGTAGAGCACTGGATTGCAGTTAAGAATGGAATCCTTTTTAGCTAACCACATGATTGCAGGGTTATAGGTTAATGGTGTGTTTTTCTGTCAAGTTCCTGGAGGAATAAAGAGCTATTAGTAGTTATGGGCATTCATGGAAGCCTTGATCAACAGAGGACTGTAGACTACATTTATTTATTATTAATATGACTTTGAAACCATGGGATTTTTTTTTTCTATATATATCATACCAACAAGCGAACCTAATGAATATTTTTCTATTTTCATAATGCTAGGGGGAGCATGTAATACATTTTGTAATTTTTGAAATAACTTGGAAGATTCATTCAATAGTTGGTGGGAAATTATAAATTTAATTTACAAAAAAATACAACTTGGATTCTTGGCCATGTAGTTTGTGCTCTGTGGGAGACATCCATGGATGTAGATATGTTCTCAGAAACATCTGAGAAAGACTGAGCATCTGTCCCTGGTTTAATTCACTTTTAATTCCCTGGTTTAGGTCTGAGATCTTGGAAATACTGTTGCTGACCTTTTGCATCACAGCTAGACCCCCTCTGACATACACATACAAAGATGATGACTAATCACTGTATTTATTACGCTTTTGCCAAGACTGTTCATGTTTGACTGTTGGAATTTCAGCATTACTGAAGAATGGTTAAATACTTAGCATTGGTTAGAGGTTTGATTTTCATAAAGCTTTCTGCAGACATTAAATGTTATTCTTTTTGTTGCAGGTGTCTGATAACAAAACTTCCTTACCTCCAAAACCAGGAGGTCTGGCTAGTGGCAGTAATATACAACCATCACTATCCCCTTCACCATCACCTGGATTTCACTCAATTGCTATGGGAACAACAGGCCACAGGTCAAATTCCCCTTCCCTGTTTGGTACTGAAGGAAAGCCAAAGACTGAGCACTTGAGCCAAGGTCAGACTGCCCTGGAAGAGCTCAGAACACAAATTAGGGAGCTAAGAACCATCATTGAAACCATGAAAGACCAGCAAAAGTAAGTATTGCAAATCACAGTTGTAGGTGGGATGGATCCATTTGTGCATAGTGATGGCAGTTTCTGATTGAGTTTGCCTTCATAGATGTTACTCTGCACATCTGGCCTATGTGTTTGTGAGTGATTTTCATGTGACAGAACATATTCAGGGGTGAGAACCTCTGCAAAAAAGACCTGCACTATCCACAGTTTTTTTTCCCTGTGTTATGACACAAGTAGATGTTTATGGGGTGTTAGAAAAGTTAAGTTGCAAGCTATGAGCAGTGAATGTTCTTTTATTTGTCAGTAACTATCTGGGAACTCATGTGCATTGATCATAATAAAAGGGGTGCATTCGTTATAGTTGTAGTACAAATTGCTACAACCTCCTAAAGTTATTAAATTACTTTCTTTAGCACATTTTCCCAGGCAGCTCATGTTACAAAAGTAGTAATTGAATTGTGACTAGGTCATCTGAAGGCCTTTGTGTTTATGGCCCTAAATCTTACTATTTTAGTTTTGGGCACTTTTGTTTTCTTTAAATTGCTCATTTTTTTAGGAGAAACTGGGGCTGGCATGTAACTTTTGATGTTCCTGAGAATATTTAATGCTTTGGAAGCTAAACCTTCACTTACATTGTCAGTTGTGTGTAGCCCAGGCAGGAAAAAGAAAAGGGCAAGCAGCGTGCAGAGCCTGTGGCGGAACAGAGGTGTGCGGAGTTTGGGAGAAGATGCGGGAGGGCATGGTTCAAGCTGGATGTAGCCAGCAAGCCCCACGGCCTCGCCTCTTAGGCTGACCCTGCTCCTCTGGTCTCCCCGGCCCTTCTTGCAAGGGCAGCTTCCACCTACTGGTATCTGTCCTAAGGTGAGATCACTCAGTGGGAACATGAGAACGTGTCTGCTCCTCATAGCTATGTTCCCTTTCCCAACAAAAAAGAATGACAGAAAATCCGTATTTGGGATCGTTAAGTCTTATAAATGAAGTTGAAGGTTACATTGTATTGCTGGCATAAGCAGCTTTTAAGTGGCTTAAGTATGTGATAGGATGGGCAGGATTTGTGTTACCAGTTCCTATAACCCACCAACAGTCAATACATCTACATTTTGTATGGAAAAAGGCAACTGGGTGCTGATATGGTGTTGATACAGCTAGGCCAGAGCAGAGCCTGTGGATGGAGGGCTGTGAGGAAGCATTACTCATTCGCCATGTGGGATGGGGCGGGGTACTGTCCCATAGTGAGTTTTACTTCTCTACTATAGCCTAGAGTATACGAGAGTATGCTGACTTCAATTAGATGTGCAGAGGAAAAAAAAATAGTGAAGTGGGGTAAATATGTCTCCAAGAAATAATATTTTGTATTTTACTAGTGTGGTCATTTCCATCCCAAGCTTCTTTTTTATTCTTTTAACAGAAAAGAAATTAAACAGTTGCTCTCTGAATTGGATGAAGAGAAGAAGATCCGTCTACGATTGCAGGTACTTAAATTATTTTTAATGTTGGGGATGTGTAGGCAGGTTTGATTTAGCCTGACATGGGACATAAAACTCTGCTAAGATACTTAGATGCCAATGAATCAAAAACTGCCAATATTTCTGAAGGGGATATACCTATTCCATTCATAGCATTGCAGGTTTCTGTCATATATATTGCAATATTGGGTTTTTATTGAAAAGCCTAATAATTATTCAAAAATTTATCAGCACAAGTAGACAATTTTTAAAAAATTGAACACAATACAAGATTCAAATTATTATTTTTTTCATCTAAGTTTTATTTTATTTTGTCACAAATTAAATCATGCCTTTTTAAGCTCCTTGCCTTCTGCCAAAGCTTTATATTTTGTAGTAGGCTTGTCTGAGTGTTAATATGCTTGAAATATTATTTCATATAGTAAGATTTTAATGTCTGCTTTACAGACTGACTTAGGTTGTCTTTTACTAAAGCATCCTGAGCAATATAAAAGAAGGGGCTCTGATTAAGAACCCAGTTACTGCTGGGTTACAGTTATTATTGTACCTTAGCTCTAGATGTTTTCCTGCTGCCTTAGCCATTTGCCAGGTATCCTGCCTCCCTGCTTGTGGGATTCATGGAGCTTGGCCTTTGCTGGAATCATTAACAACGCTGGTTTGATGTGGAATGATGTTGAAACTGCTTTTTGGGGCTTTTGGAGAGTGATTTAAACAATGCCCTTAATAGCATGCTTAAATTTGGTCAGGCAGATGGACTAACGGGTCATTATAGGCCCCTTCCAAACAAAATTATTATATTCTAATCTATGCTGTGCTATACTCTTCTATTCCATGTTCTTCGGTAAGTGGTTTGGTATTGATTGTATTTTACATTTTTTTATGGTATAGGGCAACTGTACTTTGAACTAGGGATAGAAAATCAAATTGTAATTTCCCTGGACTGTTCCCTCTGTAAAGCACTTGGGCAAAGGGTGGCAGAGCTGCAGATCCTCAATGTCTAAGCTCCAGGGTTGCCTCTGTGCTCTGGGACATTGTGCGTTCAACCCTGTAGCAACATGGCTTCTAATAAGGCACAATTCTTGTTCAGCTAAAACTGAAATTTATTCTGATAAAACCCAGTGAACATTTTTAATAGCCATTGTTGATTTAATCTAACAGTCCACGTTATTCAGTTATCCAGAGATAACTTTACATCTTTATGCAGAGACCTGCACTGATGGGTTTTAAGTTATGATCTTAAAGCTGAATGCTTTTACTCCAGTTCAAATGTTGCTTATACTGGTAAATGTTCATATACTAGCCTAGATGGCATTGTTAGCTTTACATGAAGATGAAAATTAACAAAGAAAAGTAGTATTAGTTTCAGAGTGCTCTGATAGACAGGAAGTAGCACAGGTCTCAGTCCACGGATTCAAGAAGACTGCCTTGATGATGGTGCAGTCCAACACAGGTTGGAATATGTGGGTTTGAATAAATCTAGAACCCCTGCCTTAGGGTTTTCAGTGTCTGTCAGAGGGACCAAATGTACAGCTTGGGCTACTGATGGTTTCAGCCACATTCTTTTAAGCGTGGCACCTTAAAGGCTCTGAAGGTGCCTCTGGGCGCAGGCTTGATGCTTGCAGAAGGCAACCACCATTTCTAACGCAAGAACCCTCCCTGTAGGAGAAAGACAATGGCTTTTGTCCCTCAGCTACCTGTGCTCATTGCCAGAAGTGCAGTTTATTGTGCTGGCTGTAAGTGCAGCTGCTGGTGCATGGACATAGTGCTCATTCTGCAGTAATGCCAGGCAGTGAGCTGTGTGGCATGTAAAAGTTGTATTTTAAAGAGATTGAAAGGACTTGCAGTACATTCAGTGACTATACTTGTCATGGTCGGAGGGAGGAAGCTGTGAATGGTCATCTTACACAGTTGACAAGCTCTTCAATTTGCGAAATTTGTGGAAATTGTGGAAATTCAATTATGGAAATAAGATTGGTATAAAACCTGTAGCTGACACCTACACCTAGGGAATGTGCTTTTCAAGTGGCACCAACTGTGCCTGAGTTTGCTAAAGCATCTAACTTAATCAAATACTTTTTCTTCTGTTTGTTTTTAGATGGAAGTTAATGACATAAAGAAAGCTCTTCAATCAAAGTGAATACTTGATAGGTGGAATGTTGCATTATTCTTCATGACTGAGACTCAAATTTATGCCCCAGCCAAAATAACTTTGTGCCAAATGATTTAAGAATTGCCTCAACATCCCTTTATTTGAAGGATTAGCACAACAGTTTTTGATAGCACAACAAAAATACCAACAAGAACAAAATTTCTACCCAAAGCTGTGCTGTGCAGCACTAGTTGTGACTGAAATTGATCTTGTGCTAAAGGCTCTCTACTTCAAGATCCTAAGTGAAATGAAAACTCAGGCAGTTTAGTCCATAGTGGTACTATTTTGATGATATTTTTCCATAAATAAAGTGTATTTCAGATTATCTGTTTACAAGCTTTATGATTTTGACTTTTGGTTTTTAATTGTCTTTTGTCACAGATTTTAAAATGTTTGTACTTCATATAGCCAGGAATGAATGTTAATGTTGGGGCTGGAGGGATTATTTTTGCTTCGAGATTGAACAGCCTACTTTTCGTTATGGTTTTAAGTTCTGTTAAATATGCAATTTTATGTCCCCGAATCCCCTACAACTTCAGCTTACATTGTGTACAGTAATGTATCTACAAGAAGGAAACAAACCAACAGAAGTCTGGTCTTTGCAATGATTTGTGCCTTTCTTTGCCACACACTGACTGGAGCCGGTTGAGGCCAGGTCTCCCTATGTAGCTACCACGACGACTCCTGTCCCCGGTGTCCGGAGGAGGTCACCTTCCCAGGGCTCAGCTGCTCGCTCAGGAGAGCATGTTTGTGCAGGTGCCAGGACAAAAGGGCACGGCTGAGAGCAGCTTTGTCTTGAGCAGCTGTGGCTTTTTAGCTTGCCTGGTTTGGATAGGCCCCTCCCTCAACCTGAATGTTCATCTCCGCTTGATTTTCATTAGATGATTTAAACACCCACCTCTGTCCCCAATTTTGCACAGAGTGAACAGAATATGCATTATTAAAGCAAAATTAAATAAAAGTAATCTATAAAACATGAATAAAAAGTTGTATTATTTCATGTACAAGGTTCTCTGTCGTGTGACAGTGTTTCATTTGCTGTTGATGTGGTATTGTTTGCTATATAATATTGTACACTTACAGACTGATACACTTCATCATCTTACTTTTGCAGCAGGACTGTCTTCTCAGCATTTTGTTGAACCTGATGCTTACTTCAGTTTTTCTGTTTGCTTTCTTTCTTTCAAAATTTCACATTTTTCTGGTTGTGGTTTCATGTGTTCTTAACTAACCACACAGTATCTTGTCAGCAATATCTGTTAAGTTTATAAAGTGTTTAAGTAACAGATATTTTTGCATAGCATGGAGTGAGTGGGCAAGTGATGTTGGTGATATTTCCAAGTAACAAAACTCCACACACTAAGGATCTACTTGTCATGCCATCAAATGCTAGAGCTGGCTCCAGCAGCACACCCTATTCCAACATGAACCACCCTGCCTGCCAGGAGCTGGGTGAGATGTAGTATGCAGTTGGCTGGTCACATTCACATATGGTTGGCAGAATTCCCATAATCTTTTTGATATGCACAAGTATATAAAATATACACTCCACCATACCCAAATCTGGCTTTATGGGTCTCAGCTGGCAGTACAGAACCTTACTGCTGGGAAGATACTTTCTTCCGGAGCATCTGCTTCTATTGTAACAGTGGTGTCTGAGATCTAGAGATTGGGTGGTGAAACTTGAGAATTTTTTAAAAGTCACAATACACTGCTCAGTGTACTCAAACAGAAACACTAATAAAATATTTTATCACTGAAATGCTCTTATGTAACATTTCTAAATATCTACATTAAAATATTTTTGTATAAAGAATGAGACTCCTGCCATAGCTTTCCAGCAATAAGGATTTCTACATTACTTCCATGATTTTTGTAGTTAGTAGCAGAGTTAGGAGAACAGAAGGAAATGAAGGGATAAGGAATAAGAATTCTGTTTGGGTTTGTAGTTATACATTTGCTATATTCATCCAGAAATTAACTTCTCTGGATTCCTAATTCCCTGCAAAGAGATAGACTACTGTAACTATGGTAAATAAAGTATTGATTCCTGAGCTGTGCCTCGGAAATACATCAGACATCTCAGAAGTGTTCCATCTTTTGAAAACAAAAGTCTTAATTTGGAACCAGATTCCAAAAGAAAAAAATTTACATTCTTCTTTTTTTCTCTTGTTGAGATGATAACTTCTCATTTTATAAATCTAAGAAGTCTAACAAACCATGCTTTGTAGAAGATGGTTAAATAAGTTTTTTTGAAAATGCTCTGCTTTGCAAGTTGGTTTTTCTGGAAGGGGACACTAGAAATACAAGCTCTTCTTGCTGCATTTAATTATAATAATACAAAGTATTTCACATAAGACAACAATTTTCCCTTTCTAAATAATATCAAATATGCATTAAATGTGTAGCTATATACTGCTGCTTTTAAAAGTGTTTGGTTTTATATTTAAAGAAAATCAGAAAACACTGGTGAGGTACAAAGTGATTTTGTTGTGAAAATGATTAAATATTGTTGTTTGAAGAGTTGTGTAAAATGACTTTTCATTAACATCCATATACCAGTCCTGTAGCAGACTTCTGTTTATGGGTAGGAGTCAGGTGTGAAGTATCAGGCTTATACCTTTGGATGATAATATCCAAATTCTTGATTCGGTAAATTTTTGGTCATTAAGAAAACAGTTTTACGTTCTCTTTTTGCTCTTCTTTAATTCTAAAAGGAGTAAGTATTTCTTAATCTACGACACTAGCACTTAGAACTTTTTAAAAGTTCTACGTGGAAGTAAGATGGCAAATACTTAAAAGTGTATTTTAAATTTCATCTTCTGTGGTTTTCTTATTAATTCATCTATGAATGAGCAAAAGGTTCGGATGAATTTTTTGTTATGCTAGCAGGTCAAAGGACTGAACAAAACTCTATGCAGTAATTTTATTGGGCTAATTTGTGTATGAAGTATCCATGAGCGCCACACTTTGTGACAGTCAGTACTGAAATTTGCACGAATGAAGCAAGGTGAGACAACACTGTAAAACACCCTCAGATGTTCACACTCTGCTGAAGTTACAGAATCCTTTCTCCTCTTCTCGTGGAGCTGCCTGGGGTGTGAGCATGCCCTGCTGTCCCCTTCTCACCTCTCCCCAGGCTGTCCAGCTGCTGCTTCCCTGCACACCCCTGCATGGGGCTGAGGCACAGACCTGGGTTTGCTGCTGCAGGGCTGGCGTGGCTGAAGGTGCCTGCTGCTCCTGTGCTTTCCTTGGCCGTGCCACACCACAACTGTGCTGACACTTCCAGCCTCTGTCTGGGCTGTTTATGCTCCAGGGCCTGCCTGGGGAGCAGGGGGCTGTGGTTGGAGGCTCTGCTGCTCATGGGTCCCACAAACGCCAAGCACCACAAGCCAGGGAGAGAGAATGGCTGGGCGGGGGTGATGGGCACTGCTCCTGCTTGCAGGAATGATCAGCGGTCTCTGCAGGGCCAGGAAGAGGTGTGAGGACTCCAGTGTCTGCTTCTCCTCTAAATAAGGACCCTGGGGCTGGAAACTGGACAGGGATGCATTCATGAGGAAAGTGTGAAGGCTGGTGAGAAGGATACCTTTCATACAGGAGAGCTGTGGTTCCAAAGCAGGGAGGAATTGTGTTTAAAGTAGAAACATCTACTGTACAACTTGGCACTGAGGAGGCTTTTCAACTATGTGGGGGTGGCAGTGCTGCTGGGCACAGCAATTCCCATAGGCTTTGTGACAACAGCGTCCTCCAAATACCGACTTCTGTTCATGGCAATCCTTAAGTTAAAAAGAGCCAGAAGAGGTGGAGCTGAATTCCCCACACAAAACATTGGGTAATTGTATCCATGGTTGTTAATACCCTTCAGCCAGAACTTAGATTTTATTTGGCACCTTTAGGCTGAGCTGACTGGCCTGAGGAATTAGGTTGGTGTGACCCGGCCCATTCACTCCCAGTTTCTGTAGCTGCTTCCCTCTCCTGAGCTGTAGCCTGCCCACTCCAGCCATTCCCTGCCTTTGGAAAATTACCAGCTTCTTCAGGTCACCACACATAAAGGTGAGAGGGTGCCAGCACCCTGGAAAAGAGCAACTGAGGAAGCAAAAGAGGCCATTTAAATGGCGTCAGGAAGCTGCGGTGCCGTGTGGTGCCAGGGAATGAGCGGCCTCGGTGCCAGCCGGGAATGGCCCTGGGCCATCCCCACCTCTGCTTCCTGCTCCGGGAACAAAGGTTATTGCATCCACCCCACACACTGCTGTTTGGCGTTCTCTCTTTCAATGAAGATGATTTCCAATCAAACTTTTAGAGGTAGTGAGTGTAAACCACAGGCAGCCTCGGGGAGAGACACTTGAGAGACTTCTTTATGCTGCCTCAGGCTTTTCTTGAGCCAATGATGCAGCTGAGTTCCCCTTGAAGTGCTCACAGTTCCACTATTGAACAGTGTGAGGGGCTGCAGCACAAACAGCTGAACTAACAGAATGGCTTAATGCTCCTGAGAACTTTTATTTGAAGTATTAGAAATTAAATCATGTTTTTAAATGTGTTAGCATTGTAGGATGAAAAATTTAAGATGCAAATTAATTTTATTGAATTGTTGTCCTACAAACTGGAGTGATTAGTATATTTTAGCAAGATAATTAATTATAATTCTAGACAAATCACTAAATTCATGAGAATTATTGTCCTGACACAATGTAAAGGTTACAATAGAGAGGCAGGGCCTACCAATCTCTCTCAGCCCCCTCAGATAAGTAGACTTTGACCTCTGTTATCTTCCTTCTTTTCATGTAGGAAAAGCAACTGGAGAATGTAGCTGATGATAATCGCAGGAAAACAAAATTGGCATTTATCAGTATGATCTTAAAACGTCTAATTGGCTGTTTCTCAGAGGAGAAAACATGAAAATTAGAACACCAAAGCAAATTAGATAAGAATGAGCAGACTTCAAAACCAGTTTTGAATGTCAGGACATTAAAGAAACATCTGTTCTTGAAACTGTCTTGGTAAAACCCCTTCACTTCACTGAGTCCAGACCCAGCTTTTTCATTTGGCATGGGACATCATATTCCTCAGTACAGCAAGCCCTTCCCTGTGTCCTTCATCCCAGCCACTCAACAGCAAACATCCTTTTAGCAAAGGGGCCCATCTGGCTGCTCTTCACCTCCTCGGGTAACAGCGATTGAAGAGTTTGGGGTTTTGTGAAAGCACTTCTTGGGCTTATGTCAGAGCTAGTGAAAATTAAGCTGGGCAGCTGTCCCTGCCACAGGACGACCCATTACCTATGGGTTTATCCCCTTCTGGGGATGATTTTCATTGCAAAGGGCACACCAAGTAAAGGAGAAAGCTCAGTCACACAATGTGTGTACCATGCTCTTTCTCCTAGCACAGACCAAACAGAGAACAGCTAATGAAGGATAAGTAGAAAAGAAAGTGCACCTGTATGGAAAATGCTACTGCTAGATAATTTGGTTGCTCTGGATTCAAGGAGCCAGATCTACTGAGCTCAGCCAAATTTACTGTTGGAAGTACAGATTCAGCTATTTAGCAAATAAAAGTGCTAGGTAGGGGGAGACATGATGTAAATGTTGAGACTCCTGCAAAACCAGCGCTGAAGAAATTAATGTTTGGCGTGTTTCTTGTGGGAGGTAGAGGTTTTTTGTGCTGTGATTACACAGTTGTGCCTGGTATGCCACTGATCTCAGGGGAATGGAAAACTGATGCTCTAACCTGAAGAACCTGCTCACCTCAGAAATAAGCTCTGTAAGCTGTGCTTGGGGAGCTCTTAACACAAGAAGGATATCACATTACTGCAATAACTACAGGCTTCAATATTGGACTCGATCTAATTGAGATATATTAAAGTCAATAAGGCTGATTCCGTCTAAGTGTTGATTCCAAGCTCCTAGATGTCACCAGTGTGCTCTCTTCAGCTGAGTGCAAGTCTGGGGTAAGCCTGAATTCTCCTATCCTCATTTCACTCACCTTCTGTGTGCCCTGACTCAGGCCTCATTCTTCTCAGCCTTCCCCTGCAAAATTATAAAAAGCAGCAATCTCAGACTCTAAATTTCCTCTTGTCACAAATCTGACACCTTCCTTATGTCCCAGTACCCCTGTGACACAGAGAAGAGCGACTGCCCACCTAAGGGCACAGCCCACAGCCTCTGCCTAAATGAAGGTGGTGATGCTGCTCAGGTAAGCTGGTTGCATTCTGCAGGCTCTGGCTGGCATCATTTTGTAGGCTGGACCAAGGTGTTGCTGTGCCTCTGTTAAACACAAAGCCAATGGGGCTCTCCTCATGTTAGTTTCACACTGCAGCAGTGTGTGTGTGCCATATGGAAATCTGAAAGCTGTTGGTCTTTCCATTTGGGGATTTAAAAAAGAGTATCTGATGTTTGCCTGTGTGTGCCAAAGTACTAACCTGATTTTCTACTTCTTTGATGCTGTTTGAATAGCTGAGAACTCTCCAGAGCAATACTGAAATGATTCACAGTTTTACAATTGGATTTAAATTTTTGAAGAAACAAGGCTGTTAGGTAACAAAAAAGATACCTTTTACTACTGCTTCTGGAAATCTTACTGCTATCAGCAATACAACTCTTTTCCTCAAATAGCTGTTACTTGGAATTTCCCAAATAAAAAGAAGAGGTAGATGTTTCCATTACAAGGTTATTAGCAAAGAATGTATTGCTTCCTAAAAAAAAGGTCAGGAATGCTCATTGCTTTCTAGATATGTTGGATTAGAACAGGAAGCAGGTTATTATTTAACTTGCTTTTTACTGTGAAGTGCAGGAAGAAATTCTTTGGCATTTTGACAGAAATGTGATTTGACACAGTGATGGGCTGAAGGTCTTGCTTATGGCATTTTAAAACTTTTCTGGAATGATTCCTATCATTCTGGCAGATAGAAGTCTGAAAAGTGACTGCATTTGAGTGACAATGTGTCTGGCCATTAAATTTTCTAACTGTACAGGAGTGACGTGTTATTTGGCAGCAACTTTAATAGTCTCGAGCATGGGACACTGCTCTAGCAAAGAATAAATGGAATACAAGTTGACAAAGCAGAGAAGACAAAGTGTCTGGCGTCACACGTAGGACTCACTGTGTAACCAGGAGAGCTTCAGGACCAGACTGCTGAGTATTACACACATTTGGATTCTACCATTAAAAATATTGAGAACTCCACCTAGCCAAGCACAAGTATTAAAGTCAGATCCAATGCTAATGACTTTACACCTTCAGAGCATGAGCAACATGCAAGCTGAGAAAATAGTTGTCAGAAATTTCAAGACAGGCTGATGTTGTCTTGCTAGATGCCTTAGCTATGCTCCTACATATTACTGCCTGCTTCTCCCATGACTGTTCACACGGCTACTTCATGAAGGTGAATTACTTAATAGTACTTTTTTGTATCAACATAACAGATAAGGTTTTTTATTTGTCACTACAAAGCAGTTCTTGCCTCCTCAGAACTCCTTTGCTATTCACAGTCCCAACTGGTAACAGCAAAACCATTGTGATTACAAATACTTAAAATGTTTTCAAACAGCACTGAAAGCTTTGCTTTTGCCAAGCTTCTAAGCCCCATGTATCCTCATGTCAATGTCAATAAAAATAAACCACATATTCTAGTCCTCTCTATTGTTTTTACAATAGGAGTGACCTGGTTGTCTTCCCTGCCACAGACACAATTTTGTAGGGCTTTCATTAATCAGAAGACACAACTGCTTGACTGGAATAAAAATTAATGGTCAGGCAGTCTTTACCATGAATGTTTCCTCAGTGAGAAACAACTTGAGACCAGCTAAAACTGACAATATTTTCATAAAATGGTATGAGCCATGACACATAAAGAAGTCAAGATACTTTGATGAAGCTGAAAACAAAAAAAATTTATCCATCCTGGTAAGACTATTTAATCTTCTGCCCATGCAAACATTTTAAACCAGACCTCTTGAAACTGCTGCTTGTGAGCAGCTTCTTCTTATTCCCTAGGGAAATGTGTATTTCCCACCCTCAGGACCTGCTGGTTTGGAGAGGACTGCAGAGGAGAAAACATTCATAGTGCCAAGATGCTGTATGAGTGGAGAAATCTAGGGCTTATATTGTTATTTATTAATATCTGGTACTTGAATGCATATATTTAGGAATTTATAGACAGCCAGGTGAAGACTCGAGCCTCCTAAGCCGAAAGTTTTCTTTTTCCCTAGGTTTTCTTGAGGTTTTCTCTAACATTTGTCATCTTAGTAAGGGTTCAGAAATTTCAAAGTCCAAGGGAGGTCCTTTCTGAATGGGGGCTGGCTTGGTTTTCTCCCATCTGAAATATAAACTAGAAGTTAAATGAAATATGTTGAAAACTGGTTGACTAATTGATTAAAAACTGTATTTTAGAGAACTTGAGTTAACTTCTGGCTCTAAGCTGGCTGTTTGCTCCTTAGTTCATGAACTGAGTGAGAAAGTCGAGAGAGCCACAGGTACCTAAATCAGAAAAAATTTTTATAAATGCAGACTTTATAAATGCATGTGCCCAAGTCTTGCATCATTGATACGATCTAACTGTCTGATAGAAAGAAATGCCAACCATCAGATGTACAAAAAGTGGGAGTTCTGCTTTGAAAGAGATTCAGGAAATGTTGAGTGGGTTTTTATTCCTTCATTTTTCTATGTTATTTACTGGTGGTCTGTTGGTTTGGTTTATTTTATTATTTCAAATGCAGGCATTCCTCTCTAAGTGAAATGCTGGTTTTATGGAAGCTATTGAGAACACCTGCATACTTTTTTACTTCTACTTTGTTTTCTTTAGTCATCCCTGCTCCCAAAGTACACAAAATCCAAAGGCAAGAATTTTTTATTAGGGTGCCAGATGCACCAAAAACTAAAGAAGATTAGGAATTTGGAGTCAAAGCCAATTTTGAATTGGTCACACTTTTCTCTGTGTGCATATGAGCACACAAGGTGTGTCTATAAAGTTATTTTTCTCCAAGGCAGGTGGAGAGCAAAGAAAGAGAACAATCCCCCTTTGACTAACCTTGTCTGTCACACAGGATGTCACTCTGTCCTTCACTTGATAGGGGTGGTGAGAGCAGATGCTGTGTGCAACATTCTTCTCTGCAAAGCAGGGGGTCTGAACAGAAAGCTGTGCTAGGGATTATATTCCTAGACCCAGCAGTCACTTTCTTTGCCTTCATTCTTTATCAGGCCAAATGAGTTTGTGAGGTCTCACACTGTCCACTGAAGTAAAAAGCAAGAGGAATCCCTGAGATCTTTGAACCCAGTTCTAGTGATAATCTGATGGCCAAGGTGTTATGACTTCACATGACTCTGAGACATCCAGGTTTCCCCCTTGCAAAAGAGGTGTGCTTTTCTGCAAGTCAACTTTTAAAGCATTATGGCATTTTTAAGTCATCTTCATTAAATTTTCTTCAAGAATTATCCCTGTTGCTTAGATTCCATTTATACAGAGTTAGTATTTTTAATCTGACTTTTAAACAAATCTAAGCAGTTTATTAGGGAGAATTATTCTTGAGGAGGATTCACATAATTTTATTCAAAAGCAAGTAAAGTTTCTGCATAATGACTTTGAAAATATCTGGATTCATACAGACAGTCTGGATTCATACTTCAGAAAAAAAACTTCCTGTTCAGTAAAGAAATCAACTCTTCCTTGTCATCACATGACAGCAGTATCTCTAGGTTTACCTGGAGACCTGCTCACTGTGACTGAAAATAAATGGGGTAGCACACTAGCAACAGTAACACCAAAAGATACACTAACAAAATGTTTGCTTGGAATAGTTTAAACACTAAAAAATTGCTTTATCTCGTGGAGAGTTGGTACAGTGCCTTGCCAGGAAACAATCTGAACATCCAAATATTTTTCCTAATGCCTGATATTCACAATATATATAAAAAAAATCTCACATTTAGGATATAGAATTCAGGCTTTTTGGATGCATGTTCATGTAAGGCAGCTGTCACCCTGCCAGAGCTCCTTGGAGAAGTCCAGGATGCTGTTGCTTGCCTGAGCTGTGGCTCTCTCCCTGGGACACAAGGGCAGGGGAGATGTAGCCATGGCTAAAGATGTGCCCATAACTGAGGTGCTCAGTGCCAAGAGCCTGTGGAGGTGCATAGGCACCTCTGCACCAGGTGTGATGGACACTGTGCTGGTGGGCATCCTTCCGCAAATACTGCCAGGGCATGGCCAGGTGGATTTGCACCTCGGTGCAACAGCTCAAATCTGCAGGTTCTCCATGGACCTCAATGTCTTCTGGTTTATTTGCTACTTACCTGAACCAAGAGAGTTTGGCTTTCTCTGATGCTGCATAAAATGGGAGGAGCCTCTTTATAGGTGAAAATGTCAGAGAGCAATGAAATTGCAGATGGACGTTTATGATAGTTCTAGTCTGTGTTTTCTTTAAAAAAAAAAAAAAAAGGAAGCTGTAGCTGTATATACATTTGGGGAAAGGTGACATATTTGCCTGTGGAGTCAAACTTAATATAAATTTACAGTTTGAAATTTCCTTCACAGGTTGAACTGAAAGTTTTTAACGCTGGCGGAAAAAGGAAGAGTGGGTTACTCCCCTTAGCCCAGTTATGCTGCTCAGGGATTTACAAAATAAAAAAAAAAGAAAATAAAGGTGGTTTCAAGAACATCTATTTTCTTTGCCAAAGTGGTAATTAATATTCTGCACTAAGTGGATTTGACAGGTGCAAAGTGCTGACTGAGAAAATTGTGCCGTCATCTTTACAGTTCTGTAAAAGAGCAAATGTTGACTTCAGAAATTGTGCTTGGTAGGCTGGGTTCTATGTAAAGGCAGAAAGTCTTGGAAAGTGATATAGAAGCTGAATATTTGCTTCTGGCCTGGACTTTTAAATGGGTAGCTCTAGGAGCAAAGTGGCTCTTTTTATAACCTCATTACTGGACCACTTTTCCAAAAAGAGGAAAGAGTATTGCATTACTCACCTTTTTTCCTTCTACATTTAACACTTTTTGGTTTGCACAGAAACAGTTCAAACACCCCAAAGTCTGAATCTCCTATTTATTCTCACTCAGGCGACTTGCAAGAGCTGAAGATACTGTTGCTCAGTGGAAATGTCAGGCATGCTAGCACTAAGCCACAGATTCTAAAGACAGTCACAGTCTATAAAACGAAGCTTTTTCATTTAAAAATGGTCCTTGTTTCTAGCTTGAAAGAAAGAATATAAACTCTGAACAAGTTGCATCAGGCTAAACTACGGAAAACCAGTGATAGGTTGCTAGGAAAAATGTCCAAGGAATAATGAGGATTGTTTAAAAGACAAAATTAAGATAAGGGGAAATATTCTTTTCTTACTTATCATCATGTAAAATATCTACTATCACTCTCTTTCAACACCAAGAGACAGACCTCTCAAGTAATTTTAAGAAGTAGCAAATTAGAAAAACTACAAAATGAAACCTGAAGACATTTGTAAGACCCACAACAACCTAAATTTCTATAATCTCTGTAAGGCACAAAATACTTGTTTACTATGCCTCAATAGCATCCCATTAAGCAATCCCAGCCTATTTGTTGAAAATTGACACTAAAACAATTTTCAAGGTTACAGAAAGCACCACACCATGCAAATATTGTTCTAAACACATTGAATTGCAATTTCATTTTCTTGCATATTAGTTGCTAAAAGCCTGAGAATGTTCTTGAATAAGAGAAAGCTTTCCTTGCAAATAACCCCTTAACTTTGACAGCACTGTACTTTTCAGTTTTTAATAACAGCTATTCAACCAAACTTTTTTGTAATTCAAAAAGTACAAAGTGGGATTGGTATTGGGGAGGATCATAAACTTATGTGCTAGTGTTTTTTATTGATGGAAGGCTCAGTGTGCACACTATTTTCTAAATGGGGACTTCGATTTTTCTCCTATTATATCAGGTAACTGGTGCATTACTGGATCAAGGCTAATAGACTTGGTGTGTCATACAATAGCTTACTCTTGCTATTCCTCTTTACTCAAAGAGGAAAGCTGCCAGGAATGGGGGGGATCTCTGGTGGCCATGTCATTCCTCCAAAGTCTAATATTCTAGTGCTTCTGTCAAAAAAGCACCTACACATGCCTAACCTGTGGACCAAGTCCAAAGGTTTATTTGCCCCAAACTTTCCAAAATGAGAACTAGGTTTGTCTATTAAATTATTTATCCACATTCTCTCTGAAATCCTTATGAGCCACTAAGTAAACATGAATACTGCAGAGCACTATGCTATCCATGTACTGGAGTGTTTCTTAGAAATACTGGCTACTGCAATTCTTATCAACAATCCCTAGTGTCACAGAGATCAAATCCCTGGGTTTGAGGCAGACTTGGTTTATTTTAGCTTGAGCTGCGTTACCCTGGACAGGAACTTTGAACAAAGAAATCCCCTTCAGTCTGTGCACAAGATCTTCACGTGCCCAATGTGCACCTCTTGATCCAATAGAAATTTATGGTCTGGGAATCTTCCAACACCTCATTGGATTCTTCATCCATGTGCACATGGATAGGCCATTAACTGCTCTTATCTTCTGGCTTGGTGCAACCTTGGGATCCTCTTTTTTTGTTACTAGGTACCAAGGTCTCAGCTCTTATCTGGAAGTATCTGGTCTTTCTCTGTTTCCTCCCCTGCTGAGCCAGCCATGCTGACAAAGGGAGCTCATTTCCAGTTCACCTATAATGCTTTGTGCAGGGCCTATTCATGCTAAGTTGTAAGCAAGTTACAATTAAACTTAAACCTATGCATTTCTCATATTCTATAGGTAAATTAATTTTAATCCCAAACAGAAAGACATCTAGAGAGGAAAATACCATGCTGTAAGCCTTTGATTGTTGCTTTTGTTGTATTACTTCATTGAAAGGATGGTGAGGCATTGTAATAGGCTGTGCAGGATAGTGGTTGAGTCACTATCCCTGGAGGTGTTCACATGTGGGTGTGGCACTCGGGGATATGGTTTAGTGCTGAACATGGTGGTGCTGCGTTAACAGTTGGACTCCATGACCTTAGACGTCTTTTCCAACCTCAACAGTTCTCTGTTTCCATGATTACAGCATGGGGTAAAATCACTGTCTCTGGTAGCCACACAATCTTCACACTGCAGCAAAAGGTGAAGACACCTTTTGTTTAAAACTACATCTGTCACCATGAGTGGAAAATAAAATAAAATGAAAAAGCTTTCCAGATAGGTTTACACTTCAAACACAAGTTTGCAGGAGGACTGTGCTTTTCCACCGTTCCCTTGATCACTAGTTGGTTGTGCTCTCTGCAGGGTGACTTTTGACAGCTGCGGTACAAGGCTGAGATACGAAGTTATCCAGGCACATGCACCAGTGCCTGGACCAGTAGCTGTGCCAAACCCCAGGCTGCCATCACCAGTGTAGTTAATAAGAAAAATGTGCTAGAAAATAAAAAATAATTTTGTTCTTGTAAAGAAGCCAGGAATTGCTATAGAGTTACAAGAAGCTTATTTTGTCATAATCGTGGGAAATTATTAAAAAAAGAGAAGGAAGTTAAAGATGAGCTATTAGCCAAACTTCTGACACAGTTTAAATGTGGTCAAAGTCGTGTGAACAACTGGACAGGGGACTCAGTAGGCGAGAAGCTGCGCTGGAGCAGGGGGAAGACAAACGGGCAGCAGCTGCCTTTGCTCCACGGGCAGCGGAGCCGCGGGCGGTGCGCGGGGGCGCTGCTGCCGGCGAGGGGCGGGCAGGGCGAGTGATAAACGGGACGCGATCGCCCCGACGGCGCCGCTCCCTCTCAGAGCCGCCGAGGTCGCGGACGGGAGCGGGCGCATTGCCCCGGGAAGGCACGGCGGGGTGGAGCCGGACTCCGCGCTGGGCTCCCCGGGCTGTCTCGGTCGGGGAGGGCGGTGCCCCAGCTGAGCTGAGCCCCGCTCCGTGCCGGCCGCCTTCAACTCGCCTCGTCCCGTCCCCGTGCCCGCCCGCCCGGGAACGAAGAGAAGCGCGGGCAGAAGGGCCGGCAGGAGGAGGGAGGGAGCCGCCTCGCCCCGGGGTTTGCCCACCTGCTCGCAATGGGACGCGGCCCCGCCTGAGCACCTGCCGGCAGCCCCCCGACCCCTCATCCCTCGACGCCGCTATGGAGAGCCCCGCGGGCGGCAGCGCGGCCGCCGAGCCGGTGCCCCCCGGAGCAGAGCCGGAGCCGGCGGCCGGGGGCCCGGCGGAGGCGGCGGAGGCCGAGGTGGGCTCGGCAGCCCCGGCAGCCCCGCGGCCGCGCTGCCTGCGGGCCGTGTACGTGCTGAACGACCCGCCCAAGGCGGGCGCCGGGGCGCGGAGCCCCGAGGCCGGGGCGCGGCAGTGCCTGCTGCGGGCCTGCGAGGCCGAGGGAGCCCAGCTCAGCACCGTCAACTTCGGCGAGCTGGACTTCGGCGAGACGGCGGTGCTGGACGCGTTCTACGACGCGGGTGAGCGGGCTGGGCTGAGGCGGAACGGGGGCGGGGGCTGAAGATCGAGCCTGCCCCGCGTCGCCTGCCCGGGTCGTGCGGGGACACGGCCGGCAGGGACGGGGAGCGCTCCGTGAACGGGGCGCTGGAGAAGACGGGAAGCGGGGCTCTTGGCAAGTGGTGTGGGGACAGGGAGATGGGTGCGAAGGGATCCTCGTGTAATGCGTCCAGCACAGGGAGCAGGAGAAGGTGAGAGGAAGATGTTGAGGCTCAGAGTAGCCCGTTGAGTCGCCACGGTGCGTTGCGCCAGCAGAGCTGTGGATCCTACAGTACCAGCCCAGTCTTAAGGAATAGCAGAGCTCCTCCTGGGGTGCTTCGATGAGAGCCCTCTTCCAGTTCCCAGCCTGATGGGGAGCTTAGAGCGGGACACACCAGGCTCTGATCTGGCTCGGCCAGAGGCTTCATGTTCACTACTCTCACTCCAGACTGGACAGTGATATTGGCTTGTATGTGAACAAAGCGATCCTGTATTGCTCTGAACAAGTCCTGAGGAGGACTTGTGGATATTTCCCACCCTGTTCAGGGTCCAGCTGGTGACAGGTGTCTGTCTGATAGTTCAAAAGAAAGCTGCTGTCCCTCCTCCACTCAAAATCACCTGGCTGGTTTGGCACTATGGGAGAGAGCTGTGAGCTTTTTGAGCACACACTGGAATCCTCTGAGCCAATAGGTACTATGAACTAATCGAGGTGAGTGTGTGGACATTTTGCTGGCATACTGACAGACGTTTTTTCTTCTATCTGTATGAGCCAGCATAAGGAAATGCCGGAAATTCACAGACTCCAAAGATGGAAAGAACACTTTAAGTCCATGTTGATGTTCGTCTTTTACAAGAACTTTGTTTTACTCATGAGATGGATTAAAGACTATTTCCTAAAACTTTAGTCTTATTTTAAATTCTCATGTGATTTTGAGTCCATTTCATCCCAAAAAGCCAACGAAATATTGAGGAACCTCACATCCTTTTTTGTCTGTTTTTTTTTTCCCCCGGTCAGAGTTTTTTTGTTATGTCTCTGCTAGCAAGGTTGACAAGTATGTAATATATTCTTTGTGTGTCTTAGTACACAAACACAACCTAGCAATCTCTCTTATAGCCCTTCTGAAGGTAAGCATAATAATGTACTCAGCAACACAAAATTATTCCTCCATTTCTACTAACAGTGCTATTAATGTATTAGACACACACCTGCTGTGCATTGTACTGAGAGTCTGAAACAGCTATTTAAAAGGGATTCTTAAATTACTGCATTCTGAAGTGAATGTCTCTTCTCTAGGAATGTGCCCTAACTTTTGAATATGCAGACTTTTGATTCAAGTCATCTTGTTGGACCAAGATAATTTTATCACTAATACCACTTTTAATAGTAAAGTGCTTTTTTACTGGATACACCTTCAACACTCTTATATCCATTTTCTTTTAATTTAAAACTAATTGGAGGAGATTGTTAAAAATAGACTTTTTGTGGATTTCTTTTCTGTAGCAACAATTTGAGATCAGCCATGGGGACAACCATGATTAGTTTGTGTAATGTATGCCTGGATTGCTGGCATCTATTCAGTTCTTAAGAAGAACACCATTAAGAATAAGTTTTAATGTGAACGCTCCTATGGCTCATGATGAACTTTGTGTAAGGAAGTTCCTGTGTGTTTACTTTAAAAAGAAAAAAGATCTAAAGAAGTTTTATTGCTGCCTGGGTAAGATATTAACAGGTGTTTCCCATAATGAAGTTATCTCTTACAGTGTATATTTACTTTCTGTAGCTGAGGGGCAGAACCTTGAAAAGCAATTCCTCTTGCTTTGGGGTGGGGTCTCTAAGAGATGCTTGCCTGTTGCCATCTTTTGGTTTACTAGTGGAACCTTAACCATCTACTAATGCTTAATGACTGAGCAGCAAAGACCAAAAGACCATCTCATTGTGAGTAGTATTGATAGCTTTTTGTTAAAAATGTTATCCATGAGCCTTTTTCCCTGACTATGCCTGAAATTGTAGCCTTTACTCGGCTATTAGACAACCCCCTCCAAAGCAAATTTATTTACCTTACTTAGTATGAATCTATAAGTACCTTTTGTGACAAAATCAGCAAACTTTAGGACAGAGTGCAATGAAAAACTTCAACAGAAACCTCTTTCCTGTCTTCAGACAGGTTTTCTGGTAGATGGTTTCTCAGTAGAACTCTGAGAAAAGTGCTGCAACCCCACTTAAATTCCATAATCAGAGTATATGTGTTTTTCCTTGAGTGTAGTCATTACTGACTTCCCATCATTTGAAATCTTATCATGAATGGAAGCATGACTTAATGCCTTTAGTTAGGTACTGCGGACCTGCAGGTAATGCAGGATGATCCTGATCTTAAGAAATCAGCTTTCTAAGGTGCTGCTTTGCTAAAGGAGAACTACAGCACTTAATGAAAGCAAACTTACAAGTCATGAAATAAGAACTTGGTAAAAGAAATCTAAGATTTCTTTGCTCAGTGGTGCTAGAAACAAGCTGTCAGCAAAATAATTTATGTTTTTCAAAAATGGGCAATGATATCTACCTAATAAAGGAGCAACAAGTAGGGTTGTATGCATTGACAGTATCTCTGGGAAGAAAGAAAGGTAATATTTTTAGACTAAAACTGGGCACAGGGCAGTAGTGTGAAGCTTTTTTGCAGAAAATAAAATCAATTTTCCTTAGGAACAGTGAGCCTAGGAGCTAACTGAGAATTTTCAGAATTCTTCAGAATCATCCCATGAAGGAAATCAAACTGCAGGCACTGTAGTGCATTCATAAACAGCTTGAGAGACATAGTGAAAAGGTGAGTGTGACTTGGCTATAGTGATGTTTCAGGTAGAATGATTCATAGATGCAAAGGATCTTTCTGTTCTGGATGTACTAAGAAAGCAAACATAATGTCAAAGTCAAATGTCTGACCTGTACCTCTGGAAGGGTGATGTTAGAAACAATGTAGCTTTTCTTTGTCTATTCAAAACTTTATCAAATCTTAGTGCCTGAAGTGCCAGGCAATAAGGTTTGGCTACAGTGTTAAGTGAAGGAGTGTACAAAGTACAGTTTTACAGGTTTTGCATGTTCCCGTTTTGGTTTTTGAAATCCTGTCTCTGTAGCTGATCATGCTTTTCCCTCATGAGGGATGTGCATCAATCTGTTTTGAGGCTTGGAATAGTTCTTTGACCATTTGACCACAGCATTTAGAAATTATACAGTCAGCAGGATGAAAATCAGCTGAAAGGAAGACAAGCTAGAGAGAAAATGGTGTACTGAGAAATAGAGCTGAATGCTGACCTGAGATAAATGAGTATTCCTCTGACAATCCAGGAACCTGTCAGATAATTTGTGAGTACAGGGGAATATTTTGAAGTCTATTTCTGCTGTTTTGCTATATATGAACTTCTCTAATCAATATCCTGTATAATAAGGCAGCCCCAAAATGCTTGATCTGACACCTGTCTCTGCAAACTTGTCTTCATCCAGAGCCAAGACTTGGCAGTGAGCCCAGAGACTGAAACATGGATCCTCCTTACTTCTGTACCCTAGTTGAACCACTTTTAACCCTAATTTCTTGTCCCTGGAAGTCTTTTTCTTCATGTTATGCTGTGAAAGGGGAAGGAGGAAATACATTTGCTGGATCCTACTTTTCAGGCTCTGGCACCTGTTGGGGAATCATTGTTGCCTGTCCCCCAGCTGCCTGCCCTGAAACCCTCTGCCCTCGGAAGGCCAGCGTCCCCACTTCAGACCTGGCAGGGATTCTTCACCTTCTTTAGCCTGAAGGCTGAGTGTATTGGGTGCAGTAAACACTTGTCACTGCTTTAGGATAATATACAGTGTGATAAACAGTGCAGCTTAGCTGGAGGCAGAGATTCACTTGCTGACTCTGCCACAGGGAGTGCAGTCTCTGACAGGAATGATGTTTGAGGGCAATAACTTCTTAAACTTCATCATATCTTCCTGCTGCAGTTTATCTTTGCCTCTGGGTGTGACAGTGAGTAGTGGTGGAGTTAAGGGTTACTGCTCTGATGCTTACTTCAGCAGGCAGGGTTTGCTGTTTTTCTGAGGAATATTTAAAATCTTTTCTTTATTTTCCCATGCAAGTTACTCAATGGCTAGGGGTGCATTTGCTTTAAATCTCAAGAGATATATATATACCACAGAATAAAAAAGTACAAAGAGAAGCAAACCAACCATCTTCAGAACAGAAGGTGGTGGATGAGAGGCTGGGCTGGATATTGTGCTGCTTTAGTAAAATGCCAGAGCTGTTGGGATCTGATCTTACATCTCTGTGTACTGCTGCACACCTAGATCGACTTCAGGTGTCTCCAGCAAAGCTCTGCATTGTGACATCAAGCCAAATATTCTGACAACAAAACCCTTTAATATACCAGTATTGTAGTCCTTTTGTATCTAAGTCTGTGAGGCTGGTTTTAAATGGCAGTAACAAGCCTGGTAAAATCCATCAAGTCTGTATGTTACTGTCATAAATCAGTTTAGGTTGGCAGAGACCTTAAAGATCATCCAGTTTCAACCCCTCTGACATGAGCAGAGACACCTTCCACTAAACCACGTAGCTCAAAGCCCTGTCCAGACTGGCTTTGAACAATTCCAGGAATGGGGTAGCCACAATCTCTCTGCATAACCTGTTTCAGTGTCTTACTATCCTTACAGTAATCTAAATCAGCCCTCTTTTGTCTTAAAGCCATTCCCCTTTGCCCTATCACTACAGGCCTTTGTAAAAGGTCCCTCTCCAGCTCTCTTGTAGCCCCCTTTAGGTACTGCAAGGTGCTATAAAGTCTCCCCAGAGCATTTTCTTCTCCAGACTAAAGAGCCCCAGCACTCAGTCTGTCTTCCTGGGAGAGGTGTTGCAGCCCTCTGATCATCTTCACAATCTTCCTCTTGAACTTCTCAAACAGGTCCCCACCGTTCTTACCCTGGAAACCCCAAAGCTGGATACAGCACTCCAGATGGGGTCTCAAAAAAGCAGAGTAGGTGGAGAAAATCGCTTCCCTTGACCTGCCAACTATGCTGCTTTTGATGAAGTACAGGACACAGTTGGATTGATTATCTCAGAGGTCTTTTCCAACTTGATTAATCAATTCTTTGATTGATTGATTGACTGATTCTGATTGATCATGCACCTTCATCTTCCTTAGATGGTTTCAGAATTGATGTTCTGCAGTGGGCACTTCTTCATTCTCCCAGTCCCTGTCTTTGCCTTCTGTGACTCTGGTGGTGTGGCTGGAGCACCTGCTAGTGAAGACTAAGGCAAAAATGTTACTAAGTACCTCAGTGTTTCCTATGACCTGGGTAACCAGGTGTCCTGTTTCCTTCTGGAGAGAGTCTATGTTTTTCTGTGTCTTCCTTTTATCACCAACATACTTATAGAAGCTCTTCTTGTTGCCCTTGATGTCCCTGGCCAGATTTAATTCTATCCGAGCTTTAGCTTTCCTAACCTGATCGCTGGCTGCTTGGACAATTTCTCTGTATTCCTCCCATGCTACCTATCCTTGCTTCACCCTCTGTAGGCTTTGTCTTTGTATTATGATATATCTCAGATGCTGTGATGTGATGCATTCAAGAGGTGTATTTTGCTTTTATATTAGCTGGGGTCAATTTCTAGCATTTCTTTCAGAAATGCTTATTTGCATTCAGAGATTTGCATGTTTTTGTTTAACAGTGGAAACCATTATTTTCATCATCAGAATCATAGAAAGGTTAGGGTAGGAGGAACCTTAAAGATCATTTGTTCCACCCTGCCCTGCCATGTGCCTGGATGCCATTTGCTGGATCAGGTTGCTCAGGGCCCTGTCCAGCATGGCTCTGAACACTTTAGGGGTGGAGTATCTACAGCTTCCCTGGACAGCCTATTCCAGTGCTTCACCACCCTCCAAGAAAAGAATTTCTTTGTAACCTCTAACTTAAACCTGTCCTTTTTCAGTTTAAAAACATTGCCCCCTGTCCTGTGCATTGCAGTTGTCATATCCCAAGTCTGTCAGCTGTGAAAAATGACTTTGAGTCAACCCTTTTGCTTTTCCTGTGTGTAACCTGAAATTCATCTTGCATATGTTCTGTGAAGTAGCTCCTTTAATGTCAGCTGAACAGGCTTAGAAACCTGCAAATAAATAACCATAAGTAGGTTAAGTGGAATTCATTAAGTTTTCTGTGGTATATTGCCATGGGGAAGATACTAAGAACAAGAAGAAGAAATGGAGAATCTCTCTCTGATGGAGAGAGATTCTGTTGTTGGGGAAGATGAAACTGGAAAACCTTATAAATACGATTGCCTGGCAAAAGATTTTGAGAATGTGGAAACTATAAGCGAGATTGAAATGAAAACCGTCTTCGAGATACCAAACCTTAGTTACTGAACAACTAGAAAACAAGAGTATGGCCAACTGAAAGTAATCCCCTTTTTATTGAACAATCCCCTCTGCTTGCAGACAGGTCCAAGGGTCAGAGAAGACCCTACTAGGACCCTACTAGCTTGGTAAAGGGGGTCCAAAGAGTAGTTTTTAGGGTTTAAAGTGTAACACAGTATGGTAATGTAATGATTCTTATAGGCTGTATGTAAATGCTATAGGATTTGTATCTTGTATTAGATTGGTTAGTGACATTTAGAATATTCAACACAGAAGAAGATTTAATGTATTGTAACGGGAAGCTTGCTCTCTTATGCTCTTACTTCTCTTACTTTACTCTCTTACTGCTCTTAACTCTTACCCCTTGCCCTCTTTTTGGTCTTGCCCTCCTGCTCTCACAGGCCTGCTCCAAGCTGTGGCTGGCAGCCCCAGGCAGGGCCCTTTCACCCACACCCTTTGCAATAAACCACAAGTTCCAACCCCTGCCTTTAGAGATCTCTCCATCAGTCCCGACCGTCCTGACCACCCACAGCTCCTACATTCTGTTTTATTACTTCTCCTTTTGGAACATCTCTTTTTTTAGCTGTGATGGGTCATATGGAAAGACATGCCAACAATCCAAACCCAGTATAAGTCCTTTTAATGAAGCTTCGAATGAAGTTATTTGCATTTCTAAAAATCTGATAGCCTGCAAATTTGGACTTCTTCCATTGTTCCAAGGTGAGATTATGAACAGATGCATGCACTGTCTATGTGAAGCGACTAATTTCTGTGCCATGACTTCCGGATAAATGAAAAAGTAAAAAGAATGCAGTTCTTTTTTTGCAGGTTTCCTCTGCATGAAACTTCCTTGCATGAGAAAGCCCCAACAAAACCATATAAAAACTCAGCCTACAGCTGTCCATTTTCTCTTCTTGTCTTTCTTTCCTCTTGTGCTTAAATACTAAATTTGAGAAGGCTTCTCAGAATTTGACTACGAACTCTGTGTGACTGGGTTTTGTAGCCAGAAGCGTGTCAGATGATTTCTAGGTGTTGAATCAGCCAGCAAGGAATCATCTCTTTGAATACAATATAAATGGTGTGTTTCTATTTTGTTTTAACTTACTCTGCAAGTAATATTTTTCACTGTGTGATTAGAAGTCTTGTTGAGTCTCACTAAATAGACTTAGAAGCTTTTACACCCATTAAAACCTTGACAAATGGCTTCAAAAATTTAAACACGTAAAATCATTCTGAAGAGAGAAACAACTGCATCTATTGAACTGACTGAGTTATGAAGACCAATTATTGTCACATGGCCCTTGAAAACACTGCAGTTAAGAGGGTTTTGATTTGTTTTTAATATTGTTTCATCTATTTTTTTAAATAAAACTTGCAACATTTTCTGGAATTCTTCGTATCAGTGAATGTTGTTGTGATATAGCTTTTTTTTTTCCTATGGCAGAAGGAAAGAACTGTGCTGGCTGTGCATACCAGTCTGCAAATTCTAAAGGTTACTTTTTTTTTAAGAATTATATGCAAACATATTTTTAATATAGTTCCTAAGTTGCTCTGAAGGAATTTACAGTGCTGTTTGACTGTGACATGTTGGCAAGCAGATCTCCAGTTCTGCCTTTTTGCATTTCAAGTTGACTTTCAGTGAGTCCCAGCCACTCATCTCCTTTGCAGTGATTGCATGCTTGCTCAGTCTTGCTGTGCTGTGTGTAGCATATTCTTCATAGGTTTAGGAATTGTTTCTCTTAGACCTGAAGTCACAAAATTAGGTCAAAGGAAAATAAAGGACATGTTTGCTTATGTGGGTTAATTACATTGCTTTAATTTCCATCCTTCCATAAAATAGACAAATTATAGCAGATATGTGGTAGCTTCTATTATGTTCTGCAGTCATGCTCCTCTTTTATCAGTGTAATCATACACTGCTCTTTTAATTGTTAAATTACACTTGCACATGCTAGTTAAAAAGTAACTAATGTTCCTGGTTTACCTTGGGGTAAAGCTCTTCTGACTTGTAAGGACATGTGCAAAACCTAGTCAAGAACTCAAGATGTTCTGGTTTCCTCAGGATGGTCTTAGGTCAGAGTAGCCAAGAGAAGGCTTTTAGCCAGGAACAAGAAGTAGGATACAGTAGTTATGTGCATGATTATTATTTGATTTATTGCTAATTCAGTGTCCAAATACTGCTGTAATTCAGTATATAAATAACTCTGTCATCTATTAAAACAAATAATAGTGCATTAGGTTCATGGTCTCTCCAGTTATGAGCTTCAGTGAGACCCCCTTGCTTTCTAAACTCAGAGAAGTTTAGATGTGGCTAGGTCCACTTAGTCTCAGATTTGGTCAACAATTTATGTCTAAAGGCTTATAATATAAGCAGGTTTGGCTAGAAAAGTACAGTCTTTAGCCTTGGAGAGTTCACCATTCCAAAGCAGCAAAGCACCTATATAGCTGCTTTTGGATTTTATCTCCATGTGTGGCTGGATCTTAGTGTTTTTTGCTCACTGTCAAAAAGTCAATGTTTCCCATCTTTAGGCTGCAAGCTTCCATGCCGGGAGGGGGCTCCATCTGGAAGCTGCTTACAGCACATGGAGACCAGCTGGCCCAGCCTTTGCCAGCATTTTATACCCTTATGCAGGGCAACGTGCACCAAAGTCAATCCTGAACATCTTGACTCCCCCATCTCTGTGCATTAATTATGCATTCAGACAGTTCCTCCTGCAGTACTCACCTGGTGTTCCAATCCATCAGGGACTGCAAAAAGGGGGAGGGTGTGGGGCTGTGTGTGGAGGTCACATGCAGTGACACAACTATCTTTTGTCAGCATCACAAGCCTCAAATTCAAACTCTGACTGCAAACCTGTATTCTGGAGATACTTAGGGTGTGCTGATGCTTCCATGGACGTGGAGGAGCAGCTGCAAAGGAGTTATGGGGCTAAAATTTGGCAGTTGAGATGGATGTAGTGTCTTGCTTAGGAAGACCTCAATATGGTTTGCCACTTGCAGGTGAAATCTGTGAACACAGTAGGCTCTGGTTGAGATGCACTTCACGAGGGCTGTGAATTGCTTTAGCCTCAGGCTACCTTTGAACAGCAACACGGGTGCCTGAGGCTGAGCCAAGAGAGGGCTTGCAGCTGTTGCTTTATCCTGTGCCCTGGCACAGGCTGGATATAAACAGCGTAGCTCCTGTCTCGCTGAGGTCAGGGGGATTCAAGAGGCAGCCAATGGGTCAAAAGTGTCTTACAGTATAATTTCACCCCACATGTCTTCTTTCAGAAGTGCTGCAAATACCTTCACCTTTTCTTGGGAGGTTGGGCTGGTTATAGAAACATGTCAGGAGCAAAAATTGCATCACCGTAGTCTGCAAGGAGAAGACATGAATTCTGACACAAGTCCTGGATTGCCGTGTCATAGGAAACAACTCAAGCTTTTTTTACCCTTCATAGTACTCAGCCTGATGAGGCCAATGATTCTGTTGTGGTGTTCAAGGTGGTAGAATTGGAACTTCTCAGATACTCTTTGGTAATGCTTCAGAGCATTTAAAGTTTTGTCTAAGTCAGTAGTTCAACAGCTGTTATGTCTTGGAGTTCAAAGCCCAGTGGGATTCACAACTTTCATGTACCCCAACTTTTATTATATTGAAGGTATATGATCCCAGCCTTGGTTAGCATAATCTTTCTCTAACTGCAGTGGGGTCTGATGACAGGCAGAAATCTGAAATGTAATGAAACAGTAATGACAATGTTAGGACCACATCCCTAGCCTTCTGCTGATGTGGGATAGTACAGCTAAATCCATCAGTAAGGGAAGTACTCCAGTTTATCACAGCAGAACTTGGGCACATATAGCTGTGCATGTTCTAGTATATACTGCTTCTTTGCTTAAATTGTTTTAAGAGTCTTTAATATCTCTTTAAAGCAAAACACAAGGAGAATAATCTTGAAGTGCTTTTTAAATCCTGTTTCAGTATAACCTTTTTTCATTTTTCATTCACGTTATGGAGGGAAATGTGTCTGGATTCTTTGCATTTTGTGAGCTTTTTTTCTATTCAGAAAAACAAGCCTTTGGACACAGAACAGTAGCTCAGCCACAGGTGGTCGAAGGCCTCTCAACAATTTGAAAAGTATTTATCACATGATAAGTGTTTATCACATGATTTCTAAAGCTTTTGAAGTGTGTGCCAAAAGTGCATTAGTTCTGGAAAACAAACAAACTTCCATGTAAATCAGCATGATAATGAGCTTCTTTAAAATTCTTCAGTTTCCTGGTGCTGGCAGTGTTTTCCATGAATAGTGGTACTTTGATGCCTCCAGGCAAGTCAAAACCAGTGATAGATTCTATGAAACTGATTGTGGGGAAAATAACGGAAAGTTACTTTTTTAAACTTGGAGTAGTGAATTATTTGCCACTTGATTGCTGTCCTTTCTCCCCCCTTCCCTTTAAATTTGCTACAACTATTTAGTAGCTAGATCAGCCACAAGAAACTGTGCTGAATCAAGTGTCTTTGCCTTAGTCACAGAAGCTGCAGGTTTTTTGTATTGCAGAAAAATATCTGCCCGTAATAATTTCACTCAGCAGAAGACTAGCTGCATTAACTCTACTGTTGCTGCCTTTCATTCACAGAAGCTGAAGAAAGAAATTTCTTTCTGCTAATTTATGTATTGAGGGAGACATTCATTGGTAGTTTTCCCTTTGCTTGGAGAGTGACAAGGTGAAACTGGGGTTGGGAAGTGGTAAATGAAAACAAGGCTGTATTCTGTCTCTGTGTTGCTTTCTAACAGTGCTAATCTTAGTAGATAATAAAAATTTGCAGGAGAAAAGCTAATGTTTACAATGGTGTTGCTGTTTGGTACTGGGCTGCCTTGCTTAGCAGAGTTTGTGTGCACAATCCTGTTTCACACAGTGTCAGCTTTTATCAGCATCAGCTCTGCCTTCTGTGGAACTGAGACACTTTCAGATATTTTCTTTGCCAATGAATGTTTGGTATGCTTCAGTCTTTTTAAACCCAGTTTGAAAAGAGGACATGATTACCAAGCTTAAAGCCAGGCAGTGTTTTTACTACTGTTGTTTATGGGGCTTAAGATAACTGACAAGTTATGGGTTGTTGTCAGTTGGAGAAGTATTCCAATCAGAATGAAGTCTGAAAATGGTTGAGATGGATTTCTTATTTTCATGATACTTAAATTGTGGAACTGATAAACTTAGCTTTTTGCTTATTATAATAACATAACTAAGTAAGTAAGGTAAGTCTTCATATTGTTTAGGGAAAACCAGAAACTGCCTTGACTTTCTGGCTTGTGATCAAGTAAAAAAAAAGCTTGATTATTTTTTGTTATTTTTTTTACCTTTTAGTGCCCCTTCAGATTCTTGGTTTTGCAGTAGTGCCTCTGTGATGGTATAATACAAATTCTGAGAAGAATAACAAGTTGATTTCCATAAGCTTGGGTATTTTGGAAGAATTTAAAGATGAATATTCAGAATTTAGCATCTTAAATCTAAACTTTCTTGCATACTTTTACCATGACAAGGTACAGATTAGCTTGGGGATGTTGGTGGATGAGAAACTTGACGTGGCTCAGCACCCCATTGGCCATCCAATGCAGCATGGCCAGCAGGGAGAGGGAGGGTATTCTCTCCCTCTGCTTGATGAGACCCCACCTGCAGCTCTGGGGGCTCTGACACAGGAGGGGTGTGGACATGCTGAGGCTGTGAAGATGATCAGAGGGCTGCAACACCTCTCCCAGGAAGACAGACTGAGTGCTGGGGCTCTTTAGTCTGGAGGAGAAAATGCTCTGGGGAGACTTCATAGCACCTTGCAGTACCTAAAGGGGGCTACAAGAGAGCTGGAGAGGGACCTTTTACAAAGGCCTGTAGTGATAGGGCAAGGGGGAATGGCTTTAAGATGAAAGAGGGCTGATTTAGATTACTGTAAGGATAGTAAGACACTGAAACAGGTTATGCAGAGAGGTTGTGGCTACCCCATTCCTGGAATTGTTCAAAGCCAGTCTGGACAGGGCTTTGAGCAACGTGGTTTAGTGGAAGGTGTCTCTGCCCATGTCAGAGGGGTTTAAGGTCCCTGCCAACCTAAACCATTCCATGTTTTTGAGGTGACACAGCCTGCTACATGCTGGAGACCATGTTCAGGGGTTTGTTGTAAAATCACAATTTCTTGTGATTCATTTTGCCTGAATTACTATTTGGAAATACTAATATTCCTCTGACTCTAGAGATCTTAGGGAATAGGCTCCCCTGTGATAACTGTCTGTGTTTGTGCTTAATATTCTCTGTCTACATGCTGGAAGTGTGCTGTATTTATGGGATTGTTAAAGACTAAGTAGATAATGGCCATGGCTCTAGAAAGACCAGCTTCTACTAAAATTCTAGTATAGATACCTACATAGTGTCTTGAAATAGTTTTATTTCATTTTTTAATGGAAGCTGCCCATTTTTTAGATTATAGTGTTGAGTGCTACATAAGGATTTTTTCAGTAGCACATGCAGTTTTTTAGACTGGCACATAAAGCTTGTACTGTTTACAGGAAAGATAAAAATAGCAGAGCGAATCCACATCTGCCCAGCATCTGGAATATTGTATCAAGGACTCTGTATCTGTATGTGAGTGCAATGGCTCATAGATGATGCCCTGGCTTTATGTAAACTTTATCTACATTTGCAGTTTAATAAGACTGCCTTTCTTCAATTAACATTTTTTCTGTACATGACTTACTGTGCTGTATGTAGATCCTGTATGACAGTATGGGAGTCGATCAACATAAACAGAAAATCTATAATATAGTTATGAAGTGGGATACCCCATATTGGTACATAAAAATTCCCAGTGCTAATGATGGAGATGTGTCTTGATTTTTTTTTTTAAGAAACATATTTGGGAAAAAATAAGAGATTCAGTCTAAGGAAAGTCTAACTTTTTTTAATATGTTATATTTTTAAATAAAGAAAGGTATAAAGGTCTTAGTTTAAACCAGACTTATGAGCTTTAGTGTACTGAAATATTTTTTCTATTTTAGTTCATTGTATTTTGATTATTTTTCTTATTATATTTCTTTGATAAGAAGATAAAGATCAGCATAATTTTACTTCTCTATTTTTTTTTAATATATGTGTTGGCTGGTGTGTGACTGTGGGAGATGTGCAGATTTAGCAGATTTTTTATGTTCCTCAGCCAAGGTATTCAACATTAAATGATGGGTGACTCTCAAATGGTTTAGTTTGGATAAATGTCTGAGAGGTTGAAGCTTATCTAACCTCCCTGGCCTAAAAATTGATTTGACTGCAGTTAGGGAGAAAGGGACAACGTTCCTTGTTGAATTTCATACTCCCTTTAATTTTACTTATGCCAGGTTACCCAGTTATGTAACTTTTTTTTTTCTTCTGTACTTCATTCCCTTTGATTGCCTTTGATAACCCAGTGTAGGAAGTGCAGAGGTGCAGGAAAAGTTAAATAAAGTTCAGTTTTCTCACTCCACATACCTACCACCCTCCAATGACAGACAAGGTTCAAATTAGGTTCAGGCTTGGGGTGTTTTTTCTGCATGCTCTCAATGGCTGGCTCCACTCTAGTGCACTGCAGTGGAAATGGTGTCCTGTGAGTCTTGGCATGCTGCTAGTGCAGTAGGCAAGTGTGAACTGCCTGCTTTCAATTTACTCTGCTCTTTCTTTTCTTCTCTGATACTGAAGAGGGCAGAAAAATGTCCTGTAGAATTTGCAGGTTCTTTGGCTGGCAGAAAAAAATTAGGAAATAGTGTTATTCATAATGACTCAGCATAGTGAAAAGTATGTATGATGTGAGACAGTCACTCATTATGTCTGTCTAGCATCTATATCAAAATTTCTAATATACTCAGAGTATATAAAATTATTGAACAGGTGTTTTCAGATCATCTGTGGCTGAAAAGTGTTTTTTTAAGTGTTATGGATACATAGATTTAAAGCAAGAAATAGCAACTTCTGGAATCTTCATTTGTCTAACATCTGTGAATAAAAAAAGAGACAAATGTGGATTATTTAAATACTCTTTGAGAAGTTTAAAATGCTGCTTCTTTACTATTCATTTGTGTATAAAGGTTGAATGAAAAATGGAAATACCTATCTTTTTGAGGTAGGAATGAGGCATACTGGTTGTTCTGTAGATGCTTAGTTGTTCTGCAGGTGGAAGACTGCAGATACTAAATCAAAGACTATTCAAGTTCTAACTCCTACTAAGGTACAATAGGATGATAGAAATATTTAATAAGGTACAATAGGATGATAAAAATGAATCACTGAGGTAAAATATTACGAGTTTTCCTCTCTCTGAAGGCATTTGGTTTGTTACAAAGTACCTTTAAAATGAGGGCTCTGTGTTTCAAAGTCACTGTTTCTGTTTCAGTGGGGTATTTTTTTTTTTCCTTCTGAAACTCAGAATCTTAATAACTGCACCATCAACAAGTCCATCTCTGAAATCCCAGTTTATGTGACTGGTCTAGCATCACACAGCAGCTGTGGGGTAGGAAGAAGCAGGTATGGAATTCAGTTTCACAGGCAAGCATTCAGTTTAAGCCATGGCTTAAGCCATGATAATGCCCTTTTTATTCCTGCAATGTTGTCTGTCACGGTGTCATTGCTCAACTCAGCAGCCACTGAGGCCAATGGGACCTGCTGTGTTCCCCACGTACCCCACAGTCACTGGTCTGCTGTGAGCTGTTCCCATGGGGTAATCCCAGCAGGCAGCTAAACCCCACACACTCACTCCCTCCCTCACCAGCAGGGTTGGAGAGAGAACTGTAAAAGTGAAACAACCCGTGGATTGGGAAAAGGACAGTTTAATATAAGGCAAAAGCTGCTTGTGTTATTTGGCACCAAGGCCAGCTCAGGTTGGGTCACTGCTGCACTTGCACTGCTTCTTGTAAGGCTTCTCCTCCAGTGGTTCCTGCTATAAACTGTTTTTATGACATGCAACTCAAATCGTGGTTGTAACCATATAAAGGTGTATCTATTAAAATCTGCACCCCTGCTCCTTTTGGGCCAGATCATAGGGTTTAAAATGGCCATGGAAAAAAAATTTATCTCAGCACAACCGTGTTTTAAAAAGTTCATTATAATGTTAAGATTCTTCAATATATTTTAACCTTAGTTAGGTACCCAGTATATCTATCTATCTATCTATCTATCTATCTATCTATCTATCTATCTATCTATCTATCTATCTTTTTATCAGTCTGTGATAGAGTATTTCACATTATATATAAAGGAAGGACTGTTTATCCTTGTAGTGATTAATAGCTGAAACTTGTAGTAATTAATAGTTTTTGCTTTTTACACTGTGCATAGTCAAGTGATGGATGTCAACCTGAAATAGCAAATTGCTTTGTGTTTTTCCCATTTTACTTCTGATAGGTGCATGTTTACAAGGTTTAAATAGCAGTAATTTTCAATGTAAGTACTTTGTTTTGGAACTTATGAAATATGATTATAATTCAGTGCAGATGTTTGTAAGAGGTGTGTACCATCGCAGTGTAGAGTCAGAACTGGATTTTTTAGATACAGATACAAATGACTTTTGTTCTATGATATGTAAAAAGTGAGTTTTCATGAAATTAAGTTTTTAACCTTTATTTCTTTCAATTGTTGTCTAGTTTAACAGTTTCTTAAAGTACTTTTCCAGGACGATAGTGTGAAGCTGGTGGCTGACACCACTCCCAGGACTGATTAGCTACAGTGACAGAGCTTCTATCTGCTACTGTGCTAGCACTGACTTAGCCAGAAATCGCCGAGTTAAATATAGGTTGATGGATAAGGAGAGAACAGGATGATAAGAGAGAGACTCTAAGACAGTGGATCATGTGAAAGAAGTAGGAGTTGCAGGCAGCCAGAAGCATTCATCTGCCTGAGCCACAAAACCACTGAAAAGGCTAAGATGCAAGCAATGAAATCTCTCTCAATTCCTAACCTGGGAGCTTGAATAGTGTAATTTTACAAAGAAATTATATAAATATTGATCTCCTGTGCATGTCACAACTTTTATAATTAATTTAGTACCAGTGTGTAGATCTTGGCAGGATCCATCTGATATGATTGTGGTTGGTTACTAAAGATCTGTGACTGAGGTCCAGAAATGGGTACATTTTTACAATCCTTCTTCAAGGAGGGGAGGCTATGTAAAGGGGTCTGTGCTGTGTGAGTTTCCAGAGGCTGTGTGTGGACATTATCTTTTTGTCTTTGACTTCTCACACTACTGTGAGTTAACTCCCTCAGGCTTGAGGGTGTGTTGTTCCTGGGACCTCACAAGCTGTGGTATGAAAGGAAAAAAGATTAAATAAAATAGAAGGTAAAGTCTATTACTAGCTTGTATATGAATGACTGTCTTGCAGGGAAATGTAATGCTTATATCTGGCTTGAAGATATTTTTTTCTGAAAATTTAGGTCATGTATAAACTTCATCCATAGGCTAGGAAGTTATAGTCAATGCTTCAATGTAATTAAACAGTCAGGTTGTATGAGTGCAAGAAAAGACTCTGGGCTGAGATGTACAGGCAAGAACACCTCTTAAAGAACAGTCATCCCCATAGTTGTATAATAATGAGTGCCAAAACAAACAACTCTAAACTGGGACTCAAGCAAGAGTTAGGTGTTTGAGAGATCCCTGGAAAACTCAGGTGAGGGTTTGAATTGTGACAGTCCTCCCTCTCTCACAGGTAGAGAGAATGTGAGTAAAGTGCTGATGACAAGATCTATAGCCCTTCTCCATTGGCCATTTTGTTGGTTGACTGGTTGTAGCATGTCCAGGGAAACATCTGCTGAGATTCTATAATCCTTGACTGAAATGCCTTAATGGTTAATGAAATCCTTCAAAGCAGAGCTGTGAGGCTCTGTGGAAGAGGTGTCATGGCACTGAACACCTTCAGTGTGGGTGGTTGCAGTTGCTTGGACTCCTCTCATAGGTAGTGGAGAGAAATGGGCACCTCTGGGCTGCAGTTCATCTCCTGAAGGAGGCTTCTAACAGCTCAGAGAAATGAGGCTCTAAAAGTGCTTTTCTATGATAATTATGATGATAATTAATATATACATGTTTATTTTTAAAAGTTTTTTTTATAGTGGTGTGAGGTTTCGTTAACTAGATAGATTATTTAACTATGATTTTTTTTATTTTGAGTTTGGTTATTTTTTTGTTGTATGTATGTAATCACTTTATTGTGTTTTTTTTGTTTTGGTTTTTTTTTTTCTGCCAGAGTCAGGATTAAAAATTTGAGATGGTATTTCATGTTCAGACTCAGGTGTTTATTAGTTCTTATTTGTGTTACAGTGAGTGCTGCAGCACTTTTAGCTAACAAGCTAAAAATGGCAATGTATTTTTTTCATTACAGGGTTTTTTAAGCTTAAACTGTCTAATTAAGAACGGACACTTAAATTATTTTTACTTTTTACCTAATTGTGACTTGCAACACAGAATTTTCTAATTACAAAAGTACCACTTAGACTCATGAAGAAGAAGATGAAGAAGAAAGAAATTTTTGCCCTAAAATCTCCATCTTGCTTTTTATACATTGCTACATTTTAAAACCTCAAATTCTTACTTTTTCACCATGTGATATTACACACTTCTATTCAAACTACACACCCATGATTTTAGTTCTGCTATTCAATTTTGGAAGCTTTTTCCACAGCTTCAGGTCAAAAGCAGTATTTTCTTGAGGGTCAGTGCCTGTCAGCACAGAAAGTCTAAAGTTCTCAATACCCAGGGTTCCAACACCTCTCCTCTTCTGTGCTGACAGTGAAGGCAGTGATGAAGGCTCATCTCCCTCGTGACTCTGCTGATAACTTTGCTTTGGAGCAAGCAGAATTTCGTGAGGCTAAAAGGAGTTACTTCCACACAGTCTCACCCATCTGACAAATTTCTGGTTTGGTGCTTGATAGCAGTAAGTCTTCTTAATTTGGCATGAGTGGCCAGAAAAATGAGTTCTCCAATACAGTCTCAAAATGACTTGAGTAGGTTTTAATTAAATCTCTTAAAAATATAAAAGAAACAAACAAAACCCAACAACCTGAAGCAAAGACTGGCAGAGTTAAAAAGAACTGAAAGCAAAGCTTGGTCATGGAAAATATGAAGCAATGTCTAAGTCTAGTCATGCACTGTTTACAGTGAATTATATTTTTCCTAACTTCTGCAATTCAGTATTTCAGGAAGAGTTCTTTGAGGATTAGTTCTTTGTTTCCTTCTTTCCTTAAACTGCCAACTGTAAAAAAAAAAAAAAAAAAAAAGAAAATTATTCTATCTTCTGAGAGAGGTTATTTTCAGTTGTTTCCAATCATACAATATTTTTCTTCTTCATACTTGTGCAAAAGCATTAAAAACACATTCCGAGCTTGGATGCCCTCTGTATTACATTAACTGCATTACTTTTCTTCTCGTGCCAGTTTTGTGGGTGCAGATTGTAGTCTGATTTGGCAGAGGCTGAAAGACTCTCTCTGAAGATCAGTTAAAAAAATAATAAGCATAGGCATGTTCTTGGCACAATTTTTGCTTTTCTAGATCAGTAGAATTGCCCTGTTATTTTAATACAGCATCTTGCCCTGTTTGAAACTTTTGCTATTAATTTAACTGTATTTAAAATGTTTCTTAAAGCCTTTTCTGTCAAAGGTTTTTGGAAGAGTCCTTGCTGTCATTTAACAAAATAGTTCTTAATATGCAATTTCCGAATTGAAGAAGAATTGAAAAGCTTCAGATGTCATATCTAATGAATAAGAAAACCCCAAAACATAAAAATAAATGAGAACTCAGGTTACAGATCAAGTCCTAGTTGCTCACCTGCTGTAATTTGTTCTGTTCCTTTCAACTAAAGTGCAGTTTCTTGGGTGATGTAATTTTTGGAACAGACATTTAGATATTAACGAATATGTATTAATTATAAATATGGCACAAATACTTTGTCCTGGTTTAGAAAAATGAGTTGTTTTAGATACTAATTTCTCCTGGGTTGCAATAAATGCCACTGAAGCATGAAAAATATGTTCTAATTCTATTTTTAGTATGTGTTCCATGTAGCAGAGGACAGATGAAAGAGGCAGTATCTGTAAAGTAACACCACAGCACTAATGTGATTACTGGCTGCAATGTTCAGGTCTGAATGTAACCCTATTGTGGAGCTGTTTGTAGGAAAGGGGGATTTTGTACAGAATTATAAAAGCCAGAGATGAGCATTGGCCTCTCAGTCTTTTCTGTCCTGTTGTTTTGGATGGTTGTCTGATTTTCACTGTATCCTCTGAGGCTTCATTTTGCTGGATAGGAATTGTCAGTGAATGTTATAATGTCATATGTAGCTAAGATAGCCTAAGATTAAGATTTCCAAATGTTGCCAAAGTTAGTATTTAAAATCAAAAGGACATAAGATTACAGGTGAGAACTGATCTCAAGAACAAGAAGTTTATCTATAGTTATGACTCAACTAAATATTTAAAATAAATAATATTTAAAATAATGGGTTTTGTATTCTTCACCTACATTAAAATGCTGTCAGGCTCTGTGTACATGGTACTGTGCTGGTTGCATTTATCATTAGTTTAACTCCAGCTACACGTGTCTCTGTTTTTGATACACTGGATTATTCTATTGTCTGCTTCTTTGAACTTCACATTTCATCACCTGCAGCATGGCTGTCCAAAAAGATCTTATTCCTGTGCCATTTCAGGCTGCTGGGAGTTCTCCCAGGGCTTTCACTGGAAGCTGTATGAGCCACTTCTGTTATCTAAACGTGAAAAATAAGTGTTCCAGCCTTCTTACCTCCACTTTCAGACTATAATCTGACTGTAAGCACTACAACTTTTGTTGGTACATTTTAACCATTCTGGTAGTTTAAAACCTTCATTACTTCACCCTGGGAGCTGAGAGGATTGAGTCTGAGTGTTCTGAACTTTTCATGTGCATAGGAAAGAGGAACTGCCTTGCTGGGCCACATGAAAAGACTTTCTAACATCACCCAAATGCTATGGTTAGAAACACATTTGGTTGTCAGCTGTTCCTCCTCCTCCTCTTCCTCCTCCTTTACATGGATGTGTCTGCTTTCACAAAGACCAGCTGGCCTGCTTTGCTTAACACAGCTGTTCCCAAAATTGTCTCTGAAGGTGGGACATTGCAGTGTTGATGTGTTGTATGTTAAGTGGAGCAAAGCAATCATTTGAATTTCTACAGTTAGTAATGCTGCTGGGTGGTGGAAAGGTTCATCTGAAAAATTAAAAGGTTTTTTTTGTTTCCTAGAAGTAGCAGAGCTCAGGATTTGCCTGGTCCTTTCAGGAAAGTTATTAAACAAGTTAACAGCAAACTTTCCTTAGTCAAGAATGCTGCTGCTGCTCAGTTAATACATAGTTCATCTTCAACACTCACTGCACTCACATTCAGTGAGCAGAGTGGTTTCACAGGGAAGGATGTGAAACTGGTTTCCAGGGCAAGATTTGACACACAGAAAGGAGGAAATGCAAAAGAAAGGTCTGACTTTGCCCCTGTGTTTGTGATTCTAAGAATGCTGGCTTTTATAATTGTTAGGCACTATGTGGTTGCCTTCCATTTTGCTGGGTGGGAGATGTGACACATTTTGGGGTGTGGTGGCCTTTCTCTTTGGTAATTCACTTTATAACATAAACCTTGTGGCAAATGTAATGCCACAACTAAGTAAAAGGCAAACAACTAAATAAAAGGCAAAAGCTCAGGCTGAGAACAAAGGTTAGAGGTGTTGCTCTGTTTTTATAAAACAGCACAAGTCTGAAATTGCCACTTTAAAACAGTTCTTTTGTTTTCCTGAGCAAACAGACAAACCATGGAAAAGCAACTTTCAGAATTTTTGCCACTTCATGCCCAGGTTTTCAGAATTCCTAGAACACTTAACAAATCCATTAGAGCTGTCAAAAGCGAGATATAACTAAGTTTAGATTTTGCATCATTTTATAGTCAGAGTGTGTATATGGATAATGTACTAGAATTGGAATTCTCTCTGTTACCTTCTCAAGATAACAATAATTTTTAAATAGTGAATTAAAAATTATTTGGCTGGTATTAAAGTTTTCTTCTTTCTCCAATTTGTGTTTGGTCATTAATAAAATCTGATAATGTCACTTTTTTTCATTGCTTACTTTGTGTGAACAGAAAGAAATCTTTTTTCCCACACTAATATGAGGATTCATGCCTAATTTAATTATTTTTTTTCCTGTCCTTTGAATCACTTCCTTTTGCCTGTGAACTAAACACCCTTTCCAAAGGAAGTGCCCTCCATGCATCAAAAAGTTCCAGACCTCCAGTGTGCATTCTTGTGTTTCCTTTTCTGAGGTAGGCTGTAGGCTGGAATTTATAGTCAAGGCTCCAGCCACTCCAGGACTCTTTTGCAAAAACTGATTACAGCTTATTAAACAATCTTCTTCTTAAAGGTGCTTTGTAAGCAAATTCTGAGCTGTTACAGTTAATTTTAATTTTAGTATTTATACAGAAGTGCAGCACTTGGTTTTAATCTTCAAGAAGATAAGTATAGTCTGAAATATATGAAGGAGTTTTTAAAACGCAGTTTAATGTGATTATAACATATATAAATCTATGTCACAGCACAAATCATTACTGATTCATTGTTTGTTTGGTTTTTTTTCAATTAACAATTCTGGCCCTATAGCGAACCAGTCGTGTTAGCAAAGTTCATTCTATAATATTGCAAACTTGAAAAGGTTGAATAGAAACACCTAAACTTAAAAAAAACTTTGTCTCCCAAGTCTTTCAGCTTCTAAGGCAATATCTGGGTTTAATTTGGTGCTTTAGATTGTAATTGGAACAATATATTTTTATGAGAAAAGTAAGCAGATATTTACAGGATGCCGTGATTATAAAGCAGTAAGATTTAAGTGAAACTTGATTCATTATGAGAGCCATAATATCACAAACGTTGACAGTATTTTTACACGAACATTGGCTTGTGCCTAGGATCTAATGGAGGGCACTGACAGTTTGCTGGTATAACAAACTGTGCTGAAAAATCACCTCAGCAGTTCTGTTGGTAGTTATTACAAATGTGCTTTACTACCTTGAGCTTCCCGGTTTCTGGGAGTATGGGGTGTATTAAAGTTGAGTGGTGTGCCTTTTTGTTTTAGCTTAAGTGAAAACTGCAAAGGGTTCCTGGTTTTCAAATACACCAAGTTTTACCATAATTGTTTCCCTGTAAAAACTTTGGTATTGTCTTCTTTAAAGGGCTGTGCAGAAATCAAAATTAATATGTATCCTGAAGTTGAGGATTTTTAATTTCTTTTTCTTTAGGAGTATTGTTTTTCTTCTGAAAAATTTGACAGTTTTCTTCAGTGGTTTTCAAGGAATTACATATTTCTTTTACTTACTATGATGCAAATAGCCAATCAACTAATGCAATACTAAGTAAAGGTTCATAATTTGCAGGGTGTTAGTGAATAGCAAAAGGCTGAGTTCTGCATTTTCCTCCAATAAGATTTCTATTACCACGTTAAGTTTGGGAGAGTTTTTGAAATCTGTTGTGTATAGAAAGGTTCCAAATGCTGAAAAATGATGAATCCAAAATAACAGAGTAAGGCTTTCTCTGCACATGGACAAGACTGGATGGAGGTGAGTCTTAGATTATAAGTTGAAAGCAGTGCAGACTTTTTTTGACCTTTTTCTTCTATTAGGCCTCCTAGATTCTATTTAATTATCAGCATATTTCAGCTATTTCTTCATTTTTGGCTGTGTATTACTTTTTAACTTACAGATCCCAAAACTGATGCCAAAATTGTCCTTTGATTTTGCTAACAATGCCATAAATCATAAAAAAGCCATATGAAGACTTGTGATTTACTTAGATCATTAAATTATATGTCTTTAGGTGCATTTCAGATAGAACAATAAGTCTTCTGGTCTTAATCTGTTTAATAATGTTGAATTATTTATGAGCTTCATAGTCTCTTATTTTACTACAGTTGATGATCTCTGATCTTCATTTCAGTTGTCACAGTTCTTTGTCTCTTCTCTGTCTGCTCTCATAAGATGCACTAGTGTTAAAATATGTAAACTGTAGTATAAGAAAGTAATTATGTGCCATCTGCTGCAACAAGGCAGAGACCTAATCAAGACTGTATAAGTAGTAGTACCTTAATGCACTACAAATATACACATACCATAATCATTTTACAGTGGAAACAAAAGCCTAGACAAATGAACTGCAATCACATAATAAATTGGGATCAGTTTTTGGGTTCAAGACAAAAATGAACTATTTTCAGGACGAAAATAGTTTCACAGGTAACTACTAGAGAACAAAAAGAGCTGAAAGCTGCTATGCTTAAGGAGAAATGAGAGAGAGCACGTTTTTATGGGTATGCTCTTTTGAACACGAGTTGCTACTGCAGAAAAGAAGCCATGAGTTTAAATGTTCCAGAACCATTCAAAATTGGTCATATGCAATGTTAAGCACATCTCAACCCCTCCACTACAGCTGGTGGATGCATTTGGAAGCCTTCTCTCTTTCCAGAGGGGCTGTACCTTCCCCTGCACTCTTTCCTTCTGAACATAGGAAACCCTCTCTATTGATGGTTTAGACCTGTGTGAAATATTTCATTATTGCATAAAGTTTCTCATGCGTAATAAGATTTGATAAAAATTGCCATTGGCTTTTGCTTCACCCATAATGGAGGTTGAACCTAAATTTTTCAAGGGAAGTCCAGAAGTATATTTGACTGACCAGGGTTTTTTGTTACGGAGGATGGGAGTTGAGAATGAACTCTGACTTATGTTTCTATAGGTAAAACAAGATTTGCACAGCACATACAAATGTTAAAGTTATTTCTTTTAACGTGTCTCTGGAAGTTTAAGGAAATTCTTACTTCTCTCATCAGCTATTCTCAATGTGTGGTTGAAGTGCAAGGCCCCATGATTTGTTTTTAAAGAACTGTGAATGAAGAATTTTAGTGTAAATCATGAGGAAAATATAAGATAACTGAAACAGAAGTATTTGTGGTGTCACATACTAGCTTTTTTCATTACATGACTCACAAAACTGCCTTACTCCAAGAAGAGAGATGTACCCCTGAAAACAGTAGTTCTGGGGAGTGTGCTTAGAGCCAGCCATGAGCAACACTGAGCTCTGCACTCTCAGCACCCCATGCACCCATGGGTGCAGCTCAGGGATCTATTACTTTTCCAAGTGTTTACTCTTGGTCATATTTTTTCCACCCAAATTTGCATTCATGTCATGGGCCCTCTGTGCTCGTGCTGTGTTTCACTAGCACATTAATAAAGCTGCTTTGTAAGTAGATCTTTTCCTTCCTGCTCCAAGCCTGCTGCTGTTACTCCTGGAGAAGGGCTTGGAGAGCTCCAAAGGAATGCAGCTTCTCATCTCTGCTCTAGCCCACAGCCAGGAGCACTTTGGATGCTCTGCCTCTGTCTGCTGTCATTTACTTTTGTGTCATTCCTTGACTCCTGTGCTCAAACTGAATCCACTCAGTTATCTTCCCGGGGCTTTTTTAAAAATTGTATGCATATTTTTGTGATACATCTTCTCTGCTACTCTTCATTTTGTTTTATTTTTATTTAATCTTATTCACACCTGTGTTTGTGAGGTGGAAACAAGCAAGGAAAACCTGTTCTCATAAATCTTTTTATCCTGTATCAGTTAATATCTAAGGGATGAATAACAACCCTCTTAAATGGAGATGCTTACTTCTGTTCTTATATCCATTCCATGTGTTTTTGATATCACTTACATTACTATGGAACAGCAGTCAACAGAAGACAAATTTCAGTAGTAGACCAGATGTGGCAATGAACTGTGTGTAGCATTGTTTCAATGAACTCTGTTACAAATCATTGCTCACATTGTATTGTAAAATGCAATATCTGTACACTATAAGAATGCATTATCTGAACTCTCTTACCAGGATGATGATTTTGATTTCACAGTACTCTGATTCCCCAAAAACATTTTTATGCAAGCACTAAAAACCATCCAAGCTCCTAATTTTTTTCCCTAGATGGTATTTGATTCTCAATCTACTTGTTGGTTTCTCTTAGATTTAGTCTATAATTTATGTTTTCCAAAAGGATTTTGCAATATTGAGGTAATATAGATTCTATTGAGTTTATGGAGCTGGGGTTTACTCTTCATCTCTCTGTTTACATGACACTACACTGTGCAATACACTAAGAATTCTTTCCATGCTGCAGACAGCTGGCTAAACATTGGAACTGGAAAGATCATCTGTAGATGGTGCAGGATTTGAGTTTTATATGAATAAGGGGATTTTCTTATGCCATGAGTTTGTGCTGGGGTTTTGTTTCTTTGGTGGGGGAGGGAAGTGCATTTGGATTTTTCTGTGTGTTTTGTTGGGGTTTGGGATATTTTGGGGTTTGGGGTTTTTTATGTTTGTTTAGTTTTGCTCCTGAACAGTGATGTTTTGGTGTTAAAGCAGGTCTCCAGACTCAGAATGTTCCTTGTGCTTTAACAAGAGTCTCATAGTAATCTGAGGGACTGGCTGACCTCCGTGTGGTGTGTCAGAACAGGCTGATGGAATTGTACAGGAGCATATATTCATTGCAGGCTTTTCCAAGAAACTGCATATAAGTGTGGAGTATTGATTCTTGTGATGTGTAACCTTGGTGCAACCAAGGTTAGCTGGCTGCTGCCTTTGAGTCACAGCCATCAGACCTGCTTTTAGACTTCTTGTTTACTAGTGACTTGCCATTCTGTCTTTCCCCACATGTACCAGGCACTGTCTGTTACCCCATCAGAGATGTAGAATTTACTGCCCAGCTGCACTGAGTCTCTGGAATCTGTTTTGAATCTCAGACTTCCCTGTGGTTTCAATGCCAGGGCTCTATTCTTATGAATACTTTGGATTGCAATTCATCCATCTATCCCAAAGTGGTGAAAGCAGACAGACGTATAGACACAGACCTCTAAAAAGCTTTAAAGTAAAATTTTTTCAGGAATATAGAAGATATAAGGATCAAGAAATAAAACTCAGCATTAAGTATCCTCCAGTTACCCTTTCTTCCTGCATTGCTGTTTAGATATGGGAACAAAATGGTGAACTGAGAATCTTTTGTCTGTATCTCAGCTGTTCTGCATAATATGGGATATTTCTCTTTAGCTCTCTGTATAGCTCATCTTGCACAGATGTAAATGTTTTTACTTGTATTTCTGACTGGAACATTAAACAAGCAGCGGAAGTTTTGCTCTGGCTATTTGTGATTGAATTCCCTCATTGCTGCACCCCTATCTTGAACATCTTGCCTGTAGCTTAAGAGTCAATTTTCAGAGTTTCTTTCTCTCTTCTTTAGGAATTTCCCTTCTTCAAACTTCAGCCTCTTAAAAGAGACTTTATCTCACAGTTTTCCCTATTTTTCTAATTTATATTATTATTTTTAGAGGTTCCATCCTGAATATTTGAAGCTTCTGTCCTGTGGGTATTCATGATGTCAGGCCTCTGGGAGCAAATGCAAAATTGCTTTTTACTGGAGGCGTTCTTGATGCTGTGATTTCAAAACCTCAAGCAGGATTGGTAAACTCAGCCTCCCAGTTAATGTAACACTGTGATAATTTCATGTGTGGCTCTTATCTTTTGTATGAAGGGTAAAATTTACTTCTGTCATGAGAAAATTATCCTTATTTGAAAATGTTGACTTTGTCTGTTCAGAGTGTGTGTATAATTTGTTTTAAATCCCGTGTAGGAATAAAACTGGGTTTAAGATTATTTTTTTTTTAGCATTCTCTCTTCTTTTCCATTTCTCTCATTTCAGATGTTGCAGTTGTGGACATGAGTGATATTTCCAAGCAACCATCGCTGTTCTACCACCTTGGTGTGCGTGAAAGCTTTGACATGGCCAATAATGTTATTCTGTACCATGACACTGATGCTGACACTGCTCAGTCTCTCAAAGTAAGGTTGTCACTTCACAATCTGGTTCATTTCAGAAATATCTTTAAATACCTGATCCTACAGATGCTTGTGTTTTTCTGAAACTTACATTTAATGTAATTTCTTTATAGTTACATAATTAAATCCTGCTAAGAAAAGCAACTATTAGCAAAAGCAGTAATAATAGAATAAATAAATGCTTTTTTTTTAAGAAAAGATCCATAGTGTGGTATTGATTTTGCTTCAGGTAATTAGACTTGGAATTCAGAGTGCAGGTCTGATTTTTTCCTTCTTTCCCCTCTTTTAATTAGAGTACTTGTAAGAAAAAGTTATGGCCTGTATAATAAGGACACTTGAGCAAGGACTGTATTGCACCCTACTCCTATATAAGCACTTCTGTCAGACGAAGTTAGTATTCCCTAAGTATTGCCTAGCTAAAACTACCAGAATCTCCTTTTTATTGCTGTTTGAAGATAGGAAAAGACATCCTCACCAAATCTTTTTATAGGGCTGTTGTTCATTTTTATAGTTGGATAATACATGCTATACAGTTAAGTCCTGAAATTGCTGTTCTGGATGCAAGTCATATATTGTTGATGTTTTTGCCTTTCTCAGTGCAGGTTCTCTTTATTTTACATCACATTTAGACTTTTGTCCCCTGTATCATCCATTTTCTTTCAGCCTTCACTGAGGGAAACATTGTTCATGTTTTGTTGTTTTTTCCTTATTTTGAGTTATTGCCCCTTGCTACTTCACTTTTTTTTCCCACACCATTAGTATCCAAAAATCCTTTTTGGAGTTCTCCAACCTCTCTTGATCCTGTAGGAATATTAAGTCTCCTTTTTCCTCAGAAAAGCTCTATTCTGTCGCAGCTTCTCATTCCTCTTCTCTGCTCTCAATGTCTTTGATTTTACTTTTATATGTCTATAACCTATTCTTCCTTTCTTCATGTCCACATACGCCTTCACATTCCATGTGGCCTGGAGTCCAAGAGCTCAAAGCTGGAGCCTGTCACACTCTTTGCTCAGTGAGATGATCCATACAGATACATGCTAAGGTATTACTGCCATGTCCTCCTTTCCTCCACCTGATCAGGGTGGGCAGACAAACAGCTTTTCATCCACTACTGGCAATGCACCTGACTGCCATGAAATACTTCATTTTTATTTTTCATTTACACATTTTTATCTTTCTTTATGATGTCACTCAGATGTTCTGAACCAACTTGATTCTACTAAGGCTGCGCCCAAGTCTGGGAAGCACAGGCCAGTTGTTTTCTGTTTGTGCTGCCCAATGAGGATATTGGCTTTGATTTCTGCACTTCGTGCCAAGCACATACTCAAGACCCTGTTCCATAACGGGAGTGTTGAAGAATCTCCAGGATTACATCCATCTGTAGTTGGATATTCAGACTGGTTGTTACCAGAACTTGCAAGACTTTGCACTGTCAGTTCTAACCCTTTTTTTCTGATAATGTAAAACTCAAGTCTAGGGACTGGGTAACACCAGAATGTATCTAGGTCTCTTAAGGCTAGAAAAATTAATATTTGCCTTCACCTTTCTTCTCCTAGGAACTGCCAGTGGCACTGATATCTTACTCATCTCTCAGTTGTTTGCATAACCTCCTCGGCCTAAATAGGCCCATAGCATATCTTAGATGTGATCATAAGACTTGATTTAAATTGCTGGAACCAGCTAAGAGAGATCCTCTGTATCAAATGCTTTAAGCTGGCACTGAGACAGGGTTCAGTTCTCCTCTCGTCATTGGTATCTCTTCAGCAATCGAGCCCCAGTTCAGTGTTGTATAGCATTCAAATATGCTAATACACCTTTCTAAGGAATACTTCAGAAGCAGGCAGGGACTGTTTGAGGTGTATTTCAGCAAAGAACAGCTCATGACACATTTCACCTAGTAAGTGCTGGATGGTTTCAGAAGAGTTCATCTCTCCCTGTTGAGAAAGATATTTAACTGCAGTAGATAAAGCTCTATTGGAGATACTTGCTTGGCTAGGAAGACATTAATTTTCAGATATGTAATATTTCAGATGTCTAAGCCTTCCATCACTTTTTTTATGAACTATTTTATTTGGCTTAATGAGTTTAGACTAATTAGAAAATCCATTTAGGTTTCAGTACCTTTTTGACCCTCTGATGATGTTTCTTTATTCTGACATTTATGGATAATTTAGTCAGGGATTTTTCACTTCTGTTCAGAATTGTATTAGCTTACTTGGACCTAGGTTGCTGTGCACACTCTTAAAAGTTGTGCACAGCCTGAGTGTTACAAAGGCTGTATTGATGTTACTGTTACAGTATTGATGTTACTGCTGTTACTTCTGCTGAAGAGCTGTGAAACTCTGGCAACTTGACTTTATACAGTTTATCTCTTAGGAGCCATCCTGAAATTGTCCTGAGTTCTCTTCAGTTTCACCAAAGTTCTTTCAAAACTTCAAACTGGTTCTGAGGATATAAAAGAATATATAATCTGGCTTTCAAGAGAGTCATATTTATAGAGCTAAACCTCTTAAATGCCCTCCGATATTTTTGCCTATTCTTGAGGAAATGGGTGCATGGGCATGATCATTTCTGTGAGGTGGTTGTCCAAGAGGATTTCAGGCTGTCAAATACGAAGTTGCTCAAGCAGAATAATCTCAGATTGTCAGAGCACATTTAATTATGTTGACAACCCTGATTAGAAACAAGTCTATATCTAATATTTGTAGATGGCTTACCTGGAGAACCTTTAGTTTGACCAAGCAGTGTTCATTGAAAGTGTAATTCATCACCCAAGAGAAGTGGAGGTCCCTTACAGCAACTGGAAGTCTCTGAGGTCTGGTTTAAATGCCCATTAGTTTATCATCTTCTTCATTCTTTCATTATCTCACGTTAGATTTTGAGGTGAGATGAATCAGGGTGTAGAAGGAATGAGTTGGTGTGTACCAGTCTGGGTAAGAAAGGGGCTTAGGTGTCTGAAGTATCCTCTTCCAGAGAGAAAAACCCTCCAGCTTTGAATGCTTTTGTCTCACAAATGCTCAGAGTGTGACTGTGCATATCTGAGAAACTCCAGTTACTGCAAAGTACAACTTCCTTTATTTTCTGAATACTTCTTTAAGTAGGTTTCTTCACTGAGTTGTTAATTTTTTCCTAACCTGAACTACTGAGACTATTCTTGATGTTGTTCTGCCCCTTTACTGCGAATTTACTGTGGCAGGAAATCTGGGTTATGCTGTGAAGAACACATCTCTCTCTGTGTGTGTGTCTGTATATAGATGTATAGCAGTGATTTTTATTGGAAATAATAATTCCTAGTAAAAACAAATAAACATTTCTATTATCTTTTTTTTCCCCCCACAGGATATGGTATCTCAGAAAAACACAGTAAGTATTAAATCCGCATTTATTTTAAAACACAAAATGAAGATCCTACATTTGAGGCAACTCTAATACCAAAGCTGCCAAGCATACATATTCTCTGTATGATTAAAAGCAGTTGTTTTACCTGATCTATAATTCAAACTTTTGAAAAGCTTGTTAACACTCCAAAGTAACACTAGATTTTAAAGTTACTTTTCCTTACCAATTCCTTTCTAAGTTGTAGAAAAGTGCCAGTAGATAAAAGTTTTATTTGTAGGTTGACAGATTCATATATAAACTCAGAAATTTGAAGTCTCTTTTTCCCTCTGCCACTATTACCTATTTGTGCAAATGTTGATGTTTGTGATGCCTAATGGGTTTACTTTTCTATCTCAAACAGCTTTGGCTTCTGTATGCCTATCCTCTAACTGACAAATTCACAAATTTACTAAGAAATTCTTATTTCTTAGAAAAGCTTATTTCCCTAAGTAAAAGTATTCTTACATTTAATGCAAGTAAAGCCAAACAAGTTTGAAACAAGATAAAATGTAGGAGTTATTAAGGCTTTTTGAGTATGCCACAATATCTTATATAGTTGTATATTTTGCCATAGTTCACACCATATCAGTGGTTATTTTCACTAAGTTCTCCACATTGTTATTTTGAGGACACTGAATTTACAAACCTCTTACATTTCCATTTATCCTTTCTGTTTCCTCCCATTCACCCTATACTTTTATTTTCTTTTAAGTAGTATTGTGGCGGATTAAAATAATAAAGTGGTCTTAGAGTTTGATAGTAATTTTAAAGAGAACTAGAAGAAAAAAATGTGTTAGTCACAGCGGTTTATTTTGAGCTGCTGTTTTGACTTGGCCACAGTGCTCCACATAGGCTAAAGATAGATCAGTTTTAGCACATGTAAATGAAGGCCATCCTTCCTGGCTGTCTCAGAGATCTTTGAACCTGTTTGACCTGCATGGTGAGAACTCTGTGGCTCTCTGAAGGGGGACTCAGGATGTGGCAGATTTGCTTGTGAATGTTTCTATTCACCAGCTGGTGGATGACCAAGATTTCAGAAGCATGTATTCTCCCTTCCAGAGCAAGAGGGAGAATTGTGAATGAGCCATTTTGGTGGTAATACCAGAAATGGAGTAAAGGACAAAGGGGAGGGTGGCAGACTCAACCTAATGCAATCAGTTTAGCAGCCTATAGTCTTTTCTTTTGGCAGATTCTTTCTCCAGAAAGGGAGCTATTTCTCTTCACACTGAAGAGAAGAAAAGATTGAATCACAGAATATGCTGAGTTGGAAGGGACTCACCAGAATCATTGAGTCCAGCTCCTCACAGGACATCCCTAAGTCACACCATGTGCTGAGAAATTGTCCAAACACTTCTGGGACTCCATTAGGCTGTTGCAGTGCCCAACCACCCTGGGTGGATGAAAAACCTTTTCCTGATATCCAACCTAAACTTCTCCTGATTCAGCTTCATACCTTTGCTTCTAGTGACATGGTTTCTGTGGTAGGGTCTAGTACTGGACCTGTAAACACCTTGTGGCTAGTAGAAGGTCAAGGAGACATCCCTAAGCTAGGATCCTGATTTCTCCTTTAAAAAATAGGGATTGTCTAACCCACTTTCTTCAAGTGCTTAGATTAACAAAAAAAAAAGTGAGTAAAATACAGTGAAGGTAAAAAATAAATGACTTTAAATACCAAGTATGGATTCTCAGATCCACACTTGAAGTTGTTCATACCTTCTTTTATTAGATAAATGTGCTCCCATATTTCATTCTTTTATCAGTATTTTTTATTCAGAAATTAGAGCAAACTCATGAGCAAGCTAAATAATTCATAGGATAAAATTATGTTTTTTAAAGTCGAAGTTGACTTCAAATAGACAATTGCCTTCCCCTCCTTTCAAATCCAGTGTGTTGTGATGAGAAGTTTGCAATTTACCACTGATCCAATATGGTGCCACTGCTTCATTGCTTGGTTAAATATTTTACAACTGTATGGGCAATATCCTGTTTGAAAAGAATTGCTGATCAGGGTTGCTGTCCTTGTTAAGTAGGTACATAATTGGCATGAATTTATTGTGTCCCGTCAAATATATAGTTAGATAAGCATTTCAGTTTAATTGTTGGATATTAGATGCAACAGTTAATTTCCCTGTAGTAGAGCTTTGTGTTTTCCTTTCACTTGTCCTGAGTGAAAAATGTGAGTATGCCACTGCCATAACTGTGGAATAGCAGAACTTAAATACACTTTTTATCAGGGGCTGGAGGCATGGTGGAAAGAGGATAGATATCTCCTAAGCCTTCCTCCAGCCCAGTGGTGGCCACAGGAATATCATTGCAGGAGAAGTCCTCTCCATGTTTTACATCTGCAGAGTAGGTAAGGAAAGGGGAAGTCAGACTGTTGCCAGGCACAGCACACCTTTGTTCTAGCAGCAAGAGTGAAACTTTCTGGGCTGGCTGCTGTAGCTCTGAGCTTTCCTTGCCCTCACCTTTCCTATTTATCCTACAAATCTCACATCATCTACAAAAGTGCTGAAAAATTGAAGCATAGAACAGGTATGGAGCCATGCTGAAGTTGCAGAGAAGGTGAATGTCTAGAGTGTCATTGGGGTGATTTGCTTTGTCTATCACAAGAAAACTTTGTGGAGAATGGATATTTTCCTTGTAGAGAAAACATTATTCTAATTCAGCATTGAGGAGGAGGCAAGAGCAAGGAAACTGGACATGAAGCTGAAAACAATGCAGAGTAGAAAGTCAGCAATTCAATTGAGAGTTGGCCTGAGTATAGCTGATCTAACAGTGAAAATTATACAGCAGCAAGCTGCAGTGGTGTGAGCCTGAGAAATTTAATAGCTTACTGTCTGAAAAAAGAGTATGAGTAGGAGAACTTCCTTCCTTCCACCATCCAGGAATGCAGTTTTCACAGATAAGATGAAGGAATGTGATTCAGTTCTACTTATTTCCCCTAAAAAGGAGTTAAAATTCTGTACTGATAATTTATTGCATACTTGGATGTGAAAGGAAAGAATTATTGGCCATGGGAGTTCAGTTCCCAAGGAAGAATTGTCCTGGCATGAAATTCAAGACGAAGATTCTGTGTCCCATCAGTTAAATTTCCTTCTGTAGAGTTCCTCTGAGCTTTAAGGACACTTCTGTTAAGTTTAACAGATATTGCACAGCTTCCTAGTTTCTGTCAAAATTCTTATCAGTAAAATAAATGGCAAATATGCAGTCCTGCAGAACAGGTGCCATTATGGAAAAATGGACTGAAGGGCAGAGAAAAGAAAATTACCTATGGAAAATGCTCGTGCTTTGGAGTTTCTTTAGATGTCAAATGAACATCAGTTTACTGGATAAATGAAATTTCAAGGATTTTCAAAAGCAAAATATGCATAAAGAAATAATCTTTTCCCAAACCAATGTAATAGACAAAATTCATTGGGAAGTTTTTCTATTTTGATTCAAATTTTTTTTCCCCATCCTTGATATTTTTTTAAACGAAGGAAATGTCATCTGCTGCTAAGGATCTTAAGAAATTACGGATTAAAAAAAGTTAAAGATTGAGTGAAGAAAAGAGTAAACAAGGGGCTTTAGAAAACTGCTGGAGTCAGGAAGCAAAATGTGCAGTCCTTTGGGCAATAGCTCCAGAATTGGTTGCACATAGTTTGAGATGCACACTTTGATCCATTCAATTTATTTGAATGAGGCATTGAAAATAAAAACTAGAATTTTCCACTGCGGAAAAATTATTATACCAAGTTCAGAACATAAGGGGAAAGACTAGTTAGTGGTTCTTTAGTTTATAATGTGCCTGAAGAAATTTTAATAACCCTGTTAATTGCATTCAGGGAAGGTATTTAAAGAAAAGTAGACTGGCTATTAAACCAGAAGGTTTATTATCATTGTATACTTAGGCCTGTGGGCCTGATGAAGTATTTTTAGAGATTTAAATGGTTATTTTTCATGAAATCCTGTAGCAGCTCTTATAGTAAGCAATGAATAATGTCTGGGCCATGGAGGAGTCATTAGCAAAAGTTCTCCTTGATCTAAAGGGAACTGGATTGCAATTTATCCTTGCCACAAGGAATTTTTATGTTGAAAAATCGTTTTTTTATTGTAATTGGCAGAAAGTTTCTTCAGAGGTTTCAGTAGCTGTATAAATTAGACTGTATATACTGTTTCAAGGCAATGAACATTTAAGAAAACTAAATAGAAAGATGTTGGCACTTGGACTCTTATACTCCAATTAAGTAGCCCCAGTGGATTGAAATGAGAGCCAAGACTCTGAAGTATGATTACATTATATGAACTTAATAATCCAAAGAAGAATTATTGCAGAGTAACTTTCTATTTTTTATTTTCTGATTATTTTTACAATGTATAAAAGTTTAAATGATACGGTCTTTTAATGATATATTTTTTAAAAGGCCTGAGGTAGCAGAAGTGTTAATAGAGATTGTAAAAGGGCAGATGATGAAAGAGCAGGAGCACCTTGAATTCAGTAATTTTTCTTTTTGGGTGGAAAATAGTACAAAGGCAATGGGTAACCAAGTAAATGCTGCTTTTAATAATGAAATAAACCACTGTCATTTTAGATAGTGAAAACTAAGGCTTTTAAAATTTTTGTGTGAAAATTAGTTTTTATGGAAATGTCACCATCTCAAGCAATATGTAGTGATTGGATTATAGTTAACTAATCAGAAAATTAATCTGGCAGGTTCATAAAAATAAGACCTGGAAACATCTTAATGATGACACAAGGAGATGTATAGACATATAAATCACATAAATAAGAGAAATCCAAAAGATAAGATAGATAAGAGAAATGCCAAAGTATTGAACTGTTTTCTTTGCCTTGTAAATATAGTCTTGCTGTAAATATCTATATTATTTTCTGTTGTTTCTTTCTTTAATTATTTCTTTATTCATGTCTCGTGTGTCGTTTTGATTCTTATGGTGTTTTGTGGTGGTGTTTTCCTCTGTTGTTTTATTTCAATTTGGAGTAGGTTGCCAACCTCAAAGCTTTTCTTCGTGTTCAAGTACCTCCTGAATACCACAGTGGTAATCTAATAGGCAAAGTATGTATCACTTTAAATCTGCTTTCTGTTGAATAGATATGCTGTTCTTCTGCTGTGTTTCTACACATGTAAAAATTAATACGGATGATTTAAGAATAGTGCTTGGCAGAGTCTTTCCTTCGAGGTGATTGGAGTACTTGCTCCTTGCAAGCTTGATCTCGGAAATTTAAAGTATTTATCTTATGATAATTTCTCTTCACAGTCTTTACATAAAAATACTGCTTTTATTCAACTTTAGAAGAGGAAGTATTATTTTGAAGTTTATAGTATCTTAGTCACTGTAGTGGGTTGACCCTGGCTGGATGCCAGGCACCCATCAGAGCCACTCTCTCACTCCTCTCTGCAGCCAGACAGCAGAGAAAAAATATAAGAAAGGGTTCATGAGTTACAGACTGGGAGATATCACTCAGCAAATATCGTTATGGGCAAGTCAGTCTTGAATTAGAGATGTTAATTGAATTTATTAGTAACAAAATCAGAGTAGGATAATAAGTAAAATAAGACTTTAAAAAACACCTTACCCCCACCCCTCTCTCCTTCCAAGCTCCACTTCCTATCCCAGCAATGCAGGGAGACAGGGAATGGGGTTATGGTCAGTTATCACAGGTTGTTTCTCCCACTGCTCAGCGAGAAGGGTCATTTCCCTGCTCCAGTGTGGGATCCCTCCCACGGGAGACAGTCCTCCATGAGCTTCACAAATCTGAGTCCATCCCTCAAGCTGCAGTTCTCCACAAACTGCTGCAACATGGGTCGTTCTTCCATGGGGTGCAGTCCTTCAGGCACAGCCTGCTCCAGCGTGAGTCCCTCATGAGGTCACAAGTCCTACCAGGAAACCTCCTCCAGTCTGGACTCCTCTATGGGTCTGCAAATCCCTGCCAGGAGCCCACACCAGCATAGGATTCAAATGGAGTCACAGCCTTCTCTCAGGCATCCACCTGCTGTGGTGTGGGGCTTCTCCATGGGCTGCAGGTGGATCTCTGCATCCCTGTGCCCTCCATGGGCTGTGGGTGGATCCCTGCGTCCCTCGTGGATCCCCATGGGCTGTGGGTGGATCCCCGCATCCCCCGTGGATCCCCATGGGCTGTGGGTGGATCCCTGCATCCCCCGTGGACCCCCATGGGCTGTGGGTGGATCCCTGCATCCCCCGTGGATCCCCATGGGCTGTGGGTGGATCCCTGCATCCCCCGTGGATCCCCATGGGCTGCAGGGGCACAGCTGCTCCACCATGGTCTTTCCTACAGCCTGCAGAAGAATCTCAGCTCCTGCATCTGGGCACCTCCTGCCCCTCCTGCCCTGACCTTCGTGTCTGCAGCATTGTTCCTCTCATGCAGTCTCACTCCACTCTTCTGTGACTGCAGTTACATCTGTGCAATAACTTTCTTTCCTTCTTCTTCTTAAATCTGTTATCACAGAGGAGTTACCATCATTTCTAATTGGCCCATCCCTGGCCAGCAGCACATTTGTCTTGGAGCTGGCTGGCATTGGCTCTGCTGGACATGGAGGAAATTTCCATCAGCTTCTCACAGAAGCCACTCTTGTAGCCCCCAAGGCCCTTCCACTACCAAAACCTGGCCGTGCAAATCCAATACATGCCTATATGGCAAGATGGATAGGAATGTGATGTCGCAGAAAACAACAGTGAAAACACGAATACTTAAGACAACAGTGAGTTAAACTCCCTGAACTCTCAGGAGTTTGTGATGTCTTGCAGTGAATGCAGTTCCTTTTCTATCACTTTCTGTATTTTCCTTCTAACTGCTTAGTGAGATGGGGTAAGCATTCCTGATACTTGAGCCAGTGGCAAAATTAATAGCATGGCTCAAGTAAAATAATTGTGCTATTAGCTAGGTAGACATAATTCCCTTCCTGCAGAGATTTTTACTCAACATTATTTATTTGGAAAAAAACCTACCTTTAATTCGAGTGTTGCACCAGAATAACTTTAGCAGTACAATTAAAAAAAATATTTATATTAAGATCAACAGTTTAACAGCATTAAAAAAATACTTGGAAAATATTTTAAGACAAAAACCACTTTACGTTTGGCCTGGCTTGCCTAGAGCCTCTGTGGGCCTCACCCTTTCTGCCTCTCAGCAAAGGTGTGGCTTTCTGCTTAATTCCTTTAACTGTTTCACCTGAAGAACAGGTGCCTCTCTCAACTTATTTGCATTTATTTACTGGGGTTTTATTTCATGTTTTTAAATTTGTGGCTTTTTGTGGTAGATTTTTAAATGTTGTGATTAAATACAAAAGTTTCAGTGCTGGTGTAAGTTATATGCTGGAAGATGAGCTATTCAGAGTTCTGGGGGTTTTTTCAGTCTGTTTGACTGCAATTTTTAACTTAAAATTTCCCAAAATCAGACAATTAAATTAACCTAGCTTCTAATCCTGAAATTAACCGACTTATCCTATGGCCTTCATAAGCTATGAAGCTAAAATTCTATTGCAATTAAATAAGTAATAGTTTATAGATTTTGTATGTGTGTGTATATGTATGCAGGGTTGCTATATGCATTACTTTACATATACCTAAGTCATTTATTCATTGTCTTTAAGAAGCAATAGTTGGTGTATGACAAGACAGTAATTTTCAAAATTATTAGCTTTTGGTATCATAGACCAACATCCTGAACAGAAGATCAGAAGAAGCAAGGGTGATATTTTCAGCCTTCTCTAATCCTTGTTAGCATAATAAAAGTAGATGGACTGGTTTTTTACATAATGAAGATAGGAAAGACTCTCTTAGGCCACGCAGTCTATATGAAAGGGTTCTATAATTTATTACATGCAAATATTGGACAGAAGAAGTTGGACGACAGGAGAATTTAATAGATTTCACTATGCAAAAGGAGACAAGAAATCTAAGTCAAAGAGATGATATGTTGGCTGGATAGCAATACAATGTCTGAGGATAAGATTAATACAGTGTTTCATATGTGTAATTCATTTTTTTTCTGAAAATTTCGTTGCTTCTTCAATAGGTAACTGAAGCTCTTTGCATCTCAAGATAGATCACCCTTTCAAATTGGATGGGCTTTTTCCATTGCAGGAAGAGATAATCTGCTGTTATAGGTTTGAGAATAGAGTTTATAGACAGGCAGCTTTTGTGTTGCAGTGAACTTACTGTTTATTTCAATAAACCAGAGAAAAAACTGTGCTACCATATTGATAGCTTGGTTTGCAGTTTTTCTGAGTTTTTTGAGAAGTAAAGAATTAAAGAAATAAAGATTTAAAGATTTTTATATTTAAAGGTTTAAACTAAAGTAAGATTTAAAGAAGTAAAATAAAGTAAAGAAGTAAAGTTTTGTTGAGAAGTAAAGATAACAATCCAGCAGATAATTATATTATTACAACAGGGATAAGGAATATGACTTGATCTTTGTTAGAAATAATTTAAAATTCTTAATCCTCATTCAGATCAGCAACAGGATGTACTGGCACAGGTTTTCTTGTCTGTAATTTTAGTAACTGCATGCCGTCCCCTACATATTTAACTTCCTGTGAACAATCTGTTTCTCCTGTCTAGTTTACTAATACATTCAAAAATGTGCCATCTTCATATCCATTCTTTTCATCATCTCAGCATTTTCCCATTGTTCAAGGTGACTATAAATGGCTATGGCTTTTCTACATGCTAAGATGATATGAAAAAAATGACAGGTGTGATTTTGGTGTATATGTTCAGTGCCATGATATCTCCAACATAGTGGTAGTTGATCATGGCAGATGGATCATGCTGACCTATGCCTCAGTGCTCCCATCTAGTTACTCTCAAATATGAAGTTCACTTTCCTTTTAAACAGCAGAGAATTGTCATAGCTCAGATGGGATTTACAGGTGCTTCTCCCATCTGTGAAAACCTTCACAGTGGTCTGATTTCTGGGGTCTTGTTCAGGGGCTGAAAGCCCTGAACTTGCTGGTTTTGGGCTCTGAAGGGCATTTCTTGTGTCCTCAACCATTTCAGCACCTTGATTGTATTTACACATTTTATGTGGCATAGTAAGTCTTTTTCGGTTTTACTTCTAGAATTTTATGTTACAAGTCCTACATCTATTACAAAACATTTCAAAGTTTTGGGGTTTGGTTGGTTAGGTTTTTAATGGTAGGATGCAGCAGATGTTTTTTAGGCTCCCCTGGATTAAATATCTCTATAAAGTCCTTCCAGGGTCTGTGTTTCTGTATTTCTCTCATTGTGGGGAGCTCTGCATCATATCTTTCCTAGCACAGCATGAGCTTAGAGGGTGCAAGTACATCTCTGAAGCCAAAAATTTGGGAACAGAACATTAGCTGGTAACTGTCAGACCCTACTAGGGTCCATGCATTACATCAAAAGGAAAAATTGAATAGTTTGGTTGTATTGTCACTTAACAGACCTCGACCCTTATTCATCAGCTTTGTTAATATTGGTAACTTTTCCACACAAATTTCCTTGAATTTAGTGCTTGCAAATCTTGTGTTAAACAGTGCACTAAAACTTCTGCACACCAGAACTACTCTGTTTTTTCTGTCAGCAAAAATTTCTTTGTATACACAAGTATATTTCAATTTTCATTTGTTTTCTAAACTCTGCCTGTTTTTATTTTAGGCTTCAAGTGGCAATTACTATTTTATTCCATATATTGTCACACCTTGTGCTGACTACTTTTGCTGTGAAAGTGATGCCCAGCGAAGAGCCTCTGAATACATGCAGCCCAGCTGGGACAATATCCTGGGGCCATTTTGTGTCCCACTGGTGGACAAGTTTCTCAGCCTTCTCAAGGATGTCCATGTTACATCATGGTAATGTTGCAACACATACAGTTCCAGAACTTTGATTGTCTCTTTTTGATATTATGAAAAAAGGGGATGTGGAATTTCTAGTAGCATTGATTTGTCTTTTTTTTTTTTCCCCTGCACTTAATAAGGTGTTGAAAGAAGCTGCCAGTTTTACTGCTTTTTGTATTCCTGGCCTGCAGCTGTTGCAGTTAACTAACCATTTTATTCTAGAATTTGCTTTATAGTTACATTCCAGAAAGCAAGGGCAGTCTATGGGTAAGATAAAGTGCTTAAGTTTAAATTACAGTGCATAAGGTCATAATAGGAGCTAAGCTCAGAGTTTCTTTATAGAGTTCAAAGCCAAAAACTGTCCTTTTCTGTCATCAGATAAAATATATAGATATTTAATGGAAGCCCATGGTATCAATGGGCATTCAGTTGTGATTTTCATTATTTGTTTTAATTTTTAAATACTAACTCCCTGGTATCACTTAATAAACGTGATACTGCTTAGCCATTTCTACAAGGGACTGTTTGAGTTTTGAGAAGTGGGACTGGAAAAGGAGGTCTTTCTTTCTCAGTTACTCACCATGTATTCTGTACATGTTTTGTATACATTTCTGGAAAACACTCAGACTGAGTTTCTGGTTTTTAATTTTACTAATGTCTGAAGCATGAGGTATCACCGAGAGCCCTCATATATCTTTTTTTCCCCGTTGCCATCCCACCCAAGTAAAGGCTTGCCTAAAAAGCTACTTTTCTTTTGTGGTCCCATCCTTGCAATGGGAAGAATTGCAATTCCAGAATCATCCCATCCCATGGATGGCCCTCCTGTGACATCCTACCCTGAAGGGGAAGGGAGCACCCAAGATTCCTGGATGCTTGTGGTTGAAAGGAGTGACAAAAGTCAGAGGGTCTGCAAAAGTTTGCAAAGTTTTATTAGCAAGCTACACACTTGGCATGGAAATTGGTGTTTTAGTCCCTGACCTCCTAGAGTAAGTCACAGCAGAAGGTTTTGCATAAAGGGCGTAGTGTGAAAGGGAAGAGAGAAAGAGAGATAAATTAAAGAGGGGCAGAGAGGAGGAAAGAAAGAAAGGGAGATCATTCATCCTGGCTCCAGTGTCAGTGCAGCTGGGGTTTCCATGCTCATGGGATGCATATGCAGGGCAAGCACCCTGGAATTTTTGGGGGTACCATTTTTATAGATAGATTTACCTCCACTCTGGAGATCAGTTTCTCACTGTGTATGCAAAGTAGTTACATGCAATTCTGTTCTTGTAGATCTTTTGGGAAATGAATTTGAGGTCTTTGGGGGTTTTTGGGGAGGTCTTGATCCCGCCTTCCAGTCCATGCCCCTTTCTCGGCCTCATTTCTGTGCTTGCACTGTGTGAGGCTGTGCTTTCCAGTAATGCTTACCGTGGCCTTGCTGCTTTGATTATTATGTGTATGAGACAGAGAACTTAATTTTCTTTGCTATGTGTAGGGCTTACTCTCAGCAAAGTTTAATACTTTGAAAGACTCATTTGTAAACAAGAAAGGGATTGTATGCACTGCAGTATCTGTCAGGTGACACCGGCTAAGTTCCAAACTCCAAAGAGACTCCATAACCTGCTCCAGGATAAATTTACCCCTAAGCAGCTGGTTCAGGCCATTCATACTTGTCATGCTGGCAATATATATCTTATTTTTCAATTTACAAAAGCGCTGATGTTGGATTGTGCACTGATATTAGAGTAAATAGGATGCACTTACTGAAGGCTTTTACAGAGATCCTGCCCACATTATGTCTTATGTTCATCAGAGAGATTGCAACTAAATCAGCTTTTCTTGCCTTATTTTTGTTTTAGTTTCTGTATTTGAAAGTCTCCTTCCAATTTTCGTGATAAAATAATATACCTCCCCTTTACATCACACTGTGTTTCTTCTCTGTGTCACTTTATTATCCCAGATGCTGCCTTCTTTATGATACAAAGTACCACATCTGGCAGGGTCAGTCATGGGGTGAAAAAGTGCTCCAGTTTTCCTGTGTTGGTAAAATTGCCTCACAATCCTCACTATAAGCATGTTGATACATACCCCTACAGTCTGAGGTGGGGCAAGGTGTAATGTTTGTACTTATTTATTGAAAAATACGGAAACATTTGATGTAAATGTCACTTTGAGGAAATAATACTTTTTATTAGAAGTTATGCTTTTTATTAGAAGCATAGCCATGTTTCTTAAGAAGTGTCTAACAGTCTTCTTCCCCTGTGTCTAACTTTTATTTCTTTAGTGCCTATTATAAGGAAACACTGCTAAATGACATTAGAAAAGCTAGAGAGAAGTACCAAGGAGATGAGCTGGCTAAGGAGCTGGCCAGGATTAAGCTTCGTATGGATAATACTGAAGTGCTGACCTCTGACATTGTCATAAACCTGCTTCTCTCTTACAGAGATATTCAGGTATGTGCTTGAAGACTAAGGTGAATTGTTTTACCATGCAATTTTGGCTCTTGTTTGTTCTCCTGTGCTTCATTGTTTGTTAAGCAGTGATTCAAACCTGACACTAAATGGGAACAATTGTTATATTGTTTAAGTTTGGCTTGTCTGTTGGGCAGTTTAAAGGGATAGAGACTCTCTATTTACTTTGCCTGTGAACAAAAGACCAAGATTAGGTGACTTCCTGAGGTCTCTCCCTTTGGTTTTAATAATTTTTAACTTCCTTAAAAAGAAAAAAAGCAAAAATCCCTCCTGAATCTAGATGCTTGCCTTGCCTCCTCTCCCCTAGCTTTACTCCCTCCCCCCATAAAGTTAAATATATTTAGAAATGAAGAAAATGCATTTGTTGTCACCATTGTGACATTGCCCAAATTGAGAGCTATAATTCAAAGAAACATTAATTTGCTTTTAAAATATAGCTGTACCTTTTTTTCCTTGTTTTAATTTTTTAGAATAAGTTCTGCTTTTGGTTAAACAGTCTCTGTGCTGTCTTTCCAAATTGATAGTCTGTGTGTTTAACATCCATTTTCAAATATAATTTCAACCCTTCTACAGAATATTTTCCCATCAGGAGCTAAGTTGGTTATTTCTTGCACATGAATTGTCAGAGCAATGGGTGACCACATCATCCATTGCCAGACTTTCCATTCTGAAATGCATGTCTTCCTTCAGTACTTTATCCAGCTTCATTTACATTGGCTCTGGTGATCATGAAAGGTCTCCCTTGAGAAATGTACTCATCTCAAAACATGTTTTGAGCAAAAAGATTAAGTAACACAAGGCCCTTTGAAATGTCAGTAGACTGGCTTCTTCAGTATTATAGATGGGGGTTACCCCTGAGAAACCAAAATGAGTGCACATGTGGCTGATGTACTTCAGAGACAGCTGTGGTCGAGTTCATGGTGACCTGGAGAGGTGTCATTGATCAGAGGATCTTAATAGAGCCTGTAAAAGCCAGACTGGTCATCTCTTCTTCTGGTGCTGGGAGTGTAATTGATAAACTGGCTACAGGGATTCAGTAGTTTGGGCAGATTGGTGAGGAAGAGGCAAGCACTGATGGATGGATAAAATCCCTGTGTATTGCTGCACAGCCTTTCTCTGACTCTTAGGAACAGTCACCTGAGAAGCTGTCTAGTGATCATGATACATTTTAGCTTAGTGATGCTTTCCTCCTTTCACTTTATTCTACTTCAATCCTTTTTATTTTCTTTTAAATTTCATACCAGGACTATGATGCTATGGTGAAGCTGGTAGAAACACTAGAAATGCTTCCTACCTGTGATCTGGCTGATCAACACAACATTAAGTTTCACTATGCTTTTGCCTTGAATCGGTAAGGATGATTGATTGAAGTTGTTTCATTGTATTGATGTTCCATATGAGCTGATATATAAATTGATAGTGCAGATAATATCAAATTCCCCTCCCTTTCTGCACACTGATATTCATCACAGTCATCCCTCCTTAATCCCATACCTACTGTGCATCAGGACATTTTGTAATTTTTGAAATTGTTGTTTTCCAACAACCACTATTTTGGCAACAACCAGGAGTGAGTGGATCGGTTCCAAAGACCACCTGACTAACTGCAAGAGACTCCAGTGATACCAAGGGGTTCTTGGTCAGTCTGAGATTGTTTAATCTGAGTCACTGATTATTCTGAATGTCTTCAAAAGTTGAGTGTGATAGAGTTATGAGTGATTTATTAAAGTAATAGGTAACAAGCACTGCTTGATCCATAAATACACATTCATAATAGTTTCCTTGAAAGGCTGGATTGGCATCAAGACCTGCAGGCACATCATTACTTTAGGAAACACTGAAATATTATTGAACTCTTCTACTTAGGTACAGATTTTTGTAGTACCTATGTATAATAATTACTCAGTTTCTAATGAATTTGCATTAAGATTGTCAGAGAAAATAGATCTTATGCAAATGAAATCACATGTAATAAAAAAAATAACTGGCTAGATGCAGTCCACATACTATAAAAGATTGTGACCTACAAACTAACTGAACATTAGCATTGGACAACATCAGGATGGCATAAATCAAAGAGATTAAGAACTTAATAATAGATCTGGAAATGCAGTTCCTATGGCATTTTCAGGAAAATGATAATAAATCTGGTCCTATCTGACAATTTTGTCAAACACAAGAGTAAGCATTAAACGACTGCTTAGAAAAATACTGCGTATGGATTTAGCCGAATTTTTCAGAACTTAAAAAAAAATATTTCAGGAATCTGACTCAAAATGTTTAAATTTGCCAATCAAAATAATGCTAGAATCATGCCTTGTCCTCAGCTAATGTCTTCATATCATCAGGTTTTAGAACTTTTTCATATAGATGTGCATAACGAAATTGGCAAGCTCCTTTACTGACTTGGTCTTTGTATTTTGAGCAGCATGTGAAATCCGTGCCATTAAATCCTCTGTTTTGACAATGCCAATAGCACCCTGGTAAGACAAGATAAAATTAATTGCTCATGAACTTGTCTTCCCTGTCAACAGCTTTCATTAAATTGATTATTAGCCCAAACCAGCATGACTCTCCTTGTTTTCTTCTGGGAACAATTTAAACATTTCTATCGAAAAGGCTTTTCAGAAATAAATGACTGGTTTTTCATTGGTAAGAATGCAGAATTTAGTTTCTATAGATGTTTTTGCCTTCTTCAGACAAAATGATGGACAAAACTCAAAAGCTAAGACTTAAACATTTTTTGAGCAAGTCCACTTAGCTCAAAATGACCCCTAAAATGTTACATTTAGCATCTTAGTTCCATGAAATTTTTGAATCCCTAATTTTGTCTGTATTAAAACCAAATTGTTTTTAGTGATTACTATCAGAATCTATCTTTAAAAATAAAGAATTGTATTTTCAGTTCATATTCTATTAATTTCAACATACAGAACAGTATTAATGTTGCTCAGTACAGCTGATTGAGCCCATCAGGAAAAGACTATGTGATATGCAGAACAGAATCAACAGCTGTCAGAATATCTGACCCTGCAGAATGTTAATGTGTCCTTAATTTCATAAAAAACTATACTAAAACTGTGATCCAGAGGGAGTAATTAGTTTATTTCCTCTTGGACTCTGTGACTGGTTTCTCTTGGCCATTAGTGTCACTTGTGCTGTCAGGTCAGAATTATTCTGTGCACAGAGCCAGTGCTGTGGCAGGAAGGGCTGCAGGGCTGTTTCTGGGCACCTCAGGGCTCTGCTGCTTCAGCAGGTGGGCACAAGCCCAGTCTGAAGCACAGCTCTGTCTAGGTCCAGGTTAACAAGCTAGGCAAGGGACAGGAATGTTTTAGATTCTGCACCATTCCAGCCTGGCTTCATGTCCTCTGCCTGAGAGCCAGCCTGGCTCTGACCTGCCTTGGCTCATAAGCAAAGGCAGCCTGGGGCTCACTGATGGGTGCTGTGCAGACAGGTACTAAGGCACTTAGTGGCATGTAGGGCAGACAGACACTGTCATGCTGATTTCTGGAGCCCTGATTCATATGGCAGGTGCCATTCAAGCACAACCCCTCTCCTAGATTGCTGTCTTCTTCTCTGGTTGCCATTTCAGAGCAGAAGTGAGAGCATCCTGGATTTGTCATCTCTCATGTCTATTATCAGAGGCTAGCAATGCATGTTTGCAATGACAGGCTTGTGCTTGTTTCCAAGCCTGGGCAATCTGAATACATCACTGTCCCAGATGCTTGTTTAGAAGTCCTAGGGAGGAAAGGGCTATTGCTTTTCCAGTGTCTTAGGCTAAGTAATTTGGATGTACCATAGGAACAGAGCAGAGAGTGCTCTCTTCTGTGCTCATTGGTTTAAGACATTGTTCCTCGTTGCCTCCTAGCTGAGATGTAAGTCTAATTATATCTTAATTTAGACATCTTTAGGTATAAGTTCAGTCCAAATGTGCAACATGAGTGTTTTCAATATTTGTATTCACAGCTGTGGTATGAAGTAAGATGCTGTGCAATTGAGGGCTGGGTGTCCCAGATGTGGATGGATGTTTGTTTCAGTCCATGGGTACACCTTGCCTGGGAGGCAAGCACTGTGTAAAAACAATTTTCTAATTGGTCTTGTTTACCAGGGCTGGAGTTATAATGTCCTGAAAGCTTGTGAAGAGGCCCAAGGGTATGCCAAATTCAAAATGTTCAAAACAGAGTAGACTTTAAAACCAGGCCCAGTCCTGGCATGAGGCCAGGACTATGAAAATGTTAGTCTCTTTCCAGGGCACTTCCATCTTCCTTTATATTAAAGATGAGGACAGCTGCAGTCACTATTATTTAACTCAGCATGCTGTGTTTTAGCAAGCAACATATTCCAGTACCATAATAAAAGAAGGCAATTAACAAGTGAAGGGTGTAATAGGGTGCAAGTAGAAAATCACTAGTAATTGTGAATAATAGTAGCCACAGAAAATTGTTCCCATTGATAAGCACTGGGGTATTTAAAATGTTCTGTTCTGTGATTACTCAAATTTAGTAAAAAAACATGTTGTAGGCCACCTCATTTTATATGCCTGGCTTTCATGAAGCCAGGAGGCTTCAAATGATGAGGGGAAAAAGCTCGTTTTTTTCTTTGTCATATCTGTCTGGAGGCCTGCAAATTTAATTCTTGGCAAAGCCTAATTTAGGGTCGTGTTTTCCTCATTCACTGTCTCAAATATTGAAGACTCTACAAGCAAATTACATCCTCAGTGAAATGTATCTTAACTCAAAAATTAGTTTCTGGTTTTAAGTGAGAATAAAAGTGTACTAACTTTAATTAAAATGAGTTCTCATGTTTCTTAATAATCAAGAGTTTTTTAAAATGTTTTTGCTGTAGTACAGTTAGTAGTAGTTCAGATCATCTGCGATGGAGTTATTAAGACATGAAATTAAAAGGAAACCAAATGTGGATTCCCTTGAGAAAATACTTTCCATTAATACAAGAGTTTTTTGTCATATATAGTCTTCTCCATTTATCTAGATGGAAACAAACTATACAGAGGAAGATATGAACAAAGAGCTGAGAAAAAAAAGATTGCACCCCCTGTTACCTACAGAGCTCTTCCTGTTAACCTTGCCGGGCAAAGACCTGGTTCACTGAGTGTAGTTCTGGCTCTGTAACCATGCCAATTCTTTAAAGCTGGTAAAACCAGGCTGTTAAGCTGGAAGGTGTTTTTTTGTTTAGGAATATTTAAAACTAGGCCTCCTTATAATGACTGGAGTGTAGAGAAGGATTTGCCATCAAGGGATGGATTTGATGAGTAAGAAAGGAGCAATGATATCAAAGGGAAAGGAAAAAAAACCTCTTTTTTTATTCCAGGTGAGATGCTGTGATAAGAGTTTGTTGCCCTACAGATTAATTCAGAGAGGTAAAGGAGGAGTGGAGAGTTGGATAAGACAGGGAGACAGATGAAAGAGGCTTCTGTCTGGGATTCACTCTCAGGGAAGTGAGAAGACTGCTTCTGTGATTGAAGAAGCATGGTAGGGTCGGCAGACAGATAAATCATGTGGCAAAACTGCAGTGAGCAAGCTAGCAAATTGGCAAGTGAATCAGCCAGCAGTTTCTGGAGGATACAAGCTGTCAGGCAGAACTAAACTGGCAGCAGAACACTGGCACTAATTTCAAGGAGGTGATTAGAGGCTATAAAGGTTCCCTGCAGGACAACTTTTGTTTTAAGAAAAAGAATTTCTATGTAGCCATTTCTGTCTGAAAAACCTTAGTTTATTGAAGATTTCTTCATACAGAAATGATTCCATGTCATTGATCATTCCTTTAATTTGAATTTTTTCCCTAATCCTAATAGTTTAGTTTCCTTTTGAAATAAAGCTTAAAATTGTACACAGTACTGAAGATTAATGTACTGGGTATTTGTAAAGGACATAATGATTTTTGAGTTTAGTTTTTATTTCTTATTCATTTCCTTTTAATTCCTAGCATCATGCTTTGGGAGACTTGGCAGTGTTATATTGAGCACTAGGATATTTTCATAATTGCCCTAGTTTTTGGAAGTAAATCGCAGATCTCTTTCTTAACTGGCAGCATCTTCTGCTGCTGTCGTGTTCAGATAATGTAGATTGATTTTCTCTGTTTGGTTTCTCTGCAAGTTTTCACCAGGTAAGGTTTGCAGTAAGAGGATTAAAATGTACTAACAAAGAAACCAGTAAAGAAACAAAAATAGCTTTATGAAACGCTTTCCAAGGCCTGTGGGTTTTTTAAAATACAGTTTCTAAATAAATTGTAGTTGTATTCTTTTTTTTTTTTTTACCTCACAGATCATTAAAACTGTATTTTGAAATAATTTTCAGATTATGAGTATTGGTTCTAAAAACTGTACCCCCTAAATGCAGAAAAAGTATGAAGAGTAGCTCATATTTTCACTGGGTGTGTATGCAAGCTTCTTTAAGTTAGGACATATTTTCTCCCAGATGTGGAGAGTTTAACAGATCGTGTATTGAAGAGCACCATGGAAAAATGGCTATTTCAAAATTCTATTTCATTCTTAAAATTGACTTGTTTGTGTGATAACATGAGGGACATTTGTATTTCAGTCCAAGGTGGCCTATAACCATCAAGGAGCAGTAAAATGACCTGGTAGGGGCCTTTCTATAGCAGCCTATTGGGATTCTGCTTTGGTTTATAAAACTTCATATTCAGGGGACATACTTTGCAAATCTCACCTGATACACCAAGTTAATCCATTAAAAGAACATTTTCTGCCTTCCTTCCCATGCCTGTGCATCATCATATGCAGTATTTCAGCTTTCCTTGAAATACTTTCAGTTCAGAGAGGCTGTGGCATCTCCATCCTTGGAGGTTTAATAGATTCAGTTTTTCAAACACAGTCAAGGCTGCCATGGTCTAGGGACCTGCTGTGAGAGGAAGATTCTATTAGATGACCTCCAGCAGTCCTTTATGACATGGATTTTTTGTGATTGTTCTATAAGTGGGGGCTGGGGAGCATGGGGAAGCTAACATAGTTGAGATTGGTTTAAAAAAAATAGAAGTCAGTGCTAAGCCTTAAGGGTTTAAGGTAATCTCTTCTACTCTATTGATAACACCACAGACCTGTTTCAAGGCACCTTGAAACAAATTAGGAGCTGTCAGGCATGGAGACCTGACAAAGTGTGGGGTCTGAAATAAGAATTGAAAATCTGTCTTGGTCAAGCATAACAGGTTCTGCATATTATCCAACAGAATATTTTCATACTGACTTCAGAGAACTTGCTTATAGCTTATGTGATCTTTCAGGTCGCTTGGGTTTTTTTCTTTTTTTGCTCTCTCCTTTTGGGATTTAGAAACTGATATCTTCCTAAATTTGTAAATTATTGTGATTAGTGTGTGGGTTTTGTATTATCCAATGGGCATTGAATTCTGCTGCAGTGAAAAACAGGGTTTAATATAAAGATACCTAAACCGATTATTGTTTAATTATATCCTATTGGATGAGTGTATACTTGTCATATGCTAAATTTTGTTGAATTTAATTATTCTTAACAATAATTTTTTCCTTATATTATAAGAGAGAGACATCTTTCATGTCAAGTTCTTTAGTAGAGTGTTTATTTAGGGCTTGGTCCTTTGTAATGCTCTCCTATTGTTATATTTGGTGACCAGAAATGTTAATCTGTGCAATATCCCATTTTAAACAGTGTCTTGTTTTGTTCATTGTATTTCTTCTTTAGTTACACTTTTTTTTTTTTTTTCAATCAGTACATAGCACCTCTTTATGTTAACATTAATAAATAACCTGTTTTCACTCAATGCAGACTTGAGTCACGTCTGGGAAGGCAGAAGGTGAAGGTGATTTTTTGGTTTTCTGTTTCTATGCTAAAGTGCTCTTCATTAGGTTCTAGTTGTGCAATTCTTGTGTTTTCAGGAAGAGCTCAGAACACGTGTCAACTTTGTGATCACAATATACAATACCAGGGAACTGCTGGACTTGAATTTTAGAGCCTAATTTTGTTCTATGCTCTGTTTACTCAATTTTCTGTGCTTTAATGTTAACAGCAGTGAAACTTGGGTACTTTTAGTGGAAGAATCTGGTTTGTTCAGAAGAGGTTTGGTTAGAGCATGCTGACCTGTGCAATGGATTTACCCCACAGTTTTTACCTCCTCTTTGTTTCTTGTAAAACTGAAAAAAGATACTAACTTTGTCCTTGTGTGCTCATTGCAGAAGAACAGTATTTATTTCAGAGCAGTTAATCTGAAGAAAAAAAATGCTTTAAAAATATTCAAGTACTTGCTGTGAAAGTTTGTGCACTACCAGTGCAGACATCAAAGGCAAGATAAAGCCTTCACAACCAGCTACAAATCTGTTTAATCTTATTAGATGTTCTCCATCACCTAACATGCACAGAAGGCTGAATTTTGCTACAGATGTGTTGTTACTGGTCTTATTACATCAGCTGGTTACCTAAGGAACAGAGCCCCTTTACAGTAAATATTAATCCTTTTGGGGCATGCAAGTAATAAATTTACCAGAAACCTTTATCTGCTACTGGTATTGCTGACAAAGTAGTCATAGGCCTTGTAGGCCTGTTTGTGGATAACTGGGTGGGGACTGGAAAGCTATAAACAATTCTAAAAAGAGGTTGGCAAATATTTTAAATCTCTCTGGTGATGAAAAAAAGTGTTGAAGAGGCTATTAAACTCTTAAGCTGTGTTTGCATTACTTTTACAAATAGACATTGTTTGTTCTAAGTGACTTTTTGCAGTAAGTATTGGAGGCAAAAATTCTGATTGTTTAATAATCACTGTTTTCTTTTTTACACAATTGTTAAATATTTGTCAAACGATGCCATATCACAGCTGTTTGTTTTCCAAATCTTTTTCTAATCTGAAGAATTTTAATGAAGAAATAGAGTTCAATTTCACCCTTTTATTCTTGTCTCTGTTAAAAGGCTCCATATTGAGCTCTGCCACTCTTTTGGGTAAGATTGAATTGACCTGGCTTCTCCTGCAGTTAGTTGATTTTTCCTAGTATTGTTTCTGGATCCTCTGGATTCAAGTTTACAAATCTTGGACATAGCTGGATGATCTGTCACACTGAATGCTGAAAATGGCCATTTTTGTTAAGTGTTGTCAGGAATGAACACTAAACAAACACTTTTTTTTCTCATTGCAGGATGGACAGAGTGTGTTTGTGTACACAGGAAGGAATCAAGTTAAATGGCAGATTTTTATCATAGAGGAGTTCTGAGTTTGCATCAGTTCTTATCTGAGCAACACGTAGAGACCAATGATAGGAGAGTGAATTTGGGTTTTATCAGTCAACCAACAATCATGCATCAGTCTAAATAAAGTCAAATGTGTGTATAGTAATGATGGATGGATTGTGGGATAGATGAAGGATACTGTTGTTCTCCCATCTTGCAGTTACTGTTTCAGGTCTGAACTAATTTTTTTTGTTCTCGGTATTTGATTTCAGAAGAAATAATGCAGGTGACAGAGAGAAGGCACTACAAGTTATGCTTCAAGTCCTGCAGACATGTGATCACCCTGCTCCAGACATGTTTTGCTTATGTGGGAGGATCTACAAGGATATGTTTCTTGATTCTGACTGTAAAGATACCAATAGTCGAGATCATTCCATTGAATGGTAACAGAAAAAAACCAAAAAAACCCGCCACCCATGAAAAGTCTGTCTAAAAACATTTTCAGACTCTACTTCTGTATACGAAAAGGGCTGTAGGAATTAGAAGATTAGTTCTTCTACTTACCTCTGTTTTTCAGGGTCCTGTTTGAATGAGTGATTTACTGAGCATTAGCCATTTGTATTTCCTTGCTTCTCTTTATAAACACTCTTGGAAATTGAATGATGCACTTAATTGGGAGGGATGTTAATTAACCTGTATCTTTGTTGAGGAAATATCTAATTAATGTGTCTCAAGGCCAAAATGAAATACAAGTGAGATCACGGAGTTATATTATTCCTCTGTGGAAGGATGGTTTCCATGCTGGATCCCCAGGAAATACACTAATTTATATATGATCTCTATATGAGGAAAAATAGTGATAAGCTGTGTTATAAAAGGCATGCATATGCACACAGGCTCTCACAGACATACTCTTTATATAGATATGTTTGTATAATCATACTTCTGAGTACAATAATTTTAGCAATGTGGCTTTGAACTGTTAATTGTGAAATATTTCCCCACCACCACTGTTTTCCCCCCCATGCAACATGGATGGGTAGCAGTGAACTTGCAAGCTTCAGGTGTATCTCTTGATCCTGCACCAGCTAGTGGCAGGCATCAGCCTGTGTCTCAGTTACCTTTAATGAATATGAAGCTTTAAAACAAAGGATTTGGGGCCATGGGTGCCAACTAGCCATATAATCCTTATAGTAAATCAATAGCTTAAAATGCCTACCAAAACTTTGCAATATTTCAGTTCTTCTAAACAATGAGATGTGAGTTCTTGACTCTTCTCTGCAGGTATCGCAAAGGATTTGATCTCCAGCCAACTCTGTATTCTGGAATTAACCTTGCAGTTTTGCTGCTTGTTGCAGGACAACAGTTTGAAAACTCAATGGAACTGAGAAAAATAGGTAAATAGCCACACACAGTGGCCACAGACAAGTTTTCTGCCTCTCTTCCTATGAGGAAAACAAAATACTTACAGTGATGGGTTGCATAGACAGAAAGGTGTTCAGGCTTTTTGTGGTGGGTCCTGGATGGCAGTCTAAAGCCCAGGGATCTCAAAGGCACATTTTCCTTCTGGCTGCCTTGGAGCAGCTTTTGGGTAGCATGGTCTGTCTAAAGGGCCCCAGAGATGGGAGAACAACAAAGGACCAACTTCAGCACCATCTGTAAACTGCCTTTACTGCACCACGGAGATTATCCCATTGCAGAGGCAGCAGGGCACAAAGACAGGAAGAGACATTGTGGCCCGGTTCTCCTCAGGAATGCCAGGAAAGGATCCAAAGGGTTTCTGTTGTCACTGAGTTGAGAGATCCACAAGAAGTATTGTCTGGAAGGATCTACCAGGACAATTACTTGTTGTCTACCTAGAGTCAGTCACATCTTCCATGTATGTGCTGACTAAAACACATCACTACATTTACAATAAAATCCCATAATAGAAATAGATATGCAGGTCTTCCTAGGGAGATGATAGTTAACATTATATTTGGCATCTGGTCTTGTCTGAAATGCATATTTGAGCTGTAAATGTTAAAAATGCAAAGGTGGCTTTAAATCATTCTTCTGACCCTGCTCTGGGGTGGATTGTGTGAACCTCTAGCCATGGATCTCGTGCAGTAAATGCAGATGAGGACACAGATCTGTGCATCTTACATTGAAAATCAGGAGGTAGATAGCCCGGACAGGAAGTAAAAGAGGTTTTTCAGCACTTGTCGTCAGAGTTCTGGCTTTCTGAACTGTACTCGGGGCATGATTTGCAGATCCTGCCTCTGTATTATGCAATGTTGTTTTCTGGGGGAAACTTATTCCTCTTTATTTTTATCAGTAATGCTTAATCAAGTTTTAAATTAGTCTTTTACTGATCGACTTACCAGTAAAAAAACCACAAAATTGTTTTACTGATAGAAAATTTTGGTTTCTAATTGAAATTTTACAGGTGTACGGTTAAACAGTTTATTGGGAAGAAAAGGAAGCCTAGAAAAAATGAACAATTACTGGGATGTGGGACAGTTCTTCAGTGTGAGCATGCTTGCAAATGATGTTGGTAAAGCAGTACAAGCAGCAGAGAAGCTTTTTAAGCTGAAACCCCCAGTGTGGTATGTGGTAGAAGGCTGTTGCTCAAGTACTAAATTATGGGGAAATACATGAATTTAAAAAATCACATGGGTAACTTAACTGGATTTTTCCATCTTAGATTGTTTGCAACTCTGATGTTATGCTCTGTTCTTTTGTTATGAGAAGGAAGTGGGGAGTTGAGAAATAAATTTATCCAACATTGTCAGGTTATATCCCATTGAAGCATGCATTTTATCAGAAGGAATTTGGATATTAGTAATAATTCCTTATGAAGCAATTGTGAAAAGATTGTGAAACCGTTGTTTTCAGAGTTTAGCTAGCTGCTGCTTCCCTCCCCCACCATCTTCAAGCTCATCATATCCTGTCTAATTCCTATGTAACTACTTGTGTAACTGCACCCATTTGCAAAGAGCTATTGTTCATGAACATCCATGTGAGCTTATGACTTCAGGCTTTGTCTAAACTTGCTATTCTTTCCAGAAATCTGTAAAAACCATTTCTATTGTGGTAGCTTTTAAAACACATCTCATATTGGATGTCTAAGTCAGTAGAGTGGTTTTAGAATCTGGTCAAATTTTGTTTTCTCTCTGTTAACTCACTAATTCAATACATTTTAGGTACTTGAAATCATTAGTTCAGAATCTGATGTTAATTCAGCGTTTCAAGAAACTCACCATAGAACATTCTCCTAAACAAGAAAGATTGAATTTCTGGCTAGATATAATTTTTGAGGCAACGAAAGAAACAACTAATGGACTGAGATTTCCAGTAAGATGTTATGTCCAAACAAGTTTTGTATGTTTTATGTTTCTGGATAGGATATTACAAGAATTGGAATGCTCTAAACATAATACTTAAAAACTTAACTGCCTGTTATTTCACTGCATGAACCAAACCCCTGTACTCTCTTAATCTTTATGCTATAAAAAAAAATTAACCCACTAGCCTAAAAGCATTCTGAGAAACACTTGTAAGTCTCCTATAACAAGTTGTAATGATGCTATTCTGTTGTTGATAAAAACACAGACTTTTCCTGCCTTGTCTTGCCCTCCTATCTCCCTTGAAAATTTTTTAGGTCTTACTTCAAAATTACCTTTTGTCTATATGTGAGCATCTGAAGATACTGTAGAGTATTCTGGTTTATTAAGGAAAAATGCTCTCTGTCTTCAGGTTTTGGTGATAGAACCAACTAAAGTCTACCAGCCTGCCTATGTTTCTATAAACAGCGAAGCAGATGAGAGCTCTCTGTCTTTGTGGCATGTCTCTCCTCCTGAAATGGTAAAACTGTCAGCAAGTGTGTTAAATGTACTGATTCACTGTACATAAAGTAATTTTTTGCATGTAGATTTTGGAGCACTTTGCAGTAGTTCAGAATTTGCTACATTTCTTTGAAGCCCAAGCCTCAGTATCTCTTTTGTGCAGATATGAAAGTTGACATTCTATAGAGAAAGTAAAAGGAGTGACTGATTAGAAATCAAGTGGTTTTGATGTCATTCAAATTTAACTTATCTAAACCGTGTTTCTTAGAAGTGCATGGGTTATTTGGTCTGCTCATTATATTTCTCATTAGAATTCTGTGGTTTTAGTTAAGATGCAGGTCAAAGATTAAAAGTAAAGTATTGTGCTCAATGTTTTAGGCATTTTAAACTTTTACAATTGTAATATTAGAAACTAAAAAATATGGCAGCCTGTGACAACTAAGTGTCAAGAAATAAAATATTTGGCATCTTGGATTATTGGATAAGGTACAGGGGATTGAGAATGGAGTAGGCACAGTTATGGACAGTGTCAGCTCTTAAAGATGAGAAATAATTTCAGTTTCACATTGAAAGACTTGAAATCTGCAATGTATACACTTTCTTAATATTAGAACAACATAGATGGAGAATAGGCTAAAATGTAGAGAGACAAAGTGTGGAAAGAAGCATGTTGGAGCAGGACCTGGATCTGTGTATGATTTTTCCAGTACATTGTTCTACTTACATTCAGGTGAATGTGTCTGACACAACTTTGCTTTATGGAACAAATATTTGGTGCATATCTGACATTGGTAAATAAGATCCAGCTCATAGCTATAATTAGATTTATGGAGGGCTGCAGTCCTAGACACAGGCTATCCTTCCTCTGTTTTGCCTCCAGTGTGTTCCCTGGGCCAAAGCTGTTGGCTCAAGACTCTTGGTGAGACAGGTGAATTTGCCTTTCCCTTTGAGCCTAGGTAAGAGCAGGGCATACTCTGCTCCATGTTTAATGTAAGATATAGATGTATTTGCATCAAAACATAATGTTTGGTAAATTGTACTGCACAATTTATTCTTCAATTTGAATTTACATGAGGAAATGCAGCCTTTGCTTCCACCCTGTGCCATTTATATTAATTGTTTTTCAAGTGAGTAAAATAGCAATGTATGCATAAGTTCTTTACCCATGTATTAATCTTATTTCAAAATATGGGGGGGAAGAAAGAAAGAGACATGTTGGAAAACATTTCTTTTGCTTACAGTGCTGTGACTTTGATTTCAGTATTAAGTCAAGGTTAAACTGTGGTTGATTTTATGCCTTTGTTCTTTACAGAAACAGATTCATGAATGGAATTTTGCAGCTTCTTCCATTAGGGGAATAAGGTTGGTTTGTCAGTTTAGTGTCTTTTTGTGTATGTTTTAGATTTCCCTTAAGTGGGAAATCTACCTTAAATCTCCCTCTTTCAATGGCCTGTTATAAAAGCTTGTTCTGTCCAACCTGCCTTGAAATGTGGCAGAAGAGTTTGCCTTTCCATGGACAGGCAGGGCTGTACATTTCTCATATGAACACTCAGATCTGAGAGGGATATTGAGTGTCTGTATTCTCTGGTGGACTTCTTTGTTTTCCATTATGTAACTGATTTTTGTAGATTTTTCTGAACATGGAGGGCAGAAGGAAGGAAGAGCCCTTAATGCTTCCTGCTTCCTTCTGTAAGTGAAAGAAAACTTTGTTTTCCTTCAAATGAAGGAAACCATGGTGTCTGTTTCCTGTCTGGAATTCAGAAATGCTTCTGATATGACTTTATGTAAATACTTGCTAGCTAAAACTTGAATTATTAGAGAACTAATAAATGAAGCATAATTTTGCTAAGGATAGAAAAGAATTCTTAAGCTGGAAGTAGCTGACTAGTGGAGTTTCTCAAGGACTAACCTTTAAATAGTTAAGACAGTTCCATTTTGTGATGCTTAGATTAATGAGACCACTAGTCACAAGAAAATGGGTCAAAGTATTAGTACCAAAATCAGAATATTATAGAAATAGTATAGAATATATTATAGACTATTATCAGAAGGAAGAGGATTGTTCTGAGAACTGAAAGGATAGAAAACATTTGCATTTGGTATTAATAATTGCAAAATGCTTGACTACATTTAGAAGGTAGATTATGTATATTCATTTGGGCTGCTTTGCTGCCAGAAGGGTGACAGACAGAACACCAGGAGAGAAAAACAATGAAACCTATCTCCTCTCTGAATTATGCAGGCTGCAGCTAAGCACTAGAGGAACTGTAAGTACAGGGAACACCAAGTGGGCTTTTGCCTTCTCTCTGAGCTCCTGAGTCTCTACACTGGTGGATTTGGCCTTTCTAGGGATATAAATGACTGTTGTCTGGGGCCACTTGTGTGACTGAGTAAGCTTAAGTGCTGGACAAACCTAATTCAAGTACAAGAGGAAATTCAGCTACCTAATGGGTTCTGTAGTTCTGAAAGGAGAGGACTTCTAGGCTTTGATCTTGATTCAGAGTGCCTAAAGTTTTAGGTCTCAGATTTGCCTTCCCTGAATTTGTGTGATTTGCCTAAGCAAGTAAGCTCAGAGAAGTATTTCTCTGACTAATGCAAGTGATGGTTGAAAACCTAAAACTGTAGATTTGGACATAGATTCTATCATATCTTCAGTCTTTTCTTCTAAAAAAAAAGCAAGCTTTGGTTTAAATGAATTTTGCATGGTATTTCATTCTATTACGCCAATGCAATGTGAATTACTGAAGTCTGTGCAACTGATTGAGAATAATTCAGCATAATTTTTCTGCACCACATTAATTACCTTCAGTCAACACCATGCACAGAAATTAATCTTTGAGAAAGATAACTTTAATCAAAAGGAAGCAAGCAATTAATTTCATTTGCTTTGATTTTTAATCAAAGCTGAGTGATTAAAAAATCACTGCGTTACAAAGCTCAAAGAAGCAATCTTTTTTAAATTTAGTGGAGTTAGATGTTTGCTTTGTATGTGACAACTTAAAATTACTATACTTTTGAAATTGCATTTGTTTAAAAAAAAATGTGATAGAGTGGTTAAATACACTCTCTCCAAACTCTTAAACTGTACTTATACTAACCAGTTCATCTTACATACCCCATACATGACAATGTTTGTAATGCAATATTGTTACTTAGACACTGTCTTGTCTATTCTATGTTTGCCCCTGGAAGAATCACCTTGCTTTATCTCTTAGTTCTCAAGCCAGATATGTGCTCATCTGACTTGTTGACTGGAAATTGCTATACTAAATGAAACTAAAGATTGGCATAGTGTTATTTCCACATATTTCTAGAAAAGTCTTAAGGCAAAATTTGGATTTTTTGAACATTTTACATGTAGCCCTTAATGATGCTTCAACAAGCAACATCAGCTGGTCGTGGAACGTGGCAATTATACTGAAGTGTACTGTCATGTATTTTAAGTAACAGGCTCAGCAGAAGATAAGCAAAATAGAGTTTGACTGAACAGATCAGGCAAGAATCTAAGAAATTTTATTAACTTCAGGCACAAAAAATACCTTAAGAAGCACAACAAGTTGAGATTATGTAGTAAAATATCGAAGTGTAAATGGTTTCAGTAAGAGGTTAATTCTTAGATTTCTTTTCATATTGCTACTGTGTTTTATGGCATTCACTTTTTGCTTAGTGTGTTTAGATGGCAAGACACGATATGCAATAGATAATCCCTTTTTCAGAATTATTGCTGCAATTTGGAGTAAATATTGGTCATCTCAAAACTTGTTTATTGGTATTAAGGCCATGAAAAGTATAGACTGAGAAGGATCTGTTACACTGTTGGTATTTCCCAGTTCAGTTTTATTGTAGGAACAATGGAATTATAAAAACCTGAAGTACTTTTCAATGTTTAAGGAAAGATTTTCTGGGTAGCTAAATTAGTGTCAGAGAAATTCACTTTCCATTGAGGTGTCATCAAGTACCAAGGAGTCTGATAGAATTGTGTAAAAGTAGAATTGGATGTGAACAACAAACCAACCTCTATACACCTCAGATAAACTGGTATTTTATCAGAGTAAGCAGCAGCTTATTTATCACAGTGGAGATGGGGTTATAGAATATATAAATAAGCTAAAAAATCCTAATTATAAGGAAAATACATATAATTACATACTGCTTCTCTGAGGTAATTAACTGTGAAAAAGATGTTTCTTAAGTGTTCATAATTAGAAACCCCCGCCTCATTGCCCTATTTCTTACAATAGTTATATCCAAAATAACGTTTTCCTAATGTGAATTTTACAGCATTTCCAAGTTTGATGAACGGTGTTGTTTTCTTTATGTCCATGATAACTATGATGACTTTCAAATCTACTTTTCTACAGAAAACCAATGTAGTAGGTGAGTTCAGTTTGTGTGGGTGTTGCATGCCTCATCTGTATCCTAAATAAAATTGATTTAGTAAAGATTGAAAACCAATATTTTTGCTTGAGAAACAGATTATTTCTTCACTTATTTTTTCTAGATGAAAAAGCAAAGTGAACTAGGTGGTGCTTAAGGTGGTTAAAGCACCCATTATACTTCCTGTGTCATTCTGATTAGTTTATCTACAAATCCTTATGTCTGAAAAAGGCTTAACCAGCTTAATCTAAATTACAGGTGTTTTCTTATTTTTATCTTGGTCAAGGTGCTACATTATTTCAGGTTCTCTTGTGTGTTTGTTCAGTTTGATTTAAACAAGAGTGTCTAAGTGCAAAAAAAAATTCTAACTTACATTGTGTCACAGATCTGTGTTACTGATTGTACCTGTAGTTAAATATTTTCTGCTGATATTTGTCTCTAAAAAGTAAGCACTAACTGAATTTTGGGCCTAAATCTTTACAGAACAAATTCTGCCTTGTGACTGGTAGTTGCAAATAACACCTTCTGAATGATGTAGGAGGGAGTTGTTAATACACTTAGGTTTGGGAGTGTAATGGTATATTCACTATTTCTTGCAATAATTACTACTGATGCATTATATGGAATAAATTCAAACTAAAGAGAATGGCTAGCTTTGCAGAGTGCATTGCATAAAAGGTAGGAAACACTAAAATGAATGTTACCTCCTCAGCCTTAATTTGGCAGTGCAATTTGTGTGTCATGAAACATGGTCACATTTTTCATGCTGCATTCAGTGTCCTACAGGAGTCAGTTCAAGAGATGTGTCTCTGTTATTTAATGAAAGAGATGTATGAAATGAAATTATGAATATTTTATAGTTTTTTTATTACCCATTTATTTTAAATTTTTACCCATTTCTTAGAGAATTTGGAAAAAAAATAATGGTTCAGGCAGGGAACTACAAGAAAAAATGTTCTTGTACTTAAGTATCTCCACACCAGAGAACTGGAAATTACTTAAAACTGTTCTTCTAGCCACATTACTACTTTTTATACTTTTGGCATTCTGAATGCATGACAAAAAGCTCTAACTTGATTTTCTGAAATAGAGTAATCACACTTGCAGCCAAACATGTGCTGAAAAAGTATTTGAGTTGAATCTACCAAGATTTTACTATGCAGTTGCAATAACAAGTAACTATTGAGTTCTGCTACAGCAAATAAAATGATGGTATCAATAATGAGGCTTTTCAGTGTGTGTTTGATGTTCTTCATCATTTAGAATGGGATAAAGATGGAGAAAGTCAGTAATGAAAGAAAGCTGTGAACGTGCTAGTCAGTTTATCAGCTTGAAAGCAATGCCCAGCTTGCAAGAATCTGTTTAGTCTTCTTCCAAAATAGTATTATCCTTCTTTGATCTAGTTCTATGTATTTCTTTTTTAGATTCTGTGGTTTGGTGAAAGAAATTTTGTCTGATGCAGTCGGCAGTACTTTGGAACTAGAAGGAGAAATAGATGGAGACACATTAGAGGTATGTCGAGGATGAAAAGATTTAAGAACTCTGAAACTTGTTCTCAGTCTTCCCTGCACTTTCCTATCAGTATAGTAGAAAGATAAATGGTATTTAAGCTCCTTAACTGTATATGAAATTTAAATTATTTCAAAAATATTTGTACATGAGATTTGCATTCATTTGAAAAAACACACATTTTTTTATGAAGTGGGCCTGTTATTACTGTGAACTGTATAAATCCTTAATGAAATGTGTTACTGTGTTTGTATTCTCTTGCAAACAATGTGCAGATAAGAATCAACTGTTATCAGCTGGCTCAAGTGGATTTAAAAAAAAAGATTAAATAAATGCTAAGAAACAAACATTTACAAAGGTACTTTAGCTTTTCTACCTGGTACCTGATACTACTAGTACTCCAGGTAATTCCATTTGACAGGCTTCTGTCCCAGAGATATTCTAGGTATTTAAGATCAGGTTAATACACTGTGCTTTTTTGTTATCATTGTAACATCCATGTTAGGAATCCAGTAGCTGTAGGCTTTCTTTAGAATTAGTAAAGAGAGAAAAAAGGAAAAAACCACCAACTTGGAAAGGGTTATTGACATTTCATGTGGCCTCAGGTTGGGATAGGTGAATTCATGTCTTCATAAAAGAAAGTGATTCCTAGCAGACGTCCATATTTGTAGCATTGAATACATACCCCACATTTATTATTCTTTTTATTTGTTTTGAAATCTGAAAAGCCACCATAGAAGATAGGTTGTAAGTTTTATTTGTGGACAAGCAAAAATAATCAATTCAATTAATGAGCAGGAAAACCCTCCTGTGGCTTGTTTGAGCTGGACATCTTTCTGACTGTGTCTCATTCCAGCAGTTCTCTTAGGCTGACAATTCCAAGCAGCTCTTCATGGTAGTGAGCTTTTGTAGGACTTGAGGCTTCAGAAGAGGAAAAAGGAACTATAGAGCTCTCTGCTGTACTGTTAAATGTAGTTGCATGTAGTGGGAAAGATGAGTTTTTGCACTGGAGTTTGTTTGGCCACAGAATTCTTTCCTCAAGCAAAAAGGGCAAATACACACATCTGTTAAGCCCAGTTTAATACATCCGGCTGTGGTCTTGACACAGCTTCAGGGCCCTGCCTTGGTACAGACAGGGTATTAGCTGTAGCTACAGATCTTTATGTTACATAATTATGTGCTCAGCTAATAGCAGGACTATCTCCACACAACACAGTCTGCTCAGCTATATAAGTCTCTCAGAGGATGTGAGCTCATCATGGCTTGAGCCTTTTAAAAACTTAACTGAAAAAAATCACTTGACAATGCAAAGCAGGAAGCAGTCCTGCATGAATGAATGACACATGGAGATGCAACTGTAGAAATTTATTTCAAATCTCTGAGCTATATCTTGAAGTTTTCACAGTTGTCACTTTGTACTTTTTCTGTCTTAGGTTAGGACATTAAAACAGAAATCAGGATTTCTGAAGCGGAGAAATACTTAGTTTAGTGTATAAATGAAGCAAGACACTTAATGCCTTTCTGCAGCTTGAGATCTTACATTTAAGAAGTGACAATGAGGAAAACGCAGCTTTGTGTGGATGGGCTCCACTAGTACAGAGAAAACGGTTTCTACTGTTAATAAAACAGCTGTTTATATTTGGGGAAGAGGAAGAAATAACCTCCTGTAAAGTCTGGGGGAATAAAATCTGATATCAGTCAGAATCCTTATGAAAATGTTATTGCAAGGTGTTGTATATTTTATGTGTAAACTGCAGTCTAATTTTACAGCTAGCAAGTATTATGAAAGAATGTGAATGTTGCAATTCCTTCATCCTTGGGGTATTCACTTCCTTATATTGGTATGAAGATGTTCCTATCACTTTAAGAGTACCTGCTGTACCCCAAATAGGATATTCTAGAGAACAGTCTGCCCTACAAAAGGTCAGATATGAACACTTGTTTACTCGTACCTACTGGTTGAATTTCACAGACAGTGGATCACTTTTTCAGATTTTTGGCAACCAGCAGTGGTTTATTCAATATTTGTAGCTGTTGGGACGAGAAGAAGCAAATGTAAAGTGACATCAAGTATATACAAGTCTATTAAACTGTCTACTAACTAGCACTGAACTCTAAATCCCAGCAATTTTCACTTATCATGAGACCCAGTCTGAAGAACATAGGTTTCTCCACAGTAATTAAAGGGTTGGCTCAGGACCAGTGTGTTGCAGATGGGTTTGCTGTCAATCCTAAGTTCTGCAATGTGACTGCTGTCTTTTTTCTGCAGTTTTATGTCATATGATAGCTGTGAAAGCTGGATGTGCTCCTACCAAAGAACCTGACAAGTTTTGCATATGGCGTTTTGGGTCAGTTATGCCTATCGTGTAACGAGATTATGTTGTGAACCATGAAGTGCTGAAATGTGGTAAATGGAGCTGTGCTAAAGCTGTGCTTGCTCCAGTTTAGTTGCACTGAGCAGAATATGCTGTTAGGATAAGCGACAGACAGGTTTTCTTTAGCACATTCCATACAGCAGCATGAAACTTGCCATCTTTGCCAAGGTGAAGAGGGGGAGTGTCAGTGACACATGGACACTGCAGCAGCAGGGCTGCAATGTGAACTGGGAAGGCACATGAAAGAAATACTCCAAGGCTTCATTCTGTGTCAGACAGTCACATTGGACACAGCAGAAAAAGTCATCATTGACGGAAAAGTCAGCAGTTATGGCCATTTTAAAAAGTTTTGTTGTTTGTTTTTTAATAGGCAAATCACATGAGGCCAGAGAATACCCTGCAGTTTTCCTATATGGGACATCCTCTTGGATGTGGGAAGTTACTAAGGGAGATCTGTGTATTCCTGACAATATCTGAGACTGTAAAATTATCCAGGTCCTTTCATCCTTTATAAGTTGCCTGATTTCAATCATGGGTGTGCTTTTCAACCCAACTTCCCTAAGAAATTTGGTTTTATATAGTGTCTGGGGTAGACTTTCATTAAACATCATTCACTCCTTTAGAGTAGGAGAGTTCTGTCACAAGGTCACTATATGAGGTGGTGTAAATTAGGGTAGCTTTACTGAAGTCAATGAACCAGCATCGAGTTGTTCAGCTGGAAATATGGTCTAGCACATTTCAGCAGCACTGGAAATCATCATTATATTTAAGAATTTTTTGACAAGATGAATATTTTTTTCTGCCCTTTGAAAAAATCTCATAGTGAGAAGGGATGTCCTGAGGTGACTATGGTCTGTTACTTTCATCTATTCATGAAACCACTGGTTTCAAAACTTTAGGTTATGTTCCATATATTTACATGTTCTAAAGGCTCTGTCAGCAGTTCTGAGAGATGATACATGAATGGGTTCTTTTGACAGCAGTTTCATTGAATTTAGTTTATTGCTTTGTTCCTTGTTTGGATGAATGCATCTTTCTCAAAGTTGGTTAAGGAAGATTGTATTACAAAGCAAGTAAGAGGGAAATTGTACAAGTTGTGTAAAGCACCAGGCTGGTGGGTATCCTGCTGTCCTACAGCTGCACTGCACCAACCCCTTTGTGCTGGGTTAAACTGGGATTAAGGCTCTCTGTAATGTCAAATGTTAGTGATAACAATTTCTGTGCTGCTTTGTTGATCTTTTCTGCTTGCAGTATGAATATGATTATGATGAGAATGGTGACAGGGTAGTTCTTGGGAAAGGTACTTATGGAATAGTTTATGCTGGAAGAGACCTTAGCAACCAGGTCCGAATAGCCATCAAAGAAATACCTGAGAGAGACAGCAGGTAAGACCTAGTTCATTGTTATATACACACTGTGAACAAAAATGCAGTTGTTTTTTGAAAACTTGGCTCTTCGTAGCATGTGCTTCTGTGTGGTTAGTTTATAAAATCCCAATATACTGAAATTTAATTACTATTTCCTCCTAGTATGCAAAAGTATCTTTTTGAGAATAAAGACTTTCCAATTTGGGGGAAAATATATGTTATATGTCATAAATACAACAGTTTAATAATCTATATATATATCTTGCATTCTAGGAGACATATCTTTGGCTTTAGGTTGCAGTTGTATCTCATTTGTATTCTTTTTGGGGAGGATGAAAAGCATGAGAGGAGCTCTGGAGTCAAAGACAGTGCTATGTATTGATGCAGAAGACACACATATAAATTCTTGGAGAGCATGTTTCTCCACCAGGGTTCCTCTGAGATCTGTCTCTGTAGTTTTTTGGAATAGGCAGTGTATCATGCTGCATTTTAAGGGCATGGACAAGATGCTCGCTGAGAATTGGAGTGGTATCCCTAAAATCCATTCTATTGTCTAACTAGCATTTAAGCATAGCCTAGAACGTTTTCCTGCATGATGAAATAGTCCTTGGTTAATTTTTTTTTTTTAATAGGTATTCTCAACCTCTTCATGAAGAGATAGCACTGCACAAATATTTAAAGCATCGGAACATTGTCCAGTACCTTGGATCTGTTTCAGAAAATGGATACATTAAGATTTTTATGGAGCAGGTGCCAGGAGGTTTGTGTCATGCTGAGTTTAGTCTGCCAAAGGAAAAGCATTTGGGACTCAAACTGACTGAAAGTCAATAAATAAGCACTTAACGTGTTTGTGCACTCAGTATGGCTTTTCTGTTGGGATGTTAACTGTATAAGTCCTTTTTCTCATAGAGAGAGTAAATTTTAAGAGTATAGGTCCCAGTACCCTCTCCCTTTTCTTTAATAATTCTAAACCTAGAGAGAAGTCATTAAAAGTATTTGGTTTCAAATATTCATGTTATACTCGTGTTATAAATAGTGGAGTTAGAGCTGTATAGTCCATTGAGCTCAATGACGACTGGAGCTTTCAGTATAAGTTTTACTTTTAGCAGTAACACTAATAGAATAATTAAGTACTGTTTTTAAACTGTTATGTACAAAGGACTGCGATTCTCTAGGTAGATTAGAGATAAAAGTGAGATGTGTTCCTTGCTCATAAGTTCCAGTTTCACTCCTCCAGCCTTCTCTGCTGGAGGAAGAGGATGTGAAATCTTTTTGTAACTTCTCTACATTGTTTCCATCTTCATTTTGCTATTTATTCTTCAGAGTCAAGGATGTGTCAGAATGAGTTTTAATTTTGCATCAATTTAATTTGCAAAGTAAAAACAGAAATAAGAACATTGGGGGGAAAAAAATCAGGTTTTCTAAGAAAAGTCCAGACAAACATTTGAAGTGCAATGAAATACATCCAGGGCATTTAGGGATGTAGGGAAATTATTTAGTTTTTGAATCCTTGTCACCTGACAGCTGAGACACTTTGACCTGCATGATGCATGCAGATATGATGAAATTATACCAACACGTCCACTTGCTTTCCCACACTTGTTAACAGTGTCAGCTGGTGGTGTTTCCTGTTCATATATGCACAGTAAAGTGTGCTGTGATTAGTTCCTAATGGCAAGATATTGCTGAACCAATTTAGGTATTTTAAACTCTGTAGCCAGTCTTAAAAAAGGAACCAGCTGTTCAGATTGTGTGAGATTCTTTGAGGAAACTTTACTTTAGAAAGCTGTTGGTGTGAACTGAAAGTTCCTTTAGCTGAATTTTTCTAGCCTTAAGTAGGATTACTGTGCTTCGTTTATTTTGTGCTGAATAACTGTATTTTGCCTCATGATTTAAATATTTGTGTTATTTAAAGATTAGTTTTATTAGAATTGGGGATATGTGGATGGTCCATCTCCTACTCTGAACATCTCTTCAAGAGTTTTTTTCAAGAACTTTCTTTCCCGTCTCTGAATATTGCCGGAAGTTGATCTCATATTTGTAAAGAGAAAGTTCTTTCTGTTTTGGGTTCTACCCTCCCTGCCTCAAGAAAATCAGCTTGTCTTTGCCCATACCTGTGGTTCATGAAGTACAATGTATAACACAGTACAGTGATATCTTTAGGCCTTGTTTTATTGCAGTGTTACCTTTAGTCCATGTTTCATTAAGGGCTACATGGGTGCTAGTTGTAGTCTCACCAGTTGTTACAGTGAAGTGAGGGCTCCAGCTCTGTCAGAACATTTATTCTTCTTGTGGGAATGGAACCTGACCTGGCAAGTAGGAAATAACCTGTCCAGAGCAGCAGCAAGTTATTTGCTGTGAGTGATCTATCAAGAATTTGGCTTTGTCATAGGTACTTCTTTTCTTTTATATTAGGATTTGAGCAAAGGCTTCATTCAGACTTAATGCATTTCATGTTAATTTCAGGATTTCGCTATCTTGATACACTTTCTTCTTAAACTCCTGTAGGCAGCCTCTCAGCTCTCTTAAGATCTAAGTGGGGCCCAATGAAAGAACCTACAATTAAATTTTACACCAAGCAGATTCTGGAAGGACTCAAGTATCTCCATGAGAACCAGATTGTACACAGAGATATAAAGGTAACTTTTTCTTTTCTGTGTCTTGTTTGAGTTGCTTTTTATCTTTGCTTCAGTTAGTTTTGCTCTAATATGAAGTAGAATTTTTAATAGGATTTCATGGAAGCTGATAAAAAGAGGAAAGCATAAACGAACTCCTTCTCGTGGTCTCCTGGTGCTCCTGGAATATTGCTTTGTAGAAAGGTGTATTACAAAGATAAGTGCAAACTTGAAGGAATATTGAGATTGAGAATGTGTATTTATCTGGCTCCCCTCCCTGTTCACTGCCTCCCTCCCCTCCTTCCCTCTCCTGTCCAAACCACAGGGGGACAATGTTCTGGTGAACACCTACAGTGGCGTGGTTAAGATCTCAGATTTTGGCACTTCCAAACGGCTGGCAGGAATCAATCCATGCACTGAAACATTTACAGGTAAGATTAATCTAGCAGAGTTTATCAGGGTTTTCATGACAGGTTTAGCATTTGAGCCAAGAGACTCTTTGGCTTAGTGATGAATTGGGTTTACATGAAAATTTTAGGCCGATGTGTTACAGAACAGCTTTCAATACAACAAGGTTTTAAAGACTTGTAATATTCAGGGAAAAGAAAAATTGCCAAGCAAAAGGGGAAACTCTACATGAAAAAATGAGTGTTTGTGACATATGTGGTCATATATGTGATCAGTGGATGAGGGTAACATGGTGTTTATGCTTGTTATATGGCCTTATGCAAAGGCTGATATCACAAGCCTCTTACTTGCCTGCAGTTTAGGTAAATGGTACACAGACAAAGCCATTAGTCATGGATGGCTTCAGAGTGGAAGACAAAAGGTAACAACCTTCACTTAAGTGAAAATCAAGACTTCCCTTTACCTCTCTGGTGGTGTGTCTGCAGTTCCTCCAGCTTTCTTACAATGGAAGCCATGAAAATAAAATTAAGCTTCTGAAGTAACATATCTTAGTTATTTTTACTCATTCTCTCATTATTACTATCACTCTCTTTTTCTGTATTTTATATACTCCTCAGTGACTTTTTAGCAACTGATTGTCAGTAGAGATGATATATGGAGAAATGATATCTTAAGAAAAATCACTATACTGTAATAAAAGGAGGTAACTCTTTCCTTGTGCCCTTCTTCTTTGTTCTCTTGCAATTTTTCCACCCTGTTTCTGCCTTTGAGATGTAATTTGTCATGTGAATAAATACTTAAGTTATCATTTTGGATTTAAATCAGTAAGCAGGTAGCTATACCCCAGAGGACCTTGAAAGGTCTCTAGCAATTTGGTTTTGTTCTGTAACTCAGTACATAAACCCTAAACTTTGGGCATTATGTAATAAAATCACATGGTTTGAAGAATCAGACTTCTGGTGGCTTAAACTTTACATCCCTCCATTCAAGACACACAGCCTGAGGGCAAAGCTGTGGCTTGAACTTCCATTCTGCAGCAGTCACATTCAATGAACATATGATACCCTTTTATCTTCACCATATGTCCATTACTTGATAGTTCACAGTTCTACTGCAGTGTAGTTTTATTGCATTCCTAGGAAATAAAATAATTTAATTTAAAGGTGTCATAACAGAGTTGATAGAAATTCAGATGGAGAGAGAACTGTAGTGTTCAAAACATCTGAACATATAGAGGTTTCTGCTGGTGGTGGTGTGGACTCTTCCTGTAAAGACCTCATTAGCTGTGGTAGTTAATGGTTCAATAATAGTGATACCAAATTGACCATCTTTTGTTTATTTTTTCTGTACTGTTCTTTCTCAGCATTATTACTAGTATTACACTCAGATTGTCTACAGGTAGAATCTTATTTTGTCAATATGTGTAACTTCAGAAATTCTGACTGGTTGGTTTGTTGGATTGGGTTTTTGGTGGGTTTTTTGTTGCTGTTTGGTTGGTTTTTTTGTTGTCTTTGGGGTTGTTTTTTTTCTCCTAACTGTGGATGCAAGAAATCCCAGGCACATCTGAGACATCCTGGAATTCTAGACAAACTATGATGGGTTGCCTTATTTATCGCCCTATATTTGCAAAAATAGCTTTTTTTCAAACTGTTTCAAATTCCCTTTCACTAGGGTTCTCTTTATCGGAGAAAATATGAAAAATTATTCTCATGAAGACTATCTGTCACTTCTCAGATTTTGCCATCTCTTATATGCATAATCTTTAAAAGTTGGTGTCTGCAAAAATTTGATATAATTTTATTTCCTGAGGAAGCTACTGGATTATGTGGTGAACATTGAAATCTTGTGTTAGAAAGAAGGGCAAAAAGATAGTTTGTAAAAAAAGATGCTATAACGTAAGTTTTTGTCTAGTTTTCAGTGCTGGTATGGGAGATAAGGTATTTGGCTGTACTGGTTGCATTTGACAATTTTTGGCTTGCTGAGTGTTGTGTTAATCCTCCTTAATAAGAATGAAGAATATACACTTGACTGCTCCTTTTGTCCTGAGCAGGAACCTTGCAGTACATGGCTCCAGAAATCATCGATAAAGGACCACGAGGATATGGTGCTCCAGCTGACATCTGGTCCCTGGGCTGTACCATTATTGAGATGGCAACAGGCAAACCTCCATTTCATGAACTAGGGGAGCCTCAAGCTGCAATGTTTAAAGTAAATACAACTTTTTTGCTTTAGAGTTGATGAATTTTCAAATACAGCTTAATTTCATAATATTAATTGGCAATAGCATTGTGTTACATGGAGTTTTTTTGCACAAAGCTGTAGTCTGACCTGTGCTTTTAACTCTCACTGAAAGATCCTTCCCTTCTCTAAGCTGTATTGCTCTAGGGGGTAATCAGTTATTTTTGTGCTGGAAATAGGTCATGACTCAGAGCAGCAATCTGAAAAATGAGTGAAGACTTATGAAAACTAATATCCTCTGTGTTACTTTTTTCATCTCCTGCTCTTGGTTTATGATTTCCTTCTTGTAACCAGTCTCCCCAATAATGACAAACAAATTATTTCTGCTCCTTTAAGTAATTTTTGTAAGCTTCCTTCCCAAAGGAAAACCTTTTAAAGGCCCATTCTCTGCAACATGGATGCAGGAAGATGTGGTGGAAAAGAGCAGGGGAATATGTTTCCAGGATTTCCAGTATGTATTACAGGAGTAAAACACTCTGTATTTTGCATTCCAAATCCTGCAAGTCATAGCTACCTCCTCAGTAAGCTGTTGTCTCTATTACATTGTTTCTCTTGGTGTATCTGTTTGCAAATAAAAATATTAACACTTGAGAATTCTTCAGATAATTTTGATAATAAAAGTTTTTTTAAAGTTACTTGTTCTAGCTCTGTAGCTAACAGGAGTGGAACAACTATGATGCCTTGAATAAGTAGACTGAAAATTTTTGCTTCTTCCACTGGCTTGCAGTAGACCTTTAGTAAAGCACTTAAGTTTTCAGTTATGCTTGAGAATTCTCATTCTTATAGCGGGGACAATATCCCATCCATAACCCAGCAAACTGCTTTAAATTACCAATGTTGTAATTTTTCCATGTATCTTGCTGAAAGCCACTGTTAGAGTATTAGTATCATCATTAATGCAACCATGGTGGCAAAATCAGATCTTTATCAATAGGTATAGAAATCTGGGCTGTATGGCATATAATGCCATACATCACACTAGGCCTGTGAGTTGTCCCATGCACCACTGCTAAAAGGCAAAGGAAGGGCTGATGATGGGTTTTGATAGTTATTTCAGTGGTATATTAGGTCACCTTGGTGCTGTCAACTTGTGGCATACCTCAAAACAAGCTGCCTGAGTGAATGTGGTTTGGCTCACTGATGCTTTCCTGAGGGAGCCATGGAAAGAGACTGTTTTCCACATCACTGTAAATGTCAGATACAATTCTGTTGGCAGATGCCTTTTCATCTTATGTACCTGGCATGTAGTTGAACTGTTCAGTGAGTTACACATCTTATTTTAAAGCAGAGTTTATTGAAAGTTTTTAGCATTCTTATTGCAGACTGTGTTAATGTACTACGGGCAAGCATTTGGTTTTGTTTCCTGTTTCTTGGCTCTGCTGGGAGCTGTTTGGAACTGTGTCTTGCTAGGCACCATAGGTTAAAAACCATGTTTTCTTTTTCTGTGTAATGAAAATAAGCAAGCTGAAAGCTGGGTTTGAAGCAGGCTGGCTGGGCAAGCATGTAAAAAGAAGTCTGGAAAACTTGGAATATCGAACTTTTGAGGTCCCCACCTCCACACATGAATGCTCTGTTGTGCATAGGGCAGGTGAAGAGGGGGAAGGTCTAAGTCTCCCTGTGCAGTCACTTTAGAAATTGCAAATGACCAGAGTTGGACAAAGCAGAGAAAAGGGGCTATAGTAAACCAAGAACTGGATAGGTCCTGGCTGGGTGTGCGTTGCATGGGATTTATTCTTTGAGCACAGAACATGTGCATCTGTGTCTGTGTGAAAGGCACAAACAAATGGCATTCAGTGGAGAAAAAGTAGGCTGGTGTTGCCACAGAATTTGCAGGTTGTGACGAAATTTATTCCCCTTGAGCAACAGAGATTAAGATAAGATCAGAGACGAGTTTTCAAACTTCCTGGTCCTGGTCTAGAATTTTCCTAGATTTTTGCTTACTGCATAAGAGCGAAATCTGGCACCAGAGTGCTGCCAGTTTGTAACAATGAGTCTTGAATGTACTTAGGGTCGTGGTTTGGAAGACCTTAAAGCCCTATTAGGATTTTATTACTGCCCTGTCATTCAAACAGAAGCAGGACTGCTGTGATTTTTGCTTCAGCTTCTATTGAAGCTGAACCAGTATTGTGAGTGCCTAATGGTGCCACAGTGTGTTAATGTAGCTCTGTAATGAGATTATTTGAAAGCAGATGGCACTTGTTTAACTGCTGGGCTGCTGTCTCCCTTGTGGGCACTATCTCTGTGCTTGTTCTCCCGGATATGTTTTGTGTAAAGATGCTGAGACTACAAATCATAATCTCTCCAGACATGTGCATACAGTGCATACAGGTTATGCAGTTCTGGCTTCCAAACAGTTCCACCAGATTGACATTAGAGAATAAGAAGGCAGTGAGGAGCTGGAAAAATCACTGGGGAGCAACCTGTAGAAGCATATTTTTCATTACTTAAAGACAGAGTCTTAAAAGAGACTCTTTTAAGTAATGACTTAAAATAAGAGTCATTACTTAAAGAATGGTTTAATAAGAATCTTGTTAAACCTTTGGACATCATGTGATTTTCAATTAAATAACACTGAAAGACTAGGGAAGACATCTGGCCCAAGACAGGGGGTGGTGACAAGGTCTGGCAAGGTCATTGTGCTTATTTGTGCAAGGAAATTTGGCAGTGGCTGGAGCAGAACAGGTGCAGCTCCAGGCTGTCGGTGCTAGAGGAGGAAATTATTGCTGTTCTTGGGCACAAATGTGCTGGAGGAATCAGCAACTGAGAGACACAGCTCTGAGCAGGCGTGATGGGAAACTTGTGCAATAGCTGGAGGGGTTTGTGGCTGGTCAGAGGAGGAGTATTTGAAGCACTTGTTGTCAGTAATGCCCAGATCCCAAGATTGCCTGAAAACAGATTATTAGATACATCCATACCTTGGCATTTATGTAATATCACACTGATATTTACACCATGTTTGCCATGAAATAAAACAGGATTAGAACCTTGTTGTCACTTCACTGCTTTATGTGGGTATCTGGATCACTCCTTTTCCATGAGAGTCAGAAGTGTGAGCGACTGTATTCTGAGAGCTTTGGCCCATGGTCTCCTTGAAGTTGTTTCATAAGAATATTTAGTATTTGTGTTTTACTTGCAGGTTGGGATGTTTAAGATTCATCCTGAAATTCCAGAATCAGTGTCTGCTGAAACCAAGGCCTTTATTGTGCTCTGTTTTGAACCTGATCCTAGCAAACGTGTTACAGCGTCTGATTTGCTAAGAGATTCTTTCCTGAAGCAAGTGAACAAGGGCAAGAAAAGCAAAATTGCATTCAAGCCTTCAGGTAAGGAATTATCAGCCAAATCCAAGTCAACATCATCATTAAGTGTTATATAAAAGATTGGAATCATTAAGCACTTTCTTTTACGGAGGACATTTCTTCTGCCAGGAAAACAGCAGGAACTCGGCTATTGAAAATGTCTGTGGTTTGTGATTATATGTATTTAAATTTAATGATTCCCAGAAAATAAAGTGCCTTGATTATTTTGTATTTTGCTTGCTAAAAACTCCTAAGGCAATTTTTCATCTCCTCTGAAAAAAATGTCTCATTTGTAGTAAATTAAAATTAGAAGAGTGACGTTTGGCAAAGGCTTTCCAAAGCAGTTCTGCATTTTAGATTCACAATTATATACACTTCAGAGGTCTTCGTTTCCTAGAGGAGGTGTTTGATACCTGAAAATGTGGGTCTATTAGGTGTTTGGGTCAGCATTTTCAAACTTGATACATAACACTGAAATTTGGCACAAACGTGCTGAAGTAGCTGTCTAGTGGGTTGTTTTCTTTTATCTGCATAGCATGTTTCTTCTTCCCTCCTCCCAAAATATATCAGCCACTTGCTCGGTGATAAGATAAGGAACCTTAATATAGACCTGCCAAATAAATCATATGAGGGAAGTGTCTGTTTCAAAACAGAGAAAGCCATTGGTCTTGGTGCTTCTTTAACCTCTCTGCACACACACACACTCCCAAAGCAGGCTGAAGTTCTTCCTATTTGAGCTTTTCCCCTCTCAACAAATAACTTTTGAAAGAATGTAATTCTGCAGGGAACATGTAGCAAGGAATTTATTCCATCTAGCTGAATTGGTTTAATCAAGGAAATGGGCATCCCCAGTTGTCCTGAGGGGCACTGAGAACTGAACTGCAGTCCCTGCAGTGACACTGGATAATAGGAGAGCTCCTACTGCTCAGCCAGGGCATGCAGTAGCTGTTGGCATGCTGTAGCCACAACAATCATCTCTTGTGGCCTTTCAGCTCTTTCTTGAGGATGTCTTCCTGAAAAAATTGCATGATTTTAGAAAGTGTGGAGCTTGCCTTGTTAGCAGCCTCAGGAGCAACAGGCTCTTTGTCAAATATCAGGGGAGGTGCACCCTCTTCTCTTCTCTTCTCTTCTCTTCTCTTCTCTTCTCTTCTCTTCTCTTCTCTTCTCTTCTCTTCTCTTCTCTTCTCTTCTCTTCTCTTCTCTTCTCTTCTCTTCTCTTCTCTTCTCTTCTCATTGGTGAGGTTATGGAGCTGGTGCTGCCGGGAGTGAGCTCAGGGCTGGACACGAGCAGAGTGGGCAAATGCTGTGAGAACTGTGCATTGGATGAGGAGAGGGAGAGGCACCAGATGGCAGCTGAGTGTGTGATTCCCCATGCCAGAACTGGGGAGAGCTGTGCTGGCTGCTGCAGCCATGTCCAGGGAGAGTTTGGTGGCCCAAGGCAGGTCCTGGCCCAGCAGTTACCACAGTCCCAGCTGCAGCAGTTCATCATCTTCTTCCTCTATTGTTTCTCCCACCTCTAATTTCTTCAGCTTTGGCCCCATCTTTCCATCTCATCCCTATCTCTTTTTTCTTTCCAATAATAAAGGCAGCCCAGAACAAATCTCAGCCCTTACTCTTGGGACAGCAGCTCTCAATTTTCTGTCCTATTGAGATGCCTTGCACCAGGTTTCATGAGGTGACATATATTGTTTTATTTCTGTGACTGTTTAACCTCAGCCATTTGAACATCAGTGTGCCATGAAATATGTCAGAGCTTTCTGAACAACTTTCAACTTCTAGCTCTCTTGCTCCCTCCCTCCAAGGATTTGTAGTGACAAGCATCAAAAACTTTTGTCATATTTTAGCTCCATGGGTATGTTCACCTTGGGTTGAGAGAACTTTTTTACCTTTCCTGCCACACAGCTGCAAAATGGCAATCAGGATTACAGCAAACTCTCAACATCTGGGTTGGTTTGGGTTTTTTTGTTCGGTTTGGTTCATCTTTCAAGATGAATTGTAAAGAGACAAACTGTTTCCTTCAGGCCAGTGCTGAGAGGGAGAGTCCTTGCCAAGGGCAGGGGCACATGTGAGTTAGGCAGATATCTCAGGTGTGGAGAGGGCAATTTGATGCCCATTAACAAAAGGTGAGGAGGGCACATAGTAGAGCTCTCTGCTTAGAGAGATGGCTGTGGTGGAGCAGCAGATGAACCTCTTGGTTCAATTCAAGCTCTTTAACTGCTCGTATCCATTTGAGCCACTTTGTGAGACCAGCACCAAGAGGGATCATGTGTGTGTGTGAGAGAAGGTAACAAAATGGCATTTCCTGTGAGTGTCTGTGATGTCGTTGGGTTTAGCAATTAACTTGTTAAAACCTTTTATTGCTTATACGTGCAATGATTTTGAATTGTGTTACTGCTTTTTGTCAACAAGGTTACTTCTCCCTCAGCCATTTCACAAAATCAGGTCTTGGTATATGTGAAGATGATCACAGCTGTTAAAAGCATGTTGCCCTTTTTGCCTAGTTTTGTCACATTTTACCGTGTCTGTTCCTAGATTATAATCGGAACACATCCCTCCCACTGCCAATCCACGGGGAACAGGCTGGCAGTAGCAGCAGTGAGCATGGCTCTGTTTCACCAGACTCTGATGTACAGCATGATGTGTTTTTCGAAAGGCCAAGGAGATCCATTTCAGAGATTCAGACAAAGCATCCCATTTCTCATTTACTAAGGTAAAATATTTGCTTCTCACTTGACAGCCTTGAGGGATTCTATGGATTTAATTCATGTTTTATTTTATCTGAGGGCAATTTTTTCACATAATCGTTATGTAAGCACGTGTGTTCATCAGTAAGTTGCATAGATTACCAGTTAATGTAAATATTGTCTATATTTAATAATGAACAATCATTCCTTTAAGGTTTCCATGTACTTACACACTTTCATTCCTCCTGTGAGTAAATGTCAGTAGTCTTACACTTTGAGTGGATATGGATTTTGAAGTTAAGCGAGGGTTTAACCCTTCCATGTGCTCATGACAAAATGGAGGAAAGGGGAAGCATAAATACAGTTCTGCTTCTCCCAAAGTACAAAGCAATACTTTCAAATTAATATGTCACAGTATGGGTCCAGAAAGAAATTAGTAATTTCAGCTTTCCTCCCCAAAACTGCCATTAATGCCAGCTTCTTAGCAGGGGGAAATCAGCCATGTGGGTTTTGAGTCAGCAGAGGATCTGAGCCATGTTCTGTCTCAAAATTAGCATTTACCAGTCTGATCAATCTGCTGCTGTAGTTTGAACTGAGTTTTTAACCCCAGAAGTGTCCTTGCTCCCTTCTGGCAGTCCTGGTGCCATGCTAATGCTGGGGTCTCTCTTGTGCCTGTGCTGGGTGGCTGCCACAGCATCCCTGACGAGGGCTTGGCCTCGGAGGACAGGAGCACCTCGCCTTCCGTGGACGAGAAGGATTCTGGACTGTTCCTGCTGCGCAAGGACAGCGAGCGCCGGGCAATCCTGTATAAAATCCTGAAGGAGGAACAGGATAAAGTTGCTTCCAATTTGCAGGAGTGTATTGCACAGGTAATTTCACTTCAGCTCTTTTCCCGATCAAAGGGAAAATAATGAGCGAGTCATATTATTCCTTTTCCGAAAATGAATAAATGAAGGTGCTTGGATTGCTCCTTCTGAGTATCTTTAATCTCTGATGCCTGTAACTGTGTGAGCTCTTTGCTGTTGTGTGAATGGGTAGCAAACACCACCTTTTGGCTGCTAATGGGCTCTTGGTTTTATATGAGGGAGAGGTTTGGGCATTTGATGTGGGATTGTGGAGGGCTGAGGTTGGCCTGATGGGTGGTTTTGATGTTGTCTTTTCTTTTGGCTTTTAAGGGCATGGAGCTACAACACCACATAGTAAGAGTTATATTCTGCTTTAAAAGTAGAGACCTGATGAACAATTTTTAATAAAACGTTTGTTAACTAGGTGCCAAGATTGCAGTACATGAATCTTAAAAAAGCTAAGGTACATTTTCTGGAGAGGAGAAGTTTGGGTGGGAGGGTTTAATTACTGTGAAGAGGAGCAAGAAAAAAATCATAGGATGGTTAATGCACAGCCAAACATTGCCACACACCTGTAACAACCTTTTCTTCTTAATGTCTGCTTCTGATGTGCCTCTCTGTGATGAATCTGACTTTTGCTCATCTGCTTGTCAGTGATTTTTGGGCAATCTCAAGCACACTTGTTCATGACACTCTCCCATTATTTATTCTTACTAAAGCTATGGTTTTTCACTTGGACTGTATTCCCAAAAAAGGGTGTGGTGTCCCCAGCCAGCTGTTGACATTTGTGGCTCGGCCGTCAAGCCCTGCAGCTCCATGGTCAGCTCTGCACAGCTCAGGGTTTGCTGCTCCCTGTGCTCCCTTCCCCAGCAACCTGCACCACAGGGAATCCTGCAGGGCTCTACATGCCACAGACTCAGGCTGGGAAGCAATTGGGGTACCTTTCTGCTCTGGGCTTAAACTGCAAAACAGCTGATGGCCTTACAAACAACTAAAACTCAGAATCAGAAATAATCAGGGCTCCAAGTATTTTCTGCAATGAAGGATTATTTAGTAGCAGCAAGTCCTGGTTCAGTCTCCAGCTGTTTTGTAGCACTGCTGTAATCACCTCTTTTCCATAATTTATGTAATACTTCCTTTACCTTTTAATTACAGAGGTTGTTCTTACAGACATTTGGATGGCTTTAACTGTGGGGGTTAGGGATTGAAAATCATAGAATAAGCACTTGTGAATCATTGTGTCATTTTAGACCTTTTTCTGACTTGGGATAAATGCATATATAAACATACATTTTTTCCTAAGGAAATCAAATATTTGCGTGATTAGACAGAAGTCCAGATTCAGCTTATTGAAAGGAGAGCATCTAAAAAAATTGGGTCTCTTAGCGACTCATTTTGCTGTTTTTTATGGAGGAGAGCTGCCCTCTGCAGTACATTTCAGGAATGTGTAGATATAATTTGGAACCTTTTCTCTTTGTGACAGCCACAGTAGCAGTAGATTTACAGGGTTTTTTTAAAACAGAAATTACTCTTTAATATTTTTTTTAAGAAAAGATAAAAACTAGAGACTTTGCAGAAACAGAAATTCTGTGATTCTGTTCATCTGTGTGAAATATACATAAGCAAAGCTATGTAACCTTAAGAATATTAATGCTACTAAATAGATATTTAATGACTTTGGGATTAATTTGATATACATTTATTATCTTTTCTCCAGAGCTCTGAAGAACTGCAACTTTCAGTGGACCACATTAAGCAGATTATTGGGATTTTAAGGGACTTCATACACTCTCCTGAGCAGAGAGTGATGGCTTCTACGATATCCAAGTTGAAAATGGATTTGGACTTTGACAGCACTTCTATCAATCAGATTCATCTGGTGCTGTTTGGATTCCAGGATGCAGTGAGTTCCTTTCCTGATGCAGGGGCAGAGAAATTCTTTGAAGCATCACAGAATAGTTTAGGTTGGAAGAGACCTTAAAGATTATGTATTTCCAACCCTCCTTCCATGGGCAGGGACACCTTCCACTATATCATGTTGCTCCTGGACAAAGCTCATTTCAAGGGTTTGCAGCTTCCCCATTGTTCCTCACTCCTCTCCCTCCTTGTACTGTTTGAGTTTGAATGAAGTAGAGTTTGAATGTCACAGTCTGGTTTGAAATGGTTTGAAAGCTGTAGCCTAAATCTGTCAAATCTGTTGTTTAGACTTTGAAAGGTGGGAGGCTTTTAGTGCTGCATGCAGTTTTTACCTTATAAAGCTTACTATGACTGTTGGAAAATAAGATTCTCTTTCCTAAGGTGTGAGCAAATGGTGTTTGCTCCTACTTTTACAGGTGAACAAAGTATTAAGAAATCACTTAATAAGACCCCACTGGATGTTCGCAATGGATAACATCATCCGCCGTGCAGTCCAAGCAGCAGTCACTATCCTTATTCCAGGTAAATCAAAGCAGCTGAAAATAATCCTTTTTTAAAAAAAGGTTTTCCACATATCAAAGAGCTGTAGCAAATGGAACAGTTCAGATGTTTACTCTTTCAGCATGCCATTAACTGCACCCCATGTGCCACTCATCAAAAGACATGGGGTCAGAGTGTTGCAGAGAGAGAAGTGTTGATCTGGAGGATTAATGCTGTACTCGCAGTACAAAAGCACATAATGAGGAGATAACCAGTGGTTCTGCACCCCCAGTGTGGTCCAACCATGACAAAAAAAGGCAAATTAAATTCAGTCCAAGCTGGAGATTTTCTAGTAAGAAAATTATTCTGTACATATTAATGACATCCAGGGTGAGTAACACTGCACAGGTCTTGTTATGTGTTCTGAAAAATTTATTAATGAGCTATGGAGCAGATGTGTAGAAGGGAGTGCATTAATATGAGGAAGAGGATGATTCTGGCCCATAGATGGACCATAGAGAAAACCACCAGGAGGAAGAAGATAAATGTCTAAGTACTGTCTAGGAATGAGTTAAGTTGGAAATATGCAAGTTGTTTTGTAACTGTTTAAAATGCTGAGCACCCCTTCCAGTATAGGAATGTTCTGAGAGACTAAGTGACAGTGAGCCCTTTCAGACCAAAGTTGCCATGGCTTTTAAAGCCACATTTTTTAGGACTTTGTTTGTACAGAGAAATAGCAACAGTTCTTTGGTAATCAGGGTGGCCACCTACAGCAAGTTCCGAGAACTGAGGCTAGAAATTCTCCTGGAGAAGGGGAGTGCTTTGTACACTCTTTGGCCCAGAGCATTAGGGAAAAGCACCAAATTTTTTTTCTTACTATTTAGGAAAAATGCAAGCTTTCAGAGGTTTCTCCTTAACTTATTGACTGTCTTATTACTCATATAATGATATTTGTCCCCACTTCAACTATGACCTGTAGCTCTACCTCTGCTGATGTGTAGCTCATTCTAGAACCAATGCCAGAGAACCTGTGCTCCAGCTCACACAAGGCTTCACTACCCCCCTGCTTAGTGTTGCAATAAAGCACATTCTACAAACAGTCTCCCCCACTCACAGTAGTGAAGAACAAACTGCACAAACTCTGAAGACAGAATTACCAAAAAAATCTCATTCTTTCCTTTTTCCTTTTATCAGAGCTTCACACTCACTTTGAGCCAGCATCAGAAACTGAAGGTGGGGACAAGGACGCTGATGAAGTGGAGGAGAGTTTCCAGCCCTCTGAACAAAACGGGGCTGAGGACGCTGCCATCACATCGGGGGTCAGCACCCTCAGTTCTGTGGTGTCACACAAGGCTCAGCAGCAGCTCAGCCAGGAGCTGAACAGACTAAAACACGACACCTTAAGGTAAAGACTCTGGATGTATGTTCAGGCAGTCTTTGACAAGCTCTGACCACGCTTTCTACACTCATGGGTACACAGTACACCGTACTGCTCACCTTTGCCTTGTGATAAAGCCTTCCAGGAACACGAGTGGATTTGGAACACACTGGCAGTACAGTATGGCAACTGAACATCCTTCAGCACAGCTTTTGTTTCTGTGTAATTAATCTATTAATTGCAGAATGACACATTGGATTTCTACAGTAAAGTAATTAGGTTTGTGCAACTGTGCCAATTTCCTTCCTACTCCTTGGATTCCCCCTGACTCGGTGTCAGTGCCTCAAAGCTGTTCCTGCAAGGAAAGGCCAGAGTAGCTCTATCCTGGCTTACAGGAGAGGCTGCCCACTAATGAGCACCAGGAGAGCTCAGCAGAGCCCTGCCCTGTTTCTAATGGGTTACATGTGTAGGCTGCTGCCAGCGTGTTAACAGCTGAAGATCCCATTCTTCTTCATGGATGTGTTGTAAATCTGTGATCAGAAAGTCCCTGGTAAAACATCAGTGTTACATTGTTCAGTAGTAAATTGCAGTATAAAGGCAGCAACTCTGTCCAGGGAGGCTACAAAACATTAGGAATGGAATTTATGAGCTATTTACTAAATTCTGCAGGTGAAAGCCTTCAAGTGGCACCCCTCAGTCTCAGACAAACAAACTGAAATCTCTAAAGCCATTAGAGATGTTAGTTATGACAGTACCTCACAAATGCCTCTGTCCTGTGGTACTCATTAAAAATGATAGTATTTTTTTCAGTTAGTTTTATTCTCAGTGTGGTTGTGTTTGATCTCTCTTATAAGGCTTTTGGAAAACCTCATTCAGAAGGAGAAAGAGTATCAGACCCTCTTACGACAATCTTTGGAGCAGAAGACTCAGGAATTGCACTTGCTTCAATTGAAACTTAAACCCAAAGGTACGAGGAGATACTGCAAAATTAAGATACTGTAGTTACACAAAAATATATGGGATCATGCATTTGTTGAAAGGATGCAAAACCATATAGCTTAAGCTTCAGTTACCTGAAAACAACCACTTTTGCCCTCCTTTTGAGGTGTTATTAACCTTTGTTTTCTGTTAAAGATTCCCAGTGGTCTGCAGCAACTTTCAGAGAGAATGCAGACCATGAGCTCATGAACTGGCTGAAACAACAAGGAGCAGACTTGGACACCATTAAGAGGGTAAAAATAAAATCCCATTTTAAAAACCCCATAATTTTAGTCATAATTAGCAGTTTGCTTTCAAAGAAGAAGTACTTATTTATGAATAAATTTGTCTTTTAGTTTGCTGAAGAAGATTACACACTAAGTGCTGTCCTTAATGATATCACCAAAGATGACTTGTGGTATCTTCAGCTGCGGTAAGAACATAATTTTGCGTTCATTGTTAAGAGCTTAATTAACATATTTTGTTAAAAAACTTTTAAAGTTTGGTTATTCAAATATCTCAGTGACAGTTCACAGGCAACTGTCATCAATTTTATCTCAGATTTTCTGATAAATTTTTCTCATCTAACTGACACAAACTACACTGAGGATGCTTCGAGCCATCTGCTTTGGCATTTACCAAGGTTGAGACCTTTTTCTGCACCCTTCACGATGATGTAATCATATGAAAAACAGGCATAAAGAATTTATTTTTCTTACCCATTGATTCAGGTCCTTTTATCATCATTCTGTCAACCCCTGGCTGACCTGGAAGAAGTTTTAGCTATAAACATTAAAAAGCACAGTTTGCTATGTACTGTCATAACTGGTCTATCCTTGGGATTTCTAGGTTTTACTTCTTGCTCACTTTAAGGCAATGTTGACAAGGGAATTTTCCCTAACTGTTCTCCATTTCCCTTCATGCAGGGGTGGTCTTCGCTGCAGAATCTGGAATGCAATCCTAAACCACCGGCAAACATCTGGCAAGACCTCAGGGAAGGTCAATGCTTTGGAAGAACATGAAATGGGAATAAGCAAATGAAATACATTCCCAGCACTTAAATTATTAGATGTATATATTTATATGTACAGTGGCCTTGCAGGTTTTGCACAATTTTGTAGCTTGTTTGACCATCAGTGTAATACACAGTGAATAGTAACAGCTTTTAAATGTGTCAGTGTCAATGCATTAAATTATTTATGATGAGACTAATGCATACAATGCCTGTCAATGTAATGCAAAACATTAGCTGAGAAAAAACCCACCTGAATTGGCTTCAGCATTATGAAAACTGTGAACTTAAAATGTGTTACAGTTCTGCTGGCTGATGGTTTGAGCATGGAGGGGATATGCCAGAGCATGTCACCTCATTGTAGATGGATTTATACAGCTTTTTGTATTAAAGCTACTCTCACTGAACTACTGAGAAAGGCTGGTGTGACGTTCTTAATTAGTGACTTTCCTGCAGCAAAACCAGAGCACGTAAATGACATTTTTGATGGGGTTTCTGGGAAAAGAGTTCATGAAGCAAAGCAAAGAGACCATTAGATAAAGGGTGGTAGAGTTTAATTTTTATTTTTCTTTTTACACTGTACGTAACACATACAGCGATCCAAAGAAAGTCAGTAAAGCAAATACATAGCACTTTAAATAAACAACTTTCTCTCGACTTAGCTTCTTCTGAAACATTCAGCATGTTTAAGAAATTCCATACTCAGATAGATTTCCTTACACATTTCCTCTTTTGAAAGAGCTCTTAAATAAGCTTATACAGTTCCTGTAAATGCATTCACTTATTCTTAGGAATAAGTTACACCAATAAAAAGGCCTTTAGCTGAGAGACTTGTACTTTATCCACTGGTTTGGGCCACGCACTTCAAAGGGTGGCTCATTGAAGTAGATGTGGTGACCCAGTTCTTCCAGGGGAGGCTCTGGGTCAGTGGTAGCAAACTGAGCAGCTTCCTCAATCTCCTTCCTTACTGCCACATCAATTTCCTAAACCAGAAATGCATGCTTATTAGAAGACAGCTCAGAAAAAGCATCATAATTTTGAATTTAAATGCTATGATAAAGTATCAGAATTAGTTAACAATGACTAGAAATGTAAAATTAAAAACCTTTTAAAACTCCTTCCCTACTAAACTGCATCATTTTGGGTGGTACTGATACTGACAGAGGAACATGACCCCACTGAGCCTCTACATTTTCTATTCTGATTATGTGAAATACTGAGCGTGTCAGTGACATTATTTTTTATTTTTTCAACATTACAACATTTGCATACTCCTTTACTAGGATCCTTTACTAGGATTCTTCACTATTGGTAACTTCCCTTTCCAAAACTCACCCCCTTCCTGGGGAGTCAAGAAAGCCTAGGTAATTTTGATTTCTATCTGTTAGCAAATGATATCCCCCAGCCTAACAGAACACACAAAAGCAAAAGGCCTTTCCAGTAGGACACAACTTCAGTAGCTGGTCTGCAATAAAACTTCACCTATAAAAGTGATATTCAAGCCAACGTTAAAGAACTTTAAAGAAAGCCCTGCATGCTGCCAGTGATGTGCTTTCTGGAGATCATCAGTGTGTGACTGCTCAAGAGCTTCCTTACATAGCAACTAAAACCATACCTTGAGTTCTTCAACGCTGGCAAGGTTGTTGTTTACCATTCTGTCCTTCAGCAACGTAATGGGGTCACTTTTGCTTCTCACTTCCTGAATTTCTTCTCTAGTACGATAGCTAGGAACAAAACAGGCAAAGACATGAACCCTGGAGCAGAGTGAGGTTCTGGACACAGCTCACTTTAAAAAAAAAAGTCCAAAGAGTTGTCAGGGATGCGATGACAACACATAATATTCATCACCCGAAGGATGGCACAGCAACAGCCAGAGGCGTCTGGAGAGAGATCTGGAAATGGCAACCGAGCAGAAGTAGCTCCAGACTCAAGGGAAAGGGGAGCAAACCCAGCCTGAGACAGTTATCCTGAGGGGCCATATTTCCTCCCCGCAGAGAGGGCGCTGCAGGACTGGAACATGCTTCCAAGTCACTGCAAGCTTCCAATGATGACCTGGGATACATCTCTACTTCATGCAGACACATTCAACTTTGTCAGTTGGAGCACTGCCCAAATTTCTCTAGCACCTGGATGTTTGTATTTTTAGGATGTGTTCTACTTGTCTGGGCAGTCCAAACTATTCCTCTAATTTTACCTTACAGGATTCCAATTCTCTTAAAACCCCAGAAAAACATGATGCTTTTCAGCCAAATCTTCATTAAGACACACCATAAGGTCACACTGAAAGCAGAATTCATTAATATAGAGCACAGAAGTTTAACTGACTTTGTGCTTGTTCTAAACCACATCTTTTAATTCTGCACGAAAACAAGTGTGTTACATGGCCACAGATTATCAGCTGAGCATCAAGATGAGTGAGCAGGCTGCTCATGGCAATTTCATTGTAATCTTTAAATGCATCTGACATCTGATTTAAACACTGAATTTCAGTTTAATCTCTTAGAAATTGACCATCAATAATACTTTTCAGTGAAAAGAAAAAAGGAAGAATGTGACAGTACCTTATTCCAGGGTCACTCATACTGTGGCCATGGTAACGATATGTCTGTAACTCCATCACAAGAGGACCCTTGAAATGAAAAGCAATACAGAGTGTTGCCACCACGAGTGACCAACTTGTTACAGCAGCAACTATTTGCCAGTGCTGAACTGCACCAGTGATCAATTATTTTTATTCAATTGGTTTTTCTCAGTTTAATTTACATAATATTAGCACATATAGTTTAACACAGTAAAATGAAACCTAATTCTTTTCAAATGAAAGCACATGCTGATATTTTAAGCATTTATTTTCATGTTCTGATTGAGCAGCTTTACAATTTCCTTTTTTCCACCATTACTCAGAATATTTCAAATTACCCGTTGTTTCTCACAGAACCTTCATTACTTCAAGGATTAGAATTTTTCAAAACCAGTGTTACCATATCTGGGTGACACACACTAACATTGACTCACAAAAACTTTATTTCTCTTTCCACTTCTTGCAAATATAGAATGATTATTACCTTCCTTGATGCTTCCCCTAACTAAACATAAAGATCACAACTGTCTGACAGTCATAACAGCTTTCACTATGGTAGAAATGGGAAAAATGACAGTATAAATAATAAATATTAAGTGTTTAGTTAATACAAATTGAGGAACTACTTATGCAGCAATAGCTTGCAAGAATTCCACCCATGGAGAAGGAATGCCAATTACAGACTTACATTTCCAGCTCTACAGTAGTCGGCTGCAAACTTTATTGATTCTCGGACACAGAGAATATCCATGCCATCCACCTGGTAATGAGAAAAGACACATTATGGCAAAAAAGTCACAGCCTCCAAACTTCCAATTTCAGTATTTCCACAAGTGGAATAGAATTCAGCTTCAAGTAAATATATGTAGAAATAAAAGAAATACCTATGTATGCATTGTGTAGCACGTGCACCCACATTCCCCCTCACAAAACACCTGCACTCACTCTGAGCCCTGGAATGAAGTATCCTCTTTTGTAGTAGTCAGTGCTGGCTGCAGCTCTTTCAACTGATGTTCCCATTCCATACCGATTGTTCTCACAGACAAAAATACAAGGCAACTTCCATAAGGCAGCCATGTTGTATGTTTCAAATATTTGGCCCTGAAAGAAAATTAAGTTACGTCTCATTAGGGAGCTCAGCCTTCAAGCATTAGGCTCTACTGAAAATCCTTCAGTTGCAGAGGTCTAGAAATTTTAATACTAAAAGTGATCTGAAACCAGCCATTTGCTACAGCTCAGAAGGAATAAAAGTGAAGCTACACTATAAAAGGTAACTTTCATCTCAACCAGTAGTTTATAGAAGTTAATTTTTATGCCTGACTCAGTATCTGTGTTAGGGTAGCACAAAACCTTCAACTTTAACTCAGGTATTTCAGCAACAGTCATAAAAAAAGATCACAATTTATTAACCTGGCAGGATGCTGCTACAGCAGAATTAAGTTTGACTTCAGTGACTGCATCAGCCTTGTTGCTCTGAGTCAAATTTAGGGAAAACCATGAACTGAGATCTCCACCTGTGCCTTCAAAGTGTGAAAATATCAATGGTACACTCTAAATCACCAACTGCTTATCTGGCTTATTGTCTCAGCTGACAACATGAAGGCTGGAATGTCAATAGTAACTGGCTCTGCCAGAATGCTCTGTCCTCTTCTCTGTCTTCAGAAACCTGATTTACACATCTCTCCCTATCCAACAGCATTGTCATCTTCACTGCCATCCTTCAGAGCTCTCCTTACAGCACAGACACTTCAGGGTGTCACACTTAGGTGAGCTGTGCACAACTGGAGAGTGAAGAGTAACTGCAAACCCCTCTTCCCAGGATTCGTGTACCATTCAGCTAATTAACCATTAGCCTCCCTCACTCCTTGAGTATCCAGACTGTTCCAGAAGAGAAGGAGCCAAAACGCAACAAGGGCCAAGCTCAAAACAGAGGTGGGAAAGGACAGATGTATACACGGGTCCAAAATATTATAAAAAACTGCAGGCATATGCTACATTCCTGATATATAAAGGCCACCTAGCAATTAACTTCTTAACTGTTCACCTGAATCATCCCTCTGAGGACTACACAGTTGTTGGAACACATCCCTGCTCAAACACCTAAGACAATTCAAACAAGAGGTGGCTGTGTCCAAAATCTGCAACATGCCTGGCCACTTCCATGGAGTTCATCAACACTGTCTGGGTTGCAGGTGCACAGGGAGGGCAAAATGTGCTTTTCCACCCCTTGGAGTAAAAGCCCAGCTCACAGAGCATAGAAGGAAAATTCATTCCCCCCAGCCACTCTCCTTTACCTGATTGGCTGCACCATCCCCATACAAGGCCACGCAGATTTCATTTTTACCGAAGTATTTACAGGCCAGAGCAACCCCGGCTCCAAGAGGAACCTGCCACAGAGTACAGGACAAAACATTTTAGAACAACATTTAAAGGAGTTGAAGATAAGCAGCCTGTGAATTTTAAGGAGACATTTAGGTTGTTAAGAGACCTGCTCAAGAAACAAGCTGTTACCCACCCACTTCCCTTTGTTACAAATGTTATTGCAGCCAAAATATAAACACGAACAGTATTCTTCAATTTGAATTATTTTTGCTACAGCTGACAAACTGGTGAGCACACCAGAATAAGACATTCCAGCCACAGGGCAATGGTATCTGCAAACAATCTCACACACCACAAAAACTGACAGGAAACACTGAGAGGTAACAGAACATGAGCCAAATTCAGCTTGTGCTTTACCACAGAAGTCATGTACAAACCTGAGCACCAACAATGCCATTGCCACCGTAGAAGTTTTTGGTATACATATGCATCGATCCTCCTTTTCCCTTTGCACATCCTCCTTTTCGACCTGAAACATGAGCAAGAAGCAACTTATTCTTTGAAAAAAATACTACACAAATTGAAACATCTAATTCAGTTCCTAAAGGCAGTAACACTAAGACCATGATCTGTGTGGAGTTAGGACATGATGGCTTCTCTCATACAGTTTACAGTTAAATATCTCAGAAAACAAATAAGAAAAGGGGAGAAAACAGAAAACAATAATGAAAGCATAATTCTTGGAAATACGGATGAGATTAAGAAATTTCAAAACTAACCAAAAGTTTCAGTGTCCTACTATACAAAAGCACTTTTAGATAAATATGGGGTGTTTTTTTACAGACAACAATATCTCATGTATGTAATCTGAAAGAAGTATATTACCACTTTTGGCTTCTGCAAGAAAAGTAAGAATAATGTTCCAAATTAGTTGCAATAATTTAGACTTGTCTTCCCTTTGACAATAACCACACGTAAAAATTACCAACAGGACACCAAAAAAACCAGAACAACTACCAACTCCCCATTCCACCCCAATATAGACAGTAGCCACCCAGCCCAACTTTATTCAAGGTGTAGTTTGAAGATAACCAGTGACCCATGAAGCATTACAACAATCCCTATTTAAATGAGCCCATCTAAGAATACAGAATGTCTCATCAGTCCATTCCATTTCCTACTCCTATCTGTCTCGTTATTATTCATAGAAGATTATATTTTATTTCTAAAAAGCACAGCTTGTCTAGTTGGTTTTTTAAAATTAACCTTGGTGTTTATTTTAGAACTGAGTCTCTTTCTGAAATTTGTACTTCTCTTTCTTACTTTACAGCGAATCTTTTTTATTATTGATATTTCTCATATCTTTCCTGGGTTTATGAATTGGTTTAGTGGGAAGCATTACAGATTCTACCTAGACTCTGTAACAGCTAGATTCTAGAATCTGCCTATCCATAAGTAGGACCAAAGAAAAAAAGTCTAAATTTAAGAACAACAGTTATTTTATGAATAAGTGCAATTTACCTTCAGTAAGCTCCCTCCACTTTTTGTACAGTCCCTTCTTGTATTTTAGAGTGTATTTAAGAACTCCTGATTACTTGTTACTTAACTCTTGATTACAATGTTACTTTTTGCTACATTTTCTACTCAGAACACGAACTCCTTTCTCATGTAATTGTTAATTCTCCTGAAAAGTCCTTTCCTATAGCTTCCTATAGGAATGTTTTCCTATGTTTCCTATATGCTCTTATCTACTAGTTTTATTTTGGGTGACTCTGCTTTCCTCTTCTTCAAAGATTTTTTAATTCTGTCGTTTCCTGGTCATCATAAATCATGCTGTCTTTCATAGTCAAGATCTTTCTTTTCAAGAATGGGCTCTAGCAGCAGCCGTTCTCTCTATAAACTTTCCCCAAGGGCCACTTTCTGGAATAACAGTCTCTTTACCACAGCCACTCCTTCCCAATTAAAAGAGTCCAAATAAAGTCAAGCATAATGTTACAGAAAATTATGTCTGTCATGAAATGAAAAAAAAATCCCACCATATTATCGCTCATATTTGTAGTTTCAGGGCCCATAGTTGGCATCAGTCATGACAATCTCTCCATTTACTTTCTGACTTACCAGTATCTAGTGACACCTGGCAAATCAGTCACCACTGGATGCTGGGCTTTTGTGCACATTACAGATATGCATTCTTAGCACATACAATTCTCAATTTACAAAATCACACGCTTGTCTAACCCCCAAACAGCCTTCCCTATACTAACATTTCAAGCATGCAGATTCTCAGATCAAGTCTTTATTATATGGGTGATTAAAAAAGGCCTTCAAGCTCCTTGCTCAGTTTTCACTTCTGGCATCTGTTCACAGATCTCATAGGAGTTCATCAGGCTGATCGTCTCTTCCCTGCTCCATCCTCAACCCTACTGTGGACAGCCACCTCTCCTTTCTGCAAAATCTCTGTCTCGATTATCATTTAATAGTCTTGTTACAGTCATATTTTCCCAAAACATTCAGTTTATCATTACAGGCAACATTTACCTGTCTTCTTTAAACCTCATCGGCATAATTCTGAAAATCCAGGTCTGTCTCCTAGAGAGGATAATGCCCTGTCCCACTGAGAGCAAATGCCTACCATCAGCAAGTTCAAAACTGCTACAGCCCAGTGAATACAGCATATGGTATCAAGAAAAATCTTACAAATTTGTTCTTTAGAAGTACCACACTTCTACTGTGAAAGTTAACAAATAAGGAATATATAAGTCACTGATTCATAAAATTGAAACAAATGATCCATTCTGCTGTGTCACTAAATTGCTCCTGAAGGCCCAGTGTACTTTGTGCATCAACATTACATTGAATTTGAGCAAAAAATTGACACAAGCACAGCAGCAAGTGATCCTCACTCCGCTGAGCACAAACCTGTAAGTTCCGCGAGAATCTCCCGGACAGGCACTCCTCGGGTGAAGGTGAAGCCGTGGGCTCTGTATGCTGTTATCACATGGTCTGTGGGCTTTATGGCAGCCTCAATCCCCACACAGCAAGCCTCCTGTTACACAGGAGTTTAGCAATGTAGTAAAGCAAGTTTAGCTATGAAGAAAAACACACAGCTCCCACAGTCAGCACTGTGGCACACTGCTGATCCCACACACATCAAATACAGGCAGGTCACATGAAGAGCAGAGATACAGGAGACTGACTTAAATCGCAAGGGCTGGTGACAGGCCTGGAGCTACAACAGCCTTGGGCTCTAAATTCCAACCTGACTGAGTAGCAAAGGCACATGGGAGAGGAACAAGAACCTTCAAAAATCTGAAGAATTCCCCCCCCAGCCAGTGAAGTATCTCAACAATCATAATTCAAAAATAGACAGCAAAGTTTCAGTAAGTTCATGCATGAAGTTTCTTCTCCTGGCTGTTGCTTTTTAGTGGGCATGTGATCCATGAGATACAGAAACAAAAGCCATCAATGAAACTTGAAGGGGAAAATGCAGGCCTTCACATTCAGCTGCACTGGGCCCTTTCCCACCTTTGTGTCTCTCTCCTCCCTCCTCTCTGTCCCTCTCCTTCTCTCAAAATGTACACAGATAGTCGGTTCTCCATTCTCCACTTTATTAAAATCCCTACATTAAATAAGGTAAGACAATATAAAATCTCCTGATCAAAGGTTCTTACCTGACCATCATATAAGTGGCAGAAGCCACGAATAATCTTCTGCTTGTAGAGCTGGTCAGACTTGAGCTCCATGCGCCGGATGGTCTGCATGGTCTTGTAGTAGTGGAGCCCCTCCTCCCGAGTCATCACTGCCGTGGTGCCGGGCCCCTTCTCCAGCCGATGGAGGTCACACGGCTGCAAGGTTAAACAAGTCATTATTTCCTGAAAATCATTAATCCTATTTATTACTTCATTTTTTTATGATCTGCCATTTTTAAATTCAGAGTGTAATTCCTTTTAAAAAAAAGAAAGCCAGGAAAACCTAAACTCACAGGTCAGGACAACTGTGCACTGTTTCAAATTTTAGGGAAATAAAACCTTTAATTTTAATAAAGACAGATTTCTACTCACAAAATAAAGCCTCGTTTTTTCTACAAGCAGAATGTGAACTAAAGTCCTCCAGAAATATGGTAAAAAGCAGACTTTCGTAGTTGTTGCACACCAAATATTTGGAAAGAGCTACAGGGGCTTAGTGAAAAGGTAAGAAAGATGAAGAGTTTCCTCTGTTAAACAGTTTGTAGGATGTGGCCCTAAGACTGGCCTTCACCTCTTCTACCTCTGTTATAAATAAACACTAAGTTCAGTGGAAGAGACTAATCAAATTACTCTGTCAGTGCAGATTAAATGGCTAAAATACTTCTATATATAGGTTAAAGACAGTTTACATCAAAGCAAAAGTCACTCCAGAGCAAATCCACTGACACCTAAATAAATTGGATTTAACACCTGGACACACTACTCAAGACCACTCTGCTTCAAAGTTCACAGAACAACAGAAACTCTGGAGTCTTGTCTTCAACACAGGACCAAACACTAAACCTTGTATCTACTCAAAAAAGACTTTTCATACAAACATATATTCCTTCCTTTCCACCTGAAACAATTTTCATACTTCACAGGCACACCCAAACAGAAAGAGGGTGGAAAACAGCCCAAATTATTTCTTTCAGATTTTCTTTCATCAGTTCCTGAATGAAACACCAGCACAAAAGCTACTGCCAATAGAAACATCACTTTTTCCTAAGACCCAGCCACACTGGAAAGCTGACAGAGTATAGCACACATTTTCTGAGCAGCACCAACTCAAACACTGAAAGGATGCCATACTTTCTCCTCAAAAACCCACACAGACCTCAACCAGCTGCATGTTTGGGATAGGCTGCAAACACCTAATTGCTTGAAAAGCATTAAGGAAACAACAGAACAGAATAGAAAAGGTTCTTTAGCTGCTTTCTGACTCTGTTCTCACAGCTGCATTGCAATATCAGAGCTGCAAAAAATCACAACCTCACATTCTTAAGAAACAAGTAACATTACCACACACTGCCAACACAGTACTTCCAGCTGCACTTAGTAATCAGGTCAGATAGTGAGGGGTTTGTTCTGGAAATTCAAACAGGATTTTCTAACTAAAAGAGATACGGGGACCAGTCCATCAGGTTAAGATCTGTAACAAATGCTTACAAATAATACCAGTATTTAGTGTTCTTCTTTACCTTAATCTCAAATGTAGCTTCACTTGCAAAGTCTCCATAGTTACGTGATGCTACCATCACTCGAGAGGCCTTAAAAAAAGACAAAACCAAAGCATGAGCAATGTTTAAATGTAATTATCAAGTAAAAGTATGTGACTTTTCAAGTAATTTCTAAGAGTACTCCCAAACTGAAAAAACTTAAGACTCACCAGTGGCATACCCCATAAGACTAGGGAACTTTTATACTGTATGCTAAAGTCCTTTAAAACCCAGTATTTAAAATTAAGATTAGAAAAAGATAATTTAAACTGGTAATACCCTTGATTATCTAAAATAAACCCAGTAAGTTTCAGAACTTTTGACACTGAAGAGCCTCAAAACCACAAAAATAATTGTTTATCCCTTTACATGCCAGGCTAAAATATAAGGAGAGACAGCCAATGCAGACTGTTTGATTGCTGACTCTCTGTGCTGACTGGAATTTTGCCTTGACAGAACAAAAACACCCAAAAAAACCCAACAAACAAAACCCCAAAACAACAAAACAAAAAGAATCTAGCAGATATCTGAGATAGAAACTACTCTCACTTTTCCTTTCCAATAGGAAGACAAATTGGGAGGATTCAAAGCCATAACAATGGACAGAGAGAGAGCATCATTTCAGTGACAGCATGGCCACTACTTAGAAACGATGCGGAAGCACAGAAAGTACCTGATGATACAAGAAACACGTAACAACAGCAAGGGTGGCATGGTAGGGGATAGGAAGGATGTTTAAAAATACATTACTGGTCCCTCTTAAAGAATGAACACAGGCTATTGACTAATGAATGGAGGAGATTTTAGAGGACTTTATCAAGTTTCACTGCAGCCATCAGACAGGATGGGCCCGTGTCCATGCATGCTCTGTGGCCACTGTAAGGAACATCTTTAGTGGCAAGACTGTTCTGCTAATTAACTTACACAAAAACTTCAGCAGCTCCTTCAGCCAGGGAATTCACATACATTTAGCCGAAGGTACATTCCACAGAAATTTTGAGAATGTTCAGGTCATCATCTCCAAAAAAGGCCTGACTGACACATGTGAACCTTGGGAGAAAATTCTCAACCCATCCTGGTTACCCCTCCTCTGTTGCATATTGATTGGATTTTATCAGTAACACTGCCCCCATTCACCCTGCCCTGTTATCAGATTAAATATTTAGAGGTTTTAATTTAGACCAAGTTTCTACACTATTTATCACAATGCATCAGTATTATCAGTGAAGAAAAGCTATTTTACTTCTAGAGGTGGGAGTAAATCTACAGTTTGGATTTGCAGTATCATGGCACGGCCAGGGTTGGGAGGGATCTCTTTAGGCCACCTGGTTAAACTCTCTGCCCTGAACAGGACATAAAAGCACACTGAGGAGTCTGAACAAAATCCCTGATACATGGGCAGTACACCTATCAAAAGCAAACCTCGACAAGACTGATTGAGGTCTTACCTCACTAACGGCTCCCTAGGTTAGCAGCGTTTGGTAGGGGAAAAAAAAAAAGGAAGAAGAGTAAGTAGCTGTACCAAATAATGAAGGGAGGAGAAATCAGCAAATTATTATCAAACTAGAACAGAACACTCTGCAAGTGGTTGTTTCCATACACGGAAATCCATCTGTACACTCTGGGAAAACACTCAAAGCACATACGAGATACTGCTTTATGGATTAAATCTACCTCTATTTATTTGGCAATTTATGCCTTCACTACAGAGGCATAGGAACAATTCAAGACAAATATTTACATATTTGGTAAACAGTAGGATCCAAAAATCTTTATTAAAATATCTGAACCAGATCTACTTTGGCATTCCAGGAAAACACAGTATCTCCAGCATAGGCCAAGTACTTGTAGTAAGGGACTAATTTTAGGCACCCATATTTGCAAAATTTAATCTAGAGGTTTTATTTGTGAATTAGGAAATACTCCCAGATATACAGCCCCAAGACAGATTGAAAGAGCTTCCAGTAAATGTTCTCCTCTGTGTTATTCTGATGGATCCAGTCATTCACAAGCAGTGAATGCCTGGGTGAGAGAGCTGCCTCAGAACGGGGGGTACAGCAACACATCTGCTCTCCATGGCAAAAAGGCAGCGGATTGCCAGTTACCAAAAAGCACCTTTTAACTCTGGTCTTGCCAAAAAGTTTTTTTCAGCAGGGTTAAATTTTCCTCATGGCCACAGTCGTTACAGTGGAATAAGCAGCATGAAGTGGTAAAAGTACGCTTTTTCACATAAGAGAGATAAAATACAAAAAATGACTCATACTAACAACAAAAAACAATATAAACTTTGAAAGAAAATTCATGCAGATATTAAAAGGGGCTGTTGGCTGAGCAAAGAGAGGTCAAGCAGTTCAGTCAGACGCTGAACTGCAATCGGGCCGAGGAGATCCCCCTGAGAGCCCTGACCTGTGCGGTTCAAGTGTACATAAACAACATCGATCAAAGCCCTCCGCCATTATCAGTTTAAAAAGCTCCCGCACCCGGCGACCATTTTACTGTCACTCGGGATCATCACGCAGAGTAGGGGAAAACCAAGCTATTTCTTTTTTTCTTTAATTTTGCTTCAGTTTTCCTCTTTTCAGCCGCCGGAACCAAACCCCCGGGCAGCTCCCGCCGTCTCTCCCGGGCTGTTCCCGGAGCTCCGCCCGTGCCCCGCGCGCCCCTCCCACACCGCACACGGCGGGCGCGCACCAACCCCTGCCGGGCCGGCACCGGCCGCGCTCAGCCGCCGCACTCACCGTCCTGCCGGCCGCCGCCGGGCCCTGCAGCACCCGGGAGAGCGCGGCCAGCAGCATCTTGCGCATGGAGCGGGAAGGCTCAGCAGCGCCTGGCGCGGAACCCCGTCCTCGGCTCTCCTTCAGCCGCCGCCGCCTCGGCCGCAACCGCCGCCTGCCCTGCGTCCCCCCGCCCTGCGCATGCGCGGGCCTGCGCTGCTGCGGCGGCCCGGGCAACGCCCCCTGCCGGGCGCCAGAGCCAGAATGTCATTAAAGGTCATTAAAGGTCACGAAATGTGGGAAAGATCGGATTTCCTGCAAAACCTCGGAGCGCGGCGAGCACTGAACCTCGGGGCTCCTGCCAGCTTGTGCAGCCTAGACATTAGGAACAATTTTGGAACATTCGGAGGAATTTCTTCTCAAGAAGCGTGATTAGGCACTGAAATGGGCTGTCCCGGGGGCTGGTGGGGTCACGTCCCTGGAGGCGTTTGAGGACGGACTGGACGTGGCGCTCAGTGGCGTGGTCCAGTGGCGTGGTGGTGTCAGGTCATGGGTTGGGCTCGATAATATCAGAGGTCTTTTCCAGCCTCATTGATTCTGTGACTCAGGTTTGAATGTTTAATGTGGCGCTGCGCGAGAGCTGCTCCGTGTGAGCGCATTCCCTGGTTTTTAAATGCATGAAGTGTTGAAACGGTTTCCTTTTAGCGTCACAGGCTTGAGAAATGCACATCAAAGTTAAGATTTAAGTTAATGTTGCGGAGTCGTCCCGCCCTATCACACCCCCGATCTCCCCAGCCAAGCTCCCGTGCCCCTCTCCAGGGCAGCCGAGGGTGGGCACGGGTTCTGTGCGGTGCCCGATCCCGGTGAGCCGCCCGTGCTGCTGTCCTGGCTCCAATGCTGGCCCTGCGCTGCTCCCCTGGGCTGTGCTGGCACCAGCATAACCCTGCTCGTCATGGAAGGACACGGACGAGACCCAGCTGATGGCTGGGCACTTCTCCCCTGTTCCTCGGCAAAAAAAAAAAGAAAGTAAATCCTGTTCACCTGTTGGCATCACAGGTGTTGGTATATGCTGAGTCCTGCGGGTTGCACAAAGCTCAAGTGCAGCACAAGTAATTAATGTTTAAAACCTAATTTCCAGTGAAAATATGCCTCTCAAACTACACTACCATCAGAGAGGACTGAAAGTGCCGTCTGTCTCCAAAATACAACCTCATCTGGATCTCCACTGTACTGTTCACCTCCTTCCTTGGCTTCCCCCCTGTTCCATTAATAAGGACACTTGTGGCTAATGTGATTTCTTCCTCATCTTGTCTGTAACACAGAGTAGGAAGAGAGGTAGCTATCCCTCATCCCATAAAGATGTTGAGAAGAAGCCTAACTTTCCATGTATTTGGTTAGTTCTTGCTGAGAAAAACAAACCCAGGCTTGGTATTAGCTTGCTGGAGGACTGAAAATTAACCAAACTTTCTTCAAGTGATGGTGCTCAGCAGTGCTCAGCATCCTACCTCTGTGTTGCTGCAGGTTCCTTGACATATGCTTTGCCTTTAGATAGGCTGGGATGTATAAAAGAAGCAAAATAATGCTACTGCTTTTCACATCTGAGAAAAAAGTCTGAAAATACTATCACTTTTGCAATCATGAAATCCATCCGGGAGTAACCGGATAGTGCTGTTTCCAGTGTCCCAAGGGATAAAGCAGTTCTTGCTCAAATTCTGGTAAAGGCAAGTCTCTACAGGAGTCTCTTGTGGAATCTTTCTTGGCATGTAACTTGTTGGAAATTTGAATTTTGCAAGTCAGTTTTACACTACTAAGCCGATTTAGGCTTCCTTCATGAGGCAACAACAGCAGCAACAGCAGCTGACCTCCAGGAAAATAAAGGGCAAAGTGAAAATATCAGTTGTCTCAAAAGGCTTTTTTCCTAGGGTGTCTTTAGTCTGTAGTACTTCACTGCTTGGAAAGCAAGTACTTGGCAGTTTCCAGCAGACTTGCTGGAGATGTTGTTCTGCAGGCAGGGAGTGGCTCTGCAGCTAAAGAAAACATTATCCTGAAGGACTGTGTGTGATTTTCCCCAGAGCTTCCAAGGTGCTGCGACACCCCCAGAGGTCCAGGACACTTCTGAATAGTGTAGCCATGTGTTTGGAAGCTTGCAACCTGCATTTTTATCAGCCAGTCTGCACCTTCCTGGAGAGATTACTGATGGATTAATGCACATCGATGGTGTTCATGCACACACCTGTGAGGCTCATGAAGCACACATAGGACTGTCCTGCCCAACTCAGGTTTATAGCAGAGCCAAGTGGCACCTGGGCTGGGATGACTGGCTCATGGAAGGATGCTGAGGCTGCCAGAATTTCCTGCAGTGCATGGCAAAATAAGGATTCACCTTCTGCTTTTAATAGTTTTCACATTCTCCGAATGAGGTTCATCTGAAGAATAAAGTGTACTGGCATCTGTATGTAAGACAGGAATCTTCTGGTAAACTCACATGCCAACTTAACCAAGCAACACTATGAAATAAAGGTTTCAAGAGATCACTGAACAATTTTTAACGGACAATTTCTCCTGCTCAAAGAGAAATAATACTACTACTACTAAGTATTAGTAGTAATAGTATTACAAAAGAATGCGGTCAAGATAGTTTCAAGTTTAATGGCGTTACCTGTTCCTTCTCCTAATGAAAGAAAAAAAAGCAGAGCAATTTTTATAGTTACACAATTATAGACAGATGTTATCAACACTTCTAATAGTCACTGGAAATATTTATTTAGATAGGAAATGATCAATTTTTGCCTTCCCTGGAAATACAGTAAAGCACTGATTTATATCACCTCTGCCAATTTTTTTACTTTTTATGATATTTAATTAATATTAATTTTTTTAATTAAAAGCTCTTAAAACATTCTGAAATTATTAAGTTGTCCTACAGAAAACTAATGTGGAAAGCTAATTCATGAATGAGGTAAACAATGAAGAGAAAAACATAAGAAAATCATAAGCAGAGAACAACACTAGAAAATAATTTAATGAAAGATGATTGTGTAAGATTTCATAATGGAGTACCTTGCCATGTGTGACTTTAGTATTACATCAAGGGTGTGTTGTGTGGCCGCTGGCCAAAACTCGTTGTGTTCTATTGTTCTGGGTGTGATCCTAAAATGTTATTTTTCGGATTGCAGCTGCTGTTACAAATGCCTGCTGTTGGGTTGGGAGCAGAGGGGAGCATCCAGGACTCCCCCAGCTCACTGTCTGCATCCAGGTGAAAGCAATCCCCACCTCATTCCAGGAGCCAGAAGTTTGCTGCGTGATTTTTCTTCCTCCTGTGCCACCATGGCTCTAACTCAGCAGGCAGCCAGGGTGGCTGCCAAGGAACAGCTTGTGGCCACATTGCTTCAGCCTCATTTCCTCCGTGGGAGGATCCGTGCCGTGACACGCTTCCCCAGGTCTCCCGGGTGGCACCATATGGTGGCCCTTTAAATTGTTCATTTAATTCAAATGCTTGAAGTAATCTGAGGCCATGTAGCAGCCCTTCAGGCAGAACGGGGGGACTCTGCTGCGTGCTCGGCAGTGTGAGAATCTCTGTGGTGGATGGTGAGCTGGCTCTGTTCATTTTGGAGGGCAGGCTGGGGAGGATGGTGGCACAGTCTTATCTGTGCTGGTCTCACAGCAGTCTCCAGGTCCTTGCCCTGACTTCTTCCTGGTGGGAAGCAGTCAATTAACTCTGAGTGACAGCACACAAGTGGATGAACATATTCAGATGTGAATGACAAGGGACCAGATCTGGGACTGGGCTGAATAATTAAGTTATCAAACAGAACAGATGTAGTCTTTGTTCCTTTTCCATATTTAAAACCTAAATCACCAGCTTCATTCCAGATGCATCCTCACATTCTAAATATAAATAAATCCATTATATTCCGTTTTAAACTGCTCAGCAGGAACAATATTTTCTTTCATTATTCTTTTGTTTTGTGTTTCCATTTGTTTATCTTCTCCATTTTTCTTCCTGTCCTCCCCACTCTCATTCAATTTTCTTATCCAAACATTTCTTTTATCAATATTCCTCTCTCCTTTTCTCAAGTTCACGTTGCTTCTCTGCACTTCTCACTGAAAATGCCTATTTTGATCTATGTCTCCCATCCCTTCTGACTAATCCCATTCAGTCCTACATGTTCTAGTATTTCCAGCTTTAGACAGCAACACAGATGGGGGAATTAGAACACTTAATTGTACTATCAAAATCCTTCAGATGATTTGTTTCCTTTGGAGTTATTGGAGTTTGGAAGAGAGGCAGTTTTCTAGGATCTTCCAGATGTTTTGCTTCTAGTAAGGAGAGAAAAATAGATGACGGAAGTGTAATTTCTGTTCTTCATTCTGATTGCTTTTCTGCATTATTATTTGGGAAACACCAAAGTTTTGAAGGAGAAGGATGATAATGAAGTTATAATGTCATTTCTTCATGCTTGAATTTTTTATTCTTTTATGCCTCTGTACTTCTCTTTATGTTAAGTTTATTGGGTTTTTAGTCCCAGGAACAATTAGTATTACAATATACAGAGAAGCACTGCAGTAGAAAAGGTTCTACCCATTTACATACTAAAATCCATGGGAAAAGAGATGTTACTTTACTTTTCTGTGTAAGCCCAGCTACTGCAGAGGTGTTTGAATGTAACATTGACCAGCTTGAAAAGCGTGAGTAAATGAAACCAGACATATTTTCTGTTGTTGCTGGATCTCACTGCAAAGTTATGTTCAAGGCTCAGTTCAGTCCTTCTGCATTTTGATATTTTCATGTGTGCCTTTCAGGTATATACAAATGTATATTCAAAAAGATCTTGGGCTTTGTGTCTAGAAGGGTCAGGCAAATGCTTTAAACATACATTTGTGAAACCCGAGTTCATGGAAAGCTTTGTAAAGAAACCAACTATTTCTACTTAATGTTTTTTACACAGGCATCCCTCTTCTGCTGTGTTGTATTTCCCAGCACCTTAGAGACAATATTTCTGTTGATAAAGCTCTGTGTAACACCTTCATTTTTCACAGTGCCAGAATATTTTTGAGCAACACACCCTTGTGAGCCACTTCAGTGCAAATTCTTTCCTGCAGGATTTTTGCCAGCTCCATTGCTTACTGCCTGCTTTTTCTTTGCTGGGTTCTGCTCTCTCCTACTATCTGTAAATCACTGATTTACATCCTGTCTTTCAGACCACTCTTCCAGTTTTACAAATAACTGAGTTCTGATCCGCTGCCCCTCTCAGGTTTGTGTCTCCCGAACTAAATGGGAGATTCTGTGCTTCCTTGTGTCCTAATAACACAATTGAATAGAACAGGCACAGTTTGTCAGAACTGTGTTACCAGCACAATCACAGATTACTATTCCTTGTGGTCTTTTTGGCGTTTTGGAGGGCGGAAAGGAGAGCTGTGTAGCAGAAGTGCCGTGGGGCGGCGGTGCAGCCCAGGGATGGAAGCGCATCCTCACTTTTCTCTGTGCTTCCCCCTGCGGTCAGTAGCGAACCATTCCAGCAGTGAGGCACTGGAGCTTGCCCCGTTACTTGGGAAAGTCCTGTTAGGATAACAGTAAGGGAACAAACTGAAAATAAAGTGGTTACACTAGAATGCGTGTGACCACTTGGTATTTCTTCCCCGGTTGTGTCCGTGGTGTTTATTTCCCTTCCCTGAGCACAAGGAAGGGGATGTCCCAGGACCTGATCTGTTGTTATTGCCCCCAGCACCTTTGCGCCCTCAGGGGAAGGAATGCCAAGTTTAGATTTGTCTTTTAATAATTTCCGTGTTTATCTGGTTTGAATGAAGCTCATACATCTGAGTGGATTCAAATCTATTCCGCCCTCCTGCCCGCACCAGAGAAACACAGCAGCGCTGGTTGAAAAGTTTTTTTAACCTCTACAAAATCCAAGCCAGTGCTATGGTGTACAGGAAGGGTCATGTGCACAAAACCCCCACCCTGAGGGATGTGTCATGACCATTCTATATCAAATTCTTACAATACAAAGCTGTTTTGCACTAAGCCAGATTGATCCTGACAGCCCTTAGCGGATTGTGATTCATCCCTTCCTTCCTCTAGTTTGGGATGATATGATGCCACTTGCTTTAGCGTGTGTGCATCTGGATCCATGTGCAGAAGCCCTGCAAATAATTATAGGAGAGAACGCTTATGAAAGCAGATCAATCAAATTACAGAATTGAGCACATTCTTTAATTTGGTTTCCTGAGCTTTGTCCTATTACACAATTAAGACTGCTCTAAATGCATTCAAACAGAATGGGGAATAGAATTTAAAAAGACCAAAAAAATGAAAAAACTTCAGAGACGTGAAGAGTAGTCCCCTCAGCCTGACAACCTTCCATCCAGTTTTTTTCTTTTCTCGAGGAAGGTTTAAAATATTTAAATGTAAATATTTCTTAAGGAAACATGACTACTTTTCACCAGACTGCTGAATCTCTTCTGGTAATCTGCATGAGTAGAATAAATTCTGTATTATGATTTTGTTCCTAGGTTTTAAAGTTAAGTACAGCTTTGTTAGAGCTCAATTCAGTGTCACCTGGTCCTAAGCATTACAGGGAAATGGCTACTGGTTACACCGTTTTTTCTAAATGTTATTCTCTTGATACTAAATAGGCTCTTCCATGCAATTTTGTCCTAAAAAACCCAGAATATTTTAACTATATTGTTGCTTTACATTCAGATATTAGATTTTTCTTGCTTTGATGTCAGCCAGGCAAGTCCTGAAGAAGAAGCCAAAGGTAGCACTGGCCCAAAACTTCTCAGCAGTTTTGGGGAGGCTGAGCTGGCTAAGCAAAACTGGGGGCTGTGTCCTGGGCTAGGATGGAGTGGGGAGAGCTATAAAACTGTGAGGAGAGCTGTGTTGAGCTGAGTTTGTGGCTCTTCAGGCTACAAGAGGTGGAGATGAGGAGCACAGACACCATGACTGCCTGAGCAGTGCTGCAGCCCCAAGGACCTCTCTGGCAGCAGCAGCAGCAACCAGCAGGACTTTCCAGGGACCTTTCCAGGCAAAGTAAGCAGTAGGGCCATCATCGTTTTGTTGTCTCTGTCTGTTACCTGTCCTAGGCAAATCCCAGCTTTTCCCATGCTTCCAGCTGACCCTTCACAGAGATGATTTTTATTCCAGCTGTCTATCTCCTTGATGTGTTTATCTTGCCTGCAAAATCTAGGAGTCTTTGCCTGGAGGGCCAGGGTGTGCTGCAAACATAGACTTGATCATAAAAATATTTGCAGAAGAGTAATTCACTGTAAAGCCACGGGAGAAAGAGGGGAATGTCTCTCCAGAAAGCAGCTGGTGGAGGCTAAGGAGGGTTGCCTGTGTATTTACCATCTTGATGAGAACAAGATTTAACATACTGGTTTTCAGATCACCGGTCTTCTCCAGACTCAATCAAAATCAATGAGAAGCTTCCTATTGTTTCTGTATGTTTACAGTCAACTCCACTGTGTATTAGCTTTGAAATATATCAATAAGTGCATATTTGCAGTCAAAAATACAAGCCTACCGTACTTTGAAAGAAAACAGAAAAATTATTAAAATATTTGAAGATTTTGTATCCTGTGTTCAGAGTTTGTAAGCATGATTAACTTCAGCTGCACTTAAACAATGAGTAAACATGAGAAAGAGTTCGTATTTGGAACTATTTTTAAGTGTTCATTTCTTTTACAGTCTCTGCCAAGTAAGGCAGAATTTATTTACTTTTGTCTCACTAACTTTAACTACTCTAGAGTCCCATAAATTTCATACAATAATTATGTCTTGGATCTTCTACTGTGTGATACCACCTCCCTTTGCTCTCTATTAATCATCTGTCTCCTGTTTCATATGACAAGCAGTGTTCCCCCACCAGCTAGAATCCAGTATTCTCTAGCTGATGCCATATAATTGCAATTGACAGCAAATTTTCTTTTCCATTAGAAACCTCAATAGTCAAAACTCAAATTATGTTTATTGGGATGTTTCCTATTGTTTTTGCAGGTGGCTATTTTTTTCAATCCTCAAACAAAGCTGCTGCATCAAGCAAGTAAACTATTTCAATGCATATATTAGGCAATTAAAACAAACTGGTAAAATTCTGCTAGCCCATTTACCTGAAGCAAGTACATTGTGCTGAGGAAAGGCATGGTGTAAGTTGGATGGAATGGGTACAGATAAGGAAAATTCATGTGTTACATTTTTATACCACCTTCCAACAGTAATTTTCAACAAGATTCATAGCAATTTGTTTTAGTTTCCTGTGAAATGAGTTCTCTTTTGCATTAATTTTTCAATTTTTCAGTAGACATACAGGCTGAGTATCTGATTTCCACAAAGGCTGGAATAGACATTTTTAAGATTGCAGGGTGGCTGGATAGATACATCTTGCTTGTTTTTTATGTACACCTTATATGTTCTTTTTTTTCTTCAGAATTTTACTCCTAAAATATTTTAAGCCATTCTAAATGCAACATATAGTGAGCTATTTAACTATTCATCTTGATCAATGCTTTGAAGAATCTGAAGATCTGTATTGGAAAAAAGAATTGGGTAAGCCCATTTCAGAACCATTATGGCTGCACATCAATTTCCAGTACTACTATTTTTCCAGAGAGAGTTCTAAGAGGGAAAACTCAGAGATGGTAATCATGGGTACTTGTGAGGAGTAGGCAGCCATGAAACCAAGGGATGCACAATATTAAAATACTATTTTTACCTTTTTTCACTTGGACAGCAGAAGACAAGACCTGGAAAGATGGACAAACAGAATTTGTGAGAGAACATTTCTCAATGTCTGGAAAAGTGCTTGAAGCAAGTGACCCAGCTGGCTGACCCAAAGTGGTATGAATGTTGTAGATTTCCAGAGTGGACTTTTTTATAGCTCTTCTAGGAGAAGTTTAGTTGAAGGAACAGATCAGAAAATAGAAGCAAATGAAATTTGAGCCAGTGTGAGTTTTCCTGTTATTTTTCCAAACTTTTTTGAACACGTACATTCAGTCAGCTAAAGAACTCCCTCATTTGTGCTGCCTACTTCTTTCCACTTGTACAGCAGAGGAAAGGCCAGAGTCTGAAATACAAAATGGTGGTGCTTCGGGCAGCTGTGCTCAACTGATTTTCTTTCTGGTTTGCCTTAATATGGTACTGATTTTAGTAATTAGATTATGCACCTGGCCTACCTATAACTGAAATATTTATGAGGTCTTATATAGTTTTTTGTTTGCTATATGTTAAAGAATGTTCAAGAGCATAAATGGACGGAAATGGAATAAAATACTTAACAAATTGCTTCTGGATTGACTTTTCCTGGACAGTAAATAGGAATAACTTCTTCATTTCTCCCAGTGCATGTAGTTTTGACTCAGCCATGCCTCTGTTGCAGGTTGCCCATGCCAGCAAATGATGTATCACTAGGAAGACCAAAACATTTTGCAGGAAACGGTGTGCCTTGGGCCAAATGAAATGTTTGACATTAAAGGTACCATCTTGCCCTCATAAATGTAATTAATTTTCTTGATAATATATTAGAATTAATATAAATCCCACAATGACACTGAAATGAGCACTTAAGCTATTTTTACTGAGCACTTGAGCTATTGTAGCATTTTATATTTAAGAACTTTTTTTTTTAATAAAATACTGGCCCCATGAAAACCAAAATGAAACAATGTCACCTTCTGAGGCTCACTGACACTTAGATCTGGGCTTCTTAACAGTTTGGTGGGACAGATGCCTGTTTGGGCACATTTGTGCTGCTCTCTCAATTTGGATGGAATTACTGCTGATCAAAGAAAGGGCCCGAGCATTTGCAACCACAGTAGAAGTTTGAACCATCAGAGGCTGAGTAAAATCATCCCACAGGCTGCCAGCTGCTTTCTCTCATCTAGACTGTTACTCTGGTACTATTTCTTAACAGATCTCATTTCTGCAAGACTTGAAATTATTCCTTCCATAGCTGGAAAACTGCTGTAACTGAGTGGAAGAGGAAAGATTCCTGTTAACCAGACTATCATTCAGCATTAGGGAAGTTACAGTTAATTGTAACCCTTTGTAGTACCAGATCACCAATCTTAGAATATAATGAATCTCAAGGACCTCAGAATGTGAGTTTCTGACAATACTTCTATACAGGCCATTGTTACAAGGACATTAATTCTGAAAATAAAGGCTTGCATCCTCTTTTTGCATGCACAAAGCTGCATTGTTACCAGTGGGATGATTATATGCTAAAAAAGCTGTGGATATGTCAGCCTGCCCTGAAGGCTTCTTGAAAAATATCTAGGCAGCCAGTTGATTAGGTTCTTAATGAATTTGAACATTTAGTGTTGTCAAACTGAAATTTGACTTAATTAAAAGCAATTTTAAAAGTGACCATGCATGTTCTGGAAAGCCATAATCATGTAGTAATATTAGTGCAAACAACCCCATTGCAATTAAGGCCATAATGATGCTAATTTGACCTGTTCTAGGAGAAATGAGTACCTGGGGAAGTAAAAGCAGCATACCCAAATCCACATATTTCAGAGAGTGGGGAGAAACTCAGATCTTAATGAAAATTGATTTTGAGAGTACTGCCTTTTTTAAGATGTTCTTTCTTTTAGTGGTTTCACATCTGTCAGATTTCGTTCAGGGGAATGCTTTTGGTCTTTTGCGGGTGGGAATAAGTGTTTTGAAATTTTATGCAGGTAATGCTGGCATATCTTGATTTATAGTGTTCCTTCAAAAGGAGATCCATTAAGAATAATTTAGAAAATCCATATTGGAATTTTTTAAAAGATTATCTGTCATGGAAAAACAGCATCATGTAGAAATACTGAGCTAAAGTTACATCAAGTCATCTACATGCCAGAAGAAATTCAGATGTGATAAAATGGTTCTCTGTCTTGCTTGTGTGAGCTAGCCTGGGCATTTTTGCATAGCAGCTGTGCTTTTTTTGTGTGTACAAGAGTACCTGAAATGGTTCACAAACAGCATAAACCTCCCTCTAACAAATTAAGTTTGAAGGGGTCATTATGTTATTAATTAAATAATGATGACTTTCCAGCTTCTGTAAACAAACTTTTTCAAAGAAGTATCCGATGCAGACAAAAATAGAAAAAGGAAGCAAGAACAGGGTCCCATCCAGACAGAAAATAAAGTCAGAGCAAAGGCACAGGGATAACAGGCTTCTATTACATATCAGTCATGCAAAACAGAAAGACTGCCAGTTCTAGAACCACCTACAAAATCTGCCCCAAGAGAAACATGCACACATGAGAGGCTACACTGCCAGACAGCAGCATACAGGGTGTACAGTGTATGAAATCAGAGAGCACCTCCAAGGACAAAAGGTTAACAGTGATGATATGTACTTTTCCTGGGGGTCATTCTGTGACTACAGCCATCCACTGTGGACAGTAAAAGCCTGTGATTTTATGCAGAAGCTCATCCTAGAACTAAGATTTAAATGGGAGTGAAATATAAAATAAATTCAAAATTACTTATGGAAAACAATTTAAGAATAGAAACAGAAGGCATGCAAATGAGAAATCTGAACAATAAGGTCAAATGAAAGAATTCAGGGGTTTACCTGAAGAATGGTGGGATCATCTTTCATAGTTTCATTTATAGGAGGTGAGACAGAGAAGTGAGTTATGCTCGCTATTTGGAGCTCATTATTCAGACTTCACGGCCACTGAAGAGAGGTAAACAATCCTACAGAATTATAACCAGTAAAATAAATGGACCAATGGAAAATACTGAACATGTACTTACTCTGAAACAGCCACATGTAGGTGAGAAGAATCACATGTAACAATGACCATGACAGACAAGAAAGACAGGTGTTAAATGTTAGTTTGTACTAATTAGAATAAACCAGAAAATATTAGAGGGATCTTCTCAACCATGGAAACAAATATCTTCAAAGCAATGCATGCCTACTATGCATCTAGGATTAGATGCCAGTTCAGAGCAAAGAAAGGTTAGTTGGGGGAATCACAGAATCATGAAATGGTTTGAGTTTAATGGGGCCTTAAAAATTATCTAGTTCCAAACCCTTGCTATGGGCAGGGAGCCTTCCAGTAGACCAGGTTGCTCCAAGTCCATCCAACCTGGCCTTGAACACTTTCAAGGATGTGGCATTCACAATTTCTTTGGGCAACCTGTCTCAGTGCTTCCCCACCCTAAATTCATTGGTGCATTTGAACCCATTAGAGTATCAGAGTATATTTCTTCTTTTTTTTTGCTGTCAATTTCTTTTTCATTTAAAGAGAAATAGAAGCAGAAAAAGAATCCTGAAATTTAGTGATACTGATCTTTTACCTCTTCTAACAGCTCCCGAAATCTCATTTTCATTTTCTTTTCCATGGCTCCTATTAAACAAGCAAAACCCACAATAACTTTTTAACTGCACTCCAAACAGATTTTAGAGCTTATTTTTCTTTGGTGTGGCTGGTGCTAAAATAATGCAAATACCTCTGGTGGATTTTTTAAACACATACTAAAAAGGAGGGGAATTTTGCCATCTCTTCCTGCGCTGACTCTGCCAAATATTACAAGGGCTGAAATTTGCACAGGAGTTTGGTTTAGTTTTTAGGCATACGGAAATCTTGTTCATTCTTTATTATAATTAAAAATACTACTGCAATTATCCTCCATACCCAACCCATAATGGAAAATAGATCTATGGAAGGCTGACCTAAGGTAATCCTTGTTCCCTGGACTTATGTGCACTGCTTTTAAAACAGTCTCCTTTCCATGTAGCTCAGGGCAAGAGTCTACATTTATCTCCGACTTGTTGCTTTGATTTTTCACTTTGCAGTAGAGTTATTCTTGAAGTACATTTTACAACATGTAGGTTTCCCTCTCCAAAATAAATACATTGGATCACTGTTATTCTGGTAACTCTCCTGTTTGGAATCTGGACCTGGCTCCTTGGGCTTGTACTTTGTGAAATAAAGTCATTCCAGTCACAGAGGGCCAGTAAGCAAGAAATCAGGATATGTCTGGTTCATGGCTTTCCAATTTGATGAAGCTATGCTACCAGCATTTTTAAACTGATGATTACACCATTTTAAAAAATCAGTATATTTCCAGCCTCTGGTAGATAGGAAGTATAAAGGCTGCAAAATTTTCTACTTGCCAGTCAAACTGACCTCAATCCTGCAAATACTTTTGAAGTAGTTGAGCTTTACATACAGCAAAGCAGACCCCATTACAGGCCTGGTCATTTCAGCGAAACCAAGTGTATGATGAGTGCACAGTTGCAGGGAGGGAGAGAGGCAGGATGAAAGGAAATCCTAAATTGGTTCAGTCCCCTTCACTGTATAATTTACAAATTGGGTTGGAGGGACCTTGTCATGTGTCATATGGTCTAATTTGCAACAGGACGAATTTCATCAACACCTTCAAGAAGTCCTGCTTGTTCTACATGTGTGGACTGGTACAAGGTAACATTGTCTAAGGAACTCCTGGCATTTGGTGTTCTTACAAAGTTGTGTACAACTGGAGAGCTCTCATCTAGTCATGATTTAGTGTTCACTTTCTGATACAAGCCAGGTGTCCTTTTGAACAGGGAACATCCTGCCTTTTGTAAGAGAAAATTCAGAAACTGGCACAGAAGGGACTCGAGCATCATCTTGGATGACTGAGCAGAACTGTAGGAATATCTGGTATTTCATAGTTTGTCAAAGCTTTGAGTCCAGATTTTCAAACCCACTGTTTTTCCACTTCCTAGAAGCAAAGAAATGTGCAAAACCAATGTCAAGACTTGGAACTACTGTTAATGTAGTGTTAGAAAATTGTTATTCTTGCAAATTTTGTACTTTGGGGCAGTGACCTTGAAGGCTTGAGTGAAGTTTCATTCATCAAAGGGGAAATACAGGTAAGTATTATGGAATATGATAATCCATGCTTGTATAAAATGGGAAGTAGTGTGAAGAATTAGGATGATTTTATCATTGTTTATGATGTAGATACTGGAATACTGTGTACTGTTCTGAAACCCTTTTGTAGAAAGTGAAAACACGAGTATCTCAAAATGGTTACAAGGAAGGCCTAAATCTTTTTATATGCACAAAATAAGCTTTTCATACATAAAATATCATCCTTGATACTTTCACCCCAGGAAATCTCATCGAGAAAAATATAATGAGAATAATGGCCAGGAAATTTGAGCTACTAGAAAAATACCACATATGCTTAATAGTGGTGATAAATATACCCAAAATTACCAAGAGAAGTAGGGGGCTCTCCATCTTTAAACTGAAATTGTCTGAAGTGCTTCCAGAGCTGAGCACAAGTTGTTAAACTCAATATATGAATTGCTGGATGCCATTCCCCAGGTGACATTATACAAGAAATGGGGCTGGTAGTGTAATAATTTTACTAATCTATGAATCTACAAGATTTTATTGGCTGAACTCTGCTATTCCTGTGTACCTCCTTGCAGATTTCAATACCTTTATTAATATTTATCAAAGTGACAGGAAAAAATTACAAATTATTTTCTACTCTTTAGCATTATGTATTGTCTGTTGTAAGAGAGAAGTCAAAGTGATTACTGCATTTCATGTTCTGAGCAACTATTCTAAGTGTGAGTGTTGATGAATCATAATTTGTTAGGGTGGCCCCTGTAAGTCTGCTTGAAAATATTAATGAGATTTCTGTGGTTGCAATTTGCCCATTAGTGGTAGGATAAAAATAAGCTTCACAGCTGTCAAGATTTAAAGTCATATGTGAAAGTCATATCTGGGGAGGAGGGAGGGCGTCAGAAAATGAGATCAAGCAGTTACTTTAAACTGAGAACAAAAATATATCCTGACCGATTTATTTCTGACTGTGATATCTCACATAAACCTTTAAAGAAGATTCACTGTTAAGTGAACGAATGTATTTTGTTATTCGGATTTATTATAAGGAAGTTACAGCTTAATTTCAAGACACCTATAATAAATGTTTCTAAGGAAATGTTGAAAGAAAGTAACATTAAATCATATTATGGAAAGGAATTCCAAGAAGAAAAAGTTATGAAATTACTGATAATTAATGTGTTGTATTTATTAGGACAAATGTGACAGGTTACATTTGGGGTTACCAGCCTGTGGTTAGAGCTCTAGAAAAATGTTTTTTAAAGCAGATGACATAATAGCTATGATGCAAAGTGAGCTCTCAGTCTGTTCTCAGAAAAGAAGTGTCCAAAGCAGCTTTGACTGCACAGAGAATTGCACTGGTGAAAAAATAATCCACTCTTAGGTTTACTCTGATTGCTGATTTATGAATCTGGACAATGTAATATTGCTTTAAAACAAAAATCTAAAATTCATGCAACTCTCTTCACAGACTGGTAACCTCAAATCCATCTAATTAAATGTACTGGGTTAATAATTTACTTTATTTTAATCATTACTGTGATTTGTTGTTTGGAATATAATTTGAATTTATTTTTCATCAAATTTGCCTTTATAATTAATGATTTGATACATAGCTCTCCCCTGAAAATAACATGAAAAAATATATTTGATTCTATCAATGTCTACTGTTTTTCATACAACATGAAGAGAAGCAGCTTATCCAGTGAAAAGTTTTGGCCTTCTGCATCCGCAGCACTATAATTCTCAATGCAATCAAAATTTCCCTGATACTGGTTTTATATTGGCTGAAGGAGACTCATTTCACACAGTAGGTATTATATATCAGTGGATTTCATACATACATATTACTGAATTTCAATGTTTTATGAGTTGTTGATCTTCTATAATTTTCCAAGGGGAAGACAGGTACCGGGATAATGAATTTAAATTCTAACGCCAGTGGCCTTGTATTTTATAGTCCCATTTGAAGGACTTCCAGCAGCAGTCAGCAAATCCCCTGGGGCCTGTGGGACACGGTGTGGAAGTCACTGCACCGAAGGTAATATCTGGCAGCCTCCAGTGTGAGCGATAGAGATCTGTGTGTGTGTGCTGCAGGGCACTGAGCAGCCCCAGCTGCAGCTCCCTCCTCCCCATTGCTGTGCTCACACTGCAAGACCAGGATTCCCAATCCACCACGAGGCATAACTAAAGTCCTTTTACTTAAAAACACATTGAAGGGGGAGAAATCTGATTTTGGACAGTGCCTTATTCCCAGTCTGACCACAACACACCATTTTAGAGCCTATTTCCAAAGCAGTGTACTTTCTCTGCAGAGCAGGCATTGACTCATGCTAAGGAATGTATTCCATTACAGCTCTGCTGGCTTGCTCTGTAACTTCATGTAGAACCAGTTAGTTGCTGTGGTGACAGCAACCAACAAACAGAAAAAAATCATGAACTCTTTCAGGACTGGTCAGAGCAGCTTCATGACAGCACCCATGCTTAAAAGTGTAAAACTTTCTTGTTTTGCTCTCATTTAAAAGGAGATTTAAGGTGTAATATCATCCCAAGGCCATTTACGTTTTCTCCTGTGATATTAAATTTTGAAGCCATAGACTGTAATCTATAGCCATTCTTTCAAGAAAATCTGGAGTTTATCTCCCTAATAACAAACTGATCAACAGTTAAACTTGGTGAAATCCCTCTGTCTTTTGGAGAGGTATGTGAAGACAGAATCTGACCTTGTTGGTGTGGATAATATTCATTTACTGCAGAAATCTGTACAATACTTTTTAAACTTGAAATTTAATATAACATTCAATGGAGGTGTTTGAAAAATAATGTAGGATAAATATAGCATTGCAATATGTTCAGAGAGGTACAAACTCATTGAAAATTCACAAAAAAATAAAAGCCATAAATGTCTTCATTATTGCTCTAATATTTGATCTTATTAGCAATTTCGAGAAAGGCATAGTGTGGGATGCTGTCTATGAAAAGTAGACTTATTCTTTTAAAGAGGAAAAAATATTTTACAAGTCAATTATTCAGTTTTGGCTTTGGTAATGTTTAGATCTGCAAGATCTAAGCTGCACCATCCAGTGACAATGAGATGGGTATAAAGCAAGGATGCTCAGTTGTCATGGGCTCTGTGTCAAAGGAGATGGAGCTTGGGGGAAAAGGTTATTTGGGACTCTTATAGAAAAGAGGAATTTGTGCATCAGGAGGAGATTATTGCGTTCTCTTCCCTCAGATTACTTTGTTCAGTTTGAGGAATGAAGAACTAAGGGAAAGATCTCACTGCAGGTGAGTTTGGCCTTTTTGTTCAGTCCACTCACCAAGTACAGGGGCTGCTAAAATCTGGGAATACAGTTTTGTCCATTGCACTGTGACAGAACAAAGTTTCTCCTCTTCTCTTAGTGCATTTTTGTTTAGAAGGGTGTCATAGTTAAAGCTGTCATGAAAAGCTATTTCTGGCTGTGTCACTCCCAGATCTCCTGGAAGTATCAGGAGAACTCAAGCAGATTTCCGGCCAAACTACAGAACCACAGCACAGCCCAGGCTAAAAAGGATCTTGAAAGGACATCTGGCCCAATCTTTCATGGGAGAGAGAGCCCAGATGAGATTATCTAGCACCCTGTCCAATTGCATATTAAAACCCTGTATTTATGGGTACTTCATCCTGTCCCTGGGGAGGCTGTTTCAGTGATTGATAGTTCTCACTATAAAAAATTGGTTTTTTTCCTAATTGAAGATGGAACCTCTGCTGGAACAACTTTTGTGTCCCATCTCTTCACCCCACCCCCATCTTTTCCATGTATCTCCTTATGAGGTGAGAGCCACTGTCCTGTTTCCAACAGGAAAATGTTCAGCCTAAAATGGTGCAATTCCCTTGTTTCATCAAGCCAATACTGAAGCATTCAGAGAGGCTCTTTGGTTCCTGCCTGCTTGCTGGAGCACCTGTGGAGGGGGCTCTAGGTAACCCCACCAGAGCAGCCAGCAACACGTGGTCACAAAATGCTCAGGGGCTCATCTGAATGTCCTGCCATGTCACTGCCAGCCCCACAGAGATGGCAGAGGGCTCTGCCTGTGCCCCTCTGCTCCATCTGCAGGGATGACATCTGGGATTAGTGGGCCACCTGAGCTCAGGCAGAGGGGACAGAATACAAAAATAGGAATATATAGTACCTTCATGCAGGTATTCACTGAGAGTTAAGGGATGCCTGGGCTCACCCACCTCAGAGCAGAGTGGCTGTTGCAGTGTGTGGGCACTTTTATGGTTGTGCATAGATCTGGCACTATACATCCATGTTGTTATTCCCACTCATTGCCATTTTAATGGCCTGTCTGGTCTATCTGCCATGAAAAACTCTTCATGTAAAAATCAATGTGGAAAAAACAGACTTGCTATGGTATGGGTTGGGGAATTTGGCTCAGAAGTGATATATGTGCATATATGTGCCTGCAAGGATGTATATTTGTATGCCTGTGTGTGTCTGTGTATTTCATTAATAGATGCTGTATTATTGCTATAGTTAGGTAATTCTCAGCCCATTACTTTTATTGCTAAATTTGTTAATTTGCCACATATCCTCAAGGGACTATATTGACATTGGCAGGATAAGCCTAACGGCTGTTGTGATGTCTAGACAAAAGGAATTAAAGACAGCAGAAATACTTACTCAATATTTTCCTTCTGTGGGAAGTTTCTGTCTCACTCTTAGAAGCCTTTTAATGTAACTTTATTAAGAATTTAATGTAATAACAAATGTGTGCTGTAATGGAATAAGTGTAAGCATTTTACATGTATTTACAGTTGGCTGGGCAGACTCTCCCTGCCTAACATCAAAGCCAATTTAATATTGTGGATTTGAAATTAAACGAGATGTGTTAAGTCTCTAGGAATTTTCACTGCAAATGAAAAAAATCCCATCAGTTAGACTGGTACTATGGAAATCCTACACCATTTTGAAAGGAAGAGAAAGTAAACCCACTCTGAACAGCAGAAAAAGAGCAAAGTGAAAACTCGGATTATCTCTGTTTGGGCAACATAATCCAGGCTTCCTTGGATTATGCATAATAAACCCCTGAGCATTTATGCATCCAGGGATGCATAAATTCTAGGTCAGAGAACAGCCATTACAGTAAAAGTCTTGTCTCAGTTCCTACCAAACTACCAGACAAAACGTCCTGCTGCATCACTCCCATCTAAACTACTGCAACAAGAAATTAATGGGAGGAGTGCTGACAGCTCTCTTTTCAGACTTGTGTCTTGATTTTTCTTCTCCCACATCTTTAAAGTCATTTACATCAAGGTGTCTTCTGTGAAGAGGATCTGAGATTTGTCTGGTTAGGTCCAAAGATTTTCATGGGAAAACATCAAGACAAAAGAAGAGCAGAAGTTTGAAGGGCAGTTCAAAGAGAAGAGAAAGGATATATTAGTGAAGAAGTCCAGAAGAGAGTGAGGTAGAACAGTTGTATATATATACGGATATGTATCAGTAGATAAAGAGGTTTTGAAAAGTTTCCATATTTATGAAGACTGAGTTGAGTGAAATTCATCTGAGTCACCAACAAATAATTTTGTCAAGATATTCAGTGTTGGTTCACACTAACTACTCTGTTCTCTCTGGGACTGTGAAGGAGGTGTTTTGGTAGAACAGCTTAATTAAAATTAAGAAGAAAACCCTCACACATTTCCAACAAGATCTGTTCCCTGCTATTGCTATCCTATCCCTTCTTTCTGGAGTGAAGATACCTGCTTCAGCTCTCTCCTTTCACTGTCACTTCCAGTTTAGGAGATCCCACAAGGCACTGGAAGCTTCAATCTCTGGCTGGCTCTGTCTCTACATTTGATAGAGTTTTGACAGCATCTTGTTGTTTCCACTCCGTATCTCCCTCTAGTACCACACGGGCAGATGAGCCTTGCCTGTTACTCTAACTGCTACACTTTCCTTCATGATTGATTATGTAGCTTAAAATGTGAGGACAATGAAGGGAAAATAAACGTTGCTTGGCTTTGGAAATCTGCTCATCTTTATCTTTTCCAGCAGAGAAATAATGTAGTCCAAACCAGAAAGAGGAAGAATTTAGAACACTAAATACCAAAATTTTATTGCCCAGATCTTTTTTGTATAGAAAACAAAAATTTAAAAATTTATATATATATATATATATATATATATATATAACTAATGAAAAGAAGCATAGAAAAAAGAATGAAACAGAAGAGGAGAGCATGGAGAAAGATCTCTCAGTTACATATGCTGTATTATTAGAAAGTTTAAAGATGCGTTTTGCTCTGGAAGCCAAGAATATATTTCTCAAAAACATAAAACTCCACCATGACCCAGATTATGAAAAGGCTTTTCCCTGGCCTCACTAGAAAGGAGAGTCCATGGTGGTTTGGAGGCTGTTTGAATGCCTGGAGCATGGGGCTTAAAATGATCTATTCTTTTTGGACTTGATTTTGAAGTCAGAGAATACACTGTCAGTCAGCAAACCGCAGAGCACATGTAACCCAAAACAAAGCTACTAACCAATATGCAAATGCAACTAAATACAGGATCGTTCACAGTGCCTGTGCATACTGGGTAAAATGTATCCCAAGGCTATCAGAGACACTGGATTCTCTGAGTTCCTTTACCTCATTCCTTACTCTTTTTAACATGACAAAAGCTGTTCACAACGCTTGTATGAAACCTAGCATACATGTGGATGGATGAATATATAGGTATACATGGCCATTCTTAGCTATGTTTTTTCTTTCTAAAACATGGTTGTGGATGTTTTAATACTGCAGCAATGAGTCATCACCACCGTGGGGCTTTTAACTGGGATTCCAGCTGGGACTGGCTGTTCCTCTGTCAGACAGGGGTCTGTGCAGGCACTGTGGAGCTCCTTGTGCTTCCAGTGTTTGTTCCATTCCTTGCTACTGTGTCTCATCCTCCGCAGTAGCTCTGGCACTCACAGTCTGCATTTTCTCAGGCAAGGTTTTTTTTCACTGCTGGCTTTTTAGAGCTGATTACTAGGTGATCATAGTTAACATATTATAGTCAAAAAGTGCTCTGTTCTCTGTGTCAGTACTTGAAACGTGTCTCTGTACACTCCAGATTTCTAACACCAATACTGTGCTCTCTTTACAGACATTTGTAATTGAAAAAAACATAAATCTGTAGCTAGGTGATAGAGAGACAGTGTTTATTTTTTGGGTGAGAAAGGTGAATAAGGTTGAGGTATTCAACTCTGTGGCATGCATTTTATGTGTGTGACACCCACTAACTCTCCATAAGTAACATGTCAAGAATTTTATATACATGAATCATGTTTCCAGTAGTGTGTTTTTGTATAAACCACTGGAATTAATTATAGCAGTTTCTCTCATATCATCTATCAACTTCCCAGTCAAGCCCTCAGTTTTTTTAAACACATTTATATTGTATTTATCCTTTATTTGGTAGTCATTATTGAATACTAGTACTTCAAAGATGCTTGTTCAGGTAGTATAATAAGGCAAGTATTTCTCCATAAACGGCAAATTCCATTACAAAGGATCATCTATTTATCTTCTCCTCAAACTGTTTTTGATTTAAAAAAAAAATAATAAGAAAAGTTCAGCTAGAAGGATGCCAAGCGTTGAGGAGTTCAGATATTAAATAATTGTGACAGTTGGCAATACTCTGGAGTTTGCAGTGCATCATGCTTTTTTATTCCCTAACCTGTGATTTCAGATGTTCCTGTTTCAGTCTTTACCACATCCTTAATTCTGTAGGGAAGTGAAATATCCCTGAGAAATTTTGTTTTTCTGAAAGCAAACTGTTGCTATAGCAAAGTATGATGTCTCAAATTTGACTACAATGGAGTTTAGAGGAGAGCAAGATATTTTAGAACAGAAATCATCCCTGCAAAATCACTGAAAATGCTGTTTAATAAACAAAATAGGGTGGAATTAGATTTAACTGGAAACTTGCCTGTTAATGAAAAGCCTTTTTTCTTTAGTGGCATCCACCAGCTCATGTTTTCCATTTAAAAATATTTGTATCTCTGTTCCAGGTAAAAAGTATGTATATTTTCTTTAACTATATTCTTACATCCATGTAACGTAGCAGATAAGGTTGGCCTTGGAGTGCACAAGTAAGCCACTGGCCTGGGCTTGTCTTCTGGATACTTGGAACAGCTGCCCCACCCTGGAGGAATAATGGAAGGAAAAGAAATGTGTTGGTCTGAAGGTGGTACTCAGTTCCCACCTGGTGGCTGGGACCTCCTGCTCAGACAGCAGCTCCCATTGTCCCCTAACCTGGTGTCAGGGCAGTGCTGGGTTAGAGAGAGCCGTTGGCCAGTACACTTGAGTTGTTTCACCCAAAAAAGACATTTGACCAGGTGAGAATAAATTGTTTTGCAGAAAAAAAAATAATTATTTCTATTGTGACAGGATATAGTATTGCAAATATTTGGCTTCATCTGGAATCCCAGCCTACCGCTTCCCCTGGCCTGATGGGAGCTTCTCAGCTCCATCTCCCACCCCATGAGCTGAATCACACTGGCACGGGATTTAGATATTCACGTTTGAAAACATCCACATCCAGGCTCATATAAACTCTGCGATGGAGCAGGGCTCTTGGATCCTCAGGCCAGCAGCACCCCAGCTTGTGGGAGTGTATGCTGAGCTTTGTACTACTTATTAGTGGTTTGTCATCAGTCTCATCTGTTTTCCCTCTGAGTTAGGATTATTAGAAAGGTGATTGAGAGAGTTTCTCGTGTTTGGTCTTGGATGTTTATTGTATTTTATTAAAGAATTACAGAAAGTACAACAGTACCTCTAGCTCTTTGCTAGAAGTAGGAAGAATAGTTACAGTTGAGCTTGCTTCAAGGCCTTTTAAAGTTGAACAAGCTAATAGAGTTTCAACACCTATATTATTTATCTTTTTGACCCAATAATAGATTCCTATGACCCTTAGAGTGACTTTTGACTGACCAATTTAAAGGTTACTACTTAAGTTTTGTGAAGAAGGAAGAAGAAGATGAACAAAGAAAAGACATCACCCAAAATTGTCCCATAACCACCACTATACTAGAAAAACCTCAAGTTTAGAACCTATAACCCAGTGAAAATACACACATTTAACCCAGTATACATTTGTGATTTCTAACTCATTATTCATATTTGCAAGTTTTCTCCAAGGTTTCAGGTTCAGAGCAGTGTTTTCAAGGGGGTCTGTGCCTGGAAGCACTGAAACCTTAAAAACTCTAGATTCTTGAGATCCAACACAGTTGGCTTTGGGACCAAAGGATTGTGTCAATGCAGGCTCAGGTTCATTAGCTGTGCTAAGAAGCAGGGCTAATTTAGCTCAGGGGCAGCGTTGCAAGCTACAGAGCTTTATGGAGCCTGTGATGCCACACCCCTGCATTAGAACTGCTGGGAGCTGGATTTTGCTCCATACCATATGGCACAGCACAGACATTGCCCTTCAGTCCCAGAGAGTGCTCAGGGATGTGCAGTGATACCTTGAAGTATTCAAAAGGCCAAGCCATTTGTACTTCACCTCCCTCAGTCTCAGAGCTGGATTTTGTAATGATTATATTAAATATTACTCCACATAAAAGCACTTCCTGTGCCAGGGGCAAGGTGTTACTCAGCATTGTGACACACACAGTCAAGAGTAAAACGCTCTTTTCTTCTCTTTTTTTTGCCATCAATGATGTTAAGGAAAATGCAAGCGGCTTCCAAAACTATATTTTCAGGTTTTCCTAGTCCTAACATTCATGTAATGAATGACAACAATTAAAACATTTTTCTTCAACTGGTAGCCTAATTTGAGTACAGACACCGTAAAAAAAACCAAGTGCCTACTTCCCACACTTGTATAGCACAGGAAATCATTGACGCTGATATAAAGGTGCCACACAGAGTTATAAGGGTGATACTGTGAGGGAAATCTTTAATTGCAACAACTCTAAATATTTATCCAACTATAAAAGACAAAGTAATGAACATCTCAACTATTTGGGAACTAAATATTTTTTTCTTTTCAAACACAGTGCTGCAAATATGATCTCTTTTTCAACTGCTAGTTGAAACTGGCTTTTTTGTCATCTAAGGGGTGCTTGCTTTACATATTTAAAATGAAAAGCAAGTTGTGGATAGCCTGTCAGTAATATAAAATCACTAACCAATCCAGGAATAAGTTTCATGTAATTCTTTTGATGAAACCATTAAACATGTTTGAATCAAGCGAAACACGTGTGAGTAGAGAAGTTTAATGATCAAGTAGAAATAAACATCTTTTGCCAAGTATTCTACTGTTTTTCTTAAATCTTATCAACCACTGGACTCTCCCTCACTTGAACACTGTTCTGCTGTTAGGCTGTGTGCCCCACAGAGAGCCAAGGTGCCCAGAAGGCATCACTGTTCATCTTCCTCTCCAAGAACAGGATGAGCTATTCTCAAGTTATTTCTGAGGGACTACTTTGAATATGTTCTTTAATAGTGGAAATTTTTACATGTCATGTGTGAGCTTCCTATGGAGTTCTTATTTCCAATCCTATTCTCAGTTTACCAAATAATTTTTTCCACCATTTTGTACTATGCCGTGTGTTTTTCACATAAATGGAGTTAAAATAGTTGCCAAGGAAGCAAGAAGTGACTATAGTTAAAATAGCCTGAAGTGTTTATTAATCTTCAGCTCAGGTGCTGAAATGGAAATGCCTTGTTCAGGGAATTTTACATTCCAGAATGCCAAACTGGATTGGTTAAATGCAGCTGTTCATGTGGTATGCCTGTCCTTGTAGAATCTCACACCAAACTGCATGGATCCAGATGGATAATGGTAAATAGAGCTCATAGACTTAGAAGAAGAAGATATTGTTTGAGTAAAATCCACTACTGAGATTAATGTCCTAGGGCACAAAACCGGAAAAATTAACAAATTCCTTAGAAATATCTATGGTTTCTTACCAACTGGAAACTTGTAATACATATGAATATTTTGAAGATAGAAGGCATAGTACTTCATGTGTCTTTGAATTTTATGGTACAAATTAATTTTTTTAATATGATGTTATTTCTTACATGTTTTTTCTTCTAAAACTATTCTAAGGAGTACAATCAGACACTAGCAATAGCACAGCACAATGCAAATCACTTTGTTATAGCACTGTAAGTGATTAAAATTAAGAAGAACAGCTTACAAAAAGCCTTGAGTCTCAAGGTGGGTGTGCTCAGACTTCGGGGCAGCCTTGTTGTTGTGCAAAGGGACCAGGAGGAGTCTACAAGGAATCCTCTCTGACAATGGAGTCCAAATAAAATATCCATATGGTGATGCTGAGGTTTTACTCCCGGGCCTTGGTTAGTCCCTCAGCAGTGCCTTGGAGCTGGTGTTGTGCATCTCAGCAGTGCCTCACATTGGAGTGGGGCCACCCCAGGGTCACAGGGCCGGGGCTGAGGTACAGCAGCGTGGGAAGGGGGGTCCAAGTGGGACAATGTGAATGGAACCCTTGTTGTCCTGCTCCCCAGGAGCCACAGGGGCAGGCTGGGGTGTCTCAGAAACTGGTAGGCTCCTGGCTTGTCCCCAGCAGGAGCTGCTGAGAGAGGCAGGACCTGGTTTGGCAGGAGGCTGTGTCAGGCTGATGGCCGCTTTGGGTGACGCCTCGCTGGGTCAGTGCCTCAGTGCTGGCTGGGATGCTGCCCTCTCCCACTGCAGTGCCCTCTGGGTGCTCGGGAGCAAGACTTTGTGCTTTTGTGCCACCGGGCATGGGTTGATCCCTTCTTCTTTTGTCAGAAGGTTGGAAAAGGAGATTTAGATAAAGGAGCTGCTGCTGTTGGCTGCCACCAGATCTCAGAGTTTTCTGTGTGATTGCTCAAAGGGAGCCTTCATTTTCTTTTGGATTCGCAGGGAGAGCAGCAGTTCGATGCCACATTGTGTCTTCTTTGCCCCAGTTCTGGTTTACCCTTTAATGTGTTTCTGAATATTCACAGTGCTTTCAGTTAGTCCATGCTAAACTTGTTCTTCATTCCCACTGCCAGCTGAAGGTGGCTTCTCAGGGAAGTACTTTGCAGTTGCTGCTTATCCCAAGATAAAAAAAACCTTTGTACCACTTAGAGGAAGGACAGATTACTTTTCCCTTGTCCTTCTGCCTTAGGCTAGCAGGAGGTACGTGCCAGCCAGAGGCACGGCTGCAGGATGGATGCTGTGCTGGCTGACTGCCCGACATCCACGCCTGGGCTCTGTCCCTGCAGTGTCCCCAGCAGCCCTTCCGTGCTGGGGTGGCAGGGGTGACGCCCGTCCCTGTCCCAGCCACCGCACCTCTCGGTTGCAGGACTCCTCTGCATCCTAGTGTAAAATTAACCACTGTTTCTGTGTGCCCAGGGCCAGCTTCAAAGCCCTTTGAAATTGTGAGGATTTTTCTACCCACTTCAAAGGGCCCTGGCTGATGAGCGTGCAGCACAGGCTGCACCAGTTAATTTTTAAACTCCCATTACCTGAAAACTTCTTGTAAAGTGTACCGGACCATAAGGCTGGGGACGAGCTTGCTGGAACACTTGACAAGGCACAGATGAACACCTGGGATTAAAAATTTCTTTCTTTGCTATTTATCTTTTTATGCCATGCACATGCCTTTTAATCTTTCCCTGTAATCATTTACCTATGTTTTCTGCTGTCCTGCACGTTTAGTGCTTGGTTGTTCCCCTTGCGACACCTCACCCAGCAATCCACAGGACCCAACAAGGTCTGCAGGGCTTTCCTGAGCTGATCTTACATTTCTGAGCAGCCTAAAAGTTTAGAAACCCTTGACACACTTGAGACAGAACCACACCACCACAGGCAAAACTCTGCAGGAAGCTGCTGCTGCTGAGGACAGTCCATGTGCAGAGTGCTCACTTGTCAGGGTGCTGGGCACCCATCCCTCCCTGCCTTCCTGCCTCCTTGTCTCTTGCATGGCTCCCAAAATATCTCCCCCGCTGCTGCTTGGGATGCCTACTGCCACAGGACGGTTGCTGGCAGGATGAGAAGTTATTCAACAGTGTGCAAAGGCTGCTGGTTTATTTGGCTCTGTTTTATGAGGTGTATAAAGATACAATGCAAGATTAAACAAACAAACAAACAAGCCGAAAAGAAACACCTTCCTTTTATTTATTTTTCCAGGAGAACTTCATGTCTTTGTTTCATCCGAAGTCCTCTACATCACCCATTTTACATCTCAGCTACAATAGTAATAAAATAAAGTTAAAAAAAAATTTTGAAAATAAATTTTTGAAGTAGTGCAAAGAACATTTTATTTATAGAGCAAGGAATAAATAAATATACCTCTGAATTGAATTGAAGAGTTGTCTCCCAAAGGAAATAATGGATATCAAATTGCTTGAATAATTTAAAACTAGGCTGGACAAAGCACTTAATAAGATATGGCAGAAAAGAAGCCTGCCTTGGCAGGAGATGTAGTGGATGACTTAATCAGTCTTTTCCCTCTCTAGCCTGTATTATTTTATGGTTGGTTGCTGTAGATGACTCAATTTTAACAATGTTTATTTTCTTACAACTTGCTAGAGGACAGTGTATATCCACGTCCTTATTCTTTATTAATTATCCCCACTTACCAGAAAGGCACTGGAGGTGTTAAACAGTTTTAGGAATATTGTGTGAGTGTCTGTTTTAGGGCTGCATATAGAAGAAGAATGGCGAAGCCATCTTTCAGCTCCATCCTACAAAAGGCATCATATATGTGACATATCACTATCATGCTTTTTCCGTTCTTACAAATTACAGCAAAATTCTTTGTGGAGTCTTCTCAAAAGCATTGAAACTTCTAAAAGTAAAGGTAAAACTCACTTTTCTTTAATGAACACAGTGTAATGTGGCAGAGCTCTGTGAGAGAGGGAGATCCACAGTCTGAATTGCTTCTGAAGTGGGCCCTAGATAAAATACCATATTCACTTTGGAAGTGTTTATAAATGACATTAAAATTGACCGACACCTGTTGTTCTATCTTATTTGGCCATAAAGGAGCTTCACACCTCCTTGTGTAAAACGCCCTGAGAAACATGTGGCCAGAGACATTTCACTACAGATTTAGGAAGTGTTTGTTGGACATTGGGTAAGTCAGAATGTACATTACTAGGGAAGGAACAGACATAAACCAAAAACTACACAACTATTACTTCACTTGACATGAAATCTGTACTATTAAGAAAACAGACAAACACTGATCAGATAAACAAAAATGACAAATATAAGAGAGCCTTCCTTGTTTTGGCAGCTCGATGAGATGAACTCTAGAAGACTTACAGGAGAAAAAAAAGATTCAGTTTAGAGAGAGGGAGATGGGATACACAATATAAAATATATAAATATAAAAAAGAAAAATTCTATAGCATATTCTGCACATTCTTCTATGTAAGAAGAGCAATGGACATTCAGAGAGGGAAGCATAAGTTAGAGTCATTGAGAATCTTTCTAATAGAACACTGGAGAACTGGAATATTTTGCTTGGATAGTATAAAAATCTACAACAGATGTCAGACAAATATCCATTTAGAATGATTTAGGTGCATTTGATATTACTTTGGGCCAAAATACACCAGATGATTTCTTCATAGTCCTTTCATCCCTGCTGTTTATGAATTTGTGAATTAATGGAGAAGGCAAGTGTGGAAAGAAAATTCCTGGGAGGATACTTACAACGGGGCTTATGAGATTGGCGTGGAAAAGGCTTCCATGCAATTATTTATGGTATTGCCTAGTTTTTACATTTGTCATGCTACTAAAAGAAGACAGAAATTGGCATTTTGGAAGCATTACAGAATTTTTTTCAGTTGTCATGTTCGGCGTTGTAATCCAGAGCACAGACAAGACATGAGTGCAGAAAGGTGCATTTGAGATATTGAGAGGTCTGTGGTGATCCTCCTCTGAGGATCCAAAGGCTTCTGGAGTGTGTAATTTGATTTCCATGAAGGGGTTACAGACAGGGCTGTGCTTATCACAGGAAGAAAGATGCCAGCAAAGGCGAGGTGTTGTTACCTTGCCAGTTCTGTGTCTGTTCAAAATACTGTCCAAATAATTCTCCAACTCTTTTCTTTGCAACACCAGGAAAAGTTCTGTCAGTGTTTTTTCACCATGTTAATGCATATTGGCTAGTGGCAGAGGACACATTCCACATACAAATAGTCTAAATCATTCCATTTTAGAATCTGGGTTACCATAGAGAAAAGTCCTCTTAGCTTCTTGGTTATTTCTGCTCCATAAACCTTCAATATAGCTTTAGGCTATCAGAATTTCACATCTACAAATGCCTAAAATAGGCTGGAAAGAATCAGTACCAGATATGTTGTGGATCTCCACTACATTCATGCACATTTTCAGAGGCTCAAAATTAAAATGTAGTAGCACCTATGATGGAGAAGCAAAATACTAGCTATATCTAAAGATAACATATCTGATTTTGCCACTGCTGAAAACTGTTTGCAGTTTCTTTTTAACGTTTATATCCCATTTTGATAGTACTCAACATAAAGAGCTATCTCTTCTGATGAGAATAAGGGCATTTTTGCTACTTCCTTATGCACTGAAATATTTGTGGATTTTTTTCCCTTTACATGGTATTTATGTCTTCCCATGCTTTATCACTCTCATTTTAGTTCGCTGTATTCTCTCACTGGAAGGCATAGCCTAAATAACCAAATACAAACTATTCCCCTATCAGAGCTGCCACCTTTTACTGATATCAACAAGCATAACTACCACAGTGATGAACTCCATAAAGTGACACCTCCCAGAATGCTATCCATTCTCTGCTGTTCCAAAAACTTCTTGTTCATTGTTTCCTGCATCTCTTCTAGTATTTTCTCAACAGCTACTTTTACCAGTCAAGACTGAGATATTTGGAGAGTTCCTTGGGTAAAGTAAAACAGTTGGTGGAACAAACAGTTTGAAACGGTATCACTCTTATCTTCCAGATAACTTATTTTCCCCCCTATACCCACTAAAGCCATTGCAATACTAACCTCTTATTAAAGATGCACTTCACAAAAATATCTGGCTGTTGATGTTCCATTCCCATAGGGTTCAACGTCCATTAATAGCAGCAAATTTAACTGGGTTTTTCTGAATTTACATGTTCACACCCACCCTTCTATGTTATCCTTGCCTTGCCTTGCCTTGCCTTGCCTTCTACTGTAAGAAGAGAAAATATCCAATTTCTGGAAATGTGCAAAGAAGACTTCCAGAGATCATCAGGGTCCTCCTCTGATGTTTCAGAGGAGAGTAGGTGCTGGAGGAGGTGAAATTCATTGGAAGCAACTGTCCCTTCCTAGCTGTGCATCAGAAATCCTTCCATGAGCAGAACTCCATGTCCCACAGAAACTCGAGGGGAAAGCAGCAGAAGTTGCCTGTGGCTCCCAGGAATGGCAGTGATCCAGTGTGGGTGAGTGTGGGTGAGTGCTGGGACCACCACACATCACAGGAGCACGGATGGAAGCCCCAGGAAAACACCCCACAGCCTCTGATGGCTTCTCCTGGAGATGGGGATTTAGATAACTTAGTGGTCTGCATATCAGCTGCTTGCAACAAGTTGGTTATAGTGGATTTACACTGTAACAAGTCTCTAACCTCCTCCTTTGGATCAAAAGTAACAGGACACCAAAAATTGTCTGTGCTGTACTTTTTCCATTTACAAGTTTGAACAAGTCATTCTGGCTGCTCTGGTTTTGATGAAAATGAGGAACAGCCAAGCATAGCCTCTTAAAACCAAATCAAACCAAAACATAACACAACAATAAAAATCAATTCATGCTTCCAAACAAAAAACCAAACTGAAACAACAACAACAAAAAAGTCTGTATTGTGTTTGGAAATGTCTGTGAAAGAGAGGTGCCAGGGCAAAAATCTCCTTATTATAATGAAGTAGTTCTCCAAATGTTGTATAATAATCAAGCTTGACAGGAATATAGGATGGATCAATATTCACTTTACATAATTACCATATAGCTGCAGCTTCCAAAAATGTTAAATTAATATAGGAAATAGGAATTATTTCCCAACTTTTTATTTTCTATATATTAAACATTTAATCGCAATTAATTTTGGAATATTATTCCATTTAATTCTTATTAACTAGAAGGCACCAGTAGTGACATTTGATTGGATACAATACACTAATTTAGATAAAACACTTTACTTGGTTTCAGTTAATTAAGTACAAGAAAGACTGAGGCTGTTCCAGATAAACTAATACTAATGCTTCCAGGTCCTACGTTTTTGTAAGTACTGTAGCACCGAGTGCTGTGGTAGCTTACTCTGATGTCTGTGGGCCATTTCAGACTTGGTTTTGTGCCATGTTCGTCCGTAAACTGCAAAAACAATTGCCCACTCTACAGGAAGAAACTTATTTTTCTCAAATATAAAACAAGAACTTTTAAGCCACTGAAAGAAAATGTGATTAGCGAGCACTCAGCACTTCCAATTCCACCACTAAGCCATGTCTCCAGGTGCCACATCTACACATCCTTTAAATACCTCCAGGGATGGTGACTCAACCACTTCCCTGTACAACCTGGTCCAATCCTTGACAACCCTTTCCATGTAGAAATTTTCCTAATATTTCTCCTTTCTCTATGGCATGTTACCTGGGAGAAGAGGCTGACCTCCACTTTGCTAGAATCTCCTTTTAGAGAGAGATAAGGTCCTGTCCCAGCCCTCATCTCCAGGCCAAACAACCCCAGCTCTATCAGCTGTTCCTCACAGAATCTGTGATCTGTGCTCCAGACCCTTCCCCAGCTCTGCTGCCCTTCTCTGGACTCGCTCCAGCACCTCAGTGTCTTTCTGGTCGTGAGGGGTCCAGAACTGGACACAGCTTTCAAGGTGTGGCCTCACCTGTGCCGAGTACAGGGGGACAACCCCTGCCCTGTCCTGCTGGCCACACCATTGCTGATACAGGCCAGGATGCCATTGGCCTTCTTGGCCATCTGGGCACAGCTGGCTCATGTTCAACACCCCCAGGCCCTTTCCCCAGTTCCTTTCCAGCCGCTCCTGTCCCCCTATAGCACTGCCTGGGGTTGTTGTGACCCAAGTTCAGGACTCAGCACTTGGCCTTGTTGGCTCTCATACAATTGGCCTCATCCCATCAATCCAGGCTGTTCAGATCTCTCTGCAGAGCCTTTCTACCCTCCAGCTGATCAACACACACCACCAGCTTGGTGTCATCTACAAACTGGCTGAGGGTGCCCTTGATCCTCTCATCCAGATCATCAGTAAAGATATTAAACAGGACAGGCCCCAGTACTGAGCCCTGGGGAGCACTGCTAGTGCCCAGCTGGATTTTATTCCATTCACACCAATCTGGGCTCCACCATTCAGCCAGTTTTTTACCCAGTCAAGAGCACATCCAGGACATGAGCAGTCAGTTTCTTCTGGAGAATGCTGTGGGAAATGGTGTCAAAGGCTTTACTAAAGTCCAGGTAGACAAAGTTCTCAGCCTCTCCCATCTCAGCAAAGCAGGTCACATTGGTAGAGAAGGAGATCAGGACAGTCAAGCAGGACCATTGTCCAGAAATTTTCAGTGAATAAACAATAAAAATGTTAACAATGTTCTCCCTCTTAAGCAAGCATTTGCTAATGGATTTCACAATAACAATACGTGTTTTCAGGATAAAATCACATGCAAACTAAACATGTTATATTCTGTGTGGGAATACTAACAGCTTTCCATCTTCATTAAAGATGGGTTGGACACAAACTTTTTTTGCTGTATTTATTAAATCATATTGCATGTTTCCGTGTTGACAGGTCTGGACTTCTTCCAGAACGCTATTGATACAGAAAGCTGCGTAATTTCTGATACTGGCTAATTTTCAAACAATGTTGTTCATCTGTTTTTTGGACACACAAGTGTGTGACTGATGGCTTTATTTTATCAACAGGATATATTAATTTAACTAGTTTGCATGTGCAATGTGGCAGGGTGTCAAAATGACTACCCAGATAACCATGAAGATTGAGTTGTTTGATTAGTCTAAACTCTTGGAATTATTTAAAAAATATTTCTCCTGACTTGTCCCTCCCTGACTCCATTCACTGCCTTCTTTCGTCTTGTATGGACAGCAACAGTTTTCCAGGCAGCAGTTATAACATGGATGAGAGTCTTTTTAGCCAATTAACCTCTCTCAATAGCATACATGCAGCCAAATGAGGTCTCAAGGGTGAATGACGAGTTTTCCTTCTAGTCCTTTGAATAAAACTGCAGTTTAAAATAATAACAATTTTATACCACTTACTTTTTGCACTTCTTTTAAGCAAAAGAATTTCCAGATAAATCTTCTTCTTAAATTTTGTGAGAAAAAAAATTCTGGTGAATGCCATGCATGAAGCAAGACTCATCACAATGTTGCTCATTGTTGAGTTTTGATTAATGTTTCTACTCAATTGCTGACTCACTCTCTTTCCAGCATGTGCAAATATTTGGTTTCTTCCTTTTTCTGGAGCATGTTCTGTAGAGCCCACTGTTGTAGTATCCAAGCAAATTTTCAACATCAACAAAAATATTACCAATGTAGTAGAATTTTGGTGACATCCCTCTTTTAAGGATCTGAGACTGCTCAGCGCAGCCATCTCAGCATTCACCCTAAACAACGAAGTGCTGTTCTGTTGTTTCTCACAGGAAAGAGAACAGTAACATATAGCACTGAGGAATCTCTTAGTTCAGGTCTGTGGCTGCAGAGTAAACCAAAAGTGATGTGAAACCTCCAGGCATACCAAAGGCAGAGCTGAGGTCTGTAATCCTTACAGAGACAGCTTTACAAAACTAATTTACATTTAAATATTTGATGCTAACAAAAGTGAACCAGTTGGGGTAAACTTCTTAATGTCTGTGATTAATCTAATACAGGTTTTCCAGCAGTTCAACCACATCCATGAATAAATTAGTTTTCCTTTCTTTGCAAGCCCTTTTTAAAACATTTTTTTAAATAAATCTTTCTTAGTCTGGCTGTAATCTGAATCTCATTCTTGATGAGGATCTTGAAAATAGTCATTCTCCAGCAGCTTAATAATGAAGCAGTTATCTGGTGCTCTTTTGCTACTTCAGGCTTTTCAATAAACTGTCAAAGACTGCAAGATGTGCCCTTAACACAAACAGCCCTTATAGAAAGTCTAGAGGCAGAATCTTTCAAATTAAAATGACCCCCTAAGTCCCTGGGTCACTAAATTCTCATATCATGGCCATGAAGTCCCTTGTCTAGCTGCTTTTTCATTTCTTCTACCTCCCTTCTTCTGCATCTTTCCCAATTACCTCAGCAAAGAGTAGTTGTACTTATGCTTCAAGAGTAGCCCTGATTTTCCCAGAACAGAGCAGCTCTTCTGGGAATAACCTTCTCTACCTGTGTGATCCTCAGAGTGCTGAATGGACATAGTATTGTATTTCTTGAGGCTCTCCCTGGAAAATCGAAACACCCAAGCATACATTGCATTTCAAATGGAAAGGAAAAAAACCAAAAAACAAACAGTAAAAAGCCCCTCACCATAGAAAGACTTTTTTTTGTGTTTGTTTGTTTCTCTACAAACATTAGTTTTTACACTAATCTTTCTCTGAGTCAGTCTAAAATTACAGTCTAGCCTCCAGAAACACTCTTGCTTGAAATGTCCTGTCCTTCATTCCACAATTTTTAACACTCAAATGATAAAAACAACCAACAAAATTAAAAACACTCCTCACCCCTGACCTCCATGAAACAAAGTGTCTTTGTGACACTGAAACTTTTATTTGCCAAGGACAAACACAGGTTACTGCTAACTGGAAGCCATTATGAATCTCAGAAGTGCCTCTGGAAGACATGGGTTGATTGCTCTCTGTAATTAGCCATGGCTCCAAGTGTCTCAGGCCTGGCAGAGCACCTTCCCTGTTACTCAATAATCACTAGGCATTTCTTCATGCCCTGGCCCCTGTGAAGAACACACTGTTATTCTCTGATGCACAGGAGGTGCATATTACAGCACTGGTAAGATGCTGCGGTTTATATTTTCACCGAGTATTTGGGTGGAGAATGCTTTGTTGTTATTCAGTCGTCTTGAGATCACTCCTAATGCATGTCAAGTTAATCAAAGATGCAAATAAAAGCATTCATTCATTGAAATCAAGCAGACCATGCATCCTAAAAGGCTTACAAAAGACAGAGGTGAGGAAAAGAGAGGAAGAGTGCACTTAATCTTTTTGAAGTTTGGGACAGCAGAGGGAGAGCATTGCGTAGGCAGTGTGACCACACTTGGTGGGAACGTTTCTGGATTGCCACCAGACTCATTACTAAGGTACAGACCAGGTATTGCTCATCTATATTCTAGCTGCAAAAAAAAAAAGATCCAGAAAGTTTCTGTGTTGACTTTTCCTTCAGGATTCTCTCAGTCTGACACTCAGCAGACCATAGACCACTGGGTCTCCCCATTTAGTGTCCAGGCACTCCTCTTGCTCCATAACCCTTGTATCTCTTGGGCTGCAATAGCTGCAGCTGGTCAGTCACTGCCCAGAGCCTGCCACCCATTTCCTAATAGAAGTGAAAGAGATGAACTCTGACAGGAGGAAGACACGCTTTGAAGAAAGGAGTTGCAAGAGAAAATACCTTTAATGTATTGCCATATGGCAGTTTCATAAGAGAAGAAATATTGATACAGTCCATGGGACATATGACTCATTTTCTCTCTCTCTCTCTTTCTCTCAGAACCTGAAGCAGATCCCTTTGAAAACTGAGTCCTAGCAAACTCCCTTTTCTCTCCTGCGGCAGTGCTCTTGTAGCCATCATTTGCATCTCATCTGATTTCTTGAGCTTTGAAATCATTTGAAATCAAGTGGTTTGCTTTGTGGCTTATTTAGAAACTCCCAGGATCTCCTTTCCAGGTACTTGGTCTGTCGCTCCTGAGCTGACATAAACTTGGTGCAAACAGCACCTACATTTCCCTCTGCTTTGATCAGTGTCTTGCTAAAGCACTGCATAACACTTGGAAGATTGCCAAGTGTGCCTCCAGCCGAGCTTCCTTTGGAAGACCCCTCTGGAGTTCATTTGCACAGGTGCAGCCCCGAGCACACAGGAAGATTAACAGCACCTGTACCTTGAGCTCTCAGCCCAGCTCCGTGTTGGAGCTGAGAACTCCAGCGAGAGGGACACACTAAAAACTGCAGAAGTCATTGCAGACAGGAGAAATTAGAGAGGGCTTGCACATATTATATATATATTATATATGATATGCATGTATATTCATGACTGATTGTAGTTAGTGGAAAGATTTAAAGTACTTCAGCAAGCTTTGGAGCAGATCATACTCTTTTTTTTTAACTTTGGGTACAAAGCTTTTGCTAGTACAAGGTAAACTGGTTTAAGTATTTCCTGTGACTCATTGAAAAGTAAATGAGCTATTTAATGCAAGTGCTACGTTCATTTCAATGGATATAATCTAACATCAGCCCAACTACACAGGCAGAATTACATAAATCACTGCTGAGCAAGGAGCGACTGATAAGATAATTGCTAAAACACCATTTACAGGAAAGTAATCTGTGTGAAAAAGCAGTGTTGGATTGATGCTTATTTAATTGCTGTGTGACTTCAGTTATGGACCCTTGTTTATTAACCTTACCTGCCTAATTTAAATAATGGGATGCTGTGTGCTTTTCTGTGTCATGGAGAATATTACCAGGTGCTGGTCTCAATATAGAAGGAAATGCTTGAGATTTGGTTTACTGCTCAGTAACTCTGCTCCTAAAAATTAAAAATTTTGAGCTAAAAGTATGTTCCACTTTTAATGAAACAAAGAAAAACTTATTGAATTTCCATACCTTCTACTACAGCTACAGAATAATCATGAAATATTAAAATGTTCCAAACATCCTTTTAAAAAACCCCTGCAAACCCAAATTGGGGATCCAAAGTGACAATGGCTTCTCCGGATTATTACAATGGAAGGTTGAAATTATTCTTTGGCAATCTGCAGTCATAAAATGTAATCAGGTATGTATAAGAAGTCAATTTGATACATCCTATATACTATATAAAATGAAAACAGTAATGTCTAAAGCATTTTAATTTAGGCCTTGTCTCTCAAATAAAAATTATAGAATTGTCTGCAAGTTGAATAAAAAATGCAACCAAAGTTCTTAAAATGTAGGTGAGTTGTAAATCAACAAAAAGCTGTTCCCATGATTGCTAATTTAAGTGAAACCTGAGCCACTAAAAACCTAGAAAAATGTCAAGGTCATTGCCAATATCTTTGATTAGCAATGAAAAAGGGACACAAGAACAGCCTAATGGTAGGAGGACATAAAATATTAAAAAGGAGCTATTGATTTAAATGTGCTATTGCTAAAACTAAGTAGCAGTAGCTATTGACCAAATAGTAGCCTGTATGTTTCTGACAATATATCCACCAAAGTATTAGTATTTATCTGATTTTACCGGTTGTCCTGTAAATGCTACTTATTCTTTATTTTTTTAAATTTTTTTCTTCTTTATTTTCCTTTTCTTTTTTAATCTGGGTTTTAAAAACAGAATAAATTATGAGCATGAACACACCAACCTGTTTGTAAATCATTACACAGTAATTTATATTCATGAATATAGGAATATGTATAAAAGGGAGAAAATAATATGCATTATTCTAGGGACACCATTTTTATATTCCAGTTCCCAGGGAAAAGCATCAATGTGTAAATATATCCTGGATGCAAGGTTGTGCATCTGTGAGCTGTGAGGATGCATACCTTTGCCAAACACTGGAGATTTCTCCAGCAAGACAAGCAACAGGAGATGGGGAGTCCTTCCAGGAAGATGAGATATCCCTTTGATTGTTCACAGGGCTTGGACTGCAGGAAGGGGGACTAAGTAAAGAGACGTAACCCTGAGCTTACCTCCTGACTGGTGATCCTCTGCTCCATTCCAAACTTTGATGTTTGCAGCAGAAATGCACACCTGCAAGAATTCACTGCCAGCTTGTACAACAGACGCCCGTGCCAGGGACACTTGCACATCATAAGAAGATGGCAGAATGCTTCCAAGCACATGGCTTAGCTGGAGAGGAGGTCATTCAAGGGTGCAGTTATTTCCCTGATAAGCACACGGTGTGTTTGTCCTTCAGCCTCGTGCCCCTTCTGTGGGTAGTTACAAAAGGAATGATGAAGTGAAAGTCACCTTTCTGATAGACTGACTCTCTTGACCACTACAGGACAAAATTAATAACTTCAGTGACTTCTGTGGGGTTTAATTCTTTGCATAGATATGGAAGAATTAAGGACTATCTAATTTTATTCTTGAGGAAAGCACAAGTGGAAATTATAGAAAAACTGAACTCCAGCAAGTACCAATCCTATTTTTCATTGACTAAATCTGGTGTACCGTACATCAACTTCAAATAAGTTGTGTAATTTTATTAAGTGTTGAAAAAAATCAGCTCAGACACTTACCTAGTCACTATGAGGTTATGAACCTAATGTATTTATTAAAAAAGAAAAAATACAGATTTAATGTGAATTAAAATGAAAAATTTATTATTTACAAACTGTGATGGCTTCTAATTTGAATAGCACAATGAGTGCATAACACACCTCAGTGAGGGCTGGAGCTGTCAACAGAAACCTTTAGGAGCTATTCTGAAAAACACTTTTAAAATTCAAGATTTTCCGAGTAGAAAACCTCACATATATTTTCCTATCATAATTTGTCTCCCTGGAATCTTACTAATAAATTGTGATTACAAGCTCAGTCATCTTTAGGGCCTAACATTTCCGTTGGTGTCAAGTAATTTGTAAATAGCGTTTGGAATCATCCAATACAATCATTAGAAAAAACGCACTGACTGCATATCCTTATTATTCTTTGTAACTAAACCGGAAACATCATGGAAGAAAACTGTTGATAAGAGAAATAAGAGAGTTTTTAGAGTTAGAGCTTACTAGAAAATTCATGGCAGCAGTTTCATCATCTGAAGATGCAGATAATTTCACAGGGGAGTATAGGTACTGATTGCCAGAAGAAGGATGTTTTGTGTGATTTCAGAATCAAAGAAAATAAAATACTTTAAACGCCAACACCTTCTAGAACCAAGATGAGCATTCTCATTACACTGAGGGGGACTTAATGCATTAATAAGTCTGTGACTCAGTGAATCTCTCAGATAATTATTTACAATTCTACATGGCATTTCCAGCCTTTACTTTGTAACCTCTAAAATTGGGACTCTAAGGAGTTTTTTGTATGCTTAGTCTGTACTATAATGATGATAATGTCTTTGTGGTCTTTGTGGTGTGCTGAAATGCAAAAATCAGCGTAGTTAAAGAAATTAAGTATAAGTAGAATATACTAATATAGGAATGGATTTAAGCACTGGAGAAAGTAGTTTAAAAATAATTTCACAATAGCAGTGATGCAGATGTGATGAGCTATCTTGTAAGACCATTAACTCTGTGACTCAGCGAATCCAATCAATATCTAGAACTCTCTGTAGCAGTCAGTGGCTTCTTGCTTTCTTCCTGTAGCCTCTAAAACAATTATTTTTTAACTCTAGGTATTTTTAGCATCCTTTCTTTTCTGAGAGTGATATGACAAATATAGAATGTAGAAATCAATGAGGAAGCAAAATACTCCTTTCAGGTTCTCCTTTTCCATCACTAGCTGATTTGCAGTTGTGGTACAGCGACTGCTATGATGAGAGTAGACATGGAACATTCTCTTCAGGAATAAGATCAGAGGTGCTTTAGTGTGGTATATTAAAATGTGGGTGCATGTACAGAAGTAGATGAAAGGTGTTTCATTTTCATGTGAAAAAAGTCTGCAAACATGTTCCTGTATTTTGCCTTGACTTTTAAGTAAAGGCAAAATTAAGAAACTAAGGGGTTAGTTGGGTTTCAGAAGGAATGTTCTGTGCTATTAGTGGTACAGTGCAGTCACATATAAAGAGTTACATGGGCATCAGTGAGTAAAGCATGCACGCAGACATGAAGCAAATAAAAATTTCAGCTTTCCCATGGATCACTCCCTGTAAAAGATGATCATTACTTACTCCTAGGTGCACCAAAGGAAAGTGGTCCACAGACTATGACACTGTGCTCAAGCAGCAGAAAGAATCACAGTGGTAAGTTTTTGGCCTGCATATCCTTAAGAGCAAATGAAGTCCCAGACAGGATGTACTCAGGAAAAGATGTGGGCAAGCTTCTCAACAAGCTCTGCAGAGCTGGCACATTTTGATGAGACTAAATTTGCATATTCAGATGCATGGTGTCATTTCTGGTGGTGCCCTGTGCAGAGCCAGGAGCCAGACTCGAACCTTGTGTGTCCCTTCCAGCTCAGGATACTCTCTTTTTCTATTCTACTCCTTTCTGGCTCAGCAGAGACCTTTTCCCTGCCTGATGATGCAGAGCACATTCATGTTTTTCCCACAGACTGAGTGCCATGGTGAAGCCAGCTAGAATGCATAGAATGCAGAGGACAAAATTCTGTCTCTGTTCTGGGCAACTCTATCACCTGCCTGTGCTGGGCTCCCATTCCTCTCCAAATTATCTTAAGACATGTTTCTGTCCTTTCCCCTTTGCTCTCACCACTGCCATGCCTCCCAGAGGGGCAGTTATTGGCAGAACAGTCCTTGCATACAGAAATTCAGTCGAGGTGATCACTGCCTGGCACACAGGACTCCCTACCACTGAGTCATGCTTCAGAGTCACACCTTTTCCTTTATCAACTGTTCCCACACCCTCTATGGCGTGAAATACGAGTTAGAACTGTTGTTTTTTTGTTTGCTTGTTTGTTTTCTATACAAAATAGTATGGATGAGCAAAGTATTTTGTGGGAAACACCTGCTCAAGAAAATAAGACACTATTCAGGATACTGCAAGCCTAAACAATTACTTTGACTGAAAATTTTTGGGGATAATGAAAAGCTATTTCTACTTTTAAAATGATTTTGTGAATATTTTTGATGTTCTGACACACAGACTACCACATTCCTCTCCCTATATGTTCTATAGAACAGAATATGGAAAAAACACCCATTAATTTGGACACAAATGAATTCACCTAAAAAAGAGGACAAAATCTTTGTGTGTGTATCTACCTTAATAAACAGTAGCCATTTTGCAGAAATCTCTATGGGATTGTTCAGGGAATTTGTTGTAACCTGTGGTTAATCATTGATCATCTTCCTATGCAAAACTGCAAGTCGCATGACTTGGTGAATAGCATATAGGAGAAGAATGTAATAAGTAAATATTTAGCCACTAGCTTATTATTTCCATTCGTATCATGTAGAGCAAACAGACTGTGTACCAACTGCCACTTCCTTAATAAGAAAAAAAAGCTAGTAATGCCAATAAAAGGTGATTTTTATTACAGAATAGGTTGTATATTTTTCATGCTTTAGCTTCACTTATTATATAAGGACTCTTCTACTACTGCATATTTTAGGCATTGCTTTTGTTTGCAATAGTTTGTATACTTTTTTGAAGAGTGTTGGAAAAAATCTGTGAAGGGCTTGCCTTAAAAAAGAAGTGAGGACTTAAGAACTACTACCAAGTCTATAAAAATAAGTGCCTGAGAAATGTTCTGAGCACCTTACCTTTGAATGTTTCCTGTTAAATGTTGTTTCCAGTATACAATCTGTGTGCTTTAAAATATTACATGCTGTTATTATGAAAACAAAGAGGTCTACAATGATCTCATTGCATGATTTATAATTATAAATGTAACCACAGATGCTTCATTTTCTGAAGATTCTCCTGAGAATCAAAACACAAGAAGCTGACCTTAGCACCTGCACCCAACCACAGCCTTGGAAATATGTGTCATTATATAATCAACATGAGCAAGCCATTTAGTCAAAATTGGGAACACCCAAAGAGGCTGTGCACACTCAGATGGAAAGACAAAGAGTATTGGGTACTGGTGTGTTATAAAACACACACAATGCAATTTCTACATAGAGTAAAATGCTGAAAATACTCTTTTAAGTAACTTCAGCTGTAACCTAAACTTTTTTTACAGTAGAATGTAACTGCAGACATATTCTGATTCACAATGTACAGAGTACCTACTCTAATATAGTCTAACATACAGCAAAAAGAAACTAAAGAATACACTTTTCTTGATTAATCAGTATTTAATAAACATCCTTCCTTCTTTCTCGTGCTGTAAAGTTGTCAGACATCCGGGCAATCAACTGCAAGAAGTTATTACACATATGTGACTAATCATTAATCACCATCAATAGTGAAGAGCCAATAGTCAAATGAGATACACTTTGAAAAAAAAATAAAACCAAAACCAAAACAACCTGAAATTTATTTCCTAAACTCTTTGGCATAAGATTAAGGACAACAAAATACATTTACAGTGATCATGGTGAACCTGTGAATTATTCACAGGTACCTTCCTACCTGTGCGAATTATTCACAAGTAGAAAGAAGATTTTTTTGGGTATAAACATGGCCTCATAAATCACCTAAGAGTGAGAACCTCCCAAGTGGACCTGACAGTAAGAGTAGTATCCTTGGTTCAGCAGTTATCTCAATCCACTTGGCTTAGCTCAGTGGGAGTGTGAGCCATCCCAGCTGGGGAAAGAGCTGCATGCTGGTCTGACCTAAAATCTGCTGGACTAAACATCATCCCCAAGTTCAAGCATCAGCTAATGACCACCTACCTTCAGTTTAACTGATGCTTAACAAGAGATACTGCCTGGTGAATGAGAGCAGTGCCAGGGAAACATTTGAACTGTAACTTTAGATAAGGAAGCAGGAAAGGTAAGCAAAACTGGCAAAGAAAAACCTGAAAGATATAGGTTAAGGTCACATGATAAAACAGTGATAGCACAAAGCCAGTTACTGTGTGGCCTGCCCAAGGTGAAAAGATTTCCCACCATCTTTCCAGAGAGGATTTTAAAATAAATCTGCCAGTACTAAGCTGGAATGGTGTTTGGATTTTCTTGGAACCAGACTGGTATTTAATTTCCCTTATCCCCAACTCCATTACGCTGTGTTAGCTTTTAATTTCCTTGTGTTGGCCTAAAAACATAGAGGTGATTCGTTTCTTTCAAATTGTTTGCTGAATGCATGTCTTAATGGAATAAAAGTGTTGTAGACTTGGGATACTTTAGGCTGAAGTATTGGGTTTCTCACAATATTTCTTTCTGAAATGTCACATTTATGTATATTCTTGGAGAAATACTGGAAGAATCTGTTTATACAATATTTTTGAGGGCCATCCTCTTCCATTTTCAGCCAATCAAGTAAAGAGAAAAAATAAATCTGTAGAAAGGACTGTTCCTCAGATCTTGGCACAAACTGTTTACTTTTGAACAGTCTTCTCAACACTCAGCTTCTGATCCATTATAGATGTGAAACTTCTTAGTGGAGAGTTTGGGCTTTCACTTCTTTATTACAAGTAATTTTTCAGTGCAGTAATCTATTGTTGTTGTCTACTTAGCCACAGGATATCTCATTGTTTATGTGCTTATGCCAAGCTGATAACAACACTGTGTCACATAACTTGGCATAACAATTTAAAAGGTTTAAAAGCAAAAAAAGGCTAGTCTTAGGATTTCTTCAACCAGACAAATACTGTTGATGATTATTACATTCTCATTCTGCGTTTCTGAAAGAAACACTGAGTTTCTTTCCTGAGGCTGTCAGGAAAGGTTGGATGAGAAGGCCCCCAGGCTGTTTCCCATTCCTCCAGCTGACCTGTGGCCATGCTGATGGGGACAGTCCCTTCCTCCCCCGTTGCCCAGGTATGGTTTCCTACTGTCACGCCGGTGTTGGCAGCAGCAACCACGCAGTACACGGTCATCTGGCTTCAAGCCACTCCCGAGTGCCACTCTACAGCTGTGTAGTGTTTTATGAGCCCATTTTCAGTCCACCCCTCGCTGTGGCTGGGCACTGGCTGGTACATCTTCGTGACCCATCCCGGAGCAGAAGAGAAGCCCAGACCCAGCGATGAGCGTGTGGGATTCTGGCCACGAGGCCACCAGGGAGGGCTCTGCTGATGCTAAGTAGGTGTTGAAAAGGCCTCATTTGTTTGGGGGAGCGTGGGCTGGCCGCAGTTTCCAAGGGCTGGGACACCACACCCTCGGGCTGCTTTTGCGAAGGCAGCAGCTGCGCCCGCCAAGGAAAACGGAGCGGGATGCAGCTGCTGCGTCCTGAGCAGAGCTCGGCTCCGCCACTCCTTAGTGCAGCCCAGAGACTGCTGCAGCTCCCCGGGCTTTGCAAAACACGTTCTAGCTCAGATATGATACACTCGCTCTGGGCCCTTATCTATTGTTGATTCACTTCGAATCACGGATACATGTTGGATAAATTAATTCATTTATTCGTTACCAATACAGGAAGTAGCTGCTTATTACAAATGCAATTCTCTTTTAGTCTTGTCATTTATCCTTTTTCATTGTCTATAAACCTTATATATCTTAATCCACATGTCTGAGATTTATAACATATTGAAAATAAGGCTCTTTTTAAGGCAATCAGCTTAGTGGATATAGAAATGACAGACTTCATTTCTTTTAGTGTGTCCTGTAATATAGAGCAGTCAAATTAGTTTTGTTTTTTTTATTAAGAAAAAGATTCTCCCCACCTTAAAAGTTTCTCTGCCAAATGTTATAGTATGCTAAAAAAAAACACAAAGTAAGGATTTATAATGGAAAGAATGATACACCAATGCTAAAAACTTCCAGGGGCTCTGCTCTTATACAACTTCTCTTTCCAAATGAAATGGTCTCATCAAGACTATTAAGTTGAACATTGACTATATATTTAATTTCCAAAGTTCTGGGGTAAAATATCCAGTTTAACAGAGCAGCTGAAGTCTCACTCTCCTAAAATCATTGAAGGGCTGGAGTTTTGCAGCTGTGTTTGTGACGTGGAAATTTTAATAGCTTTAGAGAAACAAGAACTGAAGTTGACACATTTGAGTTGTAAATACGGTTTGATAATTATAGTGTCTGTGATCTCATGTAATAGTCTTCCCTTCGTATTGCAACATTTTTGTATCAATATTTTTATGTTGGCTCACAGCTTTTATTTACATGTTCTGATGTAACCAGAAAACACTACAAAGTCTCTGAAAATATTTTCCTTTGGTAATTATGGGATGCTTTAACCTAATCTGATTGCAAATCCAATTTGCTTGGTTTCAGAAATGGAAAGTTCTTTTTTATAAACTTTTTACTGTTCACAATAGATGCTGCTGGTAACTCACTAGGAAATAGAAACTGCATTTTAGAAATTTCTATTTTATTTAGTAGAAAGCTGCAGCCCTTAGAATTCAGACATTCTGGCATGCTAGGGTCGAGGTTAAATTATATATATTTTTGAACTTCCAAATCAGACAATTACTTTCCCTAGTACTTCACCAATGTGATCATAATAAGCCATGAAACACTTTTCTTGATTTATGCTCTTGGGAACCTTTGCAGACATCAAGAAATACACTCTACATGTAATATTTCTAAAAGGAATTATATGATCTTCTTATTTCACCAAAATTTCAATTACACAAAATTATGGCTATTAGTCCTAAATGATAGAAAGCAAAGATACAATTTAAAACTCTGTAAATTAATTCACTGTTCTGAACCACCCCATCTTTAGTGGCTCCCTCTGCAGCTGGAACTGCTGGTGGTGCTTAGAAGTACCACAAATCTTCTATGATGTTTCTTCTGCTATTTTCATTAATGTTGAATTATGTCAAGATGCATTTAGGCAAAAATTTAAATACAATTAACATGCTTAAAAATATTTTAAATACTATGATATTTGGGCTACTTTTTTAAAATAGTGAACTAAATAAAATATTATTTTAATTTTAAGATTATTTATTTATTAAATTATATGTACACGTAGTTAGTAAATGAAACTATTATTTTGGAGTGCTACATCTTACAAGAAACATAGGTTCAACCTCACCATCCTTTTCTTTTTTCTTGATTGAAGAGGTTAAAAAAAGTTCTAATTTCTTTTCCTAAAGCTTTCTTTACAATGCCATGTCAAATAGCGGCCTTTAAAATTATCTAATGGTTTCACCGTTATTTATTGCTGATTTTAAATAACATCCAGGTAGCTCACATGACTTGTTATCTCCCTCTCATGTGTATCTGATGAGTTGATGGAACTGAAATGTCCTTCTATGGGCTGCATAATTTAATTCTTCTCAGTCCTAAAAGCCTGAAAATCCTAAAACTAAGAAAAAAAAAATCAATTTTCAGAATTTCCAAAGTCATATTCCTACACCAGAATAGCTTTCAGCATTCACATCTGGGTTCAGATGTCTTAGTCAAACAGCCTGGTTTTTTGTGTGGGAGAAGGTCAATGGTAAGAATGAGCATTTGCCATTTCAAAGATCCACATTTGTACAGACGCCTGAAATAAGGCACACTGAGCTGAAAAGTCAGATCAGTACTCAGCAGAGCATGTCATTTGCCCCTGCAAGAATTGCTGTGGTGCTCACCTTGCCCAATTTATTTTAGAAGAGTGTCTGGTCTACCTGGTGAAAAGGCCCAAAGAACTTGACTTGTTCAACATTCTCACAGCTCTTACACTGAGAACCAGTTCTGCTTCATCTGTGGATCAGGTTCATAGTCCTTTTCCTTGACTAATATGCACAAGTTATCACAGAAATACCTGGGACCTATTGCTGTTTAAGAAATGAATTCTACTAAAGGATGGAGTGGAACTTATTCTCTGTGTAACGTGACTTCCCCAGTCTCCTAAAAACTCTATAGTAATTCAATATGGTGGGGTTTAATAAGGTTTTTGAATACAATCTCTAAGCAGGCAATATACATTACATCTGCAGTTAAGTCATTATTCTGTCACTTGAAAAATCTTGGGCTGTTTTCCAAGAAAAATCAGATTACTTTAGATACTACTGTGAAATCATTCAATTATTCAAAAAATGTTAGCATTATCTTGGCACCATTAGATATCATGAAGCCAAGAAGATGTCATAATTGGAATACACTGGAAATTAACTAACTGGTATTTTGTGCAGATCCCAGTTAGTTTCACAATACCTTTGGAATAGCCACCAGTTATTGAAAAAAAAGCTTGCAAATTGCACTTCTTAAAATCTTTAATTTATAAGACAAGGAAATCATAAAAATATTAAGATCCCATTATTTAAGAAAAAAATAGTCGAGTTTATAGTGACTGTAGATCTTCTGTGTATGAATTCTAGGTATTTACATGGCCTTATGTTGAAGTTTGATATGAGTTTTGTGAAACTTTGGCAACAGTTCCAGTCCCATGGTAAAGCTTCCCTCACTAGACACTCATTGGACTGCTCTGTCCAGGCCTGCCACCCTTGACCATGGTCTTAAACCATGTAGGTAAAACTTTGCTGCTTCTGGAATTTGTCATCAATCCCTGTGTTAACAACCTCATCTGGAATGTGCTCCTCTTCTCAGAGGGGACCGGGTGCTTTCCAAGCGCTGTGCTTCTGCCTAAACAGACAATAAGTGCCTGTGGAAAAAAAAGTAGGTTGCAGTATTTTCTCTCCTCTCACAACATTCAGTATTTTGTGGAGTACAAACATGGGACTAAAGGGGAACTTTCTTCCAGAACCTCCTTATCTCCAGTAGCCTCCTTGCCTCTGATTTGCCCAAACCTGTTTTTCTTTTCCCAGTGGCTCCTTGTCTTTAATTCTTTCTGCTTTTGATTTCTTGTGTACATACTGCATGGGCAGGGCTGAGCATGAGAAAATACATTACTAACACTGCTCTTTACCTTCCCAGGTACATGTGATGATTCAGATATTATAAAAATAGGCTTCAAGGAAGTTTCCCAACAACTCATGTCTCACTTTAGCAAGAAGCAGAATCCACACAGAATTACAATTTACCCAAATACAGTGGGAAGAGGTCTATGGGTACAGACCAGAATTATCAGGATTCAAGTCATCACCACATATAATGAGCTCCTAGAAAGTGTCTGTGTCGTAAAGGATGAGAAATGCATTGTGATACTTAAAGAAGAGAAGCCTCTAAATAATAGTCCAAATATGTGTGATTTGAAGTGATTTTACTGTGAATTTATTAAAATATTTTCAATAGATCCCTAAGAAACTGTTGTCTCCCATGAACATTTTCCTTATGTTCTAGTTCACAAACTGAAAACCAGGCTCAGATTATCATTAATCTTCCCATGCTTTTATCACAAATAATCTAAAATTCTATGTATTCTACCTATTAACCTAACAATATGTAGTTGCTGCCTCTTATTATTACATGATAAATTGTAACTGATTTGTAACCTTACTTCGGGAACCACTGATTTAAGCAATCAAATAAAGACCCAGATGTCTTCAGACAGGAAGTCTGAACAACATGTATTTTCTCCTTCCACTTTTGTTTTACTGCAGTCAAATGAATGAAAACCCTCTCAGATATCACCTTTCCACAGGAAAAAAAAATGTTAAGAAGAAAGAGATGTGGTAAAAACTGTGATATGGTAAGCATCTTTTTTTTTTTTTAACTAACCATGATCTAAAACACCGTGTGCAAAATGTATTCTTGTTCTGTTTTTTGGATGTCCAGATATTAGGAAACTTGCTCTACTCAGGCATCAGGTCCTGCCCAACTTCTCCTCTCATGCAGATGACAGAGTTTCTCAGCACCCAATAGTGATTTACAGGGTTTGCAGCTTGGGCATTGTTTCTTTGGGATGTAAATACATAGCATACAGATGAGAGTGGGAATTTTGTCACCTTTCAATCACTCGTACAATAACTGAATGGTTTTATTTGCACACCTTTTGTGATAGGGTATCTTATGCCCTCTAAACTGAATCTCCATACAAAAAGACTGTATTCTAAATATTGGCACATAAACACCAGGTCCTGAGAAAGACATAATGCAGTTTCATCGCCAAAACCAAAACGAAAACAAGTGCCATTGGCTAGTTAAGAATGTCTGTTTCTGTGAGCCCTCAGCAAAATTTCAATATATAACAACAAGCACCTAACTGGCTGACATTTGGTGTTAATTATTTGCTAGCGGTTGCCACACAGCGATATCTGGGATCACCCCTTTCACTAAATTTAGAACAGGAAATGATTACATTAACGGACACAGCACTCCCATGAGCACTTCATGCTGAGACTGCCACTGAAAGGAGTGACCCTGCATCACCCCATCCCTGCTGCTCCCAGCTCCTGCCCCAGAGCCATCTCCACTCTTCCCGCAGGAGCATCCTGTGGTCCCTCATGCCGTGGGCTGAGGCACAAACCCGGTGAGAGCTGCCCTTGCAAACAGCCCCAGCTGACTGGATGGGCACACGAGTAGCTGTGCTGGTACAGAGCAGGGCATGATCTGAACCACTGGGAAAAGGGGAGGATGTGCTATACTTGCTTTAGCCTGTCTAAGCAGCAGCAAACATTGGTTTCTGCTCCCCAGATGAAGGGACTGAATCGCTTTATAATTTCCTTCTTTATTATCAGATATTTCTATTTATTGCTGAGGAAGCTCAGGTATATTTGTCACTTTCACTGTTATTTGCTATAGAGCATTAACATTAGTGCCATTCAAAGTTCAATTTTGCATTTGAAAATCCTGTAGTTTTTGGTTAGCTTCTATTGACAAAGGACTCTACAGCAAGTATGATCAGCCTGAATATCCATGATTAGGGAGCAGCTATGCCTGGGGAATTTACACCTGCCTTTCTTAATGAATTTATCCTCAGAGACTTTCCATGCAGTCCTAAATGGTAATGGCTTCTCATTGCTTACTTTTCACTGTAAAAGGCTTAGTGAGGACCTGCATCCTTTACACTTACCTACTGCTCTTGTTGGAAACCACAGTACCTAAATTGGGTATGGAATGGGATAACTCATATTAAAAAACCAGCCTGGATGAATTTCCAGGCTTTGTAGTTAAAAACATGCTTTGTCTTTGACAACCATTATTTTAAATGCTTATTACATTTTCCTTTATTACATTTAATGAGAGTTTTCTTCATCCAGTTGAGATTCTCAATTATTTAATCCTTTCAGCTATGTCTCTATTAATTCTCATTTATTCAGTCATCTGTGAAACTGCCATTATCTGATTCTCATTCAAAATGTTGTTCAAAGCAGCAGTATTAGCTCCCAGCTCTCGATTTCATTATTGCTCAAATAATTAAACAATTGGGAGAATATTCAGGGGCACAGATCAGAGAGAACTGCCAAACTTCTGACTCAATCTATGACAAATTTTGGCATACGATAGCAGCAGATTTTCAATGAACAAAGAGCAAATAAGTACCTCTTTTTTGTAGGAAAACTCTGTAACTCAGTTTGTTCACTCAGAAAAACACTTCATAAATGAAGAATATTCTCTTGCACCCAAATACAGGGCTAGGAGACAGGATGGACAAATGATCCATCTGTTACCCTTTCTGTTATGAATTTTCTGTAAATCCAGTTTCTGTATAGCTCACTGTCTGTGGAGTGAGAATAATCCTTTCTGTGTTTGCTCTGGTGATTTGACATTGGGACATATTTCACGTCCTTTTCTCCTCCCTGAAATAAATTCACATTAGCAAGACCTGTAGGTACTGTGTTGCCCACATCTCTTTATGTCCAGGAAATATCTTGGGCAGCTTCTTATTCAGCTTTTTGCTCTCTTGTGCCTCTGTTACAAGATCTTATCTGAACCTGCCAGAACCAAAAAGAGATTTTCACTCCTACACTTTGAATGATGCCAAGATACATTCATCTACCATTAGCAAGTCACTAGAAAGAAATCAGGTCATCTTCATTCCTACCCCAGCTCCACCCATTTTGCTTGCAATTCAAATTGTTGTGATTCAATCTCCAACAAAATTTCTGAAAACCATGTGCGTCAAAGGGGAATTTATGCAACTCCAGGAAATGCTTCATCCTCTTCTCCAAACTGCAGTCAGTCAAAAAAAAGTGGGGCCTGAATAAGGTGCAGAGCAGTTGAAGCTCAGATGGTAATTGGTTAACAATGGGTATGCAAACAGAAAGGGAATATTTTTCACGTTTCAAGGATAGAGTAAAATACACTGGGGCTGTAAACTATAAGGAAATGTGAGCATCTTCCAGATTAAAATTGTTTGAGCAGAGTGGTTCCTAATAATGCTGATAAAATCACTTACTGTACCTGTGCTATAATCTGTGTTATGGACTGCAGAGAGTAGTAATTTCCTTTTCCTTTTCCTTGGAAAATATCTAGAGCCTGTGAGAAATCAGCAGCTGTGTAAAAGCTTTCACTCAATCATGTGCGATAGCAAATTCCAAACCTTTAGCATTTTTTTCAGTGGAAGAGGATGAAGAGGGGTGAACATAACATCCAGCTAAGTGTCATGCCAGATTTGTTTCAGAATTTGAGAAGAATCAAGCCCTGATTTGCTCAACAAAGGCCTGAGCATCATAAAGCTCTTTTACCTGAAAACAAAATGAACCATGAACTATTAAATATTTCACTGAGATCCAGAAGGTAGGCTTCAATTTTCATTTTCCTGCCTTAGCCCTTAAGCTCTCTGTTAATATTGTACCTGAAAGTGTCAATGCATGTAAGAATTCAGCATGGTAATCCAGTTTACACTGACAATGAAGTCAGTGAAGATAGGAGAGTTTAACAGATCTCAGCTAAGAGATGTTTAGCCCACACAGTGATAATAGGCAGAGTGAATTTGCTTCTCTCTTTCATCAGCAATACTTAAAACTGCTGCAAACGCAATGGATTTGTCCAAACAAACTGAATACCATTACTCAACACTCAGACACTTTCTTTTACTTCTTTTGAATCCTAGCGACTTTATACTTGAAAATTATTCAAGCAAATTTAAAAGTACTTTTCATACCAAAGTAAATGTTTTCAGAAAAATTGCTGAGAACAATTCTCAATTCAAGTTTGGTGAATACACTGTTGGCGACATATGTAATCAAACTAACTTTATTTTTACATTTCAGAAAATGTAAAATTTCTGCTTTTATGGTGCTAAATAATTAAAGCCAAAATGGATTTTAAATCACATTGGTGATTATAATTTATTATTCACATAGTTAAAAGATAAGCATAAATTTGTATGGATATCAAATACTGTATATACCTCACACAAGGAGTGATACATATTTCATGGCTGCAACTCAGGATAAATTTACATTTTTACAAAAGCAAACTGAGAAGAGAATCAGGCATTTAAAGCCTATTATTCAGACTGATAGAGACATTTCGCTATATTATCATATTTTCATATATTAATTACATATTATATACTATATATCTTATAAATATACATTATAAGTGGAGAGATATTTACAAGTCAAGAGCTACAATATTGAAAAACAAGCCAGAAGAAGAATCCAGGCAGCAAGTTCCATTTTTCCCAGCAAATTACTTTCTGTTGTTATGTTATTTGTATGTTCAGATAAGCACTTTCAAGATTTTTGGTTTTCAGCTATCACCAGTGAAAATAAAGTCCAATCATACAGGAAGTCTTGAAGTCTCCTTTTGTTCCACTAGCTTCAATAGCTTGAAGACAGAACTGAAACATCTGCTACCAGGATTAGATTAGTTACCAGGGCCTAAAGAATCTACACTTCCTGTATTCTTACAGGAATATTTTCCTGTATTCTTTCTATTTCAATAGCTGTGTGTTTTAAGCCACAACTATATCTTTAGCAGAATGCTGGAGAATCAGTGCGCATAAAAGAAATTTGAAGTGTCAGCATATTTAAAGTAAATGGAATTAGAGATAGCTGACTAAAAAGAATTGAGAAATTGAGAAATACATTTTTATCATCTTTGCAGCAAAATGGACATTTTTTTCTGGCACCGTGTAAAACAAAGGGCACTTTTCTTCCTACAAAATGTAACTACAAGAATTTGACATATTTTCTTGGCAAAATAATCAAGTTAGGATGTGCAAATCATGCTTTTTAAACTTAGGTAATTCGTGAAAATACTTCGTTAGTCAATGGTGGAACTTCATTACCAGCGCAGTGTGCAACTGCCACATGAACCATAAATAAATCTGTTGTCTCAGCAATATCTTGTGACATTGGGACACAGTCTGTACTCCAGTGTCAGTCTCTCACTAGAGCACTTCTGGGGGCCTATGCTCATCCAAAGCTGTTCTCAAACTGACACAGCTTAACTCCATGGGGCTCAGGAAACTCTGATTTACCACAGTCTGAAAAGCAACACTGAACTTAAATGCAAAGCCTTGTGTGGAGAGGTTTTAGTGGCAAAGGGGGCTGTGGGTGGCCCATGTGAGGAACAGCCAGAGTTGCCCCGTGCCAGACCCCAACAGTTCCAGACAGCTCCAACCAGCCCAGCACAGGGCAAGGCTGAGCCCCACAGCCAGTTTGGTGGCACTTCTGGAGAAAAGTGTGTGAGAAAGGGCAAAACGCCACACAGCAGTGCGAGGAATGAGGAAAACCAGTGAGACAAACAGCTCTGCAGACAGCAAAGGACTGCGGAAAAGGAGGAGAGGAGGCGCTCCAGGCGCTGGAGATGAGATTGCCCTGCAGCCCCTGGCGAAGATGATGGTGAGGCAGTGTGCCCCTGCAGCCCCTGGTGAAGATGATGGTGAGGCAGTGTGACCCTGCAGCCCCTGGAGAATGTCATGGTGGAGCAGATATCCACACTGCCGCCTGTGGAGGCAGGAATATCCATGGCAGTCTACGGGAAGCCCCCTCTGGAGCGGGTTCTAATGGGAACTGCATCCTTTGGTGGACCCCTGTTGGAGCAGGTTTATCCTGAAGGACTATAGCCCAAGGAGAGGACCCACACTGGAGCAGAGAAAAGTGTGAGGAGGATGCAATAGCAAAGAACTGTCCTGAACTGCCCATGAACCTCATGCCCCATTCCCAGCACCGCTTGGAGGAAAATGGAGAGGAGTCAGAAATGAAGAAGTGAATTTGAGTCTGGGAAAAAAAGGGGGCGGGAGGAAGATATTTCAGTTTTTTCCTTTGTTTCTCACCATCCAATTCAAAGTTACTTGGCAATAAACTGAATTTTCCCAACTCGAGTTGAGTCTGTTTTGCCTGTGATGGTAATTGGTAACTGATGTCTTTGCCTTTATCTTTTCCATGGTATTTTCTCCTCCTGTCCTGCTGCGGAGGGGGAATGAGAGAGCAGCTGGGTGGATGCCTGGCAGCTGGAGGAGGCCAACCCACCACGTACTCTAGGATAGTTTCTGTTCCCTTTTATAAGCAACAATAACTGTTTTCTTTTTCAATATACTGCCACTTCTTAAATGTTTTTAGAGCAGCTCAGACAATCTTCTCATTCCACAATGCTGCAAAATATAGAACTTGAGAACTATGCAGACGAGGCAGTGAGAAACACATGCCAGATGCTCTCTGTGACTTCTGGCTTATCATGTCCTCAGTGATTTTAATAATTCTTACACTTCCTATGCCTGACACAATTTCTGGAACCAAGAGATCCCAGAAATTACCTCAGAGATGTAATAAATTTGCAATAAATTTGTCCAGCTTAAAATACTTTAGTACCATGAAAGACAAACCTTGAAGACAAGCCTTTGAAGATATCATAAAGCTGAGTTAATATTTTAAAGAACAAATCACTAATTTAATATGACTAATTATTTTGAAATGAAAATATTTCTGTGGATAAGTATTTTAATGTACTAAATCATTGAAAAAAATGAAAAATATTCATACCAGCAAACAAAGAAACCACAACTAATAAGTGGCTAAATAAAAATATAGAAGATAAAAAAGATGCAAGGTACCCAAGACTGCTTTGCCCAAAGACTGCAAATACAATTTTCCTGAAGTCATCAGAAGGTATAAAGTTAGCCCTTATGCTACCTGTGGAAAACTGCCAAGACCAGACTTCATTAAATGTCATATGTGGTCCCCAAAGATCATACATGAATCTCAGTGTGCAATGAATTTTAAAATAATTGGGAATGTAAGGCCAAACATAACTAATGAAAAAAAAATTAGATTCTACGGTATGAATACTGAAATCCATATTCTTGCATATTTTTTCATTGTACTATCATTTTACCCCACAGTATTCTTGGAGAACTGAGGACCATTGTTAGATCCATCCTGGTCTGCTTCAAGCAACTTTCTTTATGCCAAGTTCAGCAAAACTGCATCTTACTGAAGCAAGTTCCAGGGGTCAGCTGACATGATGGTCTCAGCTGGTCATTGACTTTGTTTGACGGTATTATTTTCAGACATGTAACATAGTTGTCTTTTGTCCCTTTTATTTGTTTATTTGCTTTTGTGGCCATGGCCACTATGATTTTCTGACCCAAGAACCCAGTATAATCCGCTGCATCTCCAATCCATTTCCATTTGAATAGACCTTTCCAAAAAAGTAATATTAAATAAAACTCCTTGTAAAACCTTAGTGATTCTTTGGCAAAGAGATTAATGAAAATTGGAATTAAGAAGTCTCTGCTCAATACTTTGCTGGAGGTAGAAGGGACCACCATAGGGCCTTTACTGAAGGGCAGGACAAATTTCTGTCAACATTAGTAATGGGCATTTTGTGTCTTTGCAAAAATTAACCTATAATCAGTACAATGACCAAAGGATGAGATAATTAAGAGAAAATAATTTATCACACAGAAAAGATCCTAAAAATAAAGTCATGGTCTTTCCAAAAGACCAGACTAGGTCCAAGTCGACATCCAAAAGACAAATACAAACAATGCAATTCATTTGTGTTCAGAAGATTTCCACAGGACCTATTAATCACTCAAATAATACCTAAGTCCTCAAAACAAACATTGTATAAACTTTCTTCAGACCTTTTGAACAGGAATGAACAATATCATCTGTTTACACTGAATAATGTTAGCTTTCAGGACCTTGATAAATTTTAATATTGGAGGTAATATATTTTGGGAAATTATGTAACATCCAAACTTGTGGCAGAGCCAGCCTAAGTCTGAAGGTGATAAAAGATAATTCACAAGAATAAAAAACACCAAGGAAACCATTTCCCCCCCATAATAAATCTCCCAGACAAGTTTAGGGATTACAGAAAGGTAACCCTGGCAAAACAAGGTTACCCTATGACACAGAATGTAATACTTCTACTACAAAAACATGTTTTTTCAATTGAGTAATTTTTGAAAAATAAAAACAAGTTCTGTGAAAGACTTATAAAAATACATTCCAAACTATTTGATGAGACAAGCATAGAAGACTTTAAAAGAAAGAATGTAAAAGAAACATTGATTTTCTGGCACTTGAGGCTTTATGCTTTTTTAAATCCCAATTATGATTTGTTTAATATTTAATATTGATATTTATATTACCTAGGTAGAAGTGGATTTTCTGCACAGAGCATTCAGAATGTCAATCAAATCACAACTAATGGCAGTGCTGAAGTTTACTAAAACTCCTGTTGTCCACTTAGACAAAGATTTCTGAAACCACCACGTTAGCATCTGTTAACCATTTTAACTACCACTGTTAACACTTTAAAAGACTAAATAGAAAGAATTTTAGTATCAAACAACAGATATATACAGAAAAAGGTTGAATATTATCTGTCTTCTATAGATGAACAATCTAATTGCTGTCTACCATTTTACTGTCCCTTTCCATCAGACATACCACGAGTGTTTTCAATGCATCCCAGGTGAAGATAAGCCATATGCTCTATGATGGCTCTTACCATGCAGAGTATCTGCCTCCAACCAGATGCAAGCCTTGTTGGAACAGTGTCAGCCTGCAGTACGTTTAGCTGCACATAGCCTGTCCCAGAAGCTGCCAATTAATAATACTTGAAATTCCAGTCTTCAACTCAGAAATCATTTGTTGCAAAGTCTACATACACTGAAGTGTTTGGAAAATTAGGTGTTTCCTTTGTCCTCATCCTCTGCAGAATACCAGTACTAACAGTCAGGTTTGTGATTTCCATATGTATATACTCTGCACCCCTGGTAAAGTGAGGGAGGCAGGTCTCTTCTGAAAAAGTTTTTCAAACTCTATTTTTCTTCCCAAGAGTTTTAAAACGATTAAAAAGAAACTTTGTTAAGAGGATTTATGCTGGTGTAAAATCAAAGGCAGGGTGGATTAGCTGACCTTTCAAGAACGACTTTCCTCTCTTCCAAACGAGCAGAAGATTGAAAAATGGACAAGGTTGAAAAGGAAGTTGAAACTTCAGCAGAAAGGTCTTTGAGAAGTACTGAAACAATTTCCAAAGGTGTCCCCACACTCTCTGATTCAGTGATTCACAGTAAAGTGGGCAGAGATCAACACTGCAAAATTATAGAGTTAAACTGGAGAAGGAAATTTCCTCTCCTTTGATGCACCCAAAGCAGATTGCCTTCCTCAAAACATGATGGCATCTTACATTTTACTATGCCTTTACACCATCCATGTCTTATTTTGCAGCTGAGATATACATACTTTATTTAGAAGATATAGCAAAGCCCAGAACAGAGTTAAGACAGGACAAATATGAACACAAATTTTCCTCTCAGGAAAAGAAGAAAAAAAGTGTTGTCAGGGGTGAAAGGACTTGGCATGAAAGCTAAAATCCTTTCCCTAGTACGTGAAAGATACACACTGCAGACCATACACTGGAAAAGTATTCCATGGAAAAAAAAAAGATCCTTCTCTGTTGCTTTACCAGTTACACAGATGTAGGAATCAACAGGGGTATAGTAACCTCCTAGGCTTTATTTTAACAGTTCATGCTATGATAAAAGTCTTACCACACAAGAGCATTTAATGTGGAACCATTAGAGTCAGTGTCAATTTTCAGAGGTTAACAGTGCTTTTTCTGTAAAATAAGTTTTAAAAAAAAGCAAAAATGTGAAATGTTCCCAGAATGAGAATTTGTCTGCCAAGATCCACACAGACTTACTTATTATGGACAAGTTACAACTCCTTTAAAATGTTTATTTAATGGAAATATAAATGTCAATACAATTTAAAGAGAGTTAGTGCCATAAATAGAGAATTGAAAGGTTTAATTGTCCTTTCCAGGTGTTCTCTTCAGAATTGCTTTCCTTGGCAACGCTTTCTTGTAGTTTCCCATAATGCTGATTAGCACCTTGGTCTGGGCTTTTGGGTATGAGAGCCTTTCATCACCTTCAAATTTTTTACAATTTGAGGATCACTGTCTTTTGCTTGGCCAAAAGTGTATTTTATTCTGAGGAAAAGCAGAGTGCTAGCAGAAGTTCTCACAGTGTGATAGACCAGCTGAAGGCTGGAGGGGACCTCTGGACATAGTCCAGTCCAAACTAGCTCAGAGCAGAGGCTGCTGCAGCAGTTGCCCAGGACCATATCTGGACTTCTTCTGAACATCTCCAAGGGTAGAGACTCTACAAGCTCTCTGGGCAACCTGCTGCAGTGTTCAATGACTCTCACCACGAAATATCTTTTTCTTATGTTTAAATGGCATTTCTTGCATTTTGGTTTGTGCTCTGTTCACCTTTTAGTCCTGCACGTAATAATGAAGGCTCTCAATTCCACAGAATGGAGTGTTGCATGAGAACATTTGCAGAGGGAGAAGTATTGAAGGCCCAACAGAACAGAATGCTCAACAGTATTGATCACCCAACAGAACAGAATGCTCATCCTGCTGCTGCATATAATCATTCATGCATAAGGTACATGAAATTTTGTTTAAAAAAAACAGTTTCAAAGATTTCCTGGTTTTTTTCCTCAATACCTAACAAATTGCCTCTACCCCATTTTGGAATGGAAATGCAATAGGGAAACTTAGCTGGAATAAAGTCTGACAGGATGTGGCTGCATGCTAGCAAGCAGGACAGCCTGCAACATGGAATTCAGCAGTGCCAAATAACATGGTGAACATAAATATCTCTTGTCATCAGTTATGATACAAGTACTGAAAAGCATATTTCATTGGTGAGTTGAGGCTTAGAAGTTAATCACAGAGATACAGTTATTATTAGTATTTTAAAACCCTTCCTGGACCTTCAGTAAGGAAGATACTACATATTTCTTTTTTATGAAGAAACTACTACAGTCAAGAGGAAATCTTACCCTGGGTTTTGTACTTAGTATTTGACAACATATATAAAATCACAGCTGGATAGACAAAACCTCCTTATTTAATGATTACATATATAAAAGATTTCTTTTATGCATTGGCTCAGTTAACATTCAGAAAACACTGTGCTCATGGTACCCACACCTATATGCTGTTTTTTGACAAAAGAATGTTAATAAGTAGTTATTCTATTAGAATATTAGATAGGTGTATCTACTCCAAGGACTTTTTGTAAGATACATATTTATTGGTCAGGCACAAATTTTTATGAGAGGCAGCTGTTTTTCACAAATCAAGCTCTCAACTTTGTGGCTAATATGTGCAGTTTTAAGATTAGGCTTTAGATCCCCCTCCCTTGATACATTTAAATCCTTTCAGCATCACAGCTAATCCATATCACTTCCTTATCCTAAAATTGCTCACTTGATGTTTATGTCTTTGTAATTTTGAAAGCAGAAAACAGACTGAAGGACTCATAGATAATTTTATTTAATCTCCAGTGCTACCATCAGTTAAAACAAAAACCCTAACATATTTTTTACCTAAAGGTCTGTAATTTACGTGACTGATAACTAGTACATTATACTAGAGAACAGGAGTGATTTTCAGGAGGGACTATATTTAGATACGAAATAGAGAAATGTAACCATTTTAACTGCTTTTTGTACCTCCAATCAGTTTCTGGGGTTCACAGAAATGTATCACATGGTATAGAAGAAGACAGAACCCTACAAAATCAAGAGCCACAGAAATTATCTCTTTTGCTTTGTTTTTAGACCAATTAGATTTGACTTAAAAGGTATTATATTAATGTGATCCATTGAGATAGTCAGTCCTCTAAATGTAGGCTCCCTGCAGTTGACCATATATATATCATAGAGCAAAGCAACGTCCCAATCCTGCCACTAAGAAATAGTGAAGTCCTATCAAGCATCTTTGTGAAACAACAGCTTCAAACCCTCACAGCATAAGTGAAAAGGGAAACGGAGCTTACTTCTCCAGCTATCTCCCCTCTCCTCTTTCTCTTGCCAGTTATATATGTTTTTTTCCTACCAAGACATGAATTATAGAATTAGAACAAATTCCATCTGGATACATAAATTATAAACATGAAATTAATACTGCAACATGTCACAGTAATGTCTTATCTCCCTAGGAAATACGTATACATACACTAACATAAATAAAGAGTTAAAGTAGTAGTAATAATAATAATAAATCCCAAACCATTTAGAAAGAATAATGCGAAATTATGGTTAAGATGAAGATAATGGGAATTTAGTCACTGACTTGGTTAGAGTTGTTATTGGAGTTTCTACATTCAATCTTGTTGAACACGGGTGAAAATAAAAGGCTTCAGTTGTTAAACCCTTGAAATTCAGTATTTTCCCACTAGGAGAATGCATGGCCAAACTGGATATCAACACCAGTTTATGGTATCTGTGCTCCCATTTTCTGGAGAGTCTTCCAGATCCAGAAAAAAAGAATTTTATTTAAGAGGTTTTCATATGATCATTTTGTTCGGGGAGGGAAGATTAGACTCCTTCTCGTCAAGGAAGTATAATTTTCTTAAACCTGCATTTATCACCTGCTGCTCCTACTAAACCAGAATTCAGTATTGCACAAGCACAATAAAGGAGGCATTGAGCAATCTGAATTAACACAACCTTTTTTTTTTTTTTTTTTTTTTTGGCATTTTCTCAAAAACACGACAAAACTAGTGGGACTGAAAAGTTATTTGCTATTCAATTATCCATGCTTGTTCCTCAACCCTGCTCAAGTCTGTGTTTTCTTGGTAAGTGCAGAGGAGTTAGCCTTTGGCTTCCATGCAACACTGCCCAGATCCAGTGTAGTCCTAGAACTCTATAGATGGCATAGATGGCAGCTAAGCAGACCAATACAAATACACTGGGAATTAAGTTCTTTACTTAGTTTTTAGGTCATTACGAATCAATTTGGTTTAGTTTCTCTGTGTGTCACTGGACACCACCCAGTTGTATGCAATACACAGTCTAAATAAACAAAAATATAAATTGAGAATTTTCCTTTTGTAAATTGCACAGTAATTTCTCCTAGTAAATTAACTAGGTCTTAGTGGAAAGTGAGTATTTTGAGGCAAATCCTCTTCCTGCAATTACATTTCAGTGCTTGAAAATTCAGCAACTGGCTGGTTTTTGCCCAATTTGTCATTTGTCAGAGGTGTTGGATAGACAGACTTCCATTTATCTGTATACCAGTAACTATTCACATAACAAATAGCACAGAAAGCTTCCTAACCCTGCACTACTAACAGATAAGGTGTCCAAGAGTAAGCTGGGCTTCAGGTTCCAGCCTCACTGAACCTTTTAGCTTTCCTGAGGAGACATCACTAAGCCACATTTTTTCGCAGATAAATTATATTCTTATGTGTCACAGTCTTAGCACTAACTTTAAGGCAATTTTTCTTTTCTTCCTTGTTAACCTCAGACATCCAGATGAGAAGTGATTATAATTCTCACATGTGGTTTAATCTAGGAAGAAAACAGTTTGTGTTCCTTAAGCCTTTGAGGAAGTGAAAGATATTCCTATAAACAAGGTAAAGACAAATGCCTACTGTTTTTTACTTTGGTGAGGAATTGCAAAAGCACTGGCCTTGTGTTCAACTAGATGCCAGCTCCAAAGTATCCAAAGACACCACTGATCTAAGCAAAACTAAACAAGCCTCTTTATCTACCCCCAATTTCTTCTTTGCAAGTATTTCTCTACAAAACTATGTTCATCATATGGACTCATCACACCTTGCATCCTCAGGAAGACCCGCTGTCTGAGGAGCTCCTAGAATTTGTCCCTGTCTTCTGTTTTCAGTGACACTGAGAAGAGCTGTCACCTAAAGCTCCAGCCTTTCCCTCTGGATGTGCCTTCCTCAGCTATGGCCTGGGGCCAGGCTTTTTTTGTCTTTTCAGCAGTGCCTAGGTACCAAACCTAGAGCCTACATGAAAGGAGAAGTTCCTAAGCATTCGGCATAAAATGAGTCATTGAAAATCCTGCCTTTTCGGAATATGCTTCAGTCCAAGCAATTGAAAAATGGAAGAGGAGTGCCATAGCTTCGGCTTTCTGCCGTCATGATAGCGAAGCTCATTGACACTACCAACAATCTGAATGGACTGAAGGTATGAATCTCATTGAAATGCAATGAAGGCTGCTAAATGTGCAAAATCTATGCAACATTAGGGCTTAATGTAGCTAAATCTGTTTTAAAGGTGAAGTAAACTTTACAAGAGAGAAGGCTGAACACGTTGCCCACCAAGAAATGTGAAACGGCTCATTCGCAGTGGTAGTTCCTTCCCCCGAGCTGGTTGTGCGAGGCACCAAGTGTCCCCAAGCCTTGTCCCAGCGCAGCGGGCACTGCTCGCTTCCTGCAGCCCGCTCCTGGCCGGCCTCACGCCCCAGGCGCTGCGGCAGCGCCGGGACCGCGCCCGCACCCGCGGGGCCGCGGGCGGGAGGGGCCGGGGCCGCCCAGCCCGCCTTGCCGAGGGGCGCCGGGGGCCGCTCCCGGGCGGCTCCGCCAGCCGCCGCCGCGCCGGCTTCTCTCGGCTTTTCGCAGCACCTCCCTCGCCTGCCTCCGCCCCCCGTCCAGTGGCTGTCCCAGCTGCTGGGGCGGCCGGCGCGCCTGCTGTGTCCAGTGCTGAGCGGGCGGTGCGGCTCGGCACGGACGGGACGGGCGGCCGCCCGGCGCCAGGTGAGCGGCTGCGGGCTCGCGGGAGCAGAGGCGGCCGGAGGCGGGAGCTACCGAGGGCGGGAGGGACTGGCAGCACGGCGGCTGCGGGAACGGGAGTCGCCCTGAGCCGGGTGGAGGTGAGCGGGGCCGGGCGGCAGAGGTGCGCGGCTCCCTTGGCATGGGCTTTTCCGCCGACTCTTCTGGAGGAACGAGCGAGGTTAGGGCGGGGAGGTCCCGCTGAGGCGGCGGTGGAGGGCGGAGGAGCGCAGGTCGGGGAGCTCCGACCTCCGCGGGCAAGTCCTGCGGCTCCCGCTTACTCACGGATCCTCCCTGGAGCGGCACCGCGGGTTTCGGCCGGCCGGGGCAGCGCGGCCCGGGGGCTGAGGGGAGGGAGGTCCCGCGGGCGGGGCCGGGCCCGTTGGGACTCGCGCCGGGCCGGTGCGGGGCGAGGCCGCCGTGAGGGGCTGCGGGCAGCCCGGGCGGGCTTCGTCCTGCGGGGCGCCGCGCTGCTCCCCAGGTACTCTGGGTGCTGCTGCTGGAAAGCTCTCCTTCAGCTTCCCAGCAATATTTTAAGTGCTTAATCAGTCAACGGCGAGAAATGCTTAGTAAAGTGTTTAAATTGGCCTGAAAAGTGACTGGTTTTGGTAGAGGGGTTGGTGGGTTTGAATGCGGTTTAGACGAAGAGACAGGGTAGTGTCCCGGTGGGGCAGTATTGCTGGACTGGGTCGGGGTTAGCTCGCACATGTGTTTTCCATGGGAATGAGTGCAGAGAATATATTTAGCTCAAAAGTTTTCCCTGCTTCTTTCACGTACATTCTGCAAAGAAACCCGAATCCCTGAATGTGATGTCTTCAGAGTCACCTCTGCGCAATAATTATTTCGAGCCAGGGGTTTGTCTGGGTTTTTTTTTTTTGTCACGTTCACTGGCTAAGTGTACTGGAAGCATCCTTTGTTGACTGAATTTATTTTTGTTTTGGAAATATATAGGCTTTGTCATTCATGGACAATATTTGTAACAGTAATGAACTCTGTTGCTTTTACTGTGTTATTTTCTTGTATTGATTTATGTGGAAACAGGGAATAGATGTTTGTAAACTAGTTCAACGTGTTTTATTTGAAAATTTATCCAGTAAATTAAATGTGTGATTGTACGAGCCTAGGCTGTTTTTGACTTACATGAAATCACAGAATTGGTAAGATTGGGAGGAACCACAGTGGGTCATCTGGGCCAGCCTCCCTCCTCAAATCAGAGTAATGCTGAAGGTGTATTGGAATGGGCTTCAACATAAGCCAAGATAGAGCTTACAACCTGCAGATCTAAGAGAGATCAATCCCAAAACAAATTAGTTATGTCTTCAGTCCTGTCACTTGTACTGAAAAAGTAAATCTGGCATTATGTGTGTCTACTCAGAACATGTTGTTCCCTTTTGCTTGCATGCTGTGTACATCATTACTAGAAGAGAACTGCACAAGCTGATATTACTGTTCTTAAGCTTTCCACCTTAAGGGTATTCCCAAGTGGAAAGCAGACTTCTGTAACTGTTTCCATAGGGGAAACAAGCAAAATTTGTTCCTCTGCTAGGTGACCAGTACTGTGTTTGTTGAATTAAACTAAAGAACAAAAACCATGTCTTTGCTTAGGAGGATCTCCAAGTACTTGTCTTCACTGAGAAAGCAAACTTATAATTTAATGATGAAGACAAATCTCTGGAGCTGAATGCTTCAGAGCATTCAAAGCAGAAGTGAAAGAAGATGCAGATAAAATTGCACATAAATAAAATTTGCTCAGATACAAATTGGGGCCACAAAATCTTCTACTTACACTGTAAGATAATGTTATGTCATTTCTACTATGGTACCAAGTGAACTAGTGTTACTGGTATCTTTACCTTAAGATACTAAAGTAATATTAATAATTTCTTTAGATCAAATGGTGTTTGTTAGCATGTTCTTTTTTCTTCAGCGCCTTGCAAATTTAATGTTAAACTTCTGTTTCTAATACATCAACAGAAATTGGCTGAGGTTAGGGCCAGTTGGAGAGAGATGAAAGACTAAATTCCCATTCTCAAGTTAATTACTCAGTTTATACAGTTTTTGTGCTGTGAGTACTTTTAGTCAGGTCTTCCACTAGTAACTGTTGAGTGCTGGCAGACTGAGAAACTTTGGGAGCTCATGGGAGAATAACTCTTGTTAAATTTGGACAAGTTTTTAGTTCTTAATATGTAACATGATCACTAGCCTTGGCAAATGCAGTTTAGCTTTAAAACTGACCACTACACTTGAGTTTTACGTTTTCAGTAGAATATTAAATTAGATTATTTGAAGGCCAAAGTAAGGGTAGCTCATACAAGTAATCTCATTGACTTCAACATAAGAATTAGCATGAATAAGTCATGTTATTTGGCCTGAAATGTTAGCTTTATGGTAAATGTTAAGTCTACTAGTGGTTTTGTGTATCTAGGTTCAATTAAAAGCTTTGCTCTTTTCCAGATGCAAAGATTTAGAGAATATTAATTTGTTAATTTGATAGGTGCTACTCAGCTTGTGAATGTGAATGGAGTTAATCGTTCTGTTTGTTAGACAGGTGTTCCTGATTATGAGAAACTCTTTCCACCAATAAATTCCTGGTGGAGTTACAATTTGGGAAGGCTCTATAATTGCTCTATGAAAAAGACAGACTTGTATAACTATATGTTAATTAATAGGACCCAATTATTTGAGAGTCTTGCATTCCTTTTGTGACAAAATACCTTTGAAATTCATTGTTGTTCAGGATGGACAAAAGGTCTTTTGTAGGTGACATTAAATCAAAGACAAAAAAAATTCCATCTCAAACTCCTCCCTGTGTAACTCACATGGATTTGTCTTCAGCTGTGAGCTGAATATTTTGTATGCCACAGGTATTCAACCTATGAGTGCTACCCACATCAAATTCGGGACAGTTTTATTGCAGGTGTTATGCAGTGGAACTGATAGAAGATTTTAGAATTGTGTCTGGCAGTTCAAGTCCCAGACTCAGTGTTTTCTGTCTTTCTTTTATTGATGAGTTCTGTAGCACAGAAATATAAATAGTGTTTGTCACAACACCTACTTTTCAAATAGTGCCTTATAAATATGTGATTTTGTTTTTCTGCTCTAGGTTCCCTTCTGCTGGCTGTTTAGATGTGTTCTTAACAGCTCATGGAAAAAGTATATTAGTAACATGATTTGCTTATTTTTGTTTATTTTAAAAGAAAACTACAGAATGTTAGTTATACTAGATGAGACAGTAGATAGAAAAAAAGTACTTTTATAAGTTCCTCAATCTACTTAAAATACTTTTTCAATCTGTAGAATTTATTGAAAATTACTAGAATTTATCACAGTATTTCAGTTCTCTGAAATTTGCATGAGTACCTCAAGTGATGTCTTACTTATCAAAAAAGAACAATCCCTCACAAATTATTTTCTCATTTATGATGTTCCTTAAAGGAATCATTGAGGAGTTAAGGTCTATGAGATCCATCAGGTGTGTCAGAAGTTGTCATGTTTGACAAGATGTGGCACTTTTAGAAATGGCAGAATTAGAAAGACAAGGAGTAATGTGATTATGATAATTGTGAAAATGTTATTGTGCACACATAACAAAACTCGTTATCTTTTACTGATGCTTTTAGTTGTCAAAATACTCTCTTAGTAAGTCCCTTTCTTTAGAGAAAAAAAGGATTGTGCCTCTCTGCCTGGATTTATTAGACATTTGGTTATGACTGATTTGGAATGCTGCTAAATCCCACGTTTAGGTTCTAAGTTCCCAAGCAGACTTTGAATACCTTTGTTTCTTTTGCACCAAATTAATTACAGGCATAAGCCGACTGAATGGGTTTCTGATGGGCTTCATGTTTTGAAGTGACTTTGTTCCTTCATTACTTATTCCTCGCATGGCCCATGTGTTCATATAAATTGGATTAAAAATGCTTTCTATCTTTCACCCTCATCTATGTTTCAGCAAGTCAGCAGTGTGGTGATTGTGGTTCATTTCTGAGAAGGCTAATCACTTTTTTAATAGAGGTGGTGATGGTGAAAAAAGCCATGTGGAGTGTAGTTGTAAAGTAAATTTTTTGAGCTGTTGCATTTGTGGGGGTGCACACAGGAATGGTGACGATTGAAAGAAACTTTTCCGAAGTTGCTTTCAAGTCATCTACTGACCTATGTGATGACTTTCAAGTGTTTACAAATGTTTGCTACTGACTAACTTGTTTTACTTGTAGTTCAGTCTAAGGTGGGCAATGGTACCATCTCCTATTCCTCTGCAGACACTTACATTGAACCCTGAGGAGAAGTGCTAAAGGAGGCCTAGGATGCTGTTTGGGCATAACCCTATTTCCTGGAATGTCTTAATAGAGGTTCCCTAAATATTTACCCCGTGTAGAAACTGAAGTGCCAACATGACTGTATTTCCTTAGGCTGTGTAGGGTAGTGATGCCATGTTCTGTATCAGAGTTTTAGTGGGACTTTAGAAGATGCTTGCTTCAGTGCAGCCATCTTTCCAAACTGATGAGTTTTATTTCCGTGGTACAAACTATTAGTTTTGGTCATTGGGCTGTTGACTGAAAGAGTCTGAGAGACTGTTATAAACCATCCCCACCCCCCTTCTTTCAACCAAAAACCTCCACCAAATATTGTGCTTCTTAGCTTCCAGAGAAATTTTAATGGCTCCAAGTGCAAGATCCAAGAGACCTGTTAAGTCCATAAACTGAAGCTTAGGATGAAATCACAGTATAATTTCTTTTTTAGGGTGTTACTATTCAAGCCAAGAGAACTTGGAAAGGGGAATGGGGAAGAAAAGTGTAAACTGAGAAGAAACAACTATTTACTTTTTATTTTCCTCCACTTACAGTAAGATGAAACTTTCTGAACTTTTTTTTTCTTAAGTAGGAAAATTGAAAGCATGAGCTGGACAGTCTTTTTGGCATGCCATGCCTGGTGCTCACCTGACTCCTCACAGCCTGCTTACATTGTTCACTGATATGAATATTTAAGGTTTAGAAAGGTCTTTGTCCTTTCCTCTTTCTCTCTGCATCAGTTCAAGCCCTGGAACTGAATACAAAGGGCTTTGAAAACTTTTCGTGTACTTTTTTGTGCTTACATCTCTGTATACGTTTTCTCATGCTTTTATATGGCTCAAGGTGCCTGCACGGATTTCTTTTAGTCTTTTCCGATGTGCCAACCTTTGTGTGGTCTTCAACCTTGCATCTTGTTGTTTCCCCCCTCCATTAAACCTATATACTTCCATGCCCCAAAGTATAAAGGAAAATGCAAACAACCTGTCTGAAGTTGAAATAACTCGATTTGTGGCAAACATAACTGCTTTTATTGCATCTCTGCTTGTTGTGCTTTATCAGTACTTTGTAAACTCTTTTAAGAGAAAACCTGCTCAGGCATTGTCAGTGAAAGGCTTTTTAGTTTGCTCTAGAATTAATAGAGGGTATAGGTAAAACTGTGCTCTTGAGGGAATATACCATGCAGACAAGGATTTCCTGGATAGTGTAAAACTTTTATGAGAGCTAGAGAAAGGCCTCTTGCTCATCTCCCAGGTGACAATTGGATATGAGGAGGTGAAACATTTCCAGTCTGGGTAAAAGGGAACAAAACTTGATTGTAATTGTCCCCTGTCCTATTTTTGCACAAGTTGCTGTACAAGAGAATTAAGTACCAAAAGTGCAGGTTTTTTGGCCCTGAGGTCCATAATGGAGAGCCATCCAACAGTATGTTCCACTCCTGAATCCACTTACACAGGCCTAAGTGATTAATTTTGCACTTTTACATGAATCTAAGGGGAGATCTGTGAGTTGAACTGAAGGCAGACCTTGGCTGGCACAGATGGGCATTTATGAAACAAAGTATATTAAAAAGTGATTCTAATGCCGGTATCCTGCAACAGTGGAAAGGCTTAATAAATGAATGGATTTCTGAGTTCATCCTCCAGTTCTATGAAGAACTCAATCAACCATCTATGAGTTTTGCAGATGACTGATGTCTGTGCTTAAGTGGTTTGTTGCTCTCTGTAAGCCAACTTATTAAAAAGTAAAATATTTCATATCTTTGAAAATAGTAAAGATTTATGTCAGGAGGAAGATCCTTGAACACACTACCATTACAGTCTTAGAAAAGCTGGTGTTTTACGTAAAGTGACTATGTGAACACGGTGACTATATAGAAAACAGTTTTTACAGACATTACTATCACTGGAGGAAATTAATGAAATCCAAATTATTATCAGACAGTAATAATCCTATTGCTGTCTTTCGGAAAAACACATTAAAAACCCCCCATGGAACAACATTTTAAACTCAATGGTGCTACTTCTGCTGTTAAGTCAGTAAATTCTGTGTGTGCCAAGATGTACTGTGACACAAGAGTTTCCAACATAAGTGTCCTCCCTATTACATCTGAGTTGCTTCAGCCAAAATTTAAAAATAACATAAAAACTTTACTGTGTTTTGGTTCCAGTCTGGAAAATATAAGGAGTTGATGGAAGAAGTCTAGTCTTATTTTTCTGAAAGGAAAGGCATCAAGAAATTTTATACCTGGGCACTATAATGTGTTTCTCTTCCTTGTTTTAGCCTTTTATCACCTGGTATAGACTTGAATAAGGCAGAATATCACAGAAGAGCAGCCAGGAGCTTACCATTCATTATTATCCTCCTCTTCCTCAGCAGTAGCTTCTATACATTTGGGAAATACTTTTATTGAAACCCAAAATCTTAGTAGGAGATGAATACAAGAAGTCAGAATGAGACCCAAAGACTATGGATGAAATAAGTGTGGCTTGAACAAAGCAGTTTGAGGTGCAGCAGTGGACAGCATGGTTGGAAGTAAATGAATGATTGCTTTGGGCCATGATTTCCAACATAACTTTCTGTAACCAGCTGTTTATGCATTGGCAGTGAGAACCTGCTCTGGCGAAAACTTGGCTTAAAAGACCTAATAGTTTATTAAATGTTAAAAACTGCCAGTAAATAAGTATTTTCAACAGGAATTGTGAAATTTGGATGTGAAATTTTTCCAAAAGTGATTTAAAAAAATATGTTACAGAACACAACTTCTGTATTTATGTTTTGCACTTTCTTTGTCTTTAATCCTATGAAAATATATCTGCTGTACTACAAGGCAAGCAGTTGCTGAAGGTAAGTGCTGAATGTCTTGGTATGGCACCTGTGGGTGCACACTTGGAAAGTAGTAAAGTAAAATAGCAGAGCATGAGCTAATTATTATTAATAATAGGAATACAGACTCCTTTTTTATACCACCTTTGTATCTTTGTTTCCACTGGCCTCTTTAATTTGCAAAGAGTGTGATGCTAATGCAGAACTGTGACATAGAACAGACAAAAAAACCCCCCAATTTTTCAAAGTATATTTATTCATTTGTTTTAAGAAAAGCACTGTCAATTATAGTTTGATTTTCAAATTAAAAAATGGTGTGAAATGCAATTGGTCAAAATAAGACACTTCATGGAGACCAAACGGGATGTAACAGATTTATGCCTGAGCCTTTAATTTCTATTTTATGAATTTTCGTTTTTTCTGCTGACCATAAAGAAATGTTTTATACTGTCATCTATTTCAGACACTTAGCTCTTTGTAAATAAAACCCACTTAGTTGTAATTGAGAAAGTGAAGCCAGCTGGTTACATCTTTACCTGTACTTAATTAGATTTGTTTGATATACATGTGAAAATTTTTCATCCTGCTGCAAAAGCTATGCATGATTATGCTGTGCTCCCTGAGTCACACTGTACTCATCTAGTATGAAGAAAAATACAAATGTTCATTTGAACACATGAGCAAATCAATATCAAATGAAAAGAATCCCTTATGCCTAATTCTGTAATGTCTACAACTGTATACCTGCAATTACATTACTGCTCATTAATAAGAAAGATTTAGGATTCTAATACAGAAAAGGACTTAAATAAGTTTAAGAAGAACATAATGGCCAAATGTTTTGGAATGTATCATATGATCTTTATTTGAATAGATATGGTGAAATTGTATTTTATATCTTGCTTTTTTTCTTAAAAAAATATACCAAAGATAGCAGCATATTTTTCTTTGGTAGTGTCTAAACAACATTGTTGCAAAAAGAAAGGAACACAAATGTTATTTTCCCAACTCTTTATTGTACATTTTATCTGGACACTGGAACAAATCTTGAACTAGTGTAACTATCCAAAGTCTTGAAAAAAGTCAGTTGAGCTGTGACCATGTCAGAATTTCACTTTATGTATTTACTCAGTTTCCTGCTATCTGGATTTTATTGCTTTGCCTGGGATCATTAATTTTCATTCATAGCTTTGAATAGTTTTGGAGTTTTTGATGTGACTGTTTTCAGTCAACAAGAAGCTCTGTCTCTGGCCCTACTTGTCTTTGCCAGGCCCATCTCTGAAAGTGAGAACAATGTCAAAAAACCCAGAGGAGATAAAAACTTGAATGTACAGAAAGTATTTATTACAGCATTTTGTTTAAACACTGGACATATATTAGCAAAGCTCACTCTGAAATGCCAGAGTTAGAGGAAGGTCCATTCGAACTCCTCAGCCTACAGAGTGCTCAGAAAGGGCTGGAGTCACTACCAGGAATTTCATGGCTCCTGTACTCAAATTTAGGCTTTTGTAATGCAGTTTTTATTTCTGGGGTATGGGACGCTAACATCATTGTCTAATGAGTTCTGCCAAACTAAATAGAAGGCATGCTTGGTGGTTCAGGAGTAAACCTCTGCCCTAGTTAGTTCATTCCGTGTGTGTCTGTTTGCAGGACTGAGGCTTAAGGAGAAAACCAAAAGCAGGGAATGTAGGAGTGTTCTGAATCAGTATCATATGTGACACAAAGGAAGCAGCTTGCCTCGTTACTTGCCAGCATCAATGGCTACACTTGTGGATGCCACTGAGTATTTTTGGGTTCCATTAAGTTCTTGGTATCTAGGTAGTAGAGAAAAGGGATGCTGGAAGTTGTATTTGTTTTATTGTCTAAATACATCACTTTGGATGGATGGTTTAGTGTATAAAAGATTTCCTCATAAAGTGGAAGAATAGATATGCAGCTTGGTTTTGCTTGGAAGTGTCCTGATTTGACACTAGACTGGGAAATGTAAGTAAGCAAAGAAAGGAAACAGTTTTTGGATGAGCATCTCCTTTAACCCTAGGAAATTACATTGTAAATACACAGTCCTTGAAGCTGTCAGATATGTATAAGCACAAAATTTTTCATTATCAAGTTCTTAGGAGAATTAATTTAATTCTGCTACTTGGGTTGCTGATGGAACAACTTTATTAATATATGATTTTTAGACATTCAGAGAAGCCAACTGAGGACAGGTTTGAACATGTTTCTTGGGGATCTTTAGAAAGCTAGCCCACCATTGACATTTCTTCCCTTTTTTTACTTGTTTTTGTTGGTTTTGATAAATTCCCGCATAGGATTGTGTATATTAGATATGACCATTGTTTTAGCATATGATTTATTTTGTTAGCTTTTAAAAATTTGTTAGAAGTGTTGCATGTTGCATAATTCTTGAAAACACTGGCAACAATGTTGCAGTGCTCTTAATTTTAAGAAAGTCTTTGCTTTATGCTATGTTATGTTGTTATATGGTTATAATTTATTTGCATGTATGTTTAATCAATTTCTAAAGTTTCAACTCCTTAGCAACTTCCCTGTTTCTTAGTTTTTTCCTGTGGCACTTCTCTTGTAGAGTTCAACCCATAATGACCATTTTAAATTAATAAATATGTAATAAATATTTGTTTGAATGCTCGCAAAAAAAAATACATTTTAGCTCTAACCTTAAAAGAAATTGAAAGTCCTGGAACAGCTCTCCATTTAACAATGCCTGAAAAGAAGGGAAGCTACTGCAGCCTGACACAGCATGAGCAGAAGTACAGTGCAGTTTGTGAGCAGTGTGAGTGCTAACCTATGCACATGCACTTGCACCCAGCTTGTGATGGCCAAATTAAACTTCTGGTGTCAGGCGCAATGCTCTGTTCTACCTTAAAGTCGATACATGGAAGATATTCAATATGTAAAGTTTACTGCTTTGCATGTTTCAGGAATCAGCTACAGAATCACTTGCCACTATATATCTAAACTTTTTAGTTTAAGAATTAAAGTGTGCAAAAAGCACCCGAATGTTTCTTTCAGCATGCAAAATATTCAGATGCACCTTTTTTTGAAAATATTGTAAAAAATATTTCATAGGATAGTATCTCTCATAATAGGAGGTGTATACTTTTTCCTACACATTTTCTTTTGTCCAGTTGCTCACATTAAACAACCATCACTAGGAAGAAAGGTGGACAAACCAGGTTTTCGTTATATGAACTTGCTGTCCACAGTGATTTGTGGCATTTGTCTCTTTTTTTTTTTCCCCAGTAGCTTCTTGCTTTGATAATGAGATGAGCATTGGGAATCAAAATCTTGTTTCTTACTTAGTTCATTGTGTTGGTGTTGAAGTGTCACATGAGAGAAGGTGTGGGTAGTGTACTGAAGAGATTCTTTCTTACATACTTACTGAGATTATTAAAGCTTTTGGACAACCTTTCCATGCTTTCTCTGTCAGCTTTTGGTTGGGATTTTTGTTGCTGTTGTGTGGGAATCTTTTGGAGGGGTTTGTTTGTTTTTCAAATGCTGAAAGTCTTATTTGTGCAAGGAGTCATGGCCATGCTCTGATATATTTGTAGTCTTTGGAGAATTAGAGCTTGAATTTTTTTTTTTTTTTTGTTTTGGGGTATTTTTCCCTTTCAGCAAACATCTCTTTCTCTCTTAGTGTCTTGGCAAGTGCATTTCTGTGCAATATACACCCAATAGTACAACAGGGTTGAGAAGACTTCTGCTCATGTTGGAAACATATTTTGTCATAATGTCCACACACCTACATAATTTCTAGTCATTGTGGTTTATTTATTTATCTATTTCTTCTAGAATGGTTGCCTGGGGAAAACAGCAGTGCTGTGTTGGCAGAGTACAGGACATTTTCCTGAGATTCAGGATTGTTCAAGCAGTCCTTTTACTTCAGTTGTTCTTGGCTACAGCAAGCAAAGGTAAGAGAATTTTTTCCTGATTTGTCTAGTGTTGGTACTCCAAATAAATTACATTAGTCTTGGTAAATAGGACTTTTGAATATATTCAAACAGGCAAGTTTTTGCCTCTTGAAATCAGGAGGAAAACTGTACCTAACACGAAATGAAACAGCTTAGCATTTTGGATGCTTTTTATGTTTTCACAAAAAATCATTGGTAGTAACTTCTTCTAGGCTTTGGATGAGGAGAGAACCAAAACACAATATGTAGTAACAAGACAAATTATTTTATTGCTGGAGTTTTTTTGAGCTGGAAGTGTTACTATTTTCAGAACATGTTGTTCAATCTTTTACACTGCTCTTACGAAAACACCACAAGATCCTTTGAGATTTGCTGTATTTAGAGCGTGTGTGAGTGTAGAACATCTCCTGCATTGATGTTGGTTGTGGATCTGAATATGGCTAAGGAAAGGGTAGCAAGGTCCAAAACATGTAACAGAAATGACATATTTGAACTTGGCAGTTTATGCTCTTTATGTAACAGCAAATGGAAAATAAATTCATAAGGTTGCTGTGGATAACTGACATAATGATGCTTTTGTGTGAGGTAAAGTAGGTAAAGTAAAGTAAAATAATTAGTGTTTTTCATGGCTATTCTGTAAACTGATGGTTAATCTGTTACTAATCTGGACCTCAGCTGATAAAGATAACAGTGCTTGTCATTCATAAAGCTTCCTTTTGTCAATAGTGTGTAATGCATTTATCATGTTAATAATGTGCTTGGTGTATTAAAATGTTCGGAGTGTTTTTTGCTGTGTACTTAATGGCTAGTTTTCTTAAGCTGCTTTCTGTGTCATGGCATGTTATTTTACTCTACGTCAGAACTTCTTGCAGTTCAGATTTACTGCCTGATTTTTTTTATTTATTTAAGTATGCCTGCCTAACAAAGTTGTACAACCAATGAGGTTTCATAGGTTACAGACTAGACTAGTTTTGACTCTTATTCTCTGGATACAGTAACTTACAAAATGTTTCTATTGAGACAGAATCTGAGATTCAGGTGATAAACCTGATACTAAGATGGAGAGGTGTTAACCTCTTGTACTTTAAATAGTAAAAAGGACAGAGCTGCTCAGCAGATGGACAGATGTCATAGAAGAGTTTTTCCAGGGAAAATTCAACTATATCTAAAGGCCTGAGGAAGCAAGCAAAGAGGGATTTCATTTTTCACCTTTGTATCACTTAGAACTATCAGTAATCATCAAGAAAAGCTAAACTGACACAAGAGTGTGTTTACGTTTTCCCACTATTTTATGGGGGGTTTTTGGTTTTAGGCTGTCAGCAGTTAGTACTGTCAGCAGAGTCTCTTCTCAGTTCTCTCCTCATCTGAGGTGCCAGTGTTAGTGTTCGCCAAAAAATATGAAGGGAGAAGAACTTCCGTGTTCTTTTTGATGCTCAGGGTGCTGGATAATGTGATGTTGTTTATCCCCAGCTAAACAAATAGAACTGTGAATGAAAAGGAGGGATGAAACTGATTTTGAGGAAACAGGTCTTAGCTTCAGATTTTCAAAATATTCAACTGAATCAAGTGGCCCACAGGTAGAAAGTTTAAAGTTTTTAGACTTTTTATAAAAAAACAGTTATGAGCTGTAGATGGAATACCTGAGTGTATGAGAGTCTTTTGGCATCATTTTAATGGACTGTAGTGAGCCAAATGTGTCACAGGTGGCAAACACTTGCAAAGAAGTTAATAACTTTTGTTACTGATTAAAAACCAGATTGTGTAGACATATAAACTTGTGACTATTTTTATTCAGGAGAATACCTGACTGTATTAGTATGCAGCTGTACTGATCCAGTAGTTATTAGTAATATAAGGAAAATAACCCTGGTGCTTATGTACTGAGAGAATCTGCTCCTCTAGGTCTAATTCTTAATACCTACACTTGGCTATCTCTTGTAAAGATACCAATTATCACTATGTAAAAATGTTTAGAAAGAAGAAAGAGATGCATTTTTGGTTTATGTTGTCATTCTCAGAAAGTTCATTTTAAACACATGGAAGTATGTACATAGGTTTCAGGATTCCTATTAGGGCTTAAAAGAACATGCTTTTAGTTTTAGTGAGGGCAAAACCCCCAGGTTTTGCATGTCTTAGAGATAAGTATAGTAAGAAGAAAAAATTTGCATTTCTGAAAAGGCTTATGTGCCCAAATGCAGCAAAAGACAATGAAAAGTCAGCCCATAATTACTGTTGAATGGAGTTACCTCCACTCCAAATTGTGGGGTTCTTTGACTTTTTTTTTTTTTAATTATCATTATTTATTTTTTCCTGATTTTTCTTACTCTGGAGCTGCTTGAAGCATTCTTTCTACTGTGCTCCCTTTTCTGTGCTGTGGTGATAAAGGTATGTTCATGGCTACTTTTCTGAATGTATTGTATTGTCTACATGCAAGAAGACTACAGGAATGCCTTTGTCAGAGCACAGGCAGCTCCAGCTCCTCAGTTCCATGCTCAAGGGTGGGTCACAGCCCACAACCACCATTGCTAGAGAAAATAAATGATTAACAGATCTTCCAAAGGCTTTACTGTAATGTCATCTCCTGCTTACAGTGCATCCACCCACATGTCAAGGAGGCTTAGTCAGGATAATACTGATAATCAATTTCTAATGTAATGCTGTACTGCAGTCCCTGAACAACAACGTGCATCTTCTGACTATGATTATTATTTATTTTCTGCTTTTTCAGCATTCTTTGGGTAGATAAAGCATATTAAAATTTCCAGCCTTTCTTATAACAATTCAGATAGTATTGGTATCTATTCTCTTAATTTTGGCATGCCTTTTTGGCACTTTTTTGATGACTGTTTAGAGCAATGTGGACCAGCTTTCCATTTTCCTGAAGGCTAGGCCTTTCTATGTAAACAATTTTTTTAGTTTAAATTAATTCTTCAGGCCTTGCATATTGATCAACAGCAGTCTTTTTGGATTATATAGAGCAGACCAGGATAATAATTAGCAGATTGGTCTCATTTTGCATAAGTTCTGTTAACTACCTATCTTACAACTGTTTTCATCTACAAGTTGTGTCCACTCTGGCTCCCCTGACAACTTTAAAGTGACAATTCCCCTAAAGAGTGTAATAGAATCTAGCAGCCCTTTAATCCACTATTGGCATATCAACTGATTTAATGCTTTGCACAAAATCAAACCTCTCTCACAATTTGTTCACTTCCAAAACCAAGTCTGCTGATGGTACTTCAAGTTTTGATCAGTACTTTTGCTCAGGAATGGAATTTCAGTCTGCCAATTTGGATAGTTGACAGTGACTTCAGGTTTTGAAGCTGTGTCAGGAAACTTCCTTTACCAGTCAATTTGGCCATCTCTGCATGCTCAGGATTGCTTACAGGAATTTTGGAGGCTATATGAGTCATGGGAAGTATACCTCTGACATACACTGTTCAAAGAACAGCTGCTGCATCAAGTCTTTCAAAACTTTCAAAAATTTCTACTTAATAATGAAAGACTTGAGCAATTTTCTTCTTCTTTTTTTTGAAAGACTGTGTCACCAGTGTTGGCAGGTAACTAGTTAGCTAATTTCCTTTATAAAATCGGTTTCCTTATGATCCGTCCATGCTGTAAGGTGAAGATCTGTTTTAATTTTAACTAAAAAGGTAGATATATTTGAGCCCCCATTTTGAAAAATCTCCTATTCTGTGACACTTTCCCCTCTCATCCATTCTTCTTCATCCAGTTTCAAGTAATTTTAAAAGTTAGTTTTCCATGCTAAAGTGTTCTTAGCCAAGTATCCCGGATTTTGCTCTCAGACTGACAAGTGGCCAAAGTGAATGAATGAATTCATGCTGCAGGGTTAGGCGGGGGAGGCTTGCTGTTGGGTCAAATATGTCTTTTCTCTCCTTTGCCATTAAGAACCAATCTAAGTATTAACTCACCATTCAAAATCCACTGTCTGCTAGTTAGAATTTTCACCTAATTTTAGCCTGTACCCAGAGAGTTTTTATTTAGTCTATGGCCTTGCATGGCACTTTGGCATATATATTGAACTTCAGGAATGAGTCCAGGCTGTGAAAAATGCCTGCAAGTTTCTGCTAGTTAACATTGCAGAAAGAGTCTTCAATCTACAGGTTGCAACAAGAATAGGTATCAATGACTTTCCATGAAACTAGATGGATATATTTTCTGTTCCAAACATTTCTGGTAGCTTGTACCTATCAAGTTGCACTTGGAAGTTAGGAACTTTCTCCTTGTTTTTTCTTGTTGCTATTGAAAAAGAAATTTGAGAGCCTGGAGGTCAAGAGAGAGAAGTTGTCAGAACTGGCCTGATGAAAGCTGGTGCTCTGATTGCTTGAGAACATTACAGAAGAACTGGCTGTGAGTTTGACAGCTAACTAGGACTATGAACATAATCTACCCTGGAAAAAAAATTGGATCCAATTTGCCTGGAAGTTTGTCTTCTTACAGAGGAGCTAATAGAAAAGATTTTTTCCTATGTTGGATAATCTTTTCCTGCTTTCCAACCCTGACCAATCATGATTAATCCCATACGTCCTCTAGAGCGTAGATAAAAACTCTGTGTATATTTATTAAAATAAAAATATTAATAAATATATTTATTAAAATAAAAATATTAATATAAATATTAGATAATGACCTCCTTAAAGATGCCAGTAGTGCATTCTCTTGCACTGGCTGAACATCTGACAGGCTGTTTAATTTTTCTGTTGTTCCATAGGAACTTTTTCTTATTTTGTTGCTGCTGTGTGCACTCTAAAGCAAGCAACCATGATAATGATTATGTGAATGAAATGTGCGTATTTCCACAAAATAACAGTCAGCTCCCAAGAGTTTACATCTACAACCAAAAGTCTGCCCTTTCCTGTACTGGGGCAATGGAGGAAACAAGGCACCTACAAGAACTGAACAGTTATGATCAAGTTTCAATGTTTGAGGCATTATGTGGAGCTACTGGTTTTATAGGGAAGGTGCTTGCTGGACCTGACCAGAGAGGATTGGTGGATGATGGAGACTTCAGCAATCACAAAATAATTAGATTTTGATTTTTGGAGACTTGAGGAGGGAAGTCAGCAGAACTGCCACCTTGGACTTCTGGAAGGGAGACTTTGGCATGTTTAGGGAGCTGGTTGACAGAATCCCTTGGGAAGCAGCCCTGAAGGGCAAAGGAGTCCAGGAAGGCTGGACATTCTTCTTCAATAAGGAATTCTTAAAGGGGCCAGGAGCAGATTACCCCCTGCTGAAAGACAGTGGGGAAGATGACCAGCTTGGCTGAACAGAGAGCTTTGGCTGGAACTCAGAAAATAAGAGTTTATGACCTTTGGAAGAAGGGGCAGGAAGCTCAGGAGGACTACAAGGATGCCTTAAGGTTAGACAGGGAGAAAATCAGAAGGGCCAAAACCCAACTGAAATTTAATCTGGCTGCTGCCATAAAAACCAAAAATATTTCTATAAATACATTAGCAACAAAATGGCTGAGGAGAATCTCCAGCCTTTATTGGATGAAGGGGAAATACAGTGACAAAGGGTGAGGAAAAGGCTGGTGTACTTCATGCTTTCTTTGCCTTAGTCTCAGAGTACCCAGCCCCCTGAGCTGAAAGACAGGAGTGAGGAGCACAATGAAGCTTCAGTTGTATGAGGTTCAACAAAGCCAAGTGCCAGGTCCTGCGCTTGAGTCACAACAACCCCATGCAGCACTACAGGCTTGGGGAAGAGTGGCTGGAAAACTGCCTGGCAGAAAAAGATCTGGAGATGTTGATTGACAGCAGCTGAACATGAGCCAGGGTGTGCCCAGGTGGCCAAGAAGGCCAATGGCATCCTGGCCTGTATCAGCAATAGTGTGGCCAGCAGGACAGGGCAGTGATTGTCTCCCTGTACTCAGCACTGGTGAGGCCACATCTCAAATCCTGTGTTCAGTTTTGGGCTCCTCATTTCGAGAAAGTCATTGAGGTGTTGGTGTAAGTCCAGAGAAGGGCAACTGAGCTGGTGAAGAGTCTGGAGTACAAGTACTCTGAGAAGCAGCTGAGGGACCTGGGATCCTTTAGCCTGGAGAAAAGAAGGCTCTTGGAAGATCTTCTTGCTCTCTGCCTTAAGAGAGGTTGTAGCAAAACGGTCTCTTTGCCCAAGTAACCAACAGAGGAAATGGCCTCAAGTTGCACCTGGGGAGGTTTAGATACTAGAAATTGGATACTAGGAAATGTTTCTTTGTGGGAAGGGTTACTAAGCACTGAACTAAGCTGTGGAGGGAAGTGCTTAAGTCCATCCTGGAGGTGCTTGAAAGATGGGGACATGGTTTAGTGATGGACTAGGCATTGCTGGGTTGACTGTTGGACTCGATGATCTTGGTGAGCTTTTCCAGCCTGAATGATTCTGTGATTCTACATGGTCGTCCTTGGTCTTCTGCTTAAGTTTTACTTCAAAACTTTCATGAGCAGCTAGGATTTATTGACTGGCTCCAATTTGTCACTTCATCACCACAAAAATAAATCCAAAGAAGTAGGTTGCAAGATTGTTTCTTAATGTTTTGTTTTGAAATCTTCTAGGAAAATGCCTAGAAACAGTACTATATGGAAGAATAACTTTCGTATGAAAGATCTTTTTTAAGACTAAATAATCTTACAAATCACCTGTTCTTTATTTAGATCAGGAGGATTTCCTAGGGCGATACAAAGCCGTCTTTAAGACTGCATGTGAAGATCCTTGGAGCATGTCTTCAAGAATTTCTCTGCATCCTTTGAGAGAATTCCTTGTCTGTGTGCACCTCAAGCTGTATTCTTCAAACAGTCCGTGGACAGCATATGTATATGCTGAAAAAAGTCTTCACACCAATCTCTCCGCAAATAAGTATGAGCTTGGACTTACAGGAGATCATGGCAAATTGAAGATATGGTTGTTTGGAAAACAAATAAATACTTCAGTAAAACTTCATAAAAACACTTGGAACCAAATATGTATCCAGTGGAAAAGTGACAATGAGGAGATGAAAGTATTCATAAATGGAACAGAAAAATTACACAAGAAACTAAATGGGAAAGTTAATTTGCCTGGAAAAGGACAGTTTTTACTTGGCTGTTCAAAGCTGCAAGGTACAGCTGCGTCACCTCACCGGGGTATGACTGGGGAACTGTACCTGTTCAGAATGTGGGACAAGGCAAATATAACACAGTCTGAGGACTGCCAGGACAGTGGTGTTATACGCTGGAGAAAGGAGGATTGGACCTATAACACAACAGTAGAAGAGGATAACTCTTTACCATGTGGTAAGTACCACTGCATTGCTTGTGAAATAGTAATTCAGTCAAAAGTTGATCTGAGTGTGTCTAGAATTTCTCTTCCAGATATTACAAAGTCTTAGTCTATTAATAATTTCTAGCTGAATTCTTGATGAGATCATGTGAGGGCCTGCAGCTTTTCCCAGTTTTTATCCAAATGAAAAGGTATAGCATCAGTCCTTTAAAGACTTTCAAATTGCTTCAACTTTTTTATCAATCTTTTGTGTAGTATGGGAGCAGGATGCATGCAACTAAAACTCCTTGGAATACTGGAGCATGTATCAATGTTGTCTTAAAATAATTAATTTATACATATTCTATTCAGGGAATAAATGCAGAGGAAAGCATTGCTGGTTCTCATTCCACACATTTACTGGGCCAAAATTTCAATGAGTTTAACTTTTCACTGCTTTACTGGCACACTACACCATATTAGCTGGCAGGATCTACATTTGCAAAAGTTACAGGAGGATCCAGTTTCTTCTTTATGAGTATCAGTAATGTCTCCTTTATTAAAATGACCAAATGGTTTCTCACACATTTCTAAAAATTCCCCTCTGCTCTGAAAAAGAACCATAGAAACATTTGAATCAAACCAAACCAAGATTTTATTTTCAGAGAAGTTGAGTTCAAGCAAGAGAATAATCCTATATTTAGATTTTGCTATCAAATCTTTTGGCAGAAAAAGACAAACTTTAATCAAGCTTTGATGGAATACAATTTATTAATCATAGGAAAGACATTATCCCCTAAGAGATTTCAATGTGACTAGCTCAATTATTGTTTCCTAAAATTTTTGTATAGCATCAGTGAATCAGTTTAACTGTGAAACACCTTTCTCCTTAAAAAATGTACCTATCTATTTCATGCAGATTCAAAAATATCTTTTATCTATGTAATCTTATCACCACTGCCTGACTGGACTAGATTCAAAGTGTTGTGGTAAGGGCAGTAAAACAAGGTGATCAGATTTCTTTTTCTGCGAGAGAAAGAAATGTGTCCAACAAACCAAGACTAATGGAGAATGCTTCTAGCACTGGTTTGAAATGAGTGAAATGCCTTTGCTGGCCTTGATGAAGTAGTTGGGAGCTCAGTTTCTTGGTTGGGTTGTGTGACTTGGGAAAGGAGCTGAAGAAAGGACTCTTTTACTCATGTCTGGCTGTACTTGAAGGAATACAGTCCTAAGGCTGAAGGGAGGAACATTCTGGCAACCAGACGTATATTTGGTACAATGGAAGTCTGAGAGAGGTATGTCTGGATAGTAGGGAAAATCTTGGTCAGAGTGGAGCATCTTATTATCTTTTACTGATGCACAGAAAGGACTACCTCCTTGTTTCTGTTCCAGCAATTTCTGCACTGAATATTGAGCATCCTTAAGCATCACAGGGAAGCGGAATCAGGCAAAGCCCATCTCCAGCCCCAACTGATTAATGATTTTAGAATTCATGATTTAGCAGCTTGTGGAATCCTTTGTCTACCTGCAAGAGCTCTCTAGTTAGTGTGTAAGATGCATTGTTTCCAAAGCTTTGTTGCTTAGCCAGACTGAATAACTGTGCTGACAGGGGTTTGTTACAGTGCAGAGACGTTCTCTAATGCCAAATCTAAGTTCTTTCCTCTAGATAACTTGGGAACATAACAGCTTTTCAAAGAGAAGCTTGCTGGAGTTTTTTTACAGTTTATTCGCCTCACTTCAGTAATAGATGCATTTTAGCTCCACAAGTCGTCCTGTGAAAAGCATATATTTAGCAAATACCAGTCCAATAGATAACAAAACTTTTACGGTAGAAGTATCTAATAGTCTGTGTCAGGTGATCTTAATTGATGTTACTACTACTCTTACAATCTGATTTCTTTCAGTAAATTCCTCTGAACGCTTGTGTAAAAATTACCTGATTTGGGAAGCTTCTCTGTTGTAACTATTTTTTGTTAAAACAGAAGGACTTTGAGTAGTAAGTCTGCAGAAGGATCTAATCTTACATCTGCAATGAATGTAACTGGCAAAGGGCTAAAGTTTAGGAAAGTTCTCTGTAGGCACAAAAGGTTAAGAGGAAGTAGTTCATTACAGTCATAATTGCGCCGGAGGACAAGTTTCAGAAATTGTTTTGTGACCTGATTGGCATTTTGTGCCTGCATAAAACAATTATTTGTAAAATGTTCTATTAAAGGCTACCATCATTTCTGTGATTTCTTCTTTGCTTAACCACTCAAAGTCTTTGTGCAGTGTAAGCCGTTGTCTGATTGGTGTCTCATTGGCAATGATCCATTGCATTAATAAGTCTAGATTTACTTAGCATCTATTTTCCTGTCTTTTTGTTGACTCTTCTGATTCTTTTACTTTAGATTTTATAATTTATTTATGTGAAAATTTTTCAAATTGCCAAAAATATATTAATTTTTTTTTCTTAACCATTTGGGGTCTAATAAGGATCAAAATTCTGATTGTGGTTAAGATTCACACACATGCTTAGCATTTAAAGGTATGCTCTACTTCAACTGAGAAGCTCAGTCCCCAGAAATGACTGGGATTACCTTTGCAGTAGCTGCATATTTTATACATCTGAAGATTTGCAAGAAAGGGCATCAGACTGCTTCCCGCTTTGTGATGAGGCTGATCACATTTCTTGGAGTAATGGTTCTCAACAGTGAGCTTTTAGATCTGATTTAAAGATGAAACTCTTGCTGCTTCCAGTGACAGAGTCTTCTGGTGCTCCTGCTTGATGTGGTCACTGCAGGCAGGGCTGGAGAGGGAAGGAGGCCACGCACTTGGTGCGTCACTGGCCTTCCACATACATTCTTCATGTTCCTTTGATAATTCCTCTCTTGCTAAGAGTGAGAGGTTGCATAACAGCTGTGATATAGAGAGAAGAGTGCAGGTTGAGTGTCTCTCACTTTACAGATCACCTCCTGGTATTTAAAAATGCGTAAGTGAAGAAAGACGTGCTTACTATTCCATATTCTAACCTTGGAAAATTTCTTTATCTTGTTCTTTGATTAATGATTCCTCTGTAGCTACATACTTTAATGTGGACGATATGAATGATGTCACTCTTGTATCTGTATGATGCAAGAAAAATGTCTATTAAGTAATCTAAAGTTTGGGGTGATTTAAGAGAACAAACACACAAGTAAATAAATGAGTTTAAAGTGCTAAATCCTTGAAAAGAAACTGTAATCACCTGTAAGTACCAGCTTTTCAGTTGTCATTTTTACATGTGATATTTTTAGGTTGCCTTTAATAATAACTTCACAATGAAATGCACTGTTTAAACATTAATCATTTCAGTTATACATTAAACAGTAACTTTCTTAATCCAAATACAAATATCCAAACTGTTACGCTGTGCATTTATGCAAGGAGCACAGATATGATGGGATATCTTTAACAAATTTCAATGAATAAATCAAATAGATGATTTGGGCCACAACTGTAAATAGTAAAACTGACGATAAAGCACTGCTGTCTCATTGTGTGATGTTGGTGCTGTAACTTTTAGCCAGTTGCTTTTGGTTGTTTTTTATCTTAATTATAATTCAGTGAATACATTGTGGCATTTTGGATTTCTCTAAACCGTCCTGTCCAACCTTCAAGATTAAGATATTGCCTTCTCTTTTTCACATACACTATTCACTTTCAATATTACTGAGCCTGCTGCTGGGTTGCTGGAGGGGGTTTCCACACTTCTGAGTACAGAGCAATTTAATGCTGATGGGAGAAAAGGGGAGTGACCAGTGCCCAGCCCAGTGTGACTATTTTGCCTCTGCATTCTCAAGGAAGAGGAAAACTTAGTTTGGGCTTTCATTCTAGTTTGCAGATGTGGACAGTAGAAGGTAGGTATTAGGCTCATGTAATCCTGTTTAAAGATTTCCCAACTGTGTCGCCATCTGATGACAGGATTGCCTTTCCTGGAAGGGAGGGTGAAGTCTCAGGGCTCTACATCCTCAGGGAGGAAGTGGAAATGCAGCTGTCACTCATCCACTCATCCAGTCTGTTGGGTACCAAACAGCTGTTGGGCTGTATTATTGTGTTTATGGAGTGGATCATGAAAGCAGAAGATGAAAACGTAAATTATTTGCCCCAATGCCATTTTTTTTCCTAAAATTGTAAGGACAGAATACTAAAGAAACCTCTAGAAGCTCTTGAAGGAAATGTGATGGGAAAAAAATACCTAACTCTGGAGTGCCTTTTTGATGAGTCATGTGCCACTTTACTTTGTACCTATTAACAGAATACATGTTTGACCTTCCCTTTCTTTGCTCTTGTTCCCTCCCTCTCCTGTGATACCAAACAAAGTGGCTTTTTGGAAATTAGCCTTTCAGAGAAGTGATAATTTGATTCACCTCAGTATCTAGTGTACAACTTTCCACAAACAGATAAAAACTGTATTTATAACCTAATTTCTTACAAGCAGTGAAACATCAAAGCTGAGTTAAAAACACTGAGCCTAAATTTTCTATTAAGGGTACTAAAATGAACTGAGCCTGATGTGAACAAGTTCTGACACTTGTTTCTGTCTGGTGGCTAGTGGTAATTCATCCTTTCTTCCATGGTGCCACCACAGGACATCAGAGCAGATACAAGGTGTCAGGAGGGGCACCAAAACATAAAACCAAGATTACACTCAAGTTTTATCCTATAAACTTATATACAGTGTGCCTCAAAATCTACCTTACATAGAAAGTCAGGGTAGGCTAAAGATTCCAGTGTGCAACTAACTAACAACTGTTAACTTGTAGAGGATTTTTATGTATTATTGTTTTTAATGCCTTGTATGACAGCATGGTTCATTTTGGCAGAACATTTATTCAGCTGAAAGGTATGTCAGATGTTAAAGGGACCCTATCTCTTAATGGAAAATATGGATTTAATTTGAATAGGGAAATTTAATATCATATTTTCAGTGCCTGCTTCTGCAAATAATTAGAACAACACCATATTGAAATTTTGTTGTTTGAACTACTCAGTTATGTTCATGAGCAGGTCTTGTAAAATGCATCAGTGCTGGGCATCTTCATTTCACTGAATGCAAATGGAGTGCAGTAGTTGCTGCACAGTTCTGGTTAACTGCTCTAACAAACAGGTAACTGTTGCCTGTAAAAATGTTTAGGAGAGGATCTGTATAGATTTAAAAATTGCAAGTGGAATTGTCTTTTTAAGTCTTAAATGCTTGTAATTACGTGATCCAGAAAGTGATACTAGATATCTATTTGGAATTAAAAGATTGGCTTTGGCCATTCTGAGGGGAATTCTTCATGCAAATCAATTCCACTGACTGGATGAGTTGAATTTTTGGTGAAAAAACTTTCAGCACTGCTGTAATTTCTTATTTAGAAAATCTGATTTTTATAAATGTCTTTGTATTTTTATGTGTAAGTCAAAACTGATCTTAACAGCAATATACAATCGTGATTGTCTCATGTAATTCTGTGATACACAGACAGCCAAGTACTGTGGCTTCAGGAGAACAAGTTACATACCCACCAGGGTGTCCCTTGGGATTCTTCAATTTGCTGTTGATCTGTTTGTGAGAACTGAACCTAGTCAAGACTACCTGTTCTTTGAAAGAAGAGTCCTGGGTGCTAGTACAAACTGTTTTCATTTTCAGCATGTTTTTCAGTTAATACAAGTAAGATTTTAAATCTCTCCTCTAGGCCCTACATGTATAAGTCCATAAATGGATGTTTCTCTGCCAGGAATGCTGTTGTGCTTCGACAATCTGTAGAAAAAAAAGTCTGGCAGGGCTGTTGCTACTCCTTAGCATTCAATGCTGGTGTCTGGAGCTGACTAGATAGCAGCTGCCCTTGCATTGTCTCACATGTTTCCTGAGACAGAGGCCAGCTGTCACAGCCCTTCTCTCTGTGCTGTCCCCTGCCCCTTCTCACCCATCACACAGGCTGGGCAGGGGGAGTGTCCATGGGGACACTCCAGTTCACTAAATTTCAGACTCTTTCTCCTCCAAAGAAAGCCCAATAGCTTGCCCAGTCTCAGGCTCGCTCAGAGGATGCTTTCTGCAAAGATTTAAAGAAGATCATGAAGGGTTAGGTAAAACAGCTTTAGTCAGGAGCAGCACTGTTCTCCTGAGACAGGGGGACAAGAAACTGCTGCCAGTAATGTCGTTCTTGCACCATATTGTTATCAGAAGCCAGGTTCCAGCTGCTTCTCCCTTCTCCACCCTGGAAAAACTGAACTGCTTCTCACAGACCGGGCTGCCTGAAGACAGGTGAATCAGAAAGGGTGTTGCTTTTCCAAAAAAATTTGAGAAACAGTGTACTGCTCATAAGTGAGATTGAAGGTAGGGAGAAAAAAGGGATTTTTTTCGTTATCACTCTTGGAGATAGAACATTGTACACCTTTCATGCTTTAAGGGCTTTTTCTCTATCTTGTGCCTGAGCTACTGATCAAATGGTGTACTTTGAGTGACAGTGCTTTTGCTGCAGGCACTAGAACCATCTGCCCCATCTTGACCACTGTGTTCCAAAGCCTCCTTGTGCCTTTCACTGAATTAATTTTTCAGTTCTGCGTTGCTGGGTGGAACAGTTTCAGCAGGACATGTGGAGACTATCCCATCCTAAAAGATCCAGTAGCTTGAGAATTAAAAGCTGTCATGCTAAGGAATGCTGTAAGCACAAGGCTATATTTTCAGACGGGGCCAGGTACTGGTCCCTCTCAGAGCTACATCAGCTTGTGCACCCATCCTTAAGTACTGTTAATAGGTTTAGTCTCCTGCCAGTCTGGAGCTGCTGAAGTTACACTGGTTCCCATTGTTAGATGAAGTCATTGGGGAATGAAGGTTGTCACCATTTTTGCAGCTGTAGTATGGGGCTGTGGTGAGAGCTGCTAAACAGGTTTCATTCCTGTGGAACACAGATGGGATTCCCAGGTCGTGGCTTAGCTGGCTATTTGTGCCAGAACAGTATAAAGTGATATGGAGACAGTAAGGGACTTGTTGCTTTTGTTTCTAATGATGCATGTTAGTAACAGAAACCAGTGCTTGCCTCATTTAATCAAGTTGCCTTTTCCTTCAGAAAAGAAACCAAACAGTTCTTGTGGGGGCCCATTCTATCTCCCTTGCAACAAAAACAATGAATAATACTGCCTATTTAATTACTGTTTGAATCTTCAAGAGTGTTTTCTATTAGAGAAAATGTAGCAAAGTATTATTACAATGTGTAATCCTTTGTTTTGGAATAGGATATGTTAGGTGTATTGATTCTGTGATCCTAAACTAACAGTGTTGCAAATGAAAATCCATAGAGCAAATAAATGGAGGTTTCATATATGTAAGGATTTTCATGCTCTTATCAATAGTAAACAACGAAAGGACAATAAATTTTCTGTTAGCTTGTAACTAACACATCTCGAGTTACTTTCCTTTTTACATGCCAACTTTAGGGATATTTTAGAGTGAACTCCAATCCTTCTCCAAATAAATCTATTCACTTTCTTTTCTAGTTCTTAAACACAACAAAGGAGGAGGTTTATCAAATAAATTATATATGAGTCTCTCCTTCCTCCTTTCTGTATGCAAAGGTGATTCTGATTAAAGACTTGGTTAACGAACTTAAAGCTGGACCTTGAAAGTGACAAGTCTCATACTCATGGATAATTTCTAGCAGCTGTAGGCATATGACTGTTGTGGAGTAAGAGGAGTCATGGTTAGACTGGTGTTCATAAATAAAGTGCCTCTCAGATTATGCATGCCATCATCAGTTGCTGCATTTGCCAGCTCCATATTAATGACTCGTGTTTAGTTTGTTTTACTCCCTGTACTGCTAGATGTGCTATTAAAAGCATTTGGCATTTTTACAGTTCACTGTCTACTTACTAAGCTACAAAACTAAATATGTTAATGAACAATTTTTGTACCTACCTCAGGGTACTATTTGTATTCTCAAAAATTCACGATGTTGAAGGGATATGGAGGATGCAAAAGGCAGCTTGTCTACAGCAAGACTGTCTCCACTGAATTAGAGTGAGAAAGATGTTAGATTCCCAGTATATATTTTATTTTTTAAATGGGCAAAAGAAGCAGTGTGGTGGTGTTTGTTCCAAGATGCTGAATATTCAGGTGAGTTCCTTTTGAGAATTTAATGTCCTCCAGACTTTTTTTTTTGGAGATAAGGGCTTTTGTACTGATTAAGACTAGTAACAGGCAAACATTTGGAGATAGAATTCACTTTCCAGAGTAGGAAAGTCAGATTGCCCACCTGTGGAAGGATGCTTCCGTCTCTAACCAGAAGTTCTGTCAATTATCTTCATGCATCCCATTCTACCTTAAAAAATATTACTTTTTAAACAATACAGGATATTTTTATCTGACTACTGCTTCGCTTCTGCATATTAAAGTTGGTATTGTCTTGATGTTGTATTAAGGTTTTTGCCAGGCCTGTACTAGGTGCTAAGAAAATAATTTTATGGCATCTGTAATACCTAATCTCTTTACAATGTTAAAGTAACAGCACTTGTACATAAGAGCTCTAGAACACATATTTCTTACAGAAATATGTAAGTATGTATTTTATCTGGACTTAACATATAGTGAGAAGTCTTAATTTTCCTGAAAAATTACTATAGAAGTTAGAGTTATATCCAGATTTTCATGATCTATCAAGTTACTACAGTTCTAGTTTTCAAAAAGAGCGATTTTACTTCTCTGTAGGCAGAATTCTAGTTGTCTTAAAAGAGATGTTTGATATAACTTTGTTTTATCTTTACTGAAGGAGTTTAAATTCGGTAGGCTGATATGTATAAAGGTGTGAATTTTTACTAGTGCTTTAACTTAATGGATTTGTATTATTTTACTAAGAATATTGGTTCTCTCTCTCCTTCTTCTACATAAGAAAATTTCTACCCTGGATGTAAATTAACTAAAACTAACAGTTTAATGGAGAACTCTTTAAAAATTGTGGTGCAATTAATCCAATTTCCATTTATTCATCCTGCCATATTTCAGAGTTGCTGCTTTTAGCTTCATGCAGTGTAAGACATTCAATAAAAATGAACTGACATTTTTCGTCTTGTCAAGCTCTCATGTTGTCTCTGACATCAGATCACTGGTCCCAGTATCCCAGCATTGAAGTAGCCAGGCAACAATCTGTTTACCTGGCTGGCAGCTGTCATCTTTGTGCATCTCATACCTCGTTCAGGAATAGGGAGGTTAATTTCTGTCTCATTTATGATTTCTGTCATTTCCCTCTCCTGTTCTTGTGGCTGTCCTGCTGCAGAACAGGCTGCCTCTTCTGAGTTGTTGTTCTACATCACCTCCAGAGGATCTTCTTCCTCCTTCTCTAACTGGATCAACCTCCACTTCCATAGCTCCCTCTTGATGTTATGGTTAGGGTTGTGTCTCTGATTTCAGCTACAGCATCCATTTGTTTTTCCTTGGATGCAGAGACCCTATTGCCCCTTTCAGGGTGTGAGACACAGGCCTGGTAGGTGTATGCCAGGACCTAACACAGTACCAAAAGTCTCTTTGGTGTAAGCAATACATCCTTCCTGCAAGAGATCTGCCTTCTCACCAGGATGCTTTGAGTGTAAACTCCCGTGCCATCAGAGGTGAATACTGCTCTAGGCACCTGCCCAAATTGTCCTGCACACCTTGCTACCTAGGAAGGCATTCTAGGCTACCTAGGAATTTGTTCCCTCAGAGCACTTTCCTGTATGTCGTCTCCAAGTGATTGATTACTGGAGGTCCCACAGATGGATGACTGGATTCAGAGTCTGAGGATGGTTGTGTAGACTATGGGTGCAAGTGGGCCACCACTGCTGGAAGAAGGAAGGTGTCAGTGTCTAAGGACATAGGCAGTGGTGGAGGTAATCTGCAGCAACCTGGACAGCAGCAAGGTCTCCAAGGATCTGATTGCTGTCCATTGCACATGGGCTGTGTGGCACAGTTTAGTACACACCAGTGTGACATGGCAGTGATGGACTGGCCTGATATCAAGGCATTACTTGTAGACAAACTGTCCCATCTACTCCAGATATTTGGAGAGAATCTCTCTCTTCTTGTGCTACCCTTGGGCTTGAATCATGACTATGCTTAGTGCCCCAGCAGGTTCAGTGACTTGAGTTTTTCTTCCTCCCTGCCCAGATGGGGTCTCGCCTATTAAAGGTGCTGAAATAGATTACAGTGCTTTAAGTATATGTAATGCTGTGTTGCTACTTGTTTTTCAAGGCCCAGGATGGTGTTTTGAGTGGTGACAAGCTGCAGGGAACATTTGGAGCTGTCTGCTACTTTTCATCCACCACAAGAAGCACATAGCACTTGCCTTGGTGGCACTTCCCTGCAGTGGTGTGATTTAATCCATCTGCTGGGCCTCCTCTTTGATAGCCCAACCACCATCTTTATTCCAGGGAGGCTTTAGTTACTTTACTCTCTTGATGACATCGCCTTTCACATTCATGAGTGAGATGGCTTCAATTGTCAGATCAAGAGCCCATCTGTGTGTTGCATCTCTCCCTGGGTGTCCCTGGGGACATGTTTCCTGGGCCCATTGAGCTGGAAATAGCTCACCTTTTCATCCCAGCCCATGGCCACCTGAGCTGCTTCATTTCTGACAGCCTGATCTTTCACTGTTTAGATGTTCTTTGGTGGTGCAGCTCTTGGACACCTGAGTATTTATATGATGTGCATGCACATCATGGTGTTCATATACGTGTTACCGTTTTAGTTGCTGCTATTTTAGTCCATCTTCACTCAGGCAAATGTGCTGAATAGGTTTCTGAATACATTGGCAGTGGAAGAGAAGTGGCAAAGCTCATGGCCTAATCTGTATCTTCCGTAAGTATAAAAAGATAAACTGAGGAAAAAGCTGAACTCAAAAGAGTTTAACTTCCAGCTTTCAAAAAGTCTTGACACATACTTCTCAATGAATGCAAAGTAGTTTTGCAAGCCATTTTGAAGTGATGTGAGTACCACATCTAAAAGGATTGTGTTTAAAGAAGTGTGTGTGTATGTATATGCGTGTGTATAAATATATATAAAATCTTCTTATTTTGCAGTTGAAACTACTGCTACGCTGCCTAGCAGAAAAATAACAGGTATGTTGGGATTCTGTGGGATTTTGCCCCATTGTTCTTTTGTTTTAGAAAATGTGTAGTAAGATTGCTGCTACTGTTACTTTTTAATTCTTGGAGATAGTTAGTTAAGAATATGCAAACACTTGAAAGTTGATTTTCCATATCATCATTGTGGCTTATTAGCTAATTTTGTGGTGCAAATAGCATCAGTAATTTTCCAGACAAAATGAAAGTAAAGTCACTGAGATGATTCTGATTCTCCCTTCATTACAGAAATCATTTATCCTTTGGAAAGAAGCTATTGCTAGTTTTCAGTAAGGCATGTAAAATAGTCTTACTGGAGCAAGGAATTCACAAATGTTTAGCATTTCAGAAAATTCCTGTTTACTATTTTTAATTAAATCTGTTTTTCTTCAGGGACTTATGGTATCTCTGATTTAAATCTTCTGCAGCAGTAGGAAAGGCTTTACACTAAAATTAGTGTATTGTAAGTAACATTATAGGATGACTTTTGACCTTTGAAAGATGTTGAAATACCTTAAGTATATTTTTTGAATAGTACTTCATGTTTGCATCCAGCTATTCTTTAGATTATATTTTTGTGGTAACTGTGACCTGTAACTTGACTTGTCTCTGGCAGTATCAAACCGCCCAGTGACTGAAAGGGCCAACTTTAAAGTTGCTATGTGAACAAGATACCAAATTTCCGAATTTCTTTTTGATCAAAATCCTAACTGTAACAATATAGAAATCTAATAGCTAGAGTTTGCTGTATAAATAGTTGGCTGGTTCCTGTTAAGATTCAGACGTTCAAACTTGAAATTAATGAGTTTGGTTTTTTTCCCCCCTCATTGCTTTTTGCAGAAGAGAAAAGAGAATGCATATGAATGGGATAAATTTTAAGTGGCGAGTCTCACTGTTATTATAAAAAGTCTGAGAAGAGTTTTTCGCACCTAGCTAGAGCCATCTTGCTGTGCATGCTTGATTCCCATTCCCAGAATTAGCACTCAGGATAAGCATGTAGCTTTCAGGCTAGTGTGGCACGTATCTTGAGTTTTTAACATTATATAATTGTGGTTTTGTAACATTATGCAATTAAACTGTCCAGTATTACTTGAAAAAAATTGTCTTGCATGGAATTCTATTTGAGTGCATAAAAATTGTGGGGCTTTTTTGTTTGTTCGTTTTTAACCAGAGATTGCTACATCTGCCTTTTTTGACAACCTGGAGGTGTTGTTCTGAAAGAGCAGGTGTTGCCCTCTTCTGGTCAATGCAGTAAACTTTTGATGATATAAGAAAAGCCCGCTGAAAATGATAATGTATGTATCTGAAACTTCATAATGGTCTTTTTTTTTTTCTTCTTTTTTTAATCTAAAACAAAATTCACAGATTCAGAAGAATCAGCTGCAACAACAACTTTTGGTAAGAAAATCAGGACTTTACTGGTTTTTCCAATTTTTGTTATTTCCTCTTAGGTAAATCTGCTTTTATCTTCAGTAGTGCAGAATAGAGTAATAGTGTAATAGAGTAATAGAGTGTGTAATAGTGTAATAGAGTTCCAAAATTAAAATATTTTCATTTCAAATTACTTGTTTCATTCATACATTGTAAATAGCTTACCTTATAGGATCACTCATGGCTTGTGGCAGTGGTGCTTGGGGTGAAGTAGGTGCAAGTTGCTTGATCAGGAGATTTTTGTTCAGTTATCTGAGTATTGAAGAGTTTGGAAAGATGGTAGAGGAGGAAAATTGTAATGAGAGCTCCTTTACATCTCCTCCCACCCTAGCAGATGGCATTTCATGCAGTGTATTAGAGTGCACACACACACAAGGCTCTAACAAGTCCTGGAACCAGAGGTGATAAGCATCATCTATGAAGGCATTTTAAAAAAACTAAGAATGAGACACATGGAAATAACCTGTGTGAAAGCCAGTTGCTTTCTTGCTTAATGTATGCTGACATAGAGTTAGTGCTCTGGATAAAATAAATTATACAGATGCAAACACACATGATCTTGTTATTTTATAGATACAGTCTGTCTTTGGGAATGGTTCATCTTTAACAGCTGCATCACATTCAGTATTTGTGTATTGAATGTGTGGTGTATATTAGACCAAGTAATACAGATGAAAGCAGCACTTAGTTTTCACACTGTTCGTATTTTGACTACTTGTTAACTGCCTTAGAAAATTTCTTCTTCTGTTGTGAATCTGATCTGATCCACTTAAAAAAAGTCACTAAGTTGTCATATTGAAGTGAAATAAAGTGGTCTTCTGACCACTTTGTATTCCTGTGCAGACACCTAAAATATTCTTACTAAGCACAGCCCTTTAAATTTTCATCTATTGTCTTAATTTATTTTTTCCCCTTTTGATGTAGCTGAAAAAACTTTACATCATTACTCTATTTTATTTATAGATGGTTATTGACAAAACCAGCTTTTTTGGACAGACAGTTGGCCAAACCCAGTGTCATCTTTGCTTATGAATGTTGTGAGTTCATGCAGGAAAAGGTCCTTGGGGTTAAGCAGTTACTGCAGTTGGATATGCAAAAATTCATCTACACCTTCTGAAAGAAACCAATAAAAGGAACTTATCTGAGGAAAATTTGATTCCCAGCTGGTTGTATTCAGATACTCAGATTTTTGAAACAACGTGAACTTTATTTCAATTAGCATTGAGATAATGTGAACACTCTTAACAAGCTTTGCAGTTGTTCTGAAATGAAATTTAGATAAATAATATTCAGTTTCTGTTCAAAATCTTGGTTTTTTTTATCAAAAATTCATAGAAGTACAGTACTTTATTAATACAATTTTTACTTCTTTTATCTTTTCTTCCCTAGAATTCTCTATTGTTATTTTTATCACCTATTCTATTAATTCTTCAGGCAAGATGTTATTAATATTTCTCTTATTTAGATTTTGCTGTATTTAGACTTTTGGGATTTTCTTATTTTATTTTATTTTTATAGATCTTACTGTTATGAATTTTTCTATTTCAGATATGTCTTCAGAGGAGACTACACAAAGTACAGGTGAGAATTTGCATGGAGGGAGTAAGGTTTCAAGGGAGATGTTAATTGTATTCATGTTTCTAGTTGCTTTTTTGTTGTTTTTTTTTTTTAGTAACTGGAATTTGTTTATTCAAAATTATTTTCTTACATGTTTTTAAAATTTGTATTTATCTGCAATCTGTATTTTTAGTCTGCATGATTAGGGCTCTGAAGTGCACTTAACTGAGCTGTAAACCTTTATTTTTCATTCAAAATATTGTATTGCTTGCCAAAACCCAAACAGGGCAGATACTTCTTTTGGCAAGTATATAGGGTAAAATGTTTTCTGTGCTTTCTGATACTATTTAAGTTATTTTACAGAACTAAAATGTGTACCCCATTCCTTGAAGACACTTACATATGTTCCTGCAAGGAGTTGTCAAATAGGATCAGAAAAGACTCAATCAGAAGAACTTGTTACCCCTTCCTTTCCTGATTTTCCCATTTGAAACGAGGAGTAGGTTAATTCCATATCAGTATGGATTCCTCCATGCCTGTATACGAGCTGGACATCCTGCTGTTCTTCATTGTTTATTGAAAAACACATATTTAGAATAGGAATTCCTCTTATGTTGAAGTACCCATGTGGAATAGGATAAATAGGAATCACCTTAAAAGCACCACTTTCTCCTCTAAGCAATAGAGAGCCAGGAGTCACTGGCTCAGATGGGGGTACAAACATATAACTGGATGGATATTTCTCCACTTGCTGCTTTTGCATTTCCCACACTGAAAGTGACTTCATTTTCTTATAAATTGTCTGGCGTTTACACTTTTCCTGTAAAGATAGTCTGAAATAGAAATAAGAGTTTATTTTTGTGACATGTATTTCATGGGGTTTTTTTTAAGTTAAAATGTGAAAACTTTTTTTTTTTTTTTTTTTTTTTTTTTTTACAGAAGCCCTCACAACAACTGATTATTACTCCACCACCACACCAGGTAGGGTTCATCTGTCACCACTGTTAACATTTTTGTTTGTGCATCTCAAATTTTTTGCGTGTGAGTTCAAGAAGTCTGCTCCCAAATGTTTTTTAATATACTTTTTACTTGGTATTGTGGTGTGTCATATTAACAGTCTGCCTTACCTCCCATTAATGTCCAGTCTGGTAGAATAACTAATTTTGCAATGCTTGTCTAGATGGCTGCATCTAGAAGAGTTTGGTTATTTTGTAAGTCTGAGCAGTTACTATAGGTACTGTAGGTTAATGTAATGTAAGAAACACAATCTCAGGGACCATGTTTGCTTAAAAAGAAATCTTCATGCTTTTTAGTAGATGAAGCAAACTGAAAACAGTTGTATTTAACCTCAGGGCAGGCCCAGTAGGATCAGGAATAGACTGAATTTTATTTTTTAATTACCCATGTAGAAGATCCGTAGCCCAATTACAACGGATTTGCTCTGAGTTAGTGCAAGTGGAAGAAGTGGCTTGGAGCCTTAAAGACAAGGGTAATTGGACTGTGTGAACATGACCTGCAGAAACATTGCAGCTGTGTAATCTGATGCTCTCAGGGGACTGGAAGCCCTAGTGATTTCTGATCAATCTTTTATCCTCCACACTGCTAATCTGTTTTGTGCATTTTGGTGACATGCAGAGATCTTAAGACTAGGAGGCACACAAATGGGTGATGTGTAAGGAAAAAGGAGTTGATATTAATCTTTTGTGGCACTTTCAGATTTTGTGTTGGGTTTTTATAACTTTCTCTCTTTGTAGTAAATAATTTTGACAATTTATTGTTATATTCACATAGGATTATTGTTTATCAGTTATTTATGAGAATTTTATTTTTTTAAGGATTGTTTAAAAAAAGCAGTATACAAGGTTTGTAACTATTTCACTGCTATCAAAAGGGACGGCAAATTTAGAGTCATGGAAATATTAAGGTTGGAAAAGACCTCTAAGATAATCAAGACCAACCATCACATTTATTTGATTCTAAACTACTGTCTGAAATTTTTTTTTCTAATAATTTGAATATTGCCACAAACTTACAGTCTGTAACCTCTGGTGACTTATTTATTGACGGTGATAAAATTAATAAAGCAGCAATCTTTTACAGTAAAATGTTTACACCACAGAGAAAGTGAAAAAACCTTCTCATTTGGTACTATTACCAGCAGAAAAAATAGAAATAGTTTCTTTTCTGTTAATGGAGGCCAGTCCATCTGCTTAAATAAGGAAAGTTGTTTTAATGAACAAGTGTAGGAGTTTTGTCTTGGATGCAAATATCTTTCTAGTGCTTTATTTTGCAATTATACAACAGAGCCATCTGTTTACAGTACCCTAGTTTAGGATCAATGTTATTTCTCAGCAGTGTAGGTTGTATTAAAAATATGGAAAGTATAAAGCAGCCAAAAACTTTCTGTAACTAAATGAAGGCATGTTCTACTAGATAGGAGTGCACATGGTTGCTGTCATCATAGCTTGAATTCCATCAGGTAGAACAGTTTTAGCTTCATGCTATCGTATGGAGCCATAGTAGGATCCTCAGAAGCAGATCATATGCTAGTGATTGAATTCTGTGATAATTAAAGAGCTTATCAATTACATGTTGATTCCTGTTTCCATTTAAATTAAAAAATAAAAAAAAGAAAAAAATTGAGACCACTTGCATGTAAGTCTTCTGTCAAAACTGTTGCAGAAAATTATTCAAAATAAATTAAACAAAGGCAGCATATTTCTGAATATTAAGTCTTAGAAAATGTCATCTAAGTGCTGTAGAGAGGTGGAGCCTAGACAGTATGTCATATACTTGCAGAAGATAAAGTCATTTACATTTCAAACACTGGAATGATTGTAAATATGTGTGATAATATTGGATTTAAGTTTAACTTCTTTACTCAATAGTTGTTTGTTTTTTTTTCCAAAAAAATCTATAGCAGGAGAAACCATTGTATGCAATGTAACACGTGTCTGTAATTATTCAGGTTAGTGATTTTCTTTTCTCTTTTTTAAAATAAAAATCTTGTCCAAATGTTCTATAAACAGAGTAATGAAGCAATGTTTAGTTGCCATATAAAAGCTTGGTCTGTAATGTAGAGAGATTTAATACGGATTAAAAAAATATTAAAGGTGGGGAGCTTAAGAAGTATTTAGACTCTTGTACTTTTGATCTTCCATTTCTCATCAAAGGCACACAGTTGCAGATAAGAATTGCAAAAAAGCCCCCAAGAAACAAGTAAGTTAGGAGTTCTATTTATAGTAATGTGAAATGCAGTTTTTCTGTTTTGGAAAAAGATTAAATAGAAGGAATTTAGGGACAGCCATCAAAGTTAAATATATTAAAAATCATGAAGCTATTGGACTAGTTCATTTTTTGAAATAGATAAAAAGATGGAAGAAAAATTGCAAAAATAGATAAGCTAGAGCAAGTGTTCTTATTTCCCTTGTATCAAAACACAAAGTCAGTAAATTTTTCAGTTCTCAAAAAAAATTTGCATTCTATGTTAGTGCATTGATTTTCCTAACTTTGTATACTTTTGGTTTTAGTGTTTTATGTGGGGAAGGTAAAACTTCGGGCAAGTGAAGAAAGTAATGCATCACTAAATGTAGAAATAGTAAGTATTCTTCCTTTTAAAACTTTATTCTAAGGAAGGTTGAAGTCAGTTTCTTTGTCTACACTTAAAATAAGTAACATGATTCTTACTGTGTTTGCAGTACAAGATACTGTTTGCAGTGGATAGAACAGCTCTGTTTTAAACAGCTGCTTTACAGATAAATTTTAAAATTCCAGCTAAATAAACTTTCTACAGTAAGGACCTGTATTCTCTTCATAGCCTCTGAAAGGAGGGGGAAGCCCTGGAAAATCTCAAGAATTTACATTTAGGCACACAGAATCTTCCTTTGGAGATTAATTTAGGCACTTGCTTTTGGAAGATCAGCATCATTAAATGGCAACTGTTTAAGCGTAATTAAAGTTGGATTGTATCCTGAAATAATTCATGCTGAGATTCTTATAAATAGTTCTATGGTGTTTTGTGTGTTTTTTGATTATGCTTTTGCATGATCATTCTCTGGTTTTTTTGGCTTGTGGTTACTGAGTTACTAATTTTGCAATAGGCTTATGTGACATGAGTGTGTCCATTTATACAACACAAGAGGGGTTTAAGAGGATTGTGTCATGCATGGCAACGACCATATAGATGACCCAGTACCAAGATAATTCTAAGATAATATTAATACTGCTTGTTACTGATGGAAACTGAGGGGAGGGAAAAAGAAGGACCATGTATCTTTATCCTACACATCCCTGTCAGCCCTCAGCCTGAGATTTCACATGCCAGTCCCTGAAAGCATGAGAGTAGTCAGCAATGTAACCATAGAGAAGAGCCATTGCATAGCTGCACATGGAGCGTCAAGTTTGGGCAGGGATATGGCCCTGGAGAAAGCCACCTCTGCATCCTGTTGTGTTTCAATGCCGACTGAAACTGTCCTAGCGTGGTAACATTTCACCTATAGCTTCTGGAAAAACTGGTTTCCATCTCTTGAAACTCTTGGGTTTTAGAAGAATATTTTTTAGGGGAAGTCAATACCACGTATATTAGATCATATTTTTCCTCATGGCTCTTGCTGCTTCCACGAAATGTAAAAATAACCAGTAATGCTGGTAACCAAAAGAGCATAAGGATGCATATATAGAAAGGGTTCTTAGATAAACCTCAGTGTATCCCCAGACCCTAATGGTAGATCATACTTAGCTCTGGTCTATCATGTCTTTTGCTACAGTTCTTGAATTCTCACTACCAGTATTCTGTCATCTGTTATTTATGTCATTTATGGAGCTTGTCCCATTGTTGCACTTAGAATTAAAAAATTCATTCAGTGTCTGGGCTAAGCTGTCTTTGTTGCAAACTAAGCCAAATTCCTCTTTTTCCAGCATAACACATGGTGAGTTCACTGTTCTTTTTCCCCTGTCTTTTCCAAAGATTTTGGGGTTTGGTCTATACTAGATCAACACTTCCTTCCATAAATGGTGACAACATTGTCATGGTAAATACTTGTTGCAGCGTATTCATGAGAAAACATGCTTCTTATCTTTGTAATTTAAGCCTATTAAAATGTGTGAAATTAATAATTTTCATAAAAGGCTAAAAATTACTGGTTGTACTTAGCTGTGGGATCTTTTTTCATAACAGATTAATAACATAACTGCCCACAATCGAGTCAAAAAATTAACTGAAATTCCAGCATATGCCCCACAAGAACTGAGGTAAGTAATTCTGAATAAGGATTGAAATCTTTTTTATATTTGAAAAAGATAAAGTGAGACCTTCCATGTATTGAGCAGACATTGGGTTATTCCTGCACATTAAAAATTTCACAATTTTTAAGTTCTTGCGCTTTAACATAAAGTTCATACTTGTTAAAATACTCCTAGTTTATGTATCACTGGAATTTCTTTTAAAAAATGGTACACCAAATGTTTGTTACAACTTAAGGTTTCAGTCTATATGGCAGGAAATTATGAAGAGAACTTTCCTAGCTGCATGTTCTTCAATAAATATTCTTGAAGTCATATCTATGGTTTTATTTTGGTGTAGTTTTTTCTTTGCCAGCCTTTATAAAGGAGAGGTTTGAATGAGTATATATTTCCCAGACTTGCCCTGCAAATCAAAAAGATGTGTTTGGCCAACAAATCTTGTTTGTAGAAGAAATCCGTATTTCTTACTCATTCTATTTCTGTGGCTTTGAGTCTTGGCAAAAGGCAACATTAAAAATTATCTTTTCCTCTGTTAAATAACATTTACAGTGGGTTAATGGTCAAATGTGATGACAGAAGTTTAAATTTAGTTTGTGTTGTGACTAATAAAAGTCAGCTCTTCAAATGTTTTATGCTCTGAAATGTGGTTTTGCAGCATTAGAACTGGTGTGATGTTAAAAAACCCATTGATTAACTGGAAAAATTTTTTTCTCTGTATTTGTTTTTTAATTAAATTGTTGTAGTTGTTTTTAGAAACATAAATAAAAATCCTCCATAACAGTAATACTTTATTTTAAAGTATTTCAGAGTTCAACAAAACCTTGCGAGCAGTAAGTGAGGTAAGATTACTGATTTTTGTTACTGTTTGGAAAACTTTTTTCCAACTTACTTCTGATAAGGCATCACTCCTGATTTCTCCTTATAAACCAATTTTTTTTCTGTTTTCATTTGTCATTACAGTCCTCTGTTATGGAATGCAGTGCAGAAAACCAGAGGTTTGTTCTTAAATTTTTAAAGGCAAAATATTTCAAAGCTCACATATTGTCTTGTGATGTGTGAAGTACGCATGGATCTGATCCAGAAGAAAAAGACAAACTCTCTAGGAAGTTCAGAAGTTCAAGAAACAAGCTGGAGAAATATATATAGGTTGACAAAGAAATTCTGATTTCATTATTGTCCTGGCATTAGTGATTTTGGAACAACTTTTTAGAGTTTGTTGGTTTTGTTTAACCCAAATGTATTGCTTCTCATTAGTCTTCTGCTGAAGCCCAGGCTTCTCTGCCATATTTCTTCTGTGTCTTGGTATTACCTGAGACACATAACTGGGAGCACCAGAATTCCAGAATTTGTAAATGCAATGCAGTCTTCGAGAGATTTGCTTGAGACATCCCAAGTTGCTGTTCTTCAGCTTGGGAAACCAACCTTCTTTGGGGTAGGGGGAGCCTGAGGAAGTAACCAGTTCAGAGTCTGGAAACCATGGATTATCAGAAGGGCAAAACTGCTCCAGAGAGGTGATCCAGGAAACCCTGAAACATAGCTTATGTCTCTCAGTCTCAATTGCTACTCACCATTAAATTGTCCTTTAAAATGACCTGCTTAGAAACATTGTATTCTAAAACAAAATGTGAAACTTAATTTCCCCAAATACTTGAATCTGGACTTTATCTTCCTGGTTTAGGATGAAAGGAAAGTCCAAAACAAATAAAGTAGACAGAAAGTAGTCAGATCTCACCTTCATGTCATATACTGGCAGTTGCTAGGGTAATCTTTTCATTCTTATAAGCTGGAAAGAAACTTTTTCATTCATCTCTATGTTTGCGTTTGCTGAATATGAAAACTTTTTACTAGAGGTTCCCTAGTTTAGGCAGGGCTTCAAGTCCTCGAACTGTAGTCATAGAGTTACATGCTTGAATGGGTCACTGAAGTTCTCTCTAAAGTCATGAGAGAATGCTGTCTTACTCAGATGATGGAGGTTTCATAAACACTGGCGTATTTACACTGTGGAGATTACATTATTATCCTTACAAAATTATCAACTCTTTAATGACCAGCATTGATCAGGGAGGACCCCATTTAATAATTGATGTAGTAGAGATAAGGGACAATAAGTGCCACAAGCTGATGTATTATACTTCTAATCAGCCTGGCAATAGTGGTTTATATGCATTAAAAATATGCCCAAATCTGACAGAGACTAGGAAAAATGTGCTTTCACCCTTAGCATTACTGCTAATGTGCTTTCATTTAGCATTTGATGTTAGTTCCATGTGTTATAAAGATGGGGCAGCTCTGTTTCTTGAGTCTTAAGCTTTTTTTCTTCTCATTATAGTACACACTGCAAATTCATAATGAAGCTGGCTGAGAGAGAGAATATAAGCAGTTTAACAGAAAAAGCAAAAATAAGTCAACTTGGTAAGTTATGTTTTAAACAGTCACATAACAATTTTATGGCTTTACATGTGGTCTTCAAGTAGCTAAAAAGACAAGATAGTTATGTTTAGTTCAAAATATTTTCGGTTTTGAGCAATAGAAATACATTAAAATGTAGCCTTCTGATTTTTGGGGGTGTATGTGATAAAAATAATTTTTAAAAACATGTTGGTATAAAATTACCAGCTACTTTAATGGAGCACGCTTTGAAAGGATTAGGTGTAAAATAAGCTGAGAACATAAATATCTTGCTGAAATGACAATATGAATTGGAAGGGTTGTTAAGTAGCCAAGCTTTCTTCAAGATATTGTCACAGAATAGAGTACTGGCTCATACTATTTGTCTTTGTTTCAAAAGCTGTAGTGTTGCATTTTGGTTTGTTTAAAATTAAAAAGAAACAAAACAAATCTGTACTTGTCAGGCATTGAAGAAAAGTCTAGGGTTTGGCAATATTCTGACTGGTCAAGTGTTCTTTTGTTTTGCAAAACTAATTTGAGAACAAACTTCAAAGTAAATTATGCAGTATAGATACATAATACACATGGTTGAATATTCTACTTAATGGTATTAGCCATTTTCATGCTTAAGGATAATGCTTCTTTGTCATCTCAGATCAGTGTTGCTGTTCATCACTGAAGTATTGTTCCTTGACTGCTGAAGAATTACAAGTTTAGTAAGTATAAATACAAAATTTGACTTGCTTATTTCCTAAATTTCCTAATACATGGCTAGAGTCAACTTGCATGCTTCAGTGTAATAGCCAGAAAGGACTCCACAAGAAAAAGCTGACAGTCATTTTCCAGTGCAAGTGCCTGCTTTCCTCCCTCTATCCCTTCCCTTCCCTCCCTTCTTATCCCTTTTTTTTCATATTTTTCCATGAAGCATCTAGCTTTTGTGTTCAACAGCAGCTCACCTTCAGAACAGGCAACAAAGGCAGTAGTAGTACTTGTTAATGGACTTGATAGTTAATATCTACAGCAAAATAGAATGTAAGAACCCTCTAAATAGTGAAGCATGAAACATTCAGTCTGATTGATTTTAAAATATACATTATTTTTAGTATGTCCATATAATTTATATATCTTTCTCTATTATAACTTGTTTTCTTTAAAATAGAAAAAGTATTAAAGTTAACATGGATTTTTATGCCTTTTTTCTTTTACAGTACTATACAAGTGCCACCTCATTTTATATGGGTTCCTTCTCCTCATTCTCCATCTCTCCTTAAGAAGACATTCTTCAAATCTAATCCTTTAATTTCCCCCACTATACTATCTGCTAAAAAAAACCCCACAATTAGACCACTGATTCCACCAGTCACAGAACATTATTTTTCTGGAACTCTTTCCATATCTCCCCTTACAAACTTTATCTCTGAAAATTCTATGCCTTCAACCAGTGTTACCACTATACGTTCCTCTTCTGAGTCTCTTGCTCAACCTACCATGCCAACTCTTTCTTCCATAACTTCCAATAAATCCATCACTGTTCCCATACCTGCAACAAAATCTGTCACTAATACTGCTTTCTCAATTAAATCTGAGGCTGCACACCTTAACCAGACTTTTACAATACTTTCTCCTTCTGTAGGTTTCACTAAACATTCTTCACTTTCTTCTTCTGAACCTCACAGACTTCCAATTGTAAATCACCACCCTGAGGCTATCACCAAATCTGTTGCACAAATTCCCCCTGCTACAAGTCAAACTATATCTGGTCACAAAAATGTTAGTACAGTACCTATTGTTCCCCTTACTCCTTTCACCCCTACTATTAGTCCTGTCAACCATTCTGTCTCAGCTTCTCATCCTCATTCTACTGCTGATGGCCATGGGACCCCAGGTAAATATGACAAGTAAATAATTATTTTTGTTTGAATGCCATATACTGGATTTTCTTTTAAACTTCATTAAACAAAGTTATATATATGACAGGTGACCTTACAATTATAATTAATTATTTTGGATGGGAGTGTCGATCTGCTGGAGGGTAAGAAGGCTCTACAGAGGGATTTAGATAGACTGGATTGATGAGCTAAGGCAAACTGTATGAGAGGCTCAACAAGGCCAAGTGCTGGGTCCTGCACTTGGGTCACAGCAACCCTAGGGAGCAGTCCAGGCTTGGGAATAGTATCTGAAAGTTGCCCAAAAGAAAAGGACCTGGTTGTGCTGGCTGACAGTGGCTGAACATGACCCAGGGTGTGCCCAGGTGGCCAAGAAAGCCAATGACATCCTGGCCTGTGTCAGCAATAGTGTGGCCAGCAGGAACAGGACAGTGATTGTCCTCCTATACTCAGCACTGGTGAGGCCACACTTCACACCTCATGTCCATTTCTGGACCCCACATTACAAGAAAAACATTGAGGTGCTGGAGTGAGTCCAGAGAAGGGCTGTGGAGCTGGGGAAGGGTATCGCGGAGTCTCAGGGGTGGCCTTATCACTGTACAACTCCCTGAAAGGAGATTGTAGCCAGGTGGGGATCAGCCTCTTCTCCCAGGCAACCAGTGACAGGATAGGAGTAAATGGCCACAGGCTGTGCCAGGAAGGTTGCTGGGCATCAGGAAGAATTTCTTCTCTGAAATGGTTGTTAAGCACTGGAATGGGCTGCCCAGGGATATGGTGGAGTCACTATCTCTGGAGATGTTCAAGGAACAACTGGACATGGCAGTCGGTGCTCTGGTCTAGTTTACAAGGTGATGTTTACTCAAAGGCTGGACTTGATGATCTTAAAAGTCTTTTCCAAGCTAAATGATTCTGTGATTCTGTTCTATGTGAAATCTCTGAGACAGCTTTCATTTGGTGTACACATATTTTGAAATACATTCTGATGCCTTTGGGCATGGTGGGTGATAACTTACCCTACACCATTGTTAGTAACTGTCATAGGTAGGTACAGTGCTCAATTTCCATTAAAACGAATGTCTTTTGGACAGAAAAAAATTAAGTCAGAGAGCAAGGTAGATTTTTTTTAAATTAACCTAATATTTAAAATGCTGCACAGTAATGTTGGATCATCCTTAAAGTATTTTTATTGACTGGGAATATTCTTAGTGGCTATGTATTTTCTTATGACAACTGTACACATCTTTACAAGCTTCTTTTCAAATTTCTGACACTATCTTGATTTTACTCTACATTCAGGTGTTCAGTGGCTAAAAATTCAAAATAATAGGTTATTTAATATATTAGTGGTCTGATGTATGGAACTTTGAAATCAATAAAATGTAAACTTAATGTTGGCAGTTTGAAACCTTGCTTTGTTTTCATGAGATTTTAATTACCACTCTCTGCAAAGTAGCTGATAGGGAGGAATTGCATAACTTGTTGAGAAACCTTACAAGTGGTGATACAAGTTTTTAATCAAGAGAACTGTTTAATTTTTCTGCTTCTCCAACCTTATGTCATTTGTTGAACACAATGTTTAACTTCTCATTTGTCACAGGAAAAACCCTTTCAGCTACCACAAATACAACTTCTGTACACACCACCATCAGTGTCGCCACAGCTGAGCAAATTGTGTCCAAAATAGAAAATGATTTAGCAGCTGGAAAAATAGAGCCAAAAGATGTAGAAAGGATGGTTAGTGAGGTGAGCAGTATCCTCACTGCTTCTCAGCCATTACCACCACGAATTTCTAACAGGTAGGTCATTTTGGCAATCGATTACATGAGTGTTGTATTTACTGTCTTGATAAATTGGCTTCAGCAAGTTTCACTTTTTCATAATCCAGAAGAATATTTCTTGTTCCTTAATGTAGTTGTTCAAAGTGGAAGGACTGTCATTCTAATGTTACCAGCTCTACTGTAATATAATGCCAAAGAAAACATTGGGGGTTGTTTTGTTGCCACCATAATAAGTGAGCATTTTGCAGTACATATGGATTAATACTCCATTACCATAACTTGCTTGAGAATTTTAGATGTATGTGCTTGGTAATACTAAGTGTTCTTTTTCTCAACAGAATTATAAAACTGGTGGACTATATTGGCTTAAAACTAAACTTATCAACATCATCTGCAGAATTTGTCTCCCCTTCCTTGGCTCTGGCAGTTGTCAAAACCAACAGAATTCGCTCCAACCAAATGTCTTTTGCTGTCCAGGACTCAGCTGATCTCCAGGTTACAAAATATTTACAATACCTGCGAATAGTCAAACGTTTATTTTAAAGTGTTTATGGTTTTATATTTATAGGAGAATGAGTTTGTTCTTTGTTTATGTCAGTTTCAGGATTTTTAGTTCATGTCAGTTTAATACTCTTTTTTAAGCCCTACACAGTTTTTCCTTTCATTTTCAACTGTGTAAATAGGTGTAAAAGAGAGCTGACTTAGCAGAAACTGGCAGAACTAATGAGCTGTTGGAGAGAGTGTGCTAGAGCACCAGAATGGACAAAGTGCTTGGCAGAATAACTTTGCCCCAAGCCCCCTGAATTATGAGTCATTTATTCAACCACCATGACAGTGCTGAAATTTGTCAGGAGTGTTGCAAGGTGACTTCATCTGTGAGAAAGAACTAATTGTAGAGGGTTCCAAGAAAGAGCTATTATGTGTGTTGCTTGGATAATGATGCTCAGACATTTGTCACTAATGGCATCTCACCAAGAAAGAAGTACTTAGAAAGTTTGGTTGGATCCCCTTTACTTCATTCAAAACCTCCCTTCTGACAGAGAAAATTATGGACAATACCAGCCTGGGAGGCTTAAGCGAGGAGAGATGGAAAGTTTTGGACCAATTTTGACACATTCTGCCTCCTCAGAGAAGAAAATAGCTTAATGTATTGTAAGCCATATGTAGTACTGGAACTTTCCTGTGTTACTGAAAATTATATAAATGTTTAACATTTGAATTCTTTTCTATTTTTTAGCAATATGTAGTGCATTAATGTAAGATGACTAGGAGGTGGTAGTGCTGACATGCAGATATTTATGTGCTAAGGAATGATTTTTATTTCATGGCACTGGTAATGAAAATCTGAAAATTTTCAATATGTATCATCTACTTCAAACTAGAGCAACAGGAGTGCTTTTATGGAATTCAGGATTTCTTTGATGGCTGTCTACACCAGTGATCTCCCAAGTGGGGTTTGAGTACCCCAGGGTGTGCACACAACAGTCCATTGCAGTGCAGAAAAATGTTATTTATATGATTAATAAATAAAACATACATTTTAAAAAAGTAGTTTTTAATCTTGATATTTTAATATGTTTTATATTTTTAAATCTGTATAGTATATTAGTAGACTAATTCATGTATGTAACCTATGGATAGGTATATACTGGGGTTCATGCTCAAAAACTTTTAGGGGATGCATGATAAAAAACATTTGGACTGTCCTGGTCTGATAGATGAGTTAGGGCACTTGGGGAAGTTCACATTGTTACTCTTATTACAGCCATTCTTTCAGTACTCAGATAATTTCTTTCTGCAATGTTTCACATCTCCCAGGAACTCTTAGGTGATGATATTTGTGTATAAAGGACTAATGTACAACAGGAATGTTGAGACATTTTGTATTAAGCAAAGCTCTCTGGCCTGTAAGCACAGCACATAAAATGGGTGAAAGTTCAGATCCCTGTACAGTATTTAATCACTAAGCTCTTGATGTACCTGAATTGTAGCTTATCCAGTTTACTTTTGTAATTTTTGCCAGATGATCAATAAGTTAGAGTTTATGTTCTTATCTAAGAACATAAACTTAACCTCCTGAACTTAAAAATGTATTTACAAATAATAGCTATTTACACTCTTCCTGGATTCTGACGTACTTCCTACAGGGTATAAAAATTCTTTGGCTTTGCAGACTTTCATGTTGTGAAATATTGATCTCCCTACATAGTTACAGTTACAAAGAGCTACCTGAGTTTTTGCTCCTCACCTTTTCCAAATCAATGCAAAACACACAGTAGTATGTTATGTCCCTGTAGGGAAATGATTAAAGCCAGATTATTTTCAATGGTAGGCAGACCTGAAATGGGATGTATTTCTCAGTCTTGTAAGTGCTATTTATGCATTGGAGCAGGAGATGAATGAGAGCAGCAGTGGGTTTGTGACAGTAATTAAAGAGATACTTATTTTGAAATTTTAAACTGAAAATTAATCATAATTTATTTATTTCGAGACTGAAACAAAGCATAATCCTGGTGTTTATTTTTCAGATCTCTCTAGGAGTTCAGAGAATTCAGAATTTAAATAATCTTGGATCAATTACAGTTCCTTCATCATTGCTGAAAAATTTACCCACTGAAGAGTTGGAGTTGGCTTCTAGAATTATATTCAACTTCTTTAAAAAGACCACTGTGTTCCAGGTATTTTTTGGCCTGCTGTTCATAAGGATTTTAAATCTAAGCTTAGAGCACAATATGAATGGATTCTTTTTCCCCACAAAACACACTTTGAAACTTCTGACTTAAAAAGCAATTATTTTTGTCCAGTGTTTGCTCCGCATAGTAAACGAGCTTGTGGCTGCTGTACTCTAGTATTGTTTCCTTTAAGATTCTAAAATCTGGCACTTTTTTTGTCATTCCAGGATTTGTCCTTGAAGAATGCATCTTTAATCAGTGGTGTTATATCATCGAGTGTTGCTAACCTCACAATTAGCAACTTAAGGGCAAATGTTACTGTCATTTTGCAGAATATCAAGCCTAATCAGGTAAAATTTACATTTTGGCAGACTTAAAGTACAGTTTTGTTGCCTCCACTGAAGTTTTTGTACTGGAAACATTTTACTAAGAATACAGGTTAGCTTGTTCTGCTTTATTAGTGTGGATGTTTCATCTCTCCCCAGACATTAAAAATCACTCCTGTTTACTTATTTACCACTGGTATAAATTTTGGTTCTCAAGTAGTGTAAGGTAATTTTGCTCTATCAGAAATTCATCCAGCTTTTATCTTTCTTACTTACCCTTTTGTTATATTCTACAAAGAATAAAAGCTCTCAGAGGCAAGACTGACAGTGTGGGTTGCTATGGTAATAGATGCTGCAGTCATGACATTTGTGGGTGTTGCATGGCCAGAAAATAAGTATTTTTTCTTAGGGGAACTGAAACACAGGATTGTGCCATCTGGAAGTATTAGGATTCTTACACACCACCCCTTTCTAAAAGGAGCATCAAGGACTAAAGTCTTCTATCTCATCTCTTAAGAGTGTTTAAAATACTCAATTATTATAAAGTGAAAAATGTAAGGATTCCACCAATGCACCTGGAGTTTTTTTCAGGAGCTGGCTTAGTGGCATCTTTCCCTGTTTTGACATAATAAAAAGTTTTGAAATAAAACTGTAGAAGTATTGATATTTACAGCAATATAGTGTATTTCTCCTGGTATTTATAGAATTTGCATGTATGTGAGGAAATCTATATGTAAATGTTTAGCATTGTGATAGTAGGAAGTGATCAAATATTTGCAAATGGAAAGGTTTTTCCTTTTCTGTGTGGTCATGACTTCAAAAGTTACAAAGTCTGGAAGGAGAAGAAATCCCAAGAATTTGTATGGTGTGGGAAGACAATGAAGGAGCATTCAAAAGATTCTACCAGGAACAGAATCTTTGCATAAACACAACACCTAGCTCCTGTCTGGTGACTTCAGATTTGTTCAGTATATTTTTGCATGCATTTTGCAATATTAATCCTTTTATACACCTCAATTAATTTTGTGTTCAGGTAGAAGAGGCATATTTGCTGAATACAGTGTTTATTTTTGCCAATATTTTGTAGATCATTCATAAATCATTTGATCTAAACTTACGGTTTAGTAAGCTGTTGTTTTTTCTTTCTACTCCTAAACAGGATAATTCAACAGTTAGATGTGTTTTTTGGGACTTTAATAAAAATGGTAAGTACTTGAGATCACCCAAGATGCTATGCTGGTTTAGCTACGTTAATTCATGTTAACATAAATGAAACCTTTTATGAATAACAAAGCTGATTTTCTTAACAGGCGGACATGGAGGCTGGTCATACGAAGGTTGCACAGTTAAAGAAAGTGGAGTAAATGAAACAGTCTGTTCATGCAACCATCTCACAAGTTTTGCAGTTTTGATGGTAATTATTTTTAAAATTATGCAATCTCACCCTGGTTCAAGAACACATTTGACCTTAAGTTGTCTTAAGCACAACAGACCCAATAAGCTCATACAAACTAATAAATAATACTCAGGTTCTGTTCACTTCAGTGTTAGTACAGATAGCCATACAAATAGTCACATGCTTAAACTTCTTGTTGACTCCTTGGGTTCCACTGGAGGAAGGAAAAATTCTTTTAAGTGCTGCGGCTTTTACATTTAGGCAGCTGTTTATACTCTAGGAAATAAAATTTAGGAAATCAAATTTAAAACGGGTTTTTAATCAAATGGGTTTTAATTATTAGAGTAATAGAATTATAAAATAATATCTCAAGTTGGAAGGGACCCATAAGGGTCATGGAGTCCCTGCTCCCTGCTCTTTACAAGACTAGATTGGCTTTTTTTTTCATCTAACTTTTTATAAAAGCCATGATGAAAAGAATTGAGTCCTTTGATTTTTTATTTATAAGTGTAGAGGGAAAGGTGCATTTTGATTTATTTTGATGTTTTTTTAAATCTTTTAATCTTCTATCCATTAAATAAACCTGTTCTCTGAAAATAACTTTTATTTCTGTTTTAGGACTTGTATGGAAGTACTCCTTTGAATCCCACACAAGAATTGGTACTGACTTTTATATCGTATATAGGTTGTGGCCTCTCTGCAATTTTTCTTTCTGTTACTCTTGTGACCTACATAGCCTTTGAGTAAGTACACAGTCAGCTGAGCTCCCATTATTCTTCAATTGTGATTGATTGATTATAGTCTTCACTGAGAAATGCTTTTCAATACTTATGGATTCTGTCTCCACAAATAATGCACAGTTCACCAGAAAGGTGTTGATTCAGTCTTCAGAAATGTTTATCTTATGAACAAGTGAATTATCATGAAGCTCTAGGCAGTAAGAAGTGAAGAAGTAGCACTCTGAAGTGCTTTATAATGGATTATCATAATAGAAGATTTAAGATACAACATACAAAGAGAAGTACAGAATTTTAGCACTTTTAAAAGCATTTGTATTCTTTCTTCATTCTCTCATTATTCTAAGACTGGGACTTATCTCTATCAAGGCTTTAGACACCCAGTCAAAAGCTTGGTCTAGTTTAGCGATAAAGAACAGACATGTTTGGGATTTGTATAGCAATGTAACAAGTAGTCTGACCTACAGTGTAAAAAAAAACCTATGGAACTAAACACTTAAAGTTATTGTTTCTATTTATGTAACCTTTTCTATAAAAACTTTATATATACAGACCATTAATTTGGAAGTATGTTGTAAATTATTCTCTCCATGTATAAATGCAACACACGAAGCATGGTATATGAATGAAAACGTAATTTATTTTTTTCTTGGCATTTGTGAATGCCAAGGACTGCAAGAGAGGAAATAAGCCAGGGATCCATGGAGAACTGTTGTCATCTCACAAATTTGCTTTTTTTTTAGGAAAATCCGGAGAGACTACCCCTCCAAAATACTTATTCAGCTGTGTGCTGCATTACTTCTACTCAACTTAGTTTTTCTCCTTGACTCATGGATTGCACTGTATGATACGCGAGGCCTGTGCATAGCAGTTGCAGTATTTCTTCACTATTTCCTCTTGGTTTCCTTCACCTGGATGGGCCTGGAAGCTTTCCACATGTATCTGGCCCTTGTGAAAGTCTTTAACACCTATGTACGGAAATACATTCTTAAATTTTGTGTTGTTGGTTGGGGTATGTATTTTTTTTTCCTTTTTTATGCTAAAGAGATAATTCCTCTCGTCAGGTATTTCAGTTGATGTGACAAAGGTCAGAAATTAAAATTAGGCAATCATTAAATGTTATATGTTCCACCTTTCTGAAGCAGACAGTCCCCCCAGCTGCAGAACTGAAGTTTCTGCAATGCAAAATGATAATAAATTTTCTTTGTGATAGTACAATAGAACCAGTTTCGAAAGTGCATACTTCCATTATTTTGAGAATAAATGCCAATAAGTATATATATTCTGTTTCTGGAATAGCACTGTTGCTAACAAAAAGCAGCAAAACCAGATCTAACTGGATAGAGGATGAAAAGATTCTGGGCCTGATTTTTGTGTCCTATTTGTTTCTTAAAACATATGTAAGAAAGAAAATCAATTATCCTGTAAGAGATATTTTGAATCAGTTTGAAGACTGATGATATTTGTTGGTTTATTCAGAAAGTTTGGGAGCTGACTGTGGAGGACCCTCTTACTCCTTTGCAAGCTGTGCTCCTGAGCAGTTTGAACGCTGCAATTTTTCAGACAGCTAGTAGTCAGCAGGATTCAACAGCCAAATTTCAGAAACAAGTTGTAGATTTTGTAGAAAAATATAATAATTTCAAATTCTTATAATACTGTCTCTCTTAGGATTTTTATGTATGTGTTTGGTCATAATCTTTTAGGGTTACCAGCAGTAGTTGTGTCCATTGTGTTGGCAGTATCACCGGATAATTATGGACTTATAACCACTGGAAAGGTTTCAATAAATGGACCTGATGAATTGTGAGTTAAAGGGAGGTTCTTTGGGGAAGGTGAGGGTGGGGGTTGGAGGGATGTCACACAAATTGCTTTTCTTTAAAGTAAAGGGGAGGAAGGCAAGGAAGCAATATTAGTGCTTTGAAGTGGTATAACTCTATGGTATGTCATATGTTTTAGGGTTATTGCCTATATGAAGACTCATATCCTTTGGCCAAAAAAAAGCACTTTTTTTTGTAAAAAGGCAAAAATGGTTTGCATCTGCAACAAACTATAAATTATTCTTAATTTCACTTAATTTCTGTTTCTGATAATATTTGACAGACTGTTCTTTCATTCTAGCTGCTGGATCAAAAATAGAATTGTCTTCTATATTACTGCTGTGGGATACTTTTGCCTGATATTCCTGATCAATATCAGCATGTTCATTGTTGTGCTGATCCAGCTCTGTCGTATCAAAAAGAAGAAACAACTCGGTGCTCAAAGGAAAACCAGTATCCAAGACCTTAGGAGTGTTGCTGGCCTCACATTCTTGTTGGGAATTACTTGGGGGTTTGCTTTCTTCACAGTAAATGAGGTATTTACTTACCTCTTTACTATTTTCAACACTTTGCAAGGTAAGTTTGTCCTCCATGTAACAGCTCTCTCTGTATATTATAACAGATGAAACATTTTGAAATGTCATTTTCTTGATTCAGCAATAAAAATTTAACTTTGCTATGTGCACTATCATATCAGTTGTATTAGAGATGAGATGATACTGCTTTACAGTAATCTTAAATTGCAGTTTTGTTAAGGTGAAGAGAAACTAGATACTATTTCTATAGGCATGGTATATTTATAAATATTGTCATTTAAAAAGTGTATGCAAACCAGATACCCCTGGAAGTGACTGTTTCACTAATAAACAGATGAATTTTGAATACACAGTTACTCTTAAGTGTTCACGTTAAAATGCAATTAATGTAGTGAAAATTGTATCATTTCTTCAGTTCTCCTTAGGCTTCTGGGGGAGGTTTGACATTCAGCAAAGGGTCATTGAGACAGGCAAGGCTGCAACATCTACAAGTTAGTGGCCCTTAAGCATGGCCTATATAGTACTTAAGAACATATGGGAAGTAGATATGAAAACATGAAGTTTTGCAAAGGCTGGGGTGGTACTGGACATACCCAAAAGCAGAGTCGCTGTAAAGTCTTTTATACAAACAAGAGGTATTGTGGCTGTCCACAGTGTCCTGAATATACCTGAACTGCCCTTCTGAAACTTCTGCTTAAATGGCACTTAGATAACTGGCTGAATTATTTCCCAGAGAGACTAAAGCAACGAAAATTGCAGTTCAGTGTATAGACCTCTTCCCTATTTGCTGTATTTATTTACTATTATTTACTATTCCTTCTAAATCTAATATGACTGTTTCCCATTGCAGATTGGAAACTGTGCAAAGATTGTGTGCCACTTTCCCTTATGGGGGGAATTGTGATGAACTTTTTAGCAGGGAAAGTTAGATGCCCTCCTGTATCAGTTAGTAGTGAATGAGAAGTAGACAGAGACTGTAATGTGGCACTGGTTGGAGATGGGATGAGCACCATCCCTTCTAGAAAATATTTGAAATTGTGGTAAAGGGGGTACCATTTATTATTATTATTATTTTAGATATGAGTTCTTTTCTTTGTATGAGTGCTCAAAATTTTGTATCATTGGTAGTAACGGGTAAGCTGCTAATAAAAGATGTAACAGTGTCACACCATGTGCCAAAAAAGCTTCATAGTCTTGACAGTGTGGTATCACAGCCTCTCTATGACGTTGCTTTGAGTTATTTTCCAAATTCGTTAAGTAAATTTCAAGATCAACAGAATTTTTCCCTTTTTATTTGATAGAAGGAAACTTCATGCACTTTGTGCATTTGGTTGTATTTGTTGTTTTTTCTTTAGTGTGTATGATTAATGTATGCAAGGAAATAGTGCTCTGTAGTGTTCAGAGTTGTAAACTTTTTCAGCAAAGAAAGGTGTCATTACTATTAGAAATTTAAAATAAATGAAAGAAAACCAAAACATTGTTCATTAGGAAGTAGTAAAAGTGAATTTTGCAACAGTCTTTTATTTTATTGCTTTGCAGGGTTCTTCATTTTCATCTTCTACTGTGTAACAAAGGAGAATGTCCGTAAACAGTGGAGAAGATATCTTTGTTGTGGGAAATTCAGGCTGGCTGAAAACTCTGGTAAATTTTTCTTTTTTTTTTAACTTCTGAATACTTATATTTACTGTTAAGTTCCTGGTATTTTGTAATAATTACAAAAAAAAAATTGATCATGCTGCTGCAGTTGCAGTTCTAATTTATTATCCAAGATACAATAAACCTCCAAAGTTATACTCTTTAAAGGTGGTAGCTGATGCAGCTCTTGCATGTTTACATGCTGTTGCCTTAAGCTGTTAACTGCTAAGATGTGACCTCTTCCACTGCAGGGTAAAGGCATGTCTTTGCAGAAGACTTTTGGTCAGTTAGAAATGGTAAGATTTGTTCCGGCTTCTGGATCAACCATAGTTTTACCGGTGACTTCCACAAAAACAAAGCGAAGCATGGTTTAAACCAAAAAAAGACATTAATTACTTTATGTTATTTTGTTACTAAGTAGCTAAGTAGTCCTCTTGTAAAGCCATGTACTTTTTATACACTTTCACTTAGAGGACCAACTGTGCTTTAGTTTTAGTTATTTTTCTGATCTGATCTGCAGTTGTAAAACTATGACAGTTGGCTGCTTGTATTTTAAAAAGGGACAGGAGAAAAGGAACTACATTTAAATAATTTTAAACATCAAGAGTAATTAAATTCTTAGGAGAATATAATTCTGTATAAAGCCTTGGTTTTACATCAATTCAGTTGCATTATTAACTATATTTTTATATAGTGCTTGTATGAGTTGTGTTATTTTCTGTTTTAGACTGGAGTAGAACTGCTACGAATGGTTTAAAGAAGCAGACTGTAAATCAAGGAGTATCAAGTTCTTCCAATTCCTTACAATCAAACAGTAACTCTACTAACTCTACAACACTGTTAATGAATAATGATTATTCAGTCCATGCAAACGGAAATGGTAAGTATAATGCAAAATACTGTTTGTTTAGAAGTAAAATTCTCCATCCTTTCTGTTCTAACATAGTACTGTCCTTTGTGCTGCTACCCTCTGCTCTGTTCCTGAGAAGTTGAAATGCAGGTGTAAGTAGCACTGCATTCAGTTTCACTTGCAATTTGCTGTGGCTTGTCGTTGAGGAAACTAGATATGAATCACCATTGAATGTACTTACTATAAACTGATCTTTTTTCGGTGAACATAATCTAGTTCTGCATACTCTTGCAGGGCACATGTCATGCTACTGATTTGAGCTATCAGTAAAGATAGTCAGTTTTTCAAACAGAAAAATAACTTACAAATCTGGAATGTATAAAACCCTAAGTCAAGCAAAACTCAGAAGACATTATTCCTATGTGCCTGAGGTATTTTTCCCAACTGATCGAGAATTGAGGCTAAGTCATGTCATCAACAGAATGTTTATTATGAAGTTGTTGAACATGGTTGGAGAGGCTGTGTTGTCCTCATTTCTTGCTGTCAGAGGACAGCACATAATCAATAGGGTTGTATCACTAGAAAACCTCTCAGATGTACAGAGTAAAAGCTATGGAATTCATCTGTGGGTTAGAGGTTACAGTTCCTTTGAGTGTACTAACTGCATATTGCAGAGAAATCACACTTTGGGAGATGACATTTTGATATGCCCTGAACAGCTTTACAAATTGAGGTTTTTTGGGGATTTTTTACATTCATTTGTAAAATCTCCCTAGATTTGGACACCACATGATGCAATAATTAACATACTTTTTATCTAACAGATCAGTTCAGAACCAGAATCAAGTAACACTTACTATCCTTAGATACAAAGTAAGGCAATATTTTCAGGTAGAAGTATTTCCTTTCAAAGAGAGAAATTTTCAGGCATAAAAGTCTGCATGTCTTGTAGGGTTCTTTTTTCCCTGCTATGTTAATTACTCTGATGAAAGAAGCCATCTCTCCCTGCAACATCTGACATGCTTATACAAAAAGCATTTTGACTGCTTTTCTCTCTACAGAAAGAAAGATAGCAGAAATGTTCTATTGAATTTGTTTGTTGTAGCAACTGAGTGAATGAGCCTGTTGTGGCTTTCTGGAAAAAGTTTTGTTATTTTGGGTATTTTAGAATGGGATGCTAAACTGATGATCTAAACCATTGAGTGATGCCAATTCTGTTGGATGTGCTCCAATTCTGTCCTACTATATTCACATAATCAGACCTTTCCAGTGTGAATGTCTGTATGTCCTGTGCCAAAAGCTTCTTAGACAAAAGCAGCTGAAAGAATTTTGGTAAAACCTTGTTCTTGTGCACTTTCAAACATGGATATCTCGGGTGACCCACCTAATTTCCTGTTTTATTGTCTATTTTGAATGCTGTGAACCTCATACCACATCCTCCATTCATATCAAGAGGGTTGTATGATACCTTGCCTGCATAGTTTCACTAAATAATTCTTCTGGGTCCTTAGAACTTCAGTAAGAAAAGGCTAAACCTATGCTTGGATAGCTCCCAGCAAAGCTCTTGGAGGCAATTCCTTACACCTAATCATCCAAACATGGGGCAGTTATATCTCAGAAGAGCAAGGCTAATGCCTCCAAAAGGTATTAGACTGCTGTTAGTAGCAGTAGTTGATATTAGACATGGGACCTTCTAATTTGCTGCACCTGATTGCTCTCCTCTCAAAGCTGGAACTTGAAAATAACGTTGCAACACTTCATTTAAAAAGCAACCTCCAAAACCACCGAAAACACTGTAGAAATTAAGACCTATGTTATAAATATACTGAGCTGTAAACACTTGATGGTTTTAGCCTCACTGCTTCTACTGAAATGCTATTCCAGATTCAGGACTGAATGACTTACCATAGTAAGTTTGGGGTGTCTGTATAACATGTGACTTTGCTTTCCTACTGGACCTATCTTTTCATGGCATTCTAATATTTATTTTCAGTTTTTCTCTTGCAGAGTTGCATGTTACAGACATGTGAATACCATTAGGTATCATACGGCAGATTTCCTGCAGATTTCCTCACAGAGGAACACAAACCACCTTTCTGAATTTGTTCACAGAAAAGCCTTATTTTCTTCTCAGCTTTTGCCCTAACATTAGGGCACAGCTATTTTGAACACTCCTAAGATAAAACAGTGTTAGTCAAGGGGTTAAACAACAATCACACTGTTAGCAAGTATGGTTATTTTCTATAATTTCAACCTTTTTCTTATTTGAATTAATGAACACAGCTCTTCTGCTCACCTTACCCTGTCTACACTGTGCCTGTTTAAGTGCTTGATGGCTGCTTAAATTAATAACTAAATGTTTAAAAGATCCAAACCGAAGTGTTTGCACAAATACTTACAATAAAAAAACCCAAATTCTCATTAAAAATATTTAGAACATGATACATAGAAGCAGAAGACTTATACAGTGAACTAAACATTTGTGGAGCCTTTCATTAAAAGGCTTCAGTCAGCAGTGGTATTAGATGTGTTCATTGTGGAGTCACCTAAATTCTCCTGAGATTCTCTGCAGTCTAAATATGATTTTGATCCATGATCAGACCTAGGCCATATTCTGATTGTCCTTCAGAAGTAAATGCTGTAAGCTGAATTCCTTTCAAAGGCAAAAAAAAGATTCCTTGTATTCTCAAACAATTTCTTCTTTCAGATGAATGGCACACTTGAGATACCTTTAAAACTTAATTAAATAAAGCAAATAATTAAAATGAGGCGTATTTTGCATCTTACCTAGTGATACTTATTCCAAGTAATTTTGAGTATTGTCACCTTCATTGCTTAAAATATAGAATCCTTGTGCATAAATATATTAACATCTCTCAAGTATCAACATTTCAGACAGGCAAAGAAATGTATACAAAATATTTACTGAAAATACACATTTTAAAATTGTTGCATGAATAAAATGAGAGTGTATGAACTCCCTACAGTGACTAAAATGCATGGGAGGCTTGATTCTGAACCTTTCTTGTTTCAACAGGCCATCTTTCCAGTGAGAAGAATGGTGTTTGTTTCAGTGTACAGAATGGTGATGTGTGTCTCCATGACTTTTCAGGCAAACAACTTGTATTCCAAGACAAGGATGATACTGGCAGCCAAGAAAGTCAAATCTCACACAGAAGGACTTCAAAGAGAGGAAGCCTCAGTTCTATGGAGAAAATGTGATTTCCTTTTAAATAGCACATTGTTTTACAGTGTGAAGTAGAGTTTTTACTTTAGCAGTTTTACATAATGTGAGCAGACCAAGAACTGGTTTTATTTAATATATGGTACTGGAACTTCAAGGCAGCCATGCAATGGATTGACAAGGACAATTATTTAAAAAAAAAAAAAAAGGAACCTACTATTTTGACAAGGTCTTGGATGTCAGATTACAGCTGGCACACTTCCATTTTATTTCTTCAACAGAGTGGAGTTTTTTGAGGGTTTTTTATTTACATTTAAACAAAAGTTTTATTTAGACTTTTTTCAATATAATTAAGTTCATCTCGATGTAATGCTTAGTAGTATTGTATAAATGTAGAAAGTTACAATTTGTGCATACAAACGATGTTAACTTTAAAAATGTTAGCTACACTGTCTTCAACTTTTTGTACGTTTTAGTATCAAACTCTGCAGAGATGTACATAAGCAGAAAATATCAACCTTTAAGCATTTCAACACTTTTATATTTATTTCTTGTAATATAAATTTAAATATACCATGTATAGAAAAATAACTGGTATTTTGTTTGTAACTTTTATTGTAACTTTACATTTTTCCTTAGTTAATTAACATAGAATAATACAAAAGTTAATTTGTCCAGTAAGTGGGTCACGTAGTGGTTTGAATATATTCACTAGATGCAGAACTGTAAATAACTGTAAAGCACAATTGGTGTTGAACCTTTAGCTACCTTTTAGTACACCATAGAGAGATAGAAATTTGGTATAATTCAAATAGAGTGCCATGAATGGAGTACTAAATAAAGTAGTCAGTAGGTTACTAAGTACAGCTAAGTTGTGTTGGTGGCTTGAGTGAACTCATCAGTTTTTGCCATTGATTTCACCAGGGTCAGTATTTATTTTGAGTGGTGAGACACTGCCATTTCTCATTTGCAATGACAAAAAGTAGAGAAGTTTTGGGGGTGGGGGTAGACAAGTTGAAGAAAAAATAGAAATAATAAATGACAGGTGCTATATTTAGTAGCTGAGAAATGGTTTGTTTCATTGCATGGCAACTTTTTAAGGGGCAGCTCTTGAAGTATTCTAATGAGAATTTCTGCTTGTGCTTTGGCTCTTGGTTGACAAACCAAATACTGAGGCACTAGCTCAGTAATTGCTGAAGCAAAATTTCATTCCTCTTGTGATATTAACCTGAACAAAATTGATTTTGGCTCTTCACGTAAAACAGCTGAAAGTCCATACAACATTGTGACGATTTCTCCTGAACAGAAATTGGCCTAAGCACTGGTTTTACCTCCTCTTCCTCACACACATGTGCAGCTGTGGCCACTGCTTTTTCAATTTGCATTCTTGGGCAAAAGTTGGATGCTACCAAAGCAAACTAGGACAAACTGGTGCCAGACTGCAGAGTACCAGGCCCTGTAAAGAGAGGCTGCATGAAGCAGGTGCATGCTGAAGGGGAGCAAGGACTTTGCTTTCCCAGCGGGGAGGGCTCAGTGGGGCGCCCTGAAAACATTCTCCTGAACAAAACGCATGTTACATACCTCTTATCTGGGGCTCTCTTGGAGTTAGCAATTGAACCTCTTCAGTACTCAAACCCCAGTGTGGGTTCTGTGGGCAACACATGGGTTCTTTCAGTCACTTACATTCAAGATTACTCTGACTATGCTTTTAAGGTGAGAATTTAAAGTATATGTTGTGTTTATCCATAGGGTTTTAGCTGCCTGTTGGTAAAAGCCCATCTTGGAATGCTAGTAGCTGGAATACATTTCTGTGAATGCTTTGACTGTTTGGCTAATTGCCTTTGCAGTGTTTCTTGTAAATTTATTTAATGTTCTTATATTTATAATTTCAACTGTAAAAAAAAGTAATAAATTTGTAGCAAGAACAACACAAAATATATAAACTTTGTCTTTTAGATAAATGTGTCATTAATACTGGGCTGCGTTACAATTCTTCAGATTACAGGGTCAACAGTATGAAACCTCTTGGAGAAAAAGTTGACCCAGCTTTTGCATTTATTGTCTGCTACGTATTTTACCTTGCATGGTTCTAACAGATCTGGATTTTAGCAGAGAAAACCCTGACATAAGTCCAGTCAATGCCTGCCCTCAAATCTGCTGAAGCTCTCCCACAGCAATGCTGAAAGAAAAAGCACATAGCTGAGTTTGGCTTCAGTAATTAAATTCCCTATGAATACAAGTGTTCCACTGACCTGCTCGGAGTCTTCTTTTTGTTTTTATATTTGCACACTAAAATATGTTAGGATTCTTGAAATAATTTTTATTTTATATGTTCCTAGGGGAGAGGAGTCCTTTCTGACTTTGCCACTTAATAGCATGCACATACTGTAGTAAAAGTTTGCACTTAGACCAGCATAATACTTTAGCATAATGTTGAGCTCATCCTCAAACTAGCTGAAAACGTGTTTTTACATTGAGTGTTACAGTATCCTTTTGGTACTTGGTCTCTCGGTCTTTGTTTAGCCAGGACATCCAGAACTCAGGGAAAGCTGCAACACCTGCCCAGAGCACAAAGTAAAATTCTGTGCAGTAGTTTATGGCTGCAAAGATATCTAGGAGATCTGTAAGGAGATTTTAAGCTTAGTCAAAGATAAGCAGCAACCTACCGTGTACAGCTGGCACCACCCTGCTCAGCAAACTTGGTCCCTAAGTGGAGCCTCTCTAAAAAGCAGTGCCCCGAAGGGGGAGGCTGCTGCGGAGTTCAGGGGAAGAGTGAGCGGGTCCGTGTTTCGGCACGGCGCAGATTTCACCGCACGGCTCTGGCAGAGGGAGATGATGGAACCTCAGAGCTCTGGCAGAGGGAGATGATGGAACCTCAGAGCTCTGGCAGAGGGAGATGATGGAACCTCCGAGCTCTGGCAGAGGGAGATGAGGGAACCTCCGAGCTCTGCCCTCTTTACTGCTGTGCAGAGCCCACAGAGGTGCTGTGCGGCCGCCACCGAGGGAACGAACGCGTCTGTGAACGCTGCGTTCTCAACCACGACAGTCAATGAAGGAAGAACATCAAGGAAAAGTTACAATAGTAATTTTGTTAGTGCTACAATTTCACTTAAAAAAAAAAAAAAAGGACAACGGGCAAAAAGTTCTTTCTGAATTTTGAGTGAATACCACACGCTCGGCTACTCTGCAACATCTGCTCCGTGCTCTCATTCGATCACATCTCAGAACCGTCGGGTTTTTTGGGGCTGGGGGAAAGAAAAGCTTCCAACAAGTATTCTAGCATTCTCAGCTTTATCTTACGAACTTACGAAGAGGTTGTATAAAATCGACGCTGTTTTTTACAAATGCAGCCGGGCTTTTGTCACGCCAGGCGGCCCCTCCTCCTCTCGGTCCCTGTGCAGCGGTGTTCCCGTGTCCCCGCGGTGCCTGAGGGCGGAGGCCGCTCCCGCCCCGCCCCGCTCCGCCGTGAGGGCGGGGAGAGGCCGCCGCCATCTCCGGGTACCGCCACCCCGAGCGCGGCCGGGCCGGGCAGCTGCGCCGGCCTTGGGGCCATGAGGAGCCGCAGCAATTCGGGGGTGCGCCTGGACGGCTACGCCCGCCTGGTCCAGCGGACCATCCTCTGCCACCAGGTGAGGAGCGGCCGCCGCCCCGGGATGCCTGCTCGGGGCTAGTGTTGCCGGGCGCGGTGGGGCCGTGCCCGGGGCGTGGGGCGGCTGCCGGGGCGGGGGCTGCAGGAGGGACACGAACATCCGTCCCTGCTCCGGCCGGAGCACCGTCTCCTGTCCGCATGTGCCACCCCCGCCTGCGGAGCAGCGCGGGGAATGCTAAGGCGGGCCGGATCCTGGGGGTGCTTGTGTAAGTGCACCTTGGAAATCTTTGTGTGGAAAACAGCGAGTCTGAGCTTGTAAATAATAATAATAGTGTTGTGTATACAGTGTCTTCATGGCCATATGATATACATCCACCCTTTGTGCACTCTGTACATATATATAGGCAAACACAGAGTAACAGGAGAATTAGCCCGTGTGAGATAAGAGTCCCGAGCGGGACTTTGTGCCGTGCCTGTCAGCACAGCGCGGTGCGGATCCCTGCGTGTTCCCCGCAGCACGTGTGGCCGCGGGGCACGTCCAGAGCTTCCAGTCTGTTCTCCCGCTGTCCGCACTGCTGAGGCTCGGGAGCGTCAGGCGGGGCTGCCTGCGGAACAACGAAATACCGGGGATGGTTGGGGGCGGTGCTTCTCCACCCTGTGTTCCGTGTGTTTTCTGGTCAGCACAGTGCTCTCTGCTTCGTGTGCTTGCTTCACCCAGGTGTACGCTGAGGACTTAAAGGTGTTCAGCAGTGTCATGCTTTGGTTAAAACAATCCAGTATAGAAAGATGAGCAGCAGGGTTTTTTTGCACAGATCCGTTACCAAATATGGTTTGTTGATGAGAGTTGCAGGAAGTGAAAGAAGAGACTGGGACCCAAATGCACTTTGGTCAGTAAGAATTTTGTCAGTGGCTGTTTCGAACACAGGGTCCAAACACCTGTGAATTGGTGTTTGCGTACTAATTATTGTAGGCTTAGTAGAAACAAATGCAAGAACTAGTATATATGATGTGAGAAGATAATTTTTGGCTCTTGTTATGCTGGAGTGCAGAAGAAGCTTTTAGTTGTGTTCCCATCTCTGCCTTTTGTCAGCAAGATGACCTTGGGCAAGTAGTTTTGGCTTCCAACGTCTGCCTTGATTTCCTTGTTTATAAGATGAAGATGCTGATAACAGCTTCCATTAAGGGATACCTGGAGCCTCTGAGATTCGGAGCACAAACATGCCCCGTGAAAGGCTTGATGATATTAATATTTAACAATAGTAAAAACAGTAAGTAAATGATAATACAGGGCTTCATACTGGTGACCCAGAATTTTGTAATTGCTATTTAAAGCAAGAGGATGAGTGTTCATGACTGTATATTGCCTTTTCCACTAAGGGCTCAATGTCTGGGAGAATTCAGAGGTGGGGAAAGGAGGTAAGTTTTCTTCTTTGTGTGGAAAGCAAGTCACAGGCTAGCATCAAGGCAGAGGAAAAGTGGTATCTCAAGAAGACCCAGAGAGATGCTCAAGGTATGTTTCTAGAATATTTTTTCCCTATAATTATAGTCTTTCTGTTTTTTTCACTGCAATAGATTGAAAATGTTGTGTTTAGCTGGATGAAGAGATGCAGTGCTTACTTGGGCAAGTTAGGAAGGTTGTCTTTGGGCCATATGCAACTGTGTCTTTCTTGGGAGCAGAAAGTCTGTGGCTGGATGGGCTTGGATGCTGCTGCTTCACTGCTGCTGTTGCCTTCTTAGTACTTCTCAGGAAGGAGCCAGGGAGGTGAGTTTTAGCTATGGGTTTGCCCAGGAACAGCCTGTCAGAAGAACCAGAAGGTGTTTAAAATGCTCAGCTGGGGAGTGATGTATGACTGTGACCCTGCACCTCACATCCCTGGCTGCAGGAATGCAGCCTTGGCACATCAGCTGCTGTGCTCTGACAGAGGGCCAGGACACACTGTGAGGTGCAGCAAGGGCAACATGGAATGTATGCAGAACACTGGGCTTTGATCAGGTGTTTAAACACCAGGAGCCAGGTTTCTCAGTAGCAGCAATTGATCTTGTGCTCGTTCCAATCCCTCTAAATCAACGCGATTTTAGAGGCAATATTTAGTGCAGGATATTGTGCTACTAGGCAGATATGTTCAAAGGACAGGTTCAACTGTAGCAGGGCTGACAGTTTTCTCTGTGTGGCACTTTGCAGGATCAGGTCAGTAGCAAACCTTTTCCTGTTTTGCAGATGTTGCATTGTCCTTGTCAGTCCCTGTAGCATGCACAGTGATAGTTACCATCCTGTTCAAGGTTGTAAAAGGAGGATAAGATCAGACTACTGGCTCCTGTCTGTGAGGGGCCTGCCATCTGTTGCATGTACCCCCAGGAACAGGGGTCAGAGGGATGCTTTGGTGCTGAAGCAGAGCAGACATTGAAAAGCACCATCAGAAGGATGTTCTCAGCTGCTTATTACACCTGTTAAATTGAATGACATAAGGAAAAAATGTGAATCTTAAGATTAGGAAATAGTAAAACTTAGCATCTCTGTACATTTTAAGTATTGCTATGGTACTATAAGTGAAAAGCATATGGACCTGATAAGGAAAGCTCATACCTTTGTGGATAACCCCAGGTGTGTTATGGAATCACATTGGAAGAGACTCACAAGAATCATCAAGTCCAGCTCCTGGCCCTGCATGGGACAATCCCCAAGACTCTCTTGCATTGTGTTACATCTGATTTTACAAGCAAATCTACGAGCTTTGGTAGAGCTGACCTCAGTTTTCACCTGACAGATCAATGAGATAATCTGCTTAATTTGCACCTTTCAGCAAGATGCTAAATTACTTGCTTTGCTGCTCTTGTTAGAGCTCCACTGGTTTTGTGCCTGTCCTGCTGAAGTTCTTATTGACACCTGCTGCCCTGTAGGAACTGATGTGTTTTGTGATTTGGGTGTTGGGGGTCCTTTTTGTCTCCAGATTGACAGATAGGTTTAAAAATAGGTTTGGGCACGATACAACAGTTTAAAGTCTTAGTCCACCAATCAGCTTTCTGTTGCAGTGCTCTCAGCTGGCAGCTCATGGTGCTGATAAAATTCTTTGCTCTGTGGATCTTATGTGTGGTGTGATTTGCAGGATGAGACCTGCTGGTCTAATTAGCCATCTCTGCATAAATGGAATGCTTGAAGTACTAGCTAAGCTAAAATCCCTTTGACATCAGTGGGATTAAGTGCACTCAGTGTTTCTGTGTGTTCCTTAGCACCTTGTAAGCATTGTAGTTTTCATATGGCGTCAGCAGGTAATAGAAGAAAATAATTGTTTTTAAGAGAAGACACTATAAAAAAAGCCAAAACAAAACCACTTAAAATATTAATCAGTATATTACATTGTTCTGCTAACATTCTGAATGTGCATGAGGAAAGACATTAATGTGTAGTCAATCCATGAGAACCAGCCCCAGTGCACCCCAAAATCTGAGACCAACTTGTAGAGGGATCAAAGGTGATGAAATGGTGACAGCTGCCTGTGGATGTGTTTAATACAACCTCTTGAGGTAGGCAAATCCCTCCCTAGCAGCTGAATAAGCTTTTAAAGTCTTGGATGGGCCATTTCTCTGGGATTTCCATTTTGGTACACAGAGACATTTTAATTTCTCAGCTGGCAGCTAGCCCAGCATGGGGAGTAGGGAAAAATAAAAATGCTCATTTCTCAGACAGCTGGGTGATCTCTATCAAGCTAGGGCTGTGGGTGATCAGACATTTGTTGTCCTGCATAGGAGGGAGGGAAACAAAGTGTCCTCCACAAATGTTGGGAGTATGCGGTCTGCCTTTTGAGATCCTGAGTTTTGTCATGAGGGCACAGTGCTGAACTGGGACTTCTGTTACTCGTTGTTGGACTTTTCAAGAGCAAAAAGAAGTTTTTTAAGCTGTTTGCATTCAGATGTGCTAGTTTCCCAGTCAGACAGGTGAGATGGGGTCCTTCAGCTGTTACTTGATTTGCAAGACCTTGCTGAGGTAGGGCTGTTGCAGCAGAACTTCATTTCTACTCTGAGTGAGCCACTAAGCATTGCTGTATTAAACCATAACAATAGGGCTGACTGTGCTGGGTCATGCTGTCAGGCTGTCTCCCCTGTGCTGCTCAGTGGTCACTTGCAGAGACCAGGAAATTGTAACTAAAGCCCCTCCCCCTCAAACCAACTTTTTAAAAAATAATGAGTTGAGTTTCTCCCCACATTGTGTGAGAGAAATGAAAAGTTGGTGGATGTATCCTTTTAAATTTTACTTTTGTAAAACTGGTCTTTACTACTGTAATCTTTGCCCCTTGTCACACCAGCCCCACCAACCGGTCTTCATTCACTGAAATTTTCTGTAAAGGCTTGATTTGATTGAAAGTTCTATTGAACTTTTGCCTCTTTGTCTCATTTTTTTTGTTTGTCAAGAGTGTACAGCCAAGAAAGACGGTCTAAAAAGAATTGAGGATAGTGACGTGGTGAGAATTAATCATGCAATGAAAAATGTAATGGAGTATTTGGGTTGCAGGAGACTACTCAGTGCTCTGCTTTTCAGACCGTGCTGCTTTTCAACACCTTCAGAAATTTTTTCCTGTACGTTTTCCAAAGGAGGATATAAAAAAGGTTTTGCTTTCATTTAGCTATTATAAACCCAGTGGGCAGGTATATAGAAATACTTCTTTAATCTCCTAGAAGATCCCTAATGGTTTTTTACTTTCTCAAGATTGTGCCACAGACCAGTTACATAGAGGAGCATATATCCCACACTCAATTTCTAGCGATAACTCAATACCTTATTTTCCTCATAAATATGTAAAATTTAAATTTCCATTTCCTTGATGTATTCTGAATTTCACTCAGTGACATAGCTGCTGATGAAGATGTCCAGCTGGATGCTGTAAACTTTACAACCTGAAATGTTCAAAAAAGTTCTGCATTTCACTTGTGTGAGTTTGGGAAAGAAGGATGGGATCTCACTTCTGTTGTGAAATCATGAGCAGCCACAGTGTGCACTTAGCATGAGATCATCTTTAGTTTGTGACCCTTAAATACACACAGAAGTGATGCTTCTTAGCAGATGGGACTTGAGATGGTAATGTTTGTTCTTTACTCCTTCTGCCGTGGACAGAACCCAGTGACGGGGCTGCTTTCGGCCGGGGCGGACCATAAGGATGCCTGGGTCCGGGACAACATCTACAGCATCCTGGCCGTGTGGGGGCTGGGAATGGCGTATCGGAAGAACGCGGACCGGGATGAGGATAAAGCCAAAGCCTACGAGCTCGAGCAGGTGCGACAAGGCTCGGCATAAACCAGCTCCAGTGTCTGGGTTTTCTTACTCCAGTGGTTTTGGAGAGTGCATTTGCACTGCTGCTGTGTCTGGGATCTGACAGGGCTTTCCCGGCTTAGAGTATGTGTCTTGTTGCAAAGACAGCAGCATCCATGCGGTGTGTGGTGTGCAGTATCCCTGGCAACCTTCTGGCAAGGAGGATTTGAAGAGCTGGATGGCAGAGAGGCTAACATCTGAATTTAACTGCAAACAAAACAAAAATATGTAGAAGTCAAACTCCCATCGGTTGGCTGATTGTTGAAAATTAGGCTTCTGAGAGATTTTGTGCTCCAATTTACAAGCCTCCCTCTGATTAAACCTTGAGGCCCCTCGTGAGGTGTGTTATGGAGCAGAAACTCAGGCCTAGGCTGCTTGGATCTGGCAGCAATTTATCTGCTAGACCATTATTCTCTGTAAAGAGAAGCATGCCATTTAAAGTACAAGTCTTTGGAATGTGCACAGGGGTTGTACACAGTTGTAGGTGTGTTTGATCATAGCAGAGAGGGTACCAGTCTCCAGACTGATAAGATCTGTGTTGGAGAATTGGAAGGGGACTCACACAGTCAAATACTAAAATCTGCACCTGGGAATGTGACTATCAGAAATGAGAGTGTAGACAGAGGTGAGTTAAATGGGAAGTGAGGGACTGTTGGTGTCCTGATGTTGTTTAGGAGTCACTGGGTATATTTTTTCTGGTATGTCCTGCTCAAAACAGGGAGGTCCATGGTGGCAGAATAACCTTGACTCAGTTTGCATGACCATATTTTGAGGCTGTATTTTTGGGGTGAAAAGGTAGGGTTGATTATTTAATGCCCAGTCTTGCACTTCTCTGCATTCACACTTATGGCCCTTTCTCTACCAGTCACTTGATTTTTGTTGTACTGTATAAAGAGTGGAAGAAGCTCTACAGATTTTGCAGTCATGTCAATGTCTTGAAGTCATCTCCCAATGTTCCCTAGATCTGTCACTCAAAAAATTATTAGTATTAATAGTCTTACAAGACATAGCATTCTTCTTACTTCCTTTAGCTGGATAGAAGGACCACGGAGAGTTGTTCCACTGTTTAGAGAGGACCTTTGGGAAGAGACTTCTCCTAGATAGGGATGAAGGAATAAAATCTGATCAGCATATTAAAAAAAAAAAAGCATACGAAACATTTTGGGCAAATACACATTCTTTTTTATCTTTAGCAAGGCATTAGTAGAGGGTGTGAACTTGGCCACTTTTGAATGTTGTTTGTGAGAGCTGATGAGGCTGAAAGTGTCACTGGTCTGTTTTGTTCCTGCAGAATGTTGTGAAGCTGATGCGGGGACTCTTGCAGTGCATGATGAGACAGGTAATGCTATAAGATTGAGTTGAATTGGTAGATGTTGTATGTTCAAAGCATTTCATTGAAGTGTGTAGTTCCTGTGTTTGTGCAGATGATGGTGTGGGGAGTCTTCTTAAAACTCTTGAGCAAAACACTGACCTTGCTTCCACTTCTTGTCCCAGTAATGTTTTGAGATTAATTTAGAGTTTTACCTTTGCAAACTGATTTTCACTAAGATGTATGCTTGTAGTTTAGATCTGAACTCAGCAAGGTAATTTAATCGTATTCTTTCCTGTAGAGATGTGGATTTAACTGGAGTCTAAAGTCAGAGTTGTGTTTAAGCCCTCTGATCAATCAAAACTGAGTGAGGTAACCGGATTAAGACCTCAAGATTCTCCTCACCTAAGAATGTTAATTTTGACATAATTTGGAAAATTTCTTCCAAAATGTTTCAGATTTGAGATTTGTGATGTTTTCTAGGTAGATAAAGTAGAGAAGTTCAAACGCACTCAGAGTACCAAAGACTGCCTCCATGCCAAATATAACTCTGCAACTTGTGCCACGGTGGTTGGAGATGACCAGTGGGGGCATCTACAAGTGGATGCAACTTCCCTCTACCTGCTCTTCTTGGCACAGATGACTGCATCAGGTAAGCAGAAGACATTTTTGCCTTTTACTGCAGCCTCTCCTATTCCAGCTTTTATTTTAAAAGGACAAAAAATAGTAACCAGCTTCAAAGATCTTCATATAATTATTACTCAGAAGCAAGTAATGTTTCTCTGGAAAAGAGATATACCTTTCTTGGAATTTCATGCTTATAGTAATTGGCAGTGTCTATGCCCTTAATCAAGGCATCGAATACATGAGATATTTAGAGTCATGTTAGAGAAATCTTGTGTTTAAAGATTTCATCGGATGCAACCACATTTCTTCAGAGAGTGGCAACATCAAGTGAGGTGCACTTGTGCCATCAGAGTTTTTTCTTTTACTGGTGCTGTTTTATCTTGTGTTCTTCTTCTTTGTACTCCTCCTGTGAGGATAAGGATTAGTTTCCTTATATTTTTTTCTGCCCTTGAAACCCTTTGCAATTGATCCTTGCAGACCAGGCACCTGGTCATCTTGAAAATTCTTAGGCACTAAGCAGGCAGAGGGCTGGGGAGCTGCAGGAATTGGTGTGCACTGCTCTGGGGATCCAGAGCTGGCTCAGGTGCCTCTGCTTTATACCCATGGTCTTAGTGTCACCCTCACAGAGGTGGTTTTTGGTTGGTCTTTGAAACAGTCTGTATTGGTGGGGTTTGAAGTATTTGTCAGTAGCAAAATATTGGTCAGTAGCAAGTATTGAGGCTTGCTGCCTCACCTTTGGAAATCAGGACGAGTTTTTCCTTCGATTTCAGTGAGCAGGGATTGGTAGCAAGTAAACAAAAGCATGAAACTCACTGAAGAGTAACTATTGCAGTTCTGATACAATATAATTATTCTCTTTCCTTCTTTTGATCAGGGCTACGTATTATCTTCACCCTTGATGAAGTTACCTTTATCCAGAATCTTGTTTTTTACATAGAAGCTGCCTACAAAGTTGCTGTACGTAGTAATTTATATGTAAATCATCTGAACACTGCTCCAGCGTGGGTGGAAAATTATTTATTGCTGGAGAAGTATAATAGGAGCTTGTTTCTTCCACGAGAAGATATCAGAACCTGTCAGTACTTTGCATTGTGAGCAGGATCTTTGGAGATGTTGGGAGGGCTGTGGAGGATTTACTGCTGCATGGATGACTTGTTCTATCATAATAATAGGGGGTTTTATTGATAATTAATATTTTTTCCTGATGTCTAACTATAAGTCTTGTGGGCCTGTCTAGAAAGGGCAGGTTGTTAACAAACCAAGTTGAAGGGACATGGTGAGAAACATGCACAGGAAGAGGGATAAAAGGCTTTGTGTGTTCTATGAAGGCAGTGATTCATGACTGTGATCCTGCTGGGGTTTATTTTTATATGCTACTTTTCAAACATGAGAAGGATCTCTTTTGAGACTTGGAGCCCCTTTTCTTCTTCTTTTTTTTTTTTTATTGAAGGCAAATAATAAACTAATTTCATGTAGGGGTGGGGATTTGTTGTGGGACAGGGGGCAGAACATTGCTTTTGTATATAACCATGCCATTTTGTTCTTGATGATGTTGTTACAGGATTATGGAATTTGGGAACGTGGTGATAAGACAAACCAAGGAATCCCTGAACTGAATGCAAGCTCCGTAGGGATGGCCAAAGTGAGAATGTCTTCCTGACACCTCCTTCATGGCTGCTCTATTGTGCTTAAGGGCTCTGACAAGCCTGATGGCTTTCTTTGTATGGTCTTCTTGGCCACTGGAGTAGTTAACTGATTGTATAAGAATTTTTGTTTAGGTATGAGTATTTTTTAGTGTAAAATCTTTGGGATAATGGCTCTCATTGAAAGACCTCAGCACAGTTGTTCCAGGAATTACAAGAAGTGTCCCAGATTAATTGAACCATAAATCTGACAGGGTCGGTGAGGTGCAGTCTTATAAAGTTGCCTCTGGTTTTCTTCCCTCCTTAATTCTTCAGCCTCAGTATCATATGTGATGTTGTCATGGTAAGATTAAGTCAGATGTAAATTATAAAAAACAACAGAATATCAGTTAAATAAATTTTCTACAAGTAGTTTAGAGAGAAAAATAAATGAAGATATACTTAAAAGAAAGTGGATATTTCTGATTCCCTCATAGCACAGGGTCACAGAGATACTAAATGAAGCTCAGAAGCCATAAATGTAAACGTGCAATTAACAACTACCTCATTACATGGTGTCTGAGGGACAGACAGAAGACAAATATTGTTAAGGTCAAAGGTGTATTTGCCTTTCAGCAGGATTTGTTAGGTCTTGTGTGCACTGCAAGAGGGAGAGACTGCTGGTCTTGGCCCCACACTGATAAAGGAGGCTATTTTTGAATATAGGACAGGACAAGCATTTTTTTACTAAGTATGTCAATATTTAGATGATGTCTCAGTGGAAACCCAGCTCCCAGTTTTTTTTGCTTTGCCTTTAAATTGTAGGAAGACTCACCGGTACATCAATCCTCTATCCTACTAGTTGAAAACCAGAAATAGTTACTTTTTTTTTTAAATATTACCAAGCTTCCCTTTAAAGATAAAAAGAATGTCAGTGGGGCAAATTGCTGTCTTATGTAATTTCTTTCAGAGATTAAGCACAAGTGCTAGGGCGTATACTTGGTTTAAAAGGTATTTATTGATTTTGGGTTGTTGTTTGGTTTTTTGAAGGCTGCTTTGGAAGCAATTGATGAACTAGATCTTTTTGGAGCTCATGGAGGACACAAATCAGTGATTCATGTTCTTCCTGATGAAGTGGAACACTGTCAGGTAAAAATTAGTCTGCTCTTTGCTTTACTAGGGGAAAACCTAACACCCTTTGTTTTTAAATGAAATGTTGATTAACTAAGCCAAGAATGTAACATAATGACATCTTCAGGCTATGCTGCTTACCCTGTTCCTAGTAGATCATGTGAAACTGAAGCATTCTCAGTCTAACTCAGTTAAAAATAACTGTACAGACTTCTCTGTCAGTTTGCAAATAGTGTAGTCTCATTTCCACTTGTCATAGTTTCTTTGAAGTAGGTAAATTGTTTTACACCCCTCTCTTCTGTTCTTGTTTTGCTCAGTCTATTCTGTACTCCATGTTGCCAAGGGCATCCACGTCAAAGGAGATAGATGCTGGCCTTCTGTCTATTATTTCTTACCCAGCTTTTGCAGTGGAGGATGTAAACCTTGTTAATGTAACCAAGAGTGAAATCATATCCAAATTGCAGGTAAGGATTGACTTTATTTTTGTTTTCCAAAGAGAGAAGTAGAACCTCTTTCTAAGCCAAAAATCCTAATTAACCAAGGGTTGCCTGACTTGGGTCATCTGTGCATGAAGAGAGGGAGGAAGATCCCTAAGTGACCAGTAAAACTCAGCACATACCTTTGTGCTGACATTAGTCTGTGAGGAAGAAGTGTATGGGAAATTTTCTACGATGATATCTGTTTTTACAGGGCCGTTATGGCTGCTGTCGCTTTCTCCGAGATGGTTACAAGACACCCAGAGAGGTAATTCTGATGTATATTTATGATGTATATTTTCAGTAAGAACATGGGAAGAATTTTATCTCTAATTCTTTATAGACATATTTTATTTACATGAAGGGGTGAAGTTCTCCACCACTGCTAAGACATCTTAGTGGATTTGGGGGTAATCCAGATATCCACCCTGGAAAGACACATATTTGAGAGAGGCTAAGGGTTTATAAAACAGTTATTGAGGACAGAACTTAATTCATAATTCTGTCAGAAATTAACCCTTAGATATGCTTATGATTTCTAAGATAAAGTAGTATCTCTGAAACATCCCAAAATATCTTTGAACTGAGGCAGAGCCAAATCGTTTGGGAGACACTTAGATCCTGAGACTGGGAAGGATCAATTTGTCTAGAGTACCATTAAATGAGTTTGAGAGTGGCAGAGTCAAGAGACTGCATGGAAGCTATTTCTGGTGGATTCATTTGTTTCTATGCTTTTATTTGTGTAAAATAGACTACCATTGTGATTGGAATATAAGTGACTTATTTACTGTGACTAAATGTGCGTGGTTGAATTTTTTAGGATCCAAGCAGGCTGCACTATGATCCTGCTGAGCTCAAGCTCTTTGAGAATATTGAATGTGAGTGGCCAGTATTCTGGACATACTTCCTAATTGATGGAATATTTAATGAGGACAAAATTCAGGTGAGGAAAGAAGAAATTGCTTTCAAATTGCATAACCATTTACCCACAGTATTTTGTAACTTTGTTCCGTGTTTGTTTGGGGTATTATTTGGATATTCCACCCTATTAGCAGGGTGAAATAGTCTTCAGCCAATCTCACCTTCCTGGGGAGTTCATGATGTGGTAGAGAAGCAGCAGGGCTGTGCACACTGGGGCCTGGTTGCCCTCTTCCTACCAAGTTGATTTGCTCTGTTGGCTGGGGTGGTAAAACTGAGCTGAAGAGGGTTTATTTGCCTGGTTTTGTCTTATCACCAACTTTGATGCCCCATTCACAATTACTTCAGGATGAGACAAGCTTCTTTTTCCCCAACCTCTCTGGCTTGGCTGCTGAGAACAAGATTCATAGTAATTTAAGTCTTTTTGTACATTCGGAGAGATTTGGTATTGGCTTATGTGGGACAATTTCATTTTCGCTAATTCCCTAAGTCACTTCGTTCTGTTACTGTGCCAGACATCCAGTGGTCAGTGGAACTAAATTGATGTAGCCCTCCAGAGGTTATGGTGGCACCTGGGGAGTATTGGTGAGTTAAAGGGCAGCAAGTAGCCAGGACTAAATGCATTCATACCAGAACTTCTGCAGATTGGTAGCTTGAAAGAAATTAAGAATATATGTGATTTAAAATTGCCTAGTATGCAAAGGGATGGGAGATTTCTAAACTCCTTTAAAATTTGAAATGTTATTAGAAAAAATTCAGAGAGTTTCAGACCAAAGAGCCCTCTGTCTGTATCAGATGTTGCAAATCAAGTGAAATTCCTCCTAACACTAGACACATAAAATGAACACAGTAAAAGTAGTCTGGTGAAGAGAGAAATGGCATTATTTTGTGAGGGGGAAAATCAGAAAGTTTACTGAAACTTAAGTACTGCCAACAAAATACCACTTCCTGAAGTGGTCTCTAGATCTTAGTTGGATTATCTGGGACAGTATGTACCTGGTTGTTTTTTTTGGTGTGCAGATGGACTTTTCTAGGGCATGGTCAGGGCAATTGAAGTTTCCACTGTTTAAACATAGCTGAATGAGTCACTGAGACACTCAGGTGAGTGTCTAGTCCCCAATTACTGCTGCAATAAAATGGTTTCGCTAGAAAAATAAGCACCCTGAGGACTCAAAAAAAGTGGAGTGGGACAGGATACTGAAAATGTCAGTGTATGTGAACCTGGGTACTTACTTTGAGTGATCCACTGTACTCAGGAATAGCAGAAAAAGGATTTCTAAGGCAGGTGCTGGTAGTGCTTGAAAAGTTTCCCTTGAAGTAAAAACTTGGAATAGATAGTTAATAAATGGAACAAACTAAGGAATCTGGTAAAAAAAAAAATATTACATGTTCTTAACAGTCTGCTATTCCTATTCCTAATATGTCGTCTAATACCACAAGAGCAATATGATTTGCTGTTCAGTGAACTTAGATATTTTTAAACATATCTTAAGCTCTATTTTAACTTTTTCTTGTGACAAAATTTTAATCAAATCAGTTAAGAGGAACTGATTTCCCAATCCTAGAAAACAGGATTCAGTAAGCCATAGGCAGATGTTCATGGCATACAGCTAATAATTTATACACCTTACACTCTGACAGATACTGGCAGTCTGATTTCTGTGTCACTGCACTGTCATCCATTGAAAATTCCATGCAGGATCTGTTCCAGTGACTTCTCAATAGGAATGTATTGGAAGTTTTGTACTGCAGCAGTGTGTTAAGATTAAAGACAAGTGTTCCATGTTTCTCATAACGTTGAAATGCTGGAACAGTCTGATAATTTGAGCCCTGTTCTTCCAGCATCAGCAAGTTATGATTCCTCCACCCCTTTTTTTCTTTCTTAATTATATGAACTTGCAGTAAAAAAATACTGTTCAATAATACTTTATTGTTTCAGTTCTGTTGACTGTAATGTGAATTCTCACTCTCTTTTAAAAATAATTCCAGGTACAAGAGTACAGAGAGGCTCTGGAAGGAATACTTATTAGAGAGAAGAATGGATTAGTGCTAATGCCTGAGCTGTATGCAGTCCCTCCAGAAAAGGTATTGTGAAAATGCAGCATCCACTTCTGAATGCAAAGTAGAGAGAGTGAGAGGAATGTCAGTCTTATAGTTTTCTTGTGTCTGATGAATCTAAACCAACAATAAAAAGCACCATTGCACACTTTTCTAAAAAGAGACCTCTCACAGCTCCTGCTGAGAAATGATAAACTTTAGGGTTCCAAATGGTCACATTTTTCACTTGCAGATTTGAGTGTCTGTGGAAATATTACAGCAGGTCTAAAATTTTACATCCTTAGAGCAAGACATATATTTAAGAAGTGTTGATACTGACTTAGGAACTGATGCTCAAAGAAGAAATAAAGCACAGATTGTCCTGCCTGTCTAGTATTGATGGATTGTGCTGCCCTTTTCCAGAGAATGTATGGGAGACAGGTTTCAAAAGGATTAGGATTTAGTCTGGGGTTTTTGTTTGGTTTGTTTTGGGTATTTTCTTGTCCGCCACCTTTGCTGTTACTGTTTATCTCATTCTCCCATTGTGACAGAGAAATTCAGACGAGCTTATGTGCTCTTCCATGCTATTTGCCTTTGTATCCCTCCCTGCCAACTTCTTCTCCCACTCCAGACTTCTCAGCCCTCACTCACTAAGGGTGTGGAGCCTCCTGGGTTGGTCTGAGTTGCTCAGCCGACAGCTGATGCCTTGCTCGCAGATCTGAGGTGGAAACTGAATTGCCTTCCTAGTGGGAACAAGCGTGTAAGAGTCCAGAGCCTTCTTGTGAATTTTGATATGATGATAATAATCTGAAAAACATGCCACATAAACAGAGTAGATTCTGTCTGTCTGTAAAAGAAATATGAAATAGCTGCCTGAAGATGTAATCTGGGAGGGTTTTTGCCCTGTCCTCAATAGATCTGTATACTGCAAAACTAAGGCAGGTTTTCTGAATTAGTAAGTCTACCCTTAATTTTTCTATTGACTATCCTTGCTAATGCAGGAAAGGTGGAATGATGTTAATATTGGAAAGCACCTTTGCTTCAGAAAGTTGGGTAGACATCAATGAAGTAAAAGTATTATCTTGGAAGGGGTTGGAAAACAAACAGCAGCCAAGAGGGAAGGCAGCAAAGGCATGGTGAGAAGAAAGTGGAAGAGCTAATTCCAAAGTTGTAATTGCATGTGGACTCCCTATTCATCCTCCAGCTTTAAAGGGTGGGAAAAGGTTCAAAAAGGAAGTATAGTTTTTGTCTCAGAAAATGTGTAGCCTTAAAAGTGAAACCACAACATCTGCCTCAGTAGTATGAGCAAGCTTGAGAAGGTTGATGTTAGACTGTATGTCTGCAAATACTCACATGTTATTGATTGTTCTTCACAACTTTAGGGTAATTCTTTTTGCTTGTGTATTTGTCTTCAGGTGGATGAGGAGTATGAAAATCCTCACTCAGTGGATCGTGTCCCAGTGGGAAAGTTGCCACATCTTTGGGGCCAATCATTGTATGTCCTGAGCTGCCTGTTAGCAGAGGTAGTTATTTCTTGCATAGTAGATACATTTATATTTCATTTTGTTAGACATGGCTTGGCCTTTAAGTACAGTTTGGTTAACAGGTAGAGGACAGTGGATTTTCCAGTAGAAACATGTACATGAACGATGAAAGGCTGACTCTGAGATTTCAGGACATTTATTTTTGCTTTTTAATGTAGCTATGCAATTGTCTGTTTCTAATCAAGCTGAGTAAGTTGTCACTAGGTCTGGATATATGGTTAGAATAGAGGAGTATGCCCAGGCTGACTTGGCTGCTCCAGTGCCAGGATTTTGGGCCATTTCAGCTTTACTAGGCTATTCCTTGCTCTGTGGCATGATGTATCTACTAGTCAGACACAATAAAGTCAGATTAGTTATAAGAAGCACAAATATCTCTGTGGAGCTACAAGAAAAAGCACTTTTCTGGTGAAATTATGTCAGTTGCTGTAACTCTGAAGTAGGAATTCTGAATGCAGATTATGTCAGTCAGAACCATTTTCTTATTGTTCCAAAAAATATTGCAGCCATTGTTTTTATTGAATGTAGTGCTTAGTGGACAGGGTAGACAGACCAGGCTTTAAGTCCTGCTGTCCTAAAAAATGTGAAAATTGGTTAGGATTTGTTCTAGATGTCAGAAGCCTTTTGCTTAAATTCTGTTTGTTTCCTTGCATTTTTCTTTCTTTTGCATTTGTTTTAGGGATTTCTTGCTGCAGGTGAAATCGATCCCTTAAACAGGAGATTTTCCACTGGATTTAAGCCTGATGTTGTGGTACAAGGTGAGGGAATTCTGTGAACATTCTGTGTGAATTGAATCATGTGGTGGCAAAGTCCCTGTGTACAGGAGAGATGAAAGATGTGTTTAAAAATAATGTGGATTTTTTTTGCATGCGACATAGATACTTTGATGACACTGTGAGAAGGGGAAGGAGTTAGTTTGCTTAGCTGCCTTTTTCCAGGAGGGAACATCAGGTTTATGACAGATTTTTTTTTTTTTTAATTGTTAATTTGTTAAAATTTTAAGACTTGTCTGGAACTGGAGAGTGGCAAACCTAATCTTGTTGTGAAAAGGAAAATCTTCACAGCTTCTAGAAAGAAGAAGCAGGACTGAGAGGAGATGGATCAGGTTAATCAGGTTTCAAGTAGCTCCTTTTCAGAGGAACCAGAGCACACTGAGTGCTGAGGATCCCTGTACACAGAGGTGAGGCACACAGAGTTACCAGCTTTTGGCTGCTGCAGGGAGTAGCCTCTGTAGTTTGTGCAAGGACAGCCAAAACCAGAAATGAAGTAGAGAGCAAACACCAGCAGATCAGGTCTTAAAGACTTTTCCAGGGCCTGGACTGCTCTGAAAGAGCAACCAGCTCATTTATCAGGAGCAGCCTTTGTCAAGGATCCTGTGACCTGAGCTGGTGCTTGTTTACCATTGGTGCCTCATGGGAGTAGCATTTCATTATTCTGAAATGCTTCATTGCCAATAGAAATAGACATGTTTGCTTATTTTTAGCATTCTTTGGCAAGTATTCACAATACAAAGAACAATACTGCATTATTAGTCCCAAATCAATAAGCCACTTATCATGGGCAAAACCTCAAGTGGGACAAGAAATGGGTTCTGGACCTGGATTGTAAATTGCTCTCATTAGGGAATTTTTTTTTCTCCCTACCTCTGCCATTTTGTGTCCTCTGAAACATTTATTGCTATACAAGTGACAGCACCTGTTCCCCAGTGACTTGGCTGCATTATTATAATGTGCTATGTTAAAATAACAAAGATTTTCCAGTCATGTTTCCCTTTGTTCTATGGGGAGAAAGCCCTAAAAGACTCTGCTAAAAATGACTGTGTGATCCAAACTAGTGGTACTCAAAGAAATCAGAAGCGACTGGTTAAGTCCCCAAGAACCTACTTTAACCTCAGCAGCTCTGACCCTGCTTTCAGCAGGAAGTTTCAGTAGAGATCTCAGAGGACTCTTCTGACCCTTCTGATCACCACTGCTGTCCATCGTGGACAGGAATGGCAAGAAATACTGAGAAACAGAGAATTAAAATCTGTCTGTGCCCTATTGCAATCCCTTTTGATTTCATGAATCCATAAATTAGGAAAAAAGTGAGGCCTTTGTGCCTTTTTAGTTAACTAAATGCATTTGTTGAGAGGTGACAGTAGGAACAGTCAGTTAAAAAGAGAACATTGGGGTTTACTTGTGGTTTTGTTTTCTATTACACAGTAACTGTTTTGGCAGAATCTAATCAAATTAAGAATCTCTTGCAAGACCGTGGAATCAATGTTCAGAGTATTGCTGACATCCATCCACTCAGAGTGCAGCCAGCTCGCATCCTCAGCAACCTCTACACCATGCTGGGTAAGTATTTTGACATGGAAGCCTCTCTACTGCCAGGCAAGATATTTTTTTAAGAAGCTTAACCAACTTAGAACTTCTGTCTTAAATAAGGGACTCAAAATGGGGAAAAATTACCGTGTTAGAAAGGGTGGTAAGAATACAAGTTTCCCTGTGCTTTTGGAGTTAGACAAAACCTGACTCTTCTTTTGTCCTCCAGAAACTACTTCCACAGAGAAACTGTTTTTTGAAAAAATGCCTGGAAAACCACAGAACAAAAAATCAAATATTTTTCCTTTGAGAAGTCATTGGAGTCTGGAAACTGGGCACTATGATTTTTATCTTCCCAGCAGGCAGTCTGAGGAGTTTTCTGCTCCAAATCAAGGAAGCTGTGCTGCTATCAGAGCATCTCTGGGCTGTCAGGTTCTTGCTGAAGTTCCTTCCTACCCACAGCTGAGATAAGCTGCTGAAGCTCTCTGTCACTGTTGCAAACTCAGAAGCCTTTGGGGCTTTTCTAAACACAGGACTTTACATACATTCCAGTTCCTCGGCAGAGGCTCTCAAATCCTGTTTTCCTCAGAGCCTGAAGTGACTTAAATAAATGCCCCAAAGCTCTGAGTGGCTCTAGTTGTTAAGTCTTTTCATAATTGGTTCTTGATAATTCTTGCTGGAATTATTTGGGTCTTGGTGGAAAGTTTGTTACGTGTATTCCTAATTTAACTTAGTTTTACTTCTTCAGGCACGCCAGCAACTCTTGACTCAAAATTGTGGATGCTGCTATAAAGTAAAATTGAAGTGGGGTGACTCAGCACTGGTAGATTCCTTTGCTGTGTGGACAAGGGGAGCTGGATCCTGCTTCCCTTAGTCTGGAGCATGTTCCCATGGCAATTTCCTTACAGATAATGCTGAGGCTGCTCATGGGGTGAACATTTTTTGTTGTGGTAGTTTTTGTTTGTAAAGTTTTGTTTTGTTTTGTTTTGTTTTAACAGGGAGCTTTTTTTGGAATCATTCAAAGTAATGGGGCCTTCAGTTAAATTTTAGAAAGTATGCCTTTTACACGAGAAATGGTATATGTTCCTTCTGCAAAAGAATGTCGCTCTTCATCTCAAAGTTCTTTCAAAAATGAAACATTTGCAGGGCTTTGCTGAGGCTTACATTTATTTTATTATAATTCATAATAGCTTTCTTTCACTGGGCGGGGGGTGGGAGTAGGATGATTTGATACATTGCTTTTAACAGTGATTTCTTTGGGGATGTTCACAGTAGTATTTTTTCATACACATGGTTGTTTGGTTCTTATTCCTTGTGAGAAAGATTCAAGTCAGCTCCTGGCTGCTGGTGCAAAGGTTGTAGTGTGGATCATTTGCTAATAAGCTCTACTGAGAAAAATGAAGCTTACTAAAGCCTGATGAAAATCTGTTTATTGTATTTGGATGTACTTTGTGTGTTGATTTAGCCTGAAAGCATGAGTTTTTAGGGTCCTATATTTGAAAACACTGGAATTTCTGGGTTATGTTGACGGCCTTGTTTTTGTAATATCACCTCTCCTGCCCTTTGTGGTGGGGAAGCTTTGGGTGCTGAGCAATTACTGTTATTATAAAATCAAATCCATGGTCAGTCAAACCAAAATTTTAATTTTTAATTAGGCTTTGAAGGACTCTGACTGTTATATCCCTGCTTGCTACAAAACCAGTTTGTAGCCTCGCATTCTGTTACTTGTTTTCTGCCTGACTGGTATTAGTGGAGTAAATTTTCCTGTCAGAAGTGGTTATTTTGAAAATCGACACAGATGATTTTAGCTGAGATTCTTTTCTTTCTCTTTCCTTTCCAGGCCGGAACAAGAGCATGAAATTAAGTGGCCGACCACACCGACACATCGGAGTGTTGGGCACCTCCAAGCTCTACGTGATAAGAAATCAAATATTTGCTTTTACCCCTCAGGTAAGCATGTAAAGCTGTCAGGAAAATCACTCCTTTCTTAATGGTGAATCATTAGTGAAGCACTATGCTTTTCCCTGCTGTCATTGTACCTCAGGTAGAACAGGGCTGACACAGCAGATGTGCTTTACTTTGTAGGGTTTTTAAGAGCATGGGATGATCAGCATGGTAGAACTGATAAATTTCTTTTACATCATACAGACTTTGTTTTCTTTGGCTTCTGGCTTAGAACACAGCGAATCAATACAAAGTTGTTACTGATCTCTGCCTGCACCAACATTCTAATTAATTAAATAGTTTCTGCAGAAACAGATCATTTAGTATATCTTTCTACCAATTGGCTTGATGAAAAATTTAGTACCATTTAAGTGTGCCAAATACTGTAACCCCTAGGAGGTGAAGGTGTGATCTTTTTATTATATTGTTGAAAGGGTCAGTAGTGCTGAGAAATGGATATTCTGTCTTTTTTTTTTCTCTTTAGTGTGTTTTTTCAATGTTGCTGGAAGTTTGGATCCTTCTATAATCAATGGCTCCTATTTATACATTTAATGAAATGCAACACACTTATTTCAATAGAATTATTCCAACAGTTGGTACTAGATGGCCAGGGAGTCACTTACTCCAAGCATGTATAACTGATGCAGGATAAAGAATGCATCCACCCTTCTAAACAGGTGTTTGACTAATGAAGTCTTTAAACTCCAGCTGAAGGCATTCAGTGGACTCCATAGAAGGCTTCTGTACTGCTTCATAATGTCCATATAAATCAGATTTACTGCAAAAAATGTTGATCCTTTCTCATTCTTCCCCATGTCAGTTGATCACAAGCAGTTTTATAAAATGTTGGTTGTTATGATACTTCCCTGTACCAATTTTCACTTTTGCAAATAAGGGAAAAATTCCTTAGAGATGTAATTTTTTTTCAAAATACCTCTTCGTTCACATCTTACTATGTAAGTAGGACCCAATATTCCCACTAAAATCTTGTCACGTATCAAATAAGGACATACTTACTAGGACATTCCAAAATGGCATTTATCTTTATGTTAGCAACACAATGACAGTTCCTGCTTATGTTTTACTAAAACATCCATAACATTTTCCATTGTACTTTGAAGTCAGACACTTCCCCTGACTTTTTTTTTTTTAGGTAGATGGAGTTAATGTTTAATGTCACCTTCCTAAGGTTAGCAGTTAAATCATCTTGTTGATCTTGATGAGTGTCCACAAATTTTGTGATTTTGTCATTTGTATTTCATTCTCTTTTCTAGTGAAAACATTGATTAGGTGTGGGGCAAAGGCTGACTTAATTCAGATATAGTAATTCTGAATAATTTATTAATAACTACCTTTTGAGAACCATTTTTAAAGTAGTTCTGCTTCAGCTAATCTATTGAGATTGGTTTTCGACCATCTTACTTTATCATTTCGTAATTATCTTGGCTGTCTCAAATTTGCTTTGTTTTCCTTTGCTTTCACACACTGGAATTGGCCTGACTTTTTAAAATGGCTCTTCCTTTTTAAAAACAGGCAGTGTGTTTCCCTGTCTCTGGATTTCTGGGACCTGTTCTTCCTAAATTACCAAAGCTAATTGCGAGTGGCTCAAGGATTGTTTTAGCTAGTTCCTGATTCCTTCTGTGAAGAAATTTCCCTGGACTTTGGCAGCTTGAATTTCCATGTTCTTTATGCACTTACCCCTCCCCAAGGCTTATGAGCTTCCTTAACTTTGGTTATGGCTGCTTTGACACTTTACATTATTTGTCCAGCTTCTTTTGTTCCAGCTCCTTAAGTAGCCATAATGGTCTCTTACTTTGGTTTTTGGCTTCCTGCTGCAGTGGGAGCAGCACTTTGCCATTGCACATTTCATGTACCTTTTTTGCTCAGTAACTGCCAGCTTTTCTGTATTCTGATTGACTATAGGATGGTTCCCAAGAGACATACAGTTACTGGCTCCCAGTCCCAAGCGTGCACTTGAGCCTGTTTATTGCTTTTGTTACTATTGTTAGCTTTTTTTCCACATTCAGAGCACTTCCATATTCCAGATCATAGGTCAGTGTAATTGGTCATTGGGAAGATTCTGCTTCATGGCTGTGATTGCCTAGGTCTTTTTTTGTATGGCTTACTTTGATGGTCAGTCTACAGGCATAAGAAAATGGACTCTTGCACAAGCATGGATTTCTCTTTCACTGTCTGAGGCCTTTTAGGTTAATTCAGGTCATTTGTGTTGTGATCAGGAGTAGCTCATGGCTTTTGTGAATGATTTAAGGAAAGAAATAGAAAAAAATAAGGAAAGCCCTGACAACTAACCCTATGTTGTATTTTTCTCTTCTCTAGTTTACTGATCAGCACCACTTCTATCTGGCTCTAGACAATCAGATGATTGTGGAGATGCTCAAGACAGAGCTGGCTTACCTCACTTCTTGCTGGAGGATGACAGGAAGACCAACCTTGACATTTCCCATCACCCACACCATGCTTGGTAAACTTAATTTTCTCTGTTTCAAGCAGAGTAGATTACTGAAGGAGAATAGGATGGATGTTGGTTTGAGAGGAGACAGGTAGCAGGACTTCTAACATCAGAAGTATAGTTTAATTTTCTCATGTGTATGCTGAATTTGGATGACATGGTAATATTTAATTTTGGTTTTACTCCATCTTCATATGCTTCCATCACCCCATCATCTCCATGCTATTTCTGTTGAAAGTAATTTCATAGAAATCTTTTTGGGACTTGTCTTGAGCAGGTTGGTGTTTGTCTTTGGAACTTGTCTAAGGGTGGTGTTTTGTTTGCTTGTTTGTCTGGGATTCTGAATAAGCTAATATTGATAGCAGTTGTGGATTCTGCTTTAAATTTGCCTGATTTACATTGTATACAACACCCAGTAATTCACTGTATTTGGTTGTGATCATTTAAGAATGTGTGGGTCAGCTTCAGTTCTTCCATTATTCTTTTTTAGTTGATGATGGTACTGACATTCATCCAGCAGTTCTTGCCACAATAAGAAAATTAGAAGATGGTTATTTTGGAGGTGCAAGGTAATGTCAGAATCTCCAAATTATTGTCTCTATGATTTTTAAGATTTAATCCTGTAAAAGTCTCGGTTTTGAACTTGTGATAGTGCACAGAGTTTGTACTAGAATTCTGCAGAGAAGGAAGTTGCAGCTTTAATTATTAGTGGCAATCAAATGGTAGCTGGACCTCAGGTGCAATGGAAAAAATCTGTCTCCCAAAAAGTGTACCATCTCTGCCATTAATGGATAAAGAAAACAAACATAAAATCTTTGGAAATATGAAATCTTGACTCTGGCTGGGCTTCTGTTATTAAAAGGTAAATTACTTTCGCAGTTACTGGGCATGATTTAAACATTGATTGCATATAGTACTTGTAAGCTGGTGTGTTCCATTCATCCATGTGTAAAATATGATGCCACAGTACCTCCCTATTCTTTTTCTATTTGCCTTCTCAATCACTATCTTCCTTTGACAATCAGATATTGTCATGGTTTAAAACCAGTCAACAACTCAGCCCCACATGGCCACTCACCCAGCCTCCCCTTAGTGGGACTGGGGAGAGAACTGGAAGAATACAAGTGAGAAAACTCGTGGGTTGTGATAAAGAGAGTTTAATAAATAGAGCAAAAACTACACATGCAGGCAAAGCAAAATGGGAAATTCATTCACCATTTTCCATGGGCAGGCAGTTCAGCCATCTTCAGGAAAGCTGGATTCCATCAAATGTAACTGTGGCTTGGGAAGACGAACCCCTGTATCCCTGAACATCCTCCCCTTCATCCTTCTTCCTTCAGCTTTATATGCTGAGTATGACGCCCTATGGTATGGAATGTCCCTGTGGTCAGCAGGGGTCAGCTGTCTGGCTGTGTCCCCTCCCAGTTCCTTGTGCATCCCCAGTCTGTGCTGGTGGGGTGAGGTGAGAAGCAGAAAAGGCTGAAATGCTGTGTAAGCCCTGCTTGGCAATAACTAATACATTCCTGTGTTGTCAGCACTGTTTCCATCACAAATCCAAAGCATAGCCCCATCATTAACTCCTATCCCTAAAAGCAGCACAGATGGTTTAGCAGCCTCCAGTTCTTTGAAAAAACACTGCCATTCATGAGGCCTTCTCAGCCCCAGTTTCTTATGCATTATCCTTGGAGCTCAGGTCTTTGTTCGGGTTATCTCTTCATACAAACATACAACACTCTGCATAATTAGGCTTTGAGTTAGCCACTTACCATGACACGGTTAAAATCTATTAATACCTAGAGCAGTAAGTACCCAGCTGGATCTGCAAATGTTGTTTTCCTTTTTTATTTTTCCGTGTCAGTTTCTGTGGCTTTATAGTTGCCAAAGGTGGATTGAACAGTAGGTTTCATAAATTTTGGAGGAGTTGTTGAGAGCTAAGTGAGCATTAATCAGTATCAGAATGATGGATGTTAATGCTCTTTGGCACGTGTCTCCTTTTGCAGGGTGAAGATAGGCAAGCTATCAGAATTTCTTACCACCTCTTTTCACACATATCTGAGCTTCCTGGATCCAGACTGTGACCTGAAACTGTTTGATGACCGTAATGACGACTGTCATAGTCCTGACAGTGAATATGGAGACTACCCAGCAGATTTCTGTGAAAAAGGTAGTAGTGTTTTTTCACTTGGTGTTTTTTTCTTTGCCAAGCTCTATCAGCAGAGCCTGGGTTTGCCTACAGTGCAGAGTCTGTTCTGTGCACAGATGATGGTCATTTGGTTTTCTCTTGCATCCACCTGAGGACAGGATCTGCATGACTTAGTTTGGAGAATGAAGTCGTGTGTGTTCTTCCTGCATTTGTAGTATGGCATTGACTGGCAACTGCTACAGCAAAGCTGAGTCTGGAGTGAGCAGGTGGGGAGGTGTGGAAGAGGTTAGAGGGAAGTAGACTGTGAGGAATCATGGACAACAGCTTGTGTGGAAGAGATAATAGAGTCTTAGAATCATACAAGTTGGAAGAGATTTATACAATCATCAGGTCAAACTGTTTTCTGTGATGTACCAGCAAGATAAAACCCCTTTTGATTCCTTTCAAAGGCAAAGCTAGCTTCTAAATCTGTTTTCAGTGTCAAAAAAATTATTTTTTTTCTTTTGTTTCCAATTTGTTTGGCTTAAAAATCTTTTACTTACACTATTTTTGCATATTCGAGTGCCTTTATAAATAAGCAAGATTATAGTGGTGTGTTTGAATAAGAAAATGATGATGATACATCATGAATTTTACCTTTAAGAAACCTGTTTTTTTTTTTTAATGTATGTTACACTAGAGAGCCAGGATGAGCTGGATCAGTATATAAATGATGTCCTGCAGAGCACAGCACTGAAGTCATACCTGCCTCCCACTTCAAACAAAATGAGTCAGCCACCTGTGTTCAGTGCAAACCATTCCACAGAAGAGATACTGTCAATAATGGCCAAGACAAAGGGCTTAGAAGTTCCAGGTATTTCTCCCTATTGTTTATTTAGTGATAATAATTTAAAAATCTGGTTTGGCTGCTACAGCTTACGTTCAAGTATTTAAGAATTATACCTTTTGACATACTTGTGCCACTAGTTCTTTCTGTATAGAGAAGAAACAAGAAATTCCACAAGTAAGAATGACTAAAGCTGTTGCTGTCATGTTCCCACAGTATCCTGTGTCATGGTGTTTATACAGAAAGCCTGCAATGAAATGTAACATTTAATCAAAGTTAGTATTATGGAAGCTGCTACAGCTTCTTAGTTGGATAGAATTTTAGAACCCAAATCAGTTAATTAATTGTTTTGTCTTTGCTTGTATAAAGCCAGACAAAATGTAGTTTTTAATTTTAATAAAGTTGCTGTGAAATGAAATGTTTCAATGCAAGAAAAACGTAGATATTCGCATGTACTTTCTAAATTTGTAAGAACAAATGAAGTAGAGAGGGAGCACCATCTTTCTAATCATTTCTGCTAGCCTGACTGGAGGATATACACCAAAATAAGACTTTGGCTGAATTTGTAAATCGATTCCAACACATGCGGTGTTTTATATGTAGATATGTAGTATCCAATGCCCTGGTCAATGGAAGACTTCCCTTAACTTCAGTGTAAATTAATAACTTCCAAACTTTTTTGTTAGTCTTTTCTGCAATCTTTCATGTGCCATGTCATCTGATCTTCCATTGAATTCAGCATATGAAGTTAACAGAGCATTAACCTGCCTTTAGCATTATAATTTTAGTAATGAAGTCTTACCAGTTAGGCCATTTTCTCCACTCAGTTCCTGCTGAAATATTCAAAACACGTGGCAGGGTCATGTCGTTGGGCTGCAGGATTTCAGAGTCATGGGCTAAATAAGAGGGATCAGCTGAGCATGTAGCCCCTGAGCCTTTGGCATGTTGATCTCAGAAACTCCCAGAGCAAACGTGCAAGGAGATAAGGTTCAGAACATGAGCTTGTCTCAGAGTTCCATGCACAGTGTCTCAGAAACACTGTCTCTATATTTTAACTCTTGGAGATATTTTTTTTACCTAGTCAAGCTGCTTTATGTAGGTGTTTCTGATATTCATGTTACTGAAAAGACTTTTTTTTCTTTCTGTTCTGGTGGCTTTGCTTTCCAGCCGTGTCTATGTCTCTTCCCACTAAAGTTCTGAACACACACCGAAAGTCTCTGAATCTTGTTGATAATCCTCGTTTCTTTGAGACAAAGGTAAGGTGTGGGAATTTTTATGCTGTGTTTGGTTTTAGGATGCAATGCTGTAGCCTTTCCTTGTGTTTTCCTTCCAAACCCTATTCCAGGTGTCATTTTTCTTCACAGACTTCCAAGTCTCTCCCTTGTTTTCGAAATTATTTTTTTGGCTGGATGAAGGTTTTTTTAGTCAAATAGGCACTGTCAAGTGGAAAGTTTTTAATTGCATGTGTAAAACACAAAAGAACATAGTAGTTGCTTTATTTTTAAAAGCCAAAAGTTAAGTCGTCTTTAGTTCTAGCTGAACACAAGGGGAAGGACAGGATGTTCACAACCTTTAGGGATGTCTTCCAAGAAATACTGCTTATAGTAACATCTGAGCAAGAGGGAATGTGTGAATGTCCTTAAGGCACCAGCCAAATCCCACCTCAAGCCATGAAGATGGGCTTGTGCTGGACACTTGTTTTGTCTTGGTATTTGTAAACCAGCTACTGAGAATGGCTAAAAGATACTGTATCCAGCCTCCTGAAGGATTCTGCTCTGCATAAGGCTCTGTTTGTGGGAATGGTATTTTAGGATTCTATAAATTGCTGAACAGCTTGTTAAACAAAACTTCTTTTCATCCAAGAATTCAGCATAGGATTACATCATCTGATTAGTTATCATTTTACTTTCATAAGCTTGGAAAATTTATAATGTCAATACCTGCATTCATGAAGTGCCGCTTGTATCCAAGTTAGAGATGGAACTCAAAAAGCTCTAAGTTATTTCAATTAAAAAAAAGGATAGCATCTCTCTGCTTTTCTCTTTATAAGTAATGTAAGATGAGAGGAAAAGCATGCAGATGATTTCATTTATTTGTTTTGTTAAAAAAAAAAAAAAAAAAAAAATACAAGGTTCCATTCTGGGGGTTATGTTTCTTGGGATTAGTCTCCTTTCTGTGCCTGCAGTACCCTGGCAAGAACTAAGTGATATGTCTGTATTTCAAGTGCAGAGCTTCGTTGCGAGTCTATTATGTTTTTTTAATGGGAGATGGAAGTTACAGGAAGTTACAGATCTGCTACTTTTTTCAAGGTCATGTCTTTTGATTTTTTTATCCATCTTTGTTATCAGGACTGTGAAAATGTTTTGCACTTACCTAAAGATGCTCATGGTGATTTGGATTGCAGGAAGCTCGTTGATCAACTGAAGGAATGTCCAACACTCCATGATCAAGCAGATATCTTGTATATTTTGCATATACTCAAGTAAGTTGCCTGAGTATGAACTTCAGCATCTTTAAGTTTGGTCGCAGGTATCTGATTATTCTTGTGCAAAAGATTTCCACTGTTCAGGTTGTGTTTTGAGGGGACAGTGGAAATATTTTGTGCTTTAACAAGCATATTTTTGGTTAATTTGATTACATGAATTATTTGGATACAAAAGAAGACTTGTGCAAATTTTAGAGTTGATTGGCACACAGTTGCAAATACATAAAGTCTCCAGGGCTCACAAATTAGATGCACAAATCCTTTCCATGAATGAGAACACACCCTGCTGTATTTGTGATACTCCATTTAAAGTTCAGAAAGATTTGGTGTGATTTTCATACACAAGAATGAAAGTGGAGGGAAAATTCATCTTGTCATTTTCTAAGGGCAAAATGCAATTTTAATGACCGTTCACTATTTTTCCTCTAATCCCTTTGCATATTTACATATACAACTGACTAAAATTTGGTACTTTTTAAAACATTCTTCGAAGTAGTCTTAGACCCATCTGCTGAGGTTAGTAAACACCTGCTATTTAAATTGTTTTGATGGGAACAAAATGGAAATACAAACAACAGAATCATCTTCTGAAGTGTGTTTATTGAGCTTTTTTTTTCCAGTGCAGCAGAATACTGCTGGAACCTGTCAGGCAGTTAGCTTTTGTTGCAAAGACAAGTATGTGTTAATCACAGATGGTCTGGTCTTCCCTACTGCTACAAAGACTGGATTTTTGTTTATTTTAGTCTGTCTCCTGTGAGGACCTCTTCTTTGATCTTGATTTCCCAAGCAAAATGTTCAGCATCCTCTCTTAAAGAGTGAAGGAAATCCTATAAAAATTATGTTTTGTTGTTTAACTGCATCTAACACCACTAATTTCACCAAGGGAGACTGTTGGGCAGGCAGATGGATCTCTGGTGGACTCTGTCAGCAGGAGTTGAAAAGTTATTCTGTGATACTTCAAAACGTTACCAGAGAGAAGCCATAATGCAGTGAATTTCAAAACCAGGAGAGGAACAGAAATCTCCTTTGCTTTTTTCAGTAACAGCATAAGCAACACAGAAGTTTAGTTAATAGCTAAGAAAGAGGAAAGGCTAAAAAATTCCCCTGAAAAATCTGAAAAAATGGTGTAGTCTTCAGCAGTACTGAAGATATTGTTGAATTCTGGTCTGAAAAGGCACTACATGGAGTATTCCTCCAGCAAACTATCCATGTGAATGCTCAATTTAAAGTCTAGTGGGAAATCCTTCAGGTGGTTCCTTTTCAAGTCAATGGCTCCCAGCTGAGGGAGTGTTCAAATTAATGCGAAAGTTCCTGGTCTCAAGAGGATTTTGTCCACATGTAATACATGTGTGGTGAAGGCACAGATGTCCCATTTGGTATTTAATTCTGTCACCAGTGTGAGCAAGGCAGTCAAAATCCAGCTGTGTAGTAACGTTTAGCTTCTTGCCTGATGACAACTACCTCCTGTTTGTTTTGTGGCAGAGGTGCTGACTGGGACACAGAGCTGGATGGACAGTATGGTGTCACTGTTCACTGCCTCCTCAATGAGCTCTACAGAAAGGCAGGCCTCAATCAGGAATGGGGCTTAATCCGTTACATTTCTGGCATACTCAAAAAGAGAGTTGAAGTCCTGGCTGAGGTATGAAATACAGATAATCCTGGTTCAGCTTCCTGCTTGGGAACAGAGATAAAGCTACCAGTTTGTTGTTGGGGTTTGTGTTTGCCCTTCTTCTAGTTTTACTTCACAACATAAGTAGTCCAGCATATTTAATTAAATATCGGTTGTTTTCCTGATCTAGAGTCTTACTACATCTTTATCTTTCTATATCTGTCTGTACTGCAAACTGCTAATGTTGGCATAGACTGAGAATGTCACACTGTAAATAGTTCTGAAGGCTCCATTTCATCCCTGTTAATTGGAGGATCTTAATTGTGTGCTTTGAAATCTGCAGTTGTCGCTGGCAGGTGTCTGTTGTGATAGTATGAACACTTTTGGAGCGCTGCTATGTCAGGGTGCTAGTGGTGACAGGAAAGCATGTTCTGCCCATTTCCATCCCCTTGGGTGGACAGTCTGCCTTGTGAATGGATGTTTGGAACCATTTAAATATCAATGACTATTAAGTGGTAACAAGAAAAATCCACTGTTAAGAGTACAGGTATGACTTCGATCATTACACAAAGTATTCTAAAAGTATTTGTTTAATTTACTAGTAATCCTCTGCATATTTCTGAGGAGCTCTTTCTGTAATTCCTGTCCACTTCCAAGGCTCTCTGTCACATCTAGGATGCCTTATTTAGTGACAGTCTTGTCTATGGGGAGCAGTTTGTGATAATCATTGTGCATGGTGTTTCATTAAGCACAGAACTTTTTTCCCTTCTCAAAACACAATGGACGAGCAGTACAGACACGCTCACAAAAAACCATGTATGTTAACTTGAGAAGGTGTTGACAAAGAATTGAAGAGGAGGAGAATACAGATGATCTGGTTTTTTCCACATTAAGGCAGTGAAAATAGACATTTCAAAATCAGAGGAGCACTGCTCTGTGATGTTTTTGATTCAGGACACTAAAACAGGTAAACTGAACACCCACTTTTAAAGGAGGTCAACTGAGATACCTGGAAAAGTACCTATTTCAGAATCAATCAGGAATGTCATGCAGTATGCTGGGTGTTTGTTTTAGGAGATACATTAGTACACAGTGGTTTTTTGACTAATACTGCCAAACTTTTCATTGATTAAAAATATGGTTGTCTTAAATAAAGAACAGAAGTTTATCATATGATAAAGGATGAAAGCCCTTATTGATCTGTGAGCCCCCCTAGAGTTCCTAATCTAATCATTATGCTGCTGATTTCACTGAGCAGGGAAACAGGCCACATTCAGCCTGGGCAAACTCTCATAGCCCTGTTAACCTCAGGAGATCTTTGGAAACTATTTAACAGCATTCTGCTGGATTTGCATGTCTGGTGCTTAATAGAAATGCATTTTAAAATTGCTGAAGAAATTGAATTAATTTAATTTGGTGAATTAAAAGCCATATCACTTCCACATGACTCAGAGAAAGATCTCTTGCTTTTTGTCCCCTTATGATAGGCATGTACAGACCTTCTGTCACACCACAAGCAACTTACAGTGGGCCTGCCACCAGAACCCCGTGAGAAAATCATTACCACGTAAGTTGGAGCTCTGCCTCAGGCACAGGCTGCCCTTCATCTTCCTGCTGGTACCATTCTGCTGCTATTACCTTCTTTTAAACCTCACTCCTTGCCCTGAAAAGGATTTACAGCCACCCAGGTAGAATTGTAGGCACCTTTGTTCTGGGTGATTTGATCCCAGTGCTTGTTCAAGAATTTAATAGCTGGTTGTGCTGAGTAGCTGCTACCTGTGGTTTGTCTTCTTGCAGCCCACTGCCACCTGAGGAGCTCACTGATCTCATTTATGAAGCCAGTGGGCAAGACATCAGTATTGCAGTCCTGACACAGGTATGCAGCCTGTGCAGAAAGGCTTCTTGGACTGTGCCCAGTGCTGTGCCAGTGTTTGCTGTGAGACTGGGAAAGCCAAGAAGACCCACTCTGACGGGTGCCTTTATGGGTTTGTCCTTACAGGAGATAATCATGTACTTGGCGATGTACGTGCGGTCACAGCCCAGTCTTTTTGTGGAGATGCTCAGGCTCCGCATTGGTCTGATAATCCAGGTCATGGCCACTGAGCTGGCACGAAGTCTGAAATGCTCAGGTAGGAAGCAGTTTTATTGTAAGGGTACTTAAGGTATCATTTTTGCTTCACCCTTTGTGGTTGATCTTTTCATTTAAATCCTTTTATTGACCTCTTAGTTCATATGTACAGTTACAAACCTTGAAGATCACTTCTTTTTGACTTAGTGAAAGATTTCTCTCCCCCCAGCACCCAGTTATTCAAAAAATATCAGAGGATATTCTTTATGGAATAACTCTGTCTCTGGAATTTAGATCCAGATGTCATCTGCTGTTGGGAGATGGCTGTGGTACCTTTCCAAATGATCTTGTTCTATAAGGGAGCAACTGCTCATCATGAGCTTCAGTGAAATTTTGCACAAGTTTTGACACAGTAAAGATTAATGCAAAAAATGTTATTTCCATGAAGTGTTTGTTGTTTAGTCCTGAAATATATTTTCTTTGAAATGTGACAACATACTAATTTTTTTAAAGGAAGGGCTAGCCAAAGAGTTAAATATGATTGGACTTCATTCACAGTTTCCTTAGCTGGCTTTATAGCTTGTTCTCTTCCCAGTGACATTTGTAATTTTGTTTTATTTTATTTTGTTAAACTAGGTGAAGAAGCTTCAGAGAGCTTGATGAATCTAAGCCCCTTTGATATGAAAAGTCTCCTACATCATATTCTCAGTGGGAAAGAGTTTGGAGTGGAAAGAAGCTGTAAGTTGTTCACTTTTATATATTAAGTTAGATTGTCTTATAAGCAGGGATCTATTCTTTCTGCATGTAAAATAAAGGTATAGGTAATGTATTAATCATGGGTGACCTATACAAATATAGGTCATATATACATGCATATATGTCTGCTGTGAAGTGAACAAAACACAGGAAGCTATCCTGTGCTGAAGCCATTAAAAGGTCCTATCTAAGCTGCCTTCAAGAAGCATGTCTTTGATGCCCACATATTCCTGACTGGTACATCAGCTGTCTCCTGGGCTCTCTGTAGACCCTCAGAGACCCGTTGCACTTCTGACTAAATTTACATTGCTCACTGTCTTGGAAAATCAGCTTCTGATATCCAAGAATGGATTTGGGCCCCTGATTTGATACAATCAGGTTTGAACTCCTGATGTGATTCTGTGAAAGGATACTGTCACCAAGAGCACTGCTCATTTCTGAAATGATTTGTGTTTAACTTCTTAGGTGCAATTTAATCTATTTTTCTATCTCTAAAATGTTAAAAATGTCCATTTGCTTCTTTAGTGCGACCTGTAGATTCTTCTTCATCCAGCCCTGCAATTTCTATTCATGAGATGGGGCATTCTGGAGCAACCAAAACAGAAAGAAGTGGTATTACTAAATTGAAGAGTGAGATGAAGCAGGTGAGGGTTTTCTGTCAATGCTCATCAGAAAGTATGGTTGTTCTGGAACTGTGTTATGTTAGATTTTATTCTTGCTAAATAACAGAAATTTCCAAAGCTGCTTTGATTTTAGAACTGGTTACTAAATAGAAGGCAGGTAAGGGATGTTTCCTCAAAACATATTCTTCCTCTTTTGTTCTTGTTTCACATGCTGAATGTCAAGAACTTGAACAAACTGTAATGCATTCGTGGCATCCACTGTAAAAAACAGCTCTTCTATCGTGCTAAAGAGAAGTCAGATGTACAAAAAGAAGCTTTTATGCAGTGTTCATTCTTGTACTTGGCCCAAGTTGCAAAACTGGACCACAGGCCTTTTGGAAAAGATTCCATGCCATGTGGAAAAGGAATCTTGTTTTGTTTTCTTCCAGTTCTGTTTCTTCAGGAATGGAGGATGATTACTGCTGGAATTTATACATCTATGTTCAAGTTCAATACTTTAAATTATACTTCAACTTAGTATATGGAGAGATCACAGAAAACATAACTCTGAAAATATATATACTCCGAATTAATGTGACTGATAATTTTGTTATGAGTGGTTTGATTTCTCTGTTTTGTGTCTCTATTAGTAATTTTCTTTAAATAAATAGGAAGGTAGCGGTCAAATAAAATAGATTTGTAAGAATGGTGCTATTTTTCCTCATGGGTTATTCAAACTAGAGAGAGAAGGCTCCAAGAGACCTTATTGCAACCTTGCAATATATAAAGGAGGCTTAAAGGAGAGATGAATAAATGCTTTTGAGCAACAGTTTTAAACTGAAAGAGTGGATTTAAATTAGATACATAGAACACTTTTTTAGGATGAAGAGGGAGAGGCAGGGGAACAGGTTGCCCGATGAAGTTGTGGATGCCCTGTCCCTGGAAATGTGTAAGGTCAGATTAGATGGGGCTTTGAGCAGCCTCATATAAGGAAATATTTGATGTTTTCCTTTGATTGATGAAACAGATTGACTAAGCCTTCAGAAAGGAGTGGCATTTTCACATGGTCTTAACACGAAGCATCTGCTGGGGCCAGTAAAGATCAGTTAATGAAGTTAATGGGCCATGGTCAGGCAGGGAAGCAGAGACCCCTGAGGAACATGTGATGTCTCTTGTGAGACCTGGTTGCTGTGTTTGAGCTGTGTCACTGCCAGAGCATCATCGTGGATGAGGGGGAGGCTGTGAAGGTGCTGCCAACTGTGCTGCACTGGCCCTGAGGTGGCCTTGGAGGTCAGTCTGAGCTGGCCTCCCAGTCAAACGGAGGTGTCTGGATTTGGGGCCTTTCCAGGAAGGAGGAGGAACAAGGCACTAGATGGCAGCATTATTTTGTTTGAAATACGGAGGTGGGCCTGAGTTGGAGTACTTAGACCTCTCTTGACATTAGAAACATAGTTCCTTTGTTGCTTTCACATTCCACAAAAACTTGGTATTGTGCACAGAGGAGGAGTTGGCTGGGCTTATTTTTGTACCTCCCCCACACACACACACTTGGCCTTTCCTGCTGCTTCCTGCCACATCTCACTGCATTCTCTGAATTATTGCCTAGCAGCTAATGTTGACTAGCAGCTAATGGCATTTTGGCAGGTGGTTAGTGGGGTGCTGCAGGATACACTTTGTTGTTACTAGGAATATTTCAAGTACTTGTACTAACATCTCTGGATGTGTTGAGCAACTGCAGCTCCCTGTTTTGTGGCTGTTCTTTCTTGATTCAGAACCATTAACAGTGAATGTGGAGGCATGGCTTGGGTTGTTTGTTTAGAGAAAAGTGCTTAAAGGATGTGAGGTGCTGCATCCACATTTCAGCAAAAAATTTGCCTTGCACCTTTTTGTTTAGTGCTGCCCATCTGGTTGGCAGCCTGCTGTCTCTCCAGCAAGATGACCTTCTCAGGCAAAGATAAGCTGGTGGCATTGCAACAAATGGGAAATGGAAGTAGGCAGTTTGGTTTTTACCTTGGCCCCAAGTCACAGGGAAGCTTTTGCTTGCATCTTAAACTGGTGGTTTGTGCTGGCCATGCTGGGAGCTCCATGGATGGCATGGGCTGCCAAACAGGCTCCTGGCACAGCGAGCTCTGCCTCATGGTGACCCTGAGAATGGGCAGCAGCTGCCCTGGTATTGGCTGAAGTGCAGCACTGCAAGAGGCCAGGGATTGCTCCAGTTTTTCCCTGAGTACCTGAGGTTATTGTGTATTTCTTGTCTTTGCACCTATGTGCTGCCTAACCTTGTCTGTGTTCTGTTCCCTTGCCTGTCTGACATTGGTGTCTGGTTTTGTTTCGCAGTTCTTTCATGAAGGGCACTCCATGTCCAGCAGCATGTTTGGTTCCACGGTAAAACACTGTCTGTAGCTCTGCACCTGCTCTTCACCCTGTGCATGTTTGTGTGCAAGGGTCTTGGCTCTAGACCCCATCTCTGTCTTCTCCTGCCTAAAACCTTGTTTTCAAACCCTACCTCTTTGTCTTGTCTCCATTGGGAACCTATTCTCATTAATAATGTTATAATAGAAGTTGAGTCTTACATTTAGATCCACATAGTTCTGAAGCTTAAGCAATTGTAGCAGATAAAGTACTATAGCAGATTTAGCTACTTGATAGTGGATTGTTACAGATGTCTTCAGCATGTAAAAGTAATGTAGTGTTGATAAATGCTGACAGCCTCCAGACAGTGAGGAACTCAGAATCAAGATGCTGAGATAGGGATTGCATGGGTATCTCTTCAAGAAGTCATCTTCTTTCAAGGCAGAGAACTCTAACTCTCCTTAAGCTCTCACTGTGTGCATCTTCAGACTTACTGTCAGTGGCACACCTCCCAAATGCCTGAAAAACACAGCTACAGAGCAGGAAGTTCTGTCTGTCACAGTCAATTTGCAGTGGAAAGGAACAGCAAGCATTGGAACATCAAAGGAACACCAAGTGTGCCTCATGGACACTAATAGCACTGGAGAATTACTGTTTGCTGGGGACTTTTTTTTGCAGAGCTTGGCTATGTAGAATCTATGAGCCTGCACTTTCCAAACATGCAGTTGGCATCGTTTTCCTCCTTCCCCATTACAGGTGGCTTCTTACTTGGAGATAAGGGGATTTATCAGTGAAGCCCTTTCTGGGCTGAAAGTAACAGGTATCAAAATGGAAGGAGAACTGTGCTGGTTTGAAAGCAAACCATTGGGAGATCCCAAGTCAGAACTACAATTTAATAGAAAAATTAAAATAAAATGCAGTAGTACAAAAACACTGGCAGAGTCAGAATATAACCTGACACCCGAGGTTCAGTGGTGATGTAGAAGGGTCTGGTTTTCCTCTGGGAATCCAGTGGAAAAAGGCTGCCTGTGGTGTTCCAAATCTCAGATTATATCCAGGTAGGAATGCTTAGCTCCTCCCCCTGGGTGGAGCATCTCCCAATGGGATGATGTAATTTTATCAGTCATGCAGTGGGACTCAATGGCCCATTAACAGAAGATATCCTCCTGGAGGGAGGATCTTGTGGAAGAGATATAGAACACTGCCCTGATTTTAATAGATGGCCCATTAACAGAGAATATACCCCAGAGTTATGAGGGATGGGTCATAGAAGAGCTAAAGATCACTGCCCCCCCTGGTTTTAACAGATGGTAATAGAATACATACTTTTGGTTACATCTTGTATTGAAACCTAAGGCAAGAACACAGAAGAGCACAGTCTCTGAGAGTGCAAGGAATGGGCAGACTGCATGTGTGGAAATCACAACAGCAATTTGGTGGTATTGCCCCAACTTTGAAAATTATTTGCTGCCTAATTTAGTGTCTAGACCTGGTAGAGTAAAATAATAGAGTAAAAAGGGTAGTAAAGGAAACAAGACTAATACTTATAAAGAGGCAGGCATGATGACTTCATGGCTTCATTAAGTCAATTTTTAATCTACTTACTTTAATGGAGCTTTTGCCTGAAAGCTTCTCTTGCTGGACTTACGAACCCCTTGATACTTTTACAACACCAAGCCTCGTGTCCAAGTGAATCAAACCTACCTGCAGATCCCCCCATGTTGCACACCAGTGACACTGCCCTGGAAGCAGTTTGTGCTTGTTACAGTAGTCAGGTGTTACATTAAACCAAGCAGTGAAGTTCAGATGGGTTCACCATGTTGAAGTGCTTGCCTGTTTTGTTGAGAAATGATGGAAGTACTTGAGAAATTAAGCTTCTTGCAAAGGGGAGAGATGAAGGATCAATCCCACGCCATTGTCCTGTATGACACCAAGGCCTGTATTTTTTCCCTTGTTCTGAGGTAGCATTACAACAGGAATGTATTGGCTAGGAGTGGCACTTGGGGTGGTCGAAAGCAACTAACTAAAGCTTTAATGTCCTTTCAGAGGAGCAGTACTCCATCATCTCCCACCAGTATTTCTCCAACTGGCTCCAGCGGAGACATGAGCTGGGGTGACAGAAAAGGGCAGTGGCTGCGCAGAAGGAGGCTTGATGGTGCTATTAACAGAGTTCCTGTTGGCTTTTATGAGAAAGTGTGGAAAATCCTTCAGAAGGTAAGAAAGCAAGCAAGAGAAAGCAAGCGAGCTGTAACTCAGGGAGGTGGTGGTCCAGGGGTGGCATCTTGCCAGGAATGGAAGTTGGTCAAAAGGTGAAAACCAGAGTCACTGGTAGAAGGGTGTCTCTTCAACATAAAAGGGCTCCATTAACACAAGTTCATGTGTTTCTTTGAAAGTATTTTTCGCTGAAACCGTCAATGCTGAATTTTGGCTGACCGGTTCTGTTCCACCACTGCCTGTTGTGCATCCCCTGGCCTAGTGCACGTTGTCAGTGCACATAAAGGGCACTGCAGTGCAATGCAGTTCTGTGCTCCAGGTCAGAAAGGCTGTGAGAAATGAAGCAGGAAACTGCTCTAACTCTTCCAGAATGTATTGAGACCTCTTGCTGGCTCTTCTGAGCTGTATGGCATTCTTAACTTTTTTCGTTTGTTAGTTTGGTTTTAAGTGAAAAGGAAGTCCTTGCTAGCACCTTGGGTATCAGGGGTATAGAAATGTAAAACAAAAAAGCAACTCTCCATGAAGAAGGAGAGGGGAATTACAAATTTTAACTTACTTCAAAGTGATTATGCACCTGTTTTTCTGCTTTGGTGGATACCAGCCAGCATTTGGCACCTTGCAGCACTGAGATGTTCATGCTTGCTTAGTTGGGAAAAGAGTGCATCACCAATTTAGGCTGGTTTGTCCTTCTAAGGTCCCTTACACTGAAGCTGTTAGTGTTGGTGTCAGTCAAGACAAATCATATATTACCTCTTGACTATTTACTAATAGATCTTCCAGTAGAGTGAGCATCACTTCTAACCTAATATAATAGCTGGGAGTAATAGTATGGTTTTTCTGGCTGTTAAAATGAATTGTGCTTGTCTTCAATATTTCATTCTTAAAATCTCTTTGGACTATTCATAAAATCTGTCTCTTCCTTTTTGCTGTGTTTCTATACCTCACGTACCCAGATGTGTCCCTCCTTAACTTGCCTTTTCACCATTTATGTTTTGTCACTGTTTTCTTTATACCACTTGTTATTTCTCTCCCCCAGTGGTTGACATCCTGAGGTGTGGTGTCCTGGATCTGAAACACATAACTAAATTTTGCTCTAGTGAAAATGAAAAAAGATTCTTGCTCTTGTGGTCTGTTGTCTTGCTTTTGTGGTATCTTACATTTCCAAATCCCTTCCAGCAGAATGCTCCCATCAATTTGTTTCCCTCTTCTCTGTGCTTTTGCTGTAGTGGCTCCTGAAGTGCTCTGCTTCGTTAGCTGGGTTGGAGCACAGCATGCTCTGGTGTGTCATGTCAGGCTATTTCTAATCTTTGCCAGTTACATAATAACTTCTTCAGGAAGGATAAAATAATGTTTCTGAACCGGGCTTTTTGTGTCATTTGGGGGCTTTTGCTTTGCTTTTTTTTTTTTCCTAACTGAAAGTTGTTACATACTGGCTTAGAACAGAGAACCCTCAGACTGACTTGCAAGAACTGTAATTTCTGTTCACTCTTGAAATGTTTCAGTGCCATGGTCTGTCCATTGATGGGTATGTCCTTCCTTCTTCAACTACCAGAGAGGTACAGTAAAATGCCCATGATTTTCTAGCCACATGTCTGAATGTCTGGTTTGACCGTGTAAGATACAGCAGGGCCTCTGTTACAGATTCTTGGTTTACTTTTAGAACATCTGGACCCAGCACCTCCGCCAGTTTCCCTGGGTCTGTGCAGGTGAATTCCTGCCAGGCAGGCCTGGGAGGAGGCTTGTGACAGGTTTTCCCTTTGCTGAGCCTGCCCTGCACACCCTCACTGTCCCCCTGTGCCCACTGGGAGGCTCCAGAGAGGGTGGCTGAGAGCAGCCCTTTGAGGGGAAGGTGAAGCAGCACAGACTTGTTGGAATAAAGCACACACATTGCTTGCCACTTATTTTTTTTTAATGTGTTGCAACAGCAGGCTTTGTATTTTGGCTTCACAGTCTCAAAAGTAAATAACAGTTAAGAATGATTGTTTCTAACAAAAGCTTTGGCTTTTTAAATCCATAATATTTTCTTGCTATTTTTTGTAGCTGGATACTGTCTTTAGGTGCTATGGCAAATTTTGAATTCACATCTATAAAACAAACTCTTGTGAATAGTAATCCATCAGTGCAAGAGTGGTGCTTATGTGCCCAAGACTGTTTTCCTGACCGTTTTCCTCAGATTTGTCTCTGGCTTCCTTCTTTTCTGAGGAACTGTTATAACAACTGAAGAGAGGAGCTGGAATTTTCTGTCAAATTTAAATGTTGGGGTTTGTGGCTTTTTTTTTCAGAAAGGAGAGCTTTATTTATCCCTATTGTGTAGATAGACTTCTATTTTTAGCCTGTCAGACCTGGACAGTATCTAAAATTTTGCTGTTTAAAGCAATTGAATAAAATAAGCACAAACTTCCTAAGGCAGCATAACATCCACAGAGCCATGCCAGTGCAAATTAAGCTGCTCTGCAAATATAGAATAGTGATATTCCTGCTTGGCAAAGCTCAGGAGTTATTTAAAAATCTCCCCTCTAAGCAGGTGGTTGTTTTTAAAACTCAGCAGTAAGTTTGGCTTTGCAACTCACCTGCAATGCCAGAAAGGTATGTACAAGGCAGAGCGTGCAAGACCACAGCCTGAGGAGCAAAGAGTTAATGTGCCAGCTAAGCATCAGCAGCACAGTGTGTAAGTGAGATGAGTGTGTGATGGGTTGCAGGGCTGGAGCAGGCTCCTGGACGTTGTATAACTGTTTGCAGAATCAGGTCTAGCAACACGAAAACTTTCTGTAAGTGCTAAAGCTGCATAAACATTTTGTTCGCTTCAGTCAGTCTGCCCCCATGTGTGGAGAGGAGCATATGTTTCAGTGCTTGCAGGATGTGAGGAGCTAGTCTTTTGGATTTGTCAGTTTGTCTTTCCATTTCCACTCAAACTTGCCAGATGACCCCGTGCGAAATCAAGTTTGCAGTGCACGTGGAGTCGGTGCTGAACCACGTCCCCCAGCCTGAGTACAGGCAGCTCCTGGTGGAAGCTATTCTTGTCCTGACGTTCCTCTCTGACATCGAGGTGAACAGCATCGGGGGCATCATCCACGTGGACAGAATCGTGCACATGGCCAATGACCTGTTTCTGCAGGAGCTGGTGAGCTCAAAGGGCAGTGAGGGGAAGCCTCCTCCTTTCAAAATTATCCCCTGATCTTTTTTTAATGTGCGTGATGAACTTGATTTTGTCCTGGCTCTTTCTCCTTTGTCTCTGTCAAAGACAGACCAAATCACTTAAGTATCTTCTGGAAATATAACTGGGAAAAGTAATGTAAGAATCGTGAGGGATTTAAAGGGAATAAAATTGTAGTGGCTAACTAGCTCGGAAGTACAAGGGTAGATTGAAGTTTTGCTTTATCAAGGCATTACTATTACCAATATTTGAGTAATCCCACCCATTTCATTTCCCCCAAAGGATAAAATCCATGAAGTTATATGTTCTTCATTTACTTGCACTGATCCAACTAAGTCATGTGGGCCCTATAGTAATCCTGATAAAGGTTTTCATGAGGGGAAAGAGAGTTGCTTTCAGTGTTCAGCACAAATAAAAAATAATGTGGTGTGGTTTTTTTGAATAAATAAGCATGCATGCCTAACTTGCTCTACTTCTTTGCTTGTGTCTTTACAGAAATCATTTGGAGCTACTGGTAGTATCCTGGAGAAAGATACAGCCACAGGAATTTGCCACTATTTTTATGACAGTGCTCCCAGCGGAGCCTATGGCACCATGACTTACCTAACAAAAGCCATAATTATTTATTTACACGATTTCCTGCCCAGCACAGGCTGTGCAATGCAGTAAGTGACGCCTCACACAGGAGGGAAGGCTCAGAGGCTCTTCCTTCCCAGTTTGCTGTCACGAACCCCTTGGTTGGTTGCTGCCTGTGTCTGTGCCATGCACTCCCTCAGCATTTGGCACTGCTGGGGATGCTCTGTGCACACCTCTGCTGGGGACAGGGAGCTAGAATTTGGCCTGGTTTTAGGAGAGTGTGTGAGAAATAACAAATAATGAGGCTTATTCTGCCCAAAGTGCATAAATGTAATTTATATTAAATTAGCAAGAATTACACAATTCTGCCAAGGGCAAAACAGATTACTTTGTGGAGATCAAAAGGCATAATAAAATGAGGGAGTTGCATCGCAAGCACAGAGTCTCACAAATAAGAGAAGTGATGGAATTCATTAATTTTTCTCCTGCTGTGTGTAAATGTACATCATTGTGAATCACTAATGCACAGTGTGAAACATCCAGGGAAATGTAAATTAGAAGAGTAAGAAGAACTTGAAATAACGTGGTGATATTTCTAGTACACTTCTATCCTGATTCTCTTCTCATTTGCACCTAGTCAGTGCAGGGCTAATGCCAGTATGGACAAACATCCTACAATATCCACTAATTTAAGAGGATAGCCTCTGTCAGGAAGCCACATCTGTCTGTAATCTCAGTAGCTTTCTTCCCTGCATCCCCAAGACTTTGGAGGCAAAATCTCAAGACTCCAACTTCTCCAGTGTGACAGACAGTTTTATGCCTGTAATCCTTTCCTCTGAATGGAACAAGATAAACCTCTTCCACTCGAGCACCCTCTCCAAGTCTCCTGATCATTTCCCTCCCAAACAGCCTCAGAGTTAAGAATGGCATAATTCTGGCTTTTCCAGTGTAGCATGAGTTTATGGAAGGCTTTGATGTTTCTCTTTGTTTTTTTTTTTTCTTTTTCTTTTTTTCTTTTTCCATTTTTTCTTTTTATTCTTTCTAGTTTGAAGTCACAGTGGTCTCATGTAATTAGGGGCTGGGCTTCCTGGAAGTCTCTCTGCAGACACTTCCCAGGTTCATGCTGTCAGTTGGAAGCTCTGAGATGCTGCAGGTGCTTCCATGCATCCTGCATGGAAATGACTCCGTTGCCATTTAAACTCAAAACAGAGGTAGGCAGCCTCTGGAGAGGAAATCTCTACCCCAGGCATTGGCTGTGGTTTTCCATGTGCCTGTGCTCCTGGCTTTGCCACCAGCCACATGTCAGCATCTGGCTAACAGCTTAGGAAAGTGGCAGTAGCTTCAGCATCCCATTGCCACAGACAGGTTCCCTCAGCAGCGCTGATGCCATGTGAGCAGAAAGGATCAGAGCAATTCTGTCTTCCTGGTGGAGGGGAAAAGAGCAGATAGGCCTGTAAAAATAAGTGTTTCTGAGCTATATAAGCCTGATAAGCTGTTTCTGTGAGCCTCCCCTCCACTCTTTCAAAACAAAACTGTGCCATTTATTTAGGATTTAATTTCTTTTTTTTTTTTAACAATAATGTGTGCTGCTTTTGAGAGTGAGGTTTGTGTTTCCACTAGAAGTAATGTCCTGTCTCACTTGCCAGCCCTCATGGTCCCAGAAGGTCTGAGCTCCGAAGGCCATGACACCCTCCCTGCTGTTCCTCTACACAGTCACTGCTGCTGCAGTAGTATCTGGGAACTGGCTCAAGAGAGTGTAGGTATAGGAGGCCTTATTGTGAGGTGATTTAATGTTGTTTTCAGAGACCAGAGGAGTTTGGTAGTCCAGAGCCCTGTGTTAACCACCATGGGAACCGTGGGCCTGTGCAGGAGCCAGTACAAAGTGACAGTTCAGGTACAATTAGCACTTGGGTGTGGAAATTATTTTATTGATGTGGTGCCTGTTTTGTGTTTGCCTTTGTTATTGTTTGGTTTGGGTTTTTTAACTTTTCATACATATTGTGAGAGCTCACTTGGCTTGTTTCCCAGTAAAAGGAAATTAAATCTTTTTCCTAGCTTAAGCAGATGTGAAAGTGCAGGGCATAAGCACAAAAAGAGCAAGGTGATGTTTTTTATTCTACCTAGTATCATACAAAAAGTAGTAGCAGCTATTTTTGCTTTTCTTCTTGAATCCTAGATTGAGAGAGATACAAGATGACTTTTTGCTAGGACTTGTAATTTTTTTTTTTTACCTACTGTGTGAATTTGTTTTCAGAAACAAGAAGGCTGATGTTGGTTTTCCATGAAGCTGCATTAAAGTCTAAAGCAATTAAATTTATGGCCTAACATACCTGGGCACCCGTTAACAGTTCTTTGTTTTTAAATGGGAGTGTCATTGGTGTCTTTAATATCAAATTCATGATATGACCTAGGTTATGGTATATTCATGATGATCACAATGAATTACTTTCCAATTGTCTGCATTCCACGTGGTATTTATGTGGTAATTTGAAAAGTTTAGGTATCTGGTGGTGCAGGGCGGTACTCAAACACAAAATTAGTGGAAGGCAAACTTACATTACTTGCAGACACATCAAAAGCATTGATGTCCCTCAGCTGCTGGTCCCACAAGTAACTGAAAACTAAATGGATGGAGTAAAAAGTTCGTCTGGCTTCTCTCCTAACTGTAGTCTCCTTTCTCAGGGAAAGAGTCCTGCTTGTTCCTGGAAGGTGCAGGTGAGCCACACAGTCCTTAGCTGCCCTGCAAAGGAGAAGCCACTTTCTATGGGGTAATGAAACACCTGGCCTGCCCCATGTGGGCATGGGACACTGTGGGAATGTGTCACCACTCTAGCAGTAGCCAGGGCCTTGAGTGAAGCAGGAGCTTGAGTCAGTCGAAGTCCAACCTTGGGTACTTTTTGGAGTGGTCAGGTAGGAGCAGAGTTGCCCAGAAAGCAGGAGATGCTACCAGTGGTGGCATCTGTAGCTGTAGGGTGAGAGCTTGGCACTCGTTTGCAGGCTGATTCAGGCGCTGCTTAAAGGACCACTCACCTCTGGAATATTAAGGAGCTGCTGCATAGAATCCCAACTGAAAAAGGGGGTTGAGGATGTCGGTTATAGAAGAAGAGCTTCAGCTCGAACAGTTTGGATTTAAGTACAAGCAGCAGGGCTTTTTCCCACTCCCAGTTTCAGTCTCAAGTGGCATTTATTCCCAGCGTTAGATGTTTCACAGTAAGTCCCCCTGTCACACCCCCTTCTGTCAGGGGTCTCTTTGTGCCACCAGCAGCTGACAGGACAGCGCTGTCTGTTTTGGCTCAAAGATTCAGCTCCTCCCACAACTCAGTCCTGCATCCCCAAAAGGCTCTCACTGCTTGTCGGGTGAGGCTGTGCTGTGACTGTACTTTGGCATCCCCTATCAGGAAGTGATCCCTTGAGGCCAGTCCTCTTCATGCCAGGTTCAGGAGTGTGTCCTTAGTGGGGGACATCCACACTGGAGGCTGCCAGCCATCCTTCAGAACTCTTCTGTCTCATTGTACAGCCTGGCTCTGTCCTCTTTACTGGGGCAGGTGGCAAAGGGGGACTCCTGTTCTGCAGTGTCCAGGTCCACCTTGTCACTTCACACCCACCACATGGATGCCAACAGGGGGAAGCAAGATCCCACCACACAGTAGTGCTTGGCCATTGTAAGTGGAGCCTTTTTATCACTCCACTGGAATAAGGTGGGACTGATCATCACAGTGCATATATCAGAATAACTGCATGCTATAAATACACATTATGTATTACCAATGTCATTAAAGTTTTACTGTAAATTGTTTGTCCTATTAAAAACTTTTCTTTCTCCTCCCCCAAGGCAGTAGAAATAAGTGTCTGCATGTTTGTTCATTCATCTGTCAAGTTACAAAATACTTCTGGAAAAGTGTTCTGTATTTAATAGTAGAAAATAAGATTTAAGAGAGACAGTAGTGCCTTGGGCTTAGGCTGCTGTTACATTCTGGGATGATACTTTCAACTTTTTTGTACTTTCAACATTTCTATTAAATAAAACTGAGCTGCTTTTAGGTCATCTTTAGCTATTAAAATTTAAAGAGGGACTAAGTTGGAACTTCTTCCTGTCCAAAAAGCACTTTATGTGCATTGGATTTACTGGGGCTGAATGAGGTCATAGTTACCAAAAAGCTCCTGACCTCATGTTGCTTTCAGAGTGTAAGATGCAAGAGAATTTGGGCCAGACCTCCTGACTTCTCCCCCTTGGGAATTGACAGGGTTATACTGGCAAGAATGGGAATATTGACTTGCAATCAGGGAAAGGAGTCAGGAATGTGAGTGCAAGAGTCTTCCATCTTGCTGCCTTCCAAAAATTCAATTTCAGAATTTCTCGGTTTCCTTTTCTTGGTAAAGAATTTATGTTTAACTACATGCAAGAATATTTATATTTGACAGTATCAAAATATGTTTACTCTTGTATTCTTAGTCCTCTCTGTTTTTAAGAAACCCATTTAATCTTCAGGAACAGTGTTCTATGGTGATCGGGGCAGGGTAGCAAAGCACATGCATAGAGACACCCCACTTAGGCATTGCTCAGAAAGCTAAAGCTTTATTCTGTGATCTATCATGTGTTGCATTAACATGCTGTGGATTTAGCCTTCATTAAGGTGACGATTTATCATGGAATCACCAAATCCCAGAATGGATCATGCTGGAAGAAATCACAATGAATCATCTGGTCCAACCTCCCTGCTCAGACAGGGTCATCCCATAACACAAAGCAAAGGACTACATGCAGATTGTTCCTGAATATCTCCAGTGCCGGAGACTCAACACCCTCTCTGGGCATTCTGTTCCGGTGCTCAGTCACTGCACAGGGAAGAAGTTCTTCCTCATGTTCAGGTGGAACTTCCTGTGCATCAGTTTCTGCCCATTGCCTCTTGTCCTATTGCTCAGCACCATTGTGGAGAGCCTGGCTCCATCTCAGAAACAGTTACGATTGTTTCATAGCTCAAAATCCCAACAAATGTGGGGAAAAGTAACCAGAGGCAAGAGAAAATTGAATGCAAATGTAAACACCTTTCAGCCACAATCTTCTAAGTTCTGCCTAAGTTATGTAAACTTTTGGAAGGATAAGAGATTGACCTGGAATGATTTAATTCCTCTTCATCATGCAAAGAGTAAGATTAAATACAGAACTACCCGTTTTAACCAGATGCTTCTTCCCTGTTTTCCTCTCCTGCAATGGACACCCCACAGCCAGCCTCTCTTGTGCCTGTTCCATCACCAGGGTGGGTCTGATATGTTCCTTGTGGTGATCAATGCTCAGCTGTCACTAAGGACTGCTGACAGACACACACCAAAGTCTCTCTTCCTACACAGCTGTAGGCATGACCTTGGCAATCTTCAGGGATTAGATTGATGGGGGAGATGCCACCAAGAGGAGGGGGTGAATTGAAAGGTCCTGGCAGTGTGTGGCATTGACACAGTAATACTGTAAATGTGGGTTTTCATTTCCTCTGTCCATTATTAGCAGGTACAGATCATCCAGGAAGGGCTAAATAAAGGCTTGCACAGTGACCCTATTGAGCAGTCCTTTTATGACTAATGACAGCAAGCTGAACTTCCAAAACAACCCACAAGAAGTTCTGCCTTTTCAGGAGGTTGCCTTTTTCTCGAGTCTATGAACAACGTGAAAGGCCTCTAAAAATTCATTGAAGTCAATGTGGCCATCTTTGTTGTAGTCTATGCTGAGGACTAACTTGTCAATGGAGTCATCCTGTACATCAATGCCCAGGTGAGAAGTGAAGAGTCTCCATGTCTGGCTGAATTCCTCAAGAGAAATCAAACCTAAAGGAGATAGAAAATAGGTTGCTTTTGGCATTGTTGTTTCCCTTTCCTGCATAAACACACATGCACACTCCTTAACTGCAAGAAAGTTACCTGCCTACTATGGTGGGGTTAGTGCTTTCATGATTGAAGCAAATTATTAGGTAATGATTGAATGCTTTTGACAGCAGAATTGAGAAAGCAGTAAAGAGTAAGACAGAGTGGAAGGGAGAAAAAGGCCCCAAAAGAGTGAAGCCAGTACTGGAGTTGGGGTGAGAATCTTTTCTTGTTAGGCTCTGTGCACTGTCCCTTATATGGTTGCAGACTAACTGCTTAAAATAGTTTCCACTAAACTAGAGAAATTACATCACCTCTGGTTCCTCTATATTTAGAAGCCTTAAGGAGGAAACATAGTGGGGAAAAGATAAGTGGTATAGGCTCCTTAGAGCTGACACAGTGAAGTTACCTGGACTTACCTGAGTGATCTTTGTCAATGATGTTAAAGATGATCTCCAGATCCTTTCTGTATCTGCACAGTGTTTCTGCCAAAGCTGGCTGAGCCTGGGTTTGAAATCACATACAAGAAGCTATTCAGACCTTGGTTTGAGTTAATTTAACCAACAGAGTATCTACTATCCAATTTCCATTTTCTCAGTTTAACTTGTCAAATGTTAAAAAACCCAAAATTTTAGACTTGAGTTCTCTGGAATGACACTTCTGTGTCTTGCCCTGAGGAATAATCAGCTAAAACCTGTCACTTTCAGATGGCAGGGCAAGGGGGAGCCCTTCACACCTCCTACCTTCAGTAATTATTTGTGGAAATAATATTGGATAATCTAGGGAAGATGGTGTAGACCATGCACTCATACAAAGCACTCACTGTACAGATGTGAATGGATCCCGCTGTTTAGGAAAATTATGGTGATACCTCCATACCGAAGCACTGTGCAGCCATTTGGTAACAATTGGGCTCTGTAGAAGTGACCTCAGATACCATTATAAACATCTAAAAGTCCATCAGCAAATATGACTTCCTCCCACAGGGGCCTGAACTGCCTCGAGCTTGTTTGAAAAGCTCATTTCAAAGAGTAAGGGTTGAGTGCTCTGGGCAGGATTTGTCACATCTCCTCAGATCTGTTATCTAAACGCCCTCGAGAGCCAACAGAAAGTTAAGAAGCAGTTCTAGCATGTGATTCATCCAACCTATTTTAAGCTTCTACCTTAGCAGGGAATGATGATTCGTACCCTAGCAGTGCTCATTTTCCTCCAGTGACTATAAAAGGAAGCTCAGCAACTAGTTCAGATGTAGATGTCTACTTGTTGGGCCAAACCACTGTCTTGTGCTTCAATTTGCACCAGAAGTTGTTCCTCCAAGTATTGCAAGGAGGTGTTTTCCTCTTTACCTCTTTTATAGGTTGACCCATTTTCAAATCATAAAAACACGACATGAAGTCAACTTCTCCATCTGGGTTCATTTGTGCTAACTGAGACCGCAGCATCCTCCAGGGCAGTTCCAGCTGTAGGACAGACTCCATTGCTGCAGCCCAGTCGTTGACAGAAATCCTGCCTGCCAGAAGGGGTCAGGTCATGGTTAAAAGTACAGGACATAGCACACATCAGTCACTAACACAAAGGGTTATAAAACACAGGAATTTTCTCTGAACCCTAGGATAAAAGCCCTCATAACAAAAGAACAGTGGGGTTGGACTAGGCATGTCCACAGGTCCCTTCCAGCCACAAAGTTGTCATGCTGTTATGATGTTCAGCATGTTTTAACACCTTTTTAGAAAGCCAGATTATGCCATGAAGAGTACTTCAGGTTTCAGCTGAGCTGCAGTTAAGTGACATGTGGCTGAAAACTCAACCAGACAGAAATATGTGAAACAGCTCTTTAGTGGCCAAAGAAACAGCAACATCATGTTATTGAGTGCCCTTGTAAGGACACAGTCAAGTGAGAAGCCGTCACAAGGAAAAGTTGTATTTGTGGCAGAAATCAACTTCTTGCTTCTACATAAAAGGTTCATCTATTAACTTAGCAATGACTTTTCTTCAGCTAAGGTGAGTGTGTGTCTGCTGGAGGCATAGGCAGGCAACTTTCCTCAGATACTTCTCACACTCAGAAGGAGACCTATTCCTCCCCCCACCTGAGATCCCTGAGTTCCCTGTCTGACACGTTCTGAAGACACTCCTACGTGAAGGTGGTGGTGACTTTTGAGCTTCTGGAACTGGATTTGCCTGTCCAAACTCTCTACCCAACAGCAAACATACTTTCTTTATTTGCCCATTTCTTTCAGTTTTCTTTTTCCTACTTCAAGCTTCATCCCCTCAAGTTGTTTGGACCTAAGCCTTTCCCAATGCCCATCCTCCTCTGTGGTCATGAAGAACAAGATCAGCCAGCTCTTCTGCCTTCGACCTGACACTGGAAGGCAGGTAGGACTTCTCTCCATGGGGTTTGTCCCCTCTGCCCCCACACACAGAAGCTGTTTTCGCCACGGTGGCAACTGGACAGAGAGGAAATAGTACCTGTGCCATTGATGTCGTATTGTGCAAAAGCACTGGTGAGTTCAGACTTGTGAGCATAAATCTTCTCTCGTAAGGACTTTAAGGCAGATGATTCAATTGTACCCACCCTAGGAGGAAAAAAAAAATCAGCAGATTATTAAAGGATTAACATCCTCTAGCATTTTATGCTTTTCAACACTCATTATAAAATTCTTACATCCTTTAACATGTAGTATGTTTAGGGTATAGTATGTTTAAGTAGGATGACCGAAAACACACTAGAACACATAAGACAGCATTCAGGGAGGGGGGAAAACCCCAAACCAAACAAAACCAACAATGCCCCATAAGAACAATCTGAGTTTATGAGATAATTGAGTTTATGCAGGTAATTCTAAGCTGCTTTCCTTTAGTAATCTGACCACACTACTAGGCATGGCAAAGCTGTCATGATAAACTTTTGAGACTCAATTCATAACAGGATTTGTCCAGATTAACACTGCAACCTTAAAGCAGACAGGTGCAGGCCATTTATGAGTTCCTGTCAATTGTCTGTTCTAACTGCTTACCTCACCTAATTACCTTTGGGAGTTTGTCAAAAACTTTCAAGTTAAGCACTTAGAATATGTTTTGTCTACTGTATTAATTTTTAAATTGTAAAATAGAAAACCAGTGAGAATTAAGGAAAATGGATGCCTATACAGTTATTCAGTCAAGCTCTAGATCTGTGGCAGGTACACTCACATGTGAGGTGAGTCAACCCTCACTGCATGCAACACACAGCTTTACCTCTCCCGGAGATTCTTCCTGTGCGTGAACTTGCTGACCTGGTACTGCACAAACCGGGGGATGAGCTCGGGATTCAGCTTGATGTAAGCGCCCCGGTTACTGCCCTCTTCATAATAGTTAGAGGCAGAGAATATGGTGATAACCTGACACAGGATACAAAGAAACTGGATTGGCCAGAATAGCTAGCTCTTCTTGACACTTATTTTGAAGGTTACAAAATTATGTGTCTACATGTAAAATTATGTCATTCACCAAATTGCTCTTGCCTTTTGAATCAGAGCTCTGGGCCTTTATTTTTGACCTGTCAGACTTCAGAGAGCAGTGAGATATAACATGCTGCTTAACAGAAACTTCTTTGTAAGAGAGACCTGGTTTTCAGGATTCTTGGCCTCCCAAATACAGCATGTTAGAAAGCAGGGCCAAAAGAGAAGTCAGTAAATTAAAGGCTTCTAGAGCCTTAGAGCATTCTTGAACTGTATTCACACAAAACTCTTGTGGGCAATTTTGTTGATGTCCATTTGTTATCGTCTAAGTAATAAATTGGTCCCCACTCCCTAAAGCCATAAAGAACTTTGTTACTTGGAACTCAGTAACTTGTTGTAACATCTATCTAGGGCGAAGTTCCCCCAAGCCCAGTTTAACATAGTGACTCTCTTTTTTAAAAATAAATTTTGCAGATAAATCTACTGAGGATGTTCCTGTGAAATTCACAGGAGAATTCTACTTTACATGGAAGCATCTTACCTTTCCATCATGACTGATCTCATAACCTTCTGGCTTAAATTCATGAGACCTGATGAGCATCTTCAGATTATACCTCTCAAACAGCTTGGCAGTGACATCAGGACCAAAGTAACAGCCTCCTCCTCGACACTTGTTTGGTGTACAGCCATTTTGGCTTCTTGGATCACTCCACAGAATGTCAAGGATCTATAAATAGCAAACTCAAGCAACTGAGGACTCATAGTAGGGGAAGACTGACAGCCTATGGCTGTCTAAAGTCCTGGCCACAGCAAAAGCCCCACAGTACAGGGAGAAAACACATTTGAGCTAACACATAGGTCTTGGGGTTTTTCCTTCCTTTCAGGAGCATATTCTTTTGGGCTGAGACTTTTGTTCTACTTTTTAAGAAACATCTAGATTTCAGCAATGTACCTCCTTTCACAGCTGAGGTTTTCAGACTTGGGCAGGCACAGGAACAGTACCTGGGCTATTTCAAAGGGAACAAAAGCTGCCTTCTTGTAGGAGAGGCAATTTCTATTTCCCAGCACAGACTGGATAACCACATTGGTCAGTGGTTTTACCTAAGCTTAGGAGTACCTGCTCTAAACAAGACAAGAGTTGCCTTTGGCTTTATTGTCATTAGTTTAGCTCATGTTTCAAACCGACATTTTACATATTAGCGTTTTAGCAGAGTTCAGACATGAAGATGAATTATCATGGTTTAATTCTAGTCAGTGGCAAACATTATTCAAAATGTGTTTGTTTAAACTTTTCTGGGCAAGGTTTGCACTAACACATTCCACTTCATGTTTGTGGGCATGGCTTAGTGGATGCTTGATTAGCTGGGGGAGTGTCAGATTTGGGGGAACAGGGGAGCTTTGCTTGTGCCCATTATGTTAGTTTGTAGGTCAGATAGGTATCTTGGGAAATCAGATTTTCAGAGAAATTAAGCTTTCCAAATTGCCACAGTTTATTAAATTACAATATAACAAAAGCTCTGGTACTCGAGGTGAAATGAACAACCAGAGGACAAAAACTTCTCGCTTCTGAGTAATCTGCCTGTAGGTCTCAGGAGCTGAGTGGCTTTTTTGGGCTATATCAGCATTCAACTGCCAAAAGCACAGCCAAAAAAAAAGTGCTTTATCTCACCAACAATTGCAGTCTGACCTGTTTTAACCAACAACCATTTATGTACCAACAGATCCAACCACATGAGGGCAGGCAAATCCATTTCCTACTGAGCAGCTTCCTCCTCCTAACGACTAAGAAAATAAAATACTGGGTCAATTTTACTTGTAAAGTATAAAATCCCAAGCCTTTATTACCAGGTCTACAAACAGCATCCAAAAAACTAATAGGTATCTAATATACTCCTTAGAACCACTGTTTTCCTATGAAGAGACAGTTCCCTCAGACTCATAAATACACTGCCAGAACAGAACACCTGCTGCGTTTGTGCGGGAGGGGTTTGGTATCAATGTGTCTTTGGTTTCACCTACTTGTTTCCATTCCTTCAGGGCGGGGTCTGGAGGCAAATTTGAGCCCGAAGACTCAGTGAAGCTCGGTGAAGAGTTGTGTTGTGTCTTCGCTGTAACATGCTGGTTAGCAATGTGTTTACTGGGTTTTGTTGTTGGAATTCTCTTCTTTGTTTGGTCCTGTCTGTCTCTTACTGACTTTGGTGGCCGCATCAAAGATTTCAACTTCGACAACAACAAAAAAAGTTACCATCACAACAACAAAAGTTGATACAGAGATGTTGGCTGAAAGGCACATCAGATCATGTTTCCTGTACTCAGGAAAACTCCTTGAGAGTTCAACTAATGTTAACTCTCATAATGTCCTGAATTCACAGGTTTAGGAGAAGCTGCAGGTATTTGGCAAAAATTCTGCTTTTATACCTGTCAGTAACCAGGCTCTTCAGAGCTGCTTTCATATACTTATCCAGACACACACACTCGTTCCAAACACAGTCAATCTTAAGGTCTCACTATACAGCAAGTAAGGCCTGGGATCAGGGTAGACACTTCAGTGTCCAGCTTCCCTGTAAACAAGATATACGTTCATATTGTACTGAAGGTGAAACTCCATTCACTTCTGCTCTGTCACAGGGCCATGCTGTTAGATTAATTTAGCTAAATTAAATGGAGTATCAGGAAGACAGTGAAACTGATAAGATACTATATCAGGCCTTATACTGCTAAATATTTGCATTTGCTTTTTTGGAGTGGTGTGCTATGGTTCCATGAATGGTGACCATTAATATGGATTCTTCTCTAGGGAATGTCTTCTCATTTAAAATTCTCTCATACTACCTTATTTCCAGAACAAAGTCAAAATAAACCCCAAAACAAACCAACAAACCAACATAAAAAACCCAAAGCAAAACAAAAAACTCCAAACCCAAAAAAACCACCACCAATAAAACATACACAGTCCACAGACCCCCAGATTTACTCTTTAAGAAAGAAAAGGACTAATTCAGAACAAAATGCACAACACGAGGTTATTTGCCAGTGCACTGACCAGTACTTGCAACCTGTCAGCTGCCAGCTGTACCAATTAAAATACATCACTTGGCCTTGAGTGACACTGCCCTGGGTTGTGGCCCACACATGTCTCATTAGCAACGCTCTCCTGTGGCAGCAGCTTTGGCCTGTTAATTCTGCATTTCACAGATACTGCATCAGAAACATGCATAGCTGAGCTCTGGTGAAAGCATGGGCAGAATTCAGCTCACAGTTAGGACACCTCTATCTGTAGTTGGCACCCAGTTTTAGTGCACAGTGGTGCAGCCAACAGAGCCTAGACTCCAATAATCAGAAGTATTTATGCCCTTTTTACTGTCTTAAAAAAAAAGAGACACAACTGACTGCCCTGCAAAGCATTTCTTTCTCCTTTAGAAAATATGAGGATGACAAAAATAGCTCTAGATTCCACCGACATTGATGACAGGGTACACTAAGTTGCTCAAAGGTTGGTCTCCTATGCCATCTGAGATGCTCCACTATGCCTGTGAATTAGTGTGAGTGGGACAGACACAAATCGGGCCTAAAGGGGACTGGTGGAGGTGACCTACAGAGAAGACTTTCCTCAGAGGCAGGCAAAGGCCAGAGGGGACATCCCCAGCCAGTGGCACACTTCCTTGCTCTGGGATGTGTGCCTAAGTAATGATCTCCACCAGATCTCCTGCATCTCCATTGACTATAAGGAGTCTCAGCACCTGATCACAAGCAGACATCTAGATTTAGTTATCCAAATCGAGACCAAATCCCACACCATTTTCCACTGATTTGAAAGATCTGTTATTGCTCATAATGCCAGAAAAAAACATGAACATTTCTATCTTCTAAATCCCTGAAAAGCAGTAGATTCTGTTTTAACAAGGCTAGTTCTTGAATTTTCATCCTTTTGGAAAGGCTCTCCCACATGAACAACACTCAGCTGCTGCCAAGGGAGCGCCTCACAGGTGGAGAACTTCCCCCACACAACAGATGGCAGAAGCACAGCCCCAGGAAAAAAGGCAGTGCTAGAAATATGTGGCTAGATTGATTTCTAAAGTTTTTAAAGGAAATGCCCAAGAATCAAGTAGTTTTCATACTTTCTGGCTAATGTGTTATCACTGCAGGAGGAGGCATCTAAAGCAGCTTTAGCTATTTTAAGGTCAAAAGACCCATGTTACATGGAGAGCCAGACAATTGGCTCTCAACACCTAGTACAACCTTCCTTCCTAAGCTCTGACTTTGAAGAAAAACTGACTATTATTTTTCTTATACACTCATACTGCTGCCATTTCCTTTCCTAATGCAAACTACCTGATCCTAGCATTTGTACTGCAAAAATTTTAAAAGAAAACAAAATTATGCTCCCATTAATATGATCTCTTACCTTATTTCTCTCAAGTGCATTCAGGAAATCCAAATCTGTGGTGTCTGAAATCCCTCCATGTAGGATAAGAACTTTGCTATCAATTATAGTGGCAAGGGGAAGCCAGCTAAAAACATCTCGCAGAAGACACAAAATCTGTTTCCAATGGTCCTGTAAAATATACTCTTACGTTAGATCCTATTTCTGACAGATTCTGTTGCTTCTAAGTTCAAGATTTTGCTGAAGTGTCTGCTACAGTTTATATGAACAATTTTGTTCAGATGATATCCTGAACTGCAACCCTGACAAACATGTTCTGACATTTACTTTAGAGCCATTTGATCGTCACTGTAGCATTTAGTTTTTCTTTCATGTTCACCTCTTTTTGTGTTCTTGATTGGTGTTATGGTTGTTACTTATTTCATCCCATAGATCTCTGGGCATAAGAGACTAGCACTTAAAATAGTTTTGTCAGTTATTCCACTGATAGGCCAAAATAGTTTCACCTACATCACTAAAGTAATTCTCTGCTACACCTAAATAAACTGGTTTGAAATTTACACAGGCTTCATCATACATGTGCAAGAATGAAAAAAAATATAGGGGAAGGAGAAGGAATCTTACCTTGTACTTCTTTGAAACTTCTTTTGTGAAGCCATATCTGAAAACAGGACAACATCATGAACTAGTTTTCAGTATGCCCCTTCTGCATGGTTTCCTGTGCTATGGTGTTTTCCTGGAGTTTTCTAGCCCTCTTTTTCACCTGCCATTCCATCTCATCTGAGTTGAAATGTCCTTTCCTCCACTCTCGAGAACTGAGTTAATCTGGTTTCTTGTACATACATAAGAGAGGTTGGGAACAGAATCCAGTCTAATAATTATTAAGAGGCCTTTTTGCCAGCTCTATCTTTTACATACCAGAGAGAAATTCCAAAGGAACCTGATGATGGGCGTAAATTCCCACAAAACTTTCAGAGAGTTTTTGTCTTAAATATCATATCATCATAGAATCATATAATAGAATATTATATCTGTATATATATCTAATCTATATCATAGATCATAGAATGGTTTGCGTTGGAAGGGGCCTTAAAAATAATCTCATTCCAACCTCCTGCCATGGGCAGGGACACCTCCCACTAGATCAGATTGCTCAGGGCTTCATCCAACTGTCATGTCTTTTCCCCCACAAGGGACAAGGATTTTGATACCTCATTCTTTTAACACCAAGATATCCTTCATCAAGGGGCATTTTCACAACCCTCAGCTTTCAAATTTACCAATGTGCAGCACTGCTAATCAAAATGCACAGCAAAGAGTGATAGACAGGAATACATCTGTGCACATCATACCATCACAGACTTAGTATTTTCTATTGTTTTGGGGAGGTTAAGTAACTGATCTTGGTTTGTTGTTTTTTGGGGTGTTTTCACTTAAGTGCTGAAAAAGTAACTATCATGTGAAACTGATTCTCTTTTGTGGATCATTAGTGCCTATGGGCCTCTGACCCAGGTGCAAACACAGAGGCCTGTGTTAAAACAGCAATACATCCTGTGTGCACACATCAAATGATGCAAGGGGTACAGCAGGTTATCCCCCAGTCAGTCACTCAAACACTTTCTGAGGTGCCTTAGAATTGTAGGGAGTAGGACTGAGGAGTTCTCACGTCTCTGAGATGCTTTTTGTTTCCAAGTCACACTTTGACTACAGCCAGAGCCACTGGCTGTGCTCACACCACTGGCTGCACTCCACAGCTGAGTGCAAACGTCTGTGCTAGAAAACAGGGTGTCAGCTTTCCTGCACTGACACCTCCAAATAATGAAGCTCCTCTGAATAGAAGGTAGGATATTTACCTGCCCCTATTGTTAGAGATGTGAAATCTTAGTTCAAAGTTAACTAAAATATCAGATTTTGCTAAATATGTGCTTTAATTAAAATATCATCTTTCCATCCTTCCTTCCTCAATTTTGTTATCTGGAAGGTGCACTAAGCCCTCTGACTTCAATGAATTATGATTAGATCAAAGACAAGACATTATTCCCATTCAAATGTTTGTGTGTAGTGAGGATGTTCCTTCCCCACACACTCTGAAAAGGCAAAGCTACACTTGACTACTCAATAAAACATTATTTCTGTTTTAGGGTGTCACAGTGGCTGAAGTAGCATTCGAAAGTGCAAATATTTCTAGTGATAGGCCAGATAACACTTGCCCCACCCCCAAAATCTACCTCAGGTTCATGATGTAGTCTTCATGGTTTCCTCTATTCAAGTGTAAATCATTGGGATAGATAAGAAGAAATGCAAATAGGATTATAAGTATTTCCATAGAATTTTTCCCTCTGTCGACGAAATCACCATTAAAGACATAACGGTTTTGTTCTGAAGGCAGACCATTCTGCAGAAAGAAAGAAAAAGGGGCATTTAGAGAGGCTGCTATGCTACTGTAATAAAGGAAATCGCATTTAAATGAGATCCCATTGCTAGAAATTCTGAAGAAAATCCTGCATAATACAGAGATCTAAAATGCAGCATTTCTTTATTTCCACTGGTTAGAATAAAAACCTTCATATCAGACAGCCAGAGCCATTAGAGAAGAGAGGGCCTCTCTGGCTGTTCTTACAATGCCATCTCTAATTCTTTCCTCTAACTATTAAATTAAATTGAAAGGGACCAAAAGGAACATCAATTTTGTAGTAAAATATACGTTTCTGTTAATGCAACTGTTGCCAGGAAATCATGCACTTGCAAACAGAAGGGAGTAATTCAGTTTGAATGGAAGATAAGAAATATATGAAAAATTACCTTCTGATGTAAGTTTGAATGGATTTTGTATATTTACATTATTTGCAGTGTATGCTTCCAAAACTCCTGAAAAGACCATAGTCCAGAGGACATAAAATCTTAAGACAGAAGTTTGAAGAGTTTGATTTCAATTACTATAATCCTGAAAGCACTACTTGAATTTTACTCATGAGAGCTAAGATACACTTGAAAGCTCACAAACCTGAGAGGTTGTATATACAGCTATTTTTTACCTTACCTTACCTTACCTTACCTTTTTTTTCTCAATATACAGAGAAATCCTTTATATTAAATAGTGACTTAGTAAAAACAAGTATTTTGAACTGATGGTATGTTTTATGAGATTAATTACCAACACATCAATGGGTGCCATCAGCTTACAGAAAATATAGCAACACCTATATATATAGCTTCATCATTTCCAGTCACAAGTATCAGAAATAGTATTTCAACTTTGACTTGCTGGAAAAAGGAAACCTCTGTTTTCTCAAGCGATATGCACAAGAAATACCAATAGAACATCTATAAAATTACATTATAACTGTGGAAGCCACTCTTAAAAGGTTTGGCAGCATTGGAAGACATCCCACTTCTTGAATATATCTATGGTGTCAGTGTCAAGCCTTTCTTATGCTCCTATGGCATTACTGGTATTCTGCCTTAGTGGGTTTATTGCAGGACATATCATGTGGCAGGGACTCAATGAAATGTGTAATTTGAATCCTTATGAGAATATCTTTTTTTGTCACAATCAGTGTCCTGTGCTTTCATGTTAGGATGCAGTAGTGAACCCTGGTCTCTCCATCCTGGCTGCTGTAAAATCAGTTTCCTTGGATTTTGCTATAGCCTGTCTTGATCCCTTTCCAAGTTAACTTAGAAGGGGCCTGTGTTTGCTTTGTGCTCACAGGAGTTGCAGTGTATGAGACTTCTAACGCAGTAGGTTGAAGCGATTTTATAAAGAAGAGGATTGATTTCAGGAGTGGAACAGACAGCAGAAATTCAGCAGCAGTTTCTAGAAAGATAGGTAAATAAATAAAATCTTCGTCTTAAAACCAATAGGCATGTGAATTCACCAGCAGATTGTGAATATACACACAACCACTCTAACTGCAGTACTCATGGAAAGACATATCTACTGGAGCACTGTCCAGACTCTATCATCCTTCTTTTGGAAAAGGTTACACACAATTTGAGTTTTAAACAAGTTTGGCTTGGACTTCCAACTTCAATGTGACATTTTAGTTTTGTTCCACACATATGCACTCTGCTTTTCTGTGGTTTCAACCAACAATGAGAGCAAAACTAAATTAAAAGCTGTTGCAGCCTCTAACATGTCAGAGAGGCAAACAAGGCCTTCTAATGATTAGCAACTTGCTGCTGGGCATCATTACTGTATCTCCTGGGTTAGTGATTAATTAACTTCCGTTTATTGTTGGCATTTTCTATGCTTCAGGCTATTTCTATCTATAGCATCCCTTTAACAATCTAACTTAGCAATACATAATTTAAAATTCTAGTGTTTCAAGGAATACCAGGAAATGCTGTAATTTAATAAAGATTAATGAAGGGACTCAATGAACCTCACAAACTGGTTATTGAGGGGAAAAAAAAGTAAGTGTCTTTGCTTCAGCCAAACCAGGTGTAAGGATTAAACATCATCTCCAGCATTGTATCGATATGCTGTGGATTGCCAGCTCTGTGTGTTTGCTGGGGGTGATTTGTGGAAGTGACAAGCCTGGTCTGCATGCAGGCCTCCAGAATCCATTTCAGCTCTGCACAGCCCTGTGCAGACCAAGATCACTCCCATGGCGTTGTTTAGGATTGCACCCTCTTGTTTAAGGTAGTTTGTACCAACTCAGAGGATGAAATCCCTTCCCACTGAAACAGAGTTTGGGAAGGAGAAAAATAATGGATCCCAGAAGCCAACTGGGTTCTCTGCTCATCTGAGTAAACTGCTCAGAGGGGATAGAAAATAGTGTCGTTTAATTTGCTTCTAAATAACTAATCAGCTCTATCATATGCTCTCTATATTCTCAACTACTTTGAAATGACAAAACATTTGCCTATTTTATTTGGTTTGATGGAATGGACTCCCCTAGAAGTTTAACAGAGAACAACTGGGTGTTATCTCTAGTCTGAAGTCAGTGGGAGTTTTGGCTCTGAATTTACTGAAGTCAGGGTGAGAGTTGCTTTTTTTTTTTTTTTCTCTTTATAGCATCCATTAGAGGGGAGGGAAAGAATTGGCATCTGTTTACTCCAAAAAATAAAATGCAGGGTGAAAGCAGTTGTAAATATAATTATATCTGAGCATTTATCTCCAAAATAGTTATATTTCCCATTCCAGATTCTGTGTTTGAAACCAATATGTATCATATTCTTATTCCAGTTTTGAAAAGAGAGCTAAACAACTAAAAGACTGCAAGCCAAGGACCAGCTAAGAATGGCTGATTAGTAAGAAAAGCAGGACTCTGTAAAAGGTCTGATTATACTTTAACAATACTTCAACAGACTTCAAGTGTGCATTTGGGCAAAACAACCACATATACATTCAACAAGTGTCAGACTAAGTGTAACAAAGCTGGAAGCAGGGGGAGAATTACATCATTTAAACACCTGGTTTATCTCACTTCAGTCTCCATTCAGTGCAGGATCTGACACAAACCCTTTCCACCCCCCCACCCCCCCCCGGAAAGCTCAAATCAAAGAGAGTAACTACTCAATCAAAGGTGGTGATTCATCCTGAAGATAAATGTGAAACTAAATACACAACATTTCCTGCATCTTCAGTTAAACACACAATTGTGGAAAAGCTAGCCTGGAGCTTAATTTGTTTTGCACATCAGTAAAACAGTGCTATGCTTTTTTTAACATGATACAAAAGGATATGTAAAGGGTGCCCAAAGTACTTCTATTTTGTGCAGACTATGTGACTGCTTCCAAGGCTTGAAAAGCTTTTAAACACCACTCTTTCCCGTTTCCTGTTAAAAACAAAAAACCAAAACCAACTTCCCCCCCAAAATAAACAACAACAAAAAATCCAACAAACCCAAAAAACCAAAACAAAACAAAAAAAACCAACCAAACAACAAGAAACCCCAAACCAACCCAAAAGCAAACCAAAAAACCTGCAGATATCAATGGAAGGCCTAAATGAAAGCTTCTGCATTTTTTGTTCAGTTACAAAATTATCAGGAACTCACTTAGCTCCTGATTTTAGCAGACTTCAGTTCAATATGGAATTTAAAACAGTGGCAGAACTTTGGAGACTTGCAAGGAGTCCTCTTAAGTTTTGACTCATGCTGCAGTTCAGCATTCAGGAAAATAATCATCTCAATCTCCTTCACAGTGAGCAGGAGGATATGAAGAAGGAAAAGCCCTGACAAAGACACCAAATTATTCCAGGATTTGTGTGTGAAATGTATGCACACCACATGAGCAGTTCTAATGGTGATAAATCTGTCACACATAAATAATAAAATGTCACAAAGTAGAAATGCCAGATCTCAGAGTATCTACTTACCTTATAGAATATCAGCAAAAGATCATCCAGGTTTCCATGCAAATCTCCTACAGGAAACAAAAACTTTTTTTTAAAATTTTCTCACAGAGGAGGTTTTAAGTTTTCCCCATGTTATTTTCCTTACATATATAAACCCAGAAAATGTCACTAAAAGACATTTTTAAATGTAATAGATTTCTACATACTAATGGGTTTAAATTTATCAAAGTAGCCCTTTTCATACTGCACAATTGAATGTGTTTCAGGGATGGAGCTTGATTACTACCAGAAAGAAGTGACGGAGAGTGTCAAGATCTGTCCATGCCTTTGTGCCCCAATGCTGAGGCCACAGAAATGACAGATTGGGCCCTTTTTGAGACATTTGTTTGGAACAGGCAAGAGGATTTCACCCCAACACAAAGCATCACTGCAGCACAGATCCCCTGTGCATCTGACTGCATTTCATACTCACAGAGCCAACCTTCTTATGCCTGTGACTCACCACCACGAAGCTACAGAAAAGTTTCAAAACCTATTTTGTGATAATTGGCTTTTACCACCAATGATTAGGAAAAGAGAAGTGACATTTTAATGTGTATACGTTTTCTGTGCAACTTTTGATTAATTATGAGCCTGCTGAATTTGTTCGAAAGGGTCTTTCAAGTTATTATCGATATTTAGCACACATGTGGATGCAAACATTTCACGTATATATTTCATCTGCATTATTTGAAATTATACGAAATGGAGAGTGATACCTTAAGGAAGTCAACATTTTGGATCGATTATACTTAAAAATGGGTTATCTCTCTTCTTCATAGGCTCTTTCTGGTGACAAAAGCTTTTAGTTTCAGTACAGGAGAGGGATCTTTCTTGATGCTGCTTACGTAGTGCAAATGCAATACAACATGAAGAGGAATGTTTATTTAACAAGGACACGTTGTGTTGTGAAGAAGCATAAATCTGTGTTTCCTTGATTTGGAAAGGAAATTGTTGGCTGGGTCAATAAATTATTGTTTATACAAAACCTAATTTAAACAATCCCTTTCCTGGCAATCAAAGTAGGTCTATAACCACATCTTAAAAAACACTATTTATTTTGCATGTCTCACAGTACCTCCCTTATACCACTTTACTATTACACACAGCACACACTGATAGATGTCAAGAGTTATGTCACCATTATTGTTCTGTTTTGCAGCTAGCTACTGCATTCTGTGTCGAGTCAGGATACTGCATCCCATTATCCATAATTTACAAAAATGTAACAAAATAGATGGGCAAAGAGCTCTTAGCTCTTTACTGTGTGACACATTATTTTGTGAGACTAATATGTTGGTTGTATAAAGACTTATCTATCCTCCTGGGTCTCCTCAGAAATGAGGGGTTATTATAATTTCAATTTATTCTAGATAGTCATGTTGTCAATGAAAGGTCTTTTTTGCCACACATATTATTAAACCTTCATTAAAATCATTATGGAGTAAATTATTATTAAAATCATTAAAATCATTACGGAGTAAGGTCTTTTTCTCAGTGAGAGGAGAAAGAGGTGACACTTACAGTCAGTGATCAAAATACTTGGTGGCATTTTAGAGGTGGAAGTGCAGGAGTATTTAAGCTGCACTGCAGTGTTAGCTGAATTAATACTGACTCATTCAGAAATGTTAAACAAGAAGAGGAAAGAGGAGGTGAGGGAATTTCTTAAAATAAACTTAGTGTGACTCAGGAACTTTATTTTTTTGTTTGTTTGCTCCAATTTATGCATTTGTGGGGGAAAATAAAATAAGTAAGTAACTTTTTAAAGGGCATTGAGAACTTTCTTCTAACGGCAAAACTTGGAAATGTCAGTATCATTCTCTAACCACTTAGAATATCAACCCATAGCCCAAAGCAGGTATCTTCTCTGGCACCTTACCACAGACAGTTATCTCCTTGGAGTAGGAAGTTGAAAGATGGGTGATATTTGGCATCTCCTTGAGAACCCTCCTAGTTTCACTTAGCAGCTGCAGTACATAGCGGGCATGAAGCAGCTGTGAGAAGAAAAAGCAGATAGAAAAGGAAGATTTCTTTGAATTAGCAATAGGTCTGGCTGTTTTATTAATAACAGGCATGTACTGCCAAGGTTATTTATAGTGCAGAACTCCAGACGTGTACAGGCTGTATGGCCTAGTGCTGGGAATTAGGAGTGTTCATAGCTTTGTATTTGCTTCCCAGTGAATGGATATGGAGCCCTTACTGAACTTGTTTTACAGATATTCCCACTTTATTTATACTGTACTCTTTCTACTCTTCCTGTTTTTCAGAAGAGATAAGACTTAGAGAGCACTCAGAATCATTGCATAAGGCCATCTGTTTAAAGTAACCGGGAAAAAAATAAAAGTATGTCATTCTAGGTGTGAGTAAACAAACAAAAAAACCTCCAAACAAGCCAACAAAAACATCCCCAAAGGCTATAAATGGTATTTCAGTGAATTGCAAAAACAATGACAAGGAAACTCCAGTAAGGGCTGCTTTGGTAAGGGTCATCTTCCTGTTCACAGTGAAGAAGTTATAACAAGCAACATTGAAGCTTCTGGTCTTCTCTCCTAATGTTTTTATGAACATTTTGTCAGTTGATGATTTTTAAAGCTTTTAATTCCAACAGAGGTCTGAGGAATTTTGGTAGAGGAGATAGATGAACTACAGAATGACTTTTCAAGATTCATGTTTTTAAGCAAACAAAAAGGCAAATTACATATGATCATTTCCTTAATAAAATGCCAGCCATTGTAAGAGAAGGGAGAGTGGACAATAAGGTGAAGTCTGGGTTGGCTCATTTATCATATGCTTTATATTTGGTACTTTTCAAACAATCAGCCTCCACAGAAAATTACTGGAGAAAAATATTCTTATTTAGTAAATTAAAAAGCATGACAGACCCTTGCCCCTTTTATACAGCACATTGTTAAGCAGAAGTAATTACAAGTTCAAACAAAGCCGTGCTATTTAATGCCTCCCTGCTCCACCCTCATCATATGGGCAACAAAAGGGCTTGCTCAGGAATATAGAGAATGAGGAACAGCCTCCTCAGTGCCTTGGAAGCTGCAGCCTGAGCTCCAGAGATTTGTGCTATCACTCTGTTCTGCTACATAAGCAATGCTTTATGGTCACTCCACTGTTATGGTAGTCTTGCAGTCTGCAATGAGGTGATTGACCCTTACACCTCAATTCCTCTAAAAGAATGAGGTGGGGACAAAAGACAGAGGACCAAAAAATGAACACTTTTAACCCATAAAAAGACCATAATTGGTTTCTATTTTAGCTTAGGATACCTTCCCCAGTCCTGCACTCTCACTGAGAACCCCTGCCCTGCAGCTGCTAAGGGTTCCCATTTCATTTCACTAGTCCCTGCCTCCTCCTCAGTGCCAGACCTGGTGGTCATGCAGCAAAGTAGTGAATCAAATGTGGGAACTCATCTGTCAGAGAACTGTCTGCTTTTGATTTTATTGTGTTAGCTTACAGGTAGATCAACTTCCTAAGGCAGCTTACCATGCACATCTATGATCACACTGGGCTAGCAGGAAAAGGTAATGAGATGTAAAAAAAAGAGTGAAATATCTCTTTGGGCACAAGTTCAGCCTTACGTTTGATTATGGACCTACAACTTTACAACTTCATATAAAATAAGTTAAAAAAAGAAAACAAGCTAGTTGCAAATTGCCTGTTCGTTCCTGAAAGCATGAAGGAGAGCATTGGCATCTTCCACAGTAAGGGGGAATGAGAGTCGTGGTCCATAATAGGAGTCTGGAACATCAATCTTCTTTTCAAATTCTTTTAAACTTAAATCTTCGTCCACCACCTGAGGACCACTACGGCTAGTGAAAATTTGAGAAACTGGAACAAGATAGAAAGAAAACAAAAATGTAGAAACTCCACCAGTTCCCCATAGATCTGTAACAACATGACCAGAATTGGTTGAATGTAACTGCTTTAACTGCTGCAGTATTATAGTGGCTGACTCCTGCCTCCTATAGTGGAAAAGCTCCAGGTTCCCCAGATTGTTTCACAATACTAAAACCAACCAACCAATCAACCACTACAAAGTAAAAAAAAAAAACAAAAACAAAGCAATGTTAAAAACAGGCAAAAACTCTTTTCCAACTTCTGGAAAAGAAGCTGTGGTCAGGGTGCAAAACATTTTGCACTGAAGTTGTAGAGCAGTTCACTCACAGGTAATGAGAACCATCAGCTGGTACAAACTTCCTTCTCCTCCCTTGATGCAAGGAGATACAAAAGTCATGACTGATTATTTAATGATCATGTATTTTAAGTTCAATATTACACTTTTAATATAGGTTTGGAAGATTCACTTCTATTGCTTTTATTTTCTACTTAAAATTTTTAGGCTAAATACCAGCAGGTCATGGTGATTATTTTAAAAGTCACCAACAAAATTCTATTTATTTTAGCGGATTGCAAATGAGTCCTTTCTGATGCAGCTAGGAAACAATGCCCGCTTTTGGTTGGCTGCCATAAAACTACTGGATGAAATAAAGTAAACAAAAACAGAGTGGTGAAAGTGGACCATAGCTTCTGATTTTCCTGGAACATGGAGAAAGCAGGAACACTGCTAATTGCTTCAATCCATTCTTTTTCTTGACATAACCTTGAAACATAACTGACTGATCAGCAGATTTCAGTGTTTTCTTCTTGCAGATTGTCTCAGTCATATATTATTCTAAGAGAGAACCAGGCCCTAAAGGAAAATGTTCCAGCAGATGCTGTTGCAGAGTTGCTCTTGTGAGATGATGGTTGTAAACAGTTTTTGCTGGGCTACAGTTAAGTTTTCTGTAACCCTGATTTCCTGCAACAGCAAATAAAAATGCATTATTTACAGCTCTGCAGCTGTATTATTTATTGCTGATTTACAGCTGACCTGTAGCTGTGACTCAAAACTTAAAGTAGCCAAAACCAGCATGTGATCTCATAAATTATGAGATTGATAAAGACCAACTTGTCTTGCAACTGGATAAAGTCCATATTAAAGAAATAAATAGATAAAAATGTAATCTGGATTTTAAAAAGTCCCCTTTTACTATCAGCACCTCAGCTGTGAGCTGATTAGCACATTCAGTGCTAATGCAATGTTATACTCGGCCATTTAAATGGATTAAGGCATCAAGTAACAGCAAGGTGCTCAGGGTTCACCATTTGCACCAAGTGCAGTTTGATTTGCAGTCTTCCACTTCCACAGTTACAGCTTTGTCTGACTGGACACCAGAACATCACCATGGACTGAAATTGCTGATTCTTACATAGTGATTAGCCAAGCACATTTGCACCAATTCTTGCTCCAGCTCTAGCAGCAGGCCTCTGGACAGTATCTCCCTCTACACCCTACTTCCCAAGAAGTGGGCGACTGCAGAACCAACTCCTCAGACCACCCAAATGCCTCATTTCTTGCCTGTTCTAACCAGCTGTCCTCATTTGACATGACTCCTTCAGGGTCAGTGGCCTCAGCATTTCATGCCAGGCAGACACCTGTCCATGCCTGCTCCTGCTCCTGTCTTCTCCCTTCTTGCACACATTAGGCCATCTATCCATCACTCTGCCTCTGAACATGAACTTGCATTCCTCACAGACTCACTTCCATTTTGGCACACGTTCAGGCTGGGAAACTCAGTCTTTCCCTGTAGGGCATATGTCTGCAAAGTACACCCCATTTTCCACTTCTGGATGAGCTGTCAAAAGCCCGTCATGGTCATTACCCTTGGAGTGTGCTTACAGCTCCTCAGGCTGTCTTTCAGATGGATTTTAAGGCTTCTTCCTGCACAGCATGACTGTCCCATCTCTGAACAGTCAGTAATGGATGACCTAATGCAGCCTGGGGAATCACCATGCTGTTCAGCAAGTACCCCAGCTCACCACATGCCCCATGCAGGACTAACTCTGAAGGATTCAGCACCCCTCACATTTTGCTGTTCTAGCTGAAGCTTTCAAGGCTCTTTCAGTTCATACTGAAAGACAGGGATGAAAAGTCTTGGCATACCTGGTTCAGGCACATGTGTCAAGACAGAATAAAACATCCTCTGCCAGCATCTGCATCTCTCCACTGACTAGAAGGAGCACAGGCAATGACTAGCTTTGTACTCTGACATCAGAGGTCTAGCCCAGGCTCAGGGAGTTGAGCCTTCACTATTACCAAAACCCAAACAACTACCCTACAGCCATATTCCATATTAAACACAGACACCCAGAACTAAGTGGAGTCAATTTGGCCACAGAAAGCCCAAAGATTCGATTCTCCTGACAAGACCACCTTGTCATGGGAGTTTTTCAAGGCAAGTCAAAGCTGCCGAGAATGTACTCACTCTCGGGGTAACCAGGAATCAGGTACTTCTGCAGCTCTGAAATCAGTTCTCTGTTCTGCCACTACCTCTCTACCTTCAGCCTGACCACTGGGGTACCTGAAAGTACCTCTGACTCCTGAGAAGTGCTCTTACATAAGCCAGATACTGACCCACAGCCCTTAGGTCAAAGCCAAATGGACACTGAGCCTACAAAGAGGAAGGAAATTTCTAAAATGCTTCAAACATTTCTTACTTCACATCATTCCTGCTGCTACAAACTGCAAGCAGCTAAAACTTATTCCCCACTGCAAGAATCACTCTGTGCAAAACATCTTGGAAGGGTGTTAAAGCTGTAAGGGAGGCATCATGGGGAGTGAGACTGCAGAAAACAACACTTTTTTTTGTTCCCTTTGAAGGAAGGCTCCAGGAGGTGCCCTGGTGACCTTGAGAGGAGCAGGTTTAGATTCCCAGTCCCACCATTTTTCTCAGGATGTGTCTGCAGTCTTCTCACCCTCAATGTGCCCATAAAAGAGTGAGTAAATGGGTCATCTTTTGCTAGAAAGGCAGTTTCCAGTTTTCTCTGACCAGAGAACTTTCCATTGAAAGCTGAGAAGGTAGAAAGATTTTTTTTCAGGAAATGAGGGAGAAAAGTGGAAGGTAGAAAAGGGTTTTATTCTTATTTTCCACAAACTCTTGCAAAATAGCCTTTAATAAGAAGCAGAACAAGACACTCAGCTATATAACATCCTAATCACAAAATATACCGACATCTTAAGGAGAATGAGAGGATGAAAAAAGCTTTTGGGTATAACAGATAAACAATCACATCAAAAGCACTACTGTGTTAATGAGATGGCAGCTGCTTTCTTTCATTGAAAAACATAATCTGAAAAAAAAACAGATTAAGAAGAGGAAAGCAAGATTAATGGTGGAGGCTGAGTAATTTATAATGTAAGGAAAACCACAGATCACAAAATGTTCAGGTAACTTTCCTACCACATACTGACAAGAACAGGCAACCTATTCTTTGGTAAGAATATTATATACTGTCTTCTTGGAGACAGTTTTGAACCATATGCTATCACTTTAATTTAAGTGAACACACACTGATGAAAAGGAAGAAAAAAGCCAGAGAACTGCAGGTTTTAGAAAATGCTTGAGAATAGCAGTCAATTTGAAGTCTCTCTGGATTTTATGCTTACATTCACTGTAGTTCACATCTTAAGATGGTGATTCAGCAGAAGTGGAAGCAGTTCTTTAAGAATCTCTGTATTCAGCACTGATTTTGCTTCCATCAGTGGGGCTAGCATGAGTGCTGCAAAGGTCACTTCCAGGGGCAAGCAATCAAGAGCTTAAAGCAAAGAATGCATGTAGCCAGCAGTTGGACAAAATAACCACAACCCATACAATACACATTTGATATGCAATTCCTAAAAAATAATCTACGTCAGCTCCTTTGCATAGGTAGCCTTGCCATCTCTTTATTAAATATACACCAGAATTTTTCTGTTTCATTTAGGGTTCTGGTATCTGCAACACATGGTGTTAGAAAGGGGGAACAAACCAAGACAAAAATAAAGCCTTTGGAGCAGTTATCAAGTCTTAACAACGTCAGTCCAAAAAGACAGAAGTTTTAAGCCAGCAAGACAAAGGGACGCTTTACCATAAACTGTATACACTTTATCATTTGTTTCAGCCTTAACCTGAATTGCACATCTGCAATTCCCAGTATCTACAAGACCAAGAAACAGGTCACCTGTGCAGTGGTGATGAAGGGCAGCCCACAGGACCCTCCATCTCCCTCAGTGCACAGGTGAGGCTCAGATCTCCACTTGCACATGAACAGCCTATGCATGTAGCAGTGTGCGCTGCAATGTCCTGGGCCCTAGCAGTCACCTGAGACACCTCCCCTTTACTCCTTCTGCCAGTAGACAGAGGTAATAAAGGTGGATAAATCATATCTACAACAAGCAGCTGTAAAATTCCATTTCAATAGTATAATAAAAATAGAGATTAACAATATTTTGCGAGGTCTCCAACCTAGCACTACTGTTTTCTTTCCCATTGAGGTGGAAAAGCTGAACAGAGGTGCACTATCAGCATGAAGAAGTAGATGAAGTGAGCAGTATCTGATTTTCTTTAAGTTTGCCAATTCCTTCCCAGGAAGTTAAATGACTAAAGCAGATTTTTTTCCACAGAATATGGCAGTAATGGGAAAAAAATCAAAGTGAGGACTATTGTGTCATCTGCCTTGACTTTGGAGCAAGGCTCAAATGTAATTTATTTTCTACAGAACACAGAAAGCATTAGGCACTCTAAAGTACTTAAGAGAGAAAAATTGCAATTTCTACCAGTTGTCATTAGAACACTGAACCACTTAAGGTTTTGATGGTGGTTTTATCCTGTTATCAAAGTATCTTGTGCTAATTTTAATTGGAATAACCTGTGGCTAGACCAGATGAAACAGAAAGGGCATTCTCTTGTAATGCAATAAGAAGGGGACAGCCTCATTTTTAACTCCACTGGGATTAGATCTTTCTGAATTTGTTCAGAGAAGTCACGTTTGTTTTCTGGATTTAGGAATCACTTTCAGTCTGTCCTTCTGTTGAGCTTGACCTCAAAAGTAAGTTATGTCCAAGGATCCCAAAATACTTCAAAAATTAAAGGCTATTCCTTGAATAACCGAAGCTTAAATGAGATGGTTTCTAAAGATTTATCTCCAGCAGTTTAAATTTATTCTTTTTTTTATCATTCATATACTGATACATGTTGCAGTGAAATATAAAACAAATGAAATTGAAAATGGTCTCCAGAACTGCCAAAATTGGAGGGTGGTGGGGGAGAAAGAGCAACCTCTATGATTATACCTGCCTTCAACCAACTGAACACAATCTTTCTGAATACTGACTTCTCATAGTTTAAGAAAAGATGCACAGAAAGCTGTGAAAATTGGATTCTGTAGGAAGGGAAGTAACATATAAGAAAGCCCTCTGAGCACCTCTGAATATTCTCATAAGGACAACAGGTACCTGTTCTGACTTACTGACTGCTCTGACTCACTAAGTAGAGAGTGAGCAGTGTCAACACTTAGAGGATAAAGTTCATATTACAGTATTTGGGAGATCAAACTTCAACCCCAGCACGTGCTATAGGCTGTAAATATCACATTGAAAATTAACTTTCCTCACATCCAGTTTTTCAAACACAATCTCCACATTACTTTTATTTTTATTGTTACCTGAATCAGGATGAGTACAATGATCCAGCATGAATGTAAAAAAGTTGGATAGCTGAGTATGAAAAAGAAAAGAACAAACACACTGATCAGTTTATATGATCCAACAAGCATTAACATTTTTCTTACTTAATTACTTGCAATTTCCCATTTAGGGGGATATAAGTCAGTAGTGTATATTCCCATAGTATCAGCCTGCAATAACGACAAATCTGTGTCCTACTACAAAAATAGCTCTCTTTCCTTTTTTTGCTATGAATTCACAACTAACACTTCATGAATACATTAAATGTTTCAGGGCTGTTTCAGCGCTGTTGATGTTTCTGGGTGTAATTCATCTTGCCCACCACCGAGACTATTTGCCCAGACTTCCTTCACAGTCAATAGAAACAACTGCCACAATGCAGTGAACTGACAGATGCTAGGATGAACAGAAAGGCCTGTAAGTTCCAAATTCCTATACTGACTCTAAAGGAAGCCTGGGCTGACATACTGAAACACTGATATCTCTGTTGGACATATACTGCCTCACAGACAGTTAAGATCACCCATAGTGATGTGTAAATGATCTGCAATCTCTGGCTAACAAAGTTGCTATACAGGAACCTATACCCCAGATATGCTGTATGGGAAGAATGGTGTCCTGATGCCTGTGTAGTTACATTCATCCGTATGTCTGTGTATGAATACACACAAGTTAATTCATTGTGTCAGGCAGGGAAACAGTTATATTAATCATGACCCAGCTTTGTAGAAGATATCACCACACACCCATTTCGTTTGTGCAACCACAGTCCTGGGGATAACTTAGCTGCTTGTATAGGAAGAATGGAAGATTACAAACCTGTAGTTGATCCTGTTCATCAGCATATTCGATTGACTGAAAGATACTGAGAGAATAGCGGCGCCTCATCTCCAGCCGGGCCATTGTGAAGCGGTACCACTTCTGGATGAGGATTGCAGCTCTAATGACTGTCAAAGCAGAAAGCAGTAGAGTACACATGGATGCAGGATAATCTACACAGAAAATATGCATGCTGCCTTTGCAGAATTTTGCAATCAGATGACAAATGCAGTCCATTTTTCACAGTCAACAATAAAATGAAACCCAGTAAAAGTGAGACTGAAAGAAAGACATGACGCCTTTACAGTTTCTGTCCTCCAACACAGATCCCAAGCTAGCTGACTTGCTCAGGCCTAAGTAATTAGTAACCTTCCCCATTTAATTGTCTTGAAGACAGTACCCAGGTAAGAAGACACATTCAGCTCATGGGCACTATATGGGTTTTGGGTAGGTGAAGAAAGGAAGAAAAGTTTGGCCTATCAACAATGTATTTCTTTGTATAGCTGCAGTAAAAAGCTTTGGTTTTGCAAGCTGTGACATGAACAACCATGCAATGACAGTATTTGCAACAGCCTATTCTACCGGAAAGTTTTTGCCTGCGGAGCTGCATCAGTAAGCCAAATTCAGGAAAATTCAAATCCTAGGATAAAAAGTTAACAAATGCTATTGAAGGGTAGAATATGTGCTTAAATAGACAAGCCAAAAGGCAGTGAGGTATAGTTTTAGCTAGCTTGATTAACCAAAGGACACTCGCCCCAAAAAGTCAATGGAACATGCCATTGTTGACTATGTGCTGAATATGCATTCCACTCAGCACTTTAAGAAGTCATGTCTACCATGATTTCACTCCGGAAAACTGCTGGAAACTTCACTGAAGGACAACTATCAAGACTGCAGCCTGGAGGAAAGAGCCTGCTGCCTACAGGCCTCATTCATGCCACAAAGAGATCACATTCCTTTAACTGCTCAGATAAAAGTTTATTGAGCACAGATACATCTGGTGGCAGAAAGAGGTCCTGGGATGGGCACTGTCCTGCACTGCAAAACAGTAAAGAAAAGCTCTGTACTACAGAGACAACTGTTTGCACCAGTCAACTATTGTAACTGATCACAAATATCAGAAATTTTTATACTAGGATGAGTGAAACCTGAGTGAGAATGATATTTTCCTTACTGATAGTTATGCAGGTAAGGACAAATATTCATGGGAAAGTGATTCTATTAATAGAGTATAACATTAAGGAACCATTTTTATAAAAATACTTACAGATGCTACAACAACACGTTGTTTGCTTATTTTACCGTTAATGTGTATACAGTATACTTAAAGTGGTAAAATTTTCTAGTCTAGACAAGATCAAAATCCCATCCTGTAGATATTGCATCCATCCTATAAAAATCCTCCTGCCTGAAGGAAATGTGATCCTTATATGACTAAGAGCATTCTTCAGACCTTACAAAAACTCTGAGATCTCTCTTATTTTCTGTCCTGTCTGGAAGCCCCCACCACTACAGACCTGAAAGTCTGACACATTACAGCAAGGCTGTCACCAACATTTATGTTTAGAAGACTACCTAAGGGGCAAAGCACAACCATCAGCACAGAAAGAGATTTCCAGCATCAGAGTCATTAAACTTCCCATTAAAGCCCCCTGGGTTGCTTAATGGTCCTGAGCACTTAACGTGGCACAGTTCCTTTTCTATCACATAAAACAGATACATATCAATCACTGTGGTTAATGTTGCAAATCTAACAGAATGTTTCCTGTCTTTTGTTTTTTAATTGTACTTATTACAGCACTGTTATTCTCAGGACTGAATCAGAACATGATTTTCACACTAGGCTAAATTGCATCTCTACAAGAAATTGTTATCAGTTGCAGGTCTCTACACCAACAAGTATCTGTTAAATTCGTGTTATTAATGCATTGCAGAAATGTACAGCCTCAGGCTGCAGGTAGAATGATGGTTCAGCATCACTTGACTACTGTTGAAGAGCAGAAAGGAAACCATCCAGCAACTCCAGAAGACAAAACACAGTCCAGCAAGCATACAAAATCCTAAGCCCCATATCAATGTGTGTGGATGACTGTTGATCAAGAAATAGTACAGCTCCTCATGCCCACTCCAAGTTTTTACAGACTCAGAAATATTCCCAAGTAGCACATCCCCAAGGTCTTGCAAGGCCCATGTAGGCATAGCTTGCAAACCTAAAGAGGAAGAGCTCCCTCCCAGTTACAGGTAAGTCTGGGACTCCAGATGATTCCATTCTACTTTCACTGCTGTGATACAGCACTGATGTTGCTTTGTAGTAGCATACACAAAGCTGAGGGCTGCTCTCAAACCAGTCAGCTGGTATCCCTGTGACTAAGTGCTCCTGCTTCTTAGTCACCAACTTCCTGTGACTCATGCCCTGGCTTGGTAGCCAAAAAGAGCCTTCCTTTTCAACCATGGCTATTCAGCATAATAATGTCCTAAGACTATGCACAGTACCATGTAACATGGTTCTCTGCTGACCAATAAATTATGCTTTAATGAAAAATCTTGAAAGAGAACACAAAGGGTCTGAACAAAAGTCTGAATGAATCCTGGAATCCACCTGCCTGTGCAAAGACTGCTGAGTTCATACCAAGGTGGGGTATGATTAAAAGGAGGGTGATGATCTATTAGTTTAATTGAACATTGAACCAAGTCCTGTGGAGACTTTCAACTGATAGCCTCATAATTGTCAGGGATGATGTTATGCCAGGCACTTGGTAGGCCAGAAAACTGATTTTGAAGTCATTGTAATAGCTCTGCTTTATTAAACTTGTTTCATAATTGGGGTCACACAACAGCAGGGAAATTGGGGCAGTTTGCCCAGGAATCCTGTGGTGTGAAAAGCCATAAAAGGTCGCACTCAATACCTTACCTCCTAAGCTTTGCCAGCGACAGAGCAAGCACAGACACCTCTGAAATTTAGCTTCTGTCCCAGATGCTGTGAATCTTTTACAACCCAATCTGTCAATGTTAGAGGTGGTCTAAAGCTGCTTCCTGACCTCAGCCAGCATCTAAAAGCTAATACAGTTTTAAAAAGAAAATAATTTGCCCTGAACAAGTATTTTGACAACCGAACTTGGGGTGGGGGGGAACATTACCTTGCAATCCTCTTCTGGTGTTAGAGAGAGAACAACTACTTGCCCTGAAGACAAAGGCAACACTCACCATTCTCTGACCTTCTGTCAGCTACAGAACTGCTGCACCCCATGGTTCCAATGATGCTGCCCATCTGTTTTAATTGCTGCTGATACGAAGCATGTTTCTCTCAGCTGTTTGTATTATACACATTTCTTGTGTTGTTCCTTCAGTGACGAGGGCTATACTCCTTTGGGCTCCTGGGCTCTTCCTAGTACTCCTAACAGAGATGAGATTGGAAGGAAGGGATAGGGAGAAAAAAAATCGATGCTTGACAACACAGAATCTGAAGTACCTTTAGTACGCAACAAATTATTGTACAGCACATCCTACCTAAACTGGACCACACTAGGGTTTTTTTCTCCACATCTGATTACTATCAACTTGCAGTCAAGAGAAATTAACTTAGCAATTAATACAGTTTGCTCCTTACATGTTAGCTTAATGTCAATGTGCAGCAGCAATTTCTTATATGAAGAACAGCTATTTAAAGCCTTACTACTAGGGACAAGGGACTACAAAGACACATTACTCTTCATTCTTATGATTTGAAAATTGGAACTGCAGAATTTTAAAGATTTTAAATTACATGTGATAATACTGCTAAAAACCCCCAACCCTCATTCCTCCTAACACTCCAGTGATTTGAAAAGTTGCCTCACCACTCCATTTATCACTTTATCGCTCAGTGTCACCACCACCAAATTCACCAGGACAGACAGTACCATAACAAATCACTTCATTATCAGATTTCATTTAAATAAAATATCCAATTTTCTGTTGCATTTCTACTGAAAAAAAAAATCCATGCAAAAGATTTTGTTTCATTAAATAGATGAACAAATACATTTTGAAGTCTTCTGGGTTTTTCTCCTGGTACTTGCTCAGCTCTTCACTAAATAGTATCATTTGCTAATGCAATACACCCTCTAATCAACAAATTCAAATTAATACAATTCCTCTGAGATACAAAATGGATCAATTTCTAAGCAACAAGAAATTCACTGATGCTCTTAGATACTGAACTTTGTTTTAGCTAAAGATTTCTTACATGATCACGCTGACCCCTCTCTCTCTGTCTCCAGGGATACATCTGACATCTAAATTATTGTATCTGTTGTTTTGTTTCATTGATATTCCTTTTCTTTTAACTTGAGTTTTAAAACAAAGAAATCCATCAGCAAAAATGAATGCTTAGCTACTATTTTCCTTTGGCTTTACTAGCAGAAATCAAAATAAAAGAAGAATACAAAAGAAAAAAACACATAAATGTGTAACTAGATGATTTTCAAGTTAAGTAATTAGAAAGCACTTATAGTTGTGGGTCTGTATCTGCAGATTTTGGCATTTATTATATATCCTGTCCTGTCATGTTAATATAACACAACTCTTTCTTCTGGGGCTTTTTTCTGGGTCCCACAAAACAAGGGTATCCTACACTTGAGCTGGGTCTGACTCCTTATGAGTCAGTAATTATTTCAAGAAAAAGCATTTTAAGGTTTTTCCCCACAATAGACAGTTTTACTCCCCTCTGAAGGAGCTATTATGAAATCTAGAAAAAGTGCTCTCACATAAATTTTGAGCCAATCAATGGCTTTGGCAGCATAAAATACAGCATTGATATTGCTAAGAGCTCAAATTTGTCCTCTCCAAACATTTTTTGCTCTCCTGGTTACCATCTCCTCACTTTCCCTCTTAAGAGAATCTCAAGCCTTCATTATTACTCCATCTCAAACAAGCCAGCCATGACTTGAATTGTGATCTGAAGACCAGCACTAAGGGAAAAATAGATCTTACAATCTAAGTTCAACTGCAGCAAGAATCTTGATTAAAGGGCAGGTCAGCCTGTGCCCAGCAAGTGGGCATGGGAGCCCCAAACAGAACCATCACACCTCTCAGGGCTCCCTCCAAACCACAGCAAACAGTGGGCTGACCCAAGAAATGAGGGGCTGAATTGTGATCATACTCTGCTTTCAACAACTTCAGCTTTCCTCCCAGTTATCACTAGTCTCTTCCACATACCTCTAAACTCATGAACTTCTAGAACCTCCTTGAGCAAAGAAATTAAAAGATAGAGTCATAAGGACAGAAATTTTATTGTGACAGCAGTAAATGAATACTCAAACATACACTCAGAGCTTCGAGAAAAACTTGTGCAGATATATCCTATAATTAAACCTCCTAAAAAGGCCAAATCTGGCCATCAAGAGCTAGTCCAGGGGAATAATCATCATCTTCAGTCCCAAATATCTGCATTCTAAAATGGACAGAATGAACATTCAACCACATTTTCATGACAACTTCTCAAGTGGCTATGGAGCCATCCTTGCTGCCAACCTGCATGCTCCAGGCCAGGAGAGTAATTTCTGTGAGCTACTTACTATGCAGAGTAGCAGTGCTTGGTGAAGCGTCATTTGCCATTACAAAATTCCCCCCAAATGTTGGCTGATGAAATTGAAAGCTGGGCTTTTACCAAGGTATTGCAAGAGACACAATGTAGCTGGATGAGAATTTGAAATAAAATGCTGTGTTAATATTCTGGATATTATACCACTGATTTACCTTTAAGAGAGAATCTGTCATGTTGACTAAAAAGCAGGCATTCAATTTCTACAAGTCAGTGATCTGCCCCACTTCTAGACATAACTTCAAAAAATTGCTAGATTCCTCTAAGTTTAGCAAAAAAAAGTTTTGTGATAGACAGGCACTGAAAGCACAACCCATCCACTGAAGCAAAATAAAATGTCTTTGCAATCATGCCAATGGACATGCACAAAACTAATCCAGAGTTGCACATGCTGCTCTTTCCTAGACAGGAGTCGCTGAAGGTTACACACAGCATGTGCTCAGAAATTTGGGGTTGAGAACCCAAGCTATTGAGAGCCTGATTTACAGAGAATATGGCTCAGCCTCATTTGGTCTGGATGTAATAGGTGCTGCCCCAAATCAATCATGCCTCCAGTTTGTCAGTCACATAAAGACCAGGCTGCCTGAGCCTCAAGGAAAATGGAAATCCTGTAAAGATTTATAGCTGACTTTTAATGAAATCAGACGGCAGAGTCTTTGGGCAGAGAGCCATCCGTTAAAGCACATCTTATCTTTTAAAATTATTTGAGCTGTGCTACTGACAGACAAGTGTAAACTAGGTTAAAGCTGAGGATATGGGAGCCATATGAATAAGAGCCACTAGGATTTAAATTCTTACTCCTCTGTCTTTTCATTTGTTTCTTATCTTTGATAAACAAAAATGAAAGGCTCCTCCTTTTGTTTTTATTGGGATGGGGTTTCCATAATTGTGCTACTTTCCCTAGAAGTTGTTTCAACATCTCTCTCCCGCAGTGTGCCTCCTTTCACTACTCACCCCTTTTCTCAATCATGAGAACAGGTAGCTATGATCTCCTCCCATAACATGTCTTAGGAGGTATATGTACATGGAGAGGTAATGAGATTGAGACACTTTTCTGCATAAAGATCAGATGGATGGATGAATGCTTCTAATGACAGAGACTTTCCATTGATGCCATCTTGCTATAATTTTTTTATTTTACTGTGACTCACAGATTTCCTTTAGAATTGTTTTCATTTGGAAACTGGGACTGCAGAGAATGTAGATATGCCATAACATGCTTTTGTGATGGATTTGCTTCTGTGCATTGCTGAGGGAATGAAGCTGGAAAAGAGGATGCAGACATTAAATCACAACACTCAGGTCAGGACCTGCAGAAGGACAGATCTCCAAAACTGTCTTGTTGGGATTGTCAAGGATGGCAATCTGGAGATGAAGATTTCATTAGCTAAAAGACCCACCCTACAGAAAGTAGGATGAAGCGGTCACAGTCAGCTAGCAGAGTGAAATGGAACCTGGCTATGGCACAGGAGCTGTAATTTTGACACCAACACTGAATTTGATCTGCAAAGGTGTTGATATGACAACATCAAACATAGACAAATCAGTATATGATTAATTCTCCATTGTTTTACATCCATGGAACAAACTAACGTTTCTATTAAGTGATTTTCAGTAATTATATATATGTGAAAGACAGAAATGAGAAAGGCTTTTTCATACAGATAATTTCTTCAGCCTGCTCAGAGAAGCAAGGCTAAGCTCAATATAGAGCAGATGGAATGATTGCTATAAGTGGCCGTGTTGATAGACCTCAGTGTTGGGGCCAGGAATCAATAGGGAATGGGATGCGTGTGGTGCCTTGAGCGCTGGCCAAATGTAAGTAAGATACCAGAAAGCCAGCAAAGCCTGAAAGAGAATAGGATGAAGAATAGGATGAAGTTTTAAGGTGGACTCATATTCCTGGGCCAAAAAATGCACTGCAAAAAGAAATAAAAGCAAGACTAGCAAAGGTGTGAGCATATAGATAATTCAAGCTATCCCTGAGCTCAGGGATTGCATGCAAACCCAAAGAGAATCTGTAGAAAAAATGGTGGAAGAATACCAGTTCATGTTATTTATAATCAATAAAGGGTAAATTTACATTTTGACTTTTTTTTTTTTTTGGTGCAGAAAATAAACAAACAAAGCAAGCAGCCTCATTTTTTGGTACAGCAAGACTTTTTTTTTTTAAAGAGGAGGAGAAGCAAACACAAGTGGACAAATGGGGTACATATTCTTTCACACCTCGAAGAATAAGCAAACCCATCATATCACTTTCCAGAAATGTTAAACACCTCTAGAGGGAGATTCCTTCAGGCAACAAGGGACAAACTGAAAATCCTGCTGCAAATTTGGTTCTAGTAAACTGAACCCAACTGGAGCATAAAACTTTACACTGTTTAAGCAAAAAGCTGGATCACATACTGTACTGCAGTTAATGAGCAGGGTCTTAATCACATCCTGAAAAAGCAAATCTTTGGAATAAACATGTGTTGAAATCTGAGCCAGTTTAAAAATTAAATTCATGCTTCAGTGTGATTTTCATAAAATTTAAATTCAGCATCAGAACAAGGTTCAAAACACAATAAAAATTATTTTACCTAAAATAAAAAATACATGAAATGCAGTAGTCTCAAAGCTATTTGATCTCATCTGTACTCAGAAGTTCTGGAAAACTGATTCAGTCCAGGTCAAACATTACAGTTTGAAGCACAGTGATTTTTCTCATGGTAAAATCATAAATAATGCCATATCTGTCAATTTGTCAATCTGTTCTTTAAAAGTGAGCTAAACATTTATATATATATACACCCCTCCCAAAGATATTACCTTTTTTTCTTTCTGCTTCAGCAATACCGGACTTTTTGTACAAGAGGACCTTTAGAAGATTCTTTTTTTTAAGAGAAAGCAACCCCTGAGGGGTGCAGCTCTGCAGAACAGGTGTTCCAATTCTCTCTGGGGCTCTGGAGCTCAGGAGCTGCAATGCACTTGCTCTCCACCTATTTATACAGCTTCCCAAGAGGAAATTTCTTGAATGCTGCTCTTCAGAAACAGGGGAAAAAGCTGTTTTCATCGTCCAACCTGATGTGAAAGCTCATGGCTGCAGCCCTGCAGCTGTGCTGTTTCTGTGTTGAAGAGCTCTTTTACCACCATGCCTCCTGAATCTCAGGCAGAGAAAGGGATGGGCTGAAGTTATCTGCCTCGCATCTGAAGTCACATGATCTCTTTCGGCCTTTCTGCTGTGTTGAGGCAATGATTTGCATTTTAGCAGATCTAGCACACTGGAAAAAAACATAAGGTTGTCCAGGTTATTTGGTTATCTGATGTGACTGGCATGGTTATGAAAGCCCTTAAGGAAAGAAGTACTGAATTTACCACAAGGCATTGCACCTGCATGCAAGTGATATAAATGTTCTCCAAATCACTCAGTCATACCTAGATAATGGCACAAGTATGAAGCACTCACATCTTGTGTTGGGAAGCACTGTGCTAATGCCTTCGGTTCATTTCTTCATGCATGCACACATTCTCACCATAAATGTGTGACTGGAATACTGTGGACTCAGTTCATGTTTTGGCTTGTCTTCTCCTTGTGTGACCAAGAAGCCGAGAACACCGCAGCCTTGCTCTGGTCAGAAAGCCACGATTTGAAATAAAACCCTGACCCCTGGCAGCATATCCCACATGTGACCCAGCTCCTGGCCATGCTGACCCCTGACTCTCAGTAACTGCACAGGATCCCTAGGGTAGGGCAGAGCCATCATGATGATTTGTTACTCCCCACTGCTCACACAACAGCCCCTGAGGAATCTGCTCCACTGGCAACATGGGGACATTGTGATTTTGAACATATACCCTGCCAAACCACTCAAAACTAGGAGGTGTCTGTAGAAGCATGAGAGTGTAATATCACCACTACAGTCTTGGCCCCAGTCCTCATCAGCACTTATTCTCATCAGGCCACCTTTGCCCACTCCAAAAGCCAGGGAGGCGTTGCTTGCTGCTGTGCAGTGATGGAACAGAGCACAGCAGCCATTTCTGTGAGGTCAGGACAAGGCCCTTGGGTGCAAAGAGGACCACAGATTATAAAGCATGCTGTGGTGGGAGAAAGCTCCATGTTCACAAACACAAGATGAAGATCGCTGTGCCCTTGCTCTGAAGCCTCTCCAGGTGATGGAGACCCACCATGATTGGATAGAAACAAAAGATTTCCGAGAATAGAGGCAAAGTAATATCTTCATCCTCCTGCCCCTCCCCAAAGGTCTAATAATACCATAACATGCTATTTTCAGAATTTTTTTGCCATCAGTGTGGTGACAGTTCTAAAGGCATCAAACACCTCTCAGAAGGGCAGTCATCAAATCCCTTTTTGAAACAGACTTTTATTAAGGTGCAAAAGATATTTAAAATGCCAAACCGGCCAAGCAGAAGGCATTTGATTGACTGAGCTAGTCCTCTGAGGTTCGGGAGTCCCAGACACAAGCTTTCACTTTCAAAGCTCTTCCTCTCCTGTGAGACAAGACAGTAAATGGAAAGCATACCAAGCGCAATAATTCTGCATGACCCAGAACAGTTTTGATGTTTGTTTTTTCTGGCAGGATGCCCTTTCCTTGATCTGAGTTACAGCAGCTAATCTTTTATGTATGACCACGTTGCTCTGCCAAAAGGCATGCAAGCAAAAATACATCACAACCTCTTTCCACTGCACTCTTGGGATACACATTATTTATAACCATTTACTGTACCTGATAAGTTCATCTATATTGGCATTTACCAAGATCTCTGCATAATGAGAGGTTTGCTTCAATTGCCAATAAATCCATCCATTTCATCCAAGATCAGTGGGAGAGGGTTAACCTTAGCAATTAGGTTCTTTAGGACATGTTTTCTTTTGTTTGTCTTCTTTGTCCTCTGTCTCAGTGATCTGACATGACCAAGCAACCTGATAAAGAGTCAGTGTTGCTGGACTGAGCCACCTCTCCAGTTACTTCTGGGGATCACAATAACATGCAACTTGAGGAAACACAAATGTCCTTTCCAAATTAACCTTTCCCGTTCAAGTCCAAGGAGACAACACCATTTTCCTTTCTACAAAGGGCAAAGAGAACATACCAGTCCCATCAACAAGGTCACACATACTACGGCTTTTTTGCTCAGCAGTCATGTATCACACACACACTTAATATGCTGAATAGACTATTATCATTAACAGCTGCATCAGAAAATAGGCCAAAAAATTCTGACAATATATGATTGAGCAATCTAGCATGACAAGAAAAAACCCAGTGATGGTGCTAGTGTAGAAATCAGGGCATCCCTCTAAAAGCAGCCCTTCTTGATGTAATAGCAACTATTCTGTTTTCCAAATACTTTGGAAACATTAACCTCCTGAGCAAGTCTTCATGCCGGCATTCCACATACATAATTCAAATTCTGCTTCAGGCTTATTTCTCAGAAGCACCCACTACAAAGTGATGTAACCGATATTTTTCAAAAAGGATGAAGATAATTATAGTTGAAGGGAATGTGCTCCTTCTAAGGTCTGACCATGGTTTCCCTCCTCTTGCCCTACCAAGCTTAAAGAAGTATTTTTATATGACCTAGCAAAGTATTTTAAAGTACTAGCCAGGGGAAAAGTCCCTGAGAAACTTGTATGGCCAAAAAAAACTAATAGAAAAAAATGAAGATAAATTAATGTCCAGAACAAATTTAAACTCTGACTCAGTCACTGAGATGACAGAAATGTGTGCTCACACATTAGAAGAAGTAGGTTAATTTGTGTGAACACAAAAAGAAATGTTCCCCACTGACAATTCTGGGTGAGAACGTGAATAAAAGACATCAAAACTAGCATTCTTGGCAAAAAGCACACCAAATCAGAAATGTGAAAGAAAAGAAACAGTAGGGCCTCAAAGCTCCTGAAGACCAGGAAACTAGACCAGAACACTATGAAACCATCAGGATACCCTCTGTAAAAAATGAGAACAATTTTTTTTAAAAGAAAGTTTCCCAAATTATCAGATGAATGCAGATTATTCTGGGAAGCAATGACTAATGACCTAATTTGTGCAACTCTACCTTCCTGACATTAGCTTCAACCTCCACTTAGAGCTTATAGAAATTATAGCTATCTATCTACATCACTCAGGGTTTGACAGATCTTAGTAAAGCAGCATGAAGAAAAAGAAATGGGCAGAAGAATTGCCTAACAAAACTTTCATGTACATTTTGTTGGTCTGGTGAACCAGAAGCTCCACACACAGTGCAAACCCAATATCCTGATGCCTCATGCCTGCCAGACTGTCTCTTTGCCAAAGGGGTAAAGCCTTTAAATCAGGCTCTCCGGGTCAAATCAGGCTGTCCAGGTCAGCAGAGCACACAGATTTGACTCACTCACTAATAATCAGTATGTAAAAGGATTTTAAATCTATTTTAAATCTATTTTAAATTGTTTTTTAAAGGATGGAATCTACCAACTAATAAGTGCAAACACATAAAAGGTAAGGGGTCATCAAGTCTATGGAAATAATTGTCTTAATCTCTATTTTTCTCTAATGCTTATTAAACTGCTTTTAATTTAAAAGGACAACATTTTCTGTATAACTTTGTTAGAGTAAATAAATCTGCTGCTTCAGCAAAATATGATTAGTTTCAAAAGTCATGTCAATTACGCTAGCTAGTTACAAACAAAACACTGTTTTGCTTACAACCACCGCACTTCTGAAAACTCCCAAGCTTACATTTTCTATTCCAAATAATAACTTATGTCTGTAACTTTTAACCCGTAAACATAGCACAGATGCCTTAATTTGAGCTCCCACACGCCACTCCCTCTGAGATGTGAGGCGAGGCGCAGTATGGTGAGGACTGAGGTAGTGCAAGTAGTGCTGAACAGCGGGTAAAACCTAACAGGGGGAAGACGGCAATTGTTGTGGAGTGTAAGGGGTGACAGGAAGGTCCATGGATGGATGGATGGATGGATGGATGGATGGATGGATGGATGGATGCCCAAAACACCCACTCACGGCGGTGTTTCCCGCACAGGCCCCGGGCCCGAGCGGGCCGTAAGGCGGTGGGCGAGCGCGGGGCGCCCCCTGCCGGCGGTGCGGGCCGCCAGGCGGGAGCGGCCCCGGCGCTGCCATACACGGGCGGAAAACACTCCGTCCTATCCGGGGGCTTGGAAAGAGCCGGGCGGTCCTGTCTCTCACTGCCTTGTGTTCTTCAAACAGCCTCCTGTACCGAGGAAGTCACCTACAGGTCCCTCCCCCTTCCCGGAGCTGGACGAGTGACAATGGCGTTGGGAGCACACGGGCTGAAGGCAAAGATTTACCGAACACATGCGGGGGAAGGGAGCGCTCCGTGTAGCATGGCCCGCACTCCCAGGGTCGTTACCTGCTCCTGTGCGCCGGGGGCGGCCGGGCAGAGCGGAGCCCGCCGCTGCCCCAACGCGCAGCGGCACAGGAGCCATACCTGGAGCTGATTTATCCCTGTCACTGCCCCTCTGTAGCTATAAGAAGGGCAGAAAACGCCTGAGGGTAATTTTAAATAACTACGTTTGTTTTTAGCTAACCAGCAATTAAAGAGAAAATACCAGGCTTCTTTCCACGGCAAGCAAGGGAGGCGTGGCCAGAATCTCGTCGATAGGGGCACTGCAGCGGAGAAAGACGTACGTGGCGGTTCCATAGTGTAGTGGTTATCACGTCTGCTTTACACGCAGAAGGTCCTGGGTTCGAGCCCCAGTGGAACCAGCGCCAAATCAGAATTTTTTTTCCTTGGGTCATGCTGAGTTTTTCATAATTTCTTTTAGCACGGTGAGATTCGGTTGAGCTCTTTCCTCCGTAAGACAGGGACCCTCATAAGCAGATAAAGAAGGCACGGACCTTGCGTGCGGCAGGGGCGGAGCACTGATTCCAGGGAAGCTGAAAGACGGCCCAAGTGGGAAACCCTGTCACACGGCATCTCGTCCATAGGCTGTAACCTCGGCAGGGAACCCTCGTCCGCCAGAGGAGCCTTTCCCTGCCAGCGCTGGAGAGGAATACCCACCTTACCATGATCCCGAGGAGGGGCACCCGAGGAGAGCACAGAGAGCAGAAGCAATGGGGAGGAGCAGTAGCCTGTGCCTGCTCCCAGGCTGCGAGGGACAGAGGCAGTGGCGAAGTCTGCAGCCCCGTGCATCCCCCTGTCTCACCGGGACAGACAGGAGCATGGGTCCTTTCCTCTGTGTTTGCAGACGTGTTTAAACGCTGGGGAAAGGCCAGTGGTTTTCACAGCACACCGCCAGCAAGCACAGTTAACTCCATCCTTGTTTTCCCCTGTACTGTGCATATCCTTTTTATTAACTAGGAAAGAAAGAGCCATCTCTGCTTGCCTCAGAGCAATTTAACTTTTAAATTATAATATGTTGTCTCATTTAGCACGTGCAAGGTTTTAGAAAAGGGTAACCTCTGGGCATGGGTGCTGGCACAGCATCTGTCTGTGCGTGGGAAGCCTATGAGTGCTGGGGCTAAGATGTCTGTGTAGGAGGAGGAGAAGAGTCCCTGAGCTCCCCTGACCTGGAGTCAGCTCTTGAGTATCTTTGAAGGATCAGAGTGGGAGGGTGTGATTTACCTATCTTAAAGATTAAAGAGAAAAAATTGGCTTAACTTACTTTAATCAGAGACTTATTAAGAAACTTACCTTCATCATCATCATATTGAGAAAACTATTAACCTTTGTCAGTGCTTTGTTCTCACTAAAAACCACTCTGGGGTATGGGCAAGCTGCAGTTAGAGATTGCAGATAGAGATTGCAGATTAATGCAAGGATACCTGGACCAGGTTGCAGAAGTTTTTTTGGGTGGAAAGCAGCTGTACATCCCATAGTGAGACCTGGCAGGCTAAAGTCATAACATTAACGCCAAACTGATGTTAAGAGCCTGTGCATCCCACACCCTGAAAGTGCAGAAGTACTCAGCTCTGGTTTTCCTCTGCCTATTTGTTTAGCAGTGTGTGTGCACAGCCCACAGGAGGTGAAGCCAAAGCAATGTGGTCCCCCATCTGGGGTAAACTGTCTTCCACAGACTGGCTGCTTCCAGAATACAGGCTCAAAGCTGAGTCAGACATAGCTATAGAGTTCTCCCAAGGTAGGATATGCAAGCCTTTGGTGTAGGGACATCCCATCTAACAGAGATGGTGATACCCTGCTGTTGACAGTCACAGCACCTCCAAGTGCATGAGTTACAGGGAATGGGCCTGGGCCTGGTGGTCAGCACTGGTAATTATCTGCCTCATGTTTTCTTACATTTAGGAAACAGTCTTCTTTTCAGAAGATGACTTAAGCTCATGCTTCAGACTTGTAAAAATAATGTTCTATTCTGAGACCAATACCTTAAATGTGTGTAGACCACTGCAGCTGCGTCCATTTGAAGGGGATCCAGCTCCTGACTCAGGCTCTAAAAGCATTAACAGTTTTGCCCTCTCCACACATCCATATCCTGATTCTGAGAGATGTCTGTGGTTCACAGGTACATGTATAAATGTGTGTTTTGCTCATTCCCTTACTGTGCTAAAACAAAAGTGTGCCAGTCACACACTTCTGCTGAGGCACTGCTCGTAGTGTGCGTTCAGCTTCCAGACACACGATCTGTGCGTGCTGCTCCGATGGAGCCGTCTGGCACTCTCACTTGGGGAGAAACATGACACTGCTGCATGGAGCTGCACTTCTGTCTCACACACGAGTACTTTTGCCTCCTGCTTCCCCTCCGAGGCCACACACACATGCTGCCAGTCAGACTAAAAGCATCTCCATGGTACAGGGTGCTCTCTGTGTTTTTTCCCACAATATGGCAGAAGAAAACACACCAAGATTTCTGAGGGGCATGAAAACATAGCAAAATGTCTTAGGGCCAATGAGACATGAGCTGGAGCTGGAGTAGATGTATGGACAAAAGAGCAAACCTACCCAGGCAGTTCCTGCTTTATATAGCAGTGGGAATGTTACCAAACTGTCTTAATTTGGATAGTTTGTACTAGTCTCAGTTTTGTTCTGTAATCAACGCCAGACTAATTTTTATCCTTTTTGAAACTGTATTTTTCTTTTTTATAAAGGGCAAATGTAGCCATTTCTGGTGCTATGTTATATATTGGCCATTAAATTTTTTCTGCCTTCTGTACCTGAAAATACTTCAGTGCTTGCAAGGAATTAACTACATGATTCACTCAGCAATGCTGTCTGCAGTGGCAGCATGGTTTTGCTGTTTACAGTTATTAAAATGAAGGACTATCAACACCATTAGACACAAACTGTCTGAACTGCATACTATTTATATAGAGACTTTAATTTAAATACTCTTCTAATCTTCACGTGAAACAGTTGGGTTTTTTGAATGCTATAGACAATTTTTAAAAAAAAGTTGCCTTTCCTTCTGTGTCGAGGGAGTTTTATAACTGGGCAGCCACCAGTCCAGACCAGACCAGCAGTCTTGAGGGTACCTCTTTGGACAAAATGTTCTTTGATAAGAGCTGTGCTATTTTTGAACACATTCCCTGAGCTACTGTGAATCTTTTACACAAAATCAAAATGTATTTGAAGGGTGGGGTTGACCATAAACCAAACTGATTTAAAACTGCATGTGGTGATGGGAGAGAATTTGGCTTTGCATTTCTTTAAAACATGGTAGGTGATTTCTCTTTGTGTGAGTGACCCTGTGACCTGTCCTTACGAGACCATAAGGTGAGAGGCTGAAGCTCAGGTCTGGTTTTCCAAGAGATATGGGGATGAAGGTATTTAGGGATTTTTAAGCTGGGATTTTCAAACCCAAGAGATTTAGATACCAACTGCTCATCAATGCAGAGAGGGAATAGATGTCTGAGTATCTTCAGCAGCTCTGGAAATCTCTGCCTCCATGGCAGCCTGTTTTAGACAGAACAATATAAAGAGGATACTGTGTAGAGCCTGAAGTGAGATGCTGCACTGCAAATGTACATTGGTACCCTCAATGGGTCTCATATTTCTTTAATTCCTAGCTGGGTCTCACTGCCCCAAGATGGGAGCAGCATATGAGCATGAGGCCTCTGGCAAAAACTCAGGAGCAGCCCCCTGCCCTTAGAAAAGTGACCCCCTTCCTGGTGCCTGCGATGAGCTGTCCTGCCTGCTCGCCCTGCCATGCTTTGATTCTCCCCCAGGGTTTGGGGTGAGCTGGCCCAGGTCCTTGAAACAGAGTGGCACAGGAGTCTGCCTGTGACAACCCTCCTCTCCATGTAGGTAGGGTAAAGTGGGAAAAGTGTTGGGCTGAGGAGGTTAAACTCCTTGAGGCTGAGCAAAGCAGTGAGCCCCCCTGGTGGGAGACTCCTCCCATCCATGTCACATACCCTGGTGAGTCTGGGATGTGTTCGTGCTGGAGGTGCGACTGCAGTGGGATGCTCTACCTGACAACAAATTCACAGGGCATTCCAAATTTGTGGGCATCCAAAGGCAAGTGAGATGAATCCTGCCCCAGGGGACTGTTTTCACAATGCCAGCATCCTTGTTTGCGCAGCATTTTTGAATTAATATAAACCAGAAGAGTAGAGACACGACTGGCTTAACTCAACAGCAGCCTATGAAATTTAAGCAGTGCTTTAATCTATTCCTAGTGCATACAATCTGAGATCTCTTGAAACAAAGCAAGCTGCTTCTGAAGCAACTGCTTTCAAAAACCTCCATTAAAAATTCACTGCTAATTTCATATAATCAACAGAGATTGGAGGAACAGGTGCAAGATCCGATGGAATCACTAGCAGTCTGTTTTATCTTGAATCAGTCATTCTAAAATAAAATCTTTGATGTAGGCTGGATGAGAGAATACTGTAGATAGAACTGTTAGCAAAGAGAGGTTTACATTTTTGGTTAGAGATTTTTGTAATCTAGCAAGTAAACAACTGAAAACCACTATTTTTGTTTGATCTACTAATTGTAGTTTTCAGCCCTGTGCAATTAGGTGACTGGAAGAGCAGTAAGGCCAGGACAGATTTCTAAACACAACTATTGCTAGGAAAGATATTGCTAATGTGGAGGTAAATAATTGGGGTGGAAGATAATGAATACATGCTATATATAATAGACAATATACACTATACATCTTTTATAAGCACTAGGCATCTGCATTTCTGTAGGGTGCATATGTGGTTTATATGTAGGTATATCCTGATTTATTTGGACATATGTCTGCATGTACAATCAGATTCACACTCAGAGTGTACCTCAGTACTTGTTGCCTTTCAAAAACTGTTACAGATGGCACAGCCTCTAGGATGGAGTTTGACAGTAACAATTGTGTGGCTGGCTTGATGGTACTTGATAAAATCATGGGAATGGAGGAGAGTAAGGTGCTTAGGCAACGCTTAAGTTAATCTCATGCTTTCCCATCAAGCCAAGCAGTACACTAAGGAGCTAGTTATTCACAACAGAGGAAGGAAAAGATGCAGTTCAAGATGGGGAGCGTCCTGCTGTCTCTTCTTTTCTGGTACAAAGGTATGCACTTTGCCTCCTGAGAGGCACTTTCAGATATCCCTCTTTGTGTTTCCTGTTTCAGCCACTCTTTCTTCTACCAGGGGCTGTGGGGTACAGAGCAAGCTCTTCTCAACATTCTCATGGAAACATAATAATTTGGGGAAAGGCAAAATGTGGAGGAGATGTGTAATTTATGTACATGAGTGAGCAGAAATTCTTACAGCTCTATGAATATTCAGTAGTAAAACTCTGTTTCAAAAAAAAAATAATTGCAGTGTAAAAAAGTTGCCATATAATTTGTCAAAATATGAATTTGCAAAGAAAATTGTAGTGCAGCTGAGCCAGTGTGTAAATAATAACACTGAAAAATGAGGTACAGTATAATATGAAAGACTGGTCCTTCATTAATCAAAACTCTTGATTAATCAAAAACTGATCATTTTCTCTAACAGCAAGACATTGCTAATGAAGATTGCCTTTTTAAAAAGACCTTTCAAGGTATTTTTCCCTGGAAAAGACTTCCAAAGATACTTTTAGAACAAAAAACAATTCATAAGTCTAGAAAATGGGAAGAGTATTTATCAATTTTCAGGTTTTCTCATATTCATTTTTCAGAAAAGGAACAACAAAAGTAGGTAAGCGGGAGCTAGAAGCCAGAGAGTCACAATCACCTTCCATTTTAATTCACTCAGTTGTGGAGAACAAAGAGATTATTTCCTGGTTCATATTTAAATTTCTGGCTTCATCAAAGCCTATGGCAAAGTTATTTTTTTCTTAAGTGAGGCTGAGGGTTGCTCTTGGTAAGTGGTGGGCAGTGTCTACCGACATAATGTGTGAATCAAGTATGATCTGTCACAGTGAGGAACAGATTAATCAGACAGTCCAACTTTTCTCCTGTGGGTGTTGAATTCCCAGTGTTTTCGTATGTCTGGTTTTTTCTATCTGTTTTTTTCTCTGTTTCCATTGAATATTTTGCTCTACCAAATTTCATGGGTAGGAAAGTGCTCCTCAACTAGCCATGGCTTCATTTCATCTTGTTATGTTTGGCTGTACCCAGCTCTGCCTAATTAATAGATCTTTCTTTTAATCTGCCAGCAAATATTTGTACGTTCTCCTCGTACCTTATCTCTTCACTCTCCTTTGTTTCACTTGGGAAGGTTACTGGTGCCTGAGCTTCTAGGAAGAGTGTTTTTATACAGACTCCAGATTTTCTTTCCCTATTGGTGGCATAACTGCAATTAGTCCTTGGAATAAGTTCATGTACCTTGCTCTGAATTCCAGACACAGCTTGCTTTTAATAGACACCCACACATCAGGATATTTTTGGAGAGCCTGCAGTGAAAAATAAGTTGCAAGATCACTTTCCAGGCATCACTCCTTTGGTATTTAATTATTGTATTTCTTAATTTACTGTTTTTCTCTGTTTCGCCGTCTAAGTGTCCTCCTGTGTATAAAAAGAGAGAGCCCAGGTGCCCCTGTCACTCCTGCCTCTCCTAGCACTAAGGTGCCGCTAGGTCAGCCCTCGGAGCTACGTGCACTGATGCCATGATAAGCTGCTTAGCTGATTTTCCCTGGCAGAGCAAGTGGCTTAGAGGAGCACCCGCGCCCTGGCTGGCCTTGTGCTCGCTGGGGACACAGCCCAGCAGCAGCAGCACATGGAGCAGCGGGAGGCTCCTGCGAGGGGCGGCTACCGGGCCCTGCCCATGGCGAGGGGAGCTCCCGAGCCCCGGCGCGACACGAACGCGCGTTCACGGAGGCGCGCTCACCGAGGCGCGCTCACCGAGGCGCGCCCGCACCGCACCACCGAGCCCGCTGCGCCTGCTGCACACCGCAGCAATTCCAGAGAGGGGATTTCTGTTTTTTCACCTCCTTATTTTGTAGCCTTGGATAAAAAAAAAAAAAAAATGCACAACCAAAACCCACAACAAAACAAGACCGCCCCCCCCCCCAAAAAAAAGTAAAAAAACTTAAAGGCTCAAACAGGCCTTTGGATCACTGTAAATAACATCTTGAGTAGTGCTGCCCTTATGCATAATCAATGCATCTAATGAAATTACTATTCAGGCAATGTTCTGCGTAGTTCCAAGCAGGAAGGAACAAACATGTCAATAAGGTTAGAAAATGCCGAAAATTTCTAAGGAACGCTTTGGAAAAAAAGATAATTGATTATACATCTCTTAAGAAAAAAGGGAGGAAAGGTAGATTTTTTTTTTTACAAATTAATTTAGCTTTTTTCAAATACTGTCACGACATAAAAAAAATAGTGGAGACATTATGGAAAATTAGGAATTCATATTAATTAAATAAGCGTAATTGTGATTATGTAAATATGGTTTTTTATTGCCTTCAAATAAATACCAGTAAATATTACATGAAACACAATACAAATGAATGAAAAGGAAAATCTAATGAAAATCATTCAAATGAAGAAAATTACATTGAAATTAAAATAATACAGCTGTGAAGAATCCAGATAAAATGAAGGAGGAAAAGAACAGCCTATTTAAAGCCTGAGTGAGAATCATAATACAAAGCACGAAACCTCCCCTTTGCAGGCCAATGTCCCCTTGCCCTCAGTTTGTGCTCTGGCCGAGCCTGGCAGCGATCAGCAGAGGTCAGTGCTCGCAGGCTGGCGTGTGCTCACACCTGGGTGTTGGTCCCTGCTGGGGACACGATGTCATCTGCTGGAGAAACGGGCTGGGCATTTGGCCAGCCTGGCTTTGGGTGTAGGAGTCCCTGGATGGGCACTCTGCTTTCACCAGGCCAGCCTGGCTTCCCGTGATTTTGGGTGGACACAGACCTGCACGTGTCCTGGAGGTCTCTGCCTGCCGGCACAGCTCCACGGGCCATTTAAAGCCCACGCTTTTTAGAAATGAAGGTGCTGTTTGCACAACACACGGTCTCATGGAGCCTGCCTGGCGTGGCCATGGAAAAAGCCCCGGGGGAAAATCAACAAAAGCGATCACGAAGGCAGGGGGGCTGTGCTTGCCAAGGGCACCTGGAGACCGGCCACAGCTGCAGCACGGACCCCTGGGACCATCGCCTCTGGCACAGGGGCCAGGAGAGATGGGGAGAACACCACGAATGTGCCAGCTTCCCAAAATGCACCTTCTTACGGGGGCTGGTGCAGCCTGATGTGAGTCACCTCAGCCGCCTGGCACGATTTGCAGGGCTGGGATGTAAAAATAACCTAAGTTAATAATATAGCAAGATACAACCTAGCACCCAATGGGCACAGAGGCACTGCAATGCTTTTTTCAGTGTCTCGACCCTCTGTATTGCTTACAGGTTGTTACCTAACTCTGCTTTCTGGTGCTGTCTCATGCGGTGCTCAGGGAAAGAGGGCCTTTCAGAAAGCGTGCTAAAACCAGTGCCACCCATTCCAGCCATGCCTTTCATTTTTGTGACTTTTTAGAGCTTTTCTGGGGCTCCAGTCTTATTTTTCTGGGGTTTAAAATGTTTTCCTTTCCCCTACCCCATAACCCACAGATGCAGAAGGGAGAAGCAGGTGACTATCTCTGCAAAAGGAGCCAGTGTACCCAAAAAACACTGCTGCATCATGGGGGCATTGCTCTCCACTCGGCGAGAAAAAATAATTTAACCTCTCTGAGCGCTGTTAAACTGAGATGTTGCTTACAGAGATGAGACAAAAAATCAGCTGTTTTCCAGCTGAAGCTTCTAGGACACCTCTACAATAAATAAATAAAGAGATTAACATTTTCCACATACTTTCCTGGCAATGATCAAGTTTACATGAACTTATTCCAGTAAATTGAGTGACTGACATTTATTCTGTGTTATATTTTATTTCTTTCTTTTTTATATTTATAATGTGCTTTCTGATGCTTGTATATCTGTCATTAATTCCTACACTAAAAGATGACTTGCTGCTGTGACTTTATGGTCAGGATAGTGAATGTGATTCCTCAGAGTTACTGTATTGAACACAGCCTTTGGCAGTGTTACTTCTGCCCACACTTATCTCCCTCCTTTCTCTTTTTTAACCACATTCCTAATGATTACAATTTTTCTGAGAAATACAGCTACCTGTTCCTGTTATTAAAATGCCAGCAGCTGAGTTTCCTTGCTACTGATTACCCCTTTTCCCAAGTAGCCCTAAGCTGTGCCTGCTGCTTTATCCAATCTCCATCTCAGGAAACCCCATCCTGGCACCCCAGGGCTACCTCTGCCAGGTCTCTTCTTTCTGCCCCAAACCTGGACCAGTTCCTGGAGTATCATTCCCTGTCATCCTGCTCAGCAGCAGTGGAGACGTCTCAGGACCTGGGCTCCAGCCCAGCCTCACCAGCACAGGTTCCCTTGCACAAAATCATCCCCTGGATCTTGTCCCAAGCCCTGGTCCCTAAATCCTTTGCTATGGGATAGCATTTGTGCATGGCAGTGCTCTGGACACAACACACTGCAGAGTGGGATGAAGGGACAGGAAATGGATCTCCCTGCCTCCTACAAACACATAATAATTTATTTCACTGGACTGATGGTTTGCTGAAGGTCCTGGAGGGCTGTAAATAGAGCTCTTTCCCTTTTTAATGTTTTGGGGTTTTTGTCAGTCCTGTGCTTTTAAAACAGCCCCTGGTGGCCATACAGGCCTTATGACTCTCCCTTGAATTGCAGCAATTCGTTCTGTCTGACCTACAATTACCAATTATCTTTGTAACCTTCCTTGAAGGCAAACATGCTCGCTATAAAAGCATGCTGCCCATCACATTTTTAGACTATTGGCAGCCAGCTTTCCTCCTCATTTCCTTTGTAGGACAGGCCTGTCACAGCTGTAAACACACCAATATATCAATTACTATGTTTTGTGGCCAACTGCAGGCAAGGGCATCTTTCATTTGCTTTCCTCTCCCAACGCCAGGGGTTATGAGGCTGCACTGCCCAGGCAGGGCGTTTGGCCATTCACTGCTGTGCTTACCCCACACCAAGCCTCCTGCTCCCCTGTACCGTGGTTGGATGGCTGAGCCCCTTGTGCTTGAGCCCTTAGCAGTTCACCTCTCCTAGCTGAGAAAGGGGAAGCTGAACTCCTGTTTGAGGTGTTTAAATCAGCAAGTTGTGTGGTGAGGAGTGGAGGTGCCCAGCCCAGCTGGGACAGCCAGAGGGGCAGCATGCCAGCACTGCCTGGCGCCCTGGCACTGCCTTTGCACCACTGTGTGTTGTGGCACTGACCCAATAAAACATTGCATTGAAAAAAGGGCTTTTGTGCTTGAAATTCACACCCTTGCTTGATTTGCAGTGGTGTCCCCTGGCAGATGAGGCTAAAAGCCCTCAAAACCACTCCCATAAATCAGGAGCAGGTACCACTGGGTGAGTGCAGCCACCCACAAAATGCTGGGTCACCTGGGGAGGAGGATTTATCCCTGGTGGTTGAATTGATGCTACCATACACCCATCCACCTGAAATCTATTCCTTTTTTGCCTGTTGTTTCACTCACAGATGTTGGGTTTCCAGCTGCATGTGTCAATAGCATATTAAATTTTGATCTTGGGTCTCAAAGGGAGGGACTCAGGAGGCCAGTTGAAAGACTCAGCATGGTCACAAAGCAATACTTACACCATCCTGGTAACTCACATCCCCTTTCCCCACCCCAGGCATGGAGTGCTCAAGAACACCACACTACAGTCATGGAGTGCTCACCATACTGAAGTCATGGAATGTAACTTCCTTAGGTTAATGGCTGGACTTGATGATACAGAAGAAGCCTTTTAAAACCCCTTTTCCAGGCTAAAGTGCATTAAACCACCATAAGAAAAATCCACAGAAGTTTTCTTCACAAAAATCAGTCTTCCAAAGGTGAAAATAAAGTGGTTAAATGTATGGAAGGAGCCGAGCCTGCAGCCCTGTGAGCCAGGAATTGCTGGTCAATGGGAACACACAGCAGGCTGTGATGGCTGGGGGACCATCCCAGGTGTCAGAGGAAGGGAGTCCTTCCCTTGCAGCTGGTGCTTCTGGAGCAAAGCATCTGTCCTGCTGGGAAAGGACACCACTCTATGGGATGGAGAAGGGGCAGGAGAGACACCTGCCAGCCTGGATGTCATCCCCCAGGTACCAATGCCTCTCCAGCACTGGCATCACACAGCACAGGGCAGGCAGCAGAGGCAGGCACTGCATTACTTTTAATGGTACAGACGGTCCAGTTTTGGTAAGTGATAAAATCCTGGTTTCTCTTGTATTGACAGACAGCATTAACTTAAATCACCTTCACATAGGTTTAAGTCAAACCTCTTTGCCCCATGTGGCACAGCACTGGAGTGGCTTTGAGTTTTCCCCTCTGCCTTGGTTTTGTGCTTGCACAGTGGAGTCCCAGGGCTTGGCTTGGTAACATTTGTTCTGGGAAAGGAGTTGTGCAGTGCTGTGTGGGCCCTCCAGCCTACACTTTCCAGGATGTCTGGAGATGTATTAGCATGTTTTCCTCCTGAGCATGCTGGCCTCTGGGTGATCCCTGCCTCCCTCTTGGGAAGCCACGATGTTTTATTGTAGACTGGCATTTACTTTTTCTGCCAGGGCCAATGCTGTGGGTTAAGGTGGTAAGTTTCTGATGCCAGAAACACACTGAAATACAGGAGACCATCTCTGTGTTAGAGAATGGAATTTTTAAAAATTTCTTTATCATTTTGCTTTTGGAGGTCTTTTGTTTAGACTCTTGATACATTTAGACTCATTTTCACACCCAAGGAGCAGTAGCATTTCAGTAATAAACTGAGCTTTGTGTATAGTTTATATTTCAGCTGATTATAATTGCTCTGTGTTTGTGAGCCTTTTGAGATAAAACTTGCTATAGTAATGTAAGATGTAAATCCCCAGCATTAGCTGGAGCTTCCTAGGCTCAGCAAAGTGACAGTGTATGAATGAATAAATCATAACTAGATTTCAGTGAATAATTCAGAGTCTAATTCATTTGGTAAAAAAAAATCGTCTTTTCATATTCACGAAACATGAAACCTGCTCTGGAGGTGGCAGGTTTCTTATGGCTCCTATATGCAAGCCTTTACCTGCTCAATTGCTTTTTCCTTACTGGCTTGTAGGTTCCCTACATCTCTGAAAACCTGATGTTTGACATTTGACTTGTGTTGATGAGTTATCAGCAGTAATGGGATTAATTTTTTAATATTTATTTTCATAGCTGTTTGGGAAATATTCTACCAGTCTAAAAGCTATTAACCTACTCTGCTTTGGACTTCACTATGAAGCAAGAGGAGCCTTTTCAGTAAGGAAAAAGACTCATAAAAAAGCCATTGCTCAGTAAGAGGCAGGAGATAAAACAGGTCAGATGTTGAAAAAATAGCATCTCTTCCTCCACAGCCACAATTACTGGTTTTCCCTAAGAAAGGAAAAAAGGGCGTATTGTCTGTAAGGCAGATTAGGAAGGCCTATTTACATTTATTTTTTTCTCCATCACATCCAGAGGGAGCAATCTCAGTCCAAGCGCCTTGTGAGGTGCCCTATCTCCTCCAAACATGCTTGGGATCCTCCTCCAAACATGCTTGGGATCTGCAGTGGCATCAGGCTAGGATTTCACCTTGAAGTTCATAAACTTAAACATTTTAAGGGGGAAATGTGACAGGTAAAGTGTGGAGCAGGAAGACATAAAAAATGGATATGTGCAAAATTAGCTGTAAAGCAGAGACTGAGGGGTCCAGCATGTGTTTTGCCTTAGGGTGATTCAGGTGTATCTGATCAGGAAGAAGAGATTCCGAAGGCACCTGAAGGAAAACCCAATGGAGGAATAGCACAGACATGAGCACATGCAGTGCCCTGTTCCTGCCCATGTTTTCCTGCCTTCTTCTGGCAATCAGCTTGGGGAAATGTGGTAGATTCATCAGTCCTTCCTCTATTTATTTGTCTCTATCTCAGAAGTAAAGCTGATTGTATTTCCTGATGTTTGCTTATGGCATCTTTGTTTCTGATCTCTCTGTCTCTCCCCTCCATGCCCGCTGCCCAGCTGTGATGGCCCTCTCCCCAGGAGAGGTAAGTCTCTCTGGATAGTTCAGCTGACAGGTAAATGCTGGGGGTCTGACACTGCCCAGCCCTGGTGCCTTGGGGCAAAAGAGGGATGCTACCTGGGCCTTCAAGCTCAGGCACATGCTCTGACCATTGAATCCAAGGGGATCCAAGTCGTTCTGTGCTTCATGCTGAGCTGGCGACAGGAAGGGGTCTCAGACAAGCGCAGCAGTCCAGACAGGCACAAGCATTTGTCTGAGGTTGAGAATTCAGATTTGGCCTAGTGGCACTAATTTTGATGACTATGTTGATTTATTACTCGTTTTTACCTTTCCTTTAGGATGAGAGACTGGAGCTGTGGCATAGCAAGGCTTGCAAATGTGACTGCCAAGGAGGCCCTAACTCAGTGTGGTCCAGCGAGAATAATGGCTTAGAGTGCATGCCAGGTAACAGAGAGAGCCTTCAGCTGTGTTTGTCTGTGCCCTTCAGCAGCTTCCCCTTTGCACCTGGCATTGCAGATCTGGCACCTTCCAAATCCAGCTGCTGATGGGGCTGGTGGAGCTGAACCAGCCCGACCTCTGGTGAGGTGAGGGGATGACCTTACACCATCATGCAGAGGCAGCCCCCATGCCTGGGCCTTGGGAGGTCACCTAGGGTGGCCTATGCTGGCCAGTGACAGTGGGCATTTGTCTTTCTCCTCCTGGAGCCCTTGGTGCTGGTGCTTCCAGAAACTGGCTGGGGCAGCTATTGCCATGTGTAGGATTTGCTGTAGGAAACCTTTTGTACCATGTAGGCTCATTCTCCCTTGCTGCAGTTTAGCCTGTCATCATGGCCATCTTCTAGACTCTCCAGAGATCAAGAAAAACAGTTTATTCCTTCTTTACAGCATATTTTTAAATGGGAAGGGAAGGGAAGGGAAGGGAAGGGAAGGGAAGGGAAGGGAAGGGAAGGGAAGGGAAGGGAAGGGAAGGGAAGGGAAGGGAAGGGAAGGGAAGGGAAGGGAAGGGAAGGGAAGGGAAGGGAAGGTGGCAGGTTTGGTTGATCTGTCCATGGCCAAGGAACATGTGTGCAAGGAGCAGTGCTGGGTTTCCTGGCCAGGCCAGGTGTGAGGGAGTGTTATTAGCATTATGTAGCTGAGTAATGAAGGCATTTCCCTTGTTGTCCTGAATGAGGAACATTTCCACTGTAACTCTCAGCTGTCGCTGTCCCCAGAGAGGGGCTTTGCAGTCCCCTTGCCCAGCCCAGCCCAGTCCAGCCCACGTTGTGTGGCCTGGCATTCCCTGCTGCCCTGGGACAGTTTGCAGAGCAGCCAAAGGGAGCAGACAACCTCACAAACGCTGCATGACTTTTCTCTGGCTTGGCAAAAACAGCGTTCAGTGGTTCAGCTGCTTTGGCTGGGCAGGCACCAGGCGTCTGTTTTGGCAAGTCCCTGTGCATGGCATAAACAGACTCACCAGAAGGTGACCTGCTAATTGCATTACAGTTGTGTGGTCTGCGGATTAGTGTTGCTAAAAGTAAAGTTGGGTGGTGTTCGAGATTAGTCTGACGAATAGTAAACACACAGGGCCACTCTCTTGCACAAGGGGAGCAAGGCTTTTAACATGGTGGAAAAGCATGATGTTTCCATGCCTGGAGGAAGGCGGGACAGTAGTTATATGTTTTCATGGGGAAAAACATGTTAATGAGGCCCCAACTGAGTAAGATATGTTAATGAGATATTGATGCATGCAATATTGACCTAGTAGAGCTTGCTAATGAGACATCGACCACATGGCTGCAAGTGCTGGGGAGTTGCAGTGGGTGGCCACAGTCATGCCAGGTTCTGGGCATCCACTGGTGCTCCCCATATGTTGATTGTTTTTAACATGAGGCACCATGGTGGTTGTTCAGGCATGGATAAGGCCAGGAAACCTCTTACCCACAAGTGAAGCTGTGCAGAGTTTTCTTGCTCCTTTATTGCTGAGACCCATGAAACAAACTCTGTTAAACTGGAGAAAGGGACAGAATTACCTTTGGGGACTCCAGAGGCTCCACAGGCTGCAAAATCAGAAAGTACTGCCCATGATATAGATGTTTGCCTAGGCAATCCCTATGTGACACTTGAGTGCCTTCATTCTGTGTGTCTTGATACACAATGATAATCTGATCACATAAGAAAAAAAAAGATAATAAAAAAACTGCAACTACGTCCAGGTAGCATGCAGGTGCTCAACATTACTAAAGTCTTGCCTTCCAGAGCACTGTGTGGTGACCCACCACAGAAAGTTTTAATGACGAATGAGTATTTCTTTCTGCAGTAGTTTTGCAGCCAGTGGTAGTTGTGTTGAATTTCTCACTATTGAAGAAGACAGTTGTGGGGGCAGGATTGTTACCTTGAAGATCTGCAGTCAAAAACTGAGGTGAAAATCCTTGAGCCCTCAGTAGGGCTGAGCATGACACTTCACTGGCACCAAAGCACCTGAAAATTTTCCACAAGGCAAGGCCACCTCCAGACGCAAAGAAAGTCCCCATAGCATAAAATGCAGATCTGAGGGTGCTTGTGGAGGGATGACCAGAGCTGGCTCAGCAATTTTGCCATGAAAGTAGAGCTGTAAATCAAGACAGTCATTGGAGGGGCAGAAGAGGGTAAAGCCCAGCAAGAAAAGAAGTGCCCATCATTGCTCAAGGAGCAGGCAAAAGCTGACAACCTGAAGGCTGGATCCAGGTTGATGCATCCAGTCAGGCTCTCCTTCTGCATGCTTACAAGAGGGAGATTCAGACTGCAACATCTGAAAAAAGCCTTTCCCCTAAAATGTTGCAGTCAGAACAAGTCTAGTAAGTTTGAGAGAGAAAGAAGAGTTAGAAATTAACACAAGTGAAGGTTAGAAATGAAAACCCTATGACACCAGAGCCAGTTGTTGTCTGGGATAAGAGCATTCCCAGCATCCTAATCAGGGAGAAGTGAGAGCAATGAAACCCCAGGAGGTGTTCAGAATATACACATATTGTGCAAACACACCCAGAAAACAGAGCCACTTCTGTCCCTTAAGTTTATTTCCTTGTTCTGCAGAGTGTCCCTACCACAAGCCCCTGGGCTTTGAGTCTGGTGCCGTCACCCCAGATCAGATCAGCTGCTCCAACCCTGAGCAGTACACGGGCTGGTACTCCTCCTGGACAGCCAACAAGGCCCGCCTCAATGGCCAAGGCTTTGGGTGAGTTCAAAAATGCCTCCCTGAGGGGTCCTGGGGGCTGTGGGTGTGTGGGCTGGGGAGCCCTGGCCGTGTGGGGGCAGGAGGGTCTGCCTGGGAGGGCATCGTGGAAGGCAGAACGGGGCTGGTGTTTTCCCCCCAGGTGTGCGTGGCTCTCCAAATACCAGGACACTGCACAGTGGCTGCAGATCGATCTGAAGGAGGTGAAGGTGATTTCGGGGATCCTCACACAAGGGCGCTGTGATGCTGATGAGTGGATGACCAAGTACAGCGTACAGTACCGCACCGACGAAAACCTCAACTGGGTGTACTACAAGGACCAGACCGGGAACAACCGGGTCAGTGACCTCTGCCCTGGGGCCACGGCTGGCAGGGTGGCATGTTTGGTGACAACAGGTCTCAGAGGAAGGTGCATCAAAAGGGGGATGCTGTGGGAGCAGCAGGGTGGATGGGTCTCAGTGCTCACTCTGCATCAGGGAGCAGCACAGAGAGGGGCCATTCCCCCTGAGGTGAAAGTGTGCCGTGCTGACCAGTGCAGAAGGACAAAATACATTATTTGTGTTTTCCAATGATCATACTGGAGTCCAGATTAAGCTCAGAGGCATTAGCTGGCATTCCAGAGAAGGCAGCACCTCCATGATAAAACCCCTTTCTCAGCTGTGGCCACACAGCCCCAGCCATGCTTTGGCAGCGCACAGGAATTTCTTTTATTACCATGTCCAGTGATAATGTGTCATCCTGGTGCAGAAGAACCCCTCAGACAAAATCTGCAACTAGTTAAGTTATAACCACCAAACCATTTTCATGCTGCACTTCTTATTGGTTGACTTGAAACAAAAAATTGCATTGGGAAGATATTACAGTGTTGCCTCTGATCCCTGTGCAGTCCAGCTGGGGTGGGGGATGCCACAGCTGCTGCCTCCCAGGTGTCCTCAATGCCCATCTGTGGGAATGGCCCTGTCCTAGCATAGGAGGCTCTGATGGCTTTGCTGAACTTCCTGCAGCCCTGAGGACATGCTCAGTTTTCCCAAAAAAAAACCAGGTCATGGCAGCAGATGTGACATCCAGGCCAAGGAAAGGGGAAAGGGCCCTGAAATATATTTTTTTTGTCTATACTGGCTTGTGTTGGAGCCTGGCTCATGAACTTCAAAGAGCCAAAGTCAACAATGTTCACTCCAAAAAAGCAGTACCTTGGTACAAGAATGCAAATGAGAGAGAATGGTATGAGAATGGGGTGAGATTTTCTGGACTAACCATAAATAGTGCAAGACTGATGGGGGAAAACGGCCTACTTAGAAAACTGAATCAGTGTGACAAAAATTGTCCTCATCTGGTTATTTTTAAGTCTTGTGTTTTGAGGATGGAGGGGAAGGAGCAGGAAGGGGAAGGAGCCTCCTTCTCCTCTGCTCTGCGCAGGCACCCCAAACTCATGGGACAGGATTTTCAGCCCCCTAACTACCCACCCACCCCTCCCTTCACAGGTTTTCTACGGCAACTCCGATCGCTCGTCCTCGGTGCAGAACCTGCTGCGGCCGCCCATCGTGGCCCGCTACATCCGCCTGATCCCGCTGGGCTGGCACGTGCGCATCGCCATCCGCATGGAGCTCCTCGAGTGCCTGGCCAAGTGCGGCTGAGCGCTGTGCCCGCAGCGGCTCCCGGGGCCTGCGCAGCCGCCCCGCCTGCGAGGGAAGGGCTGTCTTGAATAAAATGTTACTTCACACCATGCCCGGGGTACAGCTGCTGGGGGATTGGGGGACACACACTGGGGAAGAGGAAGGTCCGGGGCCATGGATCCTGTGAGATGCTTCTGGCCCTGGGTTGTGGAAATGATCACGGCGATGTGCTGTGAACACTGAAATGCAGATGGGGTCCAAAGGCAGGGCTCGGATTCTCTTCAGGAGGACAGATGTATGCCAGGACAGACATCTCATGGCCTGAGACAGGGCTGAGGCCAGACCTGGCTTGTCCCTAGTACGAGGGCTCCCATCTGAATCTCACACTCTCAAATCACCTCGTGTTTGCTTCTATCAGGAAACCTCTGGCCTGAGCTGCTGGGGCTGGTTTTGGGACAGATATCAGTGCCTTGAGCACCAGGTGGATAAACATTCTCTGTATCCTCTCTGGTTTTGCACTGACACATCTTGGGGATCCCAGCACTTTGCTCCCTGTGGAGTTTTGGGCACAGATACAGGGATTCACTCTTCTTAACTGTTTGATCTCCATGGCTCGATCTCTAGTGTGGGTTTAGAACCCAAAGAATTTGGGACATGTGGATGATGGACCCATCTTCCTGGGGTGACAGCCCAATTCCTAAGGTTCATGTCCCTGCCTCAGCCCAGGAACCGATGCCTAACACAGCCTAGGTGGGAACTGCAGCTCCCACAGCTCCCATGAGGGAGGGCTGTGGGGAGATCTGGAGTGATGGCTTCGGTTTGCCTTCCCACGCACCTGCAGCACAAACCTGGCAGGCACTAGAGGCCTTTTCACCTGTTTTCTAACAATATGTGCATCCATCCCAAAGAGTCACAGCGTCAGAACCTGAACTGTCTCAGGGAAGAGAGGACAGGCATGAAGACAGTGGCACTGAGGCAGCCTGTCTGCCTCTCCTGTCCTCTCCTTATCCCTATGGGCAGAGAGGTGAATGCTCGGTGTGCAGAGCAGGAGTACAGATATGACTAAAAACAAATGGGATGTTACCAAAACCATGAGAAATGCCTTTGGATGGCTGTGCAATTCAGCACATTCATTTGTGAGAGCAGATGTTTCTGCCTTGCTTTATTCCTGTATGTAGAGACAAATAGCTGCCAAGGAAATAAGCTCTTCTGGCAAGTCTCAAAGCTGCTCTGCTAACTAACAGTACGAAGTCTACAGAGATGTAGAAAAGACCAATTCCCATCTGCTGAGATGACTGCAATACACCAGCACTCCCTTGCTTCCCTCCTACCTCCTCATCCATGGATAGGATTTTTGCCTATCCACAGATTGGTCTAGGGACACATTTTCTTAGTAAGAAATCACTGTGTGCTTCTCTTAATGCTGAACAGTCAAGGGAAGCTCTACTAAGAAGACCCACCGAGTTTGAGGCACTTACTCATCAGCCAAGCTGTGGGACCAGCATGGTATAGCAGCCTCCCTGGAGGCACTGCACTTCCAGCACGAGGGAGACAAGGGCTCCCCAGCAGCCATCACAGCTCTTGTCTTGCTAGCACTGAAAGCAGAAGCATTTCCAGGTCCTGGATGCAGTTGCCAACAAATTAACACACAGCTCTCCCTGCCCTAAAAGCAGCACAGGCAGCTCTGCTCCATGTCCTGATGGATGGTAATGGAGGAAGGAGCCTTGGTGCTGATGTTTTCCTGCACAACTGAGGAGTGCAGGGGGAAGCACGAGGGACAGAGGGATGAACTGGGCACAAGCTGGTGAATATTTGTATCACCCCAAAGCAGTTAAGCTTGACTGTAGCTAGTCAGAGCTCTGTCTGTGACTGGCCTCTGACAAGTTGCTATGCACAGTCCAGGCTTTTTCAGTTGTCTGGTTTTGGAAATGCACCCAGTGACAAAGGCCAGAATCTCCTGTGCTGTGAGGTTTGGAAGAGCTGGCAGGCTTAATGCACAGCCTGAATGGATGGACCACACACCATTATACACCAAGGCACCACTCTAAATTATATATCTTCACATGACTGATCCTACATAAAGAATATTATTATATTGGAGGAAGAAAATACTTTCTAGGTAGAAAGGACCTGTGCTATCACTCTTCCAGCCTCCCATCTTCAAAGAAATCACTAGACCTTTTTCTAGATTGAAATGTATGTTAATACATAAGATGGAACATAGTGCATTTCACAGTTCATTTACCTCTTGCCTTGCCCTGTCCTTTATCTGCAATTCACCTTTCCAGCTTGCATGAGGAAAGGACCTACTTCTGACTTGCAACTAAATGGTTCCTGCTAAAGCAGGAGTTTTTGTTCTGATCCTTGCTATGCAGCTCACTTGCTAATTGACCTCTAGAAATTCACTTAACCTCTGCCTCTTATATAAGGAGTGCTGAGAGGCTTAATTAATTAAGTGGTCCTAAAATGTTTTTAGAATTGCATTTGACTTCCACTTCTGCATAAATTCAGCATGTTGGAGTAACAGTGTGATTGAGGCCATCATGAAAGTGAGACAGCACCAGCTGAAGTATAATTACATAAATACAAAAGCTTTTCCTCTTAATCATAGAATCACAGAATGGTTTGGATTGGAAGAAACCTTGAAGATCATTTAGCTCCTATCTCCCTGCCACGGGCAGGGCCATCATCCACTAGACCAGGTTTCTCAGAGCCCCATCCAACCTGGCCTTGAACACCTCCAGGGATGGGGAGCCCACAGCTTCTCTGGGCACTCACCACCCTCACAGTAAAGAATTTCTTCCTAATATCTAATCTAAACCTGCCCCCCTTTAGCTTGGAGACAATCCCCCTTGTCCTATAACTACATGTGCTTCTAAAAGTCCCTCTCCAGTTCTACTGCAGCCTCCTTTAGGTACTGGAAGGTGCTATAAGGTCTCACCAGGGCCTTCTCTTCCAGGCCTAAATCTCTCAGCCTGTATTCATAGGAGAGGTGTGCCAGCCCTTTGAACAAATCAGTGACATTCCTCTGGACATGCTCTAATAGGTTCCTGTCTTTCTTGCATTGGGGGCCCCAGACTTGGACACAGCACTCTAGGTGGAATCTCACTAGGGCAGAGCAGAGCAGAGGGAGAGAATCCCCTCCCATACTGCTGCCCATACTGCTTTTGATACAGTCCAGGATACACAATCAGCCTTCTGTGCTGGAGGTGTACTTTGTCATCTTGTTCTGGACTTTTCGTCCACCAGCAGCCCCAAGTCCTTCTCCTCAGGAGCGCTCTTGATCTGTTCCTCCTCCAGTCTCTATTTCTGCATGTGACTTTCTCGACCCACATGCAGGATCTTGCACTTGGCTTTGTTGAACTTCATGAGGTTTGCATAGGCCCAGCTCTCAAGCCTGCCCAGCTCCCTCTGGATGGGTTCCCTTCCCTCCAGTGTGTCAACTGCACAACAGGGGCTGGCGACAGTGCCCTCAATCCCACTCAATGTCCGTGTTGCTGACAAAGATGTTAAACAATCCTGCAGGTCTTTACCTGCAGAGATAGGGAGACCAATGTATGGCTTTGCAACTGCATAGAACACAAGGAGTTTGAAAAAGGAAGTAGGATCAAGAACTGCTTTCAGCTTTATCACCTGGATTTTTAGGATGGAATGCATAGAGAGAAGTGAGGGAAAAAATGCTGCTGAGAAGTTTGTACCCATTCTAAGTTACCTGATCAGAGACTGCCTCAGGCCTCCAGACCAGCCACTTCATTTGCAAGTCAACAGCCCCTTTATCTTAATGGGTACATGCAGGAATTATCCCTTCACTTCCACCCAGAGAAAAATGTCCACTCTGCCTCCATTCCATGGGGGCCTAATCCTGACTACACTGGGGATACCACATCAAAGTGCTCAACCTCTTCAAGGAGATGGCCACTCTAGTTTCTGGGGCTCTGCAGGGGGTACAGAAAAGGGGTTACTAAAACGAGATTGTTGGAAGAGTAAAAGCCAAATAAGGTTTTAAGAGTAAAGCCAAGTCCTCCAGAGCACTGGGGCACCTCAAGGAAATGCATTTCAACCCCATTTCTAGATGGAAATGTTGAAATGCTTGTCCTGGTGGAAACTGAAGCCATTTACTCAGGGTAGAAGTTTCCCTCCTGGGGAGGTGATGGGCACAGCTCAGTCAGGCACTGGGAGCAGCCTGGTCTCACCAAGGCTGTGGCTGCTGCACAACCCATCAGGCAGGGACCTAACAGACTGCAAGTCCTGGCTTTCAGCAAGTCTTGCTGGAGCTCAGAGGGAAAGAAGAGAGGCCCAGGAAAAGTGGTCACTACTCCTCAGTTTGTTTCCAATTACTCCAAAGAATGAGACTAGCAGGGAAATATTTAAAGTTTTTTTTAAAGCTGCACACAGTAACAAAAAAACTCATAGCCAGGATACATTAAAGAGGAAGCAATCAAAAACTCTTATTGCTGACACCTCTACACTTGCTTAGAAGTGTCTCAGTTTACACGTGACAATGATCAAATGCCATTATGACACTTTTCCTGTGGTGAAGACTGTGGGCTGGAAGCTTTCAGGGCCTTTTAATTTCTGGTAGTGCCTGCTGAGGGGCTTGGTGGGTTGATACTTTTCAAAAGAGAGAACAGCAGAGATTCTTGCCCTGAAAGGAAAAATCCGTCCTGCAATGAGACTAGAGGAATGGTGGGCAACAAAGTCCTTCTGAGATGTTGCCCTGTGGAAGCATCCCATGGAAACATCAGGCTTGTGGACAGATGCAAGCAGCCTCTCAGATGGGGGAGTCAGCCTGGACCTGGCAGTGACCCACGGGGCACAGGAGTCCTGGTTCTGGTCCATTCCACTCATCTGAGCCAAGCTAACATATGGAGAGGTGCTCTGGAAGAGATGTATCAGGAATAAGATCAGCTGTTGAACAATGCCAGTGTTCTAGTGCAAAATTTGCATTTTTATTAAAGACATATTTTGGAAGGCCCATTCAAAAATACATTGTGCTCAGTAAAAATTAACCATTTCCATGCTGATAATTAAGGTTACCACAGGAATTTTTTTTCTCTTTTAGAATATTTACAGCAACAATAGAAATTGTACAGAAGTAAAGAATGGAATACATGCTCAAAAAAAATTTGGTAAGGTGTACCAACAACATGATACAAAGGGTTGTATACAAACACTTTACAAATGGTTTATTAACTTGCATGAAGTCATCCCTACATATTCAACACATTTTAAAATCAATTTGTATTCCAGGATTAAAAAGGCTAACACCACAACATATCCCTTCCACAACAGAAAGCACGGTAGATTTAAAAGTTTGTGCGCTTTAGATTTCTAGTAGCTGTTAAAAAACATCAGGGAATCTTATCCATAAATTTAGAAGTTTTGAAAGCTGCCTCCCCAGCCTGTTAATCTGCACTGGCAGATAGTGGAAAAAAAAAATTCCTAAACTTCATTTTTCCTTCTTTCTTCCAGATGACACAAATTTAAAATTAAACATTCCACAGTGGACACCTAAGCAGTCCTGGAATTCCTTACAGATTAACCAGATTTTAAAAAGCCTGATAGAATTTCCAACAAAATTATGGTTTCTGGGACGATTTTAGCTTTTTGTTCCATATAACCCAAACATAAGTTACTTCTTTCAATTAGTCATATCCTTCAGTAGTACGAGTCTAAGATGTGCATTAGCAAAAAAAAAAAAAGAAAGAAAAGTCGAGACAGTTCCCTATGCTTAATGTTTTGCCTTGTAACTAAAGAGTTAAAAGCTCTGCCACTGGGTTTACATGTCAGGAGTTTACACCAAGAGGTTCATATCCCATAGGAAAATTGAACAGCGGCTTCCACCTCGTGCTATGAACATGCTTTATCTTTATGCTAAGGAAAACTCTACGACAGCAGCTACTTCACAACACATTTCCACGTCTGTACAATGAAGATGCCACCTTGCATTTCTCAGAACAGATCCAGAGAAACAATGCCCTGTGAAAACAGAGACCTGGTGGAATGAAAAGCCTGGTAGGCAGCGTGTTCTGGTGGGGGCACAATGAGGTAAGGTATCTCACCCAGATGAAATGGAAAATTAAAATGAAGGAAATCCTGAGCAAGTCTAAGGATAGCTGTTTGAGTAAAACAGCAAACAGGGTGGAGTAGTAGATAAGGCCTCTAACTCCCTGAAAATCTGCACTAGAGAAACAACAAAGAACAAGGCAACTGCAATATTTGAGAACCACAAGGGGAAGGCCAAGGGAAGACTGCAAAGCAGTGCAAAGGATGGTATTGGGATTCTAGAGGGAGAGCTCAGATGGCTTGGAGGTTTCAGAAGTATTTCAGATGAAGGCCCAACAATATTTTATTACGTGGTTGCTAACAGTACCTGGAGGAACAATCTTTTTAGATGTTTTTTCAAAATTTGGAGTCAATAATAAGCTCAGAATAAAGAAACCCAACCTCAACCACATTCTGCAAGAGAGAGGAGGTAGATTGACTTGCAGAGAAGACAAGAGATGTGTCATCATTCTTAGGCTAAGATACAAATTCCATGTTCAGGCTCTTGGGCCATGTTTCAAGAGTCACTTTTGCCCAGCTGCATATTTCATTATGTTTTAAACGAGCCTGAGAAGCAATCTGATTTGGTGGAATGAAAGCATCCAAACAGAGTGGGGCCAGTCCTCTCACACTTCGTATGCATCTTCCACTGAGTAGGTCAAACTCCAGCCTTTGCATCAAGCAACTGGCTGCATACAAGGTCACAAATATGTATCAAAGCAGAACTCAGAACAAGTAAAATTCAGATCGAATCCATCAGATTTACCATGCAGTCTCATGTGGTAGCTGTTAAAAAGTCTACTGAGAGAACAGATGACCTCACACATCTTTTTTTCTTACAATCGAAAGAGGATCTCCTATAAAATCTGCTTTGCTAATTTTAATGAAACTTGCTTTGTGATTGCAAAATGAGGAATCTTCTGTTTTAGTACAACATTCAGTACAGCACAAACCTTCACTTGCTTGATGATTGATGCACTGCTGCTGCTTGACCATTTGAAAAAGGTGCCAACATCTAGAACTTCCAAGCTTTTTATATTCGAAGGGTTTACTCAAATCACCCCCTTTTAAAAAAAGGCCAGAAGTTAAATGGCTTTTTTCCTCATTCACTACAAACCCAGTTAATATCATACCACTAGAAAGAGCTGTGTAGGGAAAGGCACCTGTTCTTAAATAGTGTCCTGATTTGAAAGTTATTCAAAAATGGTTACATAGGGCACATCACCTTTCCAACCATCTTCTGTGGCACTCCTGTTTCAAATGGTGGGCCTATTAACATGAACAACAGCCTAGATGCATGGTTTGTGACATTACCCTATTAACAGATGTATGTATGCTAGCTGGAATGGAAAATATAAACATTCATTGCCACCCCACAATTTGTAGTGTATCATATATGGCTATCCTTCTAATACTCTTTGTGTGACTAGGATGCAAATATTCTCCCAGTTCTACTCTGACAGTGATCAACACATACAGAATTAGTTACATGCAAGTATTCTGAAGCATGTCTCAGTATCAAATCGTTACAAGACAATAAAAAAAAATGAAGCATGAATAAAACTTCTAATACTTTTAGAGCTCCTCTTTAAAGTGGCTAGGTTTTGCCTTAGCTACCTACATCACAACTGTGCTTACAGGGCTGTATAATCTATATTCCAATAGGTTACCTGTGTTCTTATAGGGAGGTCTACAGAATTGTTGAGAATACACAGCTTTTTTTGGGTGAACCCAGGAGTCTACTCAGCTAACACATCAGCTTTTGAAGAAAAAAAGAAAAGGTTGGTATGTAGCTTTTTAAACAAGTGACATTCATCTCCTAAGAGATCTAACAGTAATGACAAGGAAGGTGAAGAGCCTACCACAGACCACTGCTTCCTGAAGAGTCACTCCAGCCTTGATCCCAGAAACAAGCTGGTGTGGTAGAGAGGAAGGTGACAAGCCTAATGACAACCTAAGGATGTATCATGCACTTAGAAGTTTGAAGCCTGCTTTAAAATTGATCTAAAAGTTGTGTTTGGGGAATGTTTTAAGAGATGAATCTGGAATCATTGACTTCCTGCCAAGAACTCTGCCCAGTGCTCTCCCTGCAACCTCTCAGGGGGGCAACGAAGCTTGGACTGCAATAAATGGAGCAAGAAGTGTTAAATAGGTCAAAGGGACTGCTCTCTGTGGCCAGGTCTGTTGATAATAGATGTTGTTCTAGGTTAATACATTTACATGGCAGTTTAAAACGACAGCTTAGACACACAATTTTAGTTAGGATGAGCTTAAGGTGCTTTTTTTTTCAGTTAAAAAAGCTCAAGATCTGTAATAAAGACATATAGGCAAGTTTAGACAGCTTGAGTTCTGCAAAATGAGTACAATTAATTTCTGAAACTTAGTTTCTCGTTCTATTCACATCATCAGTGATGCCATAAGGCAAAAGATTGCCAAAGAATAAAATGGAGTTTAACTAGGATCCTTTATACTAAATAAATCTATAGAGCATGTAGTACAGGACTCACAGACCAGTGAAAAGGAAAGCTCACACTTACAAAATAGTTTGCTCTGTAATTCTCTTCCTCTTTATTAAGTCAGAAAATCTCAGTCACTATAATAAGACTCCTTTGAAAACCTCGACAAAATCACATTAGCCATATTCTAAATATTGGGAAGATAGACCAAGTTAAAAATACACAAGTCATCCCAGCACCAGCTGGCCGAGCTGCTGGAATTTCTTTCCAACAGGAGAAAGAAAATACTACATACATTCAACACAATTTAGTATTCAACTGAAAGATACTACAGTTTGTTGAGTTCAAGAGGAAAATGCAGTATGAAGTAGAAACAAGTTTCTGTAAATATGGGCCACCAAATACTCAAACATTCCTTGGGTCACCTTTGAAGATTTGCTAACTACTTTAAACAGCTATATGTACAGTCAGGGATTACCCTGATTTAACTTAATGGATACAGAGAAAAAAATCCTTTTGAAACATTTTTCCTTGCTAGAAATCATAACAACCACATATTGCCCAGTATCATCATCCCCAGCATGAAGATCTTCCCAGCAAGCTAAAAACCTTGCAGAGGCCAAAGGACACATATCCACAAAGCACAGGAGAGTCTAGACTGAAGATTCCCTGTGAGACTGAATGCAGAATCATCAAGGTTGGGAGAAACCTTTAGGATCATCCACTCCAACCATCAACCACCCCAGTCACCCCTACACCACATCCCCAAGTGCCATATCCAGATTCCTCTCAAACACTCTCAGAGGCAGTGACTGCACCATGTCCTCGGACAACTTATTCAAATGCCTGAACATTCTTTCAGTGATCTTTTTTTCCTCTAATATTTAATTTGAACCTCTCCTGGCACAAGGTCATTTCCTCTCATCCTTTCACTTAAGACATGGGAGAAGAAGCTGACCCCCACCTGACTACACCCTCCTTTCAGGTGGTTGTAGAGGACAATAAGGTCCCTCCTGAGATTCCTTTTTCCAGACTAAACAACCCCAGCTCCCTCAGACACTCTCACAAGACTTGTGCTCCAGGCCCTTCATCAGCTCTGTTGTCCTAAAAGAGACATTCAAACTGCACTGCTTAGAGCCCCACTCTCTCAGGGTGAAGGATTTCAGTGGCATCAGCCCATTTCAAAGCAGGGCTAACAGGGCTCATGTAGCTGAGACCAAGCAATGAATCTAACAGAGACTGCTAAAATAAGCTGCTAAACTCTGACAGTGATGACAAATAAATATCACAATATCTTTCCTGGATGCCCACTGAACTTAGAAAAAAACTGAATACCCTTTCATGTCTATTTATATATGCTATATATATGATATACCAATACAGTATATATCATATATAGAGAGATATTATATATCATATCTATCTATAGAAAAATCACATGCACATTTCTTGCAGGCAATTGACAAAGGAAGAATTCCTATTCTGTAATTTTTCAAATTTAGTAGACTTATTTTTAGTCCTGGACAAAACTGATATAACATCCTTCCACACTGTTCTTTCTAACAACAATTCTTATAGTAGTGGTGCCGAATTTGCTGTTGTTAAAACTTTGGTATGACTCGAGGTACTGAACAGCATGTCCAGTTTGCATTGCTATCCAAGTCAAAAGTTCAGCTTTTACTGCCTGGCTGCTTCTGTTAACTACATCTATGGCTAAATCATCCAATTTACATTCAGGTTAATCTCTTTTTGGAAAAAGACATTGTATTTGTAAGTACAGGTGTCTTATGAGGACAGCATCTAGAAAACAAACTATGCTGCAGAGTAATGAGGGAATACAACTAATGTGTTTAAAAAGGAAAGATTGTATTGTTCTGACACTACAGGCCTGGCTCTCCTCTTATTGCACAAAGTTTAGACTGGCATAACTCTTTTGACCCCTACTGGCTCACCTTTGATTTACTTGTGTATTTGCTACACTTGACATTCACCAAGGCAAAGGCAGTTTTAACTATGTTGTACAGGAGACTGGAACCCAAGATCTAGTATTTTGCTGAGACTGGTAGCTGAACTGGGTATGGGAATATTTGGACAGTAAGACCTAAGGAGAAATCAAGTTGCATGGCAACCTTCTCCCTCAATATCCAAATATCAGAATTGTAGCTTTAAATACATCCTGAAATACAATAAAAAGTGCAAGAGTAGTTTGAATTCTAATACAGTGTTTATCTTATTAGTTAATAGATTGCTAGAGATGTAAAATACACATATGCATAAAAAGCTTATATCATGATCTGCAGTGCCATGCTATGCTTAAGTGTCAAAGTTTTGCATTTCACTTGCAATTCATGCTGTGTCTTTGGTTTTCACCCCTGCTATTAAGTGGAAGAGCACCTGCTTTTGCTTGTAGTCATGGGGCACTTTATCTCTCTGGAAGAAACAAAAATTTGGTACTGGGGCTCTGTGCTCTTGATGCAGAAATCCCATTAATATTACTAGGAAAGCTAAGGAGACAGGGGAGAACATACCACATTTAGATTACTGTACAGTTCTGCAGTCTCTTACATTTAGCCAATACTTCCATCAAATATCCCATAATAAAGCTTGGAATCAAATGTTGTCTTTTGTTTGTTACCTGTAATGCCTACAATACTGGGATCTCATAGCCAAGCAAGATTCATACTGTTACAGTCACGTTTATATCCACATTCAACTTCCTTTTATTAGAAGTATAATACTGCACTTTATATCACAAATGTATAAAAAATATGGCAGATAGTGTCATAACAATACTTTTCTTTTAAATGAGTATATTTAAAAAACAGACAGTTATTTTCCATTTATATATATATTTTTATATAGAATAAAATACTCCTGATGCAATATATAAATGTTACTGTTAGTTTTTTATAGAAACTACTGTAGCTGTTGCACTGCTTCACAATGTTTCAAACAGCTCAAAATAACTTTACATTATAACATAAAAGATATGATTATAACAGTACGATATTAGGTCATCATAAATAAATATTACAAATCCTATCAAATATGGAAGTTTAAAAAACAAATTTAAGACATACAATTTAACTTTAAACCCTTAACGGGGATACACTTTTATCACATAAACCCCACTGTTTTAACTAGGCAGCAAAAAATGTAGTAAGGGCATAGGTCTAGACAATGTTTTCACCCTTTTAAGTGCCAATACATACCAGAAGTCTCCCAGCTTTCAGACAGAGATGTGCACTAAGCTGGAATGTAAATGAGAGAAAATGACAATGCATTTTTCTCCCTGACGGGCACACTCTGCCTGGCATCCAGTGACATTTCTGATGACTGGTAATTCATAGTTCCACTTGTGTTCCTGTATAATCCCTGACTCTCTCGTGGTGCCGAACAGCATAGCTCCACCTGTACATATTGCACACCTTTATAAAGCTGGAAATGCAGTCTTACCATCACCAGAACCACCACCGCTCCCTAGGCTGCTCTCCCCCCACAGCGGGCTGTTTGCTGGGGCGCAGTTACAAGGCTGTCTCTTTGAGATCGTTCAGGTTTGGCATTCGCGAGCGGTTTGCTCGGCCGTAGGTGTGCCCGTTCTGTCCGCTCTTGGGAGGCAGCTGCTCCGAGTAGGGGGGCCCGTCGCTGACGCTCCTGCTCACGGGGGACACGTGCCAGGTGGGCTCCAGCTGGCCCGGCATCTGCAGCCCCGGCCGGCTCTTGGGCTGCGGCTCCGGCCGCACGCTGCTGCTGCCGCCGCTGCTGGAGCTTTGGCTCATGGCGTGGATCCGCACTTCGGGAAAAGAAGCTTTGGCTGGCTGGCTGGGTAAGGGCTGGAAGCGAGGCTCAGCGGCGACGGGATGGTTTGAGGAGAGGTGCAAGAGCTTCCGAAGAGATTTTAATGGCTGGCTCTGAAAGACACACAGAAAAGCCTCCATCATATCAGACCTCCCATAAAAAAGCTGTCCTATCCTAAACTGAACACCTTGAACTTTACAGGGCTTCTTCACTTTTAGTTCTTATTTGTTTGATATATTTAATTCCAAGCTATAACTAGACACTTGGGAAAATATCTTCTTATCACAGTCCAATCTATTAGCTACCTGAAAAGATGGAACCTTTCTCCCTCAGTAAAAATTGCTCCCATCAATTATTTTATCCTTGTTTCCTTTGAAAATGCAGGCACAGACAATTGCATTAGCTGTCTGTCTGGCACTTTTCCTGCTATTAACTTAAGAACCTCAGACACATTTTATAGGGAACAGATTTCAGAAATACAAGTTCTTAAAAATGTTGTAATCATAAATTAGGGGTTAGAGCGAGTCTTGAGTAACCATCTGCACTGAAACAAGGTCTGGCAGAACTCAGAAATTACATATTTTGTTTGCTGGCAGCTGGGTGATAGGCAGCTCTAGTCTCTTGCAGCTTCTTTCACTGGTGAGCAGGTTGAAGGTAAATGGTGATATGGGGATACTGAAAATGGGCAGCAAGAGCCTGGGGAAGCCTGTGTACACAAAGTGATATGAAAGCAGTCTCATTAAATGCCACAGCTCACGGAGCAACTTGTTTCTTCTAACACTGCAGCTGCAACAACCCCTCTTTTCCAGTTACCAGTGTGACAACAGTGGAGCATGGCACTGACACTGCTCCCAAACGCTGCCCACTAAGCTGGTTCTAGAACTGGAGAAAATAAAGTTGTACTATTGCAGTGCTGTGCTCCAAAAATGTGGCCTGCTGAAACTGCAGTCTGTGCCAGCCACTGACTCTCAATGCTTTGGTGACCACATCAAGTATCAAACTCTGCTGAGCAGCAGCCAACCCTCAGGATTCTGCATTCCTTACAGAGCTGACTTGAGGGTTTCTGCACAGCACTGCATCACTGCCATTGGTGTGCACTGAAACATTGCTTGCCTGTAATACAAAAACATAACCAATATTTCAAAGGCTCAAAGACTGACACAAGACCTTTAGTCTCTCTTTTCCTTGTCATTCATGTCCACATTTTAAAAAAATTATGCAGGACCTCAGGTACATGAATTTTTTACATCCAGAGAGGAAGGAATTAGAAAGTTGGGAAACAATGTCAAATGCAATTCTTCTATTCAGAAGAAAAAGCTGTCAAGATACATCAGTGATACTAATATATAAGGGAATTGATAATGCCACTTACATGAGGCTGGATTTCTGTCATCTTCTCAGGATGCCAATCCTTCTGCCTGCTGCTCTGGTGATTGGAAGAATGAATGGCTTTCTGTAATGCCAAGAGATCCTGACCTTCAGTGTTAGGCATCTGCAACGAAATATTAAAATACTGGTCTCCTAATACTTTCTTAAGAATAGCTGTAAATAATTTCCCACAGTTAATTACAGAACTCAACTGAAGCCCATTACTGCAGCAGAATTGAATGACATCTCAATAATCCTCCCCATAGTAAGAGCAAGTGGCTGTGGACATCATGCAGATTTGCTCTACCCTTAGCCCTTAAAGCATTCACATGCTGTTAGTGTTATTTGCTGTAAGAAAGAGCAGTTAAGGCCTCAAAAATAAAATTAAAACCAAAATATTGTTGAGCCTCATCTTCATTTAAAAAGCATTCCATACTGCAGTTAAGACCATGGATCAGTTCTATAAATTTGCTTCAGAGTGAAGCAGACTAAAATCCCTCTAAATTGATATCTTGAGTGACATCACAAAACCAAGAGCTTTCTCTATTCCCATCTTTCTTCTCCTCCACAAATATCCCAAACTAAAGCAAAAATTAAGAAACAGGTGAAACTTTATGGCAGAAAGATAATTTAAAACTTACATGTATCTTTTAGTCTCATTTCAAGAATTCTAAGTAAAAAGAGGACAGTCAAAATAGAATCTATTTTTAATGCAAGCTGTCTTTTATCATGAACAACCAGGACAAACAAAAATACAATAGATGCATGAGCTAAAGTTCTTTCCAGATAATCTACTGTTAGTATTCAATTCATTTAAATCTACATATAAAGGAGTAGCTTCTATAAAATTATGTATTTACAATATAGTTATAAACTAAACCAGGTTAATTTTTTTCCTGAATGAAACATAATGAGACAGTTTAATTTTAAACATACACAATTTCACAACTATTTCCCTTCCTCAGTCTTACTCCCAGGGCTCATTCTCTCTGGAACTGTGTATGTTACATTTTCACTATATCAAATACTAGAAAAAAAATTTTAGGCACAATCTTTCAACAAAACTCTCAATTTTACTTAAATTTATTGAACTGGCCCAAGATACTTAACTGGCATGAAGAGGAAGTGATACCATGAAAATAAACCACATGCTGCTGTAGTCAGTAAAACAAATTTACTGGAGTATTTTACAGTGTTACTGTACTTAAAAATTAATACCATTGGTAGAGTGACTACAGGAAGTTTTTTCAAAGAAGAACTATGCTTTAAATTATTCTTTGAATTAAAAAGAGGAAAGAGGGATTTCTTGATGCTTGGATTCTCGCCGTTGGTTGAGTCTGTCTGCAATATAAGACACAAAAACTAAATGCACAGTATTTCAATACAAGAGATCTGCTCCTTATTATGTTAACTCTTTTTCTTTTTTTCGATAATACATGTTATCAAGCCTATAATTTGCTTTTGGAAAATAAAATAATGATTGAAAAAAACCCTATGGAACAAATTCAAGGAACTTAATGCATAGAAAGCATGTAAAAAAAGATCAGCACATCTATTCTTATATCCATGTTCATTAGGACTACAGAATGTGTTTATTTCAAAGGCTTTTGGAAATAACTGGTAGCTCTTGTTGACTTTATTGAGCTTTGAATTAAATCCTGTAACTCTGGCAATCATTTGTATTTCTGATAATGACCTAAAGCAGTATGACATTTCTTATTTTTTTCACAAAGAAAATATTAAAGATACACTAACAATAACAGGAGTTGGTTTCAGAATGAGCAGTTGATAGTTACTCTATGAAAAAAAAGCATTCTATTTTTTAACTTGCAGTAAGAGTTAAGGTTCCAAGATGAATTATTTCAGTTCTAGCATAAATATGCCATTAGTAACTTCATGTATAGCTGCAAGTACTCTGGCTGTTTTATTTTAATTTCTGCAGCACAACCAAAGAGCTTACCAGTGGATGCATGAACAACAGAACTATAAGGAACTAGAATTATAAATGGGTCTATTTCTCTCCTGCTCAGGTGCAAACAAGCATAGGGCACATATATTGTGCCTTGCACAATATATGATATATCAGAAGATACCTTTATTCTGCAATAGAATAATTGTATGACTAAATACAATGCCAAAAGCAGTACCAAAAGCAAGGGCTTTCCAACAGCTTTCTCAGCTTCTAGATTCCATCCAAGTTAATGAAAATCAATAATTAGCATAGCTTATGTTTAGGAACTTTATGGTCAGAAGAATTTCCTGTTTAAAATTCAGTAAATTAAAGTGGAATGAAAGTCTTGCTAAGAGAAATGCTCACCTGCAACTGTTTTTTCCAAAGCAGGTAATTTCTTCAGACCCATAGCTTGAAATAAGTGCCAAAATCTGCAAAACTTAGGCTCCTCTGAAGATAGTGCCTACTGACACCGTGCACAAGCCTCATGGATATCAAATTGTTTGGTGGCAGATGACATAAAATTGTGATTCTAACAATCCTCAAAACCTTGTGCTACATTACTAAAACACTTCAAACGATGAAAAGGAGAATGGATAAGAACAGCTCTGCAAAAACAATACTGCAAAGAATTCCCATAACAGGCAGTAACAATTGCTAACCCACGAGGTACTGCACCTGGAGAACTCTAGGAAGAATGATTTATGGGAACAACCTGCAGGAAGAAGTGTCAGGAACTGGGATCAATTCTGGGCTAGTAGATATTCTGAGAATGACATCACTAAGATATCTTCAATCCAATTTCAAGTATTTTTACGACTCCTGTGATGATAATCACCCAGCAAAATGAGACTTACCAAAGGATTATCAGAAGGAAATAATAGCTAGCTATTATGTGTTTCCTAGCTCTGTGACAGTCCTCAGGTTCAGCTTGTTATTTCTTGCTGAAACTCTGTGTCTGAGTAAATAACTGGAATTTCGTACTTGTAGGACTCTATATGAATTCACCTTGACCCCAGATCTCAGAAAAAAACCTTGAGTAGTCACTTAAGCTGTCTATTAAGACTTTTAATAGGAGTTCATAGAAAACATTATACGTGTAGCTGAAGAGTTAATATTAGAATGCTGTGAACAGCTTTTACTACTAATGCCAAATCTGGTGCTGAATTTAAGGCAGTAATTTTATTTTGTGCTGGAAGATCCTAAAGACTGTCCCAACGTTTGTTAGGTAGATGTCTTCAACTAACAGATGAAGAAGAAAAAAGAACAGAAAAAAGAAAGGAGGTTTTTCCAGCTCTGGTTTGATCCAAAACTCAAGTTGATGTCAGAAAGTTTCTAGCTGAGGATGAAAAAGTTGTATCACTATATGATTTCACTAATTTATTTATCTTTCTGTGAAATACCAGCTCTAAGTGGCAAACATTTTTTTTCCATTATGTCTCCCTCTGTTCCCCTCTACCCCTCTTCTTAAGAGTGAGAAGAAACAGGAGTAAGGATTTTATATAAATCTGCCTTAGCTTGTAATCAGCGATGGTTTTGGTAGCTATAGATTAAGGAGTTTTTGATTTAGGTGTTGTTTTGTAAAGTGCCAGATTTTGACAGGCAACACAATCCAGTATGTATTTCTTTCACACAATCTAATGTGGAGGTAATTAATACACCATACATAAGCTGAGCTATTGGAGTGTCTGCCACCATGTCTGGATGGCTGGAATCAGAGTACAGCACAGCAATGTAAATTTAATACCTTTTTTTTTTTCTCCTTGAAAATGTATCACTGGAACCAATGGCCTTAGGTGTGTTATCCTTACATGGACATTTTGGTATTAAACAGTCCCAGAGCTATAATCTAGACATTTAATTAAGTTGCTTAATACAAATGGTCATATTTGAGCTGCATACAGGTATGAGGGTGAACAAGTTCAGAAGGAGAGGTGGATGCCATTGCTGTAAATCCTGCCCAGCAGGAAGGTGAGGTGCATTTCTGAGTGCTAGTTAATGCACATTTGCACATGTCCCACACAGTTCTAAGAAATTTAAAAAAAACCCCAAAACAACAAAAAGCCTGATAATTTCTCCCAATTTTCAACAGATCAGCCCTCCACCAACACTCAGAGTCATATCACCTCCCTCCTTGACAGTAAATATTTTCATTACATCACCACCCTTTGCATGATTTACTCAATTCTGAGAATCTTCAAAACTATACCTGCATTTACACTTACAGGAATACTACAGTTTTAAATATTTTAGTGTTTCCAGAGCTCTCATTTAAGAATGAGATTCTGTTTAGGTTACTTCAGTTCAGTTCATAAAACTTTGTGAAATGTTAGTATACCACTACTTCCTGATGAAAGAAAGTCCTTTCTCTCTCCCAAAAAACTAAATGAAAATGCAAAAATGTATGAAACACCTAAGTCTTATACTGAATAACAAAAGCCACAATCCATTCCCTCAACAAAACATAAACCACTTATGAATGGTTAAGACACATTATCCTTATTTCAGTCATGGAATGCAGCAAGAAGACAGAGGCTGATACCGAGACACTTCCATGAAAAAGACAGGGAAGAATTCTCATTTCTAACAGTCTCATTTTCTCTGTGTGGGTGCCTGAAACTATTCAAGCTTTGGGGACACACAACAATGAATTTACTATTATTGGAATGGTATCACCATGTCCTAAAAAGAATTTGTTGCAACATCATCTTAAAACTTTAATCAAAACTGGCTTTCAAAGAGTCTGTATGAAAACAAAGGTGCACAGGACTAGTAAGTGAAGAAATATTTGAAAAGGCAGAAAAACCAACCCTGAACAGGAGAAGAATTTGACTTTCACGTAGTGAAGACAGAAAAGTGTACACACACACACACAATCATAAATAATACAAAGGTACTGTACTAATCTAGCATATTGAAATGCTATAATTCAAAATGAATAAAAGAAATCTTCTATTAGAAATGCTGCATACTTACATTTTGAGATTTCTTCTTTTTCTTTTTTATTGCCCTGAAAAAACCTTGCTTTTCTTTCTCCTTGAGCTGTTCTGAGTGACTGTTAAGGTTTTCAGGACTTTTCCTAAATATGAAATAAGGTATTGTAAGAGAAATTTTATTATGGTATTACTTTGTAAATTCTGTGTAATACTGAGATCTGATGCCAAAGAATGCAAATTACTGATTAAAGTAAAAAGATACTTAATGTTTTAGCATTCATTGGTTCCAGGGTACTACACAAATACCATATAGACTTATTACAAGGGATAGGAGGTACACAGTGTTAGGGTAAAATGATTAGTTTAAACCAATGAATAGTTATTTAAGGAAAAGGAAAGCATGCATGTGTTCTTTTAAGCCAGAATTTAATACTCAAACCAAAATATCACACACAAGGTCTTTTAGAAAAATGAAAAGCATATCTGAGAGAACATACAAATGGTGATGAGCTATAAAAGCACAGGTCCAGTTTATCCATTGCTTGCTGGAGAACCAGGAGTTGCAAAGTTGGCCAGAAAAAAACACTTTCAATTGCACTTCCTGACCCTTGCTGACATGGTTCCAAATTTATCATCGGGGAAGCTGGGGATCTACTGTTGTCCATTCCAACTTAAATCCTTCAATTAGTTTGTCATGCGTGAGTGAGACAGTGCTGGCAAAAGGAGGTGACCCAAAAATGGAAGAGGTGACTTGCCTGAAGACTGAATTTCTGCCTTTTAACTCTTAACTTACACATCTGAAGCAACTACAGCTGATAAAAAACATGTTACTTTCAATACACACAGTGAACCATGTAAGTAAATTACTTAAACGGGGTAAAAAGATGTTTTACAAGGACAGTGGTGAGACATAACTGAATGCAGTTCTGGTGCCCTTTAAAATAGCTTGAAAACGGAAAATGTTGCAGGGAAGCATCACAGAAATACTTTCAGAGATTTCAATCTCTTTAGTGTGTTTAAAAACACAGCCAAACCAGCCCAAATATTTAGTTTCCTTGATCATGATGCACAACTACTTATCCAGAAAGAAATTACAGAATACTAGAAAAATCTTTAAACTAACAGGGAAAGATATAACAAGAACAAATAGGTGGACGATGAAGCCTAAAAGTCATATTAGAAATAAGGCACTGATTTTCACAATAACATCATTAACTGCCAGACCAAACTCCTTAGTGAGGTGGATTTCCCATCCTTGACATTTCAAATCAGGACCTAATACTCATCTGGGAGAAACATAGCCAAGAGGTCTGCCTCTGGGCCTGGATCCCAGAGCATGGACAACATTTAATAGCAACTGACACACAGAAAGTCATATCAGGTCATTTAATAGCCCCTTTTCACACTTAAATTGCATGAAAAGAAAAAAGAAAAGATTCTATTGTTATTATGGAAAACTAAAGCAAAGGCACTGTTTTAAGGGTTCTGTATGACAAACAGGAGCAGCTTTTCTTGGAGTGACTGGAATGTAGCAACATTTAACTGTCTAATATAGTTGTCCCCGGCTTCTAATTCTGGCTTTAAATGCTATGCTATCAGCTGGTGATTCAGCTGCTACTACATGCCAGGCTTTTTTTTCCCAAATAAATGTGAAAAAGATAATTGGGATAGAAATCACTGGAGTCATTCTCCTTGTTGATGAAACCATCTTCGCTCTGGCAGGTGGTATCAGTTCCTCAATTTCTACACAAAACCACCTCGAGCTTGAAATGTTACCTAGCTCTAAGTATAAATGCATGCAGAATTTAAACTCTGTAATAAAGTGCAACTATTCATTAGGAGAATGGTCTACGCAAAAATATTTATAGGCAAGAAGTATGGTAGAAATTTTCCTAATTTAGATTTTTGGGAACTTATTTCTAGATGCAGAAAATATATTCAGGTGCATGACAATATATATTTAATGTGGACATTGCAACACTGCTACAGGGAAAAAACTCTGGTTTAATGTCATTATTATATTTATAACACACATTTAAAATATACTGGATTGCTAAGGATTCCTGTTGCTGTCACATCCCTGTATTTGGTACTACTGTAAGTAGTGTGACAGGTGTAAGGCATTCTTAAAGCACCAAGGAGAAAGCCAGAGTAAAGACTACTGATAGCTTCAGATTCAATGAACTCAGAATCTGACTTAACACACACAGAACACTTGCTGAACTATTTACTAAATTATTTTTGATTTGTTAGAAAAGTTGGAGGAAACCACACATCCCAAGTATGCTGCTTGTACTCAGAAAGTCATGTAAATGGGGCTAAGAATCTTCTGAGCCTTTCCCCAAAGGAGCTCCTGTGCATCCACATCTGCAAGCATATCCCAGACCATAGCCCCACTGCAAATTACCAACCTGACGATGGTTGTCCACTGAGGAACCAGTGTCAGATTGTAAGCAAGACCCCAGGAGGTTACTTTACACTATCCTTCAAAATTTTTCAATGTCTTGCTATAGCTTTTCTATTACAAAGTCTGTTCCAAAATGGAGAGGCTATATTTTAAAAGGTGAAGTTAATCTTCAGAGTGAAGATTGGAACAATTTATGCCATACTTTTAGACAGAGATTCACTCAAGTGTGATTCTTTTCTTTGGCCCAGTGAACCTGGATGAGAAAACTCTTCTCCACAGCAGCTGAGCAGAGAGGAGAGAAATGAAATTCTGCACCATCATTTCCTCTTTATGGCTACACTGACCAGAGAGAATTGGAAAATAAGGGACTGAGAACTGCTCATTTTCAATTGCAGCTTACCCAAAAGCCAGTGGTTTTATACTGAATGGTTTATGTCATTAACTCCTATGACTCATATTGCAGTACAGTTGTCTGAAAAAGCATTGACCTTGAAAAGCAAGTGCTTCAAAACACATGCTCATTATGTGAAGAGAGTGAACATATATAGCATTATAGCAGGAAGCTTCAACATTAGGATTTTGTACTGAGTAAAAATAGAGCAGAACATTTTGATCGATGATGAAACACTGGGATATTTTTGGCATCCCAAAAGATGATTTTCAGATAATGGACAGTACAGGAAAAAATTAGGATTATCAAAAAAATCTGTATGGTAGAGTCACACAACACTAAACTCTTACAACATGCTGTTCAAGTATCTTGGTATTTTGCAAAAGCTTCAGCTCTCGAAAGCAAACAGTTCCACCAGAAACTCTCATGTGCTGTCTGTTTTACTAGCAAGTAAGAGTCGCCCTAGAGAAGAGCCCCCACTCATTCCAGAGAGCTCATCCCAAACAGAAACCAAAGGCAAAATGTGCTGTGCTCTGTTATTTCATCTTTGTGTACCTTTTGCAAGCTTAGGACATATAATGTAGAACACATTGGTTATTCTGGTCTGAAACACTTGGAAAAGGCCTAAGTACAAACAGAAATTTTGTGATTATCACTCTTATTTATTGCCCCTAGTAGGAAAGGTACCCAGCTTCATGCAGGTGCAATGAGGTGTAGCAGCAAACATGCATGTGGCAAGCAAGCTGATTTACATTCACTAAAAAGGAAAAATAGGAAGCATGTTGCATTCATGCTGCCATCGAGAGATTCATATTGCAGACAGTTCCTTTTGGAAGGCAATTCCTCATGCTTGTTTTAGTTATTCTGCAGCAACCCTAATCTCAGCAGGCAGCCTGGCTTGGAAACCCTCATGTACTACTCCCTTTACTGATCCAATCACAATTACATGAGTAAGGTTTTTGTCTAATGAAGGAGTTACTGAAATAGCTGAACTTTTCTTTGGAAGATAAATGACAAACACCAATTCACCATGGTAGCTTTTGGTTTTACTCAAAGTAAGACCCTTGGGGCAGTTACACAGTTACCATTCAGCAAAGGCAAGAAAATGTCAGAAACTAATGAAACAATTCAAATAGATAGTTTCAATTCCATAAGCTGAAGTCCACAGTAAAACTTCATGGTCTGAAAGTCTGGCACTGAAAGCTTAAAAATCAAAAGATCAAATCTGAACTCTGTTTGGAGCTGCAATTTTTTTATTTTTCATGTAGAAAATGAGGATTTGTTAATGGGAATAAGCCCCAGATCTATTATCTCATATACAGAATAAAATTCAGAATTTGCAATTTCCTGATTTATTTATTTTTTTAAAATACCATTAAAGAACTGGAAAGTATTTATAATGCAGCAACAATCATGCTGCACACACAGCTGAAAAACTGCTCTAAACTAACTTGTTCAGATGCTGGTAATCTTTTCCTTTCAGGAATAGTAAGTGTGACTATAATGTTACACTGATACTGCCACAGCAATATGAAAGTCAGTCACGTCCTGTTTACAAAATAGTGTATTGTTCTGGAACCTTGAAACTTAATAGTGGAAAAAGTTCTAAACCTTTTACTCTTAAAAGAGTGAGGGTTTTTTTTGTTCTTTTCTTGAATGACAGAGATTTTGTGTGTGTTTATATATAATATACATATAAAAATAGTAATATTATATGTATAGTTCCTGTTTGTTATTATTTTTGCAGAAATGTATGACATATGCCAGAGAAGATATTACAAGCTGCTTGTCACAGTATGACTACATTTGTATGGACATAAAAGGTCTAAACAAAAATGCTTTCCAGAATCCCCCAAATATCTTGTAAGTAATCAATGCAAACACTTCCAGTATGATGTGAGATAAATTACTGCATGTTGGAATTTATTCTAAAGAGATATTTAGAACTATAACAGTGGTAAAGATAACTCAGGCCCATGTTCTGGCACACTGGCAGAATACAATTAAGTATCTTGCCTATACCTACTGATTTTGCCCAGCTCAGGACAAAGCTTGTATGAGTAAAAGAGAATAAAACATCTATTCTTGTATCAATAAGAAAAAAATGAACAAATTCAAGGTAATTTACAGGAAATTAAACACTAGCAAAGAAAATATTTTCTAGAAGGATAAAAGAATTGCCTTTTTTCAAATCAAGTTGTCTGAAGTTCAGAAATGATCTAGTATTTTAAGAGTAAAATCTGATGACAAAAGTCAAGTTTATAACATCTTTATTTTAAAAGGCAGGACAGTGGGGACAGAGCGAAAAAATGCACACAAAGACAAGGGAACATCTGTGACAATTCAGTCTAGCAAACATTCACAGAATCTTTGACAGAAGAAAGGCAACACAGAGCAATAGTATGAGAAGCAATATTTTACAGTAGTGGCAAGTCCAAGTGGAATACATGTCACTCATAATTTGAGATGAATTGTCATATACCAGATAGGTATGTCAGTCAAACATCAAATATTTACTTCATCATAAAATTGATGTAAGCAGAATCACATTCCATTAGAGCTTTCAACATTTTCATAAGCATTTACACAATTTCTATACAGAAAATTAAGTAGAGGAACACAGACTCTTCACCACTCAGGAATCTGATTAAGCTGCATTTATGGCACAGAACAATTTTGCAACAACATTAGACCATTGCCAGGACAACTTAAACAGAGTTAGCATGTAGAGCTGGGCAGGAAACATTTTGGGAAAACAGGGAGTAGGAAAAGAAAAGAGGAAGATAAGCATATGCCAAAATAGCAGTAACTTGGTGTTGCAGGTACTGCTATTTTTTCCATTTCATAAAAAGAAATGCTTATTCATCTGTGGGTTCTTCTCTCAGAGGAGCTGTTCCACTTTATGAAAATATTTGAGTAATTTGGAGCAAGGTCTTAAATCTAACTGTCTCTAAGTTAATGAAGGGCCTTTTTCACAAGGCCATACTTCGTGGTCCTTTCACTGTTTTAACAAGATGAAACAGCTTCAAGAGAATATATTGAGAGAAGCAGACAATGTCCTTTAGAATAACCTCTAACTTCTGGTTTAGTGCATTCACTTGTTAGATCTAAGATCTTGGTTGAAGCGTCTGGTTTAAAAAACAAAGACCCTACACTCAAGTTCCTTGCATTCTAAAAAATAATGCTGCCTCCAAAATATTTGTTATTTTGAGAGTATCTCTGGTTTTGACTGGCAATTTCATCCTGGAGCTGAAGAATCTTCACAATAAAAGATTAGTGGGTATCAGCCAGTTCCTTTGAAAAGTTTTGGCTTTAGTATTTGGGCATTATAAACAAAACAAAAAAAAAAAACTTCGTTAAAAAAATTCCCAACCAGCTCTAATAACATACGTTATTTTTTTCAGTTCAGAGTTAGAATAACATTACATGTTTCTTTGCAGTCAAGACAATATATTGCTGAATGATATATAAAGCAAAACAAGAGTCCAGTTTTCTTATGTTATATGCAAGATAGAAAGATCCAGATAGGAAGGACAATGTAAAATGGTAAAAGGGTTCAACAGTAGGAGTAAATACCTTCTTTAGCCACTTAAGTCACAACATATGTACCACCTTTTTACATAAATGACCGGTTTCCTCAGCTAACTTCCAGAAAATGGATGAAGGTGGAGCTACTGAAGGACAGGAAGCAGACTCTAGTGAATCAGAGCAGGTGAGAAGGGTTCTGGAGTAAACATCTTCTATTACTGACATAGGCATAAAACCTGAATTTCACAAGCTGCAATTCCAACTGTCCACCACCCACCACCCCCTTTTCTCTTTTAAGCACATAATTCACTGGTTATTTGTGTGAAAACACAAGTCAACAAGCCCCTGAAACAGTTTAGATAGCAGGACTTTATGGCCCTTTCAGAGAGAAGTGTTTCAGAGAGTGGTATAAAGCATAGTTGAACCATGCACATGTATGCAGTCCATTCCTCCCACCAATCCTGTGAAGCTCCATCTGATTATTTTCATTCAAATGCTTTGTTGTGATTTAACGAAGTATAAGATTAAGAGTATTTTAGAGCCAAACAGCTCTCAGAGAAACAAAATATTTCCCTTTAAATCTTGCAAAGCTACGTATATGCTGTCATTTTATTAGCATAATTAAGGTGCTCTGTTATATAATGGAGCCATGTGATGCTTTTAATCTTTTAAAATCAATATACACCATTAAGATGTTGCTTAGTCCATTTTCCCATAGAATGCATTCATTTCCTTCTGCATGTAAACAAAGAGAGCAGTGGTCCCCATTGTAGGGTGAAAACATTCTTCATTAATATAGTACTACTTTATATATGGAAACATGCATTTTGATATTTTTTTCCACTTGTCTAACAATTCATGCTTCTGGAATCCACAAATTTCTACACACACAAGCACTTTGTACTATCTTTAACTAAAGATTAACAGCAGGGAAAAAAATTGTGAAGGATTGGACAGAAGTATATAAACTGTAATGCCTTCATGTTATGGGTGCAATGAAGGGTTTCTTGCTGCTCAAAAGGGGACAGAAAACATGCCATGCTATGCCAGTACAGCTGGAGGAAGCAACTAAGCACATGGACAATTGCAAATCTGGAGAAAAGCGTGAGGTTTTTTTTCCCTTCTTCTAAAACCACATTTTTTTCCTGCCATTCTCTACACGTGTGTGCAAATTTCAACTCACCAGGTGTCAAAGGTGGTTTGTCTCTTGGGGTGGTTTGTCACCGTGGTGCTGTCTGCTGGTAACACCGAGGCTCTGTTGGACACATTGTTTTCTATGTAGGTGCTCTCTGGACGCGGAGATGGAACTGAACAGAGAAACAACAGTGTGCACAGAGCTCTGCCAAAAATCCCAGCTCCCACTCCTCTGCTTCCTCTCTGCTCTTACCATAACAAGAGAGCAAAGATACGGTTGTGTATTATGTAAAATTGAAAAAACAGATGACTTTTGTGATCCTTGCAGAGTAATACTGGTTGTAAAAGGAGACCATCATAAGAACTTGGGTAAATCGTTATTAGATTTGAGAATGCTTCTATGTGTAGGAGCTCTCAGTGTCATTGATATTTAAAAACAGGAAAGAGATTAAGAGGTTGGAATACTGTTACTAAAGACATGAAATACTATAGTTTACACTTCACTTTAGACCTTAACAAAAGTAGTACCTATCTTGGAATTTTTTTTATTTTATTATCAATGTAACTTAAGAGATAACGCACTAAAATTTAAAACATTAAAATCAGATATTATGTATTTTTCAAAAAGACCTAGTGTGCTTTTGAAAATACACAACTATATACAGAGCTAGAATGTAAGTTTATTAGAATTATGAATATCACTAGAAATACCTGCACTGCATTAAAAATTGACCAGACACTGGTTGAAACATTAATGTAGCATCACATTACACAATCTATCAAAACAGCATCTGTAAGTTTTTGTTCAAGCTGTAATACAAAAGTATATGCTAAGAAATACTCTTCTAATACAAAGGTTAAACATTATATAAATAAGGATTTACCTTTTTCACAGTAACTTGCATATACTATTACCACCAGTTTTGCATATCCTATTATCAGTGTATTATTTAAAATATAATATCATCTTCCCAAAGCAATAATTAAGTCCATCTAAAATATATTTATTTGACAGATAAAGTTGAAGAGGAAAAAACCTCTTACTTATAATAATGAATTGAATAAATCCCAGACCTATAGTTTCTTTAGCACATGACTTATGGAAAGTCATTCTTCTTTGAAACTTTTGTTTCACTATGTATAAAAAAGAAGGATAATCCATATCCAGTTTTAGGAGCTTTTTAGGGGTTAATGAAAGCAATTCAGGATTGAGAATTCTTAAGGATCCTCTGTTGCATTTGCAACAAAAACACACAAAAGCATTGCTCAAAACAGTACAAGCTTTAGTTCTGCTTACAGGTTTTAATATTGCAATGGGACACTCACACGGATTGTCAGATTTTAACGTGTCTAAATCAGGTCATCAGCCAACTGATCAACCTGAAGAGGATCAGAGGGAGATTTGTGACTCTACTTAGGCTTATTAGGTGACTCATAATCGAATTTCAGGTGACTGGGACTTCTTAAGGTTCAGGGGAGCCCCACAAGCCTCCTAACACTTGCAGGACAGTAATTAGCCTCTTACCATCTTTTTCAAAACAATTATCCAGGTTTAGCCATGAGGCAGCTGCTCAGAAATCTTTGTGTGCCATAATAGAACAGTATCTATTTGTGTGTATCCATACACACTCCTGTTTTACTGTTTACTCTGAGCTGGAATTATATAAGTGTGCTCTTGCTTGTAGGAAACCCTGATCTTTAGTAAGTCTTAACAAAAGAAATGCCAGAGGTTTAAAGCCATGAAAAGCTAGCATTACATTTCCATGCAACACAGCATCTGAAACAGATCAGTATGTCTATGTGCTACAAGTGCATAGGTGTAAATAGAGTCTTTATAAGAATTGAAAAAAAAATTAAAAATATTAAATAACAGCTTACTTTGGTTATATTAGCTCATTTTGCCCTGATAAATTATATTCTGTTTTACAAGGTACTGCAGTGGATATACTTTCCAAGTAAAGTGAGCTATCATTTACAAATGAACAATATGGTACCAATGCAATTCCTGCAAACAACCTAGCAGGCAAATTCACCCTCTGAAAGTTGAGTAACAATTCTTTTTCCAGTAAACTTTTGTAGTTTTTCATGTTATTTCTCTGTATCAATTTCTACTGCTTAATTTATATTCCTTAGTAAAATTCTTGATTAAATTTGAAAGATCCACCAGGAAATTACCTCTGTAAAAGCTGCCAACTCTTCTCGGAACAGGGTCATTATACAGAATTCTATTCTCCTTAGTAGATGCTCCATCTTCTGTGTGTGGATCATGATATGCTCCACCCTGTGCAAAAGAAAAATAAACTATTTAAAATGAAAGACTGTAAACTGATGTGCAGTTTTTAACCAACATACATAAGCAAGAAAACTCCAAAATTCACCATACAATTTTCCCTTCATATTATTAATAACTGCAAATATCAAATCACAGTCTATGTAATCAATAATTACTTGGTTTTGCTGCTTGATTGCTTCTTTCCAAAATGACAAAAATGGCATTAACAAAATTTTGCCTTTAAGTTGTAACTTTAAAGAATGAATCTGATTCAGGCCCTCAGATTTTCAACCTGAATGAAATGCAACTGTAACATCTCTGGAGGAATCTTTTACTGGAGGCTTGTTAAATTAATTTCTGATGGAATCTGGTCACTCTGCTACTAGCAAACTTTAAAAAGCAAACAAGAATGCATCTAATTTGTGATAATTGCAACACCAAAGCACTACCATCTCTTATCACCTCATATCTCTAAATATCATTACCTAGATGTACCAACAGTCACAACAAAATCTACAGTATGCAGTCTCTAAGAAATCTATAGATGAAGTACTTCAGTCAGACAAGATAGCAAAAAGCATATCATTACCCCTAATTTACTCTGTCTTCCTGAAAATAGTACTTCCTGGAAGTACTTCAAGTAAAAGTTCAGGTGAGCCCTTAAAAACATCCTTATGCACATAATTTGCCACCAAATATGACTTAACTCCACTCTTAAATGAATCAGAAGCTACAGCTTTTCCCTCAGTATGGACTGATCACACAAAATTCAATGCTCTCCCCCAGACCCCACAAGAAACTACAGAAACCCCTGTACGAATTGAAATCTAGAATGTCCAACAAATGTTAAAACCAAAGCCACCAGAAAACCTAACCAAAATTAAAAACTGGGATTTCAATTCACTGCACAAGCGATTTGCAGAATCTACTTTGCTTTTTGGGGACGAAGATCTGGTCTCACTGTCAGAGAGAAAACAAGCCTTGAAACCAAGACCAGAACTGCAGCTAAAACAGTGCTTCAAATCCCAGTTGGATTCTTCTAAAATTTACCAGAGGCTGAAGCATTTGCTTAAATTACTACTTGTATTAGACACCTCTTATTTATCAGCAGTTAAATTTCAAATGTGAGACAGTAATAGCAACTTGTATTTGTTTTTCTTCTGCTTAACCCTTTTTGTGTACATTTAATTTAAATGCAAAAAAAACCCCTTAAAACAAAACTGTTGTGTTGAGACTTGAAAAGTCTAAAACTAAGGCTTGATTTTTTTCTTTTAATAAGATTTAAAGCTTGGCAAACAAAGAATGTATTTCTTTAAAAAGACTTGGTAGAGCTGAAAAGAAAATCAATGCGAAGCTAGAAACACGGAAGTCAGGTAACTTCACAAAATATGAGCTGAGAAAGAAAACCCAGGAGAACTGATCAGAAAAAAAAAGTATGAAAACAGTAAAAAAATCTATGAGAACACATATTATTAATGAGTTTTTAAGTTCACTACTCCTGAGGGGAGTGAAATTTTCTGAATTCTAATGCATAATGTAGAAAGAGGGGAAAAATGAGGACAGGAAGGAGCCAAATAATGACTTCTTTGTGAAAATGCCTTTATGAGGCATAAGAAGATTGATTTTGATTTGGTACTGAAAGCAATATAAACAAATAAAAAACAGCTTTGTGAATTCACAGACTTAGTATCCATTTCCTTTCACACTTCTAATGGTTGAAATACAGATTTAAAAGCACTAAGCAAAGGCTGAAGTTTTAAAAATACTGACCATAATAGATAAAGGCAAGTTCTTTATCTTGAATGAATAGACTTTCCAAAGAAAATGAAAATGAACAAAAACATAAGCATTACTATACACATCGATTTTACTAATTAAAATAAAAATCTGTCAATCAATTTTCAAAGACGAAGAATGATCCAATAAAAACAACTGGCCTCTAAATAGTAGGAACTAAAATTAGAATTACTTCAAATTACTATCTGCTGCATAATGCAGGAAATGAACTGAAAGTGTGACCTTTATTACGAAAAATTGAAATGCTGATATTATTGCCCTTCCAAATAATATCCTGAAGAATTAGTAATGTTTAATTTGATGGAAATGAGAGAAACAGAAAAATAAGTACACAGAAAAAAAAACCCTGGTTTTGAAATGGAGCTGATGTAATCTCTTCTAGGTAGCTTTTTAAAAATTATTATTCCCTAGCACTTCTATTTTGATATTTTCTCATGTTTGACTATACATAATCTTGAATGTAGGAGATGTGCTACAAATGAAAAATATTATGTCTTTTTTTCTCTACTGGACTGAGGAGTCCATTGCTACCTGAAACTCTTCTTTTTATGGTACTTGTAGACCCCTATTAGGTCAGCTACACATTTTTCTTAGAGGAAATACTGAGCAAGCAGAGTATTTTAGTTTCTCAGAGTAAACCATAATCTTTGGACCTTAAATATTATTTGCAGCTCTTTGACTTCAATTTGTCAACAAATCTGAACTAGATGTTCCTTCCTTAGAAGTCAGTTTATCACAGGTGTAGGCATAGAGAAACATTAATTTTTGTATTTGTCTCTGTAGCATTTTGTTAATAGAGGAATTTAAAGCTCTGAGGACAAATACAGTCATCTTTACATATCTGATGTGTAAAACATGAGATAATTCAGAAGTGTTCTGTAACAAATGTAAATCAACACCAGAACCAGCCCGTCCTCTACTCTTTAATTAATGCTCACAGAAAAATACAACCAGGTATCCTCTGACAGCAACCACTGTGAGGAGTCAATTTACCAGTGGCCACTACAGCATGAAATCTCTAGACTACCTCAGTGACTTATCATACCAATCTTCCAATAAAGAAATATTGCAAGCTTTGATATTTCTCTAGTAAATTTGGGTATTTCAGCAATAATGTCCTGCTATACCTGAATCAAACACTGGCTTCAAAAATTAACACTAGCATTCATAACAGAAATACATACAGGAAAAGCTAAATAAAAACACAAATGAGAAAGACAATTAAGCAAAATGATGACATCAGGCCATGTAACCAAGGGCTAAAAACAACTAATGAAATTTTAACTTCAGAGACAATTTTTCCATTCTCACATTTCAGTACATTAAGATAATGGCATTCATAATCCATTTTTTAAAAGTACCTTGAAATATTCAGCCCTTCTGAAAACAAGCCCCCAACAACATCCCCATGTCTTACAAGACAAATAAATTAATAACTGCAAAGAAGCAAATGGAAGACAGAAAGCAGGCCACTGCCCCCACATGAGTTAAAAAGAGGAAGGTAAACCTTAAATAAGAGGCAATATTTTGGACTAACCCTATTAGAATCTTCTGTACAGTCTTCTCGTGATGAGCCAACAGACCTTGTGAGTGACTTATGCTGCACCTGTGGAGATAACAGTTGCAGGCTGTTTGCTCTGGCTGCCATCCCTTGCCCTATGCTTAAGCCACCCTCTGAGCCCTTTGACCTCACTCTGTCCCGGCTCACATACATAGAGTGTCTATGAGGGCGCTGCTGTGAAGAAAAAGGGCTGGTATAACCTAGACCATAGGAAAAAGATTCATGTGGAGCAGATAGAGAGTGGGAATGGCTTCCATCCATGTGATCTGGCAGTTTTAACTCCTCCATTGTTTTGGAGTGTCTTGTCGGAGGTCTTCGGGTGTCCAGGGTGCCCTCGCTGCGGTTATTCCTGGCGGACGGACTGAGCATAGTTCTGTTATCACTGTGCCGGGGAGCACTTGGACTGGTAGGAGAGTTCAAGTCCATACAGCTGGATGGAAAATACCTACTGGTGTTTGGTTCTGCAGCTTGGGCCCTGGCCTCAGAAAGGTTGCCCACGGATTTTGAGTCTGTCAGAACTCCATGGCTCTTGGACTTTGTCCGATAGGAGGGACTCTTAGAAGACTGTGGGATGGTATCGATGTAGCTGTGGCGACTGTGCTTGTCGCCGGGCTGCAGCGTCCCGGTTTTGCTTTGAGAAGTTTCCATAAAGGAATGCCGGTTCTGCTGAGATCTGCTGTTTGACTTCAGGTACTTTGTGCCTGAACCATCAGAGCTTTTGGTGTCCACATTAAAATCAAACTCTGTTTTGCCCTTTGGTTCCTTCGGGCTGAGGAGATGTGGCATGTTATTATTGGCTATATCCTTGTTGCCAGATCCAGGTGTGTTGCTTGGTTTTTTTGCATGCATTGGACTAGGTGCAGGTCCAGGAAGGTTTCCATTTAAAAAGCTTTCATTTGCTGGAAGCCCCTCTTCTCTTGGCCCGCCAGCCCCTAGTGTCTGCATATCCTTGCTGTTTGATCTGTGGTGTGACTGCAAAGCAGAACTTTTGCTGGCTTGATTTCTATATTAAAATGCATAAAGAAGCATTAATATACCAGATTACCTACTCATGCATTAATAACTTCAAAAAAGTACACCCATTTCAGTTGCCATTTAAAACCACAAAATTTAACTGCAGTAAGATCAAATATTGTCAACTGAGGCACCAGAAGCTTCACTAAAATAACAGATTTGCAAGTGTTCGTACATTGTTGTTACTGGTTATAATCAGATGGCAAACCCTGCTTTGGCTAATGATTTTGCTGACAAAAGCCCTGAAGATATCAAATCTAATCACAGAAATTCCAACTTATATTTGCACATTTATGCATGTATGTGTGTACTATATAAGCACATCACTAAGTGAAGCATTACATTATGAAAATTAGCTGTATATCAATTGAAAAAATCTTAAATACACCTGGCATATCAAAGGAAGGTAGAACAATCAAATATGTCAGCACTGTCAAAAAACCCTGATACAATCAATGCTCTAGGCTATCCAGTGTATTGTTGGTTTGGAGTAGGAGGGGAGAGGAAAGGAGGGGAAAAGAGGTTATTGTTCAGATGGAGTGAGCCTGAGCAAGCCCTGTAACACCAAACCCAAAACCATGTCTACCACAGGAAGACAGCTTTTGTGGAACTTGGCACTATCCCAGTTTTTGGTACATTAACTCATTCCAAAGCTGCACCTGAAAGGCTCAGCAACCAAACTGACTGGGTGCAAAGCTACTTGATTGTGTCCTTAGCCTCTACTCAGCTTCCTAGCTCTTCTGGTTTTGGGATTACAGGACTGAGATACGAGTTGGTTCTGCAAACCCTCAGCCTGATTTTTTTGGAACAGGATTTATCATCTCAGGTTTTCTGGCTTTAAACCAGTTCTGCTTCTGGACTTAGGCAGGCACTGCAAACTAGCCAAGACTGAGCAGTGCTGGAGCTGTGCTTGTTTGCCTTGATGGACCTAGGCAGGCTGTGAACTATTAACTTATTTCTGTAACAAATCTATGATGTAACTCAGATACGTTACTGAGGGTTGAAGTGAGAGCTCACTGTACCTTTGCTGGGCTTTTTGTTAATTATAACTGGATAATGCTAGCCGGTTTTATACCTAGGATTTTTTTATTAACCACTTCCAGTGATCTCATCATCTATTTAATTACACTTTCTAAAACTTTATCAATTTTAATGCCAGTTAAAAACATTCTTCAGTTAACAGAAAGTATATTTTTTCAAAAACTTAGAGATATGAGAAACCTAGTATTTTTACTAGGCAAGCCTTTTGGACAAGTTTCCAGTGGAGGCAGGTTTTTCTTTCTGACGCTACATGTCTAATGGTAAAATTTCTCCACTAAGCATCTGTAAAGGCAAATAGAACCTTTTCATGTCTATCTTTAAAAAAGTATAGATTGTGAATGTCATCATCCCAAGTCTTAAAATAGAGGAGCAATTTTTTGAATCTCACAGGATAAGCTAAAGAAAAACATGGCCAAGATTAAAAGCCTGCATATAGAATATTAAAATATTCTGCATACTTCAGAGAGTGACCTTTCCGAACACATTTATCACAGCAATAATATGAAGCTTTTTCTACTGAAGTATTTTATCCAGTAAACCTGGTTCACTGAGGTATTAAAATTAAGTGGCTTCTCTCAAGCTACGTGGGTCCAGCAAGGGAGTCACTGAGCAAACATAGTCTGCTTTGAGTCTGAGGTCAAACAGACTAGACCCAACCCACAACTGCAACTGCAGACAAAATTCTGTTCATCTCCAATTTGGAATGTGATCAATGCTTGCAATTTTCAGGACATTTAGCTGCTACAAACGGGTGTGAACTTTAAGCTTTTAAATATCAAAATCTTGGACAGATTTGTACATATACAGCAATGGTAGCATTCCAAAGAAAAGAGCATTCCTCTGGAATCTTGGGCATCTTCCAAGCCACAAAATTCCTATTGTTCAAGAAAAAGGCTCACATTTTTTTAAGGTGGATCAGCCAATTATTTTTCTTTGTCATGCACAGAAATGGCTTCAGCATTGTCTTGCTGGTTTTTTTTAAGACACATTCAGCCTGATGCAGAAAGTTAGCAAAGATTTCAGCCTGTGTAGTTGTAAATACTATGTCTGCTTCCTTTTTTCAGTGAGGCAACACAGAACAGCATGCAACATGTCTCAGTGTGCCTAAGCTGTCAAACAACCACTTTTCTTGTGGGTGATGCTGCATGTGAGCACAACAACAACAACTCCCTCAGTGGCAGAGCAAATGTCAGTGATAACAGTGACAAGACTACATTTACCTGTTAGATAAAGTGTTGCTGTCTGCATGGTAAGGTTTTCTCTTCGCTGACCGTGAAGGTGAACTTCCACAGCGATCCAGGAGTCTTTGGGTTTGAAACGAAGGGTGGTTCAAACATTGTTCTGTCAAATATCTATCTGCTGGATCTAACTTCAGTAAGTTCTTTGAAAAACAAATCCCAGAGTTTAAATGTTAGTATCTGTATTTACATTAGCAAAAGAAAAAAAACCAACACAGAAAAACCAAAAAATTCCAAAACAAACAAAACAAAAAAACCCAACCAAACAAAACAACAACAAAAAAACCCAACCAAACAAAACAACAACAAAAAAACCCCATAATAAAGAACATAATTTTTCAATCTCCACAGTTTCTGGGATCAGATGTCACTGCTAGAATAATTTCATGGTGCATTAAACTACATATGATACAAAATAAACCCACATACATATTACATGTATATAATGGTATGTACACATATACAACAGTAGGTTTAAAATGCAAGATATTTAAAACTTTTAAAATATGTTATATATTTATGTTTTAAATATATGTATTTTAAACATATTTTTCAGGATATATCTTAAAACATTGCTTTGAATCAAAAATATTAAATATATCAGTAATAAAATGCTACAATGAAAACAGGCTTATCAAACAAACAAAACGACTATATGGGAACATTCTTTTGTAAAAATAAGTATTATTTTAAAGTTAGTACTTTCAAAAATATACAAATGTAAGAGTTCTGTTTTTAGCTTATAAGGTTCAAGCCCACCCATATTTTCAAAGAATTCTCTAAACTGCTAACAATGCATTCAGAATAATACTTGCCTTATAATTCTGTTAGATCAGCTGTGATTCTAAACAAAGACACTTCCTGACACATAGAAAATATTTAATCAGAAAACCTAAAACAGGAGATTGGGTATTTTGGGAAGTTTGAAAGGTTTCTTGCAGGAAAAGAGCAATACAAAGCTTACATTGAAATATTCAAACATGCAGGACTGTTAGCAAGGTTTAAAGTTTGAATGGCTATTAAGTAAAAAAACCCAGCTATTTCTTAAGGGTTGTATATGTTTAAGAGAGAAGAAATGTGTGTCTATGCACATGCATACACACTACATTAACACCATATTCAGCCACTTGACCACAAAGTGGTTTTCCCTTCACATTTCACTTCAAAATGGAAAATGCTCAGGAAACAAAGCAAGTGGCAAACCAAACTCCTATACAGTTTGGTCATAAAATATGCAGCATCTTTCTCAAGTGACAAACTACTGAATGATTAACAGCTTATTTCTCCCTTATTTTCTGATGCTCAGCACTAGAGTGGTTCAAAAGGCCAAACAAACATGAGAAGGCCACACGTGATTCCTACATTCCCCCTCAGAAGAGAGGATGTCCAGAGGCTTTTCACAACTGCTTCACTACTTTACACGGGCTGGATGACAAGCAAGGAGAACTGGAAGTCCATAGGTTACCACAATGCTGGGAATGTGCCTGGAATCCCAGAGAAGTAGTGGGACAGGGCTTATGGCTGAGACATAGTCACTGATGGGTACAACTGGGCTCAGAAGGAAGGGGATGGAGACGGAGAAGAGTAACACTCCATATAATTGAGTTCCTGGATCATATCCAACCTCAGCATGGAACAAAAGGTTTATCCACTGACAATCTCTAGGTTAGGATTAGAAGGGAAAGGAACATTTGGTATGCTATGGTGGAAGTTTGTTACTAACAATGCAGTGAAAAGACTGCAAGTGATGAAGAGGAAAACTACAACAAAAAACATCTCCTGGTCACACATCCGCATCCTCACAGCAGACTTCAGCTATCCTGACATCCAGCCTGTGTCCGTGTTCCAGGAGATTTCTAGACTCTGTTGGTGGAAATTTCCTAGTGCAGCTGCTGGAGAGGCAAATTAGCCAAGGGAGGGACTTCAGTTTACTTGAGCTGCTGCTCAACAACAGTGAAGTACTGGTGAGAAATCTGATCAGAGCTGTAGCAACCACGAGATGATTACAGCTAGGACTGAAAGAAGAGGTGGCAAGATAAGCATCAGAGATAAGACCCAGGACTTCAGGAGAGAAAATTCCATTTTCTGTAAGGAATTACTGGGCAGAATCTCCTGAAAAACTACCATAAGATGAAAGGTGTCCAGGACAGCCATTGATTTTTATGGAAAATTTATTGAGAGTTCAGGAACAAAGCATCTTACTGTATAAAGATCAAAATCTTTTTCATAGGCTCAGGCTGGCTAAACAGGGAGTTTCCTAATGAACAAAAATGCAGAACAGGAGTGTGTGAGAACCAGAGTGAAGGACAGGATATAAGGTGGACTATAAAAGCAGTGCATTAGCACAAAGGTTAAGCCACTTCATAAGGTCAAAGTCCAGCTAAGACAAGGGAAGAAAACCAAGGGTAAAAAGAAAGGGTTGTACAAGTATTCTCTTTAGCAAACAGAAGCTCAGAGGAAATGCATGTCTGGTACTGAATGGCAGAGGCAATTGAACTACAAATGATATAAAAAAGAGAGTCTCAATGTCCTTTTCTCCCAAGTCATAACACACAAAACAAGTTCCCAACTCCCTAATGCTTGCAAACCAGCCTGGCTTGGGAAGGAGAGTGGAGGACTGGAGCAACAACAAAGCAACAAGGTCAAATTCGTGCCTCTTCATTAATCCAGAAATGCTCTCTAAATAGATATATATTAATAACTCCCTACTTCAGATGGCATAAATTGAAGCGTGGATTATTCAGTAATCTAGCAATCTGACCTGAGATCCCTGGGAATGCAGATAATGAGGAGCACAACAAGTGTGGACATGTGTCAGACTGTCCATTGTCTGCAGAAGAGACAGGCACACAACAAAGTATGTGCAGTATTTGCAACATGCAACTTAACCACAAGTCCCTTCTGTTCTCTCCTTGTTGGCTTCTGTTCATTGCTTAACAAGGTTCCAACGCCTGAATTAAGAAATGCAGGTCAAACACAAAATATCCCCTCTACAGAATTCATGACCTTTCTCATCTTGTAGGCAGAAAACATGGACAAAAAAGATGAAAAGAACAAAATTATTTGGAAACCTGTGACTCCCTAAAACTCAAGTGCTTCCTTTTACAACTTTGCAACCTTTAAATCGTATCAAAAGAACCTAAAAGACACTGAGATATAACATAAAATCTAGGAAAAAATGAAAAGAAACCCTCCCCCAGTACATGTAACAATGGTCTTAGGACTGATCTTGAAATTTCTGTCTGCAGTATGTGCTACCAGATCTTGAACTACATCTTACTATGAAAAAAATTTTTTGCGAATTAGAAAATAGAGGAGAAAGTATAATACCAAAACAAGTAATTATATGCACTGGAGTGTATCATGTTGCAGACTCCTTAAAATCAAGATAAAAGCCATGCTAACTCTCCTCATAAGGCAAGGAGATCAAAGGGATTTGAACTGGCTGTATTGAATAAGAGTAGAGAAAATTTTGGGGATTTCTGCTGGCTACAGCAATACTACTAAAAGTAAGTAAACACCCAAGTATATCCCAAAGCATCTTTGTTTTCCAAGAGAACTGGTGCAGAGGGGTTTGGGATCATACACTCCATTCTGAATCGATCAGCCATATCCACGCTTCATGTCCCATACTGCCTTTAATTCTTAGGTGCTTCTGTGATTCTAAACCTTATTTTGGATACTATGACTTCTTTCTTCAGCTTACTGGGGATGAAATGATGTGAGGGTTGTACTGCAGCTTACCATGGGAGTGTTTTTATAGTACAGTAGTAAGGACAACAATGTGTGTTCCATACCCAGGAATATGGCACAAATGCACAGCACAATGTTTCTGTGGGGAATGAGCTTTGGGCTTCTCCTGATTTCCCATAATAAATCTCTCAGGACCATACCTAGTTTGGCCACCTGTAACTGGCTGACTTGTTCCAAAACAGGACTGAGGAGTAACCTAACATACACACTGTGCAGAGGTGACAGCAACCAGATTGAGAGTTCGGATAAAAACTCCCAAAATTCCTGTGTGTCAACTCTGTCTGTGGCAACTTTCCACACCTTCACACTTACCCAACAACAAATGAAAAACAACTCAGGTTAGCCCAATACTCTGTGGATGAATCTAAATGTGATGGGTTGAGAGCTCACACTCCAGCAGTCAGTGTCTCTGCATGGATGTCAGTGTGAATGCACAGCCCTGCAAAGGATGGTGATGGTGCTTTGTCTGGGCTACATATTCTTTATCAAATCAGTTAAAATTGAACAGACTCTCCTGGCATTTGCAAGGGATATTTTCCTGATTCCTAGGATATACCAAGCCTTACTACAAACAATGGTGCAATTAAAATATCTCAAAAGGGAGTTTCCAAGTCCTCCTATTATATTAAGAAAAAAAGGTAAAATTTCACTTATATCTCTTTTCCCACATATTACAGACAAAAATAAAAACATTTTCTTACCTTCATAAGATCAAGCAGTACACCGCTTAAAATTCCCAAGTATCTTCTTTCTAAAGACTGTGGATGATTGACTGCTGGAAACTGTAAAAAATACACTGTAAATAGCCTGATCATGTAAACAAGGTAATACATGAATACAAAGGTTCAAAAAATAGAAACTAGTGAATCAAGGCATGTAATTAATACAAATTATAAGCACTGAAAAAGTTAGTGGTTTATGGAAACTATAAAATACTACAGTGAAACAAATAACTCTTGATGTGTGGTAAGCATCTAATCAACCAAAGAAAGTATTCTTGATTATTAGGACAGACAAGAAACCACTCTCAAGTGAGAAATAATCAAATTTTTGGGGGGGCATTATGAGTGAGAGGAGGTTTAAAACAGATTCAGAACTAACATAAGCAACGTATTTATTTAAAAAAAAAAAGGTTAAAAACAGCTCAGAGGTAATTTGAGAGTGCAAATACAGTACTAATTAAATACTAAATATTAAGAAACAATTCTCAAGTGTTTTTTAGTGAAAAAATGCAAAAACTCAAAGGTTTAAGTCTTAGAGTTACAGAGTTACTGGCGTGGTCAAGCTGCTGGCAACACCATGAGAAGCAGTGCACACAGCTGGCAGCATTCTTCAGTTGTATTATTTTCATAAATTACATTATGTGAACTTTGAAGAAAAATGGAAGAACATTAGTTTGAATGCTTTTATTCCCAAAAAGTCTCTGTATTTTTCTTTTGACTTTGCTTTATTTTGAAGTAGTTTACTACTAATTGAGAATTTCTTAAAGTCCAAGTCTGCTAACTAAGGCTTCCATGCTTCCTCCAATTTTAGGATAAACCAAATTGTAAATTGTTCGTGTCTTCCTGTAGATTGACAATCATAAAAAAGCTTTTGTATCTAGAATGATCAGGGAAACAGGAAAATGTGCTGAAACCATGAAAAGCACCAGTGGCTTTTCACTGTAATTGTTCAGATTCTTCATGCAACTTATTGGTTAAATATTAAATTTTAAATATTTAAATATTAAATTGGACAAATAATTATAGCCCTACATTGCCACTCACACTTTTCTGTAAAGTCATGAGCTTATTGGTAATTTCTGATCCTCACATGATTTTACTTCCTTATGTTTTCAACATACCCTGGATGTTTTCCTCCTCAAAAGAACTGAAGAGAGATCACTAAATATTCTCTAAACCTCAGGAGCAAGGAAAACTGTGTTATATACACATATATGGAGATATGAGTAGAGAGAAAAGACAAAGTTCGCAAATGTGCATTTGGACATTCTGGAGTGTTTGAAGAGAATTTTAAAATCTTGTTTTACAATATGGTAGTATTCACATACTGAATACTAATGTATCGTATGTAATGTAATGTAGAAATTCACAAAGTCTAAGCATATGGATAAAAATTCCACATCATGGGCTAGTTTCTGTCTTGAGAATATCCAGCACCAAATCCAGCCTGTAAGTAACAATTGGCTTGATCACAGCATACCTACTGCAACAGAAAATCTTTCACTATTAAGCACTACACTACATTCAGAAAAATTGTACTTTTAAGGTTGTCTTACAGCACAGGGTAATTTCTTCCCATGAATTAACTAATTAATATAATATTTCAAACAAATAATTTTTGAAATATTTTTAATGTTTAAGCCATTATTCAGACTTTACTTCAGTTCTAAAAAATACTCTCTATGAGGAGCCATATGGCCCTGTCCACATCACCAGTATCCTGACTTTACAGGCAGGACTAAGAAGGCAGGAACACGTCTGAGGACAAGCAACAAACCACTGATCCAGGATGAGAACAGAGACCCCTAACTCTGAACCTTGTGCTAATCACATTAGGTCCATGCTGTCTACTTGAATTACTGCATTTCAAAGCTACAAAACAAAGATACTCCACCCTCATCTTAAGACATCACAGAGCATTTATCCGAACAAGATTACACTGCACAACCAGAAATCCTGTAAAATAATGTTGGAGGCAGTAATTTATTTTGCTTACAATTTTTAAAGAATTGCCTTCCTGATAAAGGGTTACAAATTTCTCATACAAAAACCCCATCTAGCCCACTGTTCTAAACAAGGTGAAATACAAATAGAACCTTGCAAGAAATGTTTGTCCAACAATTTTTTTTAAATCCTTCACTCTTGAAGGGTCTATAAACTTCAACAAAAACTCTCCAGAATCAGTTATATTTATACCTAAAATAATTACCTTAACACCTAAAGCCAACTCTTTTCTTATCATTGTCAAATTCATGGCAAGTTTGAACATGTTTTTACAGAAGTAGGTCCCCACTCCTTCCCCTTTCACATTCTCATATTTTCTTTTACTCACAGTAAAACTCAAATCTTAGTCTTTAGCCCAGATCCAGTCTCCTAAAACCTTCATATGTCTGTTTATGTGATTTAAACTGATTTCAGAATATTATCAAGATCATAAACTCACCTTTCCAAGCAACATTGATCAATAAAGAAAGGACAACCAGAACTGAATTACAAGGAAACACGAGTACAATCACTGAGCAGGTATTGTTTAAAGTAACAGAGCTATTACTTATTTACTGATTCTGGTATTTTGTCATATTGCATATCCTAGCTTGAGTAAATCTTCACACTAGTGAGTCTCTGACGTTATATTGGCAAACCCTTGAAAAGAACAATGCTGCCAGTAGGAAGGACTTTTTTACTCATGAGACATACATAGACTCACCAGGCATAGAAGTCAAAAGGCAGAAAGCTCTTCTGCCATGATCTGAGCAACTATAGCTCAGATTTTCCCAACAAACTAGCTTGAAGACAGTAGTCCTGAATTTTCCACAACCTGACCTTACAGAGCTTTGCCACTAAACTTTACAGTGCAAACCTGGCAGGGCAATGTTAGATTGGGTATAAGAGGTAAATTGCATGCCAAATATATCAAAGAAATTAAACAAAATCTTTAAACATCTTTTAACAAGAAAACAAATGTATTTATAATGCTCACTTCTGGTGTAATCAGAATTTTACTTTGACTTATGAATGCCTTATAATCTATACATCCTATACTTACACAGAAACGTAGGCAGTAGATAATGCACAACGTAAAGGAAAAGAACCTTTGCAGCACTTTCCACAAGTAAATAAGAAAAGTAAGAAAAAAGAACAAAGCTTTCTCTTACCCTCAGGCCATGGAAGCGTGGGTTGCTGTAGAAGAGCTTCATCTGCTCGGCTGGCAGAGGGCCCAGCACCTTCTGAATGGTGAAGAGTTGGTCAATCTCACTCTCGCCAGGGAACAAGGGCTGCCCGTCACTCAGCTCCCCCAGGATACAGCCCACAGACCACATATCCACAGCCTTGCCATAAGGGGCTCTGGGAAGCCAAAATAAAATGTTTGTCACTCACTGCCACTGCCTTCTCACTGAGCTGCTTCAATTTATTGGCCATATTTCCCATGGCACACTTCCTCATAACACAGAAAAATAAACTTTCTTGTTAAGCAAACTACCTCAAAAATCAAGCTCTCTGTTTCTGCCCTAGATTTCCTGATCTATCTACCACTGCTTGAAAAGGCAGGAGAGGAATTCTCAAGTGCCCCAAGGGATCTTGCTCTTTTTGAAAAATCTTACATACAAGAATAATCTTTTTGACTGCAAAGCATTCTCCACTACCACTATCTTCCCTTCTCTCTACAGCTCATGCCTGCACTCAGTTCCTGTTTTACATTTCTTGTGCTTAACAGGTATATGAACATACTGGGTCTGGCCACTGGGAAAACAGAAATTCTAAGAAATCTTTATTTCAGCATTTATACACAAAAACTAGCAAGAAAATAGGGTGCTCCTGAAAACTATTCCTTAGAAAAAAAAAAACAAGTAAGGAAGCAATGAGAGCATCATAATGAATTCCTAGTTGGGAGCAAAGCCACAGATTGAGGTTTGGGGAGAACTCTTCTTTATACACCCAAATTCTTGCTTGTTGAATTTGCAAAAAAAATTTGTAAGGACCCATATTATTCCAATAACGTCTTTCCAATGTTTAGATTTTAAACAGAATGACTGGAGAATTCTTTTCATGAAAAAAAAAAAGCATATAAAAATAATAAAGACTGGAACAAAGACTGAACTGAAAACATTTCACTGAGTCTCTTAATTCTGAAACTTGTAATCCAGTAACTCGAACTCTGTTTCAAGAGATTTAAGTTACAGCTGGCTTGCCTTTTTCTGGAGTAAGACAGCACCAAGAGTTGCAGGTGACAAATCCTATCCTAAATCTGTCTCCTTCTCTCCTTCCTTATGCTGCTGATTAATGATGTTTAAAGAATATCCCCAAACTAAAAAAAACAAAAATATTTTACTCTTCTCTAGTGATTACTCATTATTATTTACTTTACTTGTGGGGAGGACACTTGGCCAGAGGAACTGTAAACCCTTATGGTGATTTGGCTTGGTGAAGGTGAGAAAGAATTTCTAGCTGGACAACAGCCCAAGGGAAACCACAAGCTCACTGGGCAGACTGGTGCAGGACTCCATGGTAGCTGGGAAAGCTGAAGTAGGGCACCAAAGCTTTGAGAACCACTTGCCCTAGAGAATGTGCCATGAGACACTGTAGTCCTCTCACAATAACCATCCCAAAATCAAAAGTTTGTCCCACTGGAAGAGACTGCTGATAAGAACTCACCAGAGGCAAAGCAGATCATGTCACAACTCCTGAAGTACCACTACTACTCAGTGGGGTTCAGTTTGTTTACTAATCCTGCATAGTGGCTCCCAGTGGATTTTCTGAGAGACTCAGTGTTTGACCTTTCTAGGATGCTGCTAGTCCAACCCACCCATTAGGTCAGAATGACAAGTAGCTTTTTTTCTCAGTGCACAAGGTAACACAAGCAAGAATGGACTCCAAAGCAAAGGATCTGCTCTTAAAATACTCTGTGCCTCTATTGGGAAACTGAGGCTCTGTAGGCAAAAGAGTGAGAGTTCCAGGTAAAAATCCTACCCTTTTATTATGACAAAACCCAAATACATCTTGCAACTCCTTTAACACAGTTTTCTCCACTAAAATGTGAAATGGGGAAAAGGCTGCTGTAGACTGGGGTGTGATAGAACAAGCTAGGGTTACAACTGAGGGATTGGCTAAAACTCCTTTGAGTCGTGGACCATTATCTTTCCTTGCTCTCAAGAATAAAGGAAGCTGAACTACAGTTAAGAACTTTTCACTATTTACTCTGTAGTCAAACAGGAACAAATTAGAAAATAGCCATTTCTTAAGGCAGCACAAACTGCAATGTTGTTGTTTGAAAAGGCAAACTCGAGACTTCTCTGCTGATTGTCAGGATCAGTCTTGTCAGATCACAGCACACAAAAATATGCAAGAGTGACATGGCTGGACAAATGAAATAACTCCTATGTGACAGACAGACCATACCTCAGAAGCACTACAGTCTATGCCTGCACATACTAGATTCTCCAAAACATGTTTCCATCTAGTAATTTAGCATGCTTTAAAATCTACTGGCTTTTAGCAATATTTTGTCATCAAAGGGTACAGAGTATTCCACTAACAGTAGTTACCTGAGGCTCTCCAAAGTGAGTAGATTTTAGATGTTCTGTGAATAATTAGGGAGCAATTTCTTTCCTCTCCTGAAATGTAAGTCTGGAATGTTACCACTAAACAAAAACCTCTCTGGGACACATTTTAAAAATTGATAATGTAAAACTGTATTTGTTAAATTGAATGTATTTAATAAACATGTGAAATTTTTTGAATATTAGATGCTTATAAAAATTTAGGAAATGTAAGGAAAGGGGGGATGGGAAAGATGAATGCCATGGGAAAGAGAACAGCATTGCCAAGAAACAGGCATCACTTTGCCAGAAAAACTTGGCTTTAAAAACATACACCAGCACAACTGAAACGCTAAATACACAAATCTCCTCCCTTTCTCTACTAGCTAATCAAACAGATTTAGTCAACTACAAACAGACGTAATTCCTGCTGAATTTCCTCTGCCAACAAAACAGTTTCAAAAACTGCAGGTCAGACTAATACTATGCATGTCAAGCTTTTCATGTCTTTCCTCCTAAATCCTCATTACTACGAGAGACAAAAAAAGATCACAATTGATGCTATTTTTCCAAGTCTTTTTTAATACTCATATATGCACATACACACTTCACTGGAAGCTTTACTATTATCTCCAAAACATGAAAAATTGAGCTCTGAGTTTTTTAATGGCAGCTTTAAGATATTATTATGCACATAAGAAGACAACTGCCAACAAATTTGATTAATATTAGCACAGCTCTGGGAACACCGGGATGATTTTATTGACAGAATAATTATTACTTAGTTATTTATCTGTTCAAAAAATATCTAGTTCAATGTTAATCAAAGGTTCCAACCAAGACTTGTTTCCCAGGAGCACTTAACATGGTGCTTAAAGACTCTTAGGAGTGACCAGAAATTGTTTGATTCATCCTGCGGCTAATAGTTCCTTTTTTTATGAATAAGTATATATAAATACACATGCACTGTATATTGGAATTGTATTTTGAGAGCGTTCACGTAGTTCAGATTAATGCTCTGTTTAACTTGACTGCAATGGGAAGTTCACATATCATACATCTCCACTTTTTTTTTCCCTCTTCCTTTGCCATTTTGGGCCCTATCAATTTGTTCATTTAGTATCTCAAAATCTGTTTTACCTTGTGAGGTAGTAAAATGTTCGTTTTACAGATGAAAAAAGGAGGAAAACGAAATTTTCTGGCTGAGGCTATTCATGTAACTAATACTTTTGCAGTCAATGCAATGCTAACCTCTCAGTGCTTTACTGAAATGATTTATACAGCCTCCTTCAATAAATTCTTCCTAACTAGTAAAAAACTAGCACCATCCTTTTGAGGGACTTCAGCAGTGCTGGCAAAGGGTAACTACAAATGAATATCAAAGCACAGAATCATATAAAGGTTTGAGTAGGAAGGCACCTTTGAAGATCATCTTGTTACAATCCCCCTCACCTGGGCAGGGACACTTTCCACTAGATCAGGATGCTCAGAGCCCCATCCAACCTAATCTTGACACTGCCAGGGATGGGCCACCCACAGCTTCTTTGGGCAATGTGTTCCAGAGCCTCACCACCTCTGAGCAAAAAATTTCTTCCTAATATAGTTCTGACTCAAAGGATGAAGATAACTAGGAATGTTGCATAGTGAAAGCTGTACTGCCATTGCTATGTGATGTCCACACAGGGCTGGTGGAACATTCCAGGCTAGAGGACTACCATGGAAACCTCTTCTGAAAGAACTGGGAATGGGGGTGCAGGAGCTGGCAGTACATCTGTTGTAATTCAATCTATTTTTTTTAAATTAGTTAAACACTGCTCAGCTCAAGACAGGTCAATATGTCAATGATTCATACTGACTTACTGGAAATGAACAAAAATTCATGAAAATCTGTAAGCCTCCTGAAATCTTGCCTTTAAATCAAACACTCTTCTTCACAGGCAAAGCTTACAAAAGGTGCTGAAAAACCATACAGAATCAGTAAAGATTTATTCTGGCACTTCTCAAACTGTACTTACCCAAGCAAGAGCTCAGGTGAGCGGTACCATCTGGTAGCCACGTATTCTGTATAGTTAGCATTGCTTCCTTCAGAGAGATTACGAGCAAAGCCTGTCAGAAAAACAGTGTGAAATATTATATCCCATTTTAAAAACAACACATGTATTACCACTGATTTGGGCAGTAAGAGGTCATGTCTATTTATATAGAAGCAAATTGTTTACAACCCCTGCTGCAGCATGATGTCTCCAACAACTGCTTGTCCACTGAAATGCAAGGTTTTATTGATACAACAGTGAAAGTCAAGCATGTCTGCTTTAATGACTCCCTTGTGTACTATCCTCACAAGTCAGTGGGGTTTTGCTATTACTCTGTATACTATTATGTAATCAAAACAGACTGATGAAAGTTAACTGTCAGTATGCCATGTCAGCTATTGAAATATTACACTAAATTTCACTGAGGTGCTGTCTGCAGAAGATCATAACTTTAGAGTTTCTACACATTACATATGCATGTGTACTAGACTCTTCTGGTCATTGATTCTAACTACTACAGTCTTTGTTCTTTAAACTGGTCAAAAAACTACTATTATCCTCATCTAAGGACACTCCCTCCTGGACCTGGCAAGGAAAATGGTCTTCTCCTCAAAACTATAAAATGCAGGAGTCCAGGAAAATCAACAAAACTGTTTATATCTGCACTTGGCTCACTCCACGTTTTGGCTTCCCAACTGCTTTAGCATCACATTCCCAACAAGGCTCTTCATGAATTAGGATCAGAAATCATGTCCAAACTAACTTCTTTATCCATATAATTTTGTTAAGAATAAAACTAAAAATTTTTAAGTGTATACTTATTTGCAATTGCACCAAAATTTCCCTACTGTCCTAAGGCATAACAATCATGACCACTAGCTGAGAGACGAGTTCATATACTGGAAAATCCATTTGTAGGAAAAATCTGAACATTTTATTTTCATTCTCCTCCATTCATTAAAAGTCAGCCAAGCACCACAATAATGTTACCGGATTTTTCATGTAGAAATACTCTAGGACAGATAATGGCACTATTTTCAAAAACTATCAAGTCTTACTGTTTTCAAATAATTAACAATTAGGTGAGACAGGACAGACACATCTAAGCGGCAAGACTCCACATGTGTCAGCTCCTTACTAAGGCTTAAACTGAGACAAATTTTTGGGACTGGAATGCAGAAGCAGCATTTCCAAAATGCTTTCTTATTGGGGTGTGGCATTAAAACACAGTTCAAAATTCCCTTTAGTGAAATCACGGTCTTTCCATTTTTTCATGAACAATGAAAAAGTAGTAAAAATTCCAAAGTATTGCAGAAGGTGTAGTTTTATTTCCTGAACCAATAAGTGCTACTTATTGGTAAATGCAATAGATGTTTTTCTTTATGCCTGAGTCCCTTTGCAGAAGCTGCCAAAATTGCCTTTCCTATTCAACTATGTTTTGTAGAGCTGTAAATGTAAAAATTTAAAAAATTTTTTTTAGTATTCTCAAAGTGTAAAGCTTAGCGTTAAGAAGCCCAGTTCTACTCACTCCTGTGGAATACTAATTTACTACAAGTTGAAGTAAAAATTTGGATGCAGATTATTATTATTAGACTAGTGATCATAGAAAACGATTATAAATATTTTAAAGACATAGGTTACATCTGCTACTTTTACAAGATAGCTCTAACTTTAAGTGTTAGTAAACTAAAAGACAGGATGAGTATGATGAGGAATGGATATTTCAAAGCTGTCTGAACATAAGAATTGATATCTGTTCCCATAAAGCCTAATGAACATTACTGGTGCTGCTGCAGAAAAGCTGGAAAGTAATTTTTTTTTTACTTCTAACATGGGAATTGAGTGAATTTTGAAATATTACTATATTTAGAAATGCTTAGGCAGCCCCATTTCTGTTTCAAATTATGAGCTATCTGATTAATCTTGGCAGTGGAAAATCTTTCATTCATGTGCTTAAAGAACAGAGGGAAGATAATCAGAAGCTTCAGCAAAGAAATGGGACAGTCAAAATGTGGGAAACCCCAGACTGAATAGGGGAGGGGAAGAAAGGAAAAAAGTTGTCACATAATAGAAATAAACAGATGCTGATGTAACACGAGTCTGGCAGCACACGAGCTCCTGTGCATCAGAAGAACCAACAGGTCAAAGTTTCATCCTCCTCCCTCCAGGTCAGTCCGTCAGAACTTGGTCACAGACAGGAGCTATTATGTCCAGAAACCTGACTACTGCAGCCTGAAAAATCAACCCCTACTTCACAGGCCAGGTGCAGCATGGATTTGATGTGGCAAGACAGAAAGCAAAGTTATCATCATGGGCTTCTGTGTACTTTATACTGTTGGGTGATGCATTTTATAGATCCAGTATTGCTCTGACCCTATGGCACCATGCAGAAAGATGATAGACAGAATTAACAGTTCAGGAAAGCATATCTTTCTAAGGGAACAATTATTTTTGGTTATGATGGAGTTTTCTTATTGTTCTGTCTTCCAAATTGTGCTGAGGTATCAGGGATATGGAAATAAGAGAAGGAAGCTAGGGAGAAGATTAGACAAACTCTAAACAGGGAGAAGGAACAGATAAGAAGATGGAGATAGGAGGATATCTGGGTGAGAGCAACTATGAAAACAAGAGGGTTTGCAAAGGCATCATGCTGCAGAAAGAAATAAGCAAAATCAGAAATTTCAGGAAAGGATTTTAAACAACTCAGAACATCACAGGAGAGATGTCAAGGAAAAAGATGTAAGAAAAAAAAGGAGGAGGTTGTCGGTTTCTTACAGAGAAACAAGGCACATTTAAGTTCTACAGAAGGTAAAGCATTCTAATCTTAATGACATGTAACACTAGGGAACCTCTATTAATCAGAATTTTAAGAATATACTAAGCAAACACCTGTCAAAAATGACACAGACATTCTTAATCCTTTCTTTGAGTAGGCGGAAGAACTAGAGGATTTCTTGAGGTCTTTTCCAGTCCCATGTTTCACGATTTCTATGAGAACACACCATACAGAAATTAAGAGGTTGCTAAAACAAGAAATTTTGAAGCCCTGGTGTTGAAACAGCAAACACACTAGTCAGAAAACGGTATTATTTCCAACAGTCAGATGCATTGCTGTAATTGGCACTTTGTACTGTTCTCTTTTTCCACTCCTATTGGCAGCAATGACACCCACACAACATGTGTCCACACAAGCACAACAACCAACCTCAATTTTATTTTAGCACGGTATGTACAGAACACATGGCACAAGGATTCCGAAAAATTATCTCATTAAAAATTTATGAACTTTTCTGCTCAAACTGGTTTTGTCCACTGTGCTATTGCAAATGGATGCATTATTCTTTCCTTTGTATATGTAATCACATGAGGAACGTGACATTGTATGTGGCAAGTACCCATGTTCCAAAACATGAATTCAGTAAGGTAGTCAGACAGCATATGTTAAATCAGGCTACAAGGCAAATTCTTATGCCCTAATCTCTACACGTTCAGGCAACACTTGTGCTTAACACCATTCTGACATGTATTTTATAGTAATAGCTTAAGATACTAGCAATTATGTCAATTAGCAGTAACACTAAAAAATTAAAACTGATTCCATCTTACAAGAGTTGCTCAGAATTTTAAATTCAACTAAAACTGAAAGGCCAATTAAAATTAAAACTAACCCACATGAACATTAAGAACTACAGAAATATCTAGAACAGTTTGCTTTCCTTGATATTATGCTGATCACTCTGAGTACACTGTGATTGCACATCTTTTCCAACAGCAGAAAGAGAATGTGGCTGGAGCACATCGTGTGAGCAAGCCAGCAGACCACACAGAACACTGCTGGCAGAATTCACATCATCTCTAGCTGGTGTGAAAACTGATGTCCAAAACACCACCACACCATTTGTCTAGCTTTTTATTTTCCTGCAATTCTGCTGCACAGAGGATGCTGACACAAGTTCACATTTCTCAGCTGATGTCATGTGACAACTCCAGCAGCATTACTCTCAAACAGGGAAATCCCCCACCCAAAAAAACGGAGGGAGGGAGAGCCAGGGAAGGACATGTGGGGTGCACAGCTCCCATGAAGATCCACCCACGCTCCATGCTCCCACTGGCTGTTCCTGCTTGTGAAGGCTTTAGCCCAGACTGGGGCATGCCCTGTGCACGGACAGGGGCTGCCTGTGTTGGCTGCTCAGCTCTGCATGGGACAGTGGGTTGGTCCCTCCGTGGGGTTTGCTTGGCAGGGGCAAGACCCTGATAATCACTGTAAGGTAAGGGAGGGCAACCACAGCAGTGCACACAGGAGGCCTGTGGGTGCCAAAAAGGCAAAGGCACCAAGGGCACCAGAGTGATGTTCTGTCAGAGCTGTGCAGTACCTTACACTGAAGAATAAATGTCATTAAATTCAAAGAGCTTATATGGGCCAAATATTCTAAGGCTTCTCCTAGAATGGTTATTGTTTCTGAATGTTTAAGCAAAAACGCCTTTAGGATTAAAAGAAATAAGCAGCACTCCAATGACAAATACCTTTCTTGTCTTCCTTAAAAACTATTTTGATTTATTTTGTTAGGAGTTTTTTTCATTCAAAATTGCAGAGGTTTGAAATGACAGCTTTCAAACTGTTCTTACTAAAAAGTGCCCTTGGGGTAACACTATGAATTGGCTTTTATTTACCAAGCCAAACGGTAAGCTTTTCAGAGGGAACAATATTTTATTCTGTGTTTATGCAGCATTTAGAATAAAAATACAGATTGTTGGAACATTCTGCCCTGCTGTCTTCTTGGATTACTCACACGGGCAAAGTTCGTCTTGTACTTGGGTGATGTTCTTCAAAGCCTTAAAGCTGACATTGAACAGGCATTGGTAGGTCAGGAAACATCAGAGTTAACCCAACATGTACAGCTCTGACTCCCACCTCCAGTCATTCAGTCATTAATCACAGATGAACATGTGATTCCTTAATTAAGATAATAAAAATCTTTGACCTATAACTATACATTAACACTCCACAAAAGCCAGTGGTTCAAAAATATACAAAAAGTACAAGTTTACTGGGTCTTTACTAAACAAGTAGTTGGTATCTTTTCTTTTAATACACAGACCAGATAAACCTATAGTTTTGCCAGCCTCCTAATCAGCTCACCTGTGCTCTTCTCAGCTAAGTCTCAGCAACATCAAGAGCAGAAACCTTGTCTAATACAGGAAGAGAGAAATGCAGTGTTTCTATGGACATGATAACACAGGTATTTCACAGGGTATGCAAATTAAGATCAGAAATCTTTCTAATTAGAATAGTAGCTCCCAACCTGAAGCAGTAATCAGTTCTGACTGCTAGAACTTTTGAACAGTACATACAGAAGAACTCTTACAAAAGAAGGCAAAAACTGCACTGCAAGAGATTTTCTTTAAAAAGATAAGCAGCAGGTATCATCCAAACTTACCGAAGTCACACAACTTCAGAACATCATTGTGGCTTATTAAGAGATTCTCTGGCTTGATATCTGAAGTATCAGAGTGGGTTTAAAAAAAAAAAGGCAGTTAATGTCTCTTAATTTAGGACTTTGTCAACAAATATTATTTCATTATCACTTATTTAGAGATATTCATGCAATTATAAATGAAGCATTACAACAGCAACTGCTGAAACAGCTTCCAGCAATTCAGTTTGTGAACAGGCAGAATTAATCTTCTGCCTTTTGAAGTATTTTAAAGTGTTTCCCAACAAAATATGGAAAGATAAAATGTGCTTACAGATATTCCTAGGCAGAAAAACAATATCCATATTTCATATTGCAAAATAAAAGGACTGATATTCAACTACTCAGTTAATCAATAAAATACTGAGCATGTTATTGTCAACATTTTCAGTTATAATGACCATTTGATCACTTCTTGTAATTTGTTTAGAAAAAATTACTTTTCAAAGAAAAACGTTTAAGGCCCAGTTTTAAGCCCTTTTTTCATTCCTGTATTACACACACAGAACATTTTTCAAATTACATTTTGAAAATATTTTCAAAATCATGCTGCTCTTAAATATAAAAACGCACTATGCGAGAATTTTATATTATTGAAATATTAAGTAAAATGTTAATCTTACAAAGTAACAAAGCACAATACAATTGTATTGACTCAGGATAAAATACATAAAACTAGATAAAGTCATACATCAAGATATGTACTCTAAGTGGCTGAAGCTTAGGGATAAAGTAAATATACAGAGCTGAAACTCAAGAGAGCTGGGAGGAACAGCCTTAAGAAGTAAAACATGGGGGACCAAGTCTTAAGTTTTAGCTTATTTTTCTTCTAATATTACATTATCAGATTCAAAAGTTAAATGACTGAGCACCATGAAATGCTAAAAAAAAAGTCCTTTTTGTTAGACAGTGTCTGTTATTGCAGTTACAGTTTTCTGTGCTTATCATTTCCCAAAGACAGTGGACAGCAAACTTTTTATGTAAATGAATTTTGTTTTAAAATGATCTGGAGCCATGTGGCAGACTTAAGATTCAAACAGATTTACATTTTTTTTTCCCAGTTGATATAAAGCAATTGCTTATATTTATATTAAATGCAAATTACTTCAAGCTGTAAGATTTTTCCCTTTAGAAAGGGCCTATTTCATGTGGAAAAGTATACACTTACCTCTATGAACAATATCATTCTTATGGCACCAATGAATTGCTTTAATTAGCTGGTAGATGTAGCTTTTCACTTTTTCTGGTGGAACTCCATTTGGCATTTCTTCTAGCAATTCAAGCATATTCTAAATGTTTAAAAGACACATTATTTAAAAGAGCTACACTCTAGCTGCTGGAAGATAACACACTTTCAGCCTTCTGAAGCAACTATTTGGGCTACAGAGCTCAGCTATTGAAAATCAGTAGTTTAACATTCAAGGAGTAAATTTTCATCATAAGCATTCTCCTGGCTGCTTTCATCCTGGAGAAAACACTTGTGAAGACAATAATCCTAAAAGGTGAACCACAAATATACCACAAGTCCTTAAAAGACTGTCATCAAACCACTTTCCTTAGAACACCGAAAAAGTAATTTAGTTCCAAAACGTTGCTTAAACAGAAACAACAGGTCAGCTGTGTGGCCATATAAAAAGTTTAGCAAATCAAAGCACTTTGTAAATATTCAACAATGCTTTAACATAGTGTTCTCTTCATTAAGTTAGTTCTGCCACTTTGACACTGCAGGACCATGATGGATCACCAACTGTATCTGTATATGGATGGGTATAAAACAACACAAAACTCTTACTGCAAATGAAGTAACAGATAATGTTATTAATTTGTAACATTTATATCTGTTACAAATGAAGTAACAGATATAAAAATGCCCCTCAGGGGCATAAATAGAAACCTAGAGAGTGTCCTACAGCCACAGATCAGCTACAGTGATCTTGGACATCTCAGAACTACAGCAACTAGGGCCACATCAACTATTTTCTGGATATAAATATGAAAGAAAATAAACTTACTGTTTATACTAGTACATTTCCTCTTTGAAAAAGAGCACTGAGATTCCCCCTATGTTAGCAAATGTCTCTAATTTTGCACAATTAGAAGTACAATGAAGTTTGTATGCTGATTTCTGAAGTAATAATGGGCAGCAGCAGCCCACTTGCAGAGAGAAAAAAAAGTTATTTACTGAACACTGAAATAGGAGTATTTTGGCTATATTGCCTTATACAACTAATTTAATTACGGATTCAAGCATTTGTAGATTTTTTTTATTAAAAGTAAATTTACCTTGTCTTTGACAAACATTTTCTTTAGCTGTACAGTAAAATTTTTGAGGTTTCTCTTGAAAGATGCTTTAATGAATAGTAGAGATTTTGGTGATATTTGACAACATTTCTAAGTTTTGCAATTTGGGAGTAAACACTGGAACTTATGTGCTTGAGTGTAAGTTTTCTTACAAACACACTTCAGATCTAAGGAAAGGAATTTTCTCTTAGTGTTACAAATACAAAACAAAATAATAGCATCAACATAGGAAGACATAATCCTATATGAAGACCTTAACTAAGGGGATGATGAATAAAGGAGATTAGACTAAATGTGAATTTAAGTAATCTGGATTTCAGTATTGCAGAGTTAACATTCCCCAAAGGAAACAAAGTGCTCATTACCAGTTAAACAAAAAATTAGTCTATTCCACCACATTTTATTTAATTGGACGCTCTCCTCATCCAAAAATACAGAAACATCCTGATCTTCAAAGAAATTATAGGCGACACTATTTATGATATCTGAAAATAAGAAATGTTCATTTAATTCAAAGTTTAACTGAAAAGAAAGATGAACATTAATACAGAAATGACATTGTTACGCACAAACTATACTATACCTTTATCACAAAATTCTTTTATTCAAATGCAAATTACGTCAGATATTGCAGCCCCGTGTTTTAACCGATGTTAACCAGTTTTTAAATATCTACCCCTTATCAGATCAATTAAATATCTTTTACTTATGCTGCTTTTTCAACCCACCTCTCCAGTCAGCTCAGCCAAGTCAACTACAACAGAAAAATGTATGTTCTAAGTCGGTGTGTGATCAAAGACATTTCATGTGTCTGGAAAAATTGCAAGGAACATGGGTGAAACAAGTCAAGCTTAGAATGTTAGATCCAAGTAACATCCACCACATTAGAAGTTGCTGATCTGCTGGTGAAAAGCAAAATTTATTTCTGCCAAATTGTGGACTAATATAGGTCACCTCACATTATGTAGTCAAGTTATATGACAAAGTGAGTTGTCAACTTGACATAAAGGAGACAGCATTTAGATTGAGGAACTTTTAGATCAGAGAAAATTGACTGCAGAGGACTAGCACTCAGCTAGACTGCAACACCACACGTCAGGAAATTAAGTGAAAGTTTCAACCAAAAGAACAGTATCTCATGAAGGCTATAGACATAGCTAAACCTGCATTTTCTTTTACTCTGTGTATCTGAATACCATGTAACTGTTTCCATGAAGAAATGCAAAATGGTTAGAATTCAGAGGGAAGGTCTACCTTCATCAGGAAGGTTTCAAAAATGACAAAAGACCAATCTGTTCTAGGCTGTTTCTCCCTAGAAACAGATCAGGATGCTTGGCAGCAGTAGTAAGTCTAAGGAAATTTTGGAATAGGTTCAAAATGAGGTCAGGATCGGAGTTAATGACAGCGGTCTTTGCCAAATCCCTCTAAGCAACTATTGATAGTGGCCTTGTTACAGAAATACACAAACAAATCCTATTTTTAACAGCGAAGGGTGGAGAAAGTTAAAAGAGATTCCAAGGTCAAAAGTCTATGATCTTGTTTTGAAAGACTACATCAAGACTAATTATACAACATAACACAAGACAGTTATCCAGCTTTGCAATTAAACTGGGTTAAAGAGTTCAGATGGAAATTTTTCTTCAAATCATATGTATTCCAGTCTGTATAATTTCTAACATGTCGATGTTCACAACACATGCCATAAAAACAACAGTAATCAATGTTACCATCTCACAATAGATGTCTAATTACAACTCATATTTTATTAAAGTTTCTGCTGCTTCTCTTTAAAGATTAGGATAGCATAATTTTTAAAAATAAAGTTTTAATTTTAAAGACATTTTCAGTAAGCTGATGATTCAACTGTGGCAAGGATACTACAAACTCAACTCACTTTTTCCACATATTCAAAAACTAAGTATAATTTTCCTCTTCTTCTGAAGGCTTCCTTCAGCTCCACAATGTTCTCCTGTTTCAAAGTGCGAAGCATTTTAAGCTCTCGTAAAGTGGTTTCTTTGACTTCTTCATTTTCTAGAGTGTAAAGTAAAAGTGACAGAGTAAGCTGATTAAAAAACAAAACAAGCCCTCCAAGTAAAAAGTGTTCTAAAGATTTATTTTGAACCCCTGATTAAATTCTCTGGTTTCAGACATTACAGAGAAAAAAAAAAAAAAGCTTATTTTCCAGTGTGGACTCACTGTTGTCTGCATACTTTTGCATTGGAAGAGAGGTAAATGATGACTATACTTATTATGCAACCCTCACAGATTTCCCATCATTACCATAAAGGTTTTCTCTACCCCACAAATATACATCACACACATAAACCAATAGGAATGTTGTCCTCAGCAGAAAAACTAGAATGCAAAGCTCATCTTGGAACAATACCAAATACTGTATTTGGTAATGTATTTGATTCTGAAATAATTTTCTTTTCCAAAAGCCATGACAAATTTTAAGACTGAAGCACAGATTTTTAAATCCTGTACATTCCCCACATGGCTTTCACAAGAAATTCAGCAATGCCAGTGTAGCAGCCACAGAAGGAAGTAGAATAAGTATTGATGCAACAAAGTCTTGAATCTAACTCAGAGAAGTCAAGAAATTCAATTGTTTCATCAATTAAATTTAATTTCAATTTAACTGCTTTGACAATTAAATTATCTGAAAAGTGTTCAGACAAGGAGGAGTGCTTCACTAACGCTTCATACACTGCTTTTCATTAAGGGGCCGTGAACTAACCAGATTCTAAAGGATACCAGCAATGACATGTGAAGTAAACCTGACTATATTAGGTTATATATTTCATTTAGTAAAATGAAATCCATTAATTCAGTAAATCTGCTCATGCACATATAGAAACAGCATACTTAATCTCTTAGAACTGTTATCCACAACAGAGAGTTACTAAATGGGAAATGCTTGCATAAATTCAAAGCTAAATCACATTTGCAGGTCATGTACCACAAAGACAGTTAGAGACAGAGGAAGAAGAAACAAGGAAGAGGAATTGTTTTTCCAAGGCAAAAGGCAAGAAGATGTTTGCAGGGGAGAGTGAATAATACTGGTCATGCAAACGCACTAATCATCATCAGAAGAGAGAGGAGAAAAATAAAAAATTGAAGTGCAGCAGGAGGGAAAAGGAAAACAAAATACTGTAATCACAAATGTTTTGATTAAAAAATATATAATTTAGAGCAATCTAAATCTTTTCATTTTAATACTGAGTGCTTGATGTTGGCTTGCATGAGCCTGATTGCATAATCTCATCTGTAACAAGACAGTCACTTTCCAGCACATTTAGTATTCATATGTCAAACAACGGCAAAAATTCAGTGAAACAAAAATGTCAATAGAAACAATTAAAGTATATTCAAACTTCTAATGAACTACCATATTAACAAGACAGATGTGAAATGGGCTGAATCAAATCCATCAAAAGAACTTCTGTCGTACTTCCAGAAACTCGTAAACAACTAGCTACAAATCTGAAAAGCAGTCATCAGTCATGTAAACTGATATTATGTAATACCCTTGGAAAGCCAGACCTAATGGTAGTGTTGTATTTTTTGTTTTCATTTTTTGATAGACAAGCTAATACAATAATCCTGTTTAGTCTTAATACTGAGAATTACTTCCTAGGATCTGTACTGTAAAACCGCAGCAAGTTCCAAAAAGCAATTCTGAGTTACTCTCATGACCTGGTCAAGATGCTCTTCTATATTCTTTACAGGAATTTAAAAGAGATTTCTGAACAGCAGAGCTAAAACATTTATCAAATATACTCTTCAAGTGTCTAAGAAAATGACATGCCAAGCAGAGATTGCACTGTGCAAAACAATATGCAAATCAGATTTTCTGTGTCTGACTGAAAAATATAGCCCCTTGTAACCAACACCACCTTTATGGCCACCACAAATCCTGTAGGATAGCAAAAATGCAAGTTTGCTAAAATAAAGTGACTGCTGTTTCTTTAAACAATATTGCTAACTTTTGGCTAAAGCCTCAGTACATGGCAAACCACAGCACCATTGCACCACACCAGGATGATTCCTCATACACTTTGTACTTCTTCTGTTTGTGCAGACCTTTGGGGCTCAGGGCTGATTTATGATACACACAAGGTACAAGCTGCTCTCATGGTTGATTGCCAGTGCTGTCTATGATAGGAGATGGCACTTCCCTGTCCCACAATAAGCACTGATCAGAGAGCCAGCCTTGTCTTGTGTAGTTCTGTGGGTTTGTTACTCTTGGGTGAGGAATGTGTGTGTGGAGCACGCAGAATAATTTCTATGCCTCCTGCCTTCCGCCATCCTCTTTGCCAGCAACACTAATCCTTGCAGAAATTGGCTTTCCCCTCTCAGCAAACTCAGCAATACTGCAGAGTACACAGGGTCTGCTGGGAAGGGGCAAAGAGCAAGTTTCCTGAGCAGACTGAGGACAGAGCTGCTGCTGCCTCACCACCCAGCTCCCTCCATGGATCTTCAGAGCTCCCGGGTGTATCTCCCATGACTGAACTTCTCAACTACTTCTTTCAGTCTCCTCCACTTACAACTTCAAACTGCCCTGACATTGAGATCCCTTCTCACAGATGAAGGGTTATAAAGCCCAAGGACTCTGCAAGGACTCACTCTTACAAGAGGACTTCTTTACATTTTTCTGGTCACATCCAGTCTCCAAATGGTAGGTCTTACTACCATGTACAGCATCACAATCTCATCCATATTAAGACAGATGCATCAAGAAAGAAAGGTAGTTATCTAATTAGAGTGTGTAATGCAGTCTCTAGGAAGGTATGAAAGGTCAAGTGCCTTGAATATTTACCGAGCTAATAAATGATTATCTTTTTTAAAATAATATCTTGCTATATGAGACTTCTCATTTTAACTGGAGAGATACTAACAATATAGTTACTGACATTAAAGATCATGCAGCAGAAAAGATTACCTTCACTGTCTTTGAATTTCTTGATAGCCACAATTTCATGTGTCTCCTGTAAAATAAAAGCAAAGAAATGGAGATGAGCAAGATTTGCTGTGTGTTTTCTCTTGCCTATTTTTTCCCCTGAGCATAAGAGGAAGAAAAAAAGAAGCATCTAAAAGGTATTTCACAGTGTAAAAAAATTAATTGAAAATCTGGTAAATACCTCAGCGATCAAGCCAAGTGCAGTACAAACCCACACACAGCAGATATGTCACTATTAGGATCCCCAGAACAAAAGCAGTAGAGTTAAATGCTAAAAGTTCCTATTTAAACACCTTGTAATATATACCACTGAAGTATTTTTCCTGTGACTCTTGTTTCTTAGTTATTCTGAAGCTCTAGCAATCTTTTATCTAACCACAGTATGAACGGGGTGCTTATCTTCATGAGGTGAACTGAAAATACTGTGCCAGTATGTGGCTAAGGCTTATAGTAAGACCTATGATTTTGGCTGCCAGAAGTTTCTGGGCTTCAAAGTTCAAACATCCACAAAGAACACAGTATTAGGAAAGTGGTTTCTCTGTGCCTCCTTTTAAAAATTTGTCACCTCAGGGGAAACCTATCCAAAATGGGAATCAGTAATTGCATTTGGCAGTGTTCAGCCATGCTTACTGTGCAGTCATAAGTGATAACTTCCTAATGTCCACCTGCCTTTGCATGCCTCTAGCATTCTCACCAAATCACAGGTCAGATTTTTCTCTGAAGTTTCTGTCTTGTTGTGTGAGCAGGGATGCATTTAGCACATGGACAAAACGTAGCCAGCAAACGTAGCCTAGTTCAGGTCTGTTCACACAATGGTGCAACAACTGAACTTCAGCAACGGGAGAGAAGCCTTGAAGTCACAGGGTAAGGGCTTGTGAGCACAGAGGCAGGAGGCTACCTGAGTACTTGATGAGCTAGATCTACCTTACACACCTTTACCAAACATCACAGTTTTAAAAAATACAAACAGCAATATCCCACTGTTAATAGCATACAAAGGCCAGACTGGAGAACAGCAATAAAAATGAAGCCATTCTGGAATACCTGAAGACATATGCATAACCAATTATTGAGCAACACAAATATTTACTCCATTTTTCATTTCAAATTATTGTAACACAGGAACCTGTAAAATACCTGATCCTAATTAAAATAAAAGCACCTGGAAAGATGGTCCGAAATAAACTGAAAAAACCATTTTACTAATTGTATCTCTAATACTGAGTTACAGAATTGTTATATTTATTAATTTTAATTCTATTAATAATAGTAATAGTTACTACGACTATGAAGGGATATTAAGAGGGAGAGTAAATTTAGTTTATTTCACTTCTGGTATCTACTGGTAGGTGCTCTAGCTAATTAAGCCACTGAAAGATTTTTCATTAAAGGAACACTGTGAATGCCCTCAAAAATCTCTGCTGACTGTAATATGCATAAGTTTGGACAGCATGCATCCACAACTTTGCAGATGAACCAAATTTATCTATTAGAATTACATGCCTATTTCACATGAGGTAAAAGAAAAATTTCTAGATGTTCCAGGTACCACAAAAAGGCAGTGTTTTTATTCTCAAAGTAATATCTAAGTACAGTGAAAGAAATATAGGGGCTGAAACATGTATCCTCAGACAGCAATTCTCATTCATTCAACAAAACTAGTCCACATGGCTTCTCTGCCATATCCTGCTATTTACAGTGAATGTGATTACTTTGGAAATTAAGTTTTAAAAGCTCTTGGGTCAAGGTCTTTCACAGATGTGGGTAAGACACGCTATCAAACATCCTGGAGGATTCTGTTTACAGTACTTAAAGCATGAGGGGTTCTAGGAATAACAGGAACAGAAAGACCTCAGGAACCTATTTAGGGATGAAGTTACCCAAGTAGTTCAAAAAATATAACATTTAAGAAATTTTAATTTAAAAAGCTTTAACACTTGTATTATTTCATTAAACCAATGAAATGATTAATGGTATCATAAGCAATTAAGAAGTTATACATGACACTTTACCTGTGTTTGAAAAAACCCAACAAATAATATTTAAATAACCTGAAGTGAAACAACAGCAGAACGAGATTAGACAATAGGTGCTTTAAGGAGCTGCCCTAGTAACATTATGTTCCATTTTAGCAATGAATATTCTTGTCTAGGTTTCTTGGAGAATCTCACCCTCTGTAAATTATATTCTCTAGGAATGTGCTAGGGGTGAAGCAGTCAAGCCAAGGCTCAATTGGATACAAGGACACTGAAGATTACTACCCACAGATTTTTAAATACACTGCACCTGTTTGACAAAAAGTCTATAACTTGCCTATGATGCAGAACACCTCCAAGAGAGCTGGGGCATCCATCTGACAGAAGAGAAAATTGCAGCCAAGTGCACATTTCTCAGCTCTTGCTCACATGCTCTAAAACAACTAAATGGTTTATATGAAGTGATGTAAAAAATAATCACTCATAATTTTAAACTCGTTTCAAATGAAAAAATCCATCAGAAATTCCCAGTTCATCTATTTCCGTTACTCCTACTAATTTTGAACTAATATCCAGTTTCTACCAAATTTTAAAAAGAAATGCTGGTCATAAAAAGAGGAAATTTCCAAGAAAAAGTCTCAAGTTTGTCATCTGCATACAAAATATCCTTCCTTGGGGGAAGGAAGCAGCAAGAACTCAGTCTCCTGTACTCTGTAGGATGTTGCAGGTCAGCAGCACATGTAGACTGTGCAACACAATCAGCCATTGTACATAATTTTCATTAACATAAACTAATACAGAACTGAAAACGTGGAATAAATGTTGTATATGGATGAATGCAGAAGGCATATAATAGAGGTGGTAAAAATGCACTTCCTGAATCAAGAGACATGCTGGTCAGACACAGGTCAAACCTGGTTTCAAACAAGTATTGACAGAGATTTGGTGCCAAGCAAACAGACAGCACATTGCTGAACCCTGAGAAGATAGACAGAACAGGGGATACAAAGAAAAGCTTAGCTTTGAGGAATGAAGAAATTCAACAATGGTAATTCAGGCTTCTGGAGAAATCTGGAAGGTTCTTTACAGATTGAATTCAGATTTTGTTACTTAAACGTCTACTAAAAAACATTTTAGAGATCTGAGGTCTTTTGTGGATCTGGTTTCCTGCTCTTCAGAAACAGGTTAAATTGGAATTTTCCAAAATAGAAGTCATTCACTAAATTGTGGTTTTTTGCATTTCAAGGGGTGTTTTTTCAAAATTGTACTATGAAACAGAACAGTACTGAAAACAATGTACAGCCTGATTGTGAAACCCACTTATAAAGTATCTCAGTATGCAACTCCTAGCATGAAAATTGTCATTGACAATTAAATGTATCACCTAGGTGGATAAGCTGGTACGAGGTGATTCAGTGTTTGACTTCAGTGAATGTCAGGGAAAGAAAAAACTCACATAATCCTTTCTGATCTCTACTACTAACTACTACCACCTTATATCACAAAGCAGGAAAATTTGAGTTTGCTTAGCTATAATATTGCTTCACTCAGCTACATTTATTACTAAGCGCCTCATGACCATGTTCTAATAAAAAAAATATGGCCTCAATATTTGACTTTACAACAACAGTAAATTTGAAAACACAGAAGTCAAATCTCTCTAAATACTCTTATTACCTCTAATTATTGAGCATATATATATTATTAGCATCCGATGTTATAAAACTATAGGAAGAACACAGTTTTACAATTAAACATACAACAAGAGATGAACATTACTGAAAAGACTTTGTGTAAAATTTAAGAATACACAGAAACTGGTTATTCAGACTACACAATTACATGTGTCTAAAATGGGGCAAGATATGTCTCTTCATGTACCTGCATATATTTTTTAATAAGGCTAAGACAAAAATTTCTGTTCTACTTCCTTCACAAATGAATAGTGATAGAGAGGAGGAAGGAGATAAATGTTCATGGGAAAAGGGTACCTCCAGCCATGGAGAGAGGAATCACTTCATATTAAGGCTCAGTCCTTTCCTATACCTATACCTCAAAGTATGTGTGGAAATTGCCTCTGGAGAAAACACATGCTTTACTGTCTGTCCATTGAAGCACAGATGGGAGCATGGCTATGAGAGCTGAGCATCTGCACTGCTGTGCTCCTTGCCACCCACGAGTTTCTCTCCGAGGTTTCCTCACACGACTGTCATAGCTGGTGCTTCCAGCCACCACTATCAAACTAGAAGAGTTCCCAAATCAAAACCATTTATTTTTATCTCATTTAAAGGACAGAGGTCCCTATTTTCCCACTGTCTCTACAAAATTTATATGACAGAAGTCACTTCTATAATATGTAATTATATATGGCACAAGACACAAGTGTCAGAACAGCAGTGTAATGTATCTCTGTTGTTTTCTTGAAAGATCCTTGGGAGTACTCAAGGAAAAAGATGCTGCTTAGCATAAATCAAGATCTTAGAACTACAGCCATTATCATCTGGAAAGACAAAGCATATCCTATTCTTGAAAATGTCATGTTACAGTAAAATAAAAAATCTCTTTAAATGTCTGTCCTTATTTTATTTCAAAGATTCCTGTTAGGACTTTTCTTTCTTTTTCTGTTAAAAAAAAAATCTGGAGAATCTGACACAAAGCAGAGGTACACAACAAGATTCTTGAAATATAGATAAAATTCCAACCTTCTCAAAGTTACATCATTCACCTCTGATTTTATTGCCTCACCCTATATGAGTACAAGAGTTTCTCAAGCACAGAATTTTTAAGCAACTGAAAGATTAAATGCTGATAAATATCAATAGATGTGAGCAGAGATAGCAGCAGTCAACACTGAGCACATCCCATGCACAAGCAGCATTTACTACGGGGCTGCTGCTCAAGCACCATTTAGTACATCCCATCAGGGTTTTACACTGATATATTAAGTGAAACAATAAAATATATGGCATGTCCTATGGTTGGCTCATCATTTCCATCTGTGAGGCTGTTCAAGCCCAAACTCAACTTCTGTTAGAAAAAGTTAAATTAATCGCCTTCTCTACTGACAGAGAACATTTGCATGTCATAAAAATTATTTAGAAGTGAGCAACAACCTGGTTTGATTCTCATTGCTCCATTATTACATTTATACAATTTAATTTGGCACAACAAAGACACACATTTTAAAAATCAACAAAATTCAGCCAAATATATTCAATTGTTTATGTCTTTTCAGAACAAAGTAGTACAGCTGGACTTGCATAAACATTAATATGTTCTACAACATTGAAGTATTTAGAACAGATTTTTCAATAATCTTGATTCTATCAAAATCACAGAACATTAAGCAGTCAGATGCAAGGCAACAAAAGCCCAGAAAACCATTAGAAAATGGTAAAGCATTTTTCATGAGTTGCTTAAAGTGAAGCTTAAAAACACCAAAACCCAACCAAATAATTTTTCAAATTTACTCTCAAAACAAGAACATAAAATATTAGCATTTTAGATCAAAATATCATAAATGTGACATTTTTAATTACGAAAGTTTTTAAACTAAGCCAAGCAATCAATGTTCTGAGAGGTCACAGGGGTCATCACCTGCAATTATGTCAGGTCCTTAATTAATTGCCCAGACACTGTCTTGACTCCATTTCCATTTTGCCTTAAACCACTACTGCTTTTAGACAGTACTAAGACTAGAATACAGCTGCCTGTTGTCTCAATGTTTCTGATATTACATGCTGGCAATTTTGCTGGCAATTGCTTTCAAAATTTAGTGGAGTACCTTAAAAGAGTCTCTAGAGAAAGAGACGTTCTGTAAGATGATGTAATTTCTTTTTTCAAACAGTTTGACAATATGAAGTTTAAGTCACAGCATACTGTGTCTTCTTCTACACCTAAAAAACTTTGGAGAATTTCCCTCAAGAGATGCTTCACTCTTTCGACCTTATATTTCTCCCTTGAGAAAATTGTAATTCTGCTTATCAGCTAAAATCTCCACACTTGGTTTTTCTAAGCAATACAACTCTTAGCATAGGAGAACTTCCAGGAAATTACTAACTAATCTAAAAGTCCTATTTATTTTTGGAAGAGAGTGAGTCTTGGATAAACAATGACAGAACAGTATGTCTGAGTTATCACAGTGCCTTTATTTACTGATAAATTGCTTAGAGTTTTCCCAACGCATGTATGTTAGAGTTTACTTGAGAAGAAGCACCTAGAGTGAATCACCACAAATCGGTTTTTTATCTCTTGAAAGCAGAATATTATTTACTAACCATCTAAGTGCAGGGGAAGACTCCTAACGGAGCAAAGAATTCTATATTTGATACAGAATTTTTCCATTTTAGGGAAGATAGTCGCACTGTCTCCTGAGAAAGAATAAGAGGACTAGGGAAAGCCTAAACCACTCAAAGATTTTCAAGGGGGACAGCCATATAAGCTCAGCTATTCCACTGGGGAACGAAGCACAAGAAAAGGCTGAAACCCTGAGCTACAAGTTTGACAGGAAATTACCAGTAAGTGCAGGTAATGATGCAAAGAGACTTTAAAAAAAAAAAAATGTATGCAGGTTGAAACAGTTTCTCTGATTTCTTCATTTATGTCCTTCAGAAACACTTGCAAAAACTTTACTGTTTGCTCAGATGTCAGGAGCAAATGCTTGCATTACCAATCTTGCTTATTTGTTTTAAATCAAGTGTAGTATAAGGGAGTCATAAACAGTAGGCATTTCTCATCCAATTATCCATAAGATGAATCCATAAGCCAAATGAGTGGCCCATCTGTGTCCATGGACTCCCAGACTGGGGCTCCAGTCCCAGTGGCAGGCTCAGTGACAACGCTGGTGATGCCAGGGACTCTCCAGATTTCAAGAAGCTTGCAGGCTCACAGGACAGTTCAGCCAATTTTGAATGTCCCCATTTCTAGGGATATTCTGAATAGCCTTCAAGGCATTCAAAATCCACCAGGATGAGATTTGGAGCATGCATTTTACATTATTCAAGAACTTGCAGTCTACTAATTTAGGGTGTAAATACACTGAGAAGAGCACTTGAAAGGAAGCGAACCCACTCAGTATTTTCCACTAACTGTTGGGCTGATGATAATGGTTAGCATCAGAACTTCCATTGTTCCAAGCAGATTTTTCACATTTATTTACAATTTTCTCCAACCAAGAAAGCAAATATGCATCTCCAAAGAATGTGTACAATGATGTAATGAAAAGGATCTGGAATAAAGAAACAGCTTTAAACACTATAAATGTAGCTATTCGAGCTTTTCATTATAAGCTAGTACTATTGTAGCAATTCTTAAAATAATCTGTGTTTTATTTCATTCTGTTATAGCACTAATCCATATAATTTTATAATTTGACAGTATTGTTTAATCCAAACCATGGGTGTAAAACAGAAACCAAATTTCAGTAAAAATTCTTCCAATGCTGAAATGTCAGCAGTAGCAATTTCATTTTCAAACCTCAGTCTTCTTCCAGTTCTATTTGTTTGTTGTTTTTTTTGTCTGTTAACACTGGAAATTGTGAAAACGAATTATGCTATTTAAAAATAGCATAGTATTGCATTGGCAGATACCAGCATTATTTAATTACTTTTTATAGAGTAATCTTGGCACTTTAAATACAAGTGATAACAAAGTAGAAAATGTAGCAAAAACTGTACTACCTTCATGGCTTCCTTTAAGATATCACTGACTCCATAAATTCAGAGGTCAACAAGACATTTATAATTACATTGTATTGCCTACTTTTTCTGTTATTATAATGCAATGCTCCTTTCCTGGGCACCTTGTAATTCAAGAGTAGGTAGAACTTATTAAAACATAGTTACTTTGCTTGGTTGCTTGGTCGTTTTTTTAAAAAAATTATCAGTGCCATGGTCCTCAGTGTTGTTATCCTAAATCTCAGAGTCAAAATAGTTTCAGTACAGCTGAAATTCCGAAGGTTATCACGTCTCAAGCTTTAGTTCTCAAATCTTAATTTCTGCAGTGGATACAATTTATTTTTTTATCTGTACTTTCACATTTTAAATTTTTGGAAGTTCTCTTTTTTTCTCATCAACAATTGGACAGACTTTTTTTTAAACTGTTAAACAAGACCTACTGTGAACCAAAGGCAAACTTGTCAAGCAGGTTCCTGAGGCTGAAACTCTTCACATGGAATCCAGTTTCAGATTAAGACATCCATATTCAGATCCCTGTATGTGAGCTGTGTGTTCAAACTTCTAAGAGCTCTATATTGATCAGTCTGTATGAGTCAGTAGCTAACCATGGGCATCTAGTAGCATTTAAGATTGCTGAAGTACCTACAACACTCACATGGGATTGTCACAGAGACCTTTAAGAGCTGCCTCCCCTGAAATCTCCACCTATCAGTTTTCTGAATGCTCTCTGTTCAAGGTCTGTCCTTTCCAACATTTTCTCCTCAATATACTCATGATCATGAGCTCCACTATTTTGCAAACACGTTAGCCAATTATTCTAATAATCTGACTGGTCTTTCCATCGCCTACATCAAGAAATTTTCCCTGATACTCGCCAGAAATCTCTGGGATTGCTTACATTCCACCACACTGCCTGTCCAGGAAATGCCACGGAAGTTAAAGCTCCCCCTTTAGGGACAGAGTTCCCCTCCTGAAAAACAAGTGTTTCAGAGACATCATCAGCTGTGTAAAGAAGGCTTTGTCCATTTTTTCACTTTGATCAGGTGGTCTACAACAAACACTGAGTATGCCACAGTTTCTCGTCTCATCTCTAACTCTGAACCACAGGGTCAACCACACTGTCATCCATCTGCTATGACTCACTTTTTCCTTAAGAGTGGGCCATCACACCATCCCAGAAAATACCACCATCTATCTGAGACCTGAGACACTCTTTGTCACAAAGAAAAACTTCACTCCTCTTTCTTTTGAGCCCATCTTTTCTGAAATGTCTGTATTCCTCCATCCATCATAAAGTACCCCTATTAATTCTATGTTAACAGTTTTTATATACTGACTACACTTTTGTTATAGTGTGCAAGCTACAACAGGAATTTCTCAAACTTAGTTTACTTGGCTGAACACTAGAATCTTAGAAAAAAAGACTGCCTCAGCACTGAAAGAAAAGCACCTACACATAGCAGCAGCTACTGTCATTTCCATGCTGCAGAAGTAGAGACAAGGTTTACCCTTACTTTAACACCTCTTATATGCAAATGGCAGCACAACGGTAAGCTCTCCACATCTAGGAGAAAGTCTAAGCTACAATGGTCTTCCTGCCTAGGGTCTAGGATCCCAAAGATGAGAACTATTGTGTCACTGTCTTCTTCCTGCAACATGGTATGTAAAAGGCGTTACTTAATATAACCATCACCTTCCTATTCTGGTGTCAGCTCATTGTTAGGTTTGGCTATGGAACATTTCAAAGATGTCTGCGTTAACTCTACGAATCTGTCATTCCCTTTCACTTATTTTAGATCTTTAATGAGAATAATTTTTGTGTTGTTCTACAGGGAAGGATAAATTTGAATAGGAAATGCCACTTGTATCTTCAAGCCTCAGTTCACATCAGGCAACAGAATTACAGAAAGACAACAATACCCTCCTCTGCACCTAATGATTTTGTGGCATTTACAAGATGTCTTTTCAGTCTCTAAGTCTTCTTCATCAAGAAATATTTTTGCTGACATTATGCTCTTACCAAAGAAAATTAAATATTAGAAGTTTTTTCCTATCTGTATATTGATGTGTATGTCAGTGGAGATCTTAATTTCTCCTCAAAGTTTCTACATTGAGGTTTGCAGAAAAAAAAAAAGCTTTTCTTGTCTGGGATTATACAGACAGTGCATTCTCTGGAAAATAAGAGAGAAATTCTTGCCTCCTAATAAAACTGCTGTTTTTCTGTGTGAAGTATTTGAAAGTGCATTCCTTTTAGAGATTTTCTCTTCTTCATAAAATAGCATAAAGATTAAAATTTATTCCAAACTGCTTAAAAGAAAGACAGCAGGCAAAATTCATACCTCAAACACCTCCTGATCACTGCTGCAGAGGTCAGAGGAACAGAAGGGCTGCCTCTACACAAGTTGCATGGTAATTAAGCTAACTTGACAAGCCAAACATACATGTGAAAATAAAGGAATCTGCATCCAAGGAAGATTTCTGCTACTACTAACAGATAAGAAATGGCAGCTAAGATTTCATAAAAATAACATTTTCTGCAGATGAAATTACAACTTTGGAACTAAATCGAGAAAAAGAGTTTCTGGAATTATTTCAGACAGCTTCTTCAGCATCTGTAAAGTCATGGATAGATCAGTATATTTTTCCTTACATTTCAATAAAGAGAAAAAAACATCCCAGAAGTTCTGGGAAGACTAAACAAAGCTCTTCTAGCAAAAACTGCCCCTACCGATATGACCAACATATTGTACTTTTAGATCTTATACACAACACATGTACATTTGAGCCAGGACAAAAAAAAGGAAGGATAACCACACAGAATTGAATTCACTGTGAAAGTCTGCCCAAGCATGACAAACAAATACTTCCTGGAAAATGGAGAAAGAAAAGTGTGATCTCATCGAGTTTATTATCACAAACTGGAAATACTATGTGGGGAGAGAGGATAAAAAGTGCAGAGTGAAGAGCAAAGGGCCAGGGAATACAAAGGCTAAATAAACTGGGAAAAGAAGGCAGACAAATGCAGCCTGAAAACAGATTGGAAAAGAGAACTGGGGTAAGGCACCTTGACTCAAAAGTTAGTGTTAAAACCAGCATAACAAATAAATGAATCTGTGAACATTAAAATTTTAGTGGAACCCCATTTAACTGAAAGCAGAGGAGCAGTGGGAATTCAGAAATAGCTGCAAACCCACTAAAACCACAGATGAGTCTCATACCAGTGTTCTGGTATGCATGGGGGATGAAGGCAACAGGTTACTAGCTATGCCACCTCAAATACTAGAAGCTGACAGCTGTGTGACAACTGCGTGGGTACCCATATGGTGTTTCATGATGAATTTTGTATTTGAGAAGTCTAGAAAATTATGGGGGAAAAAAAAAGAGTAAGTTTATCACAGTGTATATAAGCAAGGCAGTATTTGAGGGGAAAAGGTAGCATTCTTTCATTAGAAATACTGGCATATGCAAAGAAACTGAAGCCCTTCTCCAGGCCTAAAAGAGGAACAGCAATCTCCAAGGCTAAATTTAAACTGAGAACAATTATATTCTGTGTTTTAAAGGACTCAATGAATCTACATAAAATGCCAAATACTTCCTAAGGTATAGTCTATCTCTTTTAGCTTTAGCCAGCTAGGAGTTAGATACTCACTGTGAATTGTCAAGGCTTTCCCCAGTTAGTAAAAGCAGGGGAGGGAGAGAAGATCTGGCCAGAAGGTTACTGACTTTAATGATTTCCAGATGGTAAAAGTTGCTTTTCAGATTTTGGACTCCCTCAACTTATATAAACGAGGGAGATTGGTTATGCAAGACCTAAGCACTGAAACAGTGGGTGAGATTAATTCCACCCAAGTTACTTAACTCTGCAGCCCTTCTGTCTGTATATTTAATTTTTGCATGCACAAACTTATATGCATGCACATGTTTTTAAGGTACATTTCCAAATCTTATCAAGACTAGTTACCTCAGGGATATTACTTTCTCTGGATCATTATTCTTTGAGTTGCATTGCTACATTAAGATCATCACAGTCCACTGGATTGTATTTGTAATTAACATGCTAGAAACACAAATAAAGTATTCCAAACTGTGCTACTGAAGTAAGAACATCTCCATTGCCAACGTAGCTGCAGCATCAATTCTCACATCCCACAAAGCAATCTGGTATAGCTAGCAGCAAGACCAGAATTTCTGAAGCTCATCCTTCTTCTTCCACCTGCATATTAGAGAATAAAGTATATGTTCACCGGTGAGAATCTTCATGCAGCTATAAATAAATATCCCTGCTATGAGCTTTGCATTTCCTTTCTCTGGTATAATTAAAGGTTTTTTACCTGAGATCAATAAAACTTTAAATAACTGGCAAATAAGGCCCCATCAGAAGTAGCTTTTTTCCTTATGTTAAGCTTCCAGAAGAATGCTTCAGATCAGACCCTTGAGCAAGAACTCAAATACTTAACATGAAAGGTTTTCATAAGAAAATTATGGATTTAGAATGTATGTTATATACTGACCTGCTAGAGCCATATTTCTCTCAGTTCCAATGCACTGTAAAGATTCATTTAAACAGAGGTGAAAGAAAAAGTAGTAGCTGGAAAAGCTTTATGATTCTTTGTGGAGTAAAGGTTTTGAACCTTTTACTTAGCAAAATTTCTCATTAATGTTTAATAACAGGATTCCTACTTCAGATTTGATTTAAAATTACTACAAAAAACCAAAAGCTAAACCTGTACAAGCAAGCTTGGAGCTTCACTGCAGTACTTGGTCGAAACTGGATGCAATATGGAAAACAAAGCTTCCTCAGAGGAAGGGTGCCTTCTGTCCTTTGTAAACTGATATAGTAGCAAGCCTTCTGGTGGTACAGAGTAAACAATACTTTTAACAGCAGTTTGTTGACTAGCATTTGTGCTTGAATGTGCTAAATCTGACTTGCTTTTATCATACCATGATTCTGGGTGTGATTTCTTATTTTAAAAAAACCCCACAGTATAAAATGATATTGCAATAGCTCTGGACATGTAGTAAAAAATGAAAAAGCTAGCAAATTAATAAATTCGTTACTCTAAATGCAGTTTAAATCTTCATGAAAAAAGAATAGTCTCATCACACCGGTTTTATTCAGGTAGTTTCATTCAGACTGTTTGAACACTCAATTTTCACCACCTCTTCAAAAAATAAAAAAGTGGCCTTGAAGAACGTTAATTGTTAACCTATCCCAGTCTAAAAATCAAGAGAAAAACCTCAAACAAATCCACAGATAAGAGATCCTTGTACCTAATTTTTCATTTACTTTTGTCTTTCCACATATTTGTTCTTTGCAAGAATAAACCATGCTCTCATAATTTGATTCCTAGCCAGATCTGTTCAGGAAGGGCATGTTCTTCCATTGAAAAATTTTGGGTCCTATTGTTTACTGCAGATACAGAGCTATAAAACTAAACAGACCTTTCATTTTCATTTTTCTTCTAATGGCTTAGAAGTGGTAAAAGACTGTCTTCCTTCACACAAACATATTTAGGAAAAAACACAAGACACTTTCGCAATAAGGACACATTTTCAGAAAGTTCCTGAAACACGGTCTTTAGATGAAGAGACAAGTGAAAGCTGAGAAAATATAATCACAAGACTTCGGCTGTGAAATTTCTACTCATATTTTCATTAAAGCCTTGTACATGCCTGCTAAATACTTGGATAAAACAACAGATTTATTGCCATTCATATTTTATACTGAGACACGAGTGTTCAATTCTCCTTACATCCATAAAAATGAAAAGTATAACAGTGTGCTAACTAGTACATACAAAAATCTTTGTAAAAGGAACAGAAGGAACAGTCTAGTAGCATTTACTAAAACTGACCAGAAGAGACCACTATGCTGTAACTCATTAATGAAACAAATATGTGTGTGTGGTGTATACACACTTGTGCACAGGTCTGTACATGTGCACATGTGTAATTGGAAGGATGCTGGTAAAGGAACAGAAGCTCATTTTTAGCAATAGAAATTAAACTCTATCAATTTCATTGAGAAGCCTACTAAATAGAAACCAAGAAATACTATAGAGAGGCTGATCACCCTTGATTTGCTTCTCTGATCCTGACATCACCTAGACATCTACTCTGCATTCCTTTTTATGTTAGCTGAGGAATATGGATGAAGGGGGCACTACATCCCAGAGTTTCTGAGGAGAAATGCCAGTCCCTCCATTTTTTTTTTAAACATGTTAGAGCCCATGGGATGGATGTTGTTTGGCCTACGTTCAGCCTTTCTAAATGTCACTGGGGAAGCTCCTACTGATTCCCTTTTGCTCCCCAAATAGTTCCTTAGCACTACAACAACATTTACACCAGTGGAAGCACGAAGAACTTACAAAATTAGAACAGGTTCAGAGCCCAGGGTGCAAGTCCGTCAGATATAATCTTGTATATGTTTCTTAACACAATTCTTTACTGGCTGATGCTTTGAGGGAAAAAAATGGCAGGCACCACTTGGATGACTTTTTCATACAGTCACAGAAAATTGATCCTGTAGAAGCAGCAGCTAGTCAGCTCTGCTCTGCAGATGGCATTGCCGGCAACATATTTTTGTGCATAAACATGGCATTACTCTATCTCTGTTGGAAATGTTAATTGATTTCAAGAAGATAGCTTGCCTCCTGGTCAAGATGCATACTGTCAAAAGAACAGGTAGGTGTAAGTGCAACCAGTCAAGATTTTTAGGTTCTACAGAATTTAATCTTTCTACATCTCAGTACGTTATTACACTTACAAATATCACCTACTTCTGTCATACCTCAAACCCACTTTTTTTTTTAAAGCCCATCTATAACCCAAAGGAAAATTGATAATGAAGATAATCCTGCTCAGCCAAAGTAAAGTCTAAGAAAACTGTCTTGTAAATAATTATCATCACACTGGAATCCATGGTGATCTCCTGTTCTTAGAACTGCATGAAAAATATGCTTCATAATATGCATTTAGGAAGGACTTCTTAATGTTACAGGGATTCTTTCTGGACTGAAAGATTAAGAGAGCTGTTTAATAAGGCAGCACACTTCTATGCCAAAAACTGGAAACAGAACAACCACCCTTTCAGAGAATACAGGCATCTTGCTTCTGCAGCAGGAGTATGTAACAGATCAGGGTTAGTATGAATAGAATACTGGGGGAAGCACTGAGAGAGTGCACTCACAAGCATGCACAAGCATGAGAAGAAACTGCACAAGGTTTCAAGAAGAAACAGTGTTGATAATCAAGACCATTGTTCATGGGATGATGCTTCAAAAGTAAAATTGAGTAAACCATTATACCAAGCCCAGAAGGTTGCAGCATGTCTGATTCACAAGCAGAACATGCATCCCCCAACAGGAGGATGGTCACAAGGTTGCAGCTTATTATATATGAACCTATCTTCTGTTAGCCCATCAAGGAAACAGATTATTAACATACTTTTCAAACACAAACTCCAAACATGGAAAAGCAGAAAACAGGCCCATGGAAGTTGAAGAAAGCAAGACTGAAGCTAAGGAACATCCCATAACAACAGACAACATCTAAACCTAACATATACACAGAAGATGTAAGAACTAGTTCGTTGTCACCACCCAGAGGAACTTCAGAGATGAAGTAGGGACTTGAAAGCTCATTACCCTCATCCTCCACCCTGCACCCTGGAGATACTGCCCAAATCAGACACCTCTTGTCTCTTTATACTTCTAAGTGTGTGGGTACGAGGGTGCAAGTGAATGAAACCTTGAAGCAATGGGCATCCATGAGTACAATCATTTCACTTCAAGACCTGCAAATATTCACCCTCCCTTTATGCAAGACTGACACTGAACTTCTTTATACTAATCTTTCTACACCCAGCACTGTATGGAAATTAGTCTTCACATGAAAGAAACACAGAAGATGCCTTATCAAAGTTTTTAAGGTGCAAGGAACTATAAAATTGGAGAGCAGTGTTGGTATCTGTTTCCAAAAAAAGAGTTACCCGTTCTGTTCAGAAACAAATCCTCACTTTGCTACACATCTGAAAAAGTGAAAATAAAATTGCATAAAGTGTGTGATTTTTCGTAATGGGCAAAGTAAAGCCATTATATTCTATGGTGTTACGGCTTAAAAGGAACTTGCACAAAGATTGGTCAAATATAGCAATTTAAACTAAAATTAATCAGGGATAGTAAAAATGTAAAAACTTTATAAATCCAGATGATGTTTTAGTTTTTATCTTAAATCAGAAACAGCTTAAATAGATAAACTTCAGAAAAGGAGAAGCTAGTATGCAGTTGGACTATTGCAAAAAAGCAAGTAGCAGACTCATCAAGCTTTATTGTCCAGGTGCAGCTACATACAGCAAAAAGAAGCATGTGCTTTGAAGATTTGTAATGCATGTATAAGGCATAGATATCATAAAGAATGACTCCAGTTCTGTGCACACATTTAACAACTGATATTGGTTGAAAAAAAGAGCACAAAGTAGTCTTAGCAAAAGCGGCCTCTAAACAAGAGCTCAGCCTGCCTTCCCAATGTATCAAAAATTTCTTGATCATCACACTCTGATGTCAGGTTTGTCTAGTCCCTTACTTAGGCTTTTAGCTGTGATCAAACCACACATTGTAAGTGCAATTATTAGGTCCTTTGCACAAGAATTTACAAATTTGTACAAATGTTAACAGCTGTAATGGCATAAAAGGAAACTACTTTCCTTTTTTCCCCATTTATTGTTATCCAGGTTTTGAATGAGAAGTAAATACCACTATACTGCAAAACACAGAGTTGTTTTCTTAGTGTTTAAATACACAGAGTGTCCAGGAATCAATGATTAACCTAGTGCTCTTAGGGCTTCTCATGTGTCCCAGAAAAGTTTAAAACCTCCACAAGAATCCCTCGCAAGAAAACAATTAGCCTAAAGTCTAGAAATACCGTTTTGTTTGCATCAATTGTGCTACACAGTAATTTTCAATTTGCTGACAAGACCATATTGTAATCCAATATTCAACCAAGTTCATAGTAATACAGATGCAGTCCTATAATTAGCCATATGCTGTTCCCTCTCCCATATATTAATTTGCATTAACTATAAATTCCCTCGCTTGCACTGCTACTTTTCTAATGATCTAAGACCCTACATCAGGTCTCTAAATCACATCTATTTCAATTTCTTCTGCTACTGCTTCTAAGAAATACTGTAGTCATATTCCTAAACTTTAATTTTCAGCATAAGATTTTCAATTTTTTGCAAGAAAAAATAATTGGTACGGATAGTCTTGCTTTGGGTGCTCATCACATCCACACTTAAAAACAAAATTTCACTTACAAGGACCTTAAAATGAGATACAGCTCTACAAGCTGTTTGCAACTAAGAGCCATTAAGGGCAGCCACAGAACACATTGCTGCAGGTCTTGAATATGATTCCTGCATTATTACAAGTGTAATGATATATAATCCCTTTGCAGATGGAGTTTGCAGCAACTACTAGGGGGCTTGTTTATTTACTGGCAATATTCCAAGCAAAGCTCTTATTTGCGGCAAAAGCAGCAACTTTTCACTTAGCAACACCAGTACCCACAGCAAGAATTCATATAAAAGATTATGTAAAATACTCTCAAAAATATATACAGTTTCTTTAAGAAACAAAAGAAAAAGGGCAAAAGATGTCTGGTTTATCCAGAGCCCTTAGTGTGACCAACTGGAAGAAACTGTCTAACTAAAAGAAATACTGATCTGAGATACTGTGACTGCAACAAATTGCTTATCTTTGACTTAATTCAAATTGAAAACCATCAGTAATACATTTTACATATCCTTCCAAAGCAAGATGAATCACTCTTGGTATTTTTAACTCAGGCTTCTATGCTTCTTTCAGCTACCTGCATTACTGAAGGACAAAGGTGATGCCCTGTTTGTCCCCCTCACCCTTCTTGTTTTGAAGATCTTCTGCAGCATCAAATGCCTCTGCACCCCAGCCTTGTACTGCATGAAATGTTGTAACGGACAAGCCAACTTAAGCCATCCTAATTTGTGGTACTGAGGCAAACACCCTCACTGTATTGCTTTAAACTGAACACATCCGGAAAAAACATTCTTAGTATCCCCTTCCACAGCAAGTTAATTTCTCTAGTCTGAAAAAGTTCTGTCTCTTATCTTTGCCCTGCACCTTCCATTTCTAAATATTAGCTGTCAGGAGCAAAGGAGGGACGGAATGAGAATTTTTTAATACTGAATACCATCCATATCTGAGCGGGGTTCATAAGATGACAAGCACAAAGGAGGAGGTAAGGGAACAGAGTACCCTACAACGGAACTTTCGAACACCAGTCTGGACCGTCAGAAAAGACTCAAAGGGAAATAACACAGTACAACTGCAGAGATCAAAGCAGCATCATTCCATTGATATGGCTACGAAGTGACTTATGTTTTTAACAAAAAACATTAATTTTCATAAAATCATAGAATATCCTTGGCTGGAAGGATCCTCGAGTCCAACTCCTGGCCATGCACAGGACACCACAGGAATCACACCCTGTTCCTGAGAGCATTGCCCAAATATCCCTGGAACTCTGTCAGGCTTGGTGCCGTGACCACCTCCCTGGGGAGCTGTTCCAGTGCCCAACCACGCTCTGGGTGAAGAACCTTTTCCTGATATCCACCCTAAACCTCCCTTACCATTCCCTCTGGTAACTCAATGCATTTAAAAATGCGTTCATGCCCACTTCGTTGAACTCTGGCCAGGCCCTCTGAAAGAAATCACTGTATGTGACTGATAAAGATATCAAGGGTTTAGTAAGATCAAATTAAATAAAACCTTGAAACAGAGCATATCCTAGCACCTTATATCAGATGTAACAGAAAGAAAACAAAAGCAATGAAAAAAGATCTGGGACTACCTTACTTCATCCACTCATCCTACATAGCCTTACAGGTGTGAACCCAAATGCTTATTTCAGTTAATCCCAGGACTCAGACTTTGAGGAAATTAGGACAACACCAAACAGAGATCTAATTTTGTTTTTTCCAGTAGTGTGGGCAAGTTATTTTAGAATCTGATAGTTTCCTCAAAATTAGTGCTTTAATAGTTTTTATTAAGAAATATATTATGAAAAAGCTCTTTAAAAATAATTTAAGAACTAGAGAGACTTGGGAATAAGATTTTGAGGAAAATAAATAAAAGGCAGCAGTACTGTGATATGGAGAATATTATAGCCCACTTTGGGAGTGAGAGAAGAGACTGAATTAGTGGTGGTCTGCTCAAGCTGTAGGAACTCAGCCAAGTCCAGTTTCTATGCTCCACTCTGCACAACTATCTGATCTTTGAAGTACTAACAGTACACGTAGGAATCTTCTACTTAGTTGAATGCAAATCAGCACTTTATTGACATCAATCATATTTAAATCACATTAATATAATGCTATCTGATCATCTGTTTCCCCCTGCCACAGGGGACTAAGAGGACTATGGAAGAGGTTCAGGTTAAGACAAATGTCACAAAGCATCAATGAAAAATGAAAGCTTTATAAGTTGTCAATACCACATTCACATCTACCCTGCACAGGAAGCAGTTATAGACGTTCATTGTATGTCTCATATGTATAGAAAGCAATACCTGAAGTTAATCAGCACTAATCAAGCTTGCCTCTCACTGCTGCACTCAAGGGAATGCCACAGAAGTAGAGTTTGGAAGTCCATTAAATAAATACATCTAACATTTCACACCAGAATTCTGCAAGGAATTCACAAGGTTATTCACTGCCTCACAGTGAAGTTGAAGCAAGTGGCTATTAAAGAGTTACTATGACTTTCAGCACTACCACTTACCTAACAGCTCTATTTTCCTCACATAATACTTAGGACAGATCTCAACTTTGACTACTGCAAATGTTTACTACTGGCAAACTATTTATCCAGAAGGTCCAAGAAGTCTCATACTCATCGCATGTGTTTCACATAAGTTTTGGCACAAAAAACCACCAGTGATAAGATGCTTTAGCCCAAGGAACAGTATTAATGGAATAATCTTCCACAGGTAAACTGCCATTCCTGAAAGAAAACAGTATGCTGCACAGAGATTTTACCCTGGCAACAATTAAAACCAAAAATCTTGCCACAAAGCCAAATCAAATTTGATCAATTGAGAAAATGAGCATATTGCTTTTAATTACATTTTTAAAATTACCAAAAAATTTGAGGATGAGGGGAAAAAACACAGGCAGCAATCTGGTCTCATTTTGAGATTTTTCATTTACTCATCATTTTATTTCTCAATCAACGAAACAGGAACTACTGTCAAATCAGTCACAACTAAAGTAAAACAAAAAAGAGCTGTATCCATTTCAGTACAAAAGACAATACCATAAAATTAAAGATAAACTGCAATGACTGTATTCTTCAACCTAAGTACTTGACCTAATACAAGCTGGGGAGCTAAGGAACCTTGAAAGCCAAATCTAAAGAAAATACATGAAAAAATACAACACACTGAAAAAGCCTGCAGCTTTTACAAACAAGTACACTGACCTTTTTATTTTGACACTAAAGGGAAACTCAACAACATAAAAATGGTTAGCAGATTTAAAGTGCAAAGGTGTTAATAATACCAGCAGACACAAGAGTTGGAAAAGGGATTCTAACATCCACCAGGGAAATTCAGAACTCTGCTTTTATGACAATATTAGAGAAAACCCAATTTTTCTATGAGTATGAAGTCCTCATTTGCTCTATGAGAGCAGCATGACCAAGCTCCTGGAGCCTGTACATAAAATTTTTGAGAGAAGACCAGGAGGAACTACGAATCAGTGCACAGTTCTAGAAATATGAATTATCTGAACTTCCTGTCATCTTGGATGATGAAACCACTCTTTAGGGTTACAGAAAATTTGGTGGAATAGCTTGTGTGACCAGAGCTCTGCCACAACAGACAGAGCTCATCTTCTGTTAAATATCCTAAGAAGGCTATGAGATCCTTGCAGTGGAGAGGGGTGCCTGAATGCATGTATATTTGCTTTCAAATAGCTAGGCAAAAATCAAAAGTTTTTGCACGAGGGTTAGGAGACAGAACAACACAGTTTACATTAGGGGGAACACCTGCTTCAAAGCACATCATGAAAAGAGCAAAATAGATACAGCCTTTTTAAGGGAAGCCTTGCAATGAAGTGCAGTTTGCACAGGGGACTTAGAGCACTCCAACATTTGCTGCAAGGGTAACACAGCGTGATGGAGACAATCAGATTTTTGGAAAACAAAGAAGGCAATTGCTTCACACTGATCAATGAGCCAACAGGAATGTGAAGGCTGATGATAATCTCAGAGGCAAAGTGTATGCATCCTGACAGAAGACCACTGTCTTGGAAGAATTAGTGATGCACATCAGAGTTCACCTGAGGTGGACCAGGTTCAGCTGCCTGGACTGCAGGACAAACTCAGCCAGGTCATTGTACCAGAGGAGCAGCATCTCCTATGTACCATTGTAGCAGCATCTGAAGCTACATAATCTCCATGGCCTTGCCTTTATCTAGGGATGTAGCAAGAAACTCTCCTGAGAACATCTTTCTGTTTCACAATAGAAGTGATTAGGAGTTTTCTTTTAAAAGATTCTCGTAATAGTTTGAATAATAAAAATAGTGAAAAAAACCTTCTTACAGACTGGTCTGCACAGTGTGCTGCACTCTGATCAGAGGCCATTTTGATGCTGCACAACTGAAGATTCCAGCATCTAAAGGGATGTAAGATCACTTGTTCCATTTTTACTTTATTATAGTGAAGGTAATACTCAGTAAAGAAGCAGCACTTTATATTACTACAGAGTCTGTGTGCCTTTCTTATGGGTATTACAACAGACCAGCATCACCACTATGATAGTGGAATTTAAGATTCTGAAAGAATTAAGAGAGAGGGACAATAGAAATACAACCATGAACTTTCAAAAGAACAGATTTCACCTTGTTCTAGGATCTGCTTAGAGACAGCCCTGAAGGGCAAAGGAGTCTATGAGGGCTGGTTGTTCTATAAGGATTACTTCTTCAAAGAACAGCAATGGCCATGGGAAAATTTTCTCTGGTTGGCCAGCATTGGTAAAAGGGGAATTCCTGACTCTGCTCAAACATAAACAGTGCGAAGCATGAAGTGAGTCACCTGTAGAAACAAAACAAAAAAAAAATTGGTTTCAAAGGGAAAACTAAGAAAACCATGACCCTGCTGGTCTGTAGGGATTCTAGTAATAAAAGATATGAAAAAGGCTGAGATACTAAAAAAAAATTAATGATTCTGCTACATATCCATAATCACTGTATCTTCTAATGAGTAAAATGTACCTTTCTTTAAGGGGTCAGCAAACATTTCTTCCATGTATTCTGAGGCAGATAAATAACAGAACAAAATGCAAGAGCATTACAGAAGGCTCAAACAAGAAAAAATTATGTATTAGGCAAAGAACACATTGCCTGGAAATATTAAACCTATTCCAGAGGTTATGCTTCATTATTCTTCAATGCACTGAAGTGTCAAATAATTCTAACTAGCATTTCTTCTTTTTTGTTTTTAATATGGGAATTGAGTGGTGTTTATCCTCAAAGAAAAAGGTCTAAAAATGCCTCATACTATTAAGAACCACCAGACATGTTTCTAAAATAAAAGACAAAGAAACCGTCTCATTAGGCAAGGGATATTGGACACAGAAGAACAACTGGTACCAAACTTCCAAATCATTAAACTGCATCCCCTCTGACTCAAGGCCTTTGCTAACACACAGCACACTGCAAGAGAAGAAGTCAAGGAGATTTCATCCATTTCAAATATGCTTTTAGAGAAACTGCATCACCACACACCTTCCCGCATACCTGGCTGATCTAAAAAAACCACCATCAATCTATACATACAAATATATGTATATAGGCATAGAATCACAGAATGCCCTGAGTTGGAAGAGACCCACAAGAATCACCAAAGTCCAACACCTGGCTCTGCACATGACACCCCAACAATCAGAGCATTTGTCTGAGAGCACTGTCCAAATGCTTCTCATGGTTGGACTGCTCCTATGAACCCAACTTCCTCTCCAGCCTGGCTGTGGGGTGAGCTCTGCCTCATCCTAAGAAACAACCCCTGATCCAGCATCATCATCCTCTCCACCTAGACAAAGTCTCCACTGATAGCAGGCATCTAAGGATGTACTCATCTCATTTCTACAAACTCTACTTGCAGTTGCAATTGTCAGTGTTTCTCATAAAAACACAATTTATTATCTCACAGTGTAACGTTTCCTTTTCACACTGGCTTTTGGCTTAATTTTTTTCTTTAGACTTCTTTCTCCATGTGCCCCTCTTTGGAAACCTATGGCTTTACCATAACCTCTTCCTATCATATTATTGCCCGACAACTCTGCATGAAGCAGCAATACCACTTTGTAAAGTAAAAGGGATACTGGTTTTATTTAAGGGCAAACATTTGACAAGTCTTAAACATTAGCAAAGATTCTTTTCCTCAGCCATAATCTCTGACACTTCTGAACAGTTCAAGTGGCTTTTCTTTTCAGAAAACAGCCAAAATCGAAATAAGCCAAGATTTTTTAATAGTTTGTAACTATCAAATTTATTTCCAGTATTTTCAAACACGATGCACTTCAGTGTATTTCCTTAGGAAACATCCACTGACTAAATGAAAAAATAGAAAAACCTTTTCAGAACATCATCTCTGCTTTTTTTCAACATTATTTGTATTAGCTTAGCATCAGAAAAACACCCTCAGATAAACAAGTAATCTTTATGCACAAACCACAATTAGCAGTGAAGGATTTGGGATAAAAACAGGCTGTATAATAATGTAAACACAGTCATTCTAGAGGAGCTGCCTTAGCTTTTCTGGTAATGTTCCCTTAGCAAAGGAAAAACACATAATAATGACAAGGTATTTGTTCCTTACACCATTCTCTCCTACTTAAATCTATATACACATGCCAATGAAATGCACTGAGGTAAAAAGCTACACATTTTCTGAAGCACTAATGGATTATATGTTGGAAAACTGTTGCAATTAGGGCTGGCTCCTCATTTCACACAAAATTTACCCTCTCAAAAATATAGTGGAGATATATTGACTTAAAATTACTGGGAATTTGATTCTGGCATATTACCACTATTTATAAACATTAATACAAATACTTCTACATTCAAAAGTATGCCCACCAGTAGCCAAAGAGTAAAAAAAAAGCCAAAAAACCCTCAAAAAACAAAAAAACGCAAACAAAACAAACCCCAAACCATACATCCTTGCATTTCTAGTTAAGTCTGTTAAGACGGTATGAAAATGTATTTAATCTTTGTTTACCTATACAACTAGGAAAGGCCAACATTTAACTTTTAGACAGTTACTCTTTTTTATTTTGTAAAATAGATAGGTCATATGCTCTCAGAGGCTTGGTGCAGCTTGCTTTAAGTGAGACTCACAAATCAGATAGATGAAAACAGCAACATACCTCACCTTTTCTTAGTAAACCCACTTGCTAGAAGCTTAAAGAAATACCACTTTGTTTTAAACCTTTAGCACAGCTGTTTCCATTCAGATGAAGCGGTAGAAAAAAAATGGTGCAACCACCAAAAAATTTAGATGCTCACAAGGAAGGCAGCAGTCTTAAACAGGCTGCTGGAACACTTTCCTCTGCTAAAGAAAAGCCTTTCCTTTCTAGTCATCTGGTGTGCTGCAAGGTATTCTCATAGAAACCTGGACAACAGATTACCCAGCCAATATATCATACTTTTAGAGTACTGAACTCTTTTGCATGAGCGTGAATAGACATGCACAGCTTAAATTTCACTCAGCAATGCAGGGAATCCTAGAAACTTCTTGAGTTTGGGTGAGGTTACTTTCCACAGAGAATAGAGCTGCCTAGGACAAATTGTATCATCACTACCCTGGTGTTCTCAAGCTACTCGCCCTGAATTTTCATACCATAATTATCTAAAAAGACCCAATTTACCTAAGTCACTCTATTGACTGTTATACATCTCCAAGCTCAACAAGGTTTCAGCTTGAGATAGAATCTAAAGTTCCAAATTCTTTTTTACCTTTTTTAAGTCAGCACAACAGTGTAAGACAGACCAGATAGAACCACACAACGTGTGCAAAAACCTTTCTGTGTACATGCTAAAAGCCGCCATAGGAACATAAAGTCTCTGCACAGTCCTAACTTTTTAAAGTAAAAAAGGTATGAACTACATAAAAAGACATTTATATATTCTTGGATCACTACAATTCTATGATTCTGAAATGCTTTGCTTCAAAACAAAGTAAGTTGTTTTGTTAAATGACTACACTGCAGCTCCGAAGACAGCAAAGTAGTTTGTGTCAATTCTGTGTTGATAAGCAGCAAGTTCAGATACATCCAACTTCCACCCTAGTTAAAATAGCACAGACAGGTTGCCAGACTTCATTTTTGTATCACACAGTTTTTTTCTTTCCTTTTTAACTTCTTCCTTTTCCAAATTAAAATCAACAACCAAAAACAAGTCACTGCTTTCTTACTGCCATTTGATCATCCTGCAAATGTCAAAATCCCTCATGGACTCCCCTTTCTCTCCCCTGCCACTTCCAAGACAGCTAACTGCTTCTACAGCAGTATTTGGCAAATAGTTTGACATTCTATTTAAGACTGCTTGAGCATAAACTGTGCTCCAAAATAATTTTTTGGTCTCTTTTCTTAAAAATTTTCTTAGCTGAAATTAATAAAACATTGGTAATATTTCAGACAAATATTAAACACAAAAAATTGAGATTTGGTACTAGGTATTTCCCCTGAAACTTGCAATTAAGATTGCTATTAAGTAACTGGCTGCAAGAAAAAGTCCACCCTAGATGCCATGTCTCATACCTATTAACATGTTAGTTCTCATCTCACTCAAACACCATTTCCCTCTGACTTAAAAGCAATTCACTTACCTTGTGTCTGCATTTAAGTACAACGCCATAGGCTCCTGAAACAAAGAAGATGAGAGATAAGCCACCTCAAAGCAGAAAAAAAATTAAAGTGGCAAGATAAAACAGTACTCAGCAACTTTCTAACTATAGAAGTAACATTGTTCCCAGTATTATTATCCAGCACTTGCATATACAGGAACTAAATCTCTGTACACTGAAACAATTTCATAAAAATTGCTCAGAAGTAAATGGATTTTAAAACATTGAAATTATTTGTTAAAAAATGTGCTTGCAGATAAGTTTGATAACTTGTATCTCCCTAGTACTACTAATGAGAAATCAATATATTAAACTTTTAAAAGGAAAAAAAAAAAAAAAAAAAAAACCACACCCCAAGACCCCACAAAACTGTTCTATTTCCCTTCCCTTCCTTTCAGCTTCCAAACTTCTCCATCCATCTGACAAGGAAATTAGCAGAAGCTATAGATAATAAACACATATAAGAAAAGTTTTCTGGTTGATAACTTATTATCATCAAGAGGACTAAGTCAAATCTATTTAAAAGTCTAAGTAATCTTTTATTAAGATACTACTTACCTTCACCTACAACCCCAAGGATCTCAAATTTATTCATCACATTACCAATGTTAGGAATCTTCATCAAGACAAATTCCTCTTACGGTGAGAGCCACAAAACATGGCACAAATGGGACTGTCTGAAGATTCTGCAAAAGGCAGTTGTGAAAAGGCTCTTGGAAAACAAATTTCCACCTTGATCAGACTTCTCACACCCTCTTTTAATTTCTAGGCAATCAATAGCTTCCTGGGGAAAGAACAGAAAATAACATAATTAGTACTTTGATTTATTTCAGTAAGACAAAGCAATGTATATAGACATCACACCAATAATAGTCTAACAGACAATTAATTTACTTCCACATTTTATGATCAGGAGAGCTTAGCAGCAGGTATAATGGACAGAACCTATTGAGACCATACATCCGACACAACAGCTGGCCTTGTAATCCTGTAAAAAGGATGTCTATTAGAACAATAACTAACTGGCAGAAAGCAATTTTCTACAGAACAGAAGCAAACAAAAATGTTGACAGGGACTACCTCAGTAAGCAAAAATAAGCTTATAATTATTTATGGTCTGCTTGGTGTATGTTGACAGGTAGATATAAAAACAAATTATGTTTAGTTAATTTCTTATTTGTCCATTGTAATGATAAAAAGGATATGGCAAAAAGAAGACTCTACAGGAAAAAAATAGCTTTCTACTACTGTTTTCTGTGATTATTAAGAAAAAAATTTAAAGGAAATTAATTTGCTAAACTGACTAGGAATGATATTCAAAAATTATTTCCATTATCAGCTTATTTAAGAAATGTGATAAACAGAAAAAATGTTTTCAAAGGGTTTTTTCCATGCTCCCCAAACACTGCAGTAATTTTTCAAATTAAGCAACTATACACAGGGAAAAGAACTACGTTTTTTGGCCTGTTTTAGGCTCACCACCTCTCTGCTATCCTATTAGAAGTTTGATAAACAAAACCCATCAAAATTCGGTTTTACTAATTCAGACTGCACTTGCTCCCTTAATATTAAAGGCATGTACCCCACATTCAAAAACAGGGAAGGTAAAACCCTGAAATGGTTACAGCATGAATTGGAAATATGTCATCTTTACAATTCAGTGATTCAAGGCCAGAACTACTCATGAAGAACAAGATGGCAGGATGGAAGTGAATACATTTAATTAAGTTGTGTGTAATGAGTGAGTGTGACCCCATAACGCTGGGTTCAGCTCACACAAATGGGATCTCACTATAAACCAGGGGTGCTGGCCAAAAGCCCAGTGCTGACCAGGTCAGCACAACAAAGGGACAACCCAAGGGTGGAGAGGAATCACAATGACATTTGCTTCAGCAAGACACAGGCAGATCATGTGGGGAGGGCTTGTTATTTTAGAAGCAACTCCAGAGTTAATCAACCACAGTAACTTGAAAATAAAGCAGTGAGCTCCAAATTAAAAGGATAGTGAGGATTTTATGGTTTGCTTCTGTTTTTTTTTTTTTTTTAAAGCTGCCCAGTCCTTTATTAATTATTTCAGTGGTTTAATTTACTGTTTTAATTAATCAATTTTTTCTTCACTTGTGAATTGTACAAAATACTCTTTCCTTTCCCTTCCATATGTTCTCCCCCTATTTCATTTGGCATCTCCTTCTCACAAAAGCCTTTTTGCTGTTTGTCCAGACTTTCTGGTTACAGTAACGAACCAAAAGAAATGAGGTCCTGGAAAAACAGGAGCATCTGTTCAGTTGCACCCATCAGCATGAGAACAGAGCCTGCACTGAGCTGCTTCAGCTTTCTACTGAAACAGACTGGTGCCAGGCACAGGGTGCAGCTGACTGTCCCCATGCTGTAGATGAGTGACAAAATACTGCTACAGAGACCTTGAAACAACCATTAATGCCACTATAATGGAAGCAAGACACAACGAAACTGGTCAGCCAAATTCAGAACAACAAAATTACTTGCCAGAAAGAAAGGAAAAGTCAGAAAACATATATTGTTTTCTGTTAGCACTATTCAGTAATATCACCAAATCTGTAACTTCAGTTCTCAACATTATTCACCGACAAGTCCTTCCAGAAATTAGTTTGTGATAAATTGATTACTTATCTGCTAATGTTATCACTGTACACTCTCATTCTGCCTTACAGTGTACACAACACTTCCTAGATGTTTCATATAATGAAACAGTGAAGAAACTTATGAGATAATGTACCAAAAACTCAAGAAGAAATTTAGATGGAATTTCCTGTCCCTCATTCATAAAAAATTCTAAATTTCTCATAAACTACTTAAAGCTATATAGGCCTGCAGCTTGTGATCCACTATTGTAATTTTTTATTTTAAGTTCTGCAAGTTTATTCAGTATGAACGCTAGCTTTTTATTGGGAATAAAGGTTAGACTTGCAAGCACCTAATCCTCCTTTCTGAATTCCCCCAGCTAGGGAGGTTGTGGATCTCCAACCCCAGCAGTGTGAAAGGCCAGGTTGGATAAGGCCTTGAGCACCCTGTCTAGTGGGAGGTGCTCCTGCACATGGCAGGGAGAGTTGGGAGAAGATGATCTGCTTTAAAGTTCTTTCTAACTCTTAACATTCTATGATTGTATGAAATTCAATACTATCATCTTCTCCCCACTAATGAAGTATCATCTTTCCTTTTCGCTTTATTAGAAGAGCCACGAAAGCTGATCCCCTGCCACCCCTGGATTCATGGCACCTAGAGAAGCATCTGCATGTAACTCCTTAAGGTAAAACCCTGCCAACTCACTTATTGATGTCCACTCACCATTAGTGACACACTTGAACTGGCCCAAAGAAACACACAAACCAGCTTCCCTAATTCTCCCCAAAGTGCACCATGACTGACTAACATCATGGGTAACACAGGGAGACTCCCAACAGAAAACTGCACTCGAGTGACCCACCTCTTTTACACTAGCTCCAGGCAGCTTTTTGCCCAATTCAGCTGAGGGCAATTTCTGAGAACTTCATCTTGAAATGAAAAGGAAAGCTAGTGAGAGATGACTAGTGGCACACAGCAGTAGTATGGATTCATACCCAAACACTTTTTGCCCCAAATTTTTTGCCTCAAACTGGGCCATAATTCAAATATTAATGAAGTCAGATTAGCTAGATTCATTTAATCTCAAGACAAAATTTATATGCTCGTTTGAGATCTTTGCCAACAAAAGCTGCTGAAAGATTAAAATCAAGCTAACATATTAAAAATATTTATTCAGTGACAGTACCCACTATTCGGGATTCTTCTGCTTTTTGAAAGGCACTGATCTGAAAGGCTGGATTCTTTCAAGCTGAACACTGGAAATAGCAAGGAAAACCTAATAGCTGCCACAACTTAATTCTTTGCACTGAGTGCCACACTGGTCTGTATTCCTAAAGTTGCTTGTTGGCTAGAACCTTTGCAGAAGTGGAAAAAAGGCCATCATTTACCTCTCAAAGGCTCTCAGTAGGGAAATAGCAGTCATTCACCTAATATCCCTTTCTAAGGCAGCCAGATTCATAGCACATCAACAATTTATTAATTAAACCAACATACCTCTGAGATGCTCTCAGCATTACTTTGATGTTCTACAAAACACAGAGCCAACTCAGCAAAATGAAATGTCATGAGATTAACAAGAAAAAACTAGTTTTATTTAAACCAGAAGTGTAACAGTGTGAGACTTCAATACAAAAGTAGCTGTTTTGCAATAGCATGTTAGGCTTATATGTAAATCCCGGAAAATATACAAACGTTTTTGAAATGAGCATACAGAATAATACAGCATTATGGTACCTGATCATCTGAATTTAAATTAAAGTAGTGGGGAAAAACCCTAGCTTTTCCACAACTCCTTTTCCCTAAAGGACCATTATGAATTCACCCAAAAGCATCAGACTTAACACTCAATCCAAAGCCTCAATCGTAAGTAGAAATGCTGTTCTTTATTTCATGATCTTCAATAGCTGTGTGGAGAAGGGAGGCACTTTTTACATAGTTAGATTTTAGTAGAGAGACTTACTGAGAATTATGAAACACGTGAAGTAGATGTTTGCCTTCACAAAATGCAGAGAAGTAAAACGGTTCTAGAAATACAGTTAAATTTGTATATCTTTTGTCTTGCAAATCAAGTATTCAGTTAATTTCATTTATCATGACAAAAAGAATGCAACCTGCATCCTGCTGAACTTAGTTACAAACTTCTAATTTACTTCAAACTCATCTGTGAGCTTTTAAACAAGCTTCTTGCCAGCAGGTAATATATCCCTCTTGCTCTTCTAAAACAAGAAGTAAACTTAAACTATTTATTTATTTATTATGTTTACTCACCAAGAGGACACAACTAAGAATTTCTAGAGGCTGGTTTACATTTTCCTCTGTGCACTAAGAAATCAGCGTGTCCATACACAAATGTGAAGAACTTATACTATACCATCTGTCTTTGATGGTTATGCATTAATCCACACCCTGGCATGTCTTCTGTCAAACAAGGTATGCGGATGAAAGAAGCATTAACCACTTCTGTTAGCAATGATGCATCGTTCATCACCTTTACTTTTCCTCCCCCATATACATGTAGCTCTATTCTTTGAGTTTTTCCAGGAAAACTATAGAGTTACAAGCACCCAATTCAGTGTTACAGCAGTATATACAACTGACAGGGTAAAGAAAATTGGTGAGGGTTTTTTCTGGATTTATTGATCCAGAGGAATGTGTCAGGATTATTATGAAGAATTACTGATCAGAAAGAAAAAAATTCAGTATATTAAAAGCTGTAAGGAGGAAGCAAGCAGTAACATTTGGACTTAATGAATAGAGAGAAAAACAATACAATCAGACTGCAAGTGACATTGTACCAGTCTCACTCCTTAATATGGAAAGTAAGTTACCACTTTATTTTTCTATTTTATGGAGGGACAGTACAACCTCAAAGTGAGACAAGATTCTGCAGAAAGAGCCATCAAGATTTCACAATATGAAGAAATCCACAATGAGGAAGTTGAAAAAAAAAAGCTAAAGAGATAAAAAGCAAGAAGTGCTTAACAATTATAGCAAGCCATTTTTCATACCCTAACCTTCAGTATATCCTCCCCTGCTCGTCAGAAAAAATTAGGAATGAAAAGAACAGCTGGTGTCAAACTTGAACAAATTATGTAAAAGCAAAACACCAAGGTTCCTTGCACTAGCTCACAGGTTTCAAAATTCAGATCCAGAAAGCTTTTCTTGACATTGCTAATATCAATACTGGACCCTGACTTCACCATTGATGGTTTTTGAAGAACTTGCTTGAGGTTTTTTGGTTTTGAGTTTTTTAACAGCTGTTGATATACTGAAACCTGCAAATGCATCTGAACGATTATGCATCAAGGGAAGGCATCACCCCATAACTGGCCTAAAGGGAGCAGATCTCCATGGCCACAGGGCCAGGAGTGTATGAGGGAAGAACCTGAACAAAGTTCTCATCCTGCATGCAGCAAGCAAATATCTAGAAAAAGGGTGAATCAGTTCCCAACTATTAAAGATACCTGTTTGGTTGAATGTCTAAAGGAAAACTGAGCTTGAAGGCCAGGGCAGAAATAATGATTTGGTTTGTTTTATCTTGTTCTATGAGGGCTCTTCCTTTTGTATCCAAGTACAGATTCAAAAATAAATTCAGCTCATCCTGGATATATGAACTAAATTCACTTCTCTGAGTTAAAACGCAGGATTCACGATCTTCTCTAACAGCTGTGGCCAACTCAAAAAGAGTGGGTGCTTAGCAGAATGCTTCTAAGACCATACTGACAAATAAGCAGACTGATTATGAAAGCACTGAGCACAAAAGCAGCTCCCATGAGTCATAACAGGAGGACAGGAAAGACAATTTTGCTTCCATTTTAGTCTTGCTCTCCAGTAAGAACCTTAACAAGTGAGTCTATTGTGGGTGTGACAGCTTCTTACGCAGTTGATGTCGGTCTCTGCGCATGCTGGGTGGGCTCCACTGTACCTGTGGCAGCCCTGAAGAAAAATCATCAGTGTGCAGAGGAAAACACTCTCAACAGCCCCCTGTGAAATCCAAAGCTTTTGCAGCTTCTTCTGGCCCAAGGTGCCTGACACTTTGCTCTTTTATTTCTATCCAATACAAGAGCCCCAACATTTGTAGTTGAAATAAAAGCAAAGTTTGGCTTACTGATATAGGCTTAGGCAAAGGGGGGATTTTTTTTTTTAGATAATAGAAGCTTTTATTTGGTAACAGAATAGCTTGCTGTGGAAGAAGCTAATATTTCTTTATCTGACACAATATTTGTAGTGGTCTTCTTGGAAGTTGGTTCTTGATTTTAGTCTTTCCTTCTCTCTTGTCAGAACACCAGTCTCCAGTACTACCCTGTATTCATTTGTCATGTTGTCTATGATTTAATCCCGTATTATTTTTTACTATCTGCCATGGACCTTAAATCCTCAATATAATATTAAAAATAAAATATTACAGATTTTTTTTTCATCTTAGAAGTACCCAAAAAAAGCTGCTAATTTCAATTACACATCAGGACTCACTTTGTGGCTCAATTCCAATGTTTAAAGATACATACTTAGGAATAACAAGAAAAAAAAAGGCATGAGGGCAGAGGGTGTTCCTGTCCAAGAAAAGTACAATATATTCTCTTGAAGGGGACATGTTAGAAGCAGCTAGTCAGCTGAAGGTCTGCTCTGCAGTCTGAGCTCAGCAGGGCAGTTTTGGAAAGAATGGGGCTCGCATCCCAGTCCTTGGCATCCCCTGGCACCGTGAGGCTCCTCTCAAGGGCAGAGCCCTGCAGCGCTGCACTGTCAGGCTGGCAGCAGACAAAACAACAGATGCACAAGACCTGGCCACTTCAGGAAAAGTCCTCTGATGCGTTCCTAACTGGATCAGCCACTGAATCTTTCATACATGCACACACAAAGCATACTGGTGATTTAGTGCCAGATTAGAAGAATTTCAGTCTCAAAGTTTCCCCCTCCTTCCAACCCAGTTTTGTCTTCATTGTTCTAAAAATAACTCCCATTCACATTCTAAAAGTCAGATGTTCCTCTCTGCACTGTGTTTGGCTGAGATGGATCTTTTTCATAAGAGTACAGAAAAGTAAAGGTGAATAAAAAGTATTTATAAATAGCAAACGAATGCTGAAACTAAATTCTGTGGGCATTCTAATGCAGATGAAAACAACTGCAATGACTACTCTTCTTGTAATCTTCAAGCATATAATTAAATACAGATTACTGGTTCACTATCTGAACCAAATAGGAAAAAACCAAAAAAATACAAAACAAGAAATCCCTTTTTCCTTAAAAAGGCCATACCAAATACATAGAAAAAAACAGAAGTATGAGGGGGGAGCCCGCAAAACATAGTTCTAAAGCAGTAATAAAATACAATACATACAAATGAACTGAACTACATTCTAATTACACTATAAAGTTATTTATCATTGCTTCTTCATGCATTTTCCAACCAAATAATTAGAAACATTTTATTTAGACAATACTGATCCACCTTATACAAAGCTAACCCTGAAAAGAATGCCATCAAAAGTTTTTAAAAAAGGACAAAAAGAATCTACTCAACAACTATTGGTCCTAATATCCAAAGACAGGTCATTTCAAGAATAAATGCACATTAGTATGCAAGTATATGTGCAGGAACAAATTTAAAGCAACAACTCAAAGATTTATCATAGAGTTTTCTGTCACTGAAGTCATTACAAGTGATTAAAACACGTGGTGGACAAAATGGTGTACAGTGAGGTTTTGTGGGGGAGTGCTGGAGCATTTTGTAATCATTTCATTTAGGTTTGACTTATTTTTTAATTTGAAAAAGACTCTCTAAGTCCATCAATCTCAAAGTAGATTGATTTAAAAAACCCAAAGAAATTAAAATCTACAGAAACCTCTCTCCATATGAAGGTTCATCTGAATTTGAAGATATTGCTACTATTTCAGTGTGTGAAACCCTATTACAAGGCATTTGCTCCAATTTTACCAGCTAGGAATTTAACTGAGTATGATTAGTACTACAAGTGTATCGAAGTGCTTATTTAACACTTCATAGTTGGGGCTTTTTAAAGATATCTATTATCAGAGTAACTGAACACTAACCATGTTTAAATTCAAGGTGAGTTTTGCTATGCTTTCTAGTTGAAAAAAAACCCCATTAAACTTCCACAGGTGAATAAATCAATTAAGCAAAACCCAAGTCAGGAAGACTAATCTCCAAACTGGCTCAGACTGCATTAAGAGGTTATGACCATCACAATAAGATCAAGTTCAATAAAAAAGACTCACATTCCAGATGAAGAGAAAAAACCCCAACACACTAACAATTCCCTTAAATTAATATTATTTGTTAATTGCTAACTGTCATTAATGTAACTTACTGACATAAGCTTCCTTGAAGCAGAGGATAAAAGCTTAGAGTGTTCTGAAATGCCTCACCACAGAAACAGCAGCAGCAATGTACCAAAGACAATCTGAGGGAGGACTCTGAACATTAAGCTGAAAAGTCTGAAATAAAATTTGTGTTCAATGCAAATCCACTGCAAAGAAAGTACAGCAACAGAGTGTTGACTTGTGCTGTGATGACAGATGTCCTCATGCCGAGCCACCTAGAACACCTTCAGATAGGGCAACTTCAGTTTGTTAAATTACTGCTAACCTTTTTGGAAGATATATTAAGGTGACCAACTCAATTTGCAATACGTGCAAGCAATTTTCCACTAGAGGAAAAAAACATTTAGAGAAACAAAAGCACAAATTTAATTTTGTGATCTCATCCAAAAGCAGCAGAAAAATAAATATTCATTATACTATCTCTCCCCTATCCAGCTGAGGACACAGATAAGGAATTGGCTGGCTGGATGCAGCCAGAGAGTTGTGGTCAATGGCTCCATGTTCCAGCTGGAAGTTGGTGACGAGTTGTGCTCCTCGGGGCTCTGTCCTGAGTCCAGTACACTTTAATACCTTTATCAATGACACAGACAGTACGATTGAGTGCACCTCAGCAAGTTTACAGATGACATGAAGCTGAGTGCTACGGCTAGCACAACAGAAGGACAAGATGGATCCAGAGGGACCTGGGAATACTTGAGGAATGGGCACATGAGAACCTCATGAAGTTCAACAAGTGCAAGGTGCTGCACCCGGGCCAGGTCAAACCCAGACATGAATACAGGACTGTGAGGAGCTGTCACTGAGAGCAGCCCTGCACAGAAGGACTTGGAGTTCCTGTGGATGAAAAGCTGGGAATGAGCCACAGTGTGTGCCTGGGCACCCTGGGCAGCAGTGAGAGCAGCGAGGGAGGGAATTCTTCTGCTCCATCCAGGCTGCCCTCAGGACACCCGGCTGGGGTGCTGTGCCCAGGCCCGGGGCTCTCAGCACACGAGAAACGTGAACGTATCAGAGCAGGTATGGAGGAGGCCACACGCCAAGATGGTCAGAAGGCTGGAGCAGGTTTCCTACAGACAAGCTGAGAGAGCTGGGGCTGTTCAGCATTGGCAAGACCTTGGGGAGAGGGGAATGGAGCCATCGCTGAGGCCCCTTCCAGCCCAAAGCCACCATGATGCTCTGAGGAGGCGAGCAAACACAGACAGGTGGCAGCCGACAGCCAAGGTCCCACAGATTCCTAATGGTGCAGACACAATCGTGATGATGATCCCTTTTCCCCACCTGCTTATTTCAATTGTTAGTTGCATTCTTAGGTCTTGTCTTTAATTAGATGTTAAGCTCTTTGATGAGAGAATTTTTTGCTATGTTGAAGGCCTCTGGTGGTGTTATAAAATAACTAAGATTTAATGTTTGAAACCATGCTATGGTAATGATTCTTTGCATGAACATCAATGCTGTGGTAAAGTATGAGTCCTAAGGTAAGTGAAAGTCCTACCAGAAAACTCAGGAAAAATCTTCAAAAAAAACAGGTGGCAATTTGATTCATTTCTGGAAACAGGCTATGGTAATAACTTTTTTTAATAATAAACAATGTTATTTCAATGCCAGCTTCCATAATCCCTTTAAAAAAATAAATGATAATTCCTCTTCTGATTTCCGGCTAATAGTTTCCATTTAATAGTTAAAAGAAAAAAAAGGAAAGTATTTTAAGACTCACACAACACAAAAACTACCCTCATAATTAAAAGTACAAACATTCAGACTAATTTTCTTAATACAAATGCACTCTGTACTTGCTCTATGCCTTCATCAATCATCATTAATACAGTGATAAAACATTCCTATCCAATGAACTTTGCTTAACTAGTATTTTTTTCACACTATTAATCTGACAAAAATGTCTCTAAAGTAAATAGAGGAGTTTACTACTGAAGGCATGAGCCACCTCAAAAAAAAAAAACAGGTAGAAGAATATTACTTACAACTTAGTCACTATAACCTAAAGAGAAGAATCATCCAGATTAGAAATTTAGGTATCAATGGAAAAATATTTAAACATAAATAGGAAATGGCAGATACATTGCCTTTCTCCCATAGAGAAAGGCAAGCCAAGCAGAAAGTCTCCTGCTATGCTGACAGCTTCTTGCATGAGAGATTCCCATGACAGCAGAAGCATGTCTGGATATGTAAGTGACCCAAAAGAGGACCTGAAAAACAGGTCCTGAGAAAAAGGAGATGCATCTAAACAGTAAATAATGTTGGCAGACCTACCAGAAGAAAGGTAATAAAAAAACCTCATAATCCTGATTTTCATCCTTTATGTGTTTCTCTGTCCTTTGAGTCTTCGAAGTTTAATTATGGAGTATGGAGGGTGGGAGGAGGAGAAGGGAAAAAAGAGGGAAGGCAATGCTCCTGGCAAAGGGCAAGAAGGGTGGGTGAGAGAGGAAGAGAAGGGAAAAACTACTCCAGGGAGTCATGGGAGAAGACAGAAAAAGGCTGGCATATGGAGAAGTTCTGAAATGAAAGAGGAAAAAAAATTCTAAGGACAAGATGCTTCAGGCATGAGCAATGAGTTCATCATGATATCTGAGATTTATATTAGTTTGTAAAAAAATACAGACTTGCAGCATCCAAAAGTCAATATTTGCATAACTGACTTTCTTGTTTCTTATATATCTAGTTACTTCTTGTACAAACAGGCTTCTAATAGTCAGGGAAATAAAAACTCAGGAGATACGAATGCAGACGTCTACACACAGAAGAATACTGTCATTTATTTTCTGCAAAAGTAAAAACTCCTAAGAAAATAAGGGCTGGCACCAATATAGGGCATAGCATGTCTCAGAAGGTAAAACAGAACCTCCCAAAGTCCAGTTATACCTACTGACAAAGGCTGCTAGGGAGATGCTGAGGTGAAAGACTCTAAACCACAGCTGAAACAGCTGCCTTTTGCTTGCAAGTCATCTGTGCAGACCATACATATATATTGACAGCTCAGATATTAGTTATCAAGGAACTAGAGGGATGCATATCAGGACATTTCCTCACCCATCACAGGCAGCAATCATAGAGCAGCAGCACACTGTCCCAGGCCTAACCTAGCACATCCAACCAAAGCAGCCACTGCTCAGCAGGCAGGGAGACAATATGCAGGATTACAGTTTTAACCACACCATATTATTTCTTTCTAATAATGTTCTCTTTGTGCCTTTCCAGCATTAGAAGAATAATCTCCACCTTCTTTGGAATCCAGACAGAATGGGTGATACTCTATTTGCTCAGACAAAAAGTCAGAAATAATTCTTGTAATCTCCTTTGGATTATACCGTTTTCTTTGTTGTTGAAGCTACATACTAAACCAGTTTAAATGCAAGTTTAACAATTAGGCCTTTTTGTGGTGCTAGATATGCGTTTTATGTTCCCATCAACTAATATGTCAAAAAGCAAACCACACACAACCCACCAAAACACCAGTTTACAGAGCTGAATACCTACAACTGGAGAGAGATTTTTATAGGAGTCATCCCCCCAGAGCCACAATGAAGAGAGCTAAAAGGCAATCAAGCAATGTAAAAAGTCTCCATCCTGAGCTGAAATTTCAAATATGGATGTTAAATGAATTTCACAGTCTATTTGCATTCAAATTTTCAACTAAAAAAAATACTTTACAGCTTAGAATAACTCTATTTCTCTGCTTGCATGGTAAGATATTTTTAAAAGACAAAATACTTTCAAAATAATTTGCACAACATTTTGCAACAAAATGCAGCTCAAGTACTTTTCCCCACTGCAAGGTATTTACTAGACTGCAGTAATTCTCTTAACACTTTTAAAGCTTGAAACACACCTTCTGTTGAATGCTATGAGTCAGTTTTAATGACAGTGTTATGTTCTATTGCTCTGTAGCTTATGCAAGAGAATGAATTTGCATTAAGTACCCAACTTTAGAAGCCACCTTCTCTTCTCCTTTGTTAATACTGAATAAAGGAAAAAAAAGGGCTATATTCTCTGCCTGCTTTCTTATTGTTTTAAAATAATAAATCTAGTTAGCTGCCTGTAATATAAAATGGACATAATTTTTAAAATTGTCACTCTACTAATATGGGGGAGGGGTGTATGGGGGGGCGTGCTGTTACTGTTGTTGTTGCTGTTTGGTTTTTTTTTTCAGAAAGCCAGAATACAGATAAAAAGAGTAAGAGTTTTCTTATGTAATAAAATTTCAGAACTTTAAACTACTTCTTCAGCATGAAAACTAACAGTTAACTTCAGAAGAAGAAGAATGAAACAGTCTAAAATGCTAATTCAAGAGAGAAATAAAATGAGGGAGCAAGAAGACTCACTGCTATCATTAGGGAGAGAATGTGCAATACCTTTGTCTTCTTCAAGAAATTTCAAAAAGAAAAAGTTGTAATACAACATCTTTTTCCACTAGGAGTCTTTTAGTCCAGACAATGGTCCAGTTCTATTATGCTTTTCTGTAATTTGCTTTGTCCTCTCATTTAAAATTCCCCAACTCCTCACCCCCCGCCAGCACAGTACCTCATATTTATGTTGGAGTATTTTGGGGAAGTTTTTTGTTCTTTTGGGTTTTTCAAACAAGATTACACTTCACTCAGCTCAACAAAATGAAGGCTTGGCCAATTTTGCCAGAGATAAGACCAGCCAATTTTTAACTGGCTCTCATGCAAACTGATGCCCAAAACTCCTCACAAATACCCTCGCTACACAGACATACAAGGTCAAATATTTTTTTTCTTATCTCTGCAGATTATATATATACACACACACACAGAGAAAAGTACATATGAGTGCACCTACTTCTAATGACAGGGGACAAAGTCCTTCTTCCAGCAAATTTAATTTCTTAGAAGTCCAACTAAATGACTACCTTTCTTGTTTTTATTGAAAGTTATTGTGAATTAAATGGATTACCTCTTCTACTCTTTCTGCTTTCTAGAAATGAATCATAGAGAAGTCAAAAGCTTCACTGAATCATAACTTACTATCTTTTTAGCACTTCTGAACAGATCCTAGATTCCCAAGCAAGAAAAAGGTAATTTACTTCCTATTTTTAGTCTAAGTTCACAAAGAAAACTCTACAAAAACGAAGAAAAGGACTGATGGGCATCTTCCTCCATGGTTGGAAGATCTACAAAATGCTATGCTTTTACAGTAATAAATTACATTTTTGCAGAGCAGAAAAAGCACCAAGAAAGCCAGATTTCTCATATACCAGTGGACTAGAAAACTGATACAGACCACCACTTTCTGAAAGCTCTATATATATAACACTTGTAATATAAAGCAACTCTTTGGACTGAAGAAATTATATGCTTTACAAACCTGTAGAGACAGCAGCTCATGAATTAACAAAGGACCGTCACCCACATGAGGGTAAAACAGATACATGGATCACACTTTGCCCAGCATATTGGAGAACAACATTCACTTCTATGAAACAACTGTAAGGAAAATGTCAACTGTCTCCAGCACTAAAACAGTAAATTTCTCAAAATAGAAGGTCTGTCATTATTGCCATGAGATGTGAACACAAATTATACTGCCATTTTTATTAATTTGCAAGTAAAAACAGAGAGGCAAAATCTAATACCATTCTGATCTTGTTTGGGGGTGTGAGGAGGAGGTATCAGCTCTTTTCTTTTACTTATGTAAAAGCAAGCCTTTTTTTTTCTCTTAGAAGAACTTCTCCATATAGTACTTGAATCTGCTCCAATAACAAGCTCTCAATTCATTTCAGAAATATATTCTAGCTCTAGAAGTTCAATTAATTGGGGGGAAGGGGGGAGGAATCCATCAGCACATTTTCTAACTATCAGAAACTTGCTTCTTGGCAAACTGAGAACTTAAAAAATTTTGTACCCTTAACTCCAGTGGCAGTGAAATGCAATGATCTTACTTCTAGTTCAGCCTCTAAGCAGCAGTAGCAGCTTAGTAACACCAGAAATAGAACATGGAATGCAGTTAATTTCAGGCATTTTGAAAGTCTCCTCAGCACATATTAACACATCAAACGAGAAAAAGGTTAATGAAATATGCACAGGTATTCATACTGCAAACAAAAGCAACTATTTTAAGCCTGATGGAAGTGTTGGTGGACTTTCTCTAAGATTATGTTAATTTATGTTCAGTGTATAGTTTTATTAATAATTTAAAACTGTAATGTCAAATGCTGTTATTAGGAAGACAAATTCATTTGCACCAAAAATCTAAATCAATGCTATCTTGCAACACTTGATTCCAAACGGAGAAGTAAAAGACTGATTTCTTATCTCCACACAGTTTTCAAATGCAGCATGCCATCAAAAATAGTTTCCTCTTCTTTCATATGAGAAAAGGGAAATCCCCTCCCAAGACACAGCACACAAGCAAGCTCTCCTCAAAGCTTGTGTCTTGAAAACTTGTGTCTACTTGAGGAAAATACTGAAATGAATGTTTAGTAAAATGAAGAAATACTACTTAACCATGACTGAAGTATCCAACTGAAGTGGGAAAACGTTAAAACTTTCAGAGTTCAAGAATACAGGCGACTAGAGTTTTAAGCATAATAAACACTTATTTTACTTGTAACAGAGGCACTGTGAAGTGCCCACTAAGCAAATGTGATTCATACAAAAACCCAGGGCTAATTTAGTCAGTGTACTTTTAGCAGTTCTTTGCCCAATTTGTATTTATCCTGCTTAGTTTATGTAAACTGTTTGGACACTGAAAGTGCCAGCTTGAATTTGGTGAGGAAAAAACCCCATGCTTTTACTATGTAGAGCCTGATTTATTTTAATTTCTATCTAATTAGTTATTAATAAGTGTTATGATGGGAGATTTATGCTAAACTAAAAGTCAAGACTTTCACCAGTAACATTTATACCACATTTAAAGGAATCGAAAATATTTTTTAAAAGTCTACTGCCATAAGAAGTCAAATCTGTCTAGTACTGAAATGATTATAGAAAATACATTGTGCTTTATAGTAAGATTATGCAAATTACTTAGAAAGTGTACAAATCAAAGCCATCACAATACAAAGCATCAGCCACTGGTAGTGTGTTCCATTCAATTCACAGGCATACAACTACAGAATTCCCTATCCTTGGTGCAGTAAGGATCCCAGCATCTACTCTCTACCAAAGTACATTGCCATTCTGTCCTTGCTCATAGAACTTCGACAACAGAAGGAAAACAAAACAAAAAAACCCACAACAACAACAGAAAAACCAAACAAAACCACACACACACAAAAAAACAAACACCTCCAAGACTACTTTGGGTTTTCTTCCAGATATAATCCAAATCAGTTTTTGAGGTGATAAAAATTTTTCACCCTCAAAAAAAATCTTCACACAATGAGTTTCACATGGTCTGCACATAAATCAGCAAGAGACCACTGAGGATTGCCAGAAAAAGACCACAGGAGCAAAGGACTGCTGTATCACTTGTTTATTAAATTCCACACACAAATGAAGCCAAAACCTTGACAAGCCTTCAATTAACACCAACCAATAAACTTTCACATAGCAACTCAAGACAACAGGAAATAAGAACACAAGGCTCTAAGTCCTCTGCATTGCCTTCTCAAGGCCTCAGTCCCATGTCCTATGAGGGATATAAATTCTTTTTTTTTTCCTGCAGTAAAGAAAAACAGCTTCCAAAACCTGGCTCAGAGGAGCCATACAATCTTAATACTCCCTCCAAAGAGTTACCTTAAAAGGGAAATATAAACAGAAGTTTTGGGGAGTGGGAGTACAACCTTACAGCACTGTCCAATCTAATCTCATGTCATCCCTACACAACAGACAACAATCCATCATTTCAGTGAAACTGCAATGTACATTTTCCCCGTTTCAAACCACGAAATTCTTTTGAGATCTATCAGTGAGACCACACCAGAGAAATGTCAATATGCCAAGGACACCTTCGCTAGGAGTAAAACAAGCACCTACGCTCACGCTTGTAACCACAATACCCAGCTTCAACAGCTCACCTGAACTAAAAAGAGTAGAAAACTCAGGTAAGAGTTTTCACAGCCAAAAGGAAGAAAGGAATCAACATTTGCTAAGGGCTTGGCTTCCAGCAAAGGCACACCTCCACTGAGCTGCTCTTTCAACAAGATCAGCATGCTTTTCAACACTCACGGGTTATTTGGCACCAGTATGTAAACCAGTTACAATCAAACATACTATCTTAATTAAAAATCCTCACCTTTATAATACATAATTTGATTCACAGGAAAGCACTAACCAATTTATTTACCAGTTTCTAAAAACACTCCTATATGAAAGTATTAGCTTTCATAAATAAACTCTTGACACCATATAACCTATAAGGTAGTAGAAACAAAGACGTAAGAAGCTCCAGATACATCAACCAAGTGTCAGAAGCCAGAAACATGCCATTTTGTATTTTTATACACACACACATATAATATAAACATACTATATAATATACACAGTAGTAATAAAATATAATATGACAGAAAACCTAAAGAAGCGTTTTTCTTGGAGAATGTCCCAATGGCAAAGCTATAACCACATCCAGACTGTGAAAAAAACCTGGTTTCCAGAAGTGAGCAGCAGAGCAGAAGAAGTAGGTGCACTAGGTTAGAACTACAGAAGACATGGCTAGAAGGGAGTAAGTAGAAGAGCAGAGCCTGCTCTGCTCTAGTTCAGAATGGGGCAAAGTCATTCAATCAGACTGCTCAGGATTCAGGCTATAATCCTTATTATGTTTGTGGAGCATTTCAAACAAGACAAACTAGAACAACATGATGACAGATGTGCTTTGACTGCAGTATCCGCAGCAAAAAAAAAAATCAAAAACAACCAAACAACATCAATAAAACCTGTATCACATTTACAGCACAAACCAGCAATGACAAGAGAACAATTCACACAAAACCCAAATCAACAAATTTAAGAGCGCAAGGATGAGGAGCTCAAGCAAGGATGAGTGCAAGCTCAAATGAGCTTGTACTGAACACTATTCACTCACTCACATTTAATACAAAGCATATTCAACTGCCCAAAGGTTACTACTTTTTGCTGATTTTCTAATTGCTGGCACTGCCTCCCAATATCAAACCAGCCTACTATAATATGCCTATGCTAACAAAACTAAAGTCTACAAAAGTACTTCTAAGTTTCATTCCATTTCATCCTCTAACTGCTTGTCTAATGGCACACAATTAGTTTTGAAAAATCTCTAAAGGAAAATCAAGTATTTTTTCTCTGCAGTGAACTGGAGCCTTATCTATTTTCTTCAGTGTCATGCTGGCTGATTAGCTTCTTTTTTTGCACTTAGGTAAGACCTCAGTAGTCAACTGGGAACCTCCTGAAATCTGCAAATCAAGATGCAGAAATTACCATTCTAAAAGCCCTGTGCTTTCTTAGTTTCACCTGTTTAAATGAGGTCAGTACACAAAAATACATGTTCTAGAAGGAGAAGCGAGGGTCCAGATGAGCTGAATAATCAAAAAATATAATAGAGATTGTGTAATGCTGTCCCAGGTGTTCCCCCATTGCTAGCAAGCCTTCCAAAGAACTTGCAGCTCAATCCATCTGAATAAGCCACAACAGAAATGTATGACTTGAAATTCTGCATCCCAGATGTTATAAAGCCTGTGCTTTCTACAGGCCCAAGAAAAATAATCACCCTTCAGTATTTTCTTGTTCTATCAAAGAAGAAAAAAAAATAATTATGCCCTAAAATAACTTCATCAATGGCCAGAACAACAATTGTACTGAGGGACTAGAGTCAACTAAATTCATAGGTACACTAAGTAAAAGGCAACAACAAAGATTCATTTCAAGAGAACAGATGATATTTTGCAAGACATATGGTATTTATTTTTATACATTAGTCATACAAGAATACTACAGGCCTAATTTTTCTTTAAAATAGCACAGTATTTTATGTTGAGGTGTACAGCTAATATTAATTTTGTACAGTTTACCTTTTTTTAGTTGCAAGATTTCTGACTGCAATTTTCAAATCATGAACATACTACACATGGAAAGGAGCATTCAGTATACATACAGGTGTGTAGAGCACCTTTTAAAAAAGAACAAGTCTTAACAAAAACTACTACTGAATTCACAGAAGGAAAAAAAAGCCAAATGCAAACACACGCCAATTTTTCAGTATCTCTTATCTTTTCAATAAAATCTTCTAAAAACCTTGTTATATATGAAATAGCAATAAATAACTGGCTTTGGATTGCTGCAATGACTGTCAGGTCAGTACAAAGTAGGCAAAAAGGCACTCAATAATATCAGCAACAAATTCCACCTGAACTGTAATACATCCTTCTTGACTTCATTTAAGCGAAAAGAAATCCAAAACCCTACCATTTTTAATATTTCATTTTTTTAATCTGAGAAAATATGATAGAACATATCCCCTTTCTCAATTTATGCAAGTTTTGATTGAAATTCTTGCAGTAATTTATAGGACATTTATTTATTTATTAAAATTAATATTAACTCTCAAGTCAATTCAACAGATTCTTTGGGTGAGGGTGTTTCAGTATTATCTATGTAAATTTTCTGTAAGTTTTTTAATGTCTTAACATTTGTTAATTGCCCTTCTCTTTCTCCAATGTATTTTCCAGTTAAAGTTCTTCAGGCTCTACTATTTGAAAATGTCCATGTAGCATTACAAGTAATGATGGGAAAAGATTATCTATTCTTTAAAGGAAAAATAAAAATAAATGCCCTCCTAAAAAGCCCTTATCCCGAATTAAGGCAGAAAATCTAATAAAAATTAATGAACCTTGCTGACACAGAAAACAGAGTTTTTTGGTTTGTGAAAGTAGCTCTTGCAGGGGTCAGTGCACTCATAGAGAAGACAACAGAACTTGACTGAAGCCTCACCATTAAGAAATGGCCTCTATCATGGTAGGCCCTGCATGTGTTTAAAGAATAAAACACCCTAATATTATTTTATGGTGTTTTAAGCGTGGATTTGTTGTTATCCTTACAGTTACAAAAGCCTGTGAAGTACACCACAAGCTTTGCATTCACAGAACTGCACTGAACAGAAAACCAAAACTAACAAAAATAAAAGTGTCCACAAATATTTGCGAGACAATACTTCAATGTTTCAGGATACAAGATGCTCAATTCTAGCTGCTCCTGATCCAGATAAAATTGTTTGCTGAGCCAAGTATCCACAGTTGATCACAAATCCCTGTTTCTACCACCTCCACTGGTCCAGTTTGAGTTTCAACGTTTTTACACAAATCTATTTTATTTGTTTACATACAACTTAATTTAAAGAAGAAATCCCCACACACTTACTTAGCTTTCTTCTTAGAAATTATATATTGCTTCCAAAAACCTTTGCAATAAACCTACTATATTCTTTTTTCAGTCCAGAAGATTTTACACAACGAGGATAAAGAGCAGATTTGGTTTTTCCCAAAAAACCCTCTATTCTCCCTTTAGGCCATCATCACAGCAGGCTCAAGGAAACACTCCAGAGTAGCTTTGCCATCTGGATTCCAGGTTGCCAAATTACTAATGCTCTTTCAAATAATGACCCCAAGCAAAGAAACAATCCTTTTGCAGAATCCTGCCACTGTTTTCTCTTGCTAGATGACAATTCCAGCCTCATGTCAGCAAAGACAATTCGCAGATCAAGATTCTCACATACCTCCTCTTACCCTAGCCTAGGTTAACAATTTAAGATTTCACACTACAAATTCAAGATTGTCTTCCAACTCTGTACCTAACAGAGGTGACTAAGTCTGTCCTGTATCACTCACAGATTAGCAGCATGAAAAATTTTTTAATAGTACAGCAATCACAATGGTAAAAGTTTTACTTGTTGTGTAAACAAAAAGAAAAATTCGCTGTTTGTGTTCCTATACAACAGCGATTAGCTTGAACAAAGATTGAGAAAGACACGAGCTCTTTTAAAAAGCAGTAAACGCACTTAGTTTTTTAACAGCTGCAAATGTGTTTGCCATGTCATGGACTTAAAACTGGGTCTATCATTACCCTGTACTGTTTAATTCAATGCCTACTGATACTAAATATAGATCAGTAAGTTACAGTTATGAGAGAACTGGAACAAGCAGAAAGAAAGCATAACAATTGATCAGTATCCCCACAAAAATATACAAGAATATATGTCTACAATGCAATTATCCATTCCTCCCTTCCTAATGTAAAGGATAACATTATAATACTTGAGGTAGAATATTCCTATGTTAAGTTCAATATTTAAGACTTGTAGAATACACTGAAGTGTAAATACACTGAAGCATAATGAGATAATAATTTTCCTGAGAAAATAAATATAACATTTTGTTTTCTTAACAATCCTACAGCATTCAAAAAAGTAGACAATTATCTTTTCATTTACTGTATGAAAGACCTGCATCGAGACCCCCATTCATTCAAATTAAAAAAAAAAATTAAAAATGAAACCAGCCATATTAAGGTGCAGCCAAATTTCCTGAAAATCATTTAAGAAAAATTAAATTATCTCTACTCTCCAACTAATTAACTATACCCTCTAATAAACACAGGAAGTCAGTACAAATAAGTCAATTGCATGGCCAGGAAGTTTCTGGAATTAAGTTCAAGAAGTTCTAGCAGATGAGAAACAAGTCAATAGATTTAATTATTTCCAAATGGAAATACACTGAAACCCCATAAAACATATGCTACCAAAAAAAGTCTGTACAGCATGGAAAGATTCTTCTGTCATCTTACTCTGGGTTCCCATCTTGATAGCTTTAGCAGGATTTTCCAACCACGTACAACTCTCATGGCCACAACCAGTTTCAAGAAGAGTAAAAAGCTGAAGCACAAAATGAAATGCTCAAAACTAAACTACCTAAAATAAGATACTAAACACTAAAATACATTTTAAACATTTTATGCACTCAAGACACCACTTTTCCAAGCAGAACACAAAAACAGAGAGCTGTACCAAGCACTTGTACCCTACAGTGATCAGGACACTCAGAGCCTACGAGAAAGCAAACAACTTTCCTTTCCTATCAGTGCTCAAACACTGCAAATACTGTTTTCTTTTTGATTTGGTTCACTCTGCAAAATGTATAATTCTCATTTAATAATATTTCATATCTCCTTTTTTAACTTCTGTTTATTGTGGGTATGTAATCATATGATTTTTTAAATCATGTGGGCCAAATAGAAGCCGCAATTTAAGAATACTCAGGCACCCTATTTTTTTTATCTTTTATTCTATTTTAACACAGGAATATTTTTAACAACTTGCCTACGTGGACACATTCATACACCTCTATGTCAGTTCTCCAGTCGATGCACACGGACTGGAGGAGCAGATTAACTCATTCTGCACAATGCATAGAGATAGTTTAAAAGCCAGTCAGAACCCCTGACTGCCTCAGAATTCAAACATTGCTCCCACTGAATCTTCCACAAGAAGTTTTTCAGTAGTGCCCAGCAGCAGGACCAGAGGCAATGGCCTCAAACTGAAAAACAGGAGGTTCCCTCTGAACACCAGGAAACCACTGTAAAGGTGACTGAGCCCCAGCACATGTTTCTCCACCTGACTGGAGGTTGCAGTGTCCATCACTGAGGATACCCAAAAGTCACCTGGATATGGATCTAAGCAACTGACTCTAGCTGTCCTTTCTGAACCATGGGGGTTGGACTGGATCCCCTTCCAACCTCAACCACTCAGTGGTTCTGTGATCAGATCCCTAGAAAGGATAAGAGACATAGCTTGCCACCAAGCCTCATAGCAGAGGAAGAAGAAACTCCCTTTCAAAAACCTGGCATTAGAGCAGATTCCCTTTGCTCCCAGCTTTGGTCTCTTATATCCCCTTCTCAATAACTGATCTTTACCTTGTCCTCAAATACCATCTCTTCTTCCCTTTCCCACACCATTATCCTGTATCTTAAGCTCAATCACTCTACTAAAGTTAAATCAATTTCCCAGTGTCCTCAGGCTTTTCATTTTTGGATCCTGGTAACTTCTAAATTCCAAAGAGCTATTAATAAGCACATTCAAATAGGATTTTAAAATATTTTTTTAAGTGTATGAAACCTAGACAAGTTTTTATCTTTATTTGTGAAATCTTGAGCATAACCATCAGAAGGTGACTCTTCCATCCCTTATTAGATATTCTAACAGCACTTTAAAAGAAAATTTTGATTCTTTTTAACTTCTGAAGTAGCTTCTTTCTAAGCCATTAACTGTTTTGGCTTGAATTAAATAAGAGTCAGAACCAAACCACATGAATATCCATAAGTAATCAGGTTGAGACAGTCATCCAGTATAGAGAGGGTGGAGAGAAGAAAAAAAAGTAGCCCAGATGCATTTGGCAGAAATTATAAGCAATTTAAAAGTAGGATCCAAAGGGGAAGCTTTGGAAACCTTAATTATAGAGAGTTTCAGACCTGTGTACTAAAAATAACCCAACCCAAGAAACCCAAAAACATCCGAAGAGCTAGCAAGACCAGATGTTTCAATTTATTCTTTTTGTGTCTTTGTTAAATAAACATCGCTTTTTAAAAATAAACTTAGAAACTCCCGTATATATATCAACATCTATTCTAAACCAGTACATCTCACTTTTTATCTCCAGATCTGTATATATATCACAGAATATGAGTACTGTTACAGTATTCAGTTCTCAAATTTACAAATTTCAAGCTGACAACCATGATATTCATGAAGGCTTCATTCCATTTAGAGCAGAGATCTGAGATAAACAGAAAGGGATGGATTCAGAATGATATATATAGTGTAGAACTGGTGTCGCTCTTCCTTTCTGTAACAAAAAAACCCTGGCACTGCAAGGCAAACAAAAGACTGCTTAAAATGTATATGCCTTGATCTTTAAATTAATTTTTTAAAAAGACTGAAAATGAACCCAAGGATTGTAGGCGGTGGTCTTGAAAAAACGAAAAACCAAAAAACGCCACACCTTGCACAAACGCTGAACCAGGATCTAGGCTTTCTGTTTGGATTTTTTTGTTTGTAGGGTTTGGTGTTTTGTTGGGTTTTTTTTTCATTCCTTAAACTGCTGTCTGTCCATAAGTTTAAGGCCATATCAAGAAACCCATTTCAGTTACCCAAGCATTTCTTTCCTGCAAAATACCACTTCTTCAGACGTTTCATTTAAAGAAAGCAGATTAAATCAAAAGATCAGTTCATGCAATATCATGGATATACTCGACTTTTGCTAGTTTTAATAAAGAGAGATCTGCAATCAAGAACTGATTGGTTGTTTCTAGTGCAACAGGAAAGACTGAAATAAAGGAGAACTGTAACCAAACAAAAGCCCAACAACAGAAAAAAGAGGGAAAGATAATGAGGTAAAATCAAAGGCAATTACCTAAGGAAAGCATTTCAAATCCTACATATGCTGTGGGAGAACCACTCCCTTCTGAAGTACTGCAATTCATTAGGTATTTCACGGGTTTAATTTCTTTACCACAAAACTTAGATCAGCAAACTGATACAGACTTAAAACAGATGCGAATGTAATTTAACTTGAAGACTGCCAGTTGCTTACTCGGCAGGACATTTTCAGGATTACCTGAAGGGAGCAGAAGTTTCATTAGTAAAATTGGTATTGGGATAAGCCCCTAGAAACCCGAGTCTGTTATATCCATTTTTATCACAGATTCTTGGGCTTTCTAAAATGTCTTACAGTAATGGGGTTTTCTTCTGTCACAAGAAAAATAAAACTACAGCTCGAGAAGAAACATTTAATATTGTTTTGTACTAAGTAGAGACTCAGCACATCCTCCCACCACAGCAAAAGTCCTTTCTGGGTGATACTGTGTTGCCTTTCATGACCCTGAAAAGCACTAACCAATTCTGCTTCATGGATTAACCCTGCAGATTAATATTGATAATTGGATTTGTATATCTGCCAAGAAAAAGTGATTCAGTGTTCATCCACTGTACTTATTTCTCTTAAGGTTTAGCATCACTCTCTATCAGCATGATCAGTAGGGATCATGTAAGAGTATCCCTCCACAGCAAATTAAGAAACCAAAAGGAATACTTGTGACTGCACATTTTCCTAAGAAAATTTAGAAATTCTGCTTGCAATTATGTAATTTGAAGTTATCAGATTCAATTTTGGAACTACCTTTGTGTTCCTGTGAAAAGGGAAATGCTATGCAACCATTTAAAGAATGGTATTTGCGACCAGCATCCTCAGCTGTTAAATATTGCTTAAATATAGATCATGGAACCTGTTTAGCAGCTTAGTTAAATTTAAACTTGAAATGTAAGCCTTGGAAAAAAGAAAAAGATATTTTATCATCTACACCGGTTAAATACTGGCAATACTGTTTTTCATTAATCCAGATTTCAGCAAAATCTTGAGTTATATTTGTATCTCAATTTGTACTGCACTGATATCTCAGTTCCTATCTCACTGGGCCACTACAACTTTATAGACAAATCAGTTTGAATCAGAGCACACAAGGAAACTGGCACTAAGGCTTCATTCCATCCTGGTATTAGTTTTTATAGAAGATTCTTCAGCACTCATATTTTTCTCTACACACCTTTATCCTGAAAAAAAAATATAAAATTAAACGATCTAAATAATCTTCTTCAAACTAACTACAAATTGTCTGGAATGAGGTATACCTTTAAAACACAGCATATAATAATAATAATAATCAATCATCTCAGTGACTACCATAACTATTAATTCTATAGGTCAAACTATAAACTTCTCAGGGAAGACAGTAAGGTCTTGTTAATTTGGATAGCATTCATTTTAAGAAAGCAAACCAAAGTTAAAAGGCTCAGGTTTCTACCACACGTGCTGAGCTTTTCTATATAGAGCAATAACAATTTACTTTATGATAGATATAATATTGTTCCCTGCAGCAACTCTAGCACAGCCTCTCAAGTCTAATTCATTGCTTCTATATATAGTAAGTATTTTTACTATATTACTGCCATATGATCCAGTTCCATATATCTTTAAACTCTTTAGGGATTAAACAGCAGAGTATTGCATGAATAAATGGACATCTAAGCAGATTAAACCAATGCTGCAGTCAGAAAAATATGAATTACTTCTTTCTGTACCAATAGCAACAACTGGTCAACAGACCAACCACTGTACTATCCCACACTAATATGATCACCTTAAATACACCACAGTTTGGTAGAAACAGACATTATGCCTTGCATGCCACCCTCAGTAATTACAAGCAAATTTCAGTAACAGCATAATCCAAGAGTTCTTAGACCAATTGCTATAGCAATAGTAGGAGATAATAAAAAAAATGTTCAACAGGGTGTAAAGAATTTTTCTCATGTTTCCTTCATGCTACTTGGTTTGTGTCTACTTCAGAGGTACAGCAGAAATGGCCAAGAAGGTCAACTGGTAAAAAAATGGTCATTGAGAAAACCCACAATTTCAGCAATGGCTATGAAGTCCTGTGATAAAAATCAAGACACTGGTAGAAGGCTACAGAAGTTTTCCAGTTACTCAGACAAGCTCCACCAGCACCTGCAAACTAAGGTCACTGCATAAACTCAAATAGAAGCAACCAAGAGTCAGCCAATTTCACACTGTCAGAATAACACTGGGGCTACTGTGCTCCCTCCCCTTGCAGTTTTACCAACAGTAGAGTGGTACTGGCAAGGCACAAAAAATCCTGACAGCTTCAGATTAATGAGAGCTCCCAAATTCCCATTTTCTTCTAAGCTCATAAATTGGGAAAAGGTATTTATTTCTTCAGTGTGCTTCACAACCCACCTGATCACCATGGCAATCTCCCAAAAAATAACATGGCTTGTTCATGACTAGAATCTTTAGCAACTCACATGTCTGAGCTGAAAAACCAGCACAAAGGGTTTGCTGTGATGGACTCTCATTCACTTTCATCATGATCAAATCAGTAACATTCTGATGTTCTTCTTTTCATTTTGTTAATTCAGAAGATTAACCCACGGAAATGGAAAATAAGCAGAAGATTACCAATGAATTAGAGAGGAACTGCTTAAGAGATAATTAACCAACTGCAGGCTGAACAATGCATTCATGAGACTGAAAAGGATATGGGACTGTGTTTGATCAGATTAGGAACTGCTGAGCAACAGTGCTTGTAACTGCACCAGCAACATCTGTGAACTTCACTCAAGGCTGGGGGAGAAAAAAATGCTCTCAATTCTCCTCGGTTATCCAAAGCACTTGCAAAATTAGAAAGGTTCATCTCAAGTTGTAGAACACAAATTTTCTTTTCCTTCAAATTTGAAAACCAAATGAAGTATAGCAACCAGTTCAGTGATGCAGATTACTTTTCAAGGTTATTTGAAGAGAATTATGTGAATTTGTGAAGTATTCATATACACAAATACCTTGAACTTTCATTTTTAAAAATACCTTTACTTAGTAAAGATTCAAAACATATTAATGAGATTTTTAAAAATTGCTCTAAGAATCAAAATAGTCAAAGTTTTTGAATCAAAAACCTGAGAGGCAGTACAAATTACAACTGCACAAGCCCTCAGTTTGAGATGGTGCAACAGCAGCTCCAGGAATGCTCGAGTGTTCAGGGTGGTCTCAGGAGTCAGCAGGTACTGCCACTTTCCAGTACCCTACATCAGGCTTCCAGGGACTTCAGACAGGTGACCAGACTAGGATTTTCTCAGTGTTTTAAGTGTCTGACACAAGGCTGTGAAAAAGACAAACCCAGATTATTCTTGGAGGTGTCCCTGAAAGAATCAGGAGAGGGCATGAACTGCCACAAAGGAATGTCTGTGGTGGTGAGGAGGCTCTGAACTGCAGCAGGCTGCAAAGTCTCATGTCAGAGATATTCAAAACATGCTTAGAACATAGTCCTCGGGCAATCCACTCAATGTGGCCCTGCTGGAGAGGGGGGTTTGGCTTTCCAGAAGTGCCTTCCAGCCTCACCCACTCTGTGATTCTTTGACACCTTTGGAATTATCTTGAACTATAGTGACGCTGTGTCTGAGGGTATTAAGACAACAGGAAGTAACTGCCCAAATTCAAAAGAAGAGTGCAAAACTTTATTATCCCTTACTTGTTCTACAGTGTCCATGCTTAATGCCTACATTTTAATTTGCCACATTCCTTTTTAGCCCTGAGATATTCCTTTGTTCCTGCCCACACTTCAAGGCAGCTAGCAGTTTTCTAAACGTTATGTTTTCCATACATAGTCCCTTCAGATGTGCCTAAATTAAGACAGTTCTTAAAACTTTGTATTGCTAATCTTGGCTCAGATGCCTGTTTTCCAAAAGGTGAATTGTGTGTTCCCTCCTTCAATGCAGCATGTTTCCTGAATTTTCAAATGTCTTTATAGCTTTCTAACAAAAAAAATTAAAAAGAAAAAATATAGCTTTGCTTCTTTTTTCCCCACACTTGCTACATTAAATTAACCAATTTGTTATGTCATGTAGCAGTTACTTTAGCAAACAGGAATACAAAAAGATCTGAGAATTTAAGGGATATTTCAGCAATTGAACTTTTGCAATTTTTTTCCATCATCAAAATGCTAATAATACTAAAGCAATAGGCTATTCACTTAAAATCTCTATCAGAGGCCCCAGGAATGAAATTATTTTACCAGGCTAGCTTTCTTTATTGGAAAAAGCAATATGAGCTGTGCCATCTTCCTTTGGGACAATGAAATGAAACAGAGATACAAGATGAACTTTAACTCCCCTTGAAGAAGTTGCATACAGCCTGAAATTACTCCTCAAGACATTCCAGGTTACCTGTGTTTGCCTCACCACTGAATTCTCTTCATTTTGTGGTTTCATTTGTATAGAAAATGATTTATTAGCTGCTTATCCTCTACTTTGTATTACAAAAATACCCTGTCAAGTCTAAAAAGCCAAGACAGAACACTGTGTAACTAGGAGAAAACAGTGATATAATGCAACAAAATCTCAGACCTACAAGCAGGAAAATCATCACATTTAGAGCTGCACATAAAAATGCATCACTGATTCAGGTTCTCCATAGGATTTTAGTCTTAATGTGCTCTGGAGATGCAGAATGGATGAGGAAAGCTTTACCACTTAGAACACCAAAAGAGAGAAAAGGTTTCAGTGAGAGGTTACTGAAAGAGACTAGATTATGTATTTCCATTCCCACAGGAATAACAGGTTTTAGCCTTTTCATTGCTTGCTTAACTCTAGCCATACTTATGATTTCTCTGGAGTACACAAGTATACTAAGCAATAGCTGTTCAAATTAGAAAGTGTGATCTCCTGTAATCAAGGAAGAAAGACTGGATTCTGTTATCTCTCCTACTCACCACACTGGGTAAGATGAGACTCCAGGGAAAACTCTTTGCTTACAAGGTTCCTTCTAATATCCCTCTCCCATTTTAGCATACAGGGACAGTCAGCCCTGGCATAGTAAAAAACAGCCCTAAGAAAATTAATTTTAAGTTTTTCAACTCTGTTTCAAAACTGATGCCTGCACTACTTACCTTTTACAATTAGACTGACAAGGTACAATTCAAAGGCTACCTAATTACATCCACATATCAAAGAACTGCTCAACAGCTTTTCCTCACAGAAAGACACTTAGGGAAGAAAAAGCCCTAGTACAAGCATGTTCATTTGTAGGTATCATGTGCCAATTATAACATTTAATATTACATTAAATAAAATTGTTTCATCAAATATCACATAAAAAAAAGCCTGTTTCTTTAAAAGAAGGGGTGGAGGCTACATATCTTTAGTTGCTCCCTATTTCTTTAAACCAAAGTAAATCATTAACACTAGTAAGACCTGCAGACCATATGTATTTCAAATATTTGTGGCTCTACTGATATAGTAGGGTCTATATGAAGTACTGTCATCTGCCTAAAAAGTGGAGCTTTACTAAGATCCAATCTTTCTAAAACAGCAAAAACGTTACACTTGACTGACCACAAGTCTACCAAGTCCAGCATGTGGTTTCTCTCAACAGCAGGAGGTAATAATAAGATCGCTACAAGCAGGAAAGGACAACCCTTAATATTCTCCCAAAGACCCTCCCTATACAGACACAGCCCCCAAACCCAGCATTGTTTTCACGGTCTTCGAGTGAGGTAATGGCTTTCTCAGATTAGATTTCAGTACAGCTCTGTTTTGTACATTTTGACAAAACTATGTTCATTAAACAAAATACCCCAGAAACTAAAAGAAGCATAATATCATGCCATGTTTATGACAAGACAGTTGTAATAAGAAGAGCAATTTAATACAAGAATAATTTACCAAATACAGATTTGCAAGTAAAACCTAGTTTACCTCAAACTTGAGGTTATCATCCTTACACACAAATTTCTGGATGGATCATAAACTGATTTGTGGCAGACTAAGGCAGTTCATTACAGTAGCTACTCAAGGTCTTAAAAGCTATTAGCCTTACTTAGCAGTAAAAATAATATCACTCTACAGAGCAGAACAAGCTAAAAAGCAAACTGCCTTAGCTAACCAAAAGTCACAACAGTTAATTGAAAATGACTGAGCAATAAATCAGCCATATGTTCAAAATATTTTTTTCTAAAAATGTCACATTCATTACTGAAAGGCCACAAATCATGTACCTTATTTGAACAACCTAAAGTGGGTACTTGCCAGCAGAAAAGGTTAGGATGCCAGAGAAACTAATACAAGGCTAAAGGATTTTTCACCCACAATAGCTCACATGAAGTGCAGAACAACTAAAGCATTCCATTCTACCATGTCTTCAGACTGCTCTCACTGAATACTGAAAATACTGCAAAGTGGTACCTATCTGAAAGAACACAGGAACCCAGAAGTTTCAAAAATTATTAAGATAGATGTAGTCAAAACTTATCCGTGTTCTTATGACTTCATCTAGTCAGAAGTGATTATTCTCATTTTACCAGAGTACTGTTAAAGTGTAGCAATCCCACTATGAAGACAAATTTGAACTGTGGGAGCTGAGGAGGGCAGAGAGAAGGGAAAATAGCCTGCTTAGTGCATTTATATTCAATATTTATATTCATTTATATATTTATATAAAGTGAATTCATCACACAAAACTGGGAAGAGCTGTTGACTTCTGAAGGCAGAGAGACCTGCACAAATCAGAGGGCTGGGCAGCCACCAACCCAATGATGTTTAACAAGGGCAAGTGCCAGGCTCTGCACCTGGGATGGGGCAATCCTCTGTTGGGGAGATTTAGATTAGATATCAAGAAGAAGTTCTTCACCCAGAGGGTGGGTGGACACTGGAACAGCTCCCCAGGGAAGTGGCCACAGCACCAAGCCTGACAGAGCCTGGGAAGTGTTTGGACAATGCTCTCAGGTACACAGTGGGATTCTCGAGGTGTCTGTGCAGGGCCAGGAGCTGGACTCTGTGATCCTTGTGGGTCCCTTCCAATTCAGGACATTTTATGATTCTAGTAATTCCCTCACTTCCTTTCAATTGCTTCAAAAATGAGCAGCTTTTAATGCTGTGAAATTCTCATTTAGGTTTACTAGCAGAAACAGAACATCCCCTATCTGCTTATGCCATCAAATAATTAATTTGCCTTTTTTTTCAGATTTGCAACATGGAAAAAAACCTACTACCTTTTGACATTAGTCTTTTGAAATACACTACCGTACAACTTATCTGAAAGCTATTAAGTATAATTTTATCAGTTTAAATTGAACTAGAATGGAAATTGAATAGGGTGCTTTCAGTAGTTTAAGAAGTGCAGATTACTTGATTCATTAATCTCAACACTCATTAAAGGTTACAATTAAATTATTAGCATATGGAAGTCTTCCTGAGATGGAAAAGACATTTATTTCTGCTTTGAAAGCATTTCTTTACCTGATACAAAAACATAGAACAAATGGAACTACCACTGTCAGTATTTTCTGACCTCCTTCAATTTATTTCCATTGATTAGTATACAAACATGATTAACAACAGAATTCTACACTCATCACCAAATAAAAAGCCTCGTAAAAAGAACTGATCCTAAATGATATCTTTATTACCTCTTGTATCTGCCATAAATATGCAGCATGAACAAGAATTATATAGACTCAGCTGTGGAAAATATAGATTAAAGAATAACATTGAAGACACTGTCACATGATCTTCTCCTGTAAAATAAATCCTACAGGCGGTAAAAATGAATTTTCATTCTCAGGCAAGTAACAGAAGTAATAGAAAGCATGGGTCCATATATGCATGATTTCCACTTATGTCATATACCTTTACAAAAATCAATAAACTTTAAAACCTGCTGATGCTAACCCTCCTTAATTCCACCATATATGAAGATGTCAGCCACTGGGAAGTGCAGCAGAGTAACAGTAGAACTTCCATTTGTAGAAGGTGACTAACAAAGAAGAACTTCCCACACCTCCTACCCACCAGCAGAGCCTACCAAATAGTGTCAATTTTACATATGTGTATCAGTCTTCTAGAGGTGAATGATTTCTTGCATGTTCCCTTCTTTCAGAGTACCTGATCAATGCATTATTGTCTTATTTGAAAGAAGAATTTGAGCATCAGCTTCAAATGAGTTAATCTGGGATAGACATCTTGCATTATTCTATGTTTTCTGGGATATTAGACAGGAAATAAGACTTCAGGGAATAGTTCTAGTTTAGTATTTCATTTTATAACTGTCACCATTATGAATAAGCTATCACAGACACATCTTTCAAAAATACCAAGGCTAGAGTTTTTTTCTTTTTGTGACTGTGTATTGCAAATATCTAAAGGTAACTGTTAGAACATCAGCTGGATTAAAAGAATTAGCTAATTAGTCTAATTGCCTTTTTTCTGTTTTGTTCAATTGATAAGACATAGTTCAGTATAACTTTCAAAGGATGTTTTCTTAATACTTCAACTGAAGAGCTTCAAAACCCTATTTGAGGAATAAAAGTAGGAAGAAAAAGAAAAAACCGAAAAGTTTAAAACCCCATGTAACATACTAAAAATTTCTCTTAAGATCATCTTACGTTTATAAGCCATATGCACAGTATTTCCCTATCACACAAATGGACTATTTATAAGAATGTAATGCTGTTTAAGGGAAAAAAATCAAAAGAGGTGGCTTCATTTCAGGGTTACACAGGGCTTGAAACTTCAGAGAAACAGAAGTGGACTGAATTGAGTTTATGCTTTTTTTTCCCTCTAGTGAAAATGAACGTAAGTGAATTGCAGACTGAGACTTTCTTCTTTTTCTATTTGATACAGCACACAACTGGCATCTAAACATGAAGTTCTTAAATGGTAAAAAAACCATAGAAGTGTAGATCTTGATATTTCACCAGGATTTTTTCCCAACCACAATTTTTTTCCTTCCTCTGTCTCATCTCCTGCAACATTTGCACAAGCTCCCCCCAAAAATTTCAAAACTGTAGAAGCCTATCAAACAGAATAACCCACACTGGGAAACTCAAGCAGCACAGAGATTAGGCTGTCTGCAAAACAGAGTGAAGAGCAGCTCTCATTAAAGGTGTATTTCCCGTTGCTGAGAAAGCAAGTTAGCCTGCTGTTTCTGCATTACAGTATTTTAAAATGTGTTTATAGATGTACTCCAGCAACACACTTCCCCCTCCTCCCCCAGTCTCACGAGCAATGCTTCAATGCCTCCCCTCTTGGTATTTCCACATCCTATCACCTCATTCATCAATTGTTGCTTTGCTTTTTATTTTCTTTATTGTTACGTAAGTACAACTGAACTGCAAAGCTAGAAATGTAAAGTTTATGTAATTATGACTTAATTACTACCAGGCCTTTAGTCTTCAAGAGAAAAATATTATTGAAATCATGGTGGGGTTTTGTGTCCCAATGAGAAGAACAAATGCATTATGTAGTTGAATAGCTTTAATTTCTTTAATACAAATGGAAAAACAGTGAAGCACATTACTGGAACTTGAGGGAGAAATGACAATTATCACTGAATAAAAGAGCTCAGCATACTTCAGTATTCTACCTTGAAAGCAGACTCCAACCTAGGGAGACCTTTTAGGTTTGGTTTCTACTCAGTATTCTTAAATGCTGAACCAAGAACTCCACCTATCAAAAAGGAGAAAATTAAGGAGTTCCCAAAAACTTCCTGCGTACAGAGATAGGACCAGGGACACTAAGGAGCGTTCAGAACATCCCATCTCATGTCACTGACAAAGCTGCAAAGTCTATCTAAAATGTCTTCTCGCTATAATTTTGCTGTGCTTCGCAGCACCAACAAAACTCATTTCCACTTAACCTCTACCTCCTGGTACAAGCAGAATAGATGAAAACTATTGCTGTTCACAGCCTTCAGCTCTGATTCCATTAAGCTGTGCCTCTGCTGCAAGAAATACTTACAATAGAAGGATACTTAAAAGCATTACCAGATAATTGGGGAAAATTATGTTGTTTATTTTGCAAAAGGACTACTTGATTATTATACTGTTTAACTAAATGAATCATTACAAATAAGTGCCAAAGAAAAAACTGACCACTTTTTTATCTTAAAATTGTATAAGCAACAGCATATGAACAGTGGGGAATAAAAGAATAAAGGTGCCACCCTGATCAGAGCCAAGCAACAAAGGTGAAAACTACATAGCAACTTCAGATACAGCCCAGAATGTTCACAGTTTATACTGAGAAGCATAAGCTTGCTACAGATTTCTGTTTTCTCAAGGTTTGCACCAGTTTGTATTTCTCCACCTTGTTTCACAAATCTCTTAAAGGAAAACACGCAAAACAAGGCAATTAAATAAGCTCATTCATGGAACCCAAAGTATATTTTCAGGTCATGCTCAGCACAACTCCTTATAAAGCACAGATTTTTACTTTTTTCCACTCTTTCCAAATTTAGTATGTTTTATTTACTCCACATAACAACTCTGAACAATCGGTCAGTCATTTATACCATGGTACACAATGCTTTATTACCTAAACTCCTTGAAAGCACAGGGGCAGTGTATTCTATCCCACAATTCTAGTAGACTTTTAAACAAAAAGCTCAGACTACTAGTTTGGAAACATAGACTCTCAAAAATGCTGATAGAAAATACATAGTTTTCATCACAGAACAAATGCAGGTAAGTAACTCTTAATTACCTAACACTAATTAATTGGTTTCTCACTACCAAAGGACAAATTCCTGTTTTCGTGCAATTCTTCTGTTGGGAAAAGGAAGAGTCATAAGGATGTATGTTTAACAGTGTTTATAAATTTTAATTCAAGTATGCTGGGTTCACAGTATTTTAGGAACATAGTAATGAACCAAAATAAGCCTTAGTGAATGGCTGCACCCTAGAATTTACTCACCTGGAGTTTAGTCGGGTTGCTACTTTGACTTATATTCCACCATTTCTTAGCACTCCAGTCACAGCTGTACCATAAATAGCTAGCACTGGTACATGCACAGTTTTCTGCTCCCCCATTACTGACAACTTAACTTGAATCAATTTGAAAACTTGTTTTATATGTTTCTCCTTCAGAAGCATTACATTTCTCTTAGGTACTGCAGTGCAATTGATCAACCGCTGCTTTCATCTTTTTTTTTTAATTATGACTTTGAGATGTATCTCCTCTTCCTTTGGTTTTGCTTCTAATTAAACGGCAGTATTGTTTTCCTCAGGTGGAATTATTAGAAAGCATCTTGAGTTATAAGAAAAGTGATAAACACAACATCCATTACTTCATTCTCTATTGTTAGGGAACAATATTTAAAAGAGAATGTCTACTTGTCTTCATTTAATCAGAGAAAATGGAAAAATAGTTATCAAATTTCAGTATTTCAGTATGTACATATTCCAGATGACTTTCTTGAATGCTATTTAAAAACACTTTGTGTTCCAGCAATCCATATACCTTTTGGACAATTTCTCTTCAGCTCATATTTTGGAGGGATATTTAAAAAACAACAACATCAAACAAACAAAAAAACCCCAAGCAAACAAACAAAAACAATCAGAAGAAAATAAACTCTTAGCATGGTTTTATTTGTTACTTAAATATTCAATTAAGGCATTCTCTAATTTAAAATAACCTGAATTTTGTAACAAACAATTTAATAGCTTGATTTATAATGAAACTGTAGAGCATTACCAGGTGTATTTTGTACATTTTTGTACTCATAAAGTCAATCCTAAAGCACACACCACAGGACATTACCTAGCTTGCAGATACTTAGGTGTTCAGCATCATTTACTGTTCTACCAGTAGTCCTACAGAAACTAAATGTGAGTGCACCCTACACTGCAGTAATATCCTCGTGCTTTTGCTTACAACATGTAACTAGACAAAAGCAGGGTTATCAAACGTTGAAAACTATCTAAGTTTTTGTTATTTTCCTTCCAGATTCAAACTTCAGGTTAAAGCATACTATGATGCCACTTCTGCTGTGCTACCATGCCAAAAATCTGTTCTATGTAACTACCACGCATTGCAGACATTAAGCAATTCACATCACGTTCAAAATTTTTTCTGATTTACAGCAGAGAACTTCACCACCACCAGTCAGCCATATGTAATTTAATCTGTCCTGCAGTTCCTCAATAAAATGGCAAATGTATTAGAGAAGGAAAAGGAAGTTAGGAAAAAATTTACCATGCATCACACAAATGTAACTGATCCTAGAGGTCCATTTTAATCTATCATTGCACCTCAAATAAGATCCAATTATTTCAGCTTCACAGGTGGACTGGCTTTTCATTCCAAGAGATATGAATGAGCCATGAAATGATTTTAAAAAATGTAAATTAACATTACAAAAATATATGTTACATACCGAGCTGTCAAATCCCACACTTTAAACATCAAACTGAATCTGCAGCTCCCCAATTTAAATCTTTAGCACAACATATCCTCTCAAATACTAGCAACACAGCACAAGGACTGCTATCCATACTTGGGCAGTATGGCATTGTACTGTGCTATAATGTTCACCTGGTGCTCCACCTCAAGCAGGAACACTCCAGGCCAGTGGAAGCTTCTCACCACAGCCTTGTTCCACACCCTTCTGGATCACACGGCCCAGAATAATGCACACAGTCTTCCACATTACCCAACACATGGCTCTCTCAATGTCAGGGCTCCACAGCAGATGGAAAATCTGTAAATATGCTCAACAGAATGGTCTTTCATCCCTGCTTCCATTTCACTACTGCACCCCAGCTTTCATCTGTCATTCTCAACATTGTATGCAAAATCAGCTTTAAGGATAGGAAATAGACCATATTTTATTTTCTAAATATTAGTTACATTCACAACAGGTGAAGTGGTCAGGTCATTCATCTGTACAGCAACTTTCAGAAGCACCAATGATATTAGGGGTCAGACCATACAGCCCTTACCTTTGAGATTCAACAATGTAAAAAAACATTTATTTTCATGCATTACATTCATGCATTCACTTTATTACTTTCATGCCCTACACCATCAATCTTGTATATTCAATACTAAAAGTTACTCTGCAAATTCGGGGATCTGAATGGATTTGGATTGCTAAATGTACATGGGACTTGAAAATTTGGACAATTTGGCAGGCTTCACAAGTTTCAAAGAGATTTAAAAAAAATAATCAAAATATCAGAAAGTGAGCAAGAAAATTTCCAAAATACTTTGATAGTCACAAAGTGAAAGTTACAACTATTCTTAATAAATTATTTTACAATCTGAACTATTAAAAAGGTGTAAGAACTAGGTTTTTTAAAAATTACCCATTGATTTTAAAGTGGCAAAGTAAATTTGCTAGTGTAAAATGTTCATTTATTTTTCAATAACTGAACAATCTCTTCTCACTAGCATTGGATCTTTATGTAGACTAATTCTTTAAGGACAGCATACCTCCTCTTGGTTAATTTCTTTGAGGAGCAGCAAGATAACAAGCTTGATCTCCCTTCCATTCTCAGTGAAATAGCCAACAATAGCTCAAATGTTATTTTAAGTGACTATAACTGGAACAGTCAAACAAAAGGTCACCCATTTTAGTGGTATGGAAAAATACAGGAAAGGCCTCCAAGCCTCCCAGGGCTGTTCAGTAGTTTGTATGATCAAAGGCAAGCAGACTTTGACCTTAATAGAACTATCTTCCTATCTCCCCTCATCCATACATATTATTTGCAATCCAATTTTGGTCACTATATTATACAGTGATTTATATAAACAACTGTGATTTATCTCAGAAGGAAAAAAAAACAAAAACAAAGAAACATATCCAAGCATCCGAACTTATAAAGCAATCTTAAGTTTCAAATACATTAATTACAAATATACATGGATTGTTTTTCTGTAAGTTAGATCACATAATATTGAGTCAGCAGAAGCAACTGAAAAACAACTAGGTTAATAGATCGAAGGCCAGGCCTTTTTTTTTTCTCAGATATGTTGTTCACTCACAGAGCTTTAGGCAACTAAAACGTCAATGTGTATGGAATTTACTGGAACAGATTTAATGATCTCCAAATGACAGGAATAGCTATTTATTTGGGAAAAGCAGAGTCACGGTTCACCTTCTGAAAATACTGTTTTGTTACTATTATTGTGGGCATCCCACACTGTCACCTTTCATACTGAAATCTGCTTTTATTTATACCAGTAGTAGAGTTTTTAGACAGAGTCAAGCAACACATTTGTTGTGCTGAAGCTACACATTTCTTTAAATCCTAAGTAGAAAAAAAATTTGAGCCCTCCAATTTTTTCAAGAAATATTTCAATTATTTCAATTTGATTTGCCATGCTACAGCACCTCTTTTCTCTCTAATCCCCCTCGTTTCTATATATGAGGTTCTGTGTTTGAAGCTCCTCCTGGCTGGCTGACAGTCTCCTTCCATCATCAAGTTCATATTTCTGTCACTGACTTTACACGATATGCACAACTTCTTACCCACATGTATCAGATGAGGTTTCCTATGCCACCTATTCCTCCTTGCTCTTGATGATGGCTCTAAGCCAAGCAGCTCTTTCCCCAACTCCCTTAAAGTCAAAGAAATTCTTTAAAAACCTAAGTTAGACCATCAAATAGGTCTCCCACAGTAACTCTGGGTCCCATGACCATCTATGAGAAAACCCTTGTATCCCACCTAGAATAACATCCCCAAATTATCACCCCTGTGACCTCCCTCCCATCAAGCACATGCAATAACCTCCTGCAGCAGCACCAAGACTCTCCCACTTCCCATCTGAGCTTCCCTATGCTCGCTGGCCTAGCAAAAGGCAGAAAACGCCAGGGAGGTCATTACTACAGGCCAGCCACAGTCACACAGACTGGGGTTCCCCATTTCTTGCCCAATCTCTTCTCTAGCCATCTGCCTGTTTCTGTCAGATCTGTATATGCATGCAACAGGGCTGGAGAACACGGCCCCTCTGCCAAAGTCGACTAGGAATTGGGCAAGCAGTTCAGAAGTTACTGGCAGGGTGGGAGGACAGGCTAATGGACAGATGGATGGACAGATGGAACAATTGCATAAGCAACCTTCCCTCAAACTAAAATAAAACTTTGAAGTCCCACCTGTTCCACAAAGCATTTCATCAGCACTAGCCACTCCCCACTTCAAGGTTTTTTGTTTTATAATAGGCTGTACTGCATAAAGTAGTAGCTTTAGTCTGTAGACTTAGCAGATCAACACATTACTGTACATCACGATGTGCAGCCACAGAGCTCCATAAATAACTGCCTTTAAACACAAGCTGTACCAAACAAGATTTCACAGTTAAGGGGAAAAAGAATGGTTGCATAAAAATATTATAATGACATGTCATTTGAAATATTCTTTGAAATAATAATGCCAGCAAGGAAAGGAGAAAGAAAGCATGAGCTTTTAGGACGGGGTTTTTTTTCAGGTTGTCCATTTTTTTTTCTTTTTTTTTTCTTTGTGGGGGGGATCTGTTTTGTTTTTCAGGAAATACGAAAAGCAGTAGAGAAGTAAAAATAAAGACTACTACCAATTAAAGGATCTGCAAAGGCGTCTTGCATCTCAACAGCCTAAGATTGTGTGAAGGGATTGAGAAGAAGCTGTGCTAGATGAACAGATGGATCAGGAAAGTGTGAAGAGGTCCAGAAGGTAGACTCAAGTTTTTAAAGCATGAAACTTCTGAAGCCAGCACAGATTCATTGTAGGTGTTTTCATAAAATGATAAGTTAAGGTGAGGGGAGTTGGGGGTTTCTTTGGCTTTTTGAAAAAGCTTATAGATGTAGGTAGATGACAGCATACTATGTGTATGTGTCTGGAGTGACAGATTTGGGAATACTCCATCCTTGACCAACAGGCAAAGCAAGGAAGCATTTTTGCAAAGGTTAAGCAAACAACCTGATGGCAACACTGTGAATGTGGCAGATCAAGAGTAGAATCAAAAATAGAGGCAGATCAGAGTCATGAGAAAAGAGGGGGGGGGAAGCCTGCTTGCACCAAAGACATCTGCTTCATTTTAGTTAGAATTCTCTTTTTAAGTGCTCAAAAGAAAAAAATGCAACAGTGTCATTAAAATAAGCTGAGCAGGCAAGTGTGTGCTCCCTGGAAAAAGAAGAATAATTTAATTTTACCCAACTTCTTCCTACTGACATTTTAGGAATAAACATACTTTTAAGAAAACACTGCTTTTGAGCAGAAGATCTACCTAGAAAACCTCCTGAGAGGCCCTTTTCCATCACTGATGTTAATTATCACTTCAAAATACCCTACGCAATCCTAGTAAAAACAGCAGCAGAAAGTTGGAGAGAGAGTATTCTATATTTATTAATAGATTCAGCCTCATTTCAGTAAACACCCATCTTGCAATAAAAAAGGTTATGATTACAAGTAGTGTATGCTCTGAGGTCCACAAATGAAAATTAGTAACAGCTACTGTCACTGCTATGACAATTGTCTAATTTTTGTCTAACAAACAGCTTTAACTTTTGGATGAATAATCCAACATATAAATAGCCCAGCCCATAAGCACAATAAATCATTTTTCATCTCAAATGGTATATAACATTAAAAGCAAGCTTGTCGTAATGTATTATAAACTTATGCCCATCTCCTGTCCATCATCATTACATTTATATTTACACAACACAGAAAACACTGAAGAGCTTCCAGTAGGCCTACCAACTACGTTGAATACCAACTTGAAATATTAATTAAGATGTGTTAAAAACGGTTTCATATACTATACAAGCTGTTATATGTTTTGACAACTTAAAGATTTCTTCACCACGGAAAGGGGTCACAAAGTCAGATGGGCCTTAATCCTGCATACACTTCTGTATAAGCAATGCAACTGAAGTGAAACACATGCTGAACTAGCCATGTGCACAAAAATATTTGTAGAGAGGGTTTAAGTGACTCCAGGGAATAAACAAAATGCTGCCAAGTGTTCAAAATAAAAAACAGAAAAGGAAACTTTTCCTGCAATTTGTTTTTAGCTACTGGAATGTTTTATTGAACACAGCAGGTTAACAGAAATTCAGAACAACTGTAAGAAGAGCTTTAGGAACAGCTGACTACAACAACATGCCCCCACCTTCCATGCACCTCAGTTTTACTCTCAGTATTTCAGGTAACAGCCAAAAATGCAGCCTACAAAAACAAACAAACACAAAACCAACCAACCTCAAAAAACAAAACGAACAAAAAACCCCCACTCTCACCATCTCGAAAGAAGCAGAATGACCAAACTACACTACACTTACTCACTGAAAATACCTGTGACAAACCCGCAATTGACATGATATGCTGCAACATGCAAGATACAACAAATCTCGGTGTGCCTGTTTAGAGACAGCAGCGGGTAATACCCAAATCCTTCCCCCAGAGCACCATCCTCTTCACCATCACCTAGAAATGCATCCAGATGGAAAGGGAGAGAAGAGCAGCACACACCACCAAGCACCATGAGCCCCCAACACTCAGGGAACACTGGACCTTCTGCTCTACACCAGGACAGTGCTGATGTATGCTGAGGCAAACATAGGGAGCTTTTGAGAAGTGAATTACATGAAAAATACACAAAAAAGTAAATATGGCCTTCTTAAGATTAGAAAATACAGCAGCAAGTAGAAAGCTTATAAACACAAATTTACTATTCTATTAAGTTTAATTCAAAATATTCTGTGCTTTAAAGATAAATACATAGAAGTACAAAGTCCCACCTGCTAGCACAAAGCTTATAAAGCTGGCAGTCATTTTGCAGCCATGAAATCAGATTGGTTTAAGAAGTTAAAATATAACCCAGAATATCACATGCAGGCCAAACAGAAGGATCTACCCTCTCAAAGTCAAGAAGTGATGAGACTGAAGAGCCCTCAATGATGTACATTCACTTACTTTGCATAAAAAGTGGAACTTTGCAGCTGAGGAGTTGCTCACCTCATAAGCACTAACTCAAAGTAAACTAAACACACTGAAAAACTCCAGGTGTTTCTACACCAGAAAGCAGTCCCAGAGAACCATGAATTTAGTAAGCAATTCAAAGAAATCCATTTTAGGATCTCAACTTCTATGAATTTGATGATGAAGTCAGTCAAAACATACTTCTACACAGAAATCATATTAAGTGTAAACTGTTTCTCCAAATTCACTAAGAAATATACAGTTCCTACAATAAAGGATGACTTTTAAACACTGACACCGAATTATGAAGAGAAGAAAGGAGTGAAAAAAGTTTTGGTTTCAAATTTGAGCTCCAAGAAACATGTTTTTGATACTTAATAGTTGAATATTTTATTCTACTGAACCTTGCAGCCACATCTTCCCCTTCCTTCTGAACACAGCAGTGTGTTACCATCAACATCTGTACTGTTCTTACAGTCATCTGTAAGAACACATTAACAGAGACAGTGATATAATTTACCAAAATAACGGAGTTCTATGTGGCTGGCATACTGAAGATTCAGTTAAAAATTGATTCACACTTTGAGGTTTTTCTCCCTCCTCCCCTCCTGCTTTTATTTGTAGTAATATTGCCAGGCAAGTATTTCTTGTCAATGCCAAATACATCACCATGTTAAGATTATACTCTTTTCTCCAAGTGTCAGTGTCAAATTAAGTTATCCTATTATTATAAATTAATAACTAAAGGATTAAATTTTGAGACACTAGTAGGCAATTCCACCACTAAAAGGCTGTATTAGGAATTCAAATTTGAAGCCAAGCTAAAACACACAAACATCTCTGCTGAAGTAATGTTAGAAAAAGAAATTTAATTACACTAAAGCTAGAATTAAAAGCTTCTGGGGATCTAACAGTTCAGTTTCCCGGAAAGTCATCAATAATAACTATAACTAATCCATATGCACTTTCCTCATTTTAAAATACAGCAATAGATTATTTTTACTCCACATCAGCCAAACGTAACTTACATCTCCAATGTCACATGATTGAGAAAAGGAACAAAAGTAACTGAGAGCCCATACATTCATTTCTGAAAATTACACATGGAAATTCTCTGAAAGCTAACCTCTTTCCAATGAACTTCTCACAGTTGCTTCAGAGAAGGGAGGAAAAAATATATGCAATATTTCTATAGCAACACAGTTTAAGACATGCAGCACCTTTTACATTTATTTTGTTCTTTCATTGTGACTTAGTCAAGATATTTAACACAACTATTTCTGCCATGCTAAAACACCTTCATTAAGAGTGACAAAGAAATATATTATCATGGTCTAAATTTTTAAAAAATATTGTTAAACGCTGAATATATTAGTCTTGTGAATATTCAGAACTGTAACATTTTTCTTGTATCCACATTGAATATTATGAAACTGCACAGACTCAGCAACAGGACTGATGCTACAGTGATTTCCTCCATTTGCGTATTGTTTTAATGCTTGTTTTAATTTATATTATAAAATTAATATGATGCAGAAAGATGGCATAACCATTCACAAACAAATCTTAATCTAAATGCTAAAGTATCAGAGTCAAAATACAGAATTTGGAACCAGGAAATGAATTCTATTATTCATTATATTGCAAACACTCATCATTCTCATGTTAGAAATAAAATCCAGAATGATGATGTTCTGAAGTAAAAAATCAAGATAACAATGTAGAGTTTATAAGTTTAGCTCATGGGTAATACTAAAATACTTTAAAATTCTCAAACAGAAATTATGACAAATACAAGGCATTCTTGTTCTTTTCACATGATGAGCACATAGCTCACAATGGCTTCATTTATCCTCAATCTCAACACATTTCCAGGGTAGTTCTCTCTCATTACTGTTTCGTAAGCCATGTTCACACTTTGTACACAATAAGCATATAACCAAAACAAGATTTCATAAATAAGAAATCATATCCTGGTCACGACTTAAATAGCACCTAGGAAAAACTGTTGATTAGATCTTTTCTGTCCAGATTTCTACTGCTGTTATATGTTTGAGAGAGTGAAAGCGAGTGCTTACATGTGAACAGTTTTCAAGAGTTTCCATATATAGTCAGTATTATAAATAGTTATTTTTATAGCAGCACTGAACTGACTTTTCAATATATATAGAGAGGGTGTTTTCTGCTTACAGAAATTATTCTGTTATTCTACCTTGTACTTCCAGTCTCAGCTCTCCTCCCACTCACATGGTCTTGCTCCATACAACAACAGAAATAGCCCCTGCTGGTGTCAGGCCACCCTGGGACTACAGTTCACAGAATAGCAGGTTGGAAGGGACCTCAAGGATCATTTGGCCCAACCTTTCCTGGAAAAAGCACAATCTAGACAAGATGGCCCAGGATCCTCTCCAGCTGTGTCTTATAAGTATCCAGTGTTGGGGAATCCAGCAGTTTCCTGGGAAGATTATTCCTTCAGCTGATTGCTCCTATTGTGAAAAATTTTCCTCTCATGTCCCATTGGAATATGCCCAGGAATAACTGGTACCCATCACCTCTCATTCTTTTCCATGGAATTCCTTGCAAAATGGAGTCTCCATCATCTTCTTCGTAGCCACCCTTTAACTACTGTAACGTGATGTTAATTAGATCAGTGCTCCCATAACAGTTTCCACCAAACCCAAACCTCTGTTTTATAGAGATGCTTTCTTTATACTGATCATACAGGTTTTTACACTTCCCTGGAGCTGCTTCACTGGTAAAGAAGGCTTATGAAATGTATAATCTCAAGTGTTTTGTTAGGAACAAACAGCTAGAGTATGCATCTCAGTACTAAAATCTCCCAAGTCTGTCTTTTCCCCATTATTATTCAACTAAACTATCAGAACACTAAAAAGGATCTGCAATTTCTTTGTTTCAACACCAAGTTTTGAAAATTAAGCCAGGGCACATCAGATACAACATCAACAGGTTTATTGCAACTTTCATTTAAAAGTCAGACGAAAGGTATCCAAACAATATACAGTTTCAGCTTCCATAAAATTCCCATCTAAAATCTTAAAAAAAAAATAATTCTTTAACATAAACTAACCATGGATTATATATCAGATTCTCTAAAACTATCCACATTAAAGTTTAAAAACAAGTGTAATGCAAATATTTTTTACACGTGTATTTTCAAAGATAACCGCATTCAATGGCAGGTTCAACAACTGAAATTAATTCTAAAAGATCTAAAACGTGGTATAGCAGTTGCTCCTTCCAACGCTTGATTTCTACAGCTTTAGATTTTTCCATGCTCCTATAAAATCTGGTCTTTCACCAGCTGTACTGTGCCATCCAGCTCTTCTGCATGCTAGAAAAATCTAAGGAGCTAAATCAAGGCAACTAATATTTTAACACAATTCTGATGTAATTACCTAAATACTACAGTTTTAGGTAAATGCTGACAAACAAGGCCATACTACTGAGATTTATTTAATGCAGAGGCTTCTTGAGGCAAGAGATGTCTCCTTGAAGAGCATCTTGCCAGAAAGTACAAAGGGGGAGATTTTCCTTCCTATTGCCAAATGAGTAAAATGAGAGAAATTTTGAACACCCACACAACTAGAGGTAGTATTTAAGCCTGTACAATAGAAAAGGCCAATACTTTTCTTATTCAATTCACATATTTATAATGGCACTTCGTGCTTCTACTACACACAAATGTATTTTTTAAAAAGCTTGCGCTTTTTTTCACCAACTGCAGATCTTTTTTCTGTAAAAAGCTCACACACTAAGACAAGAACAACCTTAATGATCACGCTGTTTCAGACAAACACGAAAGACTACCTGAAACGCTAAATTTTGACACACACCGCATCTGGGAAATAAATAGTTACGTGTACACATAGATAGTAAAATAATGCTGGACTTGTAGATTGCACTAGCCAAGGAGCCAGTATCAGCTAGCCACATACAACTTCACCACTCATTACACTGGAAGCTGGTGATGTTCAACAACTCTCTGGAAAACAGCAGAGGCATGAGGAAAACAAAGGAAACTAAGAGGACAATTTTAAACTTCTCTCCTGCAATACTGCAGAGCCACTTGTGATCTGCGTTTATCAGTGTGCCAATGGATTTTCCCAGCCCTCCTCCGTCGTACATTCTCTTACAGCCTATTTGAGACCTTGCAAAGCTTTACTAGATAAACATGTATTTGTAATACAGGATTCTCCCAGATGCGACCGTGACTAATGTATTACCACCCTGACAAAACCTGCTGAGTACAAGTCAGGTAATAGCTTCCCTCGCCCGAGGCACAGCACCCAGGAATATGCAGGATCATTACTAATTTCACTATGGCTGTGGCTGCCTCCGACAGCTACCTGCCGCAGCCATGGTCGGCACTGCACGATGCAGACAGGAGGATGCAGGAGGAGCATCTCTGCGAGCAAGGCTGGAGTAGTTCAGCAACAGCGTGCAAAGCCCTCACTTTCTATCAAGAGAACGGAACAGGAGACCAGCTTCTTGCTCTTCAAGCCCTGGAAGAGGCATCGCTGCACACACAAAAAGCCCTGCTTGGAAAAAAACCTTTTGCCTTCCATATACTCCAAGGACAGCAACCGAGGTTTCCCTGCTCACCCACCAATATAGAAGATGAAAGCTGAGAGCAGAAGCAAGGAATAGCCCAGCAACGGGAATCCCGGCATCCCTCATCTTCCTAGCGGCTCGAGGTGAGGAACAGCCTTCTCTCCTGGGTGTTGTCCCCTCTGATGCTCTCCATCACCACCTGCCTACCTTGGAACAACTAGTACGTTTTCTCACAACTGGCACCGACAATTCACAACCCCAGCAACAGGGAGACTAATTAAAAAAACCAACCAAAAAACAAAAACAAGCAAAAAAAACCCCCAGAAAACACCAACAAAACAAAACAGAAAGAAAAAAAACCAAAACCACACAAAAAAACCCAAATCCACCCAACAGAGAAACACTGCCTCCTCCAAATCATAATAATCTAAGGAGCATCTATTTTAGAAAAAGCCGAAGCCCTTCCAGTGCGACGGAAGAAGGTATTAGGGAGGAAGCAGAGAGAGCTCGCGCAAGACATGGTAGGAAACCCACGGGCGGAATCCCAGGGGCGGAATCCCAGGGGCGGCCGCTCCCCCCACCCCGGGGCACCACCGGCGGCACCGAGGGCGGGCCGCGCCCGCCGGCTCTGCCCCTCCCAAGAGGGGCGGCCGCGGACCCCGCGCCCCGCCAGACCCCGCCGGGCACCGCAGCCTCACCCCCCGGCCCTTCCCGGCCCCTCGGGCGCACCTGGGCTGGAAGCGGAGCCGGGCGCAGACACCGCCCGTCCCCGGCGGGGTGGGAGGAGGGCGGCAGGCAGCCGGCAGCAGGGGAATCGTGGCTGGCCAGGGAGGAGTGGGGACGCACAGGGAGCCGAGGGAAGGGGGCGAGGCGCGGGGTTGCCTCGCAGCAGCAGCAGCAGCAGCAGCGGCGGCGGCGGCGACGGCGGCAAGAGCCCAGCAGCCGGGCGGTGACAGGTGAGGGCGGCGGAGGGCACGGGGCGAGCTCGCGGCGCTGCTCCCCTACCTGCGCTCCGGCGCTGCCGCTGCTCTCGGTGCACCCACTGGCGCTTCCCCGCCCGCCGCCGCCGCCCCCTCGCTGCGCTCCCCCGCCCGCCGCGCTCAGCCGACCCCGCTGGCCGCAGGGCCCGCCCTCAGCCCGCACTGACATCTCTGCTCACCAATAGTAGAGGAGCGAAGGGGGCCCAGGCCACGCCTATGCCCGCCTCAGCCAATAGCAGCTCGCCAAGGTCCCGTCTCCCCGCCCCTGACTCCGCCCCCCACGGCACCGCCCCGGCCGAGGCCGGTTCGGTTGAGGCGCAGCTGCCGCGCAGCGGGTGCGGGAGGCGGTGCGGCCGCGGTGCCGGGGACAGCACCGGGCGGTCCCGGGGGCAGGTCCGGTCATGGGGACAGGGGTACACCTCCGCAGGTGGAGGGACGGCGGGCCAGCCCCCGGCAGCAGGGCACGACTGGGAGGAACGTGGTCGTCCCTGACAGGGAGGAGGGGGCAGGGGTCTTTTTGTGCGGGGGATTCCGCGGGACGGATGGGCTTCCTCTTTTTATTTTTTGAATTTATTTTTTCTTTTTTTGGCATGGAAACTGGTCCCCGCCTCCGGCACGCAGAGCCGTTTGTCACCCGAGTGCGGGGCGGGGAGGCGCGAGAAGCGCCGCAGGAGCTGCTGCTGCTGCTTTTGCTGGATGGGTGGAGAGAAGGAGAGCGGCTGGATAGAACGGGAGTGAGGATGTTAAAAAACAGTATCTCCTTTTTTTGTTTTGTTTTGTTTTTGTTTTTTTGGTTTTGGTTTTTTTTTTCCCCACACCATTTCCTGACACGGCGAAAATGCCTCTAGCCCTTAAGCATTTCTCCATCCTTTTTTTGCAAAACTCTAATCTAGGCTTTCAGAATCTGTTGCTGGCGCCTGTAAGACTTTCACCTTTTGGCTTTGCTCACACGTAATAACAGTTTTAAACTAAAAGCCACTTCCCAGCAGACATCGAATATCAGATGCATCACGGCAAAATGTAGCTTTGCAAGTTATGGACGCTTGAACTCGATTCCCATTTTCTTGGTATGCTTCAATGGTTATTTAAATTAGAAAAATATTATGAAGCCCAGTGGACATAACATGCCGCAGAATTCAGCAATGGTTGAGTATTGCTACCAAAAGTATATTTCTTCTTTAAGGATATATACCCTAGAAAAATCTGTACAGACAGATAGCAGAATTTAAGGCATTGCAGTGCATAAAAATCAGGCATCTCATTTTCGTTTGTTGTTTCACACAGACTGCTTCATGAGCCTTGGGGCACTGAAGTGTTTTAGTTTGGATCAGGGATGCACTTTTGAAGTAAATGCTGTCATCATCTCTGTTAACAGTGCTGTAATTCAGAGTGTGGAGTGGTGTTGGAGTGCATGAAATAGATCCCTTTTGTATAAAGCTAAACTAATGCATTCCAGCCACAAATGAGCACTGGGTGGAACTCAAACTGAGCTAGTCACACACCAGGAATCCCTGGGGTGAGCACAGCTGGAGGATCAGGCCCTCGGCACCAACGGTTGAGCTCCGCAGGTCTGTCAGACCTTGGTGCTTGCCAGTGGAGTTGAGCTGAAGATTTGGAGCTTTGTAGTTCAGAAGGAAGGTCCCAAGGGGTTTCTAGTGTAACATCTGAAAGACCTGGTTCCTGGTTCACAGCTGGCAGTCAACTGATACTTAAAAACTTTGATGCTTAAAAGTCTGCCAGAACTCCCAGTTCGTGTATGGATCATCCCATATCCTTGTGTCAGGAGTACATCACATCATGCACAGCTATAAGGATAACTTGAAGTAAAAGATGTGCTACCACTGCTGCTGGTTCAGATATTGTCAATGGCTTCTGTGGTACTTATTAATCTCCCTACACCTGCAACAGATTCAAGGATAGAAGGCAGTGGTGCTGCAAGTATAAGATAAATGACTGGGTAGTGGTTTAGTGATTAAAAATAACTGAATGAACTTCCAATAATATATGTTAGCAATGAAAACTTTTTTTTTCTATCAGTGTATCTTGTCATTTTAATATGAGGCCATATTGTAAGAAATGTAGCACACATAGAAGTTTTGTAAGAAAGCATCTAGAGAACCACTGTGGTAGCAAAATCAGAGCTGAGAGATTTTTTCTTACAATGTACACAAAATAAATTTCTTTTTCTTACATTGCTTCTTACAGGCAACCAGTTTCATGCACTAACATAAGATAGTTACACCTTTTGTCTGCTTTTGGAAGGTATGCATGAGAGAAATATGTTACTTGATAGATAAGATAAAACACTTTCTTATAAACTTTAATCTTGAGGAGCTTGACTACAGAGAGCAGCCCATAATTTTACATGTCTGAAATCAAACATCATAGCTTACTTGTCTTCTAGGTTACTTCCATATTCATCATCATAGCTTTTTCCCTCATCTTGTGGTTATAATAGAATGTTAGAATACAACATTGTTTGTTTACTGTCTCCAAAAGTTTAAGGCTAATTTAACTCAGTTACAAAGATGGAATTCTCTAATGCGAACCCTTCAAATCAGGCATGATGTGGGACGCCAAACCCTTTCTTACTGACACATATATTGTAGAGATTTTGTTTTGGCAAGCTAGACTGCATTCCACAAAGTCACTAAGACAAAATATAGGAAAAATATATTTTACCAGGTGAAGCAAGCATATATGACTCTGAATACAAATAAGCGGCAGGTCTCATTCATAACAAGATATCCTTTTTTAGACAAACTTCCTGTTTAAAAAAAGGGGAAACACCCAGTTTTCCCAAGGGCCACCAAAGTGTTTTCTCCAGGAACTCCTAAAGGGACTGTGGAGTGATCAAGGCCAGACACAAACACCTGAAGGCAGCAGCCAGATTGTCTTGACTTCCCTTTTTGGTCCCACAAACGAGCTGGCTCAGTGTCAGGCTGGCCCTCCAGTGCAGATCAGAGCAATCTGATCTGTTCTGCTGGAAATGGTGAGAAGTGCCAAGTCCTATGTGTGTCCTGCTTCTCTGGAGCACCTGTGAGTCACCACATCAGCCAAAGTGCAAAGGCAGCTCCTGGTTTGGTGGCCAACCAGGGTCATACAGCCTGGAAGGATAGACCAGCTTACCCACTGCATCCATACTTTCCCTCACACTAAGAGCCAAGTAGGAATAAGTTTGATGTAAACATAAGTAGAAGTGAGAGACAAGAGGACATTGATTAACAAGCATTAGTTTAGTGAGCTATGAATGTGTATAAATGGGCCAAGATACCATAATGACATTAAGAAGAGCATTTAAAAGGGCAAAAATCAATGGGAGTTGTTTTTAACTGAAAAGTGCAGAAATTGGCACATGGATAGTAGCAGAATATTAATTTCTTCTTTCCTGCAATGACATTTCATTACATACAGAAGAAAGAAAAACCATTACATAGTCAATAGATATTCTTTCTTAAGGTCTTACGAGAAAACAGTATAAAAAAGGGAGTGATGTGGTTTTATTATTGTTCTCAACAAACTAGCTGTTGCTTTCCTGGGAACCAAGCTGTCAGTTGAGCAATCAGTATTTTAAAAATAATTTTAAGGTGAATTTCCTATACAGTGTTGCACTTTTAATTCATACAATAGTCACAATTCTCTGGTGGCAGAGTCTGCATTGACATCCTTTTACAAAACTTTGCCTAAAATGCATACTTTAAAATGTGTAATTTGTAATTATTGTTCTTGATCATTTCATTTTGAAGATTAGGCTCATGATCAAAGAGCTATGGCTTTATTCCTTCCTGTGCTATTTTTTCTATGCAAAGACTACAAGCTAATTCTTTCTTCCTTCATTTGGTGGGTGATGCAACCAAAATGGGAAGTGGTTCACTCCACAAGATTTTCCTGGTATGGGTAGTGTGTGTGTGCCAGTAGTGATGAGGGTTTTCTGCACATGCCCAAGCAGCTCTGCCCAGCACTTCTAAGCCAGATGAAGTCCTTCCAAGGGCAGGGAAGTAAAAGAAGAAATAGTACTTGGTCTTTAAGAAATAGTCTAACTGTCTTCTTTAACAAGACTTGTTTAGGCTATGAAAAGTACCAATGATCTAGAGCTTACCTACCCTCTGCCTCTTAGTTTAAAAATAGGCTTTCTGTGCTGCTTAACCACCTGCTGTATTCTCCCCCTATGCATTAGCACTGCCCTTTCTTCTGGCTTCCTAAACATACGTGGGTAGATCGCAAGATACACATTCTGCTTTTACAGAGGCAGGACTCAGCCTAATTATAACCTGCAAGATCAGAATGTGACTGTTTTGACTTGCAGAAGCAAAGATGAATAACCAAGTTGTTGGCGTTTAATTTTAGCTATTCTGAACTCAATCCACTTTTTACTTTAATTTATTGTACTTATGATAATGTTGATACCTGAAGAACATGACCTATGTGTCCAAGCGATCATTTGCATTGTATTTTCCAATGAGGTAAATTGACTTTTAGCAAAGTAAAACCACTTGCTGTTCTTTTATAAATCTAAAATCAGTGTATTTTTATTTTTTCTCTATGACAAGAAAGTAGTAGACAGAGTAAAGGTAAAAAATATTTTTACCAGACTACAGTAATTTAGACAATCTGACATTTCAAGACCTGTACATCTTTATTTCAATAGTAATGACCAATAATGAGTTGTGGTTAATGGATTTCATTCATCCTAATATCTCTTACTGTGTGTAAAAAGCACGTTCAGTGTGCACATGGGTAGTTTTGCCCATGACATAGTTCATCCTTGAGAATAATAATAGTTTTATATCAGCATTTGGTTGGAACAAGACAGGGATAAGATAACATGATTGCACAGTGGCTTTCTACTGCAGTAGTCTATGTGTAAAGCTCTTGAGGGCAATTCCTGGCTGTCTAGACCCTTCAATGCTGCAGTCCTCACCTTCATCTCCGAAAAATGTTCCTGACATACATCACTACAGACTTACACACCACTTTGTTTTCCACCTATTTTTCCCCCATGAAACTCTGGTGTCCCTAGAAATGATGTCAGATTTGGTAGGATAGCTCACATATTTTTGTAGTGATTATTTTCTTAAAACCAGTCCCATTCTCAGAACATTTGTAGCTTTGCATAAACAGTTTCTCAAAGCATGTCCCTTTCACTATATTTAAATATTATACTTTCCTTCACTGTCTGACTTCTTCTCACTCCTTTCTCTCTTTATTGCATTTAACCTATGTAGTTGCTATTGCTTTCAGCCATACCAGCAGTGTCCCTCATTTGGGGGCTCTTTTGACCTAATTTTTAAGAGACAATGTTTCTATATAAAAGAAGAATCACCCTTCCTTCTATTGTCTTACTAAGCCAAGCCTCATGGAGAGTCGATACTTCTACATTTAGTGTCTGTATGCACAATCCAAAAACGTCATGTGATATATGAGGTACTGCACCTAGATTGATGTACCCCTAAACGTAATCTCCAATTCAATCAAAAATATAACTTTCTTTAAATGTATTTTAAGTAAGGGGAAATATGTGTATGTGGTTTTGTAGCCTGACATACAAAAGGTTATATTCTAAAATCTGAATTTAAATATATCAGAGAAAGAGAGTGTTGGACAACAGTATCAATGCAGTTGAGATGTTACAATTTTTATTTATTGTAACATGTATTGTCATCTCAATTGTTCTTAAAAAGAGTCTTACTCTTAGACAGAATTCTTATTTAGATGGATCAGGTTTCATACAAACACAAAATAATAGAACCATCCTTGCTTCCCCTCACTCCCCTTATAATTCAAGAGTTAATAGTGAGAGACCATCAGGAAAGGATGAAGTCGTTCACACACAGGATAGACAGTTGGCTAGATGTATCCTAATTTGTAGCATCATGGCAGAGATGAACCTCAAACAGAGATTTTTAAGGAAAATACTGAAGTGGCTTTCCTGATGTTTATGAGGAACTCAGCAAGAACACATAGGAGCTCACAGGAGAGAACATGGATGTGCATTCCTGAATTTTTAACCAGAAGATAACACCTACCATCCTGGGTTGGGTGGATGTGAGAGCTTGGGAGATGATACAGTGGGAACAAACTGTAAATGGACTTGAAAATGAAGACAGTGTATCCTAGTGCTGCAAAGATGGAGGGAACGAAGAGGGGGTTGTAGGAGAGGAGGATTTAGAACTTGCCATCTCCCATAGTGATGATGAATTATTAAGGTAGTTTGTGGCAAGGGTAAGAAAACAGATGTTGCTGCAATAAATGTGTGGCATAATTAAAATTTGGATGAGTTTTAAGTATGCATATAAATGCAAAAGCCTACTAGAAATGTTAGAAAAAAGTCTTGTTAGGATTTCAGCATAATTTGGCTATGAAAAAAAAAGATGGAGGTGGAAAGTGCAGATAAGTGGCAGGCTAGATATGATTTGTCATGGTGACTGCAAAGGAGATGCAACTGAAAGTGCAGTTTTAAACACATCAGTCTTGGGGTCATGTCCCTGGAGAACAAATCTGAGCCAAATTTTCTGAGGCTTTCTTTTGAATAAAAACAGTCAGATCTGCAGTGAAGAAATGAATATTCAAAATAATAACTAAATCATCATAGGGTCACATTGTCATAAATTCTGGAGGTGGGTCTTGAAAGAATGCCAAATTACATGAAGTGGTAATAGACAGATGCACAGAGAGAAAAACAAAAAAAAAAGAAAAATCATGGAAACTTAAGGAGGACAAGGTTTCAGTGATGGATTATTAGTTTTCACCTTCAGTTCAAAACCAGTAATAGTCAAAACTAAAAGCAGATTATGTTGTATCTAAGGGGGGAAGCGTAATTTACAGAGGTTCTGTAATGAAACTGGAGAAGAGATAAATGTAATGAGCTTGGAGATGGCAATGAGGAGCAGAGCAGTTTATAGATGAGGAAAAGAATGTTTTTGGTGGGAGCATGAGAACTGAAGGAGGAGTGAACAACAGTTTGCTCAGGATGGAAGAACTGAGGCAAACGGAGGAGTTGGAAAAGATAAATTCTTTAGATGTGACATGGAAGAAGGAAAAGAGTTACAGAAAGGGAAGTGAAGGAAGTGTCTTCATGTAGAAGACATTGGTGAGATCCCAATGTGGAGAGTGAAGGAGATGCAGGAGCAGGGTAAAAGGGAGGATGATTCAGGGTAGCTAAGAATCCTACTTGAGATGACAAATGTTCCCCAACTAGAGAATGGAGAATTACTTAACTAGGAAACAGGAAGAAATACAGATGGATAAAAAAAGCTTGCAGTGGGAAAAGGGGTGAAGTGAAGGAGGTAGAAAATTAACAACAATCCTTGGGATAAAAAGAGAAAAGAGACAAGAAATGTGGGGAAAAGAGAGACAAATACCAAGAATTACTGATCATCTGAAAATTGTGGAAAGATTGACTGACAAGGCTTGAGAGAGAAGATGACCTATGAGGTAGGTATGAGGGTATGAGGGTTTGAGGGTATAAGGGTGCAAGGTATATGATCATTGTTTAAAAGAGAGGAACACAGTGCCAGAGATTCAAGAATATGGCTGATGAAAATCAGTGCAAGGCTGTAAACCTTGGTGTAGGCTGAACTGAAGGAGGAATGAACACAGAAGGGAGACATGGGACTCTTCAGCCAAGGGCTCAGGTGAACTGGTAGACTTACATGGGGTACAGTGAAAATAAAACAATGCCTTGAGGTGAAATCAGAGGATAAGGCTGAAGATGGAGAAAAGACAGAAATAAAATGATAGGTGTTAGTGAGAAGGGTCATATTCAATGCTGCTAGCAATGGAGAAAAAGGGTTGTAGCCCAGGAGGAGTATGGACAGGGAAAGACCAAAAATCCAGTGTGACTGCCATGAAATGTATCTGGGGGGATAGAAATGAATGGAAAAGAGAAACTTCTGAAAGAGAGGGAAGATGAAAAAAAAGGATCTGGGACTTGGTGAGGGTGAAAGGAACGACACATGAAAAAGTAATGGATGACAGGGTTTTTTTACAGAGACAAAGAGAGTGGGAGGAAAGAAGGGTGTAGGTGTGAAATTTGAAGCTGTGAAACGCGACAGGTAGAAACAGAAAGAAAGGAAGATTTTCAAACTTGGATGGTGAAAATAATGATCCTAAATTCTGTTTAGCCATCTTAGTAGAAAGTAGCTTTAAAGTAGGGTCCCTCAAAATATTTTTCTTTTTTCTTTCCAGACATCATCTGTAAATAGTTACTCAGATGTGTGGGCTTTTCTCTGGAGAGAGCAGTGGGAAATGAACTATGGATTCCTACTCTCTCATCTTCAGTGTGTTCATTAGGTGATGGTGGAAAGGCTGATAGAAACTATATTTAATAAAGTATCAGGTGATTCATTTAGCTGAGAGAAGGAAGAGATGTTAATAGTGCCATTCCTAAAGAAGTTTAGATCTTTCTGTTTCACCACATTTGGCAGGTCTGTTTGGCTGATGCCTGTACCAATGCCTGATACAGACTTCAGCCTGAACTCAACCTAAATGGCTGAGACCGAATTTATTTCAGCAGTCTACACTGGAGGGCTCTGCTGCTTGATAATAGTGTTGGTTTCTGTCATAGGGACTTTCCTGTTTCTGCAGCTGCTTCTGCTTTGTTTGGAAGTGGATACTTTTTTTTTTTCCCCCTGGATGTGGGCCTTGCTGTGCTTCTGTCACCTGGAGTTTGGATTTCTGCAGAGAACAGTCCTTAAGACCATGCCCAGAGATCAAAAGGGAGCTTCCCCACGTGAGCACAGAACACCCACTGGCTGAGTGAGCTCCTACTAACGTTCCTGGCAGGCAGCTTTGGCTCCTGTGAAATTCAAAGTGTGTGTTTTTACATGCAAAGCTTTGGGACGGGATCCATCTTGCTTGAATGCACTGCTCAGTCCTTGTAACAGCTCAGCAGCTGGGGCTCTTTGGGAGAGCATGTTCTGCTCTCACCTATCTCACCTGGGGAAAGGTGTGCTGGTTTCGTGTCCCGTGTGCTCACCACGGTGCTTCCACCAGCATTAGTATTTCAGTCATAATGCCCACAAAAGAGCCTGTTTCCAAGAGAAGCTTTCTCCTTCCTGTTTTTGTGAAGGGATTTGGTTGTTAGGCCTGGGGAGCTGCAGCAGACTGTGGTTCTGATTTGTTTTCTAGGAATGACTAAGAGAGGAGGAGTTTATATGCTCTGACTAAATTCTGGTGACTCTGTTAGCAACCACATTTCTTTAACTGTACATGAGCTTGCTGCAAGTATGTTTTTAGTCTTGCAAAACCCTCCTCGGTTTCTGATGTCGCTTCTCACATACATTATGTTATTTTCCATTTTTAGCTTCAGTCTTTCTGCGTTTGGCATACAGGATTTTCCAGAAATATTTTCAAATGGATTTTCTCAACTTAGTAAGCCTATTGCTTTCATATATTTTCATTGTCAGCTAATGTCTGAAGATATCTTGTTTTGAGTAAAACCCTTTGACCCTGGTTAAAACCAACATTTTGTTTTACTATGTAAGTACCTTAAAAGTCAAATATATTAAATAAGAAAAATTAAGAACTAGTATGGTAGAGATTTTGCTTTCATGCTATAGCAAAGAATGCAGACAAATAGTTCAAGTCTTGATCAGAATAATGAATGTGTGGGATTAACGACTTGGTTGGAAGCTGCATCAGAAAAAAGGTAGTGATTTGAATCCTCAGAGGCAAAATGAGTGAATCACACAGTAGCTGGTTTTGGTTCAGAATGATGGTTGTCCCAGATAAGCTTCCCTGCTATTATTCTAACAGCATCCAACCACGACGGTGAATAGTTGCTTGTGTTTGGTCCCCAACCAGGAAAAAAATGTATAAGAAAAAAAATCTGGATGTGCAGCCTGACACTCGCTGTTGAAAATCTGAAAACACAAGGCTGCAGTTCTCCATTGTAGACCACTCCCTGGTGAAACTAAATCCTTTCCTCCAAAACTGTGTTGGAACTAGTTATCCTGTACTGCAGTGACATCTACTGAAGGAAAGCAAAAAAAGTTTTGGGAAAACAGTGTTCACCTCTCTAAAACGTAACACAAACATCAGGGATTTAATATATTATTGAACACTGAGAGGTTTAATATTTTTCCCTTTGTCAATTTCACAGCTTTTATTATCTGTTTTTTATGAAGCCCCCATTGCCTCTGTGTTCCCAGACTTTAAACACATACTTAACTAATGTATTCTGTGACCTGTTTTGTATGCAAATACTTAATTCCTGAAAGATTATGGTTTAGTGTTAGTTCCCATTTGAGAATGGAAGTAAAGGGTTGTTTTTTTATCTCACTGAGCGGAGAGATTAGAATTTAGGGGGCTGGCAAGCATAAATATTATTCAGAAAGAGCTGGCTGCTGTGTGCCACAGCAGGTGGGAAAGGACAATAGAATTGTTGCTTCTGCTACTAAGCTGAACTGCTTGTATTTTTATTACCTTTAGTAGAGCATATTTGAATATGTGCTTTCTTTATGCCCTCCTCTTGCCAGCGAGCACTGTCTTATACTGGAAATGAATTAATGAATTGCAGAAGACTAATGGATTGCATTATTTACAGCTGCTTGTAGGAGAGATCTGCCTCATTTGCTGGCAAAGCTTTGTGGTCTGTAGCTGCTTCATCCAGATACTTCCATCTCTTTCTTCCAGGGAACTGGATTATGGAATCTGATCTTCTTGCCATTGGCAGCAGTGAATGCAGGTCTTTGGATGAGGAGGAAGATGGGATTCATGCCTGCAGTTCCATCCCTCAGAAGCAGACAACATCTTGTCCTTTTAGTTCCAAGATCGTCCTTGAAGGGATTACCTCCAAGCAGAAGAAATCCCACCACTGTATGCATGTGCCAAACTATCAGTGAACTAGGAAAAAAAGAGCATAATTTAGTTGCAAAATGTTGTTTGATTGAGATTACTGTTGTTTTAAAAATACCTGAAAATACTAGTGGGAAGGGTTTATGGTTCTGCTCCCTTCTGCATTTTTTTTCTCTTCTTCCATCATGCAACACTTACAGTCTATAATTAAAACAGCCTGCTGCTATTTGCATTTTCATGAAAGGAGTCTCTCCTAACATATCACTCTTAAATCTCCTATTTGATATCGAGTGAAATTGAACTTCGAGGCTTTACTCTTTGCAGATCATTTAAATCTTAATGGCTTTTCATCCTAAATCTATCTCTGCTTCTGTCTGAGCATATGTGTCTCCCTCCTCATCTCTCTGTCTCTCTTCCTCATTATTTGTTCACCTTTAAGCCATTCCAAAACTATTGGAAAGACAGATTGCAAAGACAGAAGCCTGAATTTTGCTATTATGCTCTACAACTCTGGCATGAGTTTCTACACGTTCCTATCAGAAATATTTCTGGAACTGAAAAGCCAGCGAGGGAAAAAATGAGCTCTAGGCTGCATATTAGTTAAATAGTTCTGTATGGCATTATTTGCACATGGGAGTCATATTTATGGATTTAGCTGAACAGACACAGAACAGTGCTTCTCACAATATTCTTGGAAGTGCTTAACTTAAGGACATACGTAAAATTAAAATACAGTTTATATGCTCAGTTCTAGGTACTTTGTGTAAGGGATCCCTTAGAAAAGTAATAGCTAGCAGCAAAGCATGTCTAGCAAGTGGAATTTTCTGTTGATTCTCTCATTCCCTTCCCTATCTTTCCTTTTCCTGACAGGAACAGATGGAATTTTATTTTCTCACAATTACTATGAACTGAGACTAACAGCTCCTAAATTAGCAGTGAGGGGGTGGAAAGGTGTGGAAAGCAATAAAAACATGCAAACCCTCTGTAACAGTCAGAATAGTGAAATGTGGAAATAAATCTTGTCAATCAATAAACCATAACTGCCCTATGGCTTGTGGATTACACCCAATACATGCAATGATCAATCAGTCTTTCATAGAATTTTCGTATATTAAATAATTTAAAAATTGTGTTGATTAGACCTTCCAGACTTCTATGCAAAAAGAGGAGGACCAACATTTTATTTACCTACTGATAAAGTCTGCAAAGGATTTTTTTTCAGCTTTGAAGTTATTGTTTAAGCATGGAAGCTTTTGACTTTCTGAGAACATTTCCTTTAGGTTCTTCTTTGCCCCGTTTAGGGTTTTTGTTGTTTGTTTGGGTTTTTTTGTTGTTGTTGTTTTTTTGTTGTTTTTTTTTTTTTTTTTGCTCAGCTTCCTCTCTTCCAAAATTTGGTATTTTCTTTTTGTGACTGTTATCTTATTTTTTAAAATTGTAGTATTTAATTACAAGAGAGGGCACAATGGTAATAAGCTCAGTTTAAAACCTACTGCAGTTATCACATGAACATCTTCTGAGAAAGCAGCCACTTGACTTTCTTGTAGGCTAGTTCTGGAGTTAGTCTGGATGTGCTGCAGGTACTGGCCACAGTGTAATTGTCTGACACATGCCCCAGGAGTCACACAAGAACTTCCTGTGCTACAGCTATGTTTAATTTTGAGAAAGAGGACTTTCTAAATTGAACAGGTTAAATCACTTAACCTCTAAGCAAGCTACATGGAAAGATGAGGAAATTAACATTCAGAGAAGTAGAAGCTGCTGAGACATAATTTTCTAAACTTTGAGGTATGCGGGAGGAAGGCCTAATGCAATGCTTAGTTTTGTTCTTGAGGGGGATCTCATGGTGGAAAGTGCATGTCACCTGAGCTGGAGTGAGGGTTCCCCTTCAGCATGAACAAGGTGGGGATATCCTTTCAGGCAAAGAGAACCAAGACCATGCTGGTCCTGAGCACTGGTTGTGGGCTGCTCTAAGATCAGTAAATTCATTTGGGTATGATGGACTTTTCCATACTGATAGTGCTGATAAGTCACTACATTCTTGGTAGTGTTTGTATTGATCATAACCCTTTCTAGAATTGATTACCAATGCCAGGTGATTGCTGCCACTGCTCTGACATATGTGAATGCCTTCTTCTTTGCTCCCACACATGCATGATTGAGGCTATCTAACACTTAGCTTAGGCTGCTGTGTAAAACAATGGACCAGAGGCAGTCAGTGATTCCTTCCTATCACTGAGGAAGTTGAAATACAGAGGTTGCTCCTGGTTACACCCCTGCAGCTTAAGCAGAGCTTCCATGAAGATGACTATGATGCATGGGATGAACAGTACACTAAAATTATTCAGCTATATATTTTCTGCCAAGTAGACCCTGAAAGTTCTGGGAGAAATGCCAAAGCGATGCTGGTAGATGAATGCTTCTGAGCCACTGTGTCCTTGACTGCAGGGAGACAGAAATGTTCAATCAGGATTTTTTTTTAAGGTTATGCTCTTTTTGTTTTTCTTTTCTTTGTATGGAGTCACGTTAAATACTGGCTAAAAAATTCTATACTCATTTGATGATGCCCTTCTCATGGAAAACCATTAGTTAGATATTAGCTTTTAGCTATGCAGTTTCCATAGATTCAACTTTATTTATTTTATAATTACCTCCTACCAGTATCATATGCGTTTTCCTGGGTTTTCTGGGTTTGCATTGTTTTGCTGATTCACTGCATACAGCACATTGAAAATTCTTAGTAATCTTGCAAACACAGTCAGCCTGATTCAAATTCCTTATATTGTGTGCTCATTTCACGGAAGGTCCAACTTCATTCTCCCTCAGTATATACAGCTGGGAAAGATTTGACTTAAGTCAGATCTAAAACCTCCTTCTTGAGCATTTGTTTAATAGAATTCTGCACTTCATGTTGTCTTGCATTTTGGACTTTTTAACCTGTGCCTAAAGGCAGTGGCTATTGACATTTCTGCCATAGTGGCTCCTTCATACAGAACTTGCCTCTGAAATATAGCCTGTTTAGTTCACTGAACTACTTTTCTTTACCTGAAAAAAGAATTACTGCCACAGCTATATTATGATTGTTTTAATTAAATTCTTTGCTCCTGCTAATTTTCATGAGGTTGAAGTGTTTCTAGACATTGATGTATGTTTACTAAGCCCTTTTCAGCACCTGAAGTCCTTAGTATTATTTAACAATATAAGTATTACTACAGTTCTAGGGCTTTCTTTTCTGTTTAGCTCAACCAATGTGGAGAAATTGACATTTTCCGTCTGACATTTTTTGCCACGTTGTAACGGGAAGATACCTTTCTATTTTACTTCAATCATACATCATTGATGTTTCTGATGCTCTCTTTCATGCCTTATTCTTAGTAATTGTGATTGTGCCTTCAGTGGAACACTCATTTCACATTAGCTTCTTGTACTCTGGAAGGATTTTGTAGTGATGTAGAAAAATAGTCTAGAAGCCTTTAAAGAAGGATTGTCCAAAATTCATTTTTTTTAATTAATCTTTGAAGCATTTTCTAATTTTTCACTCCTGTGAGAACTAAGTAGCCAAATCCAGTATACACTAAAATAATATGCATTTTTATTCTGTAATATATTACTGTGTGAACAGAGGGAAGAAAGGAGCTGAGCACATATGTGTGAGGAGGTGCTGGATACATTAGGGTCAACTGGCCTGTAGTAATAAATATAACTAATCTGCACATTAATCTGCACAGTGCTGGATTTAAAGGCATGGGTAAGAATTCTGAATTACAAAGGATATTAACAGCTCTGAACAGGTATATCTTTGTCCGGGGTTTGCAGATTTATTTGATTATGCTGCATATGATCATATGCTCAGGGCAACGGGGACATGCAAAGACCCTCTGTAAACCAGAAAAGACAGAAATACTCATAATCAATGACTGATGTAATTAGCTTTCTTACTAGTGGAAATAGCCAACAAAGTTCCAAGGATGCTGTGAAATGTCTCGATAAATATAATAAAAGTATCGATATGTACAAAAATCTGCTGTGGCATATAAACTTCAAATGCAGCTAATGATAAAGAAAAAGAAAAAAAAAAGCAAACCCACATATAAATGTATCTTTTTCTTTATGGGTTTAGACTGAAGGCAGACTAAAGATAGCGTCAGCTGGACCTGTAACATCATGCATGCCAGGACTAATATTATATGGAAGTTGTTCAGAGCAATGTAATTCAGATTCAGTGTTATTTTAGGCAATGTTAACACAGTCCCGACTCACAAGAGAGATAAAATTAATTTGGTCTGGATACCCTTGTTCTCCCTGAGAATATATCTTAATTGAAATATATTTTTGGATCAAATTCAGTATCTGATTTTCAGATGCTGCTTTACAGTCAGATTTACAAATTTGCAGTCCTGGTTTGTCTCCTATTTCTAGCAAAACTAGTGCTTTGGAGGGGCTAAGCTAAAGCTTAGGGGTTTTACAGAGTTGCAAAACAAAAACAACAGTTCCTTTTGTTTCTGTTCAGTCTGCTGCTTTTTCCATCTGCTGGAGCATTTATCATCTCTCAAGAGCTTGTAGCTCAATATTTGGGTTTGGTGTTTACCTTCCTGTTTCCTGCATAAGCACTTTGCATTTTTGGAGGAAGGCAGTTTTTTGTTCTTCGACTATATTTTCTTTAGATCATTGTTTCCTAAAGTTACTGTATCGCTGAAAATGCCCTAAAGGACAGATTTCATTAAAGGGCAGTACATGTGTTTAATTGTAACTAAAATAAAAGAAATTGACACTTCTTTTGTTATCTCTATGCAGTAGTCATTTCTCCAAATGCCTTGGGCATCTTGGAATGTCAGTTTCTTAAAATTGACTCAGCAAAGAATTCTAGGGCACTATTTTGCAAAGGATGTTTTATTATTGAGTTGGCATCAAGAACCATAAAATATAAAACTTCCCAACTTTGTGTATTAAAATAAACTGAACTTACAGGCTCTTCAGTAGTGAAAATCTCCTATTTTTTCAAAAGGACTTTCCTATGACCAGGACTGGATAGAGTAGTGATGCATGGATGGGGATAGTCCAATGGCATTTCTGGTTTTTCATCCCATGATCTCAGAAGCACTATTTGGGTGTTACTGCTCTCTCCTTGTCCTTAAACATGTCACCTTCATGTATCTACATTGGATCAGAAAAAGTCAACCAGACAAATCACAGCCATTTGCTATTCCGTGGTGAGCACTTTTGAGCTGGAAGCATAAAATACCTCAAAGTACTCATGGCTCAGGCCAACAAGAAAAATTGTTCATAGTCCCCATGTTTTCTAGGTCTTAATGTCCTGGCACACTTCCAGCATGTGTGGGATTTTACAAATGTATTTAAGGAACAGCTTTCAGCCAAAGGTTGTGAAGAAAGAGGGTCCTGTAACTTCTCTGCTGCCATGGTGTGTCTGAACAGGGCATCACCACAGCCAGCTGGCCATAGCCAAGAGAGGCAGATGGAATGGATATAACAACACTGCCATGAACTGCAGTGATCAACACAGGTCAAGGGCATAGAAGGCCCTATTTTGCACATGGAACCAGGCCACTTTGTAAATTAAAAACAAATAAAAAGGTGGGGATTTTCTAATCTTCAAATTATATAGGTGATCATATGCATTCATTAATTATCACATGACTGGTGGCAGGGCACCAGGATGAAGTAGAGACTTTTTACACTAACAATACTTTAAAATAATCATCTGTCTCTTAAATAAGAAAAAATAATCTTTATGTTAAATAATAATCTTTTTAAAATCAAAAATAACTAATTTTTTCCTTGTTGCTAAGTAATTGTAAGTAGAACGTTAGTAACTTGCTAATTGTTTACAACAGTAGTCTGATAGATAACTTCTAGTTCAACTAAGAGAATACAAAAACCTCCTAAAAACAATCCTTAAATAAAGTCTGTCCATACAATGGTATGACATTAGCTAAGTAATCCGTGTCCTGCCAGTATATTACCTCAACCTGTTCTTCACTTGTCACAAGTAGTAAAAAAGGTCTTTGTCTTGTGCAAATAAAAAGACATTTGAGCATTTCTAAGTAAAACTTTGAGAGAAAAAATATTTGCTTAAGACAAACAACTGTTTCGTGACAGACCTATATTGGGTGAAAAGAATGTAAAAATCTAAGCAATGTGTCTCTGGTGTATAAATAAATGCCCTGTAATTGTCTTTGCTAAAAGTGGAGGTAATAGTGTTGAAACAATAGACTCCATTGAAAAAATGAAATCCTGTAAAGTGATAAATGTGTAAGGTCAGCTGAAGTATTTGAAGGTAAATCACTTTTCTTTCCTTAGCTACTGACATCTTTAGTCTGTGAAAGACAACGTCCAGAAATTAACTCTGTGTGTTCCACAGAGGTAGGAAAAGACCTACAACAGATATAGGATCACACCTGCCACTTCACTTAGCAGGAACCCCTCCATTACCCTGCCTCTTCCCTGGATTAGACAATTCCTAGCACAAAAATCTCCAAACTGTGTTCAGACATGCTCAACTCCTGCTATGACTGTTTCACACAGATTGCTGGCAAGACTGATGAGGCCAATGCATTTCTGGCCAGCTTGTGGCCAAGGGGCTAATGCTTCACATTCCTTCTAAGGGGTTGGGGTCCTTTCAACAGGTAATGGGCAGAACTCCACCTGTATACACAAACACTTGCCATATCAGTGGGCCTAAATTGTACTTGGAAGTTCCATCTGGAGAGGAGAGGGCTGACCAGGAGGTAATTACAATTTAGGGGTGCTTTGACGACTTGTACAGCTCACACAGATTTGCCATAAGAGGAAACAGTGGCCAGCAGCTTACAACAAGCTGCACACATCAGGCAACATCACCAGGAGTGGAGCACAGATTTAGCACAGCACAAACCAGTATCTTATTTCATACCATGCCATACTTTTTCCATTTCTCAGTTTCCATTGTACCTTCCAGCCATTCCTAATTCTGATGGAATTCTGATGGAAACCTCTGGCTCCCTCCAATTTTGCATGTACTTTACATATATAAAATACTATATAACACATATATAAAATACTACATGTGTTATATTGTGTGTATATATATCTGATACTTACAAATCTATACAGCACTGCTGCTGTCGCAGGCAGCAGCAGTATCCTGCTGTAAAGAATTCTCCTCTCAAGGAGAGGAGAATGCACTTAAGTCAACAGCTCAAGGATCCTTACTGCACATGTAGAAACAATGCATTTGTGATTGGAACATCAACCTTTGCACCAACAACTGGGTACAAGCATAGAGGGTTAAGTTTGAGAGGGTTTTGACTGTGCCTCTGTGTTCATAGCCTCTTTCTTTTGAAGGCATGAGATTTTTTCCATTAGAGCTTACTTCATGAAGTAATTTTGGAAATAACCTCACAAGAAACTGAACAACAATAAATACATAAACATCGAAAAAATAAAGAAAAAGCTGTTAATGCCAAGTGTGTAAGAACTTAGATCCCTGGCAAAAGAAAAAGAACTGCTAGAAAGAAAAAACATTATGTTCTGATAATTCCAATATTTGATGTCTTACCTCTTATGCAATGCATTTTCTTTACATCTCTGGTATTTGAATTAGAAATATGATTCTCCTTCCCTGCCTCCTGCTCAGCTGGTATTTTGGTCATGACACTTTTTCATCTCTAAGAACAAAGGAATTTTTGTATTTTATAAGATCAGAGATTTACAAAGTCCCATGACTTTTCTCTGAAAATGACAACATAAATGATTGTATAAAAAATACAAGCAATTGTTACAGGCAAAAAAAATTTTCTTTCTTACCCTCAGCATCTGTCAGCTACAAAATAAAAACTCAAAGGGATGCTCTCTATTTAAAATTATCTCTATTATTATCATCATAAGATAGTCAGAACTACTTTAACCTTTGCAGGTCTATCTCTTTGTAATAACCTGTTAGCTGTTGGTAACAGCAACGTTATATAGTGTTAAGGAGTTTCAAAGATTCTTCTATTTTAGCTCATCACATTTTCTGATATTCAGGTTCAGTGTACATTCTTATTTACATTATTTTTATTTTTCTTTTTTGAAAATATTTATTTATTGCCCCTCACTCATCTCGACATTAATCAGCCCCACATATATAGTGTCTCTCTGCATAAAAGTCTCAAGAGAATTTCTAATTTGTTTCATCATGTTTTTGAAATAGTTTTGTTTGCATTTTTTTGAGATGGAGAGAACAAAACAAAACACAATAGAAAATATAACTCTGATTTAAATAATGCCTGGGTATTGTCAGAGTTATTTTCAGTGTTGCTTATAGATATCTTTCTCGATAAAGATTCTTTTATGCAGACAATTCCTTAGTGTAGCACGATTTGCCTTAGGGACCATGAGTATCTTTGACCCTTTGTTGCAGTTGAGGCAGAGAAAGTATTCCTAAAATGTTCCTGAGAAGTATCTCTTTGTCTGCTTAAGACTGAGTGTGTATTATTTTAGCAGTTCCATGATTTATTTTAAAACTCCCTGAATGTACCGTTTAACCTGAGGACTTGTCCTTCACCTCATCCTGTTGTTTCAACAACTCTCCTTCTGATTCTTCAATCTCCAGTCTGGAGGTAGAACAGAAATTATGTACAGGGCTATTCTGGCATTTTCTTACTGTTTCTACCGTTGTCTCATATCCTCATATTTTTAACAAAGAACATTTATGTACTTTTTTAAAAAGTAACATATGCAAAAATGTTGTTAAAATTGAAATCTAACAAGTGCTTCATTTTTTTCACCCCAAGACTGAACGCTGAAGGTAAGGTGGTATTTTTATGAGAAAGGAAAATAACATTATTTTTGTATCTTTGTAAAAAAAGTACTTCAACTGCCGTAACATTATTTCTTAGACTAAAAAAACGATGTATTTGTTCTAATAATTTAGTAGTAATGTTTTGACACAGAGAAAATAAAATCCCATTACCTCTATTTAGTGCTGACTTGGGGTCATCTGTTATCAGGACAGGGATGGGTGACAGGAGATGACCACCTTTTCCTTGCAGAAAAGGAAAGACAGAGGTGTTAGCAGCTGCTGCTTGTGCCTGTGGCCCTTGTCTGATCCCCTTTCCCAGGCCACCTGCCCTCTTTCTCTCCCTTCACACTCTCCAGCAGCAAGGCGTCCCCTGGGGTCTTCTGCACATGGTGGAAAGCTGAGAAAATCTGCGCTTGGCAGAGACCCCAGCATGCAATCAGTGCCCATGTTGCTCTAAAGGTGAGTATTGAGACGCAGAAGCATCTATTCTTAATAAAGCCAAGTAAACTAAGCCATAAATAAATGAATAAATAAATTATTGAGAAACAGCAATTTAAGTACCCAATTTAAACCAAGGTATTCTCTTCACAAGGAATGGTGCTTTAAGGAAAGCAGAAGTCACTGGCATTTGTGAGCTTGCAAGCTGAAAGCTGCAAGCAAACTGCCTCTGTCATCATTTGAAAACATAATGCTGACAGATCTCTGACTTGGCAATAGCACTAAACAGGATTAACCACTCTGGCATCTCAGGTTTCATTGCACTGAAATGGAAATAAGCTGTTCGCACAAAGAATGGCATTTGTCATATTATTCATGCCTGTGGTGGCCTCTCAGAGTGTACATGGTTGGTCATATCAAGCCAAACAATGCATGACTTGAAACTAAACTTTAAAGAGTGCTTTAATAGTGTTATTACCAGTTAATTCTTCTTTTGGTTTTAGGGTACTAATTCAAAGAGATAGCTAGGCTCAAACATCCTGATACTCTTGGCTTCAAAGAAAGCACCTTTTGGATTTTATTCTTATGCAGCACATTTAATAAGCAGTTAGACACTGGCCCACCCATGACACTCCCTATCACCTCCATTTCTCCCAGGGCATGCTCAGCACAGGGTGTAGCCCAAGCAGGATTCACACACCCATCACTCAGAGATCTGATTCATCTGATTGTGGATTTGAGATCTGTTGCCAACCAGGGCAGCTCCTTTCAGTGGCTCCAGCAGGTCACAGCTGCCACCCTGCCCCAAAGGCAGCCCAAGTGGTGGCCAGCCTGTGCTAAATCCAGCTCTTGGCCCACTCCCTCCCCTCACTTGCCAGCTGGGCTCATCCTTGCTACTTTGCTTGCTCCTGGCCTCCTTCTGCCTGCCCCACCATCCGCAGATCCAAGGGGCTGCAGGAGGCTGCCAGCAGTGCTGGCAGGGAGCTGTCTACACTAACTGGCAAATCCCATGGCAGAAGTGCTCGGTTCAGCAGCATCACAGAAACTGGACTGGATTTGGAAGCTGAGGGACTACGGGGTCCAAAGGCTACATTTGAGAGAAAACCACCTTTTACGTGTATCGGCATGACTCGACTAGATTGCCTAAAAATATTGGGAAACAACAGTGCATTTGTTTAAATTTTTCATTTTCTCAAAGTTTTCCCACAGCCAGAAGAGCTGGAGTTTGTTTTTTTTTTTTCCACATGGGACTGAGTTGGGCAGTGATGCCCCCAGACAGCTGGATAAGCCCCAGCAGCAGGGAGATGGCAGGTTTTGCAGCAGCTGCTGAATTCAAGGATAGGGATTATTAGCACTTCATCTTGTTTGCTCTCACTCTTAGTGATGAGGGTGCTGTATTTTAATTGAATTTCCTTTCCACTTTCAAAGAGCATCCAAAGGAGAAATGTCAGCACATTAAAGGAGACTTTGCTTCTGTTTGCCAAAATATGAACCTGAAGCCAGACTAGTTCCTCTCTGATAATTATAAAAGCTTAAACATTTATTACTCTCCTGTTGGATGACACTTGTAGTACACCTTGAAGAAATTAATTCTTACCTAGACATGTAGAGAAACCAACAGCATTAAGAGAAAATGAGTAAGTTATGCCACCTTCTATCCTGTTTTGTGGAGTGTGTCAACTGAATGGCAATAATTAATCATTAACTTTTACTATAGCAAAATGAATTGGAATTTGGGTCAAGTGCATTGCTAAAATATTTGTTGACATATCAGAATTGGTGGCAGGATGTTTATTAGAGCTTTTGCATTTGGATGTCTAATACTAATCACTGATCTGGATTATTATGACCCAGAAGTAGCAGTTTTGTTTCCTAGTGATGTGGCTTTATTTCAATTCCAATGTTTAAATCCATTTCATAAAATGTTTTCCCCTATTTTATTAATTTCTTTTAGCCTAGCTGGAAAGATTCCTACTACATTTACACAAGTAGTTCATATTCACTGAAATTGTCTCCAGTAGAGGGATTATTTTTCTGCCTTTCCTGGATTTAAAAAAAAAAATCTCAAAACAAGGTTGATATTTTAACTCTCAAAATGAGATAGTCAGAGCTAGAACTACTGAAAAGAATTGATTCACACAATTTAAATTCAAACACAATGCAATTTAGTCAAAGCAAAGAAAGAGTCAAAATTAGGTATTTAGAAATACTGAAACAAATAATTTCCATATAAAAACAGTTTTACTTTGTCAGTTTACGAACATGTTCAGGATTTTTATACTTCAGCTACAGAGAAAACTACTGCTTAAAATTTGGTTTTTTTTGGTATTACAAATCTATTACGTATTTTTGTCCACAAGATTTTGGGAGTAAACCTTTCTTTCTTCTTGTTGTTTGTCATTGTGTAGGAAGCACTCACTTAAAATAATAATTTTTTAAAAATCTGTTTTCTCTTGCTGGGGCAATTTTAATCATTATTCACCCAGTGACAAAAGATTAGCCATAGCTTAAGCCTATCTTACATGAAATTTGTTTCTCACTGCTTTAAAAATCAATTTTTAACTAATACAGCCAAATATTTTAACAGGTTGTGTGGTGAATATTCTGTTCCCACTTATTTCTGTGAGCTTCCTGTACCTCAGAGAAGTTATTTTCAAGTTTGCAGCTATGAAAATGAAAGTAACATAACTCCTTTTCTTTCAGGGCTACCAGCTCCTACATGCATATCTAAACACCTTATATATATACTGTAATATTATAGCATTAAATGAAACTGCTTTAGAATGCCTGAATGTTTTTACTTACTCTAGTCACAGTGAGTGTTCTTTACACTTGTCATCTGAAATTATTCCTGCTCTTAATCTACACGGTTTAAAAATTGTGAAGGAGGTGATGGCATTTTCTATAAGCCAGCAGAAAAGGAAAAGAAACATTAAAGAAGATGTTATTAAAAGCATATGTCATTGTCACACTTCAGGCCCTGAAGGACTTCTGAGGCTGTTCTAGAAAAGGCAAGCTTCATTCTTGAGAAAGAACAAAATGTTAATTTGCTGTCAGATAAAAATCCACAGTATCTGTTGAATTCACATAACTGAACACTAAGGCATACCTCTTTAGGTCTAAATTGCAGCTTTCAGCTAGTGAAACTGCACATCTTCTCAGATATCTGTGATATACTTAGTCACATCATCATTGTGACAGCTTGAAAGGAGGAGGACTCAGAAAATAGAAAAGTAGTTTAAAATTCTTATAGAAACAATTTATTTTTGGAAGACAGTGGTATGCATTTTGCAGAGACAATAATATCCTTTCCCTGGGGAAGCTGATATTTTCCAATGGCCTTAAAGAACACTTGCATTCCTTGAATCATGTTGTTGGCAGGGACCATGGAAGGTGGCCGAGTCCACTCTGTGCCTGAGAGCCACTCTACTGGTGCCAGTTCTGAACAGTGGTGCAAGCTCTTCTTGTAGAGTCTGATGTTGGTGGCTGCACAAACACCCAGCTAATCTTCTTCCTATCCTTGTAATTTTTGTTTTCTAATCTTCTTGCTTTGTTTTAAATCTTAATCCATCCACTATGGAATTGGAGAGCAAATTAATCCTTTTATCTTTATAGCACTTGCATATACCTGATACCCATTCATATCAGTTCTGCATAGATATGCATGTTTCTCCTTCTTCTGCTTTCTTCCTTCAACCTTAATGCCATGTTGTGGCGTTTAAAAAAAATTTCTTCTAAGTCATGTTTTATAGATACCTGATCATTCAAATTGTTCTTTTCTGCTCTTTCTGTGGGCTACATTTTTACTGAAGCCAAACAGACCATGGATACTAAGTTTTTCTAGGGCCATGTAAATAAAATAAAGAGTCCATCCTTCTTTTTCTGTATTGTTTTATGTGGTTTAACTTTCTTATTGCAGCTCCGTGACATTATTCCCTTTGTATATATTGTGATTCACATAAAACAGAATTTTTCTTTTTTTGTCACTTAATTGCAGCTTTTTTCCCTGCAGAACACCCAGTAGTTCCCCCTTTCCTGTTTGTATAGCTGATTGTGTTTGCTGCTGCCCAGTAGCAGGCACTTATCCCTGTTGAATAGAACTCTCCTTTTTCCAAACCAAACCACTAGTGTGCAAAAATCCTTCTAAACCTGACATCTCAGTTTGGTATAATCTCCAGTAATATAAACGTGTTTTCTGAGCCATCACTGAGTTCATTAACATCCTTCTGACAACGAGCTCCTTGTATGAGCTCCCTCAATAATTTCTTCTACATTGTTTTCTTTGTTTGCTGAAAGAATATCATAGGAAACCACGTCAAAAATCTTACTAAAGTGACATCCAACATGACCTTCAATATTCCTCCTCCACTGATGATTCCTCTTTGTTTGTTGCAGCAGAGATTAGATTTGACATCTTTTGTTCTTGACAAAGCTGTGTTGGCTGTTACTTGTTGTGTTACAACTGCTTAAAGATAACTTGTTTACTTGCTCCAGTACCTTTTCTGTGTAATGAGGTCAAACAGATTGGTACACAGTATCCTCTCTCCTTCTTTCTTTTTCAATAATACAGTTTCTCCCCTTCTGTCCTGTAATATTCCTTCACAGTAAATTATCAATGATAACCATTTTCATGATCCAGTCCTTTAAATTCTGGTGATGGAAAAGCAGCAAATTGTGTTTGAATAATTTTTCACTTGGTCCTTCGATTGTCAAATCTGAAATCTGTCTGCTTTCCCAATTATCAATAATGCCTGATATATATATATATATATATATATATATAAATAAATTTGGTACAAAAATATTAAAAGGCTTGACTTTCTCAGTGTTGTCTATTAAAAACTTACCAGTTCTGCTTGCTACAGGCATCATAATTTGCTTGATTCTTTTCCATGTCCAGTAATGTACTTAAAATTATTTTATGTTAATATCCAAATACCCAAATAGCCCTTGCTAATTGTCTCATTTTCTGCTGCTGTTTCTTACTTTATCCCTGCATCATCAGGCTATGCTTTTGTAGCTCCTCTAAGTAACCTGACCCAACTTCTCTTTTCTGGATGCTTCAATCCTATCTGAGGCTCAGGAAGAGCTAGTGACAGCCAGGCTGATCTTTTACTCTACCTGTTGCATTTTCTGCATGGATAGTTCATTTACCTATACTCTTAGTGTTGTTCCTTGGGAAGTGACAAGTCTTAAACATTTTTTTTGCCTGCATCAACCTTCCAGAACACGATGTTGACCACTTGTAGGAGTTCATGGGAACTTACGTCCATAAAATGTATTTTTTGTGTGTTTTGATGTTCTTGCTTTTTTCTAAAATCACAGCAACTCCCTGCAAAAAACTGCGAAGCCATACATTTGTATATGTATACATATATATATACATGCAGACACATGTGTCTGTCTCTCTCTTTGTGAAGAACAATGAGAACTTTAAAAAATGCCTAGATTTTCTGACCCAAATATTTCAGTTCAATACCTACAAAAGAAGATGAAAGATGATGGGTGAGTCACCAGAAAACAAGCTCATAATTCTGCTGGAAAATAGAAGCAGTGAGGATTTCTTCTTCCTTTCCTAATAATCCTGTAAAGAATTTTTTTTTTACATCAACTATAGCTTGTAGGTGAAGGATACATATGAAGGCATTATAGAGCCATTTTACCCCTGGATTAGAAGAGGGTGTTAAAAGTTTTCTTCTATTCCACTCTTTTTACTGGTGATGTATCTTGTAGACCTTTATTCCTATGACTTGTTTATTCTGCTTCATCACATCAGGGGTCTAAGAAGTGGGATTATTGTTGGCTGGGCTTCCTGATTTCAGCCTTCAGGGAAAATTATGAGCAGGTTTAGGACTGCACCAGTTCATGTTTGACGGCTCTGCAACAACAGCTGTAGAAAGCAAGATATGGTGTCCCACTGGCTCTCAGGGAATAGATTCCTCAGATGTTGTATCTAGCACTGGCTTGGGTTTAAAGAATAGCTTTAAAATATGTTTTCATTTCCTCTGTGTCTCAAAGGGACTTATTCTGTGACACTTGGCATGTTTTTGTATCCATCATTACAATGAAAATAATCTCTCATTTTCCTGCAGAAGTTCAATATTACAGAAAGGAGAAAATATTTTAAATTAAAAGCAGCATTCATCTGCATTGGTGATGAGCTCAACACACTTTACTATAAAAGCTTTCTGTAAGCATGTTTCAGTATTTCTTTCTCGCCCTCTTGTGTATTTTAATGACTTGGATTAGCATATTTTTACTTGTTTCTTTCATGTTGTCTAAATATTAAACATTTATAATTACGTCAAGGAATCATTTTCCTTGTTTCTAAAGAGCCATTTACTGCTTATGAGAGTGCTTAAAATAAATTGTTACTAGTAACTTGCAGTATATGCAGGATACTAAAGTGGGCTGTATGAATTTCACTGTCATATAGAAGACTGTGAGGGGAGTTGGGTAGATTTTTGGGGTTTCTTTTCTGTGGTTTGGGATTTTTTTTTCATTAAAGGAACTCAGAATCTCACTCTCATGACCTTAGCATAATTTAGCATTTAAAAATTCACTTGCATGTCATGTTAAAGAGTGAAGATGAAAATTGGGCACAAACTCCTCTGAATGCTGGCAGCATTTAAAGTATCATTTTTTACCAGTTATGCTCATACCTACACGCCTCTTGGGGTCTGAATTAAAACACCCAAAGCTTATAAAATCGGAATGCATTCTCCCAAAAAGCCAAGGAAGAGCTTCTCCTATTACATAGTACTTACAAGCGTCGATCAATAATTGTGTAATGTAAAATAATTGTGTGGTATTTCCCAGGTGGATATGCACCGATTCCAACGTGCATTATTACCCGTTATAAGTGGTTATATATAACGACACGCATGTACCGTGATCACAAAGGAGGGCACTGCTCATTCACCACGTGTACACCGGCGGTGCCGGCACCACCGCGGCGCGGCTGCAGCGCACGGCACCGGCTGCCTCAGGGCTCCCCTCAGAATCCCCGGCCATCGATCCCTCACGCCCTTTCCAGGCGTTCACTGCTTACACCGAGGTCTCCTACACAAACACCTGCCAAAGGCTCATTTTCCCCTCTCACAAAGCGCTCCCGCTCCCCGGGCACAGCAGCCCCCGCCAACCCCGATCCTCCTTCCCTCCCTCCCGCCGCAGGTCCGGCTGCAGCGCGGGGATACTGACGGCGGAGCGCGGGGATGCCGGGCGTGCGGGGATGCCGGAGGGGCGCGGGGATGGCGGCCGTGAGGTTGCGGGGACGGCGGCCGTGAGGGGATGCAGGCGGGGCGGGGGGATGGCGGAGGGCGCGGGGATGCCGGCCGTGAGGCGAAGCCGGGGTCTCGGGATGCCCGCGGGTCTCGCAGCCCCGAGCGGTGCCGCCCCCGCCGCGGCGGGCGGAAGGGGGACGGCGGGGGGGAGGCCCCGCGCCCCCGGTGCCGCTGCCGGGCATGCGCCGTGCCCCCGGAACATGGCGGCGGCGTGAGGCGGGCGGCGGCAGGAGCGGCTTGACAGGACGCCGCGGACCCGCGTCCCGCCCGCCTGGTGAGTGGCGGCGGCGGCGTTTCTCTCTCTCCGAGGTGGCGGGCAGGGGGAGGGAGGAGCGGAGAGAGAAAGGGAGGCGAAGCGGAGGTCGTGTCCCCTCCTAGGGCTCGCACCGCAACCTCCGCCCGCCGTGGGCGCCGGGCGCTGCGGTCCTGGCTTCCCGTCCTCGCTAACACCACTGCGCTGGGGGCGGCACCGGGTCTGGCCGGGGCTGTTCCATGCTCCAGCGCCGCGCCCCGGTCTCTTGGCGCTGGCCGCTCCCCTCTTCTGCAGGCTGAACTCCCAGCGCGGCGGGTCCCGCCGACCCCGCCCGCGGGGACCCGCGGGTGGCCGAGTACAAGCGCAGCTGCGGGGGTGAGAGGAGCGGGGCGGCTCTGTCTCCCCGCGCTAACAGCGTGCCTCTGTCTGTCCGGGGGTGGCCGCAACTCCCGGATAGCAGCAGCTCGGGTGAGTAAGGGCGGCACGGGAGGTCGCTGAGCCGCCGGTGCATCCGGGACGAGCGGCGGGGCCGGCGGCGTTTGACAGGAGCGCGGGCAGGACACGCCTCCCCTGGCCGGGGCGGCCCCGCTGCCTCCCCCCCCGGCGGAGGCGGTGGCTCCCCGCTCTCCAGGCCGGGGCTCAACCTGATAGTCCGTGCCCGGCGACCGCCGAGGCTGGCGAGGTGCTGCGGGACGGGCGTAGACCAGAACAACTGGATGAATGTTAAAAATAATTTAATTCGGAGCGCTCGCTTGTGTGGGGTAAGGGGGCTGGGGGTGCCGCTTGAAGACAGCGCGGTGCCAGACGTGGCCTGTTGTGGGGTACTTGTCGGGTTGCGATGCTCTGCGTCACTGTTGCCGTTTTCTTTACAGTTAAACTGCGTATGTGGCATATATCAATTGCCGAGTTAAAGGGGATATTTTGTACGGGGAGCTATAGTTTTGGATGGTCCAAAGAAAGTAGTTTAAGTATGGAAAGTTCTGTTGCCGTGTTGTGCGTCATTGTTGTCTTTAACTGCTAGGCTAACATATAAAACACATTGCAATGCTATAGTGTGTATCAATAATCAAGTTCAATTGTATGCTCAGTTATTCTTTAGGAGTGAAGGCATGCTTTAAGTATTAATACTATTTAAAGTTGAAGTCTTTCCCTACTGTTACCTGCTGCTTTTTACTGATGAGTTAGACTATACGAGATAGCAAAAAATAATTCTAAGACCTAAAAGGTTTAATGAAAATAGGAAATACTAATATTTTAGTGAGTTCTGGTAATATAAACTTTGCTTGTGACTCATCCATATCGTAACTAAAGTAGACAAGGTGATTAAAACTTAAAAAGCATAGACTCTGTAGATACGACAGTCGGTTTTCAGAACGTGCTGTGTCTGACTTGTAAACAGCTCTTCAAGTTTGACTGGTTATGAATTTTTTATAATACAAAATAACAGTCTTAAACCTTTGAATTTTAAAATCATTCCTACATTACCTTAGTCTTTGGAAGTGGCAGAGCAAAGCAGTTGGTGATGCGGTCGCGCGGGGTCGGTAACGACTGCAGCACTGGTGCAGTTCAGAACAGTATTGCAGGAAAGCGTTTGCTGCATTGCACTTGGGTTTTGGGCTGTCACGTTAACGTTGTGGAGTAAATAGGGCAGTGAATACATTGCACTATAGCGGCTCTCCACGGACCACCATCAAGTGCTGCTCAGGCCACAGCAGCCCACCTCCCGCATGAGTGGTTGCCCTTACAGTGTGTCCACAGAAATTTCTTGTACAGCCAGGCTGTGCACTGGGGGTCAGGGGGAGCTGATTTTCTCCCTTTGGGTACCATAAAATGTAAGCACTATTTAAGGATGATGTTACTTGAACTGATGTAAAGAAAAAGTGCAAATTGGAGACACTTCTCTTAAGTATTTTATTTATGGGAAGTAATGCAAGTGTGAGGCTGCAGGAAACAGTGTATGGTGAAACGGAGGTTGAGACCGGGAAGTGTTTATATGGCTTTTAACTTCAACATGGTCTGGTCTCGAATATGAAAATAGAGTTTACTAATTTTGTTTGAAACTCAGTTATTGGAGTTGATGCTCTATTTTTCTATTTGGTGTACGTAGGTAACAATATTTGTGTGATATCTCTCAAGTTGCTTGGTGTTTTATATTTTATATTTTTATAGTAATGATCTGATTCAGTAAAAACATGCTGGCTTTTCCTGATGTGCTATAATGAAAGTATAAACTACTTTCACAACAATTAGAGGCCATGTAGATATGAGAACATAACATAATTAGATTGTTCTTAACCTTCAGATATGTAAAAGTCTCGATGTAGGAATTTTAGGAAACAAGCAGTGGCAGTACTTTAAAATATTTTTCTTCTGACTTTGTGTGTTCCTATCTTGAATATACAGATTCCTTTTTCCCCCTTTGCTGTGACTGCTGTTGCTGTGACCAGATAGTGTGCTCTTAAGGCAGAGGCATTGTTTTCTGGAGTAGCTGCTCGAGTTCAAAAGAGGTATTTTGCTAGTGTGAAATTTGTAATACTCAGAAAGTATTGATTCCATTACCTATCTAAAATTCGTGCTAAGATGGCAGCTTTACTTGAGAGAATGTGAAGAAACTCGAAGCAAATATAGATAGCTGCTTCTGCCTGTTGTACATAGGTGTCTGTTTTTGTTTTCTTGGTATTCCAGTGGGATTGTGAGCTGTGAGCGAGTCCTGTTACTCCATTTACAGAGTGAATGTACGGGGACAAATGAAGTCCTCAGCAATGATCCACTGCTACTAAATAGTGTCACTAACAGGAAACGACATTTGTCATTCACTGTTCAGGACACTGCAGCTGGCTTTCTTATTTGACTGGATACAAGTACCTTAAACAAGGGTGAGTGAAATACATAGTTATTCTTTTCATGTTGTAAGGAAAGCTTTAGAAATATCATTTGACAGTCTATTGTGATATTTTTAAGTGTAAATATAGAACAAATTATAGGTAGGGACCAAGACACTGCTTCAAGGAATCTGGACAAGGGAGGTTGTTAACCAACTTTGTGAGCTCCCCATCTGCAGGGCATTTAAAGTTCTGTTCATTCCCATTTGAAAGAAATAGCTTTAGGCACTCAGCCTTAATGCTGATTGCTTCTTTCAGAGATTAAAATCTTAAATGTAAAGGACTGTACCGTTTGTATTCTTTAAAGTGTAAGACATGCAACATAAATTGCTCAGAATGAGATTTTTCTAGCATGTGGGAAGAGCCAGAAGAGCCCATATGAAATTGTCAAGGTGTAATAGAGCAGTAGGTAAATAAGAAGAAATCGAAATGTTAAATTTAAAGTTCCAGAATATTTGTTAACGTTGTAATAGAATTCGATTAATAATTCTTTTTTACTGTGATTTGTACTTTTGGTATATGAGGATGCTTTTCCTAGAAAATTTGTACATCTTCCTTGGAGATTTCTAATAAGGTCCAATTGCTCTATAATTAAGTGTTAGGAAGCTTTAATATTAGTTATATGCAGTTAAGTTTATTTTTGCATTGTAACGATGACTGATAATGTGGGTATGAGCAGCTTTCCTTACGATGTCTAAATGGAGAGGCAATTAATTTGTTTGAGGTAAAGTCGCTGAAAAGTGAGGCAGTTAAGTACTTAAGTGAACTGTAGGGATTTTTAAAAGTATGTTTCTGTGTAAGTACTATTTTTGTGCCTTCAGGGACTTGCTGGCTGACTTGATGTGTGTGGGCAGTGAGGGCTGAGGGTGTGTGCCCAGCTCCTGCTGCAAGTGCTGGCCACGGAGCAGCAATGCTGCCTCACTTCTGGGAGCAGAAGGAGATGATTTGGTGAGTCACCTGCTCTGTCCAGGTGTGTTTCTGTAAACTTACCACATTGCTTAAAACTCGTATTCTGTATCTGTGATCTCTTCAAGTAGATTACCATCTTTTGGGATGGGAAGGGTGGCTTCAGGTACATGAGCCAGCAGTGAGCAAACTCCCCTTTTATCTGTGGCAGATCTATACACAAAGAGTAACTGGTGCATAAATGGTGCTGATGACCATCAGAGGTACTTTTATCTCATCCTTTTTAGTCTTTTGTCTTAGTCAACAAGGGTGTAGGTCTGGAGGGAAGTCGGGACCTGCCTCCTAACCATTCAGAAAGCAGCAGCTGTCTCTATGAGCCAAGTCATCACTTATTTATTTGGGCTTGCTCTGATGGTTTCTTTTATATATAATGGACATTTGGCTTAAGTGCACACAACTAAACCATTTGTAGTAGGGGGATATAATGTGTTACACCCTTAGCACTGTGTGTCTGCAGGGATATCCTACACAGGTGCCCTTAGCAACTCTCCGCCAAGATCCCTGTCAGAAAAAGCAACAGCTTTAGTTTCTGTGTCTTTTGGATAGGACCAAAAATTCATTATTTTCTTATCTTGGATCTAAATGAAGTATGGATTTCTTCTTTCTGATGTTAAGTTCCATGTCTGTTTTATTTCAGCATTCTTGCTTAAAGACTGGTTCCTAGTTCTGAACTTTAACTAAGGCCCCTGCCTTATGGGTAGTGTTGATCGGTTTGGATCCAAGGTGGTGCAGTACTGATGGTGTGCTAATTGTGGTTCTTATGCGTGCTCTCTTCCCGCTTTTCTAAATTACTTGCAGAGCCTAATATCAAAGTCTTTCTGAAATACTACACCATTAGCAGAATTATAGTGCTCTTTCATGTGTTTTAGCAGGGTAATAGCCTTGCTGCTTCACAGGTAAGATACTGTCTAGATACCTTATGTCCAGACTAATCCTAAAGTATATTTTCTTTTTTTTTTTTTTTTTTTGGCTTTGTAAGAATAATGCTGTATCCAGTTTAAGCACGAGCAGTGTTTTAGACAGATTACGTTCTTAAACCCAAAGGTGGTTTATAGTCTTCCTATTTGTATGTTGTCATTTAGACCCATGTAAAACATTGTATTAAAGGTAGATGTACTGTTTTAATCATTTCATTCTAGGCCTTCAACTTCACAAATCAGGTCAAATTCCATTTAAGACACCAAGGGAATTCCGTCATTTTCATTTCCATCAATTTTCATAAAAGGAATGAATTTCTTTGATGGAAATCTAAGTCAGTTGTCTTCTCAAGGTAATACGAGACTCCTTTTAGTGTAGGGCAAAGACGAGGTTGAGCCTTTCATCCTCTACCATACATTAGTTCAGGAAGCAGCTGAAGTTTATAAAACCTGTAAGAGAGTAGCACCATTTTAATGAGGTGCATACCTAAAATGAAGCATGTGCCATTATTTATGTACTGTGTGGAATCTATCAGAGATTAATGCAGGCAGGTTCACTGGAAGGAGTGCAGTTCTTGGGGCACTTTTAAAAGCCCACTTTTAAAAGGGCAGTTTGTAAAACTGAGTCTTATGCATGGAGGAATGTGAAAGGGTATCAGAGCTGCTAAACTTGGTGGAACTCTTTATTGTCACTAACGTCTGTCAGGAGCTCAGAGATTAAAAGGGCTGCTGCATGTTTGGTGGCACTTCTCCTACCAAATCTCTTGTACATGGACCGTGCACTAGCGGACTATAAAGAGGCAGACAGTGGTTTTATGGGAAGGTCAGATAATATGAACTGGTTTTAATCCCAAAATAAGCAGTGTTATGGTTAGATGGAAAGCTTTGAATATGGCATGTAATTATTTTTCATCTTGTTGTAGGAAAATACTATCTAATCTGAATATTCTCTACTGCTCAATGGTGTAAGCATTGAGTGGAGGAAAGAGGGGAGATTGCCTTCAGAAAGGGGATCTCCAGAAACAGCAGAAAGGAAGATACCCTGCCTCTGTTCTGAGCTGGAACCGCATACAACCAGTGACAGATGTGCTGTCACACTGAGGAAGAGGTGGAAGAGATTGCCCTGTTAAGGCTTGCTTCACCTCTGGGTTGGTCTTTTTAATGTAATTGGAAAGTTTTCACAGAAAGTGGGAAGAGAGATAGAGATGTGCTGCAAATTTTCCTGATGCTTTGAGTCCTTAGTCTTCTTCTGTTTTTTAAGAGTGAAGCAAATAGCGGAGTATTTGCAGCTGTCTAGTCCTTTGAGCTTTTAGGAGTTGTTACGTCTTTTATGACCTGTTAGTGCTTTGTTAGCTGCAGAAATGTCCAGCAGCACTGAATGGTCCTTTGGAATGACACTTGATGTGATTCTTGGGGCTTCCTGTCCAGGGACAGAAGTTGGACTTAGACGATCCTTGTGGATCCATTCCACCTCACGATATTCTGTGATTCGGTGATAATGTTTGTCCAAATAGATGGACAAATATTTTTGATGGCATTTGCACGAAGATCCCTTGTGTAAGGGGACTTTTTGAGTTGGGGAAATAGCACAGCTATCAGCACCAGCAACAGGTGAGTCCGGTGCCTGTGCCTGGAAACTGCAGGCAGCATTCTGTGGGGTTTATTTTGCTGCAGAAACATTGTCTCGACAGGAGAGCTATCAGGAAATTGCTTAAGGGTTGTTTAATTCTGGTTGGTTTGGTTTTGTTCCCAGACTGGACACCACTATGTGGGATCAGTGCGGTTATTCCATTATATAAGCCAGGCTACACCATGGAGTGTTACAGCAGCAGAAAAATGAGTTGAGGCAAATTGTGTCTCTGTTAATATACAGTGGCTGGGAGTCCAGTCAGCATTTTGTTGTTTGGATTCTTAAGTGGGAGAGAGAAACAGGTATTTTATGCACTGGAAGAGGATGGTAGTAGAAGTATGTTGCTGCTGGCATTGAGTACAAGCGAGGGGAGACAAACATGTTGTTCTGAAATCAGGTAAACTTCAGCTGGGGTACTGACAGCAGTCAGATCCTGTGCAGAACTGTCCCAAGGCTGTTCTCCACGCCTTCAACGAAAAAATAGATATAAATTTGACTTCTGTAGATTTCTTCATCAGACTAAAAGAATGTGTGTTTCTCTAGATACTCTGTTCTGAATAAAAAATCTGGACCTCAGGGATGAATTTGCTGACTATGTGCTGTGTGGATAGAGCTCTTTTAGATCCTATCTGAACAAAGCTTTTACAATCCTTTTCCAGTGTGGAGGCAGTGTAGAAGGGAGGAAGCCGAAGTTGCCTAAAAGAGTGAAAAATCCCCTTTCTGCCATTGGGCCTCTGTTTGTCTTTTCCCCCCTTGTTCCTTATGCATTACACACTGACTGCTGCTGGTGTTGTTGCTTCTTGTCTGCTAAAGACAAGTGCAGAAAAGCTGTATAGGATTCTTTAGCATCTGGGCATCTCTTGCCATGTTTGCAACAGCAATTTCTTTTCTCCCTTACCTGCCGTATTTGCACTGTGGTGCAAGTAAGCTCAGTGCCTTGCAGAACCAATAGTTTGAGACCTCTCTTCTGTGTCAAGGGAGGCTGAGCTAAAGACAGAGGAGAGCTGAGTATCTGAGTGTAGAGACAATTTCATGCAGATATGTAGCACTTAGGGTTAATCGTGCAGATTTTTTTCTTTGGGACATAATTTAGTTAGTTTGCTTTATGAAAAAAAAAGTTAGGTATTTGGACAAAGCAAGGTTGAATAATGATGATGGATGTTTTCAGGAAGAGTACTCCAGGCTTGAAGGGAGAAGTGGAAAACAACACAGAGGTTTTAGTGTGCTGAATTCACCAAAATGTTTGAACAAATTGTCAAAATCTTGTGCTACTGTAAATATGTACTAGTCAACTACTAAAACTGGCTGTTTTCTTTAAGATAGAAATGTAAGCTATATTTTTAAAATTTATTTTAATATAACATTAAAATCCCCTTTCATGTGGGAAGATTGGCATTTTAAGAATATTTAAAGCTGTTGATGGCCAGTCAGCTTTGCTGAACTGCTGACTTCACACATACCATTTCCTTTTTCAGGTTTTTACAACCCCACATCTACTGACTTTTAAAGCAGGATGGGGAGGGTGGGAAGGAGGAGAAAAGCTTTTTCATTTTTTGCTGGTAGCCATAGAGCACCTCTAAACTGCAATTTAAAAAATTACTATCAATTTAGTAAATGTTAAATCTACATGACATTAATTGTTTCTGTTGTGTATTAATACAAGCTATGCTGTTTAATTTGGAGACCTTACTTCTCTGATGTTCTCATTTATAAGTGTTATTTCTTGTTTCAGGATTTTTTGGGACAAATCTTTGGTCTAGACCTTGTTAGTGTTTCTTTTTAAAATATACAATGCCTTACTCTACTGAATAACACACTTAATGGGGTTTGAGAGTTTAGAGAGAGTTTTGCATTCTTGAAATGTATATCTTACTGTAATTACAGTTGCTCATATTCTAAAGCAGGTCGTAAACTTACCTGGAGAGAGAGCAGAACATTTACAGGCAATATTTTACTGCTGACAGCTTAAAAGTTTGTTTATGCTAATCACTTCATAAATAGTGAGCAGTAGACCACTGGTGACTTACTGAGCAGTTTTGCAAGTGCAGAAAATTCCTGCTTGATGTTAAAGCAAATGATATTACAAAAATATGTTTGTTAAGCACTAAGTACCCACTTGCTTTCTTTAACAGCTTAAGAAATACTCAAGCTTAGTTGTTGTAATGATATAGATGGCTAGTTAATATTTGCTGCTTTGAAAGCCTGTAAATTTGATTAAAGTCTGTCTGTCCTAGCTTTGCTTTTTGTGACTAGAGGAAGTGTTCAGACATATCAGTTTATTAGAAATTCAGCTGTATGAAAATGTGGAAGTTTAATTTTCTTTCCTCGAAAGAGTTTAACTTTTTTGGTTTTTTTAATGCAAAAAATGTGAACTAAAAGGGATTCCAACTCGGATCAAATTTCTTGTCAGAACACCGACTGATTATGCATTTGTGTGCATAAATGAAAGAAGACCTGATGTTTAATGTTTTGGTTTGAAGTCACATATATGTAATGCTAAATAATACTGGGTTTATAAATACAAAGCTTTTGTTACATTTTCTGAAGTTCTGATACATTCCTGTAATTTTTCTTCCTTTAGCCTTTGAGATCTTTTCTGTAATGATGCCACAGTATGCACTGAGAGCTAAACTGACTATCTCTATGCCAGAAATAAGAATGCTGTTGAGTCTTCCAAGTATACTAGATGAGTCTATATGCTGGGTAGTTTGTCAGAAATTATTTTTAAGTATTGTAAATTTTATTTAATAAAATACTGTATATTATTTAAAAACTCCTTTTAAGTTTTACTCTCCTTGTTTGCCTCTTTTCAGCCCCTTAAAGACTTTAAAAAATGGTATGAAGTAAGGTTTTATTTAAGAGACAACAGATGAATAGGTGATTAGGTTTAAGGAAAAGGTGTTTCAGATTCATGAAAGATAGCTTTGAAGTAATGCAGTTAGGTCATACTGGTTGGGAAGTAGGTACACACTGGTACCTGTAGGTACATGTGTGGAGTCTGGAGTGGGAACTATGGCTGCTGGACTGTATGTCCATGGAGGAGGCTGCACAGGTCCTTTCCTTGCAGTGACAAACAGCAAGGAGGAGAGGAGTGATGGGAGCGTGGCCAGCAGTTGTGGCTGATGTCTCCTGTGTTTCTAAGCATACTAGCACCTGAATGTTGGTGGTGAAAGCTAACGTGATACTTGTAAAAATGAAAGAATTGGCAGGGGAAGGTATTTCTTAGCTTACACTGTACCTATTTTCTGTCTATAACTGGTTTTGATGTTCAAACTATGTGTAATTCTTTTTCACTCTTGTAATATGGAATTTTGAAGCATTTGTAGAAGAAAAAAAGGGGAAATATAACTCCTTGTTGATATTAAGCCTGAAAAATGTCTGCCTTTATTTCAAACTAAAACTGAGAACTTCACTGATGCTTCCAAGTGTCTGTTTTGTTAGAGTCCTCCGCAGTGCAGTGTATCTGTGTAAAAGAATAGCCTCAATCCTTACCCAGCAGAGATTACCCATTGATGACTGTCCCACCCATGAAGATGCCAGTGGTGAGGTCTGAGTTACTGCATTTGTACCACTGGTAGGGTCAAAAAAGCTAATGGGCTTTAAAATTGCTGGCTCTTGTCCTGCCTCAGATGCAGAGTCACTGAGAGCAAAACCTTAATCTTTTTTGTGCGGACTAAACCCACAATCTTCTCCTTGTTTATGCTTCTTTTAAATGTTATGCTTATCTCCACAGTTCTGTTGTGTGTTTTTATGAGCAGGCATGCTGTCAAGATAAACTTGCACTGGGAAGCTCTAGATATGCATAAATATTTTTTTCCAGGACATTTGGCTTACTAGAGTGTCTGGCTAACAGTGAGAAGGATAATGGACATGCATGGCAGGCAAAAGAGGGAGCAATATTGACATTTTCTGTAGAATGCTACCTTCTTTGAAATGCATCAATGCATGCCTTTTGAGTAATTCTTTCTGAATAGAAGGAGCAAAGTTAGGCAGGAAAACTGTTTTCCATCCTGTTTTCTGACACTAGTATTATGTACTAGCAATGCAAAGAGGATGAAGACTTAGGCTTGTCTACTAATATAATGCTTTCTGACAAAGGACTTACACAGTGGGAGGTGGCTAGTAGAAATGATTTGGGGATTAACAATAAAAACTTCAGTTAGGAATTAAAGGCAGATAAATGCTTTCCATCTGATTTGTAAAAAAGTAACTCATGTAAGGGATGTTAATCAGAGAAAGACTATAACTCAGTTTACAAAATTAATTGAGACGTAAGTGATGTAAATAATACACTTTATGATTGTGGATACCCTTGAGTGCTCCTTGGATTGAAGACATTTTGATGATTAAGCCAATATTATCCTAAGTTTGTGGATTATTTTCCCTCTTGCTTTTTTCTTAATTTGCAGTGAATGGTTTCTCCCTGGACTCTGCACTGACAGTCTCTTAAATACTTTGGTCATTTTCTGTCTGTGGCTGACAACCTCTCTGCTTATCTCAGTCTTTATAACTTTGGTTTTTATTCTGCTGTTTTGTGCACTCTAATGACATTGCACTTCAGCCTTGCCATTGCATTTCTTTCTTTGCTCATATATTCCTAACCTTGTTTTGTTTCATTTCTCCCCTCATTTCAAGAAGCTGTTTGATTAGTTTCTTAACCCCATCTTTCTCACTCAGCTTTCTTGCCAAGGCACACATACAAGAGGTCTGTCCTTGCTATGTAATTTTGCCAGAATGTACACTGGAGGTGTTTTCTCTGTGTTTACTGGTGATTTTCTACTTTTCTGTGCTGGGTGTGCTCTGGGTTGAGCCAGGCTGGGGATGATGAGTGTGACATAAGGGACTCTGTCTTGGTTAGCAAAGGACACAACTGCCTTGCTTAGAGTTTGCCACTTAAGTATGTGAGGTGATGGAAAGTAGTTCCCTGGGTCTGCCCCTGCATAAGAAGTTACACTTTGTTTCAGGTTCACCCTGTTCTGTTTTTGAGGTAACTGATTCTAATTTTTCTGTGGTTCAGCAACATGTAGTGGTTGCTAGACAGAGGCTCAGAAATACCCTTCTTGAATGTTTTCTGTGACAAACAGTACAATCTATGAGCTAATTTAATAGCAGCTTTAAATTGAATACTTAGGTGTAACTGAGTTCTAAGTAGCACCTCTTCGAAACAGTAATATATTGTGTTCCTGCAGCTGAGTTTGCCTCATTTCAAACAGCTCTTTCAGAACTTTCAGTTGTCTTATATTTTTAACAGGCTGGTGGGCATGCTGTAAAACAGCCTATCTGGTACAACACAAGCTAATGAAAAGCTGGAATCCTTTTTATGTTCTCACAGACACTCCAGTTGTGCTAAACTTGATGACTATCACTGCAGGGTTGGAATCTTTATTACTGCACCAAGTGCAATCTGGTACTTGGAACAAAAAGATAAAAACCATTCGCTGTTCTAAAGTAATCTGTAAAAACAGTTACTTTGACTCTGCATCACCTTCCATGATTTATTACTTGCAGTGGAAAAGCTTTGAATTTTTGGGGGAGTCTGTGAAAGTATAAAGTATTTCAAATTTATTTGATGGCTTAAAAGGATTTCTAATCTTAATCTTGGTGATCACTTATGCTATGAATGCTATTGTGTAGCAAAACCTGCTTATTTTATGGTAGTATTCAATTTTATTTATAACTCCTTTCAAGTCTCAGTCATGAGTTTTTGTAATAACTGTCCAGCATGTTCACAGACAACACACATATGAAATGAATTCATCAGTCACTGGCATTAAAAAAAAACTTATAAATTAGCTTTAACCACGGTCTTGCACTGTATAAAGTTTTCATCATCCAGTCCATCATCATAGTGTGCAAGTTTCTTGAAGTTCCAGTAAAGTATCACAGTCTCAGGAGAATACTCAGCTGTATGATACTTCTCTTTTTATATGTGATATATATGTGTATTTAATTTTTTTTTTCTCATGTCAAGAAATTCCAAGTAGATAACCTTCTTTTCTACTGTTACTTCTTTTGTGTTACAGTGGAAAGATGTAGCTTCTAAAAATGTTACCTTTGACAAAATTAATGGTGGAAAAAGTATGCATATATCTAAATTTAAAAAGCGCCTCAAGCTTTTTCTGATGTCGGCTTTAAACGTCATGGAAGTTGCTTGAAAGGAAATTATCCAAGAGCATAATTCAGAAATTTGAATATATTTACCTATTATTACTTGAAAAGTTAATGGAGAAGGATAATAAACTTGCTGGCTTTGTTGCTTCAAGGCTAAATGCTTGAAATGAGTTTGACTTGAACACAAAGTTCAAAACAGTAGATGCTGGAGTAGAAAATCACAGTAACACACACACAAAAGAAAGTTTGTTTTTGCTGTTTTACAATAGTTTAACCAATCTGTCCCTCCTAGTTTCTAAACCCTACAAGAATGTGGCTTGTTGCTTTTATCTGCAGTTAGCATTTCCCTAACAGTTCTCTGTGTGCTGTTACAAGTCTGTTACAAATGACAGGGCAGCAGCATCAGTGAGCACTTGGGCCTTGTACAGATTTTTTACATTAGTGTTTTGTTCCCTCTTCAACTGTAGTTGTGCAAGATAATGTGTTTTACCCAAAGATATTGAAGTTGATGATTGTTTAACTCTGTGCAGGTGAGGCAGGGTGAGTAGGTTATATATAGTCTTGAATTTTTACATAATGTTTCTTGGGGGGTAAAAAAGGTAAAATAAAACACATTTTATAACATTCTTTCTTTTAGAAATCCACAGAAAATGCAAATCGTTAGACAATGAACTGTCTAAAACAAGGAAATGAAAGTTTGCATTTGGTACCTTTGCTACTTTTATTTAACTGTTGTTTTCACACTACGCTCCTACAGATAGTTTGTTAAACACTTGCAATTGAAAGCCAGCAAGAAAATTATGCACCAATACAAAATAATCATCCTTTCCAAAAAAAGAAAACCCAAACACCAACGACAACCTCCCCCCACTAACTTGTTGTATTATTGCTCCACAGGAAACTGTTGTGCTGAAAGGAAGAATTAACTGGTCTTTCAACTTCAGCCTTTTTATTGTGAGAGGGGAGATCACAGAAGTGTTACCATGGGGAGAACAACAGCGAAAGGTAAGGCCTGGTAGCTTTAATCCAAGAGGAAAGAAAGTGGGGAACCTGTTAAATTCTCTTTTTGGAGCTGGTGGGGTGCAACATGACAATTTGCTATACTGTTAGATTAAGGAAGACAGTTTGTGATATCTTCTGAATACAGGTAAGTTCAAACTTCACATTGGTTTAGAATACATATGCTGAATTTGACTGTCTTGAGTTCTACAAGTTTAATGAAAAGAATTATGTCCTGTGACAGCCATGAAACCATTATTGCACTCTGAAATTGAGGAATGTGTCTAGATGTGCTATTAAATAAAGTGTAGGGCTTTATTCTGGAGCTGCCTATAATTTAGCAGGATAATAACTAACTAGTACAAAGAATCAAATTGCGTCACAATGAATGGCATTAGTAGCTATCTCTTGAAGATAAAAATGAACATTTTAAAAGAAATTAATCCACAAGTACACTGTACTGTAAAGGTGTGGTTTCTGCTGTGTCATGTCTGCAGATGTTGCTTGTGAGTTCAGAGCTAAAATAAAGAGTGAGACTTAAAAAACAAACAAGAGTGTTTGGGCTGGTGAAACAAGAAAAAAAAATACGAAGAGCAAAAGATCCACTGTCTGAAACCATGTTGCTGCTGCTTTGAAGGCTCCCAGATTGGTAGTGCTCCCCTTTAAAAGGCTACTAGCACTTTTGTATTTTCCTTGAGCTTTCCACCTTCAACCCAAGCTGCTTTATGTGCTTGTGTGTTCCCTTGGTAAATAATTGTCTTTTGCTAGAATAGATTTTCTGTAATGGCAGGAGTCATTTGCTTAATTGTTGCACCAAGAGTTTATGGAGGAAGTCTGTCCCCTTCTCTTGTAGGTTTTCTGCATGGCTGTTGTCTAAATATAGTCAAAGAGAGTCCCTGTTCCAAGCAGATAAGAATCCTGCTAGGGAAGCACAAAAAGAAAGGAAGCTAGAAATTTCATATTCACTCTGTCTTGATATCCTCAACTGTGTGCTTTGAGGCTTGGTGAAAGGCAGCTAAAAGGTGCTCCCAACCCTGTGTAGTAGGGAGTGAGGAGAAGGCCCCTTCCTGAGCAATGCTAAGTCTTGGGCTTGTTTTACTAAACTTCATTTGAGGGGGAGTAATTGTGTGGCATGGAAGAGCAAAAGTTTTGTTACTCAAAGGTATTTCACATATATCAGGAAAAGACAAGGGTTTGTTTGAGAAGAGTGGTAGCCTGCTATGTTTTGACCACCCAGAAGAGTTGAAGACTTCAGGGTGGCTAAGGGGTAGCTGCAGAAGTCTTGAAAGCACGACTGTGAACTTCATTTTCTCCACACTGGACAGTGTGCAAATAACAAGGCTTAGAAGACAGCCCATACATGCTTTTCCATATAGCACACCATTCAAGGATGAAAACTTTTACTGTTAAAAGACATGATGCTTTCTATCACTTAGACAAAACAACCATCTAGTTTGCTGAGAGGTTAAGTCTTCTAAAAAGAAGTTGCAGGGTTTTAAAGCATGTCAGGCAAGAAACTGGAGTTTCGTACGGGAGCTTATAAGAGGAAATACACATTTGTCCCCAGGATTATCTTTGCCCAGAGCTTTACTGCTGCCTTCTCTGGTTATTTTTTTTATTTGGTATTCATAAGTCAGTCAGAATAGCTTTGTCTTTTTTTCCCCCTTTGTCTCTAATTTCTTAAGTGATAGATGTGGTTGCTCTTGCCTGTCTTCTGTTGAGTAACCTTATCAGCGAAATTCTGTGGTTACAGATAGGGTGGGAGTAATGTAAACACATGGAGTTTTGAATCAGGAAGCAGAAAGCACTATGTTAAATAATCTTACTCTAATCTTAGCTTGTATCTAAAGCTTTAGTTTATGAAGTGCACTCTAGAAAAGAAATAGTTGATGAACAATAGAATATGTTGCTTTTAAAATTTTAGTATATTCTGTACTCTAACCTTGCTACTTCAGAAGAAAGAAATCTTTTATAAGGTATTTAGCCTGTACATAGTATAGGCTAAATATGTATAGATACATAGCAAATATAGAAATGCTATATACTTAAATGTATTACTTTATTTTCAAAACTTTTTTTGAAATTGGTATCCCGTTCTTCATTGGTTTTTTTTTAGAGAGCTGAACTGCATTTGATTACATCCATTTGATTAAGCAGAGTTTCATTCTAACTCTTGTTTTGGCAAATGATCTAGCACATAGTGTGTTTTACATTGAGAAGTAAAAGGAAACTTTTCCCTTCAGAAATGGACAGGGGAAGGTGGATTTTAAGCTGACCTGTTTTTATTTTGTTACCATGAGCTTCAAGACTCTAGGACTAATAAGTCTTCTGTCTCCAGTATATAAATAGAATTTATATTTTCAAAACAATTTTTCAGGTTTCAAGGAATTAGCCGTTGAATGTGCAAGGGGATGAAAAGAAAATACTCTTTGTACCTGTACAGTTATTTACAGGTACATACTATGTCTTTCATTACCTCATTTTTTGAGGTTTGACCTCAAAGCTTGACCAAGCTGAGTATCATGTGCAGAGAGAGTCACCTTGTTCAGCCCAGTGATTTGAATAATAGCCTTCTATCTAAATTTTTTTCTGTGATCTTTGGAAACTAAATTTATTAAAATATGGAATATCAACATTTCAAATGTAGATTTGTAGAAAGAAACCCATGTGTTTATAAAAGATTGATACTTGTAAAATTGGTTTTTAAATAAAATCTTACTTTCTTTATAGTTTTTTTGAAAATAGACCATTTTGAAAATAAACCAAAACTGTAGACACACTGTTAGAGAGCTAGGAAAATTACAGCCTAGAAAATCGTTCTCAGGCTGGAGCTTCTCCTGGTCTCTCAGCTTCTTTCCCAGGCTAATAGCTTGTTCAGCTTCAGTTAAGAAGACTTTCTCCCAAGATAATAACTTAATCAAAATAAAATAAAATTAACAACATTAAATTAACACCTGGTACCAGCCATGGGACTCTTCCTAAACTATGGTGTTCTGTCAGTTATCCAATAAACTACTGTGTTGTCTTAACTCTACAAAACATACTACAAAACATACTACAAAACATACTACAAAACATACTACAAAAAATACAAATTGTACTCTCAATAAATATCTCTTTCCTATATTAAAAAATAACCGTGTAACGGTATGTCCTATTTCCACCATTTCCAAAGGGTTGAATCCTTAACCCAACAACTACACAAAACCAAATAAAATAAACCCTAACTGCCAACACTGAAATAAGCACACCTGAACAAGGCTGGGAAGTATAGACTGTGAAATACAGATTGGGGTGGCAGTAGATACAGGGCGTCTCATGTGGAAACAGGTTGGTAATTCTTCCCTCTAGCAGCTTTGCATCTGCTGAGACAAAACACTCCAGCTTTGTAATGGTATTCGAGCTTCCTACTGAAGAAGGTTGGAATGCATAAAAGCAAGGAGATCCTTTGAAAGCAATCTTGTTTTTATTCAGACTTATGCTTGGATGCTTCTGCATTCTGTGTGAGATTTATTTGTGTGCTTTAAAGAAGAGATTTCCAGCCATCAAAAACAAGTGATAATGACAGTGCTTTGTTTTACTGGGAATGAAAATGCCTCCGCCTCAAATGAATAGTAGTTTAAAATGCTATGGAGAAATCCCCCTCTCATGAATATAATCATCTCTTCTTTTCTCATAGTTTTCTAATGGCTGATAAGAAAATTATGTTGCCAAGAGTGTTTTGTTTCAACTTTCATATTCGCTATGGTATTTTTGAAAGAGTCACTAAAGCTAGCTGGTACAGGGAATAAATAATTTGTGTAGTGATTGTCAGCAAGAGCACATGTGGTGTCCAGGCTGCAGTTTTTCACATTCTTTCACCTGTTCTTGATGTCTCTCATCATGAAAGGCTGTCATCTTGTTTTCAGTCTGGCACTGTTGAGTAGATACTCTTTCATGACTCTGTCCTTTCAAGCTTTGGGTGTTTGCAGGAAGCAGTTATTAGTTCTCTTCTTTCAGCAGAATTCCACATAAGAGACTTACTGATTTCCTCTTTGGACCTAGTCGGATTGGGAAGTTACTTGTTCTGAAAGCTGACAGCCTGATGTCTGTGATAGTACCATGACTTTTTGTGGGAAAACCTGACTGAGGTTATAGAATGTGGCAAAAGGTCCTGCTGTTGATTACTACCTCCTGATAGAAAATTATCTGGATTCAGCTGAGTCCCAAAGAGGCTGGGTGAAATATATTTTGACCTGTAGGAGGGAGAAGGTGAACGTTAGCCTTGCATCTTTTCAGTGTTACTGAACTAGTTTTAACATTATCCCTTCTGAGATTCCCACAGGCAGTGGTAGGGTATCCACTTATGTGGGTTAAAGCATTACTGCTGAGGTAGTACTGGAATTAGTGGTCTGTGGGCACTGTCCCAAATAATTTCAGCAGTTCCATCTGAAGCTGACTTTCATAAGCATTTTTTTTCAGGAACCTATATAATAGAAAATTTTCCAAAGCAAACCTCTTCCAAAAGGAAGAGCATGTAAGTCAAGAACGAAGATTAAGTCAAGGAGTAAACATAGCATTTTGTTTCCTCATCAAAGGACTTGGAGTTCTGCCCATGTCTGCTTTAGGAGAAAAAGGTGATATTTTTGCAGTGTATTTTGAGCAGTTACATAAGCTGTGAATTGATTTTGTAGGACTGTGGAGTCTGGGTTATTCTTGGAATGTGTTGTGGTCCTGAGTACACTAATAGGCTTTAATGACCCTGACTGACCTGGGGCCTCCACCTGCCCTGCCCAGGACCCCATGTCAGCCCCTGCCCCAGTGATGCTGCAGCAGTGCCAGTCTCCAGATCACCACAGCCCTGGCCCCATGTCCAATCCCAGCCCCAGCCTATCTCCTGGGATGGTGCCCAATGCTGTGGCTGCCCCCAGTGCCACCCCCTGGTAGCTCTGGATAGAGTGATGGGGTGCCTCTGGATGGCGAGGCCCTGCCGGGCCACCCCCAAGGATGCCCTGGCCAGTGCTATGCTCTGGCCAAAGGAGCATCACATCCTACCGAGCACAGAGCCACGTGGATGGCCTATTCTCTCCTCACTGAGTGGTAGGGGAGGATTTTGGGACTGGTGACAGAAGATTGTCATGACTCAGCTCTTGAATTATTTGGCAGTTTCTTGATAATGAAAGATGTAAGATGGAAGTGTTGAAAACCACACGTTGCTTGTCAGTATGTTTCAAGAAATGCTTTACTTTGAGAAAAGAAACGCTGTTAGGGCTTAGTCTTTGCTGCAGAACAACTCGTATTTCAAGTGTTTCTGTCACCAAATGCTTCATGTTCTAGGTCAGGAGTGGTTTTATTTCAAGAGCAAGCCAATCAATAGCTGTAGACTTAAAAGCGAGTGAATACAGCTATGAATAATCAGCTACTAATGCAATCTTGCAGTAAAAGTGAGCCTTCCCTTCACCTGTACCAGTTCAGGCTAAGTGGGATAACCCAAGGTGTGAGCTAGGCACAAGCCTAACTAGAGGAGCAGCCCCATTACCAGTACTGAGGCATTTGCAGATCAAAAGTTATTCTACTATGCAGATCTTGGTAAAAACAAAAAAGCTTTTTAAACCTGAAAATGTACTTGCATTTTTGTTCTCAGGTCAATATCATATTTGAATTGCACTCGAGTCCATGAGCATCCAAAGGAGGTCACCAAACAATGTATTTTAAAAGGAATGGGTGGAACTGTTTCAGTCTTCTCCATTATAGCTGCTCAGTTCTCCTATGTCTCTCATACATCAAAAATGAAGTATGGCAGACCCCTTTGAGTGTGTGCCAAGATTAATAATAAAGAAGGTAGACTCTCCTGAATGATTCTTCTAAATAACTGATGTGTGCACTGAGATAGCTACTTTGAGTATTTGAGAATTTTATACTGAGAATACTGAGCATTAAAGAATCTCAACACAGAATGAAATCTTTAACTCAGAAATACGGTTTTAGGATGGGTTTGTTTTTTCCCTTGTTTCTCAGTTCACAGTGATCTGTGTATAATCAGATGTATAAAGATACCCAGTAATCTTTAGGATTTCAAATTGTTTGTAGGTTGAAGTAAAACTGTTAAAAAATAGGGCTGGATTTCTATCTGTGGAGCTGATACTTTGTATTCTGCAACTGTTCTATTCTAATAATTGATATAAAGTAGTCAAAAGCTCTGCTTTTTCATGCTGTACATTTCAATGTATTTTTAAGGGAAAATAGTGTGGTGATTAAATTTAGAGTATAGATACCTTTTTGATTATGCAATGAAATGAATAAAATAAAGTCAACAAGATATTCTGTATTTTTTGAAAGCATTCTGTGTTATGCTGGACATCGTTATGATGTGAATATTACATTTATTATGTAATGGAATCTTGTCTTTTAGATTCAAAGACTATCAAAAAAGAGAAAGATGGAAAGAATCAGCAGGCAAACAACCCAGCTTTAAAAAGTGGTAGGTATTCCAGTTGTCAGCTTATTAGTTAAGGTACTGTAAAAGAAAAAAATGTGTGTTTGGATTGTACTATTTGCTGGCCTTTTTTTTTTCCTAGTTGGAATCTCTTGGGTTATTACTGGTGGGTTGTTAAAAACATATCTTTGCTTTTGTCTAACTGTTAGGAAAGTATAATTTGGTATTGAAAGTGATGGTTGAAACTGCTTGAGTTGAACCTGTTAGTTTTACTAGCCAAGATAAGTACTCTTTGTATGTATAATCAAAGATGCTGTGTAAACACTATTATTTTTAAACCATTACTGATTTATCTGTTCTTCTCATCATGTATTTCTCAGTTTCATGCCTTTTCTGCTGCAGTTACCTTCAATCTCCTTAATGTCTTTGCTGGTGCCAAAAGAAGGATTTTCAGTTTAATAGTCTTGAGTTTTTAGGATTGTAACTGGATTAAATTGCCTGGGATTCTAATTTTACTTTAAATAATTTCTGATTTGAAATAATAAATTTGATTTTAAATAATAAATGATTTGAAAACAGAATTTGTGGGTTTTTTTAGTAAACTGAGGAAGAGTGCACATTTACCAGAAATGATCCAGATTCTTAGCTAATTTAGCCTCTACTATCCTCAGCAGGTGCCATAAGGTGGTGTATTGCTGTCAAGGCTGCAGTGGGACAGCAGCAACATCCTTAGATATGCTTTGCATGTTCATGTTGTTTGTTTGAATTTGGGACAGTAAGAAATGTCATGAGTAGTATTGACTAAAGTACAAAATCTCCTCAGGAGTTCTTGAAGAAATAACACTGAATTATTTGAAGTCTCAGTTTGCTCACTTTTCTGTGCCCTAATAGATGGCCTGGTTCTTCTTGGGTACCAGTGGAGACAAGTAACATAGTCACTGATCAAACGTGCCAGGATACTGACACATTAGCTGGGTAATTGAGGTAATGACTTTGCATTAAAGATATAATACCAGTCATAGTACAGTCTTTGGCTGTTACATTTGCCAGAGCTAATTTTTTCATTTATTGAGATTCTGGCCATCACAGAATGGGTAAGGCTGGAAACAACCACTGGAGGTCATTTTACTCCAACCTGCTGCTCAAGCAGGACCCCCTAAAGCACATTACTCAGGATTGTGTCCAGGAAGCTTATGGGTATCTCCAGACGAGGAGAATCCACAACTTCTGTGGGCAACCTGTCATCTTTGTTATTTGTCCCTGTTACTTTGAGCCAGAGAAGAAAGTGTATTTGTCTCTTTTTCCCTCCTCTGCAATGCAAAAGGGGCTCCAGTCAAACTGGACTCAGCATGTCTGTTTTAAATAGTGTTGTCTGACGTGACAGGCAGAGTGCTGTAACATACCCCCCCCACCAGCAAAGTGCTTTTCATATGTGGATAAGATAACCATAGTTCATGAGTCACTGGAAAATGTCCCTGCCTTCTCCTGCAGTTGAGAGCAAGGTGTTGAAAAAGCTTTGTGGACAAGCAGTGCTAAGCAGGCAAGCCTTATTCTGTGTTCCATGTTCTTGACTTGGTCTGTGCTGTAAACCTAATGTCTGGGAACTGAACTTCCTCATGAAATGTCAGTGCTCAGCTCTGTCAAACAGAGTTTCTTGCAACATCCCTGATTTTCTATAGATGAGATAATTTTTATCCTGTGTTGTTGCTTGTTGGTGGCAAAGGAGCATCTTGATGCTAGATGAAGAAAGATGCCATATAATGCTTAGGGCTAGCAACTAGGAGGTTTCCAGGGGAATGTGTGATAGGAAAAGTCAGAGAGAAGATACAGAGGTGTGAGAAGACTGGGTTAAAAAAATAGACTAAATTGAGTAGAGAAAGACATAAGGAGGAGAAAAATTCTGATTGAAGGATCACAACAGACAGAAAGAGGTACAAGGTATAAGGCAGAGTAAGTATTAAATACCTTACACTTAAAATACTATATTTGCAAGAGTGTGTGAACAAAAATTAAAAGGAAATCTCATCTTTGAAGAAGAGAGATTGTGGGATGAAGACTAGAAAACATCCATCTCCATGTCCAAAGTCTCAGATGGGTGCCACGGGAACCTAGGAGTGATCTGAGAAGACATGACCTGCTCCATCTGCCCAAACAGTGTTTAGGCTATGGTGGTACTGTATTATATTAACCTAAATAAACCAGGACCGTAAATTCTATCAATCTGCAAGTGACAATTAGTAGTTTAAAGCTTTAGTTAAAATTCTGTAAAACTTTTGACTTACACTGAACTGGAGAATTCCATATAGTGAAAAAAGATGAGGAGCACTTCAATAAATTGGGCATTCACTTATTCATGGCATCAGCTGTGATGCCTCCAGGGGTGCTGAGGCAGGGGACTGATATCATAAGGAGGCTTTTTTCTCGTTTTGGAGAACTTGTAGTGAGAGAACTTTAACCATGACTGGAAGAGATCAAATAGTATGCACTGTCAAGGACAAAATGAGAGCAGCTGGGGAATTACAGCTGGCCTGTGTGATCTAAGTCTTCAGGAACATTATAAAGAAAATATTTCTGGAAACCATTTCCAATCAAATAAAGGACAACGATTGGGTTAGGAGCAGGGGAGGTAGATTTGCCAAGTGTGAGCTGTGCATGACTGATTACCTTTTGTGCTTAATTATTCTGGAAACAAGGAAGAGCAGTGGATGTTGTTCATGTCTAGGCTTTCTGTACAGTTTCTGTAGTGTCCTTTCAGCCAAACTGGTGAGGTGTGGTTTGGATAGTTGGACAAAAAATTCGCTGGACTGTCAGGCAGTGTAAGGTCCACCTGACAGATGATAGCTAGTGGCATTTCTTAGAGGTCAGCACTAGCTAGGACTGATGCTGTTATATGCCTTAGTGTCAGATGGGGACGATTGGACAGAATACACTGCCAGACGCGTTTGTGGCAAAGATCTAATGGGGCGGAGTAGCCAGTAGGCTGGAAGGCGGGACTGCCCATCAGAGGGACTTGCCAGTGCTGGGGAAATGGAATGGCAGGACCGCGGTGAGACTCAGTGGTGAATGGCGAGAGTCCCCCTCGGCTGCAGACCGGAGCCCTGCAGCAGCCCAGGCGGGAAGCTGGCTGCCTGGAAAGGAATTCAGCAGGAATGAGCCTGGAGCCCGGCAGGCAGCACCTAAGTGTGGACAAGCAGCGAGCTCTGGTGGCAAAAGACCTCAACTGCATAGGGATCCTGCGGGCAGAACCGCGGGCAGCAGGCAGGGAGGAGGCGTTCACTGCTTCGGGGGATTTGGGAGGCTCTGTCTGGAGAACTGTCTTCGGTTTTGAGCTGCACACTACAAGGAAGGCACTGCTGTACTGGAATAGGATGGCTTGAAGTCCTGCAAAAATGGAAGGAGCCAGAACGCAAGATGTAAGCAAAAAACTGGTACTGAAGCTAGAAGAAATGTTTATTTTTCAGCTAAAAGAAAACAAAGCTTGTGGGAGATGGTCATGCTGTCTTCAACTACTTGTTAGGCGGATGGAAAGGGGACAGAGCCAGGCTGCTCTCAGAGCTGCGGTGGAAGGAGAAGTGACAAATACTGACTGGAGCATAAGAAATTCTTCTTTGATGAGGAAATCTTCACATTGACTCTGATGGAACCCTGGAGGAGCAGGAGGCTGAACTAGAGACCTGGATCCCTTCTAGCTTGAGTTACTTTGGGATTGGCAAGTTTAGCAAGAAGTGATAGGGTATTGATACAGCATTGCAGAGAGCATCAAGGGTCATTGACCCATGGGTCAGTGCCAGTAATGCAAGCAACTGTGATAAAAACTCAGTCCTTCCATTTTTAAATTAGTCAGGCTTTTTGCCATTGCTGCTTGTTTTGAATCACTATTTAAGAGCCTCACTCCCATGCTGGTTATAAACTAATGTTTTTTTCATTTGCAAAAGGCTCTAGTTACCTTCTGGCGTGGGTTTTGTTTTGTTCCATTTACAGTGTATGCTGGTTTGTTCTTCAGCATGAAATTTTTTTTTCTCTCTAGTTTTCATTTTCCTAGTGGGTTATAAAGTTGTGGTGGTTGCATAATGGTCTTTTCTTAAGCTGTTTATTTCAGCCTGCAGATTTGAGTGTGAAGAGAAATGCACATTAAATTATTTAGTATGAGCTAATTTTCTGAAGGATTTCTGGTAGTCAGAAGCTGCATATTTTCAGGGTCTTTAGAATTAGAAATACGCTTCTTTACAATACAATTGCTTCTTTACCTGTGCACTCTGAGAATACAGAGAAGCTTTCATGTAGGTATTTTTTTAATGACTTATCTTTCTAGAGATGCATCTTACATGTTGCAAACATACATGTGTCTCTTATTTCTGTAACTGCAGTAATTAAATGATAATTAACACCATCTCTGAGAGCTTGGCTGTAATTTAATGCACTGTATCTTCACAGGTGGAGAGCTTCTAATTTTAACTCCAGGACATTTCTGCTTGATGCAAGAGCTTTTGATAGCCAGGATTTAAAAGAAAGAGCTAGGCAATGTTTTTTCCTCTTGGTTTTATTTTCAGCTGACTGCTTGTGTTACCTTCTGTGTCTTTCTAGTAAGTGTTCCCTAGAAAAAACAAAACTGTTTCTTTCCCTCTGTATTTTTGGTCATCCTACGAAAATTGCCATCCTGTTATTAAAATTGAGATACTTTGGGAAATACTGCTTTATAATTTTTTTGGAGGAGGTGAATGATGGTATCTCCTGGTAAATGCAGTGTCACTGGAGTGTCTATATTTGTACAGTCCTTATAACAATGAGGCTATGATGCATGACTACAGCTTTTACATCAAGTTAAAATTGTAATCTCAGATCTGAGACAGCTGGGACACAATTAATGTTTTCTTTTGGCTACATTTAATTATGTGGAATTAGGTACTTTATTAAGGGAAACTCTGATTTTAAAACTTTTTTTTTTATTGTTTTTAAATCAGAAGGCAACCTGAAGGGGCAGCTTTATTGTGAGAGTCCAAGAAGAATTTTTATAAGATAAAGCCTTTGCTGTAATTTCATTATAATTAATTTTTGCACCCTCCTTGGCCTGTTAATGAAAAAAGCAACAAATCTGGAGCCTACTTTCTGGGGAAAGCTCTGAAGAGCTATTTCTGCCTTCCTGAAATACAAATATATATTTAAGTTAATGTATCCTGCCTTTTGTAAGTAATACAAAATCAGTGTTACTATATAAATGTGTAAATAAAATTATAATTCCAAAAGAGGTGAAATTCCAAGATGTTGTGTGAAAGTGTCTTTGTTACCAGCCTGCATATATTCTAGACCACCAAATTAACAGCTTTTGACATTTTACTGACTTGTTACTGACTTCTCACATAGCTAACAAGCACATGGCTTCTGCAGTGCCAAGGACTAATGACTCGTACACTTTTGAGTCTGTTTCACCAAAACCCAGGACCTCAGCAGGCCAAGGGGATGATTCCCTTTTGCTTGAGGCACTTGGTATTGTCAGCTGAATGCTGTGCTGCTGCAGGCAGGCTCTGGGTTTGAGCCGCAACACATCCTTCAGAGAAGCTGCGTGCGAGTGCTGGAAAATGCTGCCATTTTCTGATTGTTTCTTTGCTTCTCCTCTCTCCTGAAAACTGCAGAGATAAGTGTCTGTGCCCAGTGGCGTTTTTGGAAGAATTACTGGTGCACCCGGAGCTCTCTCTCCATCATCCCCAGGGATTTTGCGTTGGGCCGTGTGAGTGGCTCTTGCTGAGCCGCTGGGTGGCATCACTGCATCATTTTGGGTTCATCAGTGCTTCATTCTTCAGGAACATCAGAAAGATGCCAGCTGCCCAAACAAGAAAAAAAAGCAAAAGGGCTCTCTTAGATAATTTAGTAACAAAAATATTAGCTGTGCCATTGTAGCTTTTGTCTTACACTTTATATTAAAATAATTAATATGCTTGCTTATATCTTTCATGTTGGTACTTCATATGTTTTCCATTCATGCAAAACTGGTAACACTAATTAAATCAAATAGAGAATCCACTTGCCCATACACATAAACAATGACGCTATTAACAGTGGAAAAAATACCATGATTTTGTTACTAAACATTGCCATAGTGTTTACCTATATGTTCTATATGACATGATATTCTACAAAAAGAAACCTTTATGTGACTTCAGATAAAAAGAGACAAAGATGCAGTTGGAAGGCTATGCTAATCTTTTTTCTTTCCAGTGGGTAGTATTCATAACATATATTTCAACATGTATCCATGTGTCTGTGTTTTTCAATGTATATTATCTCAGTACTCCTGTGAGGTTATCGTATCAACCCTGCTGTTATGGGAACTAAGATACAGCAAGGCTAATGTGATTTATATAAGAATGTTTGGGATATCTTTATGCAGAGAATTGAATTTAGATATTCTGATTGGGATCATTTTGCATGTGAAGCACAAAAAAAAACAACTGAAAGAACGTTTATATTAATTTTGCCATTGTGTGTTCACCCCCATAAATTAACATTACTCTTGAAGCTCCTTCAAGGTCTGTATGTATTTCAAAGGTGGAGTTTTCATTTGAGAATTATTCTGCTCTTGAAAAAGATGTATTCTATAAGATAGCTGGGTTTTCTGTCCCTTTCTTTCCTCAAATCCTCATTTAAGGTCCCTTCTAAAAAATTGTGTATATGGTCTTTTTTTATCTTGTGTCTTCCAGAACAGTTTAATTGGGATGATTATCTGAAAGAGACTGAATCAGTAGCTGCCCCTCTGCATTGTTTCAGACAGGTATGCCAGAAACTATTTTGCAAGTGTGTGAGTATGTATGCCTGTTACAGGATGATCTTAGAAAAGCTTTCACATTTAGACTGCTTGCAGACTTCCCATTTGACTTCTTTTGATCTGTAGTTATCAGCAGCTTACAGTTTTGGCAGTTACTAGCTACGGAAGTTTCTTCGTTCTTGGTTTCTGCCTCAAGCCAAATTTTGAGGATTTCATTAAAATTGGATCTTTGAACTCTGTTTTCCTTTAAAAAAAAGGCTAGTTAATGGAAAGAGATAGCCTTGTCAGTGTTCAAAAATGTTTTCTACTTTTTTCAATAATCTTAGCACTACCATGGTTTTAATGAGAATTAAAAATTTGGCTGATTGTCAGAGGAGTTTTTCCTCTGTTCTGTTTTTGAAAGATTTCTTTCAATTCTGTCTAGCTATAAAATGTGTGTGTAGTAGAACTTAGTCACCACTTTTTTTCTGGATCTCTAGTATGTTTGATTTATCTCTTTCTGAACAGAGTGCTTTCTTCTTAGGGGTAACAGATAGTACAATTTTAAAAAAATCAAGTGGAATATGTGGGAATACAAAGGAAATACTGGATTTATAATGAAGGGGGTTTAATGTACTTTTTTGTAATACACTATACTCTACAAGTTTGATCCCCCCTACCTGATGGTTTGGAATCTATTTGCAGATGCAGTTTAAATCTACCATCTTGTGTAAGCTAATGGCCTCCAGTTATTCAGCCCTCTGGAGACTGAGTCAATCTCTTTAGGTATCTTTCTCTCTGTTTTCCCAAGATGAGGTGTGTCTTGTGTGTGTAAAGTTGGATAGGATTCATTTTGGTCTGTGTGCCCTCACTGTGTTAGGAAGATAGTTGCTAAGGAATTGGTTGTTCAGGTTCATAGAAGTGTAATAGGTGTGACAAGCAGTGCATGTCTGGTTTAGTGGCTTGGGCATGTTCTGAAATTTTTTTCTAGAGTCTGTTGGTGGTCTGATTGTACTTTAAATGATACTGGCCTCCAGTGGGGGCCCAAATAAAAAACAGCACGAATTGAATAAGCTGAGAAGGAGAGGAACCATCACTTGGTGAGTCTGAAGCAGTTGCAGGAATGGAGAATAAGGAGAGAGAAAAACAGGTGGTCTCATTTCCTCATACTAGATCTTGAATCTCAGCTTGTTTTTTGCAGATGAGGCTAAAGGGCAAAGAGCCCCTCTCATGCTGCTTTCAATGAGTGGTGGCTAAAAATGCTGGTGTCCATAGCTCTGAGTGGAGCCCCAGAAATTAATTTCACAGTATGTGTTTTTCACAAGGCAGGCACCTCAAACTCCTCCTGGGTAGAGGCAGAGGGTGGTGTATTTATTGTCCCTGGATCTTTCTGAGGTTAATGCCATACTCACAGGTCATAAACCACTGTGACCAGAGTGTGTGCTCCCAAGGAATGTAACTACTGCGGAAAGCTGCTCAAAAGCCTTTCCACGTGCCTTTCTTGCATCTACCTCTTCCCTAGTAATGCTCAAAAAGTCTGAACTGAGCAAACAAATAATGCCTTGAATAGAGGTGCTTAGGTGATATGCATTGAGAGAGATAAATCCAAGGATTGCTTAAGGAGTGTGTGAGCTGGAAAGAGCTTTAATTTATGTGCGTAGCAAATTTCAAAACAATTTGCATATGCAGATTTTCAGTTTTTCTAAGAGTTGAACTTTAAGTAGAAAGTGATAGGCAATGGTGATAAGTGCAGAGCTGGATCCTCTCACTACATAATGTTTGCAGATTTTAGAACCCTGAAGTGCATGTGCTTTGTGCAGGACTAATATGACTTTTATTGGGTTATGCATGAATTGTACGTGTCATTATTACTCTGTATAATGCAAAGAAATACACTGCTGTGGCCAACCAGAAAATAAAGAGCAGAGAGAAACTTAATTTGGCAATTACATCCAGAATTTGTGACTTGTGGGAATTTTAAAAGTTTAAATTTTGTCATAATTAAAAATTACCCGGGGAACAGTAAATTAAAGCTTCTACCATAAATTAAGACACAGACAGCTAATGGAAATTGATTAAAGTATTTATCTTAATTTAGAAGGTGTTTTATCTGTTGCTTTAAGTTGTTTTCAATAACTACTTAAATTTCAATGCACTTTATATTTCTTTTTCTTGCCCTAAAACTTCTTCCCAAGAAGTTGAAAATTTTAAATGTAAAAGCTCAGTCCCTTGTTGTTTGAGCAGAACTTAAAGCAAGGCTGTTACCGAGTGAGGTTTTGTTATTTTATTCAAAGACAAACTAGCATGGAGGACTTACCTTTTTAGTAGAACGCCTTGAGTTGTTGGTATTTAAACAAGCTCACCTTCTCCACAAAGAAACTCCCCAGTTTCTCAATTTCTGTTGCTTTTCTTGGTTGTACAAAATAACAGCTTGACAAGCAATATCCTGAAATTGAATTGCCCTTTAAATTTAATATGCTCGGGCTCCCCTTTCAGCCAGCCTGCTGTCTGAGTGCAGCACTGGCAGATGCTCACTGAATTTTGCTCGCCTCTTTGGCTTTTGGGCTCAGGCACTACCAGGGCTCCTGCTGTTGATCTGAGGTGTGTTGCAAAGAGTGCACCTGCACAATATAGCAAGTAGAGCAAGATGTATTTTACGGTGGAGAAAAAATACCATTAACACTTGTTGCAGATTCCTTCTGTCTTTTCCTGTGTCAGCAGACCAGTAAAAGCACTTTGTCTGCCTGCCGTGGGATCCCCACCTGACATGATTGGGCAGGCACAAGGGGACATAGGAGTCCTTTGAGTGTGAATGGCCATGGTTTTGGGTATTCTAATGTGCCTCCTGTATTAGAAGTCAGACTGTGTTAGTCTGGATGGGGTAGCTGTTGGGTTTAAATGTCATGGGCAAGGCTACTTACAGTTTTGGGCGTCTGTAATCAAAAACTACTTTGTACTGATGAGTTGTAGGAAAGAGCTTCCAGGGTGATAAGAGAATAGTTATCATCTCCTAAGAGAAATTTCAGTACTTGACTGACTTACATTGTTGAAAGGGTACTGATAAAGAGTCAGTTGTAGCTTTTTGTTTCATTTTCTAAGGTGCAAAAATAAATGAAAGGATAGTGTTGGCCAGAAATTCCATCAATAAAATTTAAGCTGGAAATGAGGAGACAATTAAAGAGAATAGTGAGAGGCATTCCATCCCAGTTAATGATAATACAAACTTTTGAATATCATTAGGGAAAGTCATTGCCTGCAATATGACAGAAGGCAAGTAATCAGACTGCAGTCCAGTCAATCTCCGCCCATAGTGTGTTGATACACGAGTTAAAAGTAAAACAAAGAGGGTTTTTTTCATCTTTAACGTGAAATGGTTCTGCCTAAAGACCAAATTGCATTTGTCACATTTCTTTTCCCTGTGCTAATTAAATTAACATTGCATTGTGTGTTTATGATTATATTCAGTTCTCTACAAATATGCACAAGCTACAGTTTTTGTCTTAGCACAAAAGTTTTATACAACTTTAGGACTATTTTCTTTCTTCAAAATGTTAACACTAACTCGTTTTTCTGTCTTCTTTCTTTGTAATGTCAGCTTTTTTTTTGATACAGAAGGATCCAAATTTTGTTTAGATTTCCAAAATATTATTACAATGAGGATAATATTTATTCGAGTTGGGAGCTAATACACCTTGTGGTTGGGATTTTTTTGAATGTGTGTGTTAGTTTGTGTATTGTTTTTTGGGTTTTTTTTGAGTTGAATGTCATGTTTCCTAATGTCCTTGTATTCTATTCACTTCGCTGCTCCCTATCTTTATGTTCATACCTTCATAAAGATTCCTTTGTTACCCTTCTTAGCATCCTTATCGTTTTAGAAATCAATCATGCTTATGCAGTCGATGGGTTATCCAGCTGCCTTTTCTCACTTGCTGCTAGGCACTCAAAGTTTAAAACCTTCTTCATACTCATCATTTTTATGTTAAGTTTGGAAGAAGTAAAGCTGTATATTGAACTGGCTGGCAAATTTAGTAATATTAACAACAGTAAGAAAAAGTCTTTTACCTTTTATTGTAGTCTAGAATTCCGCCTACAAATGATTTCAAAGTTGGCATGAAACTGGAAGCCCGTGATCCTCGCAATGTTACCTCAGTTTGTATAGCTACAGTAATTGGAATCACGGGTGCCAGGCTAAGGCTGCGGCTGGATGGAAGTGACAACAAAAATGATTTCTGGAGGCTTGTGGATTCCTCAGACATACAGCCCATTGGGACCTGTGAAAAGAAAGGGGGCATGCTCCAGCCTCCACTTGGTAAGTAACAAAGCTGCTGAGCAAATGTGTGGAATATAGCTTTCAGAAAGTTATATGTGCCTTTTTGTCTTGGCAAATTCAATGATATGAACATTTCACCAAACCATTTTTTAATTGAAAAAGAGGTAACTAAACTAATTTTGGCTAAGTGAATTATGCCTTTTTCTTATTTTTTAATTCTTCTGATGTAAGAATGAGCAGTTTTGTTTGTTGTTGTTTTTTAATAGGCCCTTTGTCTTAAACGTGCCTCTTCTTTAAATGCTCCCAGACACACAGCCTGCCTTATGTGTGTGTATACAGTGTTTTGGTGTATGGGAGCCCTCGGAAAGGGCTGGAGAAAGCCAAGTTGCCGCTTTACTCTTCATCAGTGCATCCAAGCAGCTCACAAGAGGGCACTGTCTACTACAGGCCTGGGAAGCCTCAGCAGGGCTGCTGGAGGCACATCCCTGCAGGGCAGTCAGGATGTTTCCTTGGGCACCCAGCAAATTGATTGTGTGCTAGAACAGGCAGCAGAAGGTGGGTTAGTGCAGAATTGCAGCTTTCTGCTCTGAGTTTTTACTCTGAGGTTGTAAAAGCAGCAGTTCAGAGCTCTAGAAAACTGCTGGCTTAGACTGCATGATATTCTCATTGCCTCAAATCAAGATATATGTTCAGGAATGTCAGATCAGATCATCATGGCTGGTTTGTGAGCACAATGAATTCTTGTGAACAAGATACAGCTTAGAAATATCATGCAGAACTTCTTTTGTCTTCCATGAGGAATATGAGTGACAACACTGAGTCTCCCCAAACTGAGAAATAGTGCTTATGTTTAGTCTTACTGGGGAAGTTTATTGCAGGGAATCCTACAAAGCAATTCCTTGTTACCTGGTGAATGGTCAGAGGTAACTTTGACTAAACTGCTAGTGGTGGTAAAATGTGACATTGCCTTTCTTTGGTGTGATTAACCTGTATATTTAGATCTGCATTCTTGTATTTGTCAGTAGCTTAAACTCTATGTATGGAAATATTTAAAGATTTCACAATCATCTGCAAATAGTTTTGTTTTTAAAAAGGAAGAAGAATAATGACCAAAATTTACCTGAACACTCTCTCCCCTGTTATCTTATGATCTTCTGTAATTTTTAGAAGATGCAAGAAATAATAAAAATAATAAATTGTAAAATAATAAAAAAATTAACTGTATACAGAAATTGGTTGCTGCCACTTTTCCATCTTACAGTTATGAATCTGGTTTGGTGCCATCAGTAATTCTTAATTCTCACTGGAGATTTAGTAAGGGTAGGGTATGCTTTCTTTCAGTAGCCTCTCAAAAAGCTTGTCATCCTGCTTTGGAAGCAACATACAGTTTTTCTGTTTGAAAAATAAAGTGAAAAGTATCATTTCACTTCAATATGAATCTTAATTTGCTTATGGAGAGACAGACACAAAACAGTTGACTTAACTGTTAAGACACTTCACACACAGTATCAGGGTTGATTTTGTGCTGCTGTGCTCCTTCAGAAACACAAGAAAAGCAATTCAACCATGGTGTCAGTGTAGAAAAATATTGCTTATGATAGATACAGTTTGAGCCCAGAAGGTTTTTTCCCTTTTTTTCAATGGATATATAGAGGTTTGGAATGAAAACACTGGAAATTCCTGACACTGGGGAAAAAGTTTATTTTCTTTTTTCCATGAAGTTTCTCAGTTTAACCTCTCTGAAGATCCTGATACAAGCCTTTAGAATGAATGAAGTGATACCAGTATAAAAAATGCAATAGTATACCTGCTCCTTCAGCTGCACACGTGTACAGTGTTAAAAACACGGCTTCAGGAGCCCAGCAGTTTTTAAAATGTGTTTCTAAACCAGAGTGATGAATAAAACAGCTCTGGTTATATGTGATGGGGGCAGCTGGTTCCTTAAGGAGAGAAACTTCCTATGACCATCAGTAGAAAGGTTGATGCCTTCTCCTTAGATACTGTTTCTTACTCTTACCTGGTCAGGTTGCCTGCAGTGCAGTACCTAACAGGCAGCTGTTTCCCTGCATCCAGGCATGTAAGGTTTACCTGGCCTCTGAACAATTGCTGATTTTACAGGAAAGAATGTGAGTGCCACTCTTTTGGCCCTCCTGCCCTAGATTTTTCTAGAGATAGGCTGAATTCCAGCAATCAAACATTCTGGCATACCTTGATAAATTTTTGAAAAAGCCTTTTTGGCAGTTTTACAGCATCATGTTCCTGGGTAAAGCTGGGAGCTAATTGGGTGTATAATTACCTCCTGTTAGACATTTAACCAGCGGATTTTTTTTTCCTTGGTAGTAGGGAACCTTTTGGATACTAATGTTCTACTTTATCATAATAGCTAACTAAAATAGACCCTCCTACCTGATTTTTACATGACTTTAATTATGCATGTTACATAAGGGTTTTGAGAAAGTGGTTATTACAGCAAAGTGTTCCTGTTCCAGCTGCTGTTTTCCATAGGTGAGCTTTTTGTTGTTGAAAGCTTAATGTTCTGAGCAAATTATGCTGCAGATAGCATTTTCTCTGGTTTTACCAGGACAATTTAAAGGCCAAATGAAGTTAATTGAAGCTGTTGTTTAGTTGTCACTCCTCTGTCTTGCTTATGTATCTTTTCTAAGCTACCTGGTTGGGAATGTTGTGTTTCAGTAACCACACATGTTCAGGTTTTATAAAGACTGGTATGAAACCAGGCCTGACAATTAGCTCAGTGGTCCCCAAACTATGACACTATTTATCACATAGGAGTTCTGCAGTAATTTAGGTGTTGCATAGGTAGTTCTGGCTTGAAACTGTTTATTCTACTGAAGATAGCCTAAAGCTGTGAGTTAAAGAACCACTATAGCATATAATAACATTTTAGATGAGTAAATTATTTAACTGATTAAGAATTGCAGATATGTTCCACCTTTCTGTTTACAGATTTTAAAGGCAATTGTTAAAGATCAGTTATGAGGGAACTCATGAGCTCTTGGCAGATTATGGTGCTATTTGCTTTGTGGAAAAAATTCCAATTTGCTGTATTACGTCTGTTTCTCTGCAGAACTGTTCCAGACATCTAACTGCTAAAGAAGCAGAAAAAAAATGTCCACTGTGTCTGTTATCTTACTCATTACTTTAAAACATTCATTTGGAAAGCAAAGAAAGCAAAAGGATTTTTTGTTTGTTTGATCTTTTAACTGGAAAGTGGTTGACTGTAAGGAAAGATTATCTGGAGTAAGAAGGTTTTCAGCTAAACCTTTGTTCTGTTTGAATAAGGTAGTTCATCTAAACAAATCTGATTGTTTATGATTTTTTATTCACTTGTTAATGAAGAACAATAAAAGAGATTGGTTTATGTTTTTCAATATGATACATGATTTATTAATTTTACTTTTTTTTGTTCACTCTTAGATATTCTTTGTTTTTATGGCTATTTATGTATTTGTTTTACTGAGGGAGGGAAAGAAAAACAGTTGCGCTGGTTTTTGTCTGTGGTTTGGTGAAAGAATAACAAGATTCTCAAAAATATAAAAGTATCTTCTCAATAAATGAGCTAGAACCTAAAGAGAAAGCTAGGTGCTTGTGCCAGGGAAGTTCCACAGGACCAGAGTCTGTGTGGGACAACCTAATGGTCTCCTGTACTGGGACTTGCAAATCATTAAATCCTAAAAATTAATCTGTAATACCTGACGTTATGATGAGTGATTTTGCGGGCAAGTCACTCAGAATGGAAATGAATCTCACAGCTTTCTGCAGCTACAGGGACCATGTTCGTTTCTTCTTAGCTACTTCTATTTCAGCCAAGTCTGAAATAGAGTGAATGAGGCACTAGTAAAACAGACTTTATAACCTTTCCTTTCTATTGTATTTTACAAACTGAAAGTAGGGCCATTTGTTTGGGGTTTTTTTGTCTTCAGGGTTCCAGATGAATGCATCCTCTTGGCCAATGTTTCTCTTAAGAACTCTCAATGGAGCTGAAATGGCACCTGCAGCATTCTTCAAGAAGGTAGGAAGAAAGGCATTTCTAGTAAACAACTTCTATCAATTGGTCCATGGTTACATTTTTTAATGAGGAAGCTAAGATACTACTCTGTTGTCTGCAGCAAAGACAGGGAAGGCAAGACTATTATTTAAAATGACTTTGAACTGGATTGAAATGCTATGGAACTAGACAGAAAGGAATCTGCTTCTAGTCCATAGAGAGGGCCATTTCTTTTCCCAAGCTGAGACTTCAAAGTATGGTGTGCTATTTAGAAAAAATTTGTTTGCTCATTTTTTCTCTCATGGATTTTAGGTAAAATGCATAATACATTTCTTAACAGCACTGTAGTCAGTGTGCACAGGAGTAAAAAAAAATTAATAGGGAATGAGAGCCATTGGAATACAGTAGTGCTTGGAAAGGTTTTGTTAAGCATTTTCACTGGGCACACACTCATTTAAAATGTAGTGAGAAAATAGTTGAAAATAGCAGAAAAAGCCATTTGCTTCTTTAAACATAAGTCTTGAGTAAGTTACTGTGAAATACGGAAAATGATATAAAAATAACAGTAATATTTAAATGACTTGGTTCTGTTATTTGTTGAGATGACCTTATTGTCATACTGACTGTGTTCTTTCTGGATACTGAGAGTGATACTGACAAGTATGTCAGCAAATCAAACAGTTGGGTTCAGGCCTGCAATCACATCACTTGGTTTTAATTTCATATAATTATAATTTTTTTTAGATAAGATAATATAAATTTTCTGAGGCATGATGAGCCATGTTTCTCAGTTCTAGCCTGCAGCACATCTGAGATGGGCTTGGATAATAAAGTTCTTGAGGATGAGTTGGTAATTTGTGTTCTGTTAGATCACAACTCCTGCTGTGGAGGTACGCTTATGCCAGTAACATTCACTTGATTTTTGTTTTTCTTTTGTCCACTTGGAATTGGTCTAAGGCCAACTGAGTTAACAGAGGCCTATAAATAATGTCCAATGCTAATGAATTTTTCATGGATTAATTGAGAGGTAAAGCTTTTACCGACAGTTATCAGTCCCCAGAAATATCCATGCTCTGCAAACCTCTTCTTTATTAGCATGTAATAATTTCATTTTAGTGTCTTGGCTGTCTTGCTGCCCAGACATAATGTATTAGTTGCAACCTATTGCTTATGTAAATACTTTTATCAGGGTCTTTCTGTCATGGAGAATTTTGCTAATTATCCCAGCTGTGTTTGGGGGAATAGCATGAAGATTTTTGTAGTGCAGAAGAGAAAAGGCAAATTTGAAATATTAATAAGTTCCCTTGAATGTGTTCCTGAGAGTAGTGACTATAAGTAGTAAGAATGTTAAGGAAAAATAAAGGTCTGTTACTTAGTTTTGTTTTTTTTTTTTTCACGAGGTCATAGAAATAAAAATATTCTACCATGCTTATTTTTGTAGGAACCACCAAAACCTGTGCCAAACTGCTTTAAAGTTGGAATGAAACTTGAAGCTATAGATAGAAAGAACCCATACCTGATTTGTCCAGCAACCATTGGAGATGTTAAAGGAGATGAAGTTTTTGTTACATTTGATGGCTGGAGAGGAGCATTTGACTATTGGTGCAGGTGTGATTCTCGAGATATTTTCCCAGTCGGATGGTGTAGCTTGACAGGAGATGCATTACAACCACCAGGGAACAATGGTAAGATGACTAATAATATTGCTTAATTGTTTTTCTCCTCAATTACAGCAGAATTTTAAAAACCAGCTGGCTGTATGCAGATAAGACTGAAGATTTGATTTGTGAGTAGCAGACGAGGATGAAATGTTGTTGAATTTTCTTTATGTAACATAAAGCTAATAGAAATTGCTGGAAAACAATTTTTGCCTGTTCATAATATCTCTGGGAACATATTTTATTTAATACTGTTAGGAGGACTTCTGATGACCTCTAATTTTTGTGTGCTTTTAAAGAATCTTGAACTAGATTTGCTGTTTGTATTATTGATAGATACATGCTCCTGTTTAGTGATAATAATTTATTAGCTGCTGCAGCTCTTTATGTTATGCTAACTGCTAAGTAAAGTAGTCTTTCCTTCTGTGATGATTGCAGGTCTAAATTATATATTTAGTGTTTCTTCTTTCATACTCAAAAAATTCTGTCTTGTAGCTGCCTATTCTAAATGCTTTGTCATCCTCTTGCCTTTAGGGATGTTTGTTGATCAGATGGTAGGGTCTCTAACTAATGGCCACTTTATAATGAACAACTCTTTGCCTGAGAAAGAAGGGAGATAGCATGAAGACAGATATCCCTTAGTGTAATTCCTTTGCTGCTCTGGTGATTGCTTGTCAGATTTCTGTAGTGTAAGACTTTTCTGTCAAACTGTTTGAGCTTTTCTATCCTCGTCCCCTACAAATTTGTCAGGAAGAGAGGTTTTGAAGGAGAGGAATCATATTTTAACTAATTTCTTTATTAACCGGAATAATTTGCTCTCGGTGAGAATTTTCACAGGTGGTGTTATGTGAGTAAGGAACAAGTAGATTGGTGTCACAGAACTCTCACTGGAAGTAGGAGAAAAACAGAAGCAAGAAGGCAAGAAATCAGTAATGTTTCTTGGCCTTTCCATCCCCATTGTTTTTCTTAGTCTTTTGCTAGCAGATCAAGGACTGTATGGAAAATGTAATTGGAATTAGTTAAGGGTACCTCTGCATCCTTGCTCTCACCTGCCTATCTGAAGTTGCTGACAGGGGTATAGTACCTGGAATTGAGTTTAGTCCATTCTGGCAGATTTCAGCAAAGGAGTGACTATGTGTGTAGCTGTACTGTTCAAAACAATCTCCTGATACAAACCTGCAGTGAAAGGGAAGGAGAAATTCAAGTGAGGACGATGTACATTTGATCAGAAGTCATCTAATAGGTACCACACTGACTTTAGTCTTAATGTTTCTGTGCTCTCAATCTCTAAAGTGTCCTTCTCAGCTTCTTCAGGGTTGACCTTTTCTTTGGAGATCATGAATGAGATGTGTTATTACACTTAAGTTAGTTATTTCTTTACTGTGGGAGTGACTGTGCACTGGAACAGATTGCCCAGAGAAGTTCCAGAGTCTCCCTTACTGGAGATACTCCAGAGCTGTGTGGACACAATCCTGTGCCATGTGCTCTGGGGTGACCTTGCTTGAGCAGGGAAGTTAGACCAGATGACCCACTGTGGTCCCTTCCAACCTGACCCATCCTGTGGTACACAAGAGGGGCTGTGTAAATAAGTGGCATGGAATTTTTAAAACATATTTTTGGGACAGTTTAGATTACTGAATCCAATTTAATCTTCTGGAAAGAAGACTATGAAATTGTTTAGTTTACTCCAATTTCACCGCTGGAAAGCCAGTGATATTTTGAGGTAAGACATACCTCAATAATCAGGCAAGAATGTTTTCTTGCCTGATTAGTGCTTGATAGAGCTCAAAGTTGTTTGACAGTAAGTAAAGCTGGTTATGTAATCCAGTTCTTCAGGTAATAAAACAAACAAAATATCAGATAGATACTGAAATACCTTTCCAGGTAGGATAATATTGCATTTTAATGAGAAAATAAAACACTCTAGGCATTAATAAAATCTGAAGCAAGGTTCTTGCTGACTTGTAGTTAAAACTGAGAATTTTGGACATGTAATAGAAACTTGAGTGCAGAGAGGTGCAGGCTGGAGTGTTTCTTTTTGATTCCAAAAGTGAGCCCAAAGTTAACTGCAGTTTTATTGAAATTGTGTATTCATTTTTTCTCTATTCTGAGCACAGATAATTTGTTATCTCTATTTTGCTTTGTGTTGTTATTTCTATTTATTTAATATTCTATGTTTGTATGTGTTATACACACTTGTTGAATTTACATATCTGGATGAAATATTTTTTGCTCTGAGGTTTGGTTTCTCACTGTTACTTGATTGCTGTTGAGCCGTTAAAGAACTGCAATGACAATCCTTTATTAAGATGTAAATAATAGCTTCAAGAAGAGTATAATCAAGTCATTTCAATTCAGAAGTATGATGATGATGTCAGGATTCTTCAGTATGTCACACTAACACTGACTACTTCTGTTAAGGGAGAAAATATGACAGGTACTACATTGCAAGGATTTACTTGGACTATGGAAGTGTTACTCTGGTGTGGACCTTTTTCCTGCTGGTTACCTCAGTATTTCTGGCTTGAATTTCTGCAACAGAAAGTGAAAATAATTGACCTAAGAGTGGCTTGAATTCCAGAGTGAATATGAAAAGTATTCTTGATTTTTGTAAAACTGAAAGCATTTAAATGTGTTAAATCACTACTTAGACGGTTGAAAAAAAAAAACAGCCTCAGATTTTAGTGAACATGCGAAGCCAATATCCTGCACTCGAAGTACGAAAGCAATAAAGGGTGCTTTAAATTTAATTCATATCTAGGACAATAGGACAATAAGTTCCTGCCATGAGGTGTATTTTGGAGTCTAATTTGTCGTTTTGAAAGGGAGATAAAATGCAGTAAGGGAGACAATATGAAAATTAGGGAAGTTTTTATTTCAACTGTCTACTGTCTTAGCCTTTTAGGATGCCCAGAGAGAATGTAGGACTTCTGCCATGGGAAGTGTTTAAGAACAGGCTTCTAGGATGTGGGGGAGTTTATTCAGACCAGATTATGTGTTATTTTTGCTCTTTATAACTGTATCTTCTGTACGTCTCATTGGTATTAGACAGCTCATGAGCTAAGATAAAAGATAATACAGAGATGTTAGGTCAAAAGTTGTTTTGGACCAACTGTTGATAGCCTTCAGGTCTTAATATTTGTGTTTATGTTTTGTCCTTATCGGAAGATGTGACTTCAGTGCACCTGGATGGATATGTGCACAATGGTGTGAGATGTACCATTCAATATTTATGGTATCAGAAGCTGTGCTTAGCTAAAACTGTAGTTTGTGTCATTAGAAATATCTCCGACAGTACTGGTTGGTTATGTATGGTTTGATTCCAGTGCTTGATATTGGCTTGGCCCGCTGCCTCAAGGTTAATATTTTAAGGATGCAATAGATTGTTTTCTCTGTGTCTCTGGGTAATTTAAATGCTTTTAGAGATGACTACTGAGCACATAAACAATGTTGTGAAAAGTACCTAATGAAAGAGATTGACATAGTAGTGTCTATGCTGGACCAGTTTGAAGGACTATCTGCTCTTGAAGGCTTTCTCATCTTCTTGAAAGCAGATGTCTGAAGAAAAGCATAAGCACACAGGAGACGGGTTTGCACAAGTATTCCTAGTATCTGTCCATCTACAGCCCAGCACCTTCTAAACCCAGAATAAAGCTTTAATGCTGGTTCCCTTCTCAGGTACTCAGCACAAAAGGGGAGGAACTTGATCTAACCTGTTCTATTTTATACTGGAGTCATCTGAACTTTTAGCACCTACAACATAAGGTGTTCTCTACTTGAGTATATTTTTTGTGGAAAAGGAGATACTCCTTTTCCTTCCTGATAGTTTTAATTTGTTGTCGTTGATTTCCTGTACTAAAACAGGTTCTTGTACTTCCAGTACTTTTACAGGAAGATTTTGGTTTTGTTGTTCAGAGATCAGTTTTATTCCTCTGGCTACCCTTGTTCTTCTTTACTGTTTCCTTTTCACTTACAGCATTTTGAGCCACTGGATCCAGAAGTGCACTATATATGGAAACTTAGTGACATAATGGTGCCTTCAGTTATGTTTTTGTTCCTCTCATGATTATCATTAGTTGGTATTTGGGGTTTTTGGACTTTACTGATATTGTGTGCTTCCTTGGAGTGAGTATGAATGCAAAAAAAAAATCAGTCTTGTTGCTTTAGTCTTACCTTCTGCATTTTCTTATTCTGAAATTTGGTCATCTCTTGGGTCCATGTAACTTCTGCTTTTGATATACTTTAAAAAGGCATTTAAAGTTTTATGCCTTTTGCATGTTTTTTTTATTCACTATTTTTTCTAGGCCAAATGTGTTGTACTTTTCTATTTAACCACAATACATTGTAATTTTTACTTTACTCAGTAGAATAATAATAGAAATCTGTTACTATACCCAAGAACATTCTTCATAATCTTGTATTGCTCCGTAACTCGTTGTATTTAAGACTTATGATTGAAGTAGGTGGCAGGTGACTGGAGATTGTCAGAACAATTTCTATTTGCTGTTTCTGTATAAATTCATTTTACTCTTTAGTTATTACATGTAAATGGCAGTTACTTAGGCAACCCATCTTTTTATTTATAGTAGAAGTAAAACCTTTTCCATAAGAGAGAGAAAACAAAAGAATGACTAGGGACAAGCCATATGGGAAACAAGTAAGTAGTTTCACCTGCAAAGATTGATTTCAGTATTAAGTAATATCTATCATTTAGACGTGAGCAGCATCTGAAAAGAGAAGGATCAGTTTCTACATATCCATGATTCCCTCAGCCTTATGAAGCTGGATTTTTGAGGGATAAAGGTGATGCAAAGAACTTAAAAAGTTGGAACTGCTCTCTGCGCTCTAAAAATTTGGGAGGCCAAAGGAAGATGATAAAAATAATTTTTAAAAACCAAACCAAAACCATGATACACTGTAGCTTTTGCCCTTAGTCATATTTCTTCTTTCCCTCTCCTCTATCTCTCCGTCTTCCATACCCTGTGTCCCTCATTGCTTTTCTCCTAATTTAGTGCATTTATTGTCAATAAGAGCAATCTTCTTTCATTATGCTAATCAGCATGTTGATATTAAAGGTCTCTTTCTAAAACTCTGTAGCAATAACAGTAGTACAGGCTCAAGCAGAGATTTTTAAGTATCTTATTTGTCTATTTCATTATTTCTTAGTTTTATTTAGTTTTCAGTCATGATCTCAATGTTTACTTTGTGCAGATTTTACCAAGCTAGATACTAGAGATGGTCTTCTCTGTTGCTGATGAAATTAAGTGAAAATAACTATATTCTGTTTTCAGCTGAGTTGTGCACAAATGTGCAACATCAATACAAACCGAAGTATTGCCCTATTTGCTGGTGAAACAGAAGAAGTGTTGAAACTTTGGACAGAGCTGCAGTTAGATCTGTGATGACTCTGTGTTTAGAGAAGCCAAAAAAAATCAGATAAGCATGGTAATTAAGCTTCATTAAAGAAAAGAAGGTGAAGTGGTACGATTTCATACTGCTGGAGGTTTTATTTTTGTGTCAGTGCAGCCAGCTTCTCTTCATGAGCAGATCACAGTAGTTAAATCAGGCACACACAGTAAGCAGATTTATGCTGTCTTCCGAATTGTACATGAAAAACTCCTCAGTGCTTCAGGCTAAAACCTGATTTGCCACATTCTCTCAAATGTTAAGCTTTTTTTATTTGGCATTAATGTTTCTTGACATCTTGCAGCAAGGCTTGGATAGTGTTGCTACAGGGCAGTAATCACTTAAGAAAAATAAAGGTTTTGCCTTTCCCAAAGATGTGACCTTATTGTAACTCTGCATTCCTCATCATCTTACCATGTTTATTTATAAGGTAATTGCAATTTTCTTGTAAATTTGAAGTACTCCAACACATGTATTTTTGACTGCTACATGGATTTTTTTTTATTTGCTCTTGTTCGGGTTTGCAGGTATTTCAGTATTGTCTAAACAGAAAGTTGTACTGCTGTACAGACCTCCCACCTCCAGCTTGAGTAATAGAAAACCCTACTCCTGTGGGTACTAAGCAGCAAAGAGTTACTGACCTAGTTGTGCCAAGCCACAGCAAATGATTGTGGTGCCCTATTAGTTGACGGGATTGAATTGATATTTTCCAAATCTGTGTTAATAGGTGTAAGCTGTGTTCAGAGTATCAGTGCTGTCATTGAGATGCTGAGACAAAACAAATTGTGGCATTGTACTGTCCATGCTTTGTGTGTCTTTTTTCCTTCCCCAGAAGCTTGTTGCTTTTTATTGTCTCATTTTGAGCACACCTGTCATCCTGCTTATGCTGTTTGGGGAAAAATAATGGTAAAACCAGGGCAGAATCAGTAATGATTGGGTTAAAAGTTGGTTGTTAAATTCGTACCCAAATTTGTGTACAAAAAACTGGGCTTTGTCAGGCTTATTGACAGATTCATCATCAGCGCATCTCAGTTAACTTCAGGTAATTCAAGTTGATGCTGTTTTGATAGTGTGAGTTATTTGCTTGCTCTTTTCCTTGTCAGAAGCTCTCTTCCTTCCTTCCAAATTATCAACCAAATATAGGGGTTTTTTTGTTGGAGTTTGTCTGGTTTGGGTTTTTTGCTAATGTGGTTGCAATGGCAATGCTAGTTGAAGGGTGAGACTAGAACCTGGCTTCTCACAGTTCTTGGTTTCTGGGGACTAACTGAACAGATCTTCCAGGAGTCTTTCTTTTGTTTTGCCCCCAAGTCCCACATATCCCCTGCCCCATCTTAGCTTGTAAAAGTTGGTTTATCTGGAAGTGATGTGTCTTACTTTGGTTAGCAGTGGAGTTTGATGGATCCTGAGTGGTATTTTCAGTGGCTGGTTCTTTAGAAGTGGCTTGCCTACCTCTTGAAAATGTGGGAGACTGGGAGTGGGAATGAAGGACTGCGGGACTGAAGGTGCTACAGTGCTGCCTGGGGAAGTCACTGGGAGAAGAATGCTTTTTCTCTTATCCATTTTTGTCTTATATGGCTTTGCAACCTCTATTTTGCCTTTCAGTCCTGTGTAAGGTAGGCTAAAAATTTTTGCAGAAGACAGAGCCTTTTTTTTATTATATTGGTAACAGAAACTAAAATCTAGAAAGCAGATTTCAAGCTGTAGTGTCCATATCTTGCCAAAGTGGACGTTGAAGTTTCCAAGTGTGATGCTACTTTTTAGATAGCAGAATAATGACTTATAACTAATTTTGTATCATAGCAACATATCAGTTAGTATCTCACAGCTACCTCATAACCAGAAGTAATCCAAACAGATAGGAAGAGGTGGAATGTGTTACAGATAGTTACGCTTTTGTATGGCTCTGTTGTTCAATTGAGACATAAGGACATAAATTTTTATAATCCTTGGCAGTAAGCTGTTTTGAAAAATTGCTAATCTTTTCCACTTTCTTTGCCAGTTGTCAGAACTATCATGATAATAACTGACTGTATTAAAGAAGGTTAATTTTGTAGTTAAATCTCCAGGCCAGAACTCAGGAGATATGTTTCCATTACTTCTCCTGTGGAATGTTCACATGGATTTCGGGTAAATTGCTAAATCTTCTTGCCTCATTTTTTTTGTCTGTACATGACAGAAGGACCAAGCTTTTATATTCTCAGAAGAACATTGGATTTATATTTTGGGGGGGGCGCATAGGAACAATACTACAGTATAAATATAATAATTTCTGTCTTGAAAGAAAACCTGTTTTTAAAAGTGAACTACCTTTTTTTTACTGGCCTAATTGGCACCTTCACCTCAGGTAGAAATTCTGTGTTCACAGAATGTGTGGCAGTGAGCCCCTACCTTGCTTTTTGTCATTTCCCATCAGCCGTTTTAAATCTTGTCTTGTAATTGCTGTTCTGTGACACTAACTGAATGGAAGATTTACAATGTTTAAATATTACAAATCTGAACCATTTTTTCTCCCTGCTTTCCATAAAAACATGGAGTGATACTGTCACTGCTGATTATTTGAGGGAATTTTACTAATTAGAATTGCATGAGAATTCAGGCTTTTGAGCTGTCATCTGTTCCATCCCCTTCTCGAGTACTGGAGGTTTCAGTAGCTTCATATTTCACAGTTGTCTTAAATATCTTACTTATTCTGGCAGGAGATCTTGGAGATAACATTCTGGGGTCAAATTCTGCCTGTGTCTGGGCAGTTTTTCTGCTTCTGCAAGCAGAACTTGGCCCTCATGTAAGGTGTAACCTTTTGGGTCCTTTTCATGCAAATGAGCTCAGTTGATTGCAGTAGATCTGCTTGTTTCAGCGAGAGCCCGAGTTGTAGCCATGCATCTCCAGGTTGTGAGTTCCAAGATACAGGATTTGGGGTTTCTCTTATATTAAATGCAAAGTTTGTAGGTGTTGGGATTCTCACAGAATGGTTTGGGGAGGAGGGGGAGAAAGAATGCTTTGAAAGGGAAGTACGAAAGCTGTGAGTTGCATGAAGGGCTGTATACCTACCTATAGCCCACACAAACGGGGCAGTATAACTACAGCTCTGTGAACTTTGAAAGCTCTGCTTAGTTACTAACATTTCTATGGTAAAGTATATCTGTGTAGTGTGACCTCAGTTCTTCAGTTATTGAGGGTGCCTGTACAGGTTTTGGCTCTAAATAAGATATTTGGGAAGGAAAGCCCATCCCATTCCTGAAACTGAGTGGTGGATATTTGTGCAGATGAGCGACATGACACAAATGCTTGATTTTGTTTGTGCAAATGAGAGGACCTTTGTGATGCAAAGCAGCATCCTCAAAAGGCAAATGTGCTTTTTGGTTGTAAATATCCCAGCTAAATACTGCAGTAATTGCAAGCAGAGCTTGGCATTTTTCCTTTCTATTCTCTTCATCGTTATATTTTAACAAGTTCTCATGAGACTATTAAAATGTCTTAGTTTTTGGAACATGTGGCCTAGTGGGGATAACTCTGTCTACAGATGCAGTGGGTTGGCAGCTTGATTTTGCATGTCTTTTCATTTCCCTCTAGATCCTGTGACCCAGTGTAACCTTTGGTCTCCCTCTGAAGGCCGGGGTGAGGGAACTATGAGCAGGTGACTGATGATCACTGTCAATACAGCCTGCAGACAATATGGGAATTACTTTAGCAGTCCCACTCCCTTGTGCTCCCCCCATCCTCTCTTAAATCAACAAATGCAAATAGCAGCTTCCTCATTTGCTGCTATCTCTGGGAGGCTGCCCAGGCAGCATGGGCTTTGTTGCAGTCCTGCCTATTAAGAAAAGCAGCTTCAGCCCTAGCAGAAGGAAAAATACCAAGTGAGACCTGATTCCCCCCACCCCCTTAATGGTTAATACCGCTCATATTTGGTGCTCTGGCATACACAGGTAGGAAGATGCTGAGACAAGGTAGTGCTTGGTGCATGTGGTTCAAGAGGGCAGCATGAAGTGGCTGGAGCTGTTTGCATTGTTGCTCTTTGTCTGGTAAATGTCCTTCTGGAAGGGAATAGGGATTGCCCAGTGTCCAAAACTCATACCTGTGCTCCTAGAACCTGTTGACTTGAAAGTAGTTTGTATTTAACAACAGCTGTGTCTTTACTGTGTGAGAATAGACATGCATTTGCTAGATTTCAGCATAGGCAGAAACACAAAGAATTTGTTAAACAGCGTTTCTTTACATGGTCATGATTGTTTTGTTCTATGCATAGTTGTGTAGCACAAATGAAAATAGCTGCATTTTATATTGTTGTAAGTATAATACAGTATGTAGTATTGTATTGTACAGCATACAGTTGATACTACTTTGCTTTCCAGATATACAGCTTAATGTGCATTGTCATTCAGCAATTCAGGAACATAAGAGTAATGCTGTGACAGCATTTTGTTAAAATTCTGTTTGTCTTATTTTAAATTGTCATTGCATATGGAAATAGGTTTTGGCATACGTAAATAAAAGGCAAGCGATCACTTTGTACGTCCAGAAGGTGGTCCTTCACAGATACCTAGGGATATCAGGTCTGCATTTGATGTATTAGGATTGCAACCAGCCATAATGAAGAGATTTCTTCTGAATTGCCATTTAGGAATATTAGATTAGTAACTGAATCAGGAGCAATGTATGTAAATGCTCCTAGTGCTTTAGAAATGTGTCAGTAGTATTTGTATTTTATAAGAAGTCTGTGTGCAGTGTGCATTTCATCTTACAGTGACATTTTCTATTGCAAATACTTAAACAGTTAACTCCTGAATAAAGATACAGAGTTAAAGAAACAGTTGTAAAGCAAAGTGCTGTACTGTTAAGTTGAATATGATTCATAGAGCTAGACATTTAAACTGTTATTCAATCTTTAAATATTTTATTTTCTCAATCATTTCAAAAGTATCTTTCTGTTTTATTTTTTGTTTTACTTGCTTGACAGAAAGCTTCAAGATACTAATATTTTCAGGGAAGAGAGATTCCAAATTCACAAAAATTCAGAATTAAAAGCCCCCTCTGCTCCATTTCCAGTATGAATTAGTGCTTTGAATCAGGCAGTGGTGACCAACACAGTCAAAGCCTGCTTTAACTCTAACTTGCAATACTTCTCTAAGTTATGTTGCATTTAAGTTTTGATGATATTTAAGGTTAAGGTGAATCACATGAGTTTTACAATCAGCAAGGTGCAAAAGGCTGTGATAGGGTAGTGTGACACTAGAAAACTGTCTAATTTTAGTGTAAAGGTTTCAAATTATTTCAAATATATTGTGTGTTTCCTTCCCATACCTTTCAACAAAGTTGGTTTGATGTAAAAAAAAATTCCCATTTCATCTTCTACTTACCTGTCCTGCAATTTATGCATCTATCTGCCTGCCAGTGGTTGGGCCAACAGAACTGAGTATTTGTTGGCCACAGGGACTTAGTATTTGCTTTTTGTTGGTCACAGGTGCTGCTGTAGCATGGTGCAGTACATGTCTTCATTGAGGATATGTCCTTATGTTCTGTTTGGCATCCTTATGGCATTCTGTCCATTGGGAAGGGAATTGTTAAAATAAAACCATCATTATTTCAGAGAGGAACAAGTTGAGTGGCAAAGATCTGTTCACTAGGAAGTTTTAATTGAAGGAAATCTGGTTACATCTTAGAGCCTCACACTAGATTATTATGCTGTCACATCATATGCATATTGGAACATCCAGGTAGATATCTGCTGGGATCCCATATTGGATTGGGATGGGAGATTAACCCATCTCATGGGAGAAAATTACTTCCATGTTAAGAATGAAGAAAAATTATACTTTGTATTTGATTTTTGGAATCCCTTCTTCAGAATACCACCAGGTAGAAAAATCTGAGTATAGTTATGTGAGCTTAACTTTCTAAACCAGCATCTCAGACAGATACTCTTTATAGACATTTTGCCTGTCATCAGTTTCTCCTTGTCACTGGGATGATTTTCTTTGCTGCTCAGAGTTGTTTTGTAGCTCCCTAGAAGTAGTTTGCATGCCTTGCAATTGTGGAAACTGCTCTTAGCAGAAAAGGGATGTTTTATAGGCTGTATAATTTGTGAAGTATTTTTGAAGGCCTTCTTGATGAATGGCACTTTATAAATATTGTAATTCAATTATGAGAAGCATTTATAAGGTGAGTGGATTAATTCTTGGGGTTTTTTTCCCAATTTTTATTTGAATGTTTTTCTCCTAGGAAAGTCCCTCTAAAATAATGGGTACAAAGAGTTCTCTCTTTGGCTTCAATGAATTTTATAGTTTCATGCCAGCCACTTAAGTTCAAAGTAAAAAGTATATTCATTTTACAATGTAAATTGTGCAGTACACTTTTATTTTTTTAAGCCTTTGTTAGAAAAGTTGCTTTCCATTGTTCATTTTGAGGTTTTCCCCCCCCTCCCTTTTGTTTTTGTTTTTCCTCAGTTTCCATTACAAAGAGCAGTGCAAAAATCCAATCTTCCCCTTCCAAAGTGACCCGGCGTTCAATGCAGTCTCCACAGAAATCTGCTCCAGCACCAGCGCAGCAGGGCAGGAAACCAGGTCGGGGCAAACCCCCTGGACAGTCTGCAGTTCCCAAGAAGGGCAGGTCTCCTAAAAATATTCCCTTGACAAAAAGCACCTCTCATACTGAAAATCTTAAAACAAGGAAAAAAAGTTTAAAACCTGGAAAAAAGGTTAGTCTTTATCTACTATTTTACTTTATATTGCAAAATTTTGTAGTGAGATTTTTTTTATTATTATTACTTAATTTTCTGTCTTCTCTTCAGCCTTCAGGGCTTTACTGTTTTCAGCAGCTGATTACAAGAAAAAATTTAGAATAGCTTTTCCAGAATATTTTAGTATAAGATCCTGTGGATTATTTTATTCCCAAACAAGATTACTGTTTTATTTATGGGTGAGTAATTGGTGTTGAAAAATTCTATTCTGAAATAGAGAGACAGGGAAGCCTTTAAGCTTTTCAGTTTGGGTTAGTTTGTTACTGAACCATATATATGGCTTGCAGTTTTTGGTTTTGGTTTTTTTTTCAGGTTTAGAAACAAAGAATTAAAAACAGCGAGGGTTTTGTTGCATAATTTAGGCTTCTTAAGCATACAGTTGGATTTGCCAAATTAATCTCATGGATACCCCCTAATCCTGAAGCTTCTAGCATGAAGCAGGAACCTTCTTTTTCTCTAGATGTGGGCCTAATTCTGCCCTGGTCTGAAAGGCATGATGCCTTTCTCCCTGCCCATCTGAGTCAGACCTGGAGTGTTGGCAGCTGCCTCCAGCTTCAGCTCTGGTGGAGCTGTTTGGTCAGGTAGAGATTGGAACTGCTGTCCCCTCACCTCACTTCTGCTGCCACTGACACCAGTGCTGGCACAAGAACAATATCTGAGTGGGCCAGTTCAGGCAGCTCAACTGGCAGACAGCACAGCATCCATCCCTCCTACTTCCTTCTTTGTCTGCTCCACCCCAAAAAGCACAAATGCTACAGCTGCTGCAAGGAAGAATAGGATCACAGCAGGGCAGACTTAGGGCAATTTGGATTGCCATGGAAGTACAGTCTATTTTCTGAGGCTTGCTCATGCACAGCAGGCTGTCCAAGAAGAGTAGCAATCCTATAATGTCTTTCCTCAGGCAATTTGAATCTCTCCTTGTGCTCCTTCCTGCTTGCATCACTAGTGAAGAGGTGGGGGGTAGTGCTTTTTCCTGGTATTTTTTAGGGGTTTTTTTGGTGTTCATTCCCCTTACCTCCCCACAAGAATTAAAAAGTAGAAGTTTTAGGGCTTTTCTCCTGCAGTCGGTATCAGTGTGGGTGGTGGGATCTATTCCTAATGATGCGTGGAAAGAAGTGGAGTAATGGCAAGGTGAGGATTCTCCCTTCCAGTGACTGTGCTGGTCAGTGTGAAGTGCTATTGAAGTAACATTATTGGAGCATAGCTGGAAGCTCTAGTATGAAACTGGAAGCAGCACTTCGTTGAAATGATGATCACAAGATAAGAAATAATTTTGGGGACCATAAATTGAGAGCTGAGCACTCTTCTCTACTGCCTGTCCCTTGCAATCAGACATCCACACTGGTAGGCGACTGATGGAATTGGTCTCCAGTTTTGTTCCTCTCTTACTTGCTATATAAAAATGCACAGCAGCAGAGATTAAAGAGGAGAAAGGTGCTCCCATCCAGGCTTAGCTGGTGTGTGAGGTGTTCTTCATAAGTCTGGATGGGGCTCGAAAGGACAGCATTGAACACAGGACTGTCATATCTTAAGGCCTCATTCTGGTATGGCAGGATGTGCGCTTGCATGTAAGAATTTGCATACTAGCTCTCATTAAAAAGAAATCAAGATGCTTTATCTATGTTTTGAAACAGTAGTTGGAGGCACCTTGCCATTAGAAGAGGCTTCTGGGCCCTGGGTGTCTGGAAGTGTCTGCTTGGAGTATTTTTGACACCAGGTTTGTGTGAAGAGTTTCGAGGTGCTCTTGGGGGAATGGGTGTTAGTGCTGACATACCTGTCCTGAGGCAGCAAATCTGAGGTACCTCTGTGCACTCCTGATTTCCTCTGTGGGACCAGGCAACAGAGAGGTTTTGCAAAATCTAGGTTTGATACATCTAATTTGGGTTTTTTGCCTTGTTAACTTTAGCATTAGAAACTTGAAAAATTAGCTCCTTTTGAGAATTCAGGAGGCTGTTATTACTTTGGTAAGTGGTTAAATTGCCAAGATGTTATACATATGTGCAAACTTTTCTTTGGACTATTACACCTGTTAGCATAAGGGTAAAGAGAGGAAATGGGGCTTTGTGGGAGTTTTGTGGACAGAGTGTGTCTGACATGAAGTGCAGCCATACAGCCTGTACACCTCACAGCAGGTATGCAAATATGCAAGTGGTATGTGCCTAGAGGCTTGAAAGAGGCTTTTTTAATTCCACCCACCCCCCTAGACTGATGCAAAAAAAAACCCCTCCAGATGTTGCACTAAATGGTTGTGCTTCAAGTGTGAGCTGGCTATTTGGTGTATTTAGGGACATTGGTATCTGCCTGTCTCTCTGCAGAGTTGTTTGAATTTCTTTGCCCCTTTAGGTTTTTATGCTTCAGTATTTGTCACTTTGCAGATACTAACTTTTATTATACAGCTAGAAATGTTGAGCTGTTGCATCATTTTTCTCCTTTGTTTAAAATGTTTCTGAGCTCTGTAAGTATGAGATACATGTTGGATTTTGTTTTTCATTTGTTTCTCACAGCTTGCACTGTATGTTTTTACTCTGCCATAATAAAGACGAAACCGCTGTACATCTCATGCATTATATTTTAAAAGTACCCTTTACGTAACAGTGCAAAGAATTCCTTTCAGAATTTCTTGAGGAAACCCCTTGGTCTGAGTGTGGGTACCAGCCCTAAATTCAACCCCACAAAAAGAGTTTTTATCATTAAGCTGATGAAGTTGTCCTGGTGGTTACAAGCTGTGAGCCCTGCTCTCTGCAGGCAGACAGGGCTGGTGTGCCCTCCCAGCTGGCAGGGGCCAGCCAGCCCCAGCCACTGTGCCCAGCCCTGCTGGGAATGTGGCCTGTCCCATGGAACAGCGGCTCTGGGCTCACAGCTGGCTGCCTGTCAGTGGGGAGGTTGCAAAATGAGAGCCTCAGCTGAGCAAGCATAACATGCTATATTCCCTTCTGAGGGAGAAGGTAGGAAACAGCCAGCTAGTCTCACCACATGTGTGCATTGGTGTGGACTGTGGATGGTTCCTCTTAGTTTAGTGTTTGAATTTTGTTTTCATGCCTACATTTTCTCCCATTTCCTTATATTTTCCCTCAATTCGACCACCCATTTTTGGTAGCGGGGTAAAAGAAAACTGCCCCCTTGCAAGAACCCTTGCTGCAGGGGGCCTTCAGGAATGTTCACATCAAAACCTCAGTCTTCCCAAGCGCATTTTTTTTCTCTGTATTAAGGATGGAGACCTTTCTGTCACCCAGTGTTAAGATAAATGGTCAATTCCTGGCAAGTAATACATCACTACTTGGTTCTGTGCCACCTCATCTCACAATGCAGTGCCAAGCCTTGGCAGTCTATTCCTTATGTTCATGGTGATTCCACCCAGTGCCATATTGTCAAGTACTTTCTCCAACCAAACCTATCTTCTCTGAACTCGTAAGTGGCACAGAATTTTTCTTTAAAGTGCTCTGGATTTCAGAAGAAAGTTAATTCCTTCTTTCTAGGTGTTGTGAAGGAGTTAAGCACTGCTTCTTTTAAGAAGATATATATTCTGATTGCTCTCTACATGGTTTTCAATACATTGCTTGGAAAATAGGCTGCTTCTAAAAGTTTAAAGGATAAATACTTTAAAATGGAAGAGGGCTTAGTCTTCCTTAGCAAATTGATTGAATTTTTACTTCACTATATATCAGTTTTAATGGTAAATCCTTACCATATGACCCCAAGTCTCTGCTGCATTCAGCAGTATCAAGACCTTGGGTAATCTCTTACATTCCTAATTTTTGCTAGATAAGAGAGTCAAAATGTAATCTGTTCTCATGTAAGAATAAGCAGTGGAGGGAAAAGTGATGAACTCTTGATTTATTATTTCGTTTATTTCAATGTATTTTCATAGTATGTCAAAACATATCACTGATCCCTTCTCTGATGGCCAGTGACAGGACCCAAGGGGATGGCCTCTGGTGTCAGAGAAGGTTTAGGTTAGATATCAGGAAAAGGTTCTTCACCCAGAGGGTGGCTGGGCACTGGAACAGTGCCTTTACCCAGGGAAATGGTCACAGCACCAAGTCTGACAGAGCTTGAGAATGTTTGGACAATGCTCTCTGGCACATGATGTGACTCTTAGGGATGTCCTGTGCAGGACCAGGAGTTGGACTCAATGATCCTTTTGGGTCCCTTCCAACTCAGCATATTCTGTGAAATGTCTTCCATGTACACCTCTGTTTTAAATCCCAGTACAAACCGAATTACAACAGAATTCTCTTTTCCTCTGGTGGAGAAGGTAGTGCACACGGACCAGTCTGTAAATTGCTGTGCTCTGAACTCTGGTTATCTGTCATATTGCAAGCTGCAAATAAGTTTGCTTTGAGAAAGGAAAAAGTTTTGGCAACCAGCATAACTGGATTGTGACTACATTCTTGTTTGATCTCTTGCATGAAGCACTTGAAAATTTCTGGCAGTGGTTATTTGAGAATTTCAACTCCTTTGAAAGAAGCTGAGGGAAAATACAGGTGCACTGTAATGTTGACACCTAGATGTGACTTAGGTTTTTTTATGACAGTACATACACAGCCTAACTAACCTGAGCTGTGCTAAACCCAGCTGGAAGGGCATGAACAGGAAAATACCCCGAAATACCTCTTCCTAAGATTTTTAGAAGAGTCGTGAATTAGTATATAAAACTCTTTCTTTTCCCACTTTTTAGGTAAAAGTGGGTTCCTTTCTGAGTCATTTGTCTTCCACTGCATTACTAAAGTAGCTGTAACTGCAAATTGACAGTTCCTGGTCTTCCTTTCCTGAGCTTTCCCTTCTCTGCTGTGTGTGGTACTTTTCTAGAAAGGAACCACACACATTCATTAAGATGGTAACTGATAGCAGAAAGGTTGTGCAGACTCCTTAAAAAACATTAAATATTTTGACTCTGTTTTTTTTTTCCTCTTAACAGAAAAAAGTCTTGCCAGAACAATTGACTCCTAGATCTCCTTCTCCTCAGTCATCTCCTGAGGGAGAAAATGGCACTACACAGATACTTAAAGATGGAATCAGTTTGTCTGGTGCAACTGCAGCAGTTATATCCACAGGTAAAAGATGAAGAAAAAAATAGTGTGTGAAATGCCTTCCATGTCAGGTAGTTTCATTTTATGAAGAATGTGCTGCAAACTTATTACTGTAAATCATTATCCAGCTGCCTTATTTTTTAAAGATATTTGTAGGAGCCAGAGTTACTTTTCAGGACTAGTATTTTGATGCCCACATTATAGCAATAAATGCTGGGGCATAAGGATTCTTGATAGAACTGCTAGACCTGGCAGTTTGTTCCTGTGTGAAGAAGGAAATGGTACAGTTCTTTCATGTCTGTCCCACTCCTTAATGTATGAAATGGGAATAGATGTAGCTAAAAGCCCATATGATACTCTGATCCCATGCAAGCTGTACTGTAATGTTACGAAATAGAGATTTTATCTCTATATAGCCTTACATGAAAAGAAACAACTCTGTTAAAACCCAGTAAAGGCAATCAGGGGGAATACATTCCTCTTTCCTCACGTTGGCTTTTTTTTTTTTTTGCCTCTAAATATAAAGAAATGTGTCTTTAAAAGGATTGGCAGAAAAGAAATAAGCTAGTAAATGAACTAACCTATTGAGGAACTGGTAACCCTGTAGTGAAATAATTCATATATTGTCAGCTGAAATCTCAGAACTTTCTAAAATCTCCATAAATTATGATAATTTTGCTTAGGTTGCTTTTTTGCATTTAAAACCTCTTTTTACAATAGAAGTTGTCAGGCTCTTCTCACGTCCAGTTTCAGTCATGGCTGAGGGGAAAACATGTACCTTTGTCTTAGGAAAGTAAATATTTTGCATGGCAGTTATTGAGCCCAGACAGAAAATGCCATACTATTATTGTTGATTTGTAGCTTTGATTATTTGTACAAATAGGTTTCCTTCAATTTGGAGATTCAGAGAGTAAACAGATATGCATGAAGACATTACATCATTAAAATTCTTGTAGAAATACTTTATTTTTAAAAGCTCAGGGATTTTATCTAAAATCAAACTACAGTTCAGAAAATATGTCAGTCTTTTGTGTAATAGAATGTTTAGATTGCTCAATCACCACAGAGGCACATTTTTTCATTAAGCTGTAATAATGTCTCGGGTGCATTCTTGGTCATGTGGCAGCCAGGATGAATAAGAAAAAATAATCATCGTTTACATGTTTCCCATGTTCTTCTGCCTTGGCAGTTGTTTTGGAAGACAGTTTCACATTGTCTCTTTAAAAAGTAGTTACAAAAGTCCTATATGATTGTTTCGTGTAACACTTTAAACCACCTTACAGTGTTTGTAAAGAAGTGTTTATTTAGCATGGGCCACATTTCTGTGTGGAAGTCATATATATGAGTATTTCAAGTCTTCTGAAGCTACAGGCCTTCAGTAGCCATTCTGTGGGATGTATATGTTAGTGCCATATGGGTGCTTCAGAATGAGCATCAGTGGCAGGTCTATAACATAAGTTTCTCTTCGTTGCAGCTTCTCAAATAGGAAAAGATTTAGGCAGTAACTTGGTAAGGCCTGCTTTGTAGAATTGTGACTTGGTAGTTTGGAGTACCTGCCAGTAATTTGTACTTCCCTGGAACTAGTGTATGCGCAGAGGTAAATCAAAACACAAGCACAGATCATGTCATCTTTGTTACATTAGTGAGGTAGAAGAGGGCTTCAGAAAGCAGGGAAAAAAAGTGAGTTTAGGATTCAGTCAAGAGGACCTTGGGAGAAGAGCATTTTCTGCATGCTCTGAAAGTATGTGCGCATGCTTGGCTTCTTGAGTTGACCAGTATAACTCTTCTGCAAGATTGAAATTAAAATGACAATTTGCAGTTCTAACTTGGAAACATGTCTTGGTTCCATGGCAGTAAATATGGCTTGTACCTTTTCAGTGTGTGTTTATGTGAACAAGCATGGAAATTCTGGGCCTCACCTGGATAAGAAGAAGGTTCAGCAGCTTCCAGACCATTTTGGACCAGGTCCTGTCAATGTGGTACTTCAGCAGGCTGTACAGGCTTGTGTGGATTGTGCCCATCAAGCCAAAACCGTCTTTGGATTTCTGAAATCGGGCCATCATGGAGGGGAAATGATAACTGGTATGTGAAGATGTTCTGTTTCTTTTGTTTCTTTACTTGTTGAACTTGAGGTAGGGCAGAATAACTGAAGTAGCTGCAATGAATTTATATCACTTTTTTAGCTGTGTGAACACAGGTGTGAACATTGATGATATATGATTTATCTTACTCTGAGTGATTTGAACAATTCTTTAAATTAAAATACAGCAATAGCAGTGTTTAAATTACAAATGCACAATACAGTTAGCTTCTTACACTAAAGAGAGCTTGTGTACCTCATTTAGCAGCTGTAGTCAAACATTTGTCAAGTAAACTCACTACAAGTGAAATAATCAGCATTATTAGTTCAAGTCATTTGCATAATCTTATCCATGCATGGTGTTTGTGTTCTTAAAGCATTAACCAAGTGGGTGACAAGTCTCAAGCTAATCTGTTTAGCTTCCAGGCAAGTGATTCCACGTGTGAAAGTTGCTGCTGTTTCCCTTACCGCATTCCCCAGAACTGCAGCAGTATCTTAGGTCACTCTTCATCCACCTATGTCTCCTGTTATGGAATAGGTTTATTTGTATTACATATTGATGGCAAGTCTATAGATAAATTATCTCTATGTCTCAATCTGAATAGCTGCTGCTTGACTTTTTTTCCTTCCAGGCTAGGAAATATTCTTTGTGTAACAGTTAGCACATCATTTCATAATTCCATCAGTGGTGGTAAAAGACTTGGCTTTACTTTAATCTCTTTGTATTAGCACCAGATGTGAAACATGATTAGTGGAATAGAGGTTCAGTTAAGTACTCATAAAAATGTTGCTGTCTAACTGTATGTAAAGAGCACACCTCAACCTGTGCATGGCAGAACTACAGTGAGCCTTGCTTAGGCATCCCCCTGAGTTTGTGCACAAAATGGATGCTGCTTCTCTGCTGTGTAGTAGAGGTGTAATGGCAGTGTATAGATGTGATTTTGAAACTGGTACTGTGGCTTTTTTTCAATATATATGAGCGTTTGGTATACTATTAATACCTTGCTGTACCTATTTCAGACAAGTCAATTTTTTAGAGCAAAATGCTCTGAGATGTTCATTGCCAGTGTTTTATTTGTGATTGTTTATCATGAAGGGCTAAATCACAGGCCAGTGCTATCTCTGGGCTGTGACTGAGTAATTGAAAATAATAATTTCAATCAGGAGAGAGAAATTTCAGATTCCTTACATAGTTGTGGCTTGTTTGCATTCAAAAATTCTTGCAAAAAGGATTTACTGTTGTGCACCTGGCTTCACCTCAAGGCCTGTATTTTGGATTTGAGGAACCTGGCAATGTGGGCTGCTCCGGAAGCAGAGTCCTGGTCTGGGTGATAGTGAGCCACAAGGCCCCAGTGGATTTCTGGTATTCTTGAGCTCTTGCTTCTCCTTGGCTTGTCAGACAGGTAGCTGAGAAGTGCCTGAGCAAACTCCCTGTCATTTTATCAAAAATTTGTGTATGATAAATTTTGTAAAGTATAAAATATGACTTAGATTAATGTAGCACATTACATCTAGCTGTGCACATGAGTAGTAAGGAAGAAGAGGGAAGCAACAGTAGAATAAAATAAAGAATTACAGTTGTAGCCTTTTTGTTTTAAAGTGGGTTTGGAGGATGGATTGTTGTTCACGTTTTGTTTGGGGTTTTTTTTAGACTGTCAAGAAAAAAATGTTGTGGCAGAGAATAAGCAAAGAAATCTAAGACTTTTGTGAACTGATGCTTTTATAGAAAGTATTATACCTGCCGTAGGAGGAAACTGTGCTGATGAGGACATGGATAAAATAATCTTGCTGGAATATATGGAATAATTAGTGGGTTCTTTTGGTTCAGCTGCCAAAGAAAATAATTGTTTTGAATAAAATTAAATTTAGAATTTTTCCGTCTTTTCTTTCTCAAACAAAGGCACAAACTATTTTATTTTTGCTTAATGCATAAGCTTTCAATTCAGGCAAATAAAACAGAGGAAATTAAAGGCTTGATTAGCAAGCCCACTAATGATGGTGGTGTCAGCTCCTTTTTTTTTCTTTGTAGCACAGAGACTGTCGTGTTTGGTGGAGTGAAATAGATTGAGGCTCAGATAAATTTTCTCAAGCAGAGAATTAAAATCAGACTCTAGGATGAGTTTCATTGCTATCAGAAAACCACATTTCTCTGATTGTTTCATTCTCAATCTTTCCCCAGCTTGAACCTGGTATGTAAAACATACTTAAAGAATGGAAGGTGAAGAAATTAGTATAACTCTTCATCCTGAGGGCTGGGCTTGCACATGAGAGCTCCAGTCCCTGTTTATATATCATTTAAATTTAAGTTGTTGTACCTCAGAGGTACTCCTTTTTATTTTTTCCCCTAGCATTTATTGGGGCAGTAAGATGCTTATGTTTTTCCCAAGCAGAGTAGATAGTTGAGCCTGTGGATCTGGGTCCCAATCCCTTGGTTGGAGTTTTTATGGTTGCCCTCAGGTGTTAAAAGTCCAGGGGAGCTGCATTTGCACTGAATCTTTATTTGTGGGTTTTTCTCATGGAATGTTTTTCTGGGGCAGTCACAACACCTCAGCTGTTTCTTGCTTTATCCTCCTGACAAGTCTTGAATAACATTGTTCTTTTCAATGTTTTTTTTTTTTTTTCAAAATGAGAAATTAAAGTGTACAGAATAAGTCATTTCCCCAAAGGCCATACAGGAAGATCCATAAGGCTATTATAGACCATTTTAAATTTCTGCTGTAGCTGACTACTACCTTGCAGTAAATTTGTCAGGAGGTCAAACTATGGTAGGTCTCTCAGCCCATTTTCTCTCCAGAGCTGGTTGAATTCCAAGCAAAATTTGGCTTTGGAGACCCCTTTCCCAAACAGGATGTAGTGGACCTTGTCTCTGAACTACATGTGGGTCTGTTAATCATTAAGATTTCATTTGGGCAATGGAGCCTGGAAGAAAACCTAATAGGCCATGGAAACACTTCGGTTCTGTAGTACTGACTCTTAAAGCTTCAACCACTTGCAGTGGTCAGTCTGTCATGAAAGCAGATGGGAGAGGCAGCACGTTGTTGTTGATGCTGGCTGGTTAACTCACATTAACTTAATCAGAAGCTTCCTTACATCAACAGTGTAAGTAATTGACACTTCGGATTTCCTAAGGAAGCCTAAAATATGCTAGACTAGGCATTTTCTTTAGTTTTGTGTATATTATCTGTCTCTTCTGTAACACAATATGGAAATATTCCTGAATTCAGATCTGTGAATATAGGCTTTCTTGTCATTTCTGGCTTTTTTTTTTTTTTTCCCCAAGCATCTGCTACCAACGAAATGTGATCCTTTAAAGCTCTGCTTATCATTCAGAAACTTATGTTAACAACAGAAAGCTGCATGACAAGCTGAAAACCAAAAAGACAAATTGATGCATAAACCTGGTGTTTATGCCACTTCTTTTCAGCCCTGAGCTTAAGTTACAAGTTCGTTCCTGCTTTGTTCTAAAGTATTCCTAATCACAAGTAACTAAAAGTTTCAGTTGATGTAATGGTAATTATTTGTCCATGTATCTGTAGTATTGAGTCTTTTCCAAACCTTACTAATTTTCACAAAAAAGAAAAATATCCTCAGCTGCCACACTCTTTGAGGGCAAGGAAAGAGGTCAACAAGGAAAAGACATAGGCACATGTCCAGGCTCTTTGTAATCACTCAGTTTAAAAGACAACAGATCCATTTGTGGCTGCTGTGGTATCTCTGCCACCTAACTCCTGTTGAAATAAATGGGAGCTTGACCACTGTAGTGTTGACAGCAGGATAGATTTCTCTAGTGATAAAATAGCAAATGGCAAAACAGTTTCTGAGTCAGAATTTCAATGGTAATGGATGCCAGCACCTTACCACAAGTATTCTCCATTCAGTTAGAAACTGAGAAAAGAAAAGAAACACTAAATTTGTTTGTTTCATTTCTTCAGGGTTTTTTTTTTTTTTTTGGCAGCTTTGTTTGTTTGGTTGGTTTTGGTCAATTTTTTTAATAACCGTTTGGGCTTTTTGTTGATTTTTTTGGAGGATTTTGAGGGGGTTGGGGCAAGTATTGTAAAGAGTCTTTCTTGTGCTATCTCCTGCAAATAGGTTATGGAGAGCTTGCTGCTTTGTAAGTGATGGAAACTCCACATAAAGTTTTGTTACACTGGTGTGAATCCAAAATTATTTTATTAAAATAAGTTCCCATAGAGCAAATTTAAACTGACATGGATCCAATGGAAGGTGAACTCAGTCCTTTGGATATAAAATTTTTAAACTATCAGAATGACTGTTTACTCCTCTCATGTCTTTCATGGTTTAAATCAAGTCTGGATGTCTTCTCCTTTAAGTTAATGGTGGTGTTTTACTATAGTTCGTGATGCTTGGGGAGTGTTTGACATAATCTTTTTATTCACAGCTTCCTTTGATGGGGAAAAACATGCCATCAATCTTCCTTCTGTAAACAGTGCATCATTTGTCCTACGCTTCTTGGAGAAACTCTGCCACAGTCTGCAGTGTGATAATCTCTTCAGTAGCCAGCCTTTCAGCCCTTACATGGGATGTGCACATAGTCCTATGGAGTATGATAGGAATAAGCCAGGTACTGTTAATCACTTGTTATTTTCAAGTGCTGATATTTCTGAGAAATGTGGGGATTTTATGAAATGCAACTTTTTAGTCTTTCTGTGACATGAGTTGCTTGAAATTAATGCACTTCAGTTCTTTGTGAATTGGTTTCAGTGTGGAACTGCTTTGACAGTAATGGATAGGTCATACCACATGTGCAGAAATAATTTTATTCAGCAAACTTCTCTTTGTAGGCAAACCAGAAAACATATGTACTTTACCATTGTGATACTGCTAAAAAGACAAGCTCAAAACTTCACATTTCATTTGTTAAATTTATTTTCAGCTCATAAAATAAATTTAACAAAAGATGCTAGCTATCTGTGAGAAGGCACTTCCCCTGAAAGGGAATTCAGTCTAACCCTTCCAACACATGTACAAACTCTTTTCTTTCTCTTTTTGCCTTACTTAGGGATGGCTCAAAAAATTTTTACATTCTGCTATGCACAATCGAGTCATCTAGTAGAAAAACTTGTGAAGCTGTCTGCTTGTGAAATTTTGTGTGAGTCCAATACCTTTGCTGCACCAAGAACGTAGAGTGGAGATCAGATTACTTGCCCAAGATCTCTCAACAGTTCTTTTGTAGGACCTGGTAGTACAAGTCCCAGGTGAAGCCAGGAGTCACAGCTGAGATAGCCTTCTTGTCAAGACAATTTCACAAGATTTATATTGGGAATGAAGCTTCCTCAGAGCTGTTTGACAGCTGTATCTGTGTTCTGGGTGCTGGTGTAGAAATTTTTTTTTTCTTTTTCCAATGGAGAAATTATTTTTGTAATTCTATCTATTATATGAAAGTTCTTAGTTTTAACTTTCAGGAAAGTAGACAGGGTCAAGGTAATTCAGCTTTGAAATTTTGTATTGAAGTGACTGAGTCTGTGTGACACGAGAAATGCAACTCTAACCTAGTGAATGGTTGATGTCTGTCTTTGCTTCTGTCTCTGGACTTTGCCCATGAGCAGCTTTATGCTAGAATAATAAGTAGTGACTTTTTCTCTTCACAGCCAAAGAAGAAATACCTGAAAACAGGAGTGCTAAACGATACCCTCAGGACTCTCCACCATATACTGCTCCTCTTTCCCCTAAGCTTCCCAGAAACGATGCTCATCCATCTGAAGGTAATTATGTCAGAATTATATAGGAGGATTATTTATGGTTTCAGTATTTCTAGTCAAAAAGGACTGAGTACAACATATGTGTCTGGTTTGTCTCTAGCCTTTGACAGGTCAGGGTGGAAATATGTTAATTATTGATCACTGGCACAGATTTTGCACTTAAGGAAGATCTACTGCAAGTTCTAGCAGTGCTTCTCCTAAACCTGCAGCCTTTTCTGTGAACGGGCTGAGGCACACAGGTGACAGACAGATGAAGCCTCCTGCTTCATACAGGGCTACTGAGCAGAAAACTGATTGCATTGAAATGGGTTAGGAGATAAATTGGAAGCATCTCTAAACTCTAGGCTGGGTTCATTAAGTGAGTAAGGGTGCAGCTTGATGATAGAATTCAGCTGAGTTTATGGCTAACTGCCAGCTGTGCTGCTCTTGCTTTCCTTGCCTCCTTGTCCCTGCAGTGAGTCCTAGCCCACCCTTGCTCCCTTTCCCTGGCTAGGTAGTGAGCTGAAGCACTGAGCAAAAGCACAGAAAACATTCTGGTGAAGAGTCTTGTTTTTACTTCTTTGGAGTGACTCTCTGTGGACTTGGATAAGCACAGGGAAGGGTTGGGTGGAAGGCAGCCATGGCCAGGGGAGCGGTGTGGCCTCCCTGTGACAGCTCACTCTTAGGTTGGTGTAGTTCACTGGTAAAATAACACTTTTTCCTGTGCTGCAGCTCGGCTGCAGTAACTGAGCATGTCTAGGCTTAGTCTGCCTCAGATGTGAAGTAAAGCATCTAGGTTTAAATGCCAGAGACAGAGTGAAATGGTTGAGTAACCAGTTTGCTACTTAACTGGTTAAGATGTGGTCAGTTGATGATACTGACTTATCCCATCTGATGCGTACTTTCTCTTCCAGGAAGATATTTGCATATAATTTCCAAAGGCTTTTTTGAAGTATGATGGGGATTAGTTATTTTTTCCTCCTTTTTTTCTTTCTTTCTGTGTGTGATCTTGAAATTATTTTCTGTCTATTACCATGAATGGGGGCAGGACATCTGTGCATATTAAAAAGTAGTAAGACTACAGTTAAAGCAGAAAAGGATGTAAAATTGAAATGTTCCAAATGATAGCTTATTTAAAATTGTATATCTTACTACTTTGTGTGTGTATATAGCATACTCACATCTTTATATTTCCTGTAGCTAGTATACACAGTTCTGCATTGATTATCAACTTCTGTGTCTTCACAAAAGAAGCTCTGGTTTAATTCCAGAGATATATTATACATCTAAGTTATGTTTTTGGTACTAACTTAATAAATGTGGAGCACTTAATAATACTCAAATGAAGTTGTTTCATTTGGAGCAAAACAAATGTTTAAGTAGATCTGTAGTATCTTGTAAGAAATCTTACTCAAGTAAACATGAGTGCACAGACTGTTTTTTATTCTTGTTTGCTAGTGGATCTTTTACAGATGGAGTCAGTGTACCCTTTAAAATACATTTTAAGATCACTAGTTCATTGTAAAATGCAGTTACTTGAATAAAAAATAATTAAAATAAGTGTTTTTCCATGGCTTCAGAGGTTTGAATTTGTACTCTGTGCATTTTAACAGGCAAAGTGTTCTCTAGCATTGTGTGTTTCCCATTAGGGCCATGTCCTCTGCTGAAAATCTGGAGGCAATTTTGTAGCGGTCAGTCATGGGTTGGTTAACAAGAAAGATCTGCCCCCAAAACTTCTGGTTCCATTGAGACACAGTTGCCTTAAAATAGTTGTTTTCAAATATCATTTGAAGACAAAATGGAGTAATTGTGGGAAACGGTCTTTCAAACAGCTCGTTTTCATTCTGATCTGCTCAGGGATATGCTTTGCAGATTTTGCTGCCTTTCTTGCACACTAACAGTTTCTTCTTAAAGTTATGAAAGATAAAGGAGGGAGTGGGGAATAACTCAGACTCCCTTCCCCTGAAAACAGAGTGTTCCTACTACTGTGTCCAATTACATCATTTTGTTATGTATGAGACAGAACAACTGGCTTCTAATTCCCAGAAGAACCTCAAGAAAACAAAACATCCAGTTCTTGCTAAGGCTTCAGTGCCTAAACAGTCTGCTATCATCCCTACATTTGAAATGTAAGGCCTCTTACTGGCCTTTCATTAATCCACCCAGAGGTCAGGCATTCTGCAGTGTAACCTCCCATCTCTTTCCATACCTCTGTTATTCACAGCTGCTCAAAATGCCGAGGTAGGCAAACTGTCTCACTCCATGGATTGCAATGCTCCATTTGCTAGATGCCAATTTTGCTGCATTTTGTTTGTAGAGAAGCTGGATGGATGGATGGATTGGAAAGTGGATTGGATACCATAGCTACTGAACAGAAAGCCTTCCCTAAAAAATGATGGGAAATATGCCAGCTTTTCCACCTTGTGTATATGAGTTTAGAATTTACAGTAAGATAAATTCAAATGCTGATATCTTGGGGGGAAAAAAGCAGAGTTGATCTTTCCCAAACCTAGTATTTGCTTCAGGATATGTAACATCAGAAAGAAATCTGTGATATAATTGGAATGAATACAATTAAGTTCTTTTAAAATGCAGTAAATTTTTAACGTCTTTTTTTACAGAAATCTTGACAAAGATAATGTAAAACAATTATTTAAAAAACCAAAAGAGCAACTTATATTCAGATTCCTACTAGTTTACTATAAAAACTTAAAAGATGTTTTTTCTTAATACATTACATGGAGTTGGCTGATATATGCTTGAATGCTCCAGTTAATTAATTCTCTGCTGGGAAATGTTATCGCCATTGTTTCATCCTACCTTTCAAGATGTCTGAAATCTGAATCTACAGGTTCAGTCAGTCAAACCTTATGCTCCTTCTTACAGCTTTGTTGTAACAATTTAAGTTCTCACCTCTGCCTTTTGGCCTTGGACTGAGATGTGGTTTCATTCTCTACAGCTCTAATTTTCCCTTGGTTGGCTACTTTTTAATTTTATATTGTGCATCATTGACTTCATCTCTTAAAGTCTCTCTGAAATTCTATGGAATGATATCTTTTGTTTTTAATCTTGGTAAGTTGCTGTAAGTACTTCTGAGAAATAAAAAGGCTTTTATTTTCTTGTTTGTTTTTTTTGAAAACCTCAGTAGCTTCTTTGCTTTTTTAATTCAGGTTTGACAAACCGGTAAGTTTTGCATTGGTTATTTTGAAAGTTATTTATATGAAAGAGAAGGACTTGTATCCATAAAAGCTTCTTTATTTCATGACTGTCGCATTTAGTAAAAGATGTTACATCACCTTGCAGATAAGAAGTCCAGGAAGGCTGGACATAAAGATACAGGAGCAGGCTGTCCCCACATGCTGAAAGACAAGCTTGAATGGAAGAAGACTGTCCTGGCTGAGCAGAAAGGTCTGGCTGGAACTCAGGAGAAAAAAAGGACCTTTGGAAGAAGGGGCAGGAAAATCAGGACTACAAGGATACCATTAGGTTATTCAAGGCAAAAATTAGAAAGGTTAAAGCCCAAATAGAACTTAATCTGGTTACTGCCATAAAAGACAAGAAAATTTTTTGTTTCATTTTTCTCAGCAGTCAGGGGATGGCTAAGGAGAATCTCAAGTCTTTATTGGATGTGGGGGGAAACAAAGTGACAAAGTTTGAGGATGACTGTCTGAAGTACTTCATGCCTCCTTTAACCTCTGTCTTTAGTACTAAGATCAGTTGTTCTCCATGTACCCAGCATCCTGAACTGGAAGGTGGGGATGGGAAGCAGATTGAAGCCCCCACAATCCACAGGAAAATGGTCATCACTTAAGACATGCACAAGTCTCTGGGACCATATAGAATCTACCCAGGAGTACTGAGGGAGCTGGTGGAAGTGCTTACCTCCTTTCACCTTATTGTGCTCTACAGTTACATGAAAGGAGGTTATTGGAAGGTGGGAATTCATAATTTCTCCTAACTAACGCTTCTCCCAAGCAATAGGACAAGAGGAAATGGCCTCAAGTTGCACATGGAGAAGTTCAAGTTGGGTACTAGGAGAAATTTCTTCACAAAAGGCTTGTCAAGCATTGGAACAGACTGCCCAGGGTTGAGTCACCATCCCTGGGGGTATTTAAAGGACTTGTAGACGTGGCTCAGTGGTGAACACAGTGGTACTTGGTTAACAATGGTCGTCCTAGCTTTTTCCAGCCGAAATGATTCTGTGGTTCCATTCTGTGATTCTATGGTCTTGCCTTACCAAATTCACTAAGTAGGGAGCTGGCTCTCTGAGAGTCTTTAATTCCCTTTCAGGGTTATGCTGTTTGAAGGTCAAAATACACATAACAATTCTTCACTGTACTACACTTTAAACAGCATTCAGAAAGAGAACCCAAGACCTCGTGAAGCAAGTTGAAAATATGCTTGAGAAGCTCACTGGGTTTTTTAGGAAAATATTCTTCCTTTGGTTTTAATTGGGCATTTGCCCAAGAAATTCTTGAAAGTTTTCATATAAGAAGGGTAGTAAAAAGCTTATTTCAGGAACTTGTTTTGCAGAATGTACCAGTTCTTATTCCAAAAAATATGCTGCCTCACTAGCATATGTTTTATAACTTCAGTAGAGTTATTTTCAAGATGGTAGTGTGAGGCTTACACTTCTGTGAACCTGTTAGCTGTATTTTTCCAGCTCATAACTCTCCTGCCAAAGCAGCATTTGTTTCATACAGATTTGTACATCATGCTTCCAACTTCTTTCTCGTGCTAGATATTGGCCTGATGCAAACGTAGGGGAGTATCTGTGATTGCTAGTGAATGGAGTGGTGTTTCTGTTCAGTTGGGGTTTTTTTTCCCTCACATAGCGTGCTTCTCTCAAACAAAACTGAGTAGAAAACAGGAGTAGAATTTTCAGTAATCAAGAAAACCTGGCTCCTGTCTCATGGCCCAGGGAAAGGGACATGCTGAACTCCATTCACATAGCTTAGAATCAGTATTGACAGGCTTTAAAAGTTCACAAGTCTTCTGAGTGGATGCTGTTTGTCTTTTGCAGAGTATAAATTCGCTGAAAAGGCCTAAGAACTAGAATATTGTTATGCTCCCTTCCTGAGACTTTTTTTTCTACTTGCTCCACGGGTTCAGTAATTTACTTGTATCTGTAGCTTCCCAGAGTGTGCAGTTAGAGACCCTGAAACCCTGCCCTACGCAAAGAACTGTGTGTAGATAAAGCAGGGTGGTCAAAACATGTTCCATTAGTGTGCCATACCAGACACTTACTTCTGTGGCTTTGCCTGTAACTGCTTCCCTTTTTAATAATGGCATCTCTGTCTGAACCTGTTGAGGTCCATAGATAATAACTGTCCACTTTTTTTCTTTATGAAGTTAGTAACTCCCTCTGCTGTTAAGAACTTACTAAACAATTGTTAGTTAACATGAGTTTTTTTATTTGTATCAAAAATGTCTTGCAAAATAAGTGCTACATAATATTAATGGTTAGCTTTTTAATGATATGTTTAAGAAACAATTAAAATTATGGACCAAAATTATTTAATGTATTGATATTTACAGCAGACAATTTTATAGAAAAAAATTTCCTCTCATTTCCCTGCTCATAGCATTCAATAAGTACAGCTAAAATGATTAATGGAAGAATGTCTCAAAATTGACATATCAAATCTTTTGCTACAAAAATCATGTTTTCAAATACATGAAGAGCCCAATGATTAGTTGAGGAAAAGTGACAAACATTCAGTCTGAGTGATTGTCTCACAGGAGATTTGTTAACAGCATTAGTTTGTCAGTACTTTCAAGAGAATGTAGCAAGGCCTCAAGTAAAAAAGGTGTGATGTCCATCACTTTAAACATAATGATGCTTGCTTTTTGTGTAGCAGAAACATTGCCTATAGAAGAAAACAGCACTTCCAAAGAACACCGATTTTCCGAGGATTCTATGGATTCTGCACTTAATTCTGTAAATTCGGCAAACCCAAGCTGTCGAAATTCCACAGAGTACCGCGCTTCGGGAAATGCTGCGTATTACAGAACTTCCCATCAGCCAGCAACTGCTACCTCAAATTCAGCCCCAGTCCTGCGCAGGCTGTCCCTGAGCTCTGCTGGGAGCAGTGGTTACCATGAAGTCAGTAGGAATCGGATGCAGAGGCGGATTGAAGGTAGGCTGTTACACAAAACCTTCCAGAATATGTGACCGCTTCTATTAACAAGCGAAGTTATGAATAAAGAAGTTCTTTGCCATTGGAAAGCTTGCAATATGGAGTGAAATGTTCTGTTGCCGAGTATGTCAGGCTTGCTAATGTAACTGCAAATACAGAACTTAATCCTGCTAGTCTTAATAGTGTAGTGCAAGCTAGGGAGGGTCATTCCTGCTGCAGCTGCTTCTTGCTGCTGTGATGGACCCTGCAGCAAGCCAGATCAGGGATAGCAGGGCTAGCTATATGCAGCTCACTTCCTGAGCATCTTATCAAATACTGCCATGTTGGTGAAATACAGGGATAGGGTTTCCTCCTGTCTGTCTACACAGCTTCACATGCCTTTGCCTCATTCCCATTTAATAGCATCTTGGGACCCAGGAGCCAAGTACAAGTAAAACTAATCCCTCTAAGTATGTCAGTGCTAGTATTTGTGCTGCTGCAAGTATTTGCAGTTATAGAAGGCATTTAAAGACAAAAGGAGCAGTACAGTATTATTAGAAGCAAAATAAAGCATCTTTTCATTTTAATATATTGCAAACAATGCATAAGAAATGCCAGAAGTTTAATATTAAAGTGTCCTATGTGAAATGAAATGTGTTACCCCTGTACAAACTAGTGATACTTCTTTTTACCATACTTTTGTATTAAAAGCTGCAAGTTCCACAACTGGACCAGATTTGAATTCACTAAAAAGGGAACCTTCAAGAATATTGAATAAAGATCCTTCCACTTGGTCAATAGAGGAAGTAGTGCATTTTGTGAAAGAAGCTGATCCACGGGCACTGGCTCCACATGCAGAACTCTTCAGGAGACATGTATGATGTATATACATTATGTTCTAGTAGATTGTGTCATGTTAATCTCTTAAAATACAACTTCCATGTCTATCAGTCTGTTTGCAACTGGAGGTGGAATAGACTCTCCTCATATATTAGAGGCTGGAAATTGCTTTTCCACCTGAAACCCCTCCTGCAATATATTTTTTCTTTCTTTCAGTCTTGCTAGACTAATATAAATAGCCACCTCTTTCCAGTGTATATGGAATAATGCCAATCTGAAAGCGCCCAGGTTCTAATGGCCATCATCCCTGGTGCCTCTAGAGACGATGGCATTCTCATGTACAATGCAGGGCATTCAGTCCCTCTGTTTTGGAGACTTAATCTCCTAGATCAGAGATTGATGTCATCTGTCACTAGCTAGACACTTGGTCATTGATAGTAAAATTCAGAGCATCAACTGAAATATTTAATTAATCTCTTTGGGAAAACAAATTAGGGGTGAAGGGTTTCATAGGTCTGACTAGATGTCTTTAGAGACAGAAACTGTATCAGTTTGTGGTGGGTTTGATCTCACCTACTTCTTGCTGTGCCTTTTTATGGTAGGTTGCTCAGTAAAGACCTGCTTTTTTATTTTGTTGCATGTATGGCCCTCCAAAAAGAGATTGGCTTTCTCTTCAGTAGTATTTCACCCATGTTCTGCTCCAGCTCCTTCTAACAGTTTAAGCTCTGAGCAAACTGGATTGGAAGGAAAAATCAAAATAACTTTCAATGCAGATTCTGGTCTTATATTTTATTCTTAGCTGTATAATAACAGTAAATGTCACTTGTATTTTCAGGTTTGTGTTTAAAAATATAAGACAGTGTTTCTCTTTATGGTGTTTTATGGAACTAATTGCCTGCCTATGGCGTGTAATGATACTGAGAGTTTAGGATTGTTGTATTTCAGCAGCTTCTCAGTCAGACAGTTGAAATTTGACTAAGTTGTCCTTGGTCTTGATCCTGACAATCTTTTTGGTTCAACATGGAAATACATCTGTCTAATTTCCCATATTTAGATGGTCTCTAGCCACTTCCTCTGTGTGACCGTTTACACATGCTTGCCAAAATCCTCTCCACAGCTGTTTTCAAGGTTCAGTGCAAGGCCTCAGTGCTTGGATCATTTAATCTCTAACTGCACAGATCTTCCTTTGCAGCTTCTTTTTCTTTTTTTCCCTTGACCCATTCACTTTTTTTCCTGGTTGGAAACGCTAATTCTTGAGGGCTGTTTGGTCAGTTTATTTTATTTACTATCATTTTCATTCTTAAACATCTCAAATACTTAATCACACATTAAAAAATACTAAAACAAATTAAATTTCAGTAGTCATCTGTAAATTCAAAATTACAGTTACTGTTTTATATATAGTAGATATATTTTTACTACAGTATAAACAACTATAATGTACTTTCCAGTTTTACCATGCAGCTTGTTAAAATAGTTGTCTGTTGTGTTTATTCTCTTCCTTCTGCAGGAAATTGATGGGAAGGCACTACTCTTACTGAGGAGTGATATGATAATGAAATATATGGGACTGAAGCTGGGGCCTGCCCTAAAGTTATGCTACCACATTGAACGACTTAAACAAGGAAAGTTCTAGCCAGTGGGGGTACCACAAACACGTGTGTTTGGATCACACCAAGCTCTCAGGTTCACAGCCATCGCCTTGATTTGAAACTCTTTTGCTGATATAAACCTTTATTTTTTTAAAGTGCTCTTGAAATATAGAAGAGACATTCAGGATAAAGGGGAGGAGTGATTTGTATTACATTCTAGTGTTTTTGCTAACTGTTTCACAGAAACTTGGCAGGGAAGGACAATTGATCATACCAGGTATGGGCAGGTCTGGTAGCAGCGCTCTCCGAATCCTGAAAAGTGTGTTCTGTGTTACAGGCTTCAGCCAACGTGTTCATATCCAGAAACAAAACAGCTGAATCCCAAAGGGAAATAAGAAATTAAACCAGCATGAGGCGTTAATAATTTTTACAAGGGTGCCTGTAAACTTCTTTATTGCAAGAAAATCTTAAAATGGAAGATCTCATCTCTGTAGTGAATATTCTGGTCTTTCAGAAGAGAGGAGGGTTTATGGAAGAGAGGGCTTAATAAAAATATAAGCTTTTATAAAGTGTGATTATCAGTCCTTTGGGAAGTTATGAGGACAAATGTATCGTATATTGTCAGTTTAGGCAGGCAGTAAATATTTCTGTTTCATGGAAGGTCATATTGGCTGTATAAACAGCCATTTCTGGGACAGACTGATTTCACTGGAACAATGCATCCCCATAGTAAACATTCCATCTTTTTGCTAAGTTTGGCATGGATGTGTGTTCATGTTTTTTATATGTACGCGTGTATGTGTCAGGGAAATACTACATAAAAATATACATACACTCTGTACATATATTTTCAGTTTTTCAATGTGTACTTTGCACTGTGCCAGAGAGAACTGTACAATTTCTTGGCTTTTTACCAGTAAATTTAGTTGTGTATTACTTTCATTAGCACCTGTTTAATTTGTTCTTGGAGTCCGAAGGTGACAAACAATCAAAAGGTATCTTCATTCATACAGGCAAGATCCCCGTACTATGCAATACTCCTGGTTGTTCATCGCTTAACTCTGAGCCATATATTCTGATAGATATTTGGAAAGACACATTTGGTTCCAATGTTTTGGGTTTATATTTCCTGTGAGGAAGTGCTACTTTGTAACTGATAAACCTTTTTTTGGGTAAAATTGGTGCTGTTTGTATAAGCTGCAAGAATGAGTGGTGATAATAAAACAGTTTGTTGTCACTGCCAGTTGTAAAATACATCAGGGACAAAAAAATATACTTTCTGTTTAGGAAACTGAATGTACTGTATGTAATAGTCAAGTGATAAAAACCGTTAGGGAAGCTGTAGTCCTAAAATGGTAGGATTTATTATATCTCTTAATGCCTTTTTATATGAAAGCGTATAGTATAAATGTATTTTTTACAAATTCCTTTTTTGAAAATTACCTTCTTTACCCATAGACTGATACTCATCAGATTTCCGCAGAGGTACTGCTAGAAAACAGTGAACTTTGTGACTCTCAAGTCCAAGTATTTTGTTATTTTAAGTGACTGCAATGCAATTTCAATTCAGAAAGTCATTTGGACCCTGAGAATTGTTTTTGTTATTACATCATTAGACATTTGACACTAAAGTTTATCTGTATTGATTTGTTTTTGCATATCTTTTGTGGTGCATGTATGCTTAGATGAATAATACAGGCATGCTCTTTATAGTAACAAAAGGTCAGAGCATTGATGAAGAAACAGAGTATTTTCTCATGGTGTTAGAAAAGGGCTGATTTAACTTTCATATGGTTACACCAAAAATTATATATTAAAGAAAACATCATGCCCCATGTGTTCAGAATATTGTTTATATATATAAATAATTGTGTATTACTTCTTCTATGCTTTATTATGCTGAATTTGGGTTCCTCAGCATAAAAAGATCTCATGCAATTTAAGTGGAAGTAATTGACTGAAAATAGTTTCCATTTTTTTACATTGCCCTTGGCATAAGAAAAACAAAGATGTTTAAATTTTCTGTTTGGTCTTTATGGAATGACATTTTTGTACATGGCACTATTATGGGTATAAATATTTGTTCAAGGCTTTCTGTGCACCCATGTGCACAAAGATAACTGTGATGCTGTACCAGAATTTCTCCATGTGCTATAGTATGAGATTCAAGCATTCTGAGTCTTACAGCAGAATGCATTTTTTATTCTTTATTTTCGGTGGGATGTTCTTATCTAGCAAGAAAAATAAAAGAGTTTGTTCATTGTTGTAACTGTCCATTCTGTTTGATGCCTTCTGGATGTGTGAGCGCTCTCTGTGTAGGCAAGGGTGGATGGCTGATCTGGCATTTGGCAGTTCTTTACAGTTCATGGAAACATCTGATATAAGGAGGGTTTAATGAAAAGGGTAAAATCATTCCAACCTTGTTCATTTGAGGCAATTAATATTTGAACTTAGGTTGTTCTATGTTTTCAAAATAAGAACTTATCTAGTTATTCAGTTATTTAGTTTTGAATATCTCACTTTGCAACTTACAGCTTACAGAATTCTCATATAACCGCTTAGGGGAAGAGACTGATAAAAACTGTGCTGTGTTCAGGTAAAAACACAAAGTGTTTTAAATCAAAGCAGTTAATGGCAGTAAGTTTGAACTTCGTACACTTCAAGCTTTCTTATTTCTGTGACACAGAAGTTTCTTGTTCCAGTGACTGTCGTCAGCAATCAGCCAGTGCATGAGAAGGAACTTGGATTGGGTTAATGGTAGCCTCACAACTGTCACTGGCAGATGATGAAAATTGGAAGTTGTCAGTTCCAGTAGCCCAGAGCCATTTTGTATCTGATCTCCCTCAGAACATACTTAGTATCTTTCTGGTGGTTTTTTTTATTTACAAGACAATATTATTTAGTCACTTTGTTTCTAAAAGTTGCTTTTCTATCAACATTGATTCATGTGTTTATCTGGTTCTGTAATTCTGGTCATCTTGGAAGACAGTCCATAACTCCTCAGTGCATCATGGGACTATTGGAAATTAAAATACTGCTGCCTGGGAAGACTAGCAGCTCTAAAAATTATTTTTGCAGAACACCTATGCAATAGTGGAATTGAAGAAGGCCGGAGGGTAGACTGTGGCAGTATACCTATTGTAGGACCTTTTCACACATATATAGGAATGACAGTGAAAGACAGCAATATCACATTACAAATGTTGCCTTGAAGGATGGAGCATCTTCTCCTTTTTTGTTGCTTTAGATAAAGATACACCTTTTTTTATTTCAGGTGGTAGACACAGGCAAAGATGTTCATCTGATTACTCATTATATTTGTAGAAACTCTTCTCCCTCTGCAGTCAGGGATATAATTTGCAAAACGTGATGTTAACCTTCTCCGTAGCTCTTGACAGTTTTGCGTGAGTCTGTGGATATGATTATGTAAGCCCTGAACATGATACAAAAATTCTAAATTAGAGTATCTCAAGTATTTGTGTAGGGGAAAAATGAAGCCCTGGGTGTGGATGACTAAAATCTTGAACTTTTAACCTGATCAGATAAAAGTTTCTTTGTGCTTGTCTTTCCTTGAATTGAAATATGGGTACACTGAGGCAAAGCTGGTATTCAGTACTTCAACCTTTTCCATGTTCTATGTAATGAGGTCCCCCATCTCATTCAGCAGCAGGCCCAAGTTTTCCCCAGTCTTCTTTTGTCAGCTATAGAATGTTGTCTATTTTAATGCAAGGTCATGGAGAGAAACACACTTTAAAAGGGGATGGTAGCAGTATTTTTTTCGTTGATTGGCCAGCTAGTTACATAATAGAGTAAAATGAATGAAGAGGTGTGAACCTCTTCTAAGTAATGAGCATCTGCATCTTTTTGTCGCTCTTTCTGCCAAGTTGAGGCTGTGTAGAGTTACTCTGTCTTGGCTTGAAGAGGAAAAAAGAAAAAAGACCTCCTTGAGATCAATTTCAAAGGTCGTATATTCCTCCTCTCTGTCTTTATTACATGTAAAACCATGAGAGTGAGTAAAAAAATGCTCATTTGGAAGTGCCTAAGAGTGATGCAGGGAGGCAGAAGCTGATTTCATGTCCATTTTAGTGGTGAAATGATTGCTGCTTTTTTTCAAGCCTTGATTATAATCTTTCACTCTGTAAAGCTGACTAACTAGCCCATAATCCTGGGATTGTGTTCCTAAACTGTCAGTGTTCCTGTTGTTTCAAAGGTCATGCAGAGCCATTTTGAGACTTGTTAAAATCTGAACAGTCTGTTGTAAACTCACTGTATTGTGGGTCTGCAACTGTATCTATATATAACATTTTATATATCTTTTTTGTTGTTGTTTTTTTGGTGTAGAAACTGCAGAGATAGGATAATTTAATTGTGAAGTATTTTGCTACTTTGTTCTCTGATGGTTTGTTCCAAATAAATCCTCATTACTGTGGCTGTGGTAGATGACGGGAGTCCTGTGCGTACTTAAAACATGCCATTACAGTGATCCAGCAGGCTTTTAAGTTCCTTGCTTACATAATCATCCATCCCTGTCCTAGCAGATAATTTTGATTAGCTGTAATTTGTCCCATTTGAATCAGAATTAGCTTCCATCAGCTCTAGAATCTCCCAGTCCTGCTGACATGCTGAGGAGTCCTGCACAAGCTGCTTCTCTTCATAGCTTTATGGACCACTGCTAGTTTTATTTCAGCTTTCATTATCTACAGGGGAACTATTTAGCAGTGATAGCAAAGGCTGCACACCTCTACTTCTTTTCTTTTTAAAATACATGAAGGCATTTTCATCCATAGAGATTCACTTTTCAGCATCCAAAATCAAAGGCCTTTCAGGACAAACAGCACAAGAAAACAGATGCCAGCACAAGGGGAAGGGGAGATTGCATCCCATGTTGTCTGAACAGACAAGCATGAACAGATGTACAGCTTGAAGCTGGCAGAAACCCTCTCTGCCAATGGTTCCTTTCTAGTTGTGACAGCTGGAAGAAAATGAATATGCCACAAAACCACCATGACAATTGCCATTACCCTGCGTTGGCTGTCCCAGCTCTGAGGTCCAGAACTGGAAAGACAGAGACTCATCTACCCTTCCAGGCAGATGCTGAGGCAGTTGGCAAGGCAGTGGGAAAAAAATGTAATGAATGGTGGTAGACCTTAGAAAGTCTGGTGTTCAAAGACAAGAGGTCATGATTCTACTAAATTTTTCCCTTTTTCATATTTAGTTTTTTCAGTAGTTATGTAGGCACTCTGTTACCCCAAGCACTTGAGCTAATGCTGTCTGGATTTCCAAGAGTGAGGTTTTCAAACAGGTCTGAACTCTTCCTCAACTTCCATCTCTCCAAACCAGCTGCAGAACAGGTTTCCTCTTATTTGAAGAGCCTTTTAAGGAAGGATCTTCCCTTGTGCTTCTTATTCCTGCATGTTATGAAAAATAAGGGAAGGACTGCAGCTTTTGCTTGTTTTATCTCTGATGTACCAGCTATTGCTACTGATTTCAGCCCTTGCCCTGGGCATGTGCATGGTACTCTGTTGTGAACAGATTACTCTCACCTGCACAGTGTTACTCTAGGTGTGATCTACTTTGCTAAAAATGAGCTTTTCTTTTTAAGTGCCTGTGCTTACGTGAGCAAAATAGCAGGGAGGGAGAAATTAATAAATAAATACTCAGTTTTAGTCTACCCTTGGTTTATGCTTGTACTTTAGGAGTGAGGTAGTAGATAGGTGATTTTATTATATTGGAACATAATTGCTTATTAGGTTCAATGGGTAATGGGACAGGGGGCAGGTTTTGCTGGTTGGTTGGTTTTAGTTTGGGTTGGGTTTTTTTTGGGTTTTGGCAGGGTTTTTTTGTTTGTCTTGTTTTTTTTACCTGACTGCTATCAACTGTATGTTTGTTTTCAGGAGGCCAGCTCAGCAAAAGGGAGCATATTACTTTCATACATCTTTGCATTCACTGTAATATATTAATTGTAATTGCCTGGGTGGTGTTTGACTACAGGAAATGAACAGGTTGGGGAAAATTTAAAGGTTTTGAAAGAAAACAGAAATGCAAGACTGGGATGAGTGATAGGGTTTGCTTGCAATAAACATGAGAAGGAAAACACATGAAGGATGAAGTCATGGAAAATTAGGAAGGAGAAAACCAGGTGGATATATCAAGATAAACTTTCAGATTCACAGATTACCTGTGTCTTTGACTGTTTATGTTAAGCTGGGATTTTTAAGGGGGAAGTTAGGAAAAACATTTTGAACCCTCTCAGGGATGTGAAATCTTTTATCTTGACATGATTTTATCTGAAACAAGGGATGAATCCTTGTAATTCCCAACCCACTTTTTGGGACATGCACTCTGTCCCTAAATTGTTTCTTAGCTGCTTTTAACAACTCACGCTTGGTATGATATTTTTTAAAGCCAGACCAGTTGAGGAGCCAACACCTGGGAATACAGGCTTGGGTTTGACTTGATGTAACTTCATTTATTGATGTCATAGTCATCTAGATTATTTCTCAATTTAGTCCATGGGAGTTGAGGGTATGAGTGGTCTGACCAGATACCAACATCTGCTTTACAGAGCCTTCTTGACTCTATTGGTTTTATTAGCCAGTTTCTATCATGGGAGTCTCAATACCCATTTTAACTCTAGCACATGAGTTAATTCCCCACCTAAAGTGCTCTTCATTGCAAGTAATCTGGAACAGCCCTCTTACTCAAGTCCTTCATTGGAAGACCTCGTTGGCATTGAGAAGCAAATGTTCAGGTGCACATTACAGTAACCAAGCAATGTTGGCCAGGTCCCATGTTCTACCAGACCAGAGGTCTGCCTTTAAAGTCCAGTTGTTCAGAATATCTAGCCAAAGTTCTATCCATAGAGAATATTTGTGCTTTCTTAGATCTTTGTTGTTGCACAGAATACTGTGGCAAAAAGCAGACAGCAAGCACTTAAATATTCTGTTTTCTAACCTCACTTTTACCCCTGTGTACACAAATACAGGTGATTCTAGGTGAGTGTGGATATGCATCCTTGGGCTTTGAGTGTGGTGGCTTTGTGCCATCATGGCTGAGCTGTGGAGGGTCTCTGAAGGGTAGGTGCATGCTCTCTTATGCTGGATTGTGCAGTGTGGACCAAGCTTTCAAAGTACTTATTTTGAAACATTTGTTTAAAAAAAAATTTAAAATCCACTTCTTGCCTTTATAACTTTGAATGAAGGTAGGTTGGGTTTAGGGTTTTTTTCCCCTCAATAAGCAAGAAATTACTCATGTATCAGAAGCCTCAAAAATCAACAGCTTTCCCAGTGCTTACTGGGTGGTACTTTCAGGGGTTTTCTTTGGGAGCATAACCTCAACAAAGAAGGACCTTCTTGTTTTGTGTCTAGTGGCCTGCCCTTGGTCTGTGAGATGCCAGTCTAGGACAAATCATTGCCTAACTTTGTCCCTAAGCAGAGAAAGATGGGAACTCCGTTGATGAGGATGTGGTGGGAAGGATGATATTGAAACAATGCAAAAAATGTGACCGTTTTGAAACAGCTGTGGCCTAAGGAACATTAGTAATCCCAGGAGCAAGGGGGGGGGGACACAGGGTGATGCAGGGATGCAGTGTGTCTGTTACCAGCATTTCACTGGAAACACGCTTCCAAACAGTGAAAAAATGATGTTCCACTTGGAAAAAAGTAGAAATAGTCCTTCCTTTCAGATATTTGATTAGGCTGTACCCTGTTGTTTGCTCTTTTAATTTTCATGTCTTAGTTTGGAAGAATCCTAATAATTTCAGTACTGGGATATTATGATATTATTCTAAGAGAGCTTGGGGTATATGGGCACAAAGCAGTACTAAATATTTTAGCCATTAGTAATATTGCTACTCAAACATGAAGAAATGTTTCAGATGGTTCAACAACAGAACAGATTTTCCTGACAGGATTGCAATACCATGATTTTAACAACTGTGGAAAATATGTTTTCCACACTAAAATTAGGGGATATGCTGTGTGTGTAGGACTGACCCAGAGTACTCTGAATTGAAAACTTCAGCATTAAGAGTATGTAGTATAGTCTAAAAGAAATCAACTTTAAATAGGAGGAGGAGAAAACATTGGGAAAAAAGTGAAAGGTGAGTGAAAAAAGCAAATTGCACAAATTAACATTATTAATGTCACTGTGTCAGGCTGTCTGCCTTTGGGAAGGCAGGAACAGACCTCAGAGGAAAACAAGGTCCTTGACTGAGTCCTTCAACATGTTTTTATAAACTTGAGCACAAAAAGAAACTAAAACATCTGGCACCAGGATATTATGCAATGTTGTTTTATGCTGTTTTCATTGTCTAATATTTTTCATGAGAACTGTTAACAAGTCACTTACTGTTGTCAGATCACAGTCCCAAGTTGCCTCTGTGCAAGTGAAGGGGCACAGATTTCTCTGATTCACTCCCTTCCATGCTCAGTGGCCACTTCTGTGCCAAATGGTTTCCCCTGAAACCTTTCATGTGCAAATATGTGAAGCTGATCCTTGAGCCCCTATGGGTCAAACCTCTGCATGGATGCTCAAGGTGGTGTAATTATCCCAGTCCTCTGGGAGGCCTGAGTAGAAAATGGGTAGAAGTGGTTAAAAAAGTGAGCACTGATCATGAGACACTGTGGCATATCAATTTTATAGCAGATAGGAGCATGGGTGCTAGGAGAGTATAGATAAGGCAAAACCAGCAACCTTTGCTCTTCTGCTTCCCTTTGCATTTCTGCTGGGATGGTTTTGCTGCCCCTGTTCCCTGCTGCCAGGGCAGAAGCAGGAGGTTACACTGCCTTGTGTGCTCTGCATGTGTGGTTTGATGTATGGTCTCCCCCAGCCCTCACTTTTTGGCTGCCTTCAGCCCAAGAAAGCGTTGCCCTCCCTGGGCTCAGTGCCTGCCTTTCTCCTCGCTCTCGAGTGGCTCGAGCTGTGTCTTTGAAGCTGACACCTTTCTTTTCTCTCTCTGTCAGTGGCTTATGGCCAAAGGCCATCATTTTGCTTCTCCCTTTCATTCTCTATCTGGCTGCTTGCTAACTTCAATAAAGATGCAGTGCTAGCAGACTTAGATCTTGTATCAGCTTCCATTTCTGCTTTCCCTCTTCTCCACCCTTTCCTTGCACTGTAAGTGCCTTATCTGACTGCTTGGTGTTCTCCCAGCCTAGAAACTGCCCAGTCCAGACAAGTTCCCTGTCTGAGAAGCTGCTAATCCTTTTGGATTAATTTATTTTGTTAACAGCTAACTCCACGTGTAGAAACCTTAGATGTGCACCGCTGGTCCTGGAGCTGTGCTTTGGGCAGCATAGGGGAAAGGCTGTCCTGTGTAGGAAAGCTGGTACATCTGAGCACTCCTGCCCCCAAGGCTGCCCTGTCCCATGGCCTTCATCTGAGATGTGCAGCCTTTCTGCCTGCCTTGGATTTAGTTTCTGGATTGCTGCAAAGGCCCCTGCCTGACAGGGAAGAGAGCAGAGGGAAAGGTAACATGACCCCACAACCTTCTACCCTCTCACCCTCTAATAAGACCCCACAACCAAAGTCCAAGTCACACGGAGACTGGAGCCAACAAAGGGTTCCCCTGAGAGCACAGCTCCCGTCTCCCTCTCCTCTCTTTCCCTCTTGCATATACTCATCATTGTAAAATGTCTTCCTCCTACCATTACAGCTTAATGACTTTCCCTTCAACTTCACTAGAGGTATTAATGTCTCCATTAACAGCCACCAGAAATGGAAACTCCGTATATCATGAGTGCAGCTCCGCATCCTTCTCCTCATACAGAAGTTTCAGAAGCAGTTAAAATGTAGCCCTGTAGAAAATTAATGGCCCAATATACAAAATCTGTAATTGCTGCTAGAGGCAAGGAAGAGGAGGAGGTGGAAGTGCTCAGTCTTGGTGTAATTGAGTACTTTGTTCTATGGCTGCTTCTCCCTTTTGCTGATGGGATGTAGGACTTGAGCTTCACACGTGAGGGTGGTGGGAGGCAAATGGTCGCTTACTTAGCATCAGTTGCCCAACAGAGTATAGCAGCAGGAGAGGTGCCAGTGTGTGGCTCCTTTTCCTATGGCATAGCCCTGATGCCTGGGGTTGCACGAAATGGCAGCAGGGTAAGGGAGTGCAAGCCGCCCTAAGCCTTCCTGAGAAGATGCTGAGAAGATTCCTCCTGCCCCTGCAGTCTGAGCAGTGGAAAAACCAGGCAGTGGGTGAGCCCAGTCTGCTCTGGTTATCCATTTCCATGGGAGGGGCTCCAGCCCGTGTCACAGGCTCTGGGGATGTTGGTGGCAATCAGCAGTGCCAGGGGGCCTGCCTGTTCTGGCCCTGTAAAGCTCTGGAGGCTGTCCTGGAGTGGCAGAGAGGGATGTTAGGATAATTGGAGCCTGCTCTGGTTTTCCTCAGCCCTGCTTCAGAAGGAAGAGGTTGCAGTTACTTCTCCAAGAGACAGGGGGAAGATGCAGCCACATGGCTGCTAGTCTGGTCTACTGTTACAACCAGTACCAGTTGGCATTAAACTCAATTTGTTATCCCCAGGCATTGGGTGTTTTGACAGTGCTTGTATGGGTTTATAATGTCATAAAGCTGATTTAGCCTAATTTGTTGTCAGGGTTTCTGGAGCCTGTGGTCTAAATTCAGTTAAACCAGACCCTCTGTGTGCAGAGTGGGCTGGAGGTACCCTCAGCATTGATGCTCCCAGTAAAGGCCTCAGAAGGAGAGGAGGGAAAAGCTGAGCACCTGCATCCAGTGCCACCAACAGGCTCTGCCTGTCCCAGCTATCCTGTGGCCAGTAGGAGGGCCAGCAGAGGATGGATGCCCTCTCTGCCTGCTGAGGTTGCTGTAAGGAATGACTCACACAAGGACAGCAAGGATCAGGGAAGTTAGTGCAGCAGATGCCACCACCAGTGTGAAACACTTACTAAAAAAAAAAAAAAAACCAAATCAAAAAACCAAACTAAACTTCTTTTGAGCTTGCTTCTGTCAACTGCAAAATAAAAATGACAGCAGCCAATTTGGTGACTGTCTTTTTTACTCCGGTATAGCCCTGGGGAAAATTCACATTTTCAGCAGGTTTTTTGACACTCCAGAATGGGTAGGCTGGAATAGAAGGGGACAGTGACAACTGGGATGGCCTTCCCAAGGGATGTTGAAATCCTCAGCCTCTGACTGCAATAAACAGATGACATATTTCATTAGCAGTTTATTGGAAGGAGAAAAACAAAGTAACTGAGTATTTTCAATTAAGAAAAAAAGATATTTTAAAAAAATACAGTCAGATGACTAAACATTAATGAATCCATCAACACTTTATGCTTTTCCGAACGTTGTCAGTTCTGCCACCTCAGGGAAAAATAAAAGGCTTTAAAATACTTAAAAAGCAAGAGTTTGACAGAATAGGATGCTATGCCTAATATGAAAGTTTTCCATTTTTCTCTAAAGCAAAAAGGCAGTGATCCTTCAGCCAAGGAAAAGAGAAACACCATGCCCTTCCTAACCTCACAGTGCAAATTCGTTTCCCAAATACTGACCTGGTCTCTGCTGCTATTAGAACTTGCAGCAGATTATGGCATGACACTGGTGCCTGTGGGTGTGAGTGGACTTGACACCGAAACTGCTCCTTCCCATTGTATGAACAACTGCAAAAACCTTCCCAAAGCTGTCCAAGAGGAGTGTTAGAAGGAGGTTGGCTGCAGCTAGGCAAAGGCAGGCACAGGTAGCGTGTGATGGCATCCAGCTGATGGCTTTACAATGGCTTTTTTTACTTAGGCAGTCCTGGTGCACTGCCAGGAATATGCAATTTAAAATTTTAACCGAAGTTTTCTGTAGCCACAAAGAAGACAGCACCCACCAAAAACTGTCCTCCTGCTCTCACATTTATTTGTCCTTCCATCAGGATCTGTTTTTACCAGTGAGTTGTGTGAACTTTGAAGCCGACAGACAGTCCTCCAGCTCGTTTCCACAGACAAGTGCAAAACCGTAACCTAGCAGAACTTTTATTTTAATTGTATATTCACATTTCTCCATTGACGTGGGTGGCTTTGTACACACTGATAAAATTACACAGCTCTGCTCTTTTACGTGCATTGATTTCAGCCATCAAACATAGAAAACTAACATAAACAACTTTTCCATATAGCTGTAGTCAAGCTGGGAAAAATTATGTGATCCTTTTTCCCCTCCTACCACTGGCAACTGAATTCCCATGACCTTCAGGCTTTTCTATTTTAAATGACTGATAACATTACTTAAGATGGTTTGCAATGAGTCTTTCACAGTGAACCTGTCTTAGGTATGCACTAGGCTGTAGCACTCACTCCTCTGGTAACTCATCTGGGTGCATTGTTAGCTGCTGTTGTGTCATGCTCTTTGACACTACTGTGGGACAAGGTAATTTTTCTTAGCCTGCCTTTTTTTTTTTTTTTTTTTTTACATTTTAGTCTCATCACAGTGAGTTGCGGTGCTTCACAGCTTACAGACTTTTTGCATGACCTTCTGTGTAGACTGAAAGTGATTCGGAAATGAGAAAAGAATGCTGCAACCAATTAGCACGTACAAACATTTATTTTGAAATTTCCATTCCAACTGTTATGAAGAGTTACATCATCAAAGCACTTTATGGCAGTGAAAATAGCTCTTACCCTTCTGACTCATCCATTACTCCATTAAAGCTGCAAAATGTGCAATCTGCTTGAAAAATAGGTTGCTTTTTATTCAGTTTCCCGTGAAAAGTCAAAATTTGGTAACAAAAAAAAACAAAAACAAAAAAACAAAAAAAAACCCTAAACCAAGCCAACCCAGCTTATAGGGACTGTACATCCAATCCTCTCCCTCTTCCCCAAAAATAACTTACAAAGATAGTTTAAAGTTTTAAATGAGTTTAAAACCGAGTGCATCTTTTTTATTATTTTTTCTTCTTCTTCTCATAATAATCTTAAAATTCTAAAAACCCATAATTTACTTTCTTGGAAAAAAGGCAGCCAGCCGTTGCTTCTTGATTGGAAGAATATGTATCTCCGGCGAGTTCATTTTCTTTAGCTTTACGCTCCTGTTTTTGACGGGTTTCCTGAGGGCCTCGGCGCTGTCCCGGGGCTCGGGCGGGCTCTTCACATCGTAGCACTGCAGCACCGAGTCCTGGGGCAGGTCCCTTTTAAAGGAAAAGTTTTTGGTGGAGACCCCCGACAGGCCCTTGATCTTGCCGCAGAAGATGGTGGGCACGGCATCCTTGACGGAGACGATGACTTTGGCTGTCTGCGAGGTGCTGACGATCTCGATGTTGTTGCCGGCCTTGGGCTCGCAGCCCGCCCTGCCCGCCTGTTCCACCAGCCACTTCTGCGGCTGCCGCAGCAGCTCGGCCGCGCCGCCCGCGGCCCTGCCCTCCGCCTTGCCCGCCGCCTCCGCGGGCTTGCAGGGGGCGAAGGGGGCGGCGGGCCCGGGGAGCTTGTCCGGCGCGGGGTGGGCAGCGACCTCGGCGGGGGTGGCGGGGCCAGGCCCGGCCGCCTCCCCGTGCGGCCCCGCCGGCTTGCGGCAGGAGGCGAGGGACAGGTCCAGCGCCCCGTCCTCGGGCGGCGGCGGCGGCGGCGGCGCGGCCTCGGTGGCCCGAAGCGCGGGCGGCCCTTTCATGGAGAGGTCCAGCGCCTCGTTCTCACCGCTCATCTTGATGACAGTGTGACGGCTCAGCTGGGGAAACTCCCGTGGATGGAGGAGTTCGAAGGGCTTCGTCTCCTCCTTCTCCAGGGGTGTCTGGGTGCCCTTGCAGGAGTGAGGGGTGAAGAGTGGCGGCTTGGGTGGGTCAGGGGCTGCCTTGGCCTCGGCGCCGTGGGGCACAGGGATGGGGACAGGGATGGGGATGGGGATGGGGACGGGCAGGGGCACTATGACGGGGTACGGCACCAGCAGCGTAGCAGGGGGCACCAGCGGGGACAGGGGCGAGCTGAAGGCCTGGGGTGGGAGGGTGGCGTAGTCGGGGGGCGGCTGACAGGGGGCTGAGCCCAGGGCGCCCTGTGAAGGAAACAGGTCCTGAAGGACGGCGGCGAATCCCGGTGTCTGAAAGACAGGGGGCAGGACGGGCTCCTGCGCTTGGCCGGAGGGCTTGGGGTCCAGGAGCTGGGGCTGCCCAACGGGGGTGGCGGTGCCGGGGAAGAGGCCGGCGTGCAGGGGGCTGGCGGGGCAGGCAGCCCCCGGGGGCAGCACCAGGGGCGAGTTCAGGTGCTGGAAGACGTGCTGCTCCAGGAGGACGGGCAGCGGGACGGGGCCCTGCGTGGTCATCACGTAGGGGGTGGCAGCATTGGTGGCTGGCATCTGCGGGGCTGCGCTGCCGGCGACCTGCAGGTGGATGGGCAGGACCACGGGGCTGTCCCCCAGGCAGATGGGCTGCAGCACGGTCGCCGCCACCTTCAGGGCCACCCCGCTCTGTGACTCGGCCGGTGGCGTCAGGATGGAGGGCGCGGGGACTGTCACCAACGGGGAAAGGGCTTTCTTCATCAGGTCGGCCGAGTTGATGTTCCACGCCTCTGCTGTGATCAGCTGGGCCACCCCATTTTCCAGCTTGTTGTTGGCCATTGCCGAGGGTGAGTTGGTGACATCCATAGGCAGGTTTGGGGCATCCTTGTACAGCTCCTCCATGTCGCAGGGCTTCTTGGGCTCTGCCAGCACCACCTCTACATCGCTGTCAGTGGGACCCGCGGCGGCTCCACGCTGCCAGGAGCATCAGCACCGACATAATTTGGCCTGCAAGCCAGAAACATATTTTAGGCACCACATAAATCTCTTCCCTAAAATAATATTTGCAATTGCCTTTAAAGACCCAGTCACCAAAGAAAGGCCATTAAACGTTTCCACACTTCAAGCTAACGGCTCCATAATACAGTGTACTATATATACAGAGATGCTGGATATATGTACAGCCCTGAGTGTTGTGCGAAGCATTTTGAGGAACTTAAAAACATAAACATGGCCTTAAGGACTGCCTGCAGCCAAAAAACCCTCTCAGTACATAGCCTGAAACAAGGACTCAGGATGCCCGTTCCACATTTTTAAAAAAAGCTTCACATAATGACAATGCACGTTAGAGCTGAGTGACAGCATGTTGTTTTAACTCAACAGAAGCCCCAAAACAAACATTTCTAAAAATATTGCAGCCATTGGTGAAGGGTACTTCATTCTCCTTCAATACTTGTCCCTTTTTCATCCTGAAACTGCTGTGTGCAGGATCAGAAAGGAGCATGGCCATGCAATGGCAAAGCAAAACCAATCCAAACCCCAGAGTTCACCCTGCCACAGAGCTAGACAGAGATAGTAATGTGAACCAGGCATCTGATTCATTAAAGACTTGAGGAAAAAATATCAAAACAACTTAAAATCCCTTTGACAGCCCAACTCTTTATATCAACCAAGCAAATGGCAATTAAAAATGGGAAGGGCTGGTTTCTGTTCATGATCATGGTGAAATATGCAGCCTGTTTCCCCTAAAGATCAACACTTCCCTCCTCAGGGGAAAAAAAATCCCAAAAATCAGCAAATTAATGGCACTATGCATCCATTTATTTAGAAGGATAAATAATTTCTGCCCTGTGAGCTGCTGCCAGCAGACTTTGGCTGATACCTGGCTGCTTTGCCTGGTGCTGTCCGTGCCTCTCCTGAAGTGTGAAGAGAATCCTGCTGTAGTAATAATCACCATGGAAACTTGTCCAGTTTCAACTGTGTTACCATGGGAAAGCACCAGCACATCCCAAATGTACATTTTTCACCAGCACACAGCTGAATCCTGCTCCCTATGAGCAAATGATGTGCCATCACCACTGCCTGGCTGCCGAGGCCCATGGGAGCAAGGCATTTCCCCATATCCTGCAGGCACGCTGGTACTGGGACGACAGAGGATGACAGGGAGGGCAGCACCACTCTGAAACTGAAATTGTTCTGGGTGAAGGGTCCCAGCTTGGGGATGTGCCTGAGTATAAGAGCACGTAAAGAACTCCTTGGCTCTGGTGCTTACAGAAATGATTTGCTGGCCCAGATGTTTTTAAGACCAATAAACCTGCAAAGAGGTCAAGGAAAAGGTGAAAAAACCAAAAGTCCACAAACAGACGCTAAAAAATGTCCAAGGCAAGGAAGTGGGAAATCTACTGGATCTCTCCTGAGACCTGTAAATCCTTGGATTTGGCAGTGAGATACTACGGTGAGCACAGGAATACCTACAGAAATTCCAGGAGTTGATAGCAGAGGCTGGTTGTGTGAAATGCTAATAATTTATCAGGCACATTTGAGTTCTTAAAAAGGATTTTTAAAAGTAAACATGAGTCATTTATTTTCCCCTCCTGCTGCTGGCTTAAGGAGAATAATTCTGTTTTTTTCCCATCTCATGAAATGTTCTGCAGGAAAGATGCACAAATATAGGGTTGGAGGTTTTTTGTTTTGTTTGTTTGCTTTTTTCCAGCTCTGGCTGAGACAGATTACAGGAAAGCAGAGATGTCCAAGTGCTGAAAACAGGAGCAAAAATCAAATTCTTTATTCAGATAAACTGATAAGGTCAGTAAGAAAACCATTGGACCAATGTCGTTTTGAAAAAAAAAAAAGAAGAGTAATTGTTTATAAAAATAAAGACTATGAGGAGACAGCTCAGCAGATTAAATTGAAAAAAAATAGACATCATCATTTCTGTTAAGGAATTAAAAAGCCATTTTCTACTGCTCTTACATAATCTCTCCCTCCCTGTTTTTCAAATGACCATTTTGGTCTCTGCAGTGCACACCAGCATCTTTGCTCCTCCAGCTGCTGCAGCACAGCTGAGCGTTCTGCACATGACACTGCCTCTTCCCAAGGTTTCTGTTTGCTTGGGAAGTGTGAGAGTGCGGTGTTTTCACAGAGAATTAATGATCTGGTGGGGACAGGAAATGACCCCCTGTTCCCCTGGCAAACTCATTAAACACTGAGAAACAGAAAAATTAAGATGAAAATTATGCTGTGTAAGAGACTTGAGGGATTAGCATGCTGTAGGGACCCACGGAGAAAGAGACAGATCACCGCTGAAGATGGAAGTATAAAACATAGTAAAATTCCCCCATTGCTGCTGTAAAAGGCGACAGGGCTGGAGGCAGAGGAAATACCGACATGAGGAGAAGAAGAGCTCATCTATCACCCTCAGAAACCATGGAGAAAAGCCTGTAAGCTTGGCTGGTGTTTTTCAAACCAGAGTCAAATATTCTTTTCCATACTGAATCCTGTATGTCCAGGGATCTGTAAATATACACTGCTGAGAGCCAGGTCACTGCCTCTGGGGGGGCCCCACTGTGTGAGGGGAAGGAGACAAGAAAGGTGAGGTGCAGCCCTTGACCCAGGTTTATGCGTTTGGGGTGTGGTTTTTTCCCCCCTCACCTTTCCTATGTAGAAATGTACCTTTCTGTACTTCCAGTACACCTGCTTCTTGAGCATGTCATCACTACAGAAAAAAAAAAATTTTTATATATATATATATATATATATTCATATACATACTTAAATTTATTTCCTGATCCTGCCCACAGCCTGCAGTTTGGTAGCAGCTGGCTGCGAGGTACAGTGGAGTCCAGCACAACTTGATCCTGCTCCCTGTAAAGCTAATTTTAGTTTCATTTGGGAGGGAATCCCAGGGCTGCTAAACACGTGTTAGACTAAAAATCTTTTATCAAGGTCAGTAAGCAGGCAGAGAGAAAAGGATCCAAGTCCCCAAGCCTCAAATGAGGAAACTTTGAAGGTCTGAGATCAAGAGACAGACTGAAGTTGTCCAAAGGTGTTTTGTAGCTCCTGGGCTGCTTTTTTATATACTACATACATAGCATACACAGTACAAAACCCTAAATTCTCATGGAAGTGACTGAAACAAAAGTACATTTTCAGTATTGGTATTAACAGTGATAGCTATACTATACTTCTGTAATAAAAAATCAACCTGAAGCATGTGCTGAGGTCTAGGGTTTTTTGGGGGGTCTTTTAAAATTGCTGCTTCACTAAACATAAATTATTCAGTTACTCAATTTTTAAAATAAGTTTCATGTATCTAATATACATAAAATAAGGTAATGTAATCTAAAATCTAAAATAAGGTAATGTAATGTAAGAGGAAGTGCCTTAAGTTTCCTCTGTTCTGCCTGTCATACCTCAGTCCTGAACAATCAATTTCACTTTCTGTACTTATCTATTTTATATTTAATTTGCTGTTTGTTTTAACTGAAAAGAAGCTTGAAACACTGAAACAAGCCCTACTGTAAATAACCCGAGCTTTCCCATCAGGGTGCTGATAAGAGCAAAGTTCACGGCACTATGCAATGATGTGTGTGACTGTACAGGAAATGGTATCTTAGCTATACACAAATGCTTTGAAAGGATAGCGATAACTCCAGCTTATTTTTTTATCTCCTGCTGATGGCTGTGCAACAGACTTTTCTCAGGGCTGCTGTGTGCTTTCCTGTGGGGCTGCAGCACAGCTCTCCCTGTGCTCTGCCTGCTCATCTGTACCATGGCTTGCACCTCGTGCCTACACAGAACTCAAATTATACTGTGTTCACTATGGGAAAGGATTAGATGCTCCCTTTGTGGGATGCCTGGCTCAGGATCTCTGGGAAAAATGGGGCTTCCCTTGAGTATAAACACAGGAACAAACAGAAAATTAAAAATCTTGACTTAGTGGAGCTGCTTGGGGGACAAAATTATGGTTGGATATGGACTGGAATGTTTTCCCAAAGCTTGCTGCTTGATGTTACAGATCCAACCAACTACAAATCATCTTCCATGCTACAAATTTTGGTGTCTATAGTTTCAGCCATACACAAAGGCTTTAACATATTATAATTGGTGTTTTGCTGCTAGAATAGAAAAAATGTATTTGAATAAAGTGAGCTTTCATATACAAAATACACAGAACTATTACTACACAAATAACACACAGGTGGGCTCTCCTACATGTGCAACCCACAAATGATTTCAGGAGTTTGCCTCTCACACTTCCCACTGATTCATCTTTTCATTCAGGCACCTAGGACTGAGAATCCTGAGTACCCCATGTATGCTTTTAGTAATGTGATCTTCAAGCACCAAAGGGCAAAGGAGTAATCAACGCACAGCTCACAACTCAGTGAGCTTGCCTTTCTCCCTGTGTTGCACCATTTGTGGTGCTGTTTTGGATACACCACACAGGTCAGTTAAGTGCAGAGGCACCGTGAAGGCCAGTGGGGCCTGTCCCCATTCTGCTTGCAGACAGGCTGACTGTGAACACCACCAAGGTATGGGGCAGGCAGAGCAGAGGGGACTCACAGGGTATTTCTTAAGGTGAACTGGCCTTCACCCTCTTGCCAGCTCACAGATGGACCCCAAACAGTCTCACTGCCTCTGAAAAAGGGGCTCAATGACCACTGCTTGGTCATCACAAAAAGGGAATCACTGGGCATGCACTTTTCTGTCTCCTCTAAGGGCACCAGGGAAACTCCCAGTTTAGCTCTGCCCTCTTCCACCTCAGTCCCTTGACTCAAACACCTAACAACTAACTCCCTGTTAAGATTTAGGAGGTACCATTCAAAATCTACTGAGGGCGAGGAGAGGAAGGCATTGGAAAGATGGGCAGGGTTTGCTCTGGCAACAGACAGAGAGAGAAGGGGGAACTACACCAGGGTATCACTGCCAGTATGGAGGTAACCCCCACAGCCTTTGCTGCCCATCCCTCTGCACATCTCCTGTTCACCATGCACTATGCACTGTCTCATGGTACTTCTTACTCTGCAGAAGCTACACAGTGGAGGATGAGCTGAATGTGTCACGGAGCAGTTAAAATAAGCACCTCATCAGACAACTTCAAAAGATGCTAGAGAAATAACGCTCCAATGCAAATAATGCAACAGGTTTATTTTCCACTGCTGCATTTGTGGATCCTTTCAAGAAGCGAAGTTATTTGTGCCAAAGCTCCCATCCAAGCTGTTAAGCCCTAGGGAAATGAGAGAAAGGAAATCATTACAGCAGTGCAAAACAGCACCTTATAGATGGGACATGGACAATATGTATACGCTGCTTCAGCACACAGCATGATCGTTCTCAAATGCAGCAGCCTGACTAAATGATGGTACTTCAGTCTTTTAAATAGTTCAGTTGAATAAATACCATGGCTGTCTGCCTATTGCACAGGCTAATCGCCTGCAAAGAGCACGTTAGAGTCATATATTTGCTAACTATATTGCTGTTGTCAACAATTTGTAGTTAGCAATCCATTCCAGGGAGAAGAGAACTCACTTTTTTCTCATTTAAAAACAAATCAGTGCAATTGAAAAAAAAATCCTGTCATGGGCCTGAAACCAGTGCCTTCACTCCCAAGGGCAATATATACAAGACAGACAATAAATGCTGTGGAAGGAATGGAACATTTTCCTGACAAATTTCAACCTGTAGTGAATTTTTATATCCAATGTGAAAGCCTCAAAAAACCCCCTACATTTTCAGTGTACACTGTGACATACCCTAAGTGTGAGGGAGATGGCACTTGCTGCTGTACTCCTGGATGCCTTTTCCCTTTTCTTTTACTCCATTCACAAACTATTTCACTAACTGGCTGTAACACTTAACTGTAGCCGTGGAAAGGGGTTTTAACCCTTTAAGTGTGGCGGAAATAAGATGCACAGCTACATGGTCATCTTTCATGATAGAAAGAAAAAGACAAGTTTATTCAGAAACACACTTGGGTTTATAGCATGACTCGCAATTCCAAGAGTAGAGAAAAGGTGATTAGCTCAGAGAGAAGACACCCCATTCCCAGGGCCTGGTCACGTACCACAACAGGTGTTCTATCTTGTTATTAATTCCTTTTTAGTTTGACCAAATTATCATCCTGGGAGAAATTCTCCCTAGCCTTGAGCTGGACCAGCTTATCGGCTGGGAACAGAGCTGAAAAGCTCCAGCCTGGAATATTTTTCAGGCTGTAATTTTCTTACTTTCTCAATATGTGTCCCACACTTAACTGATGAGCTCTGCTTACAAAAGGCCTACTGCTTACACCATATATACTATTACATGCAAGACAGCACAGTAAAAACAGGGCTACCTTGAAACTATTTCAGATTGATCTTGCTATTCCCAAGTCTTCAGTATTTCTCGTATCTGCAGCATAGGCCAGTTTCTGGGGTCTCTGAACCATCATGCTTGGAGGAACCTTTCACCAAGTTTCTGAAAATAAAACCTTTACAGTTGCAGTTTATTTTTTATCCTTGGTATTGTCCACAAATGCCTGAATAGCATCAACTTGCTTAGCTTCCAGTGAGCTGAACACATACTCTGAGGTAGAGACAGTGTATGGAAATCTGATGTAATAAACCTGACACGTGAAGGACAAATATAAATTTACCAGCCATAATTACTGCTGAGTCACGTGTTAAGTGATGTCCCTTCGAACCAGCTGGGGTGTCTGACTTGGTGTAGCTTTTGTGCTCCCAACTTCTGTTCAAACTGGGAAGACAAGTTACTGTTTCTGTGACTGCAGAAGTACCTGTTTAAATCAGCTTTACCCAGATACAGCTGGCTGTGTGCAGATGTCTCCTTCAAAGCATGAGGCAGTCCATTGGGATGGGGAGGTCAGCAGCTCCAGCACTGTGTTGGGACAGCTGTGCCAGTGCCCAGCCCCGAGCACCTACCATGGAAGGTGCTGCCTGCATAGCCCCGAGGGACTATCTTCTCACCAGCACCTCCCCAAAAACCAAATTTCCTCCAGCAGAGATGCTCTAGCCCATCATCTTTGTGACTTGTGGTCAACTTGGTGTCCACCAGGATGCCCAGGTCCTTTCTTGCTGAGCTGCTTTCCAGGTGGGTGGCCCCTGGCATGTGCTGATGCTTTTCCCCTGGTGCAGGGTTTTGTACTTCTCTTTGGCAAACTTCACAAGGCTCTTGTGAGCCCAATTCTCCCGCCTGTTGATGTCCCTCTGGATGGCAGCACAACCCTCTGATGTATCAGCCACTCCTGCCAGTTTTGTGTAATCTGCAAACTTCTGTAGGTACACTGTGCCCATCATCTAAATCATTAATGAAGAGACTGAGCAGGGTGGGACCCACTGACCACTGGAGTACATCACTGGTCACCCAACCCAACTGGACTTTGTGCTGCTGGGCCAGTTCTGACAGTTTCCAATCCACTGTCTGCTCATCCAGCCCCCACATCATCTGTGTCTGGGAAGATCTTATGGGACACAGTGACAAAGGCCTTCCTCAATAGCAACTGCTCTCCTCTCATACAGTATGTCAGCGTCCCATAGGGAAGGAAAACGGACAGTGGACTGCGAGTCTAAGATTATCTAAATTAAAACTATATGAGGGAAAAACTGAACTTACTCTAGGGATTTGTCTTTGCATCAGCGCTCCTGAGATTTACTATACCTTAATCTCCACAGCTTTCATGCATGCTGTACAATCATGTATTTACTTTTGTAGTAGGATCATAGAAAGAATGTAGATTCATGCTAGCATTCTTAAGCTCAAAAAGTGAAGTGCATGATTTTCCTATGGGAAAAAATACTTTAAAGAATTTTTCTTGTCATTAAATATCCCTTTTAACTGATTATTTAGTATCATTTTCAATCAAAACATTATATTCGCTAGCAAAGCAAAGAAAAATGAGCTGGTTTGAGTACACAGAGCTAAACAAAACAAACAAGAGAGCCCTTACTTTACAGTAAATTTAAAAACGCATTTTGTTTTCCCAGCAATCAATACACCAATGATAACAAGAAAAGGATACCAATTAAACATAATTACCAGCCCTGCTTCCCCCAAAACCTGAAACAAAAAGCACTCAGTGTCAGCTTAATAAAATACTTGTTTCTTTCCCAGTCAAGTGCTTTATTAAACAGCCCATAAAGCATCTCAGTTCTTACAAAGAATTTCCAAGTTTGATATCAGTGAAATGACTTCAAAGCCTCTTAGTTCCCCAGTGGAGGTGTGTTCACTGCTCTGAGACACTTGGCTCCCTGTTTTGTCCTGACTCTCTCCACTGATCCCAAGCACAGATATTTTTACCACATTCACTTGATCTGCTCCAGCATCGGATGAGCATCAGTGCAGCAAAGGCTGCCATCCACAGCCCATCTCTTCTTGCTGATGTGGCTGTCTTGCTCCTGGTAAGAGGGACAGGGACCACACCATGAATGTGTTAAGAGATCTCAGCCAACAGGTTAGTGAGGTAAAGTTGAAAATCAGTTCTTAAATTGCTATGCCATTTTTGCAGGCAGAACATCTGACTTTTCCCTATTATACAAACATGGTTTTGACTCCTTTGTCTGTCTCCCAAATAGCCACAAAAGTGAAGCACACCAGACTATTCTCTCAAGGAGTAAACCAGCTTCACCAGCTCCAACCCAGCAAACAATGAGGTGCCACTAGTACCACACCTGGCCTGAGAGACCCAGCCCTTTAGACTCACTGCAAACCCTTTCCCATTCACTCCTCATAACACACTAGTTAAAAACCACTTTTTTTTGGTGCAGACAGGGCCGGAATAGGGCTAACCTCAGCTTTATTATAAAGCCATGGGGTTAGAATAGCAAATTCCAACACTTCTGTAACTCATCTTAAATCAATTGAAAGCCACATTTTCACATCGCCTCTCATCGTCCTTATTCAGCCTGGCTTAAATAAATAAATAATGAGAAGAAAAGCAAAACCAAGTGAAAAATGGAACCTCCCAGCTCACAGATCCTTTCTGGTGACGTACAAATGCTCTTGCCTAAGAACACGGGTAAGGACGTTCAGGTAATTACCCACACATGTGCGCCACCCAGCTTACTACCATGGCCTGAAAGGGATAAACCCTTTCTGCTACCCATTGCTCTGGTGACTCTTATGACACAGATATAGTCACAAATGAGAAGATCTAGGGATGAAGAGCAGGCAATAAACACCAGATTCATCAGCTTATCTTCTCTTACGGGACAGGGTCTCAATTGGGAGCATAGGCAAATACAAAGGTGCACGAGTATTGGAGTGTTGCCTGGGGAGCCAAAGAATAGAGGAATCTTCCCTCCCTCTGTGCAAAATATGGTTATATAATGCTCTTTCTTTCCCCACTAGCATGAGTAACCAAATGCTCCATCAGCTTGCCAAAATCAAGTTTATACTCATAGTTTCAGATTTATTAGACTGACTTTCCTTCTCTCTCTCCCCATCACTTTTATAAGCCAAGCCCAACATTTCATCAGCTACACAATAGCACTAATCTTCAGCAGAAAGTATGCACACGGCAGATTTCAAGCACTCATCCACCATCTTGTCTCATAATGTATGTATGAAAAAAACTTTCAAGAAAAAAAGCCCCTTATTTTCATCCTTGCAAAATTTTTAACCACGGCATGACTTTTGTTTCTAAGAGGCAAAAAAATGTAACACTCCTGTGATGTGATTTAAAAATCCAGCATTTTTTCTTTGAATCTCACATCATTTTACATGTGCTTTCCTCACAACATTTGTACTAAGTGTTTCCTGGTTTGACTTTGAGAGGAAGAGAATTGACCTCTTCTCTCCATCATTCCATCATGCACAAGATGTCACATGAATTCTGACTGAATTCAAAATAACACCAGCATGAGATGCAGCATGATGGTGCTGATAGATCTAAGAAAACCTCAAAACCTCTCAACAATGACCAATTTTGCCCTCCTAGAAACCCCTAGACTGAACTGGGAAATATGCCTCTGACAGATCGATCTGACTACAAGTAGTATGCAAATAACAGAAAATACTGAAAATATGTCATGTTGCATCTCAGTGCCACTGTGGTTACCACTGTTCAGTCAATCAGTCCAGGTTATCACAGAATCATAAAACATACTGTGGTCAAGAGGACCCATTAGGATGACTGAGTCCAGCTCCCAGCCCTGCACAGAACACCCTAGGAGCCACACCATGTGCCTGAGAGCGTTGTCCAAATGCTTCTTGAACTCTCTCAGGCTTGGTGCTGTGACCACTTCCCTGGAGAGCCTGTTCCAGTGCCCAACCACCCTCTGAGTGAAGAACCTTTTCCTGATATCCAGCCTAACTCCCCTCGACTCAGTTTCAGGCCATTCCCTCAGGTCCTGTCACTGGTCCCCACAGTGAGGAGATCAGTGCCTGCCCCTCCACTTCCCCTCATGAGGATGTTGAAGACCACAATGAGGTTTCCCTTCAGTCTTCTCCAGGCTGAACAGACCCAATGACCTCAGCTGCTCCTCACATGCCTTCCCCTCCAGACTCTTCAATATTTGTTGCCCTCCTTTGGACCCTCTCTAATAGTTTAATGTACTTTTTGTACTGTGGTGCCCAAAACTGCCCCCAGCACTCGAGGTGAGGCTGCCCCAGTGCAGAGCAGAGCAGGACAATCCCTCCTTGCCCAGCTGGCCATGCTGTGCCTGATGTCCCCCAAGACACAGCTGACCCTCCTGGCTGACAGGGCACTGCTGGCTCCTGTTCAACTTGGCATTGACCAGGACGCCCAGGGCCCTTTCCGTGTCCCTGCTCTCCAGCCTCTCATTCCCCAGTCTATGCACAGAGCCAGGGCTGCCCTGTTCCAGGTGCAGAATCTGGAACTTGCCCTTGTTAAACTTCATATGGTTGGTGATTGTCCATCTCTCTGATTTGTTGAGGTCTCTCTGCAATTACAGATTGCAATAAATTGCATTACCTGTAGTGCCTACAAATGTCCCACATGCACGTGCATACAAGCAAGCACTTCTGTTGTGACTTTTGTCTCATACTCTTGACTGTGAGGTCTCATGGACAGCAGTTATTTTGGCACATGATTAGCACAAAGCACAGACCTTGGCTTGGATTCCAGTTAGCACTGCAATCACTCATGAGGATGAGTGGGAACACATCCACACACAGCCTCACTGAGGCACAGGGCTGCCTTCCCTTTCAGAATAGCTGCTGGCTTCTTGTGGGTGCGTTCCTCCAGTGTGCCTTCTCCTCTCTCTTCATCATGTTTCTCTGCTGCCAGAGCACTTCTAGTCTGCCTAACTGTGAATATTGTATGAATTTCACAAATTTGATGCTCTATGAACTAAGATCTTCTAGCTAGTTCAACATAGTCTTCTCCAGCTGCTTTAGTAGGCAAGCTCTGACTGACACACTGCTCCCAATGCATGGAGGTGAGACTATTCCAAACTACACCAAGACTACACAAAATGTAATAATGCTCTTTGTCATCAGGGGTCCAGACTCACACTACTCAGAGGAAAAGGGCTGTATTTCAGGAAATGCAGGCAGGGCAACCAGTGCTGTAAAAACTGCACTGCTATTGCAGGTAAAAGTAAATAGCATTTTCCTGATTCTATGAACAAGTCAACATGAACATATTTTGCAGATGCATATTGCAAGAGGAAACAAGGTCAGTCCTGCCCATACTTTTCCATCAAACCTTTGGAAAGAACATAAATCATGATGAGTGCACTATACCAAATTTTGTTATTATCACCTCCCCTATCTTAATGATGGCTGCATGGTTCCAGAAGAGAAGCACATTCCGTAGGATACAGAGCCCCTGACATATTTACTGCAGCATTTTTCACCAGTAATTTCTGCTGCAATGTGTGCTATTACGTGTTCAGAAAAACTTAGGGAAACTGCAGGATGCAGAACGACAATTACATCTCTCCCAGATGAGACTACTACGTTAATGGATCGGCGCCATTCATCACCATAGATTCTAAGTCCTCTGGGGAACGTCACCAGCCCACTCCAATAAATCTGACTGGGAGATTTCATACTTGGCTGTTCAGCTCGGCCTCAGGAAGCAGTCTAGCAATGCAGTTCACACATGGCTGTGGCTCAGCTCTCCTGGTGAGGTGATGCTGCTCTATGGCAATGAAGCTCTGGGTGTAAGAGGTCCTGCACTACAGCATGTAAGGGCACACAGAGCTGCAGCCTGGCATTAATTCCTCACACAGTCAGCTCTCTTCAAAGAACTGAATTTAGGTACATGGATTGTAGACAGTGGAGGAAGAAGAAAGAAGGAAGAAAGTTGACTGTGTAGCTTCATTCCTTTACCACCAACAACAAAGAAAAGGAAATAAAAATAAAGAATAATAAAACTAACAACAACAACAACAAACCAAAACAAAACAAACAAAACAAACAAACAAACCAAAACAAAAAAAAAACAAAAAAAAACCCAAAAAAAACAAACAAGCAGACTGGTTTAGTTCTGAAGTAATTTTTTCTTTGCTGTCAATCTTGATTCTTCTGGCCACCTCAGCAGACAGAGCAGACTGTCTGCCATGAAAATGCAAGGTGATGCTCTATTAGGGAAGAACATACTTCTCAGAGGCTCTCCCTTTAGGAAAGTCAAACAAATAACACACAAATAAAAGCCTCCATGGCTGTACCATGTCCTAGCTAATCCTTGTAATAACAGGAGGACAGGGCCTGAGGCTGTTTCCCCTTGTCTCCTGCACTAATGCAAATATAGCTGCAGTGTAAGAGCAGGCTGGGGGGAAGGTCAGCCCCATAGAAGCCTTTCTGAGAGGCAGCTCTGAGCAAGAGGGTCGAGAGCACTTTTGTCTCTGTTGTTTTGTGTATATTCTGTTTCAGGCAGTCATATATTTTCCATATACATTTTTCATGTAGCTGGAGCTAAGAGTTTTCTTGTACTGTATGGAGTAGGGAATGCCACAACATTGCTACTCTCAGTGGTTTAACTATTTTTAGTCCTCTCTTCCCTGAGGCACCAGCTTTTCCCACTGACTCCACCCCAGACCAATGTCACAGGTGATATGCATGGTCCTTCTCCCTCAGCCTGGGTTTACAATGAGGTGGCACCAACACCAATGCCTATTCCCACCAGGATAGAGCCACCACCAAACTTACCCTTGGAAATGGGGACAGCTTTGGAGTGCCACCTGTGCCTGTCCAACCCTCCCTATCCCCATCTGCCAGCTCTAAAGCAATTTGTCCCCAGGGTGAGTGACCACCTTCCTTGTCTCAGTGTGGGTGCACTGGGTATGGCCAGGGGAACAGGGATGGACACTGAGGGTTTGAACTACTGCAGCTCCTGCAGCTCCAAGTACCTGACACACAACAGAGCCTGGGAGATAGCAAACAAGGAGGAAGTAGTTTTAATTCTATAGTAACTTTAGGGAATAGAAACTGCCCATAGCCTGTGTAAATTGTGAGAAACAGCACATGCTCCTCTTGCCTCAGGCAAATGCTTATGTTGGTAGCAAGCTTGGCTATGAAAATTACATCCTTGCAGATAGAAACAGCAGGAGCACCCAAGACCTACAAAATAATCTGTATTTTCTTGGTGGGATGTTAAAGAAAACAACTGTGTTCATTGAAGAGCCTACTTTTGGCAAAGGGGACGGGCAGATGCCACCTGCAAAAGCTCTCATTCATCCCTTCCAGTGGGACAATCAGCATCTGGTCTGTGCACTTGCCCCATGCTCAAGGGGTGAAGTTGCTGACCAGGACTGCTGCACCTTTCAGGTCCTCTGCATGGAAAATGCAGTTCTGTCCCACACTATCCCAAGAAACTCCCTGGTTCCAGCTGGGCTGTCTTATCTAGGCACCCCACATGCAGGGATGGGTTGTCTGTGAGGTACTGAAGCAGTGTGTGCCATGACACTGGTCTCCCAGGGGCTGCTGCTGGCCTGTGTTTGCCCAGGATGGTGGCTGAGGGAAACCAGAGGCGTCTGCAATATGAGATGCACAGCAGGAACAAGCCACACCACTACAGGGGTTATAAAAGAAACCCTAAGAGTTAAGGCAGCAACCAAGAAAAAGCACTGTTTTTACTGCCTGTCAGTGGACATGCTCATGTACCAAACTGTCAGTCGAGCTGGGTAAACATCTGGGCAGCACAGACCAAACCAGAGGAGACACATCTCCCCTGGTGAGCACAAACTCTTTATGGCCTCAAATGAATCCTCCCTGAAAAGGTGTCATGGTCCACAGTTCAAGAAGCTAAGCAGACAACTGCTGGCCATGGCTGCACTAAGGGTGGCCATCAGGGCAAGTATAGCGACCATAAAGTCTCCAAGATGTGCTCCACAACAAGGAGGCACCAGAGCTGCCCTGAACTCAGCATCCACAGTTTTCCCCATGGGGAGGACAGCTCAGGCTGCAACAAACAACCTGCATTTCCATGGCTGGCTGATGCAACTGAAAGGTCCATCTTTCCCAGAAAACATTTTGTGTTAACTCCAGTGCTCTTGAGGGATGGCAGCCCTTGGATGGACCTCACTGATGAGGTCAGTGCCAGCACCCACAGCTTCACATGGAATGCAGCCATGGGGAATGCATCCCAGTTCACACCCATCTTGCCACCCCCAGGCATCCTCCATATCCAGTGGAAAGGCTCTTCCAGAATGCTGCAAAAGCATGAACAATCAATAAAATCCATTGACTTTTTGTCTGACAATAACAATTTTACAGCTCACTGCTAACCCCAGTAAGCAGGAGAGCATACTGCTACCAAAAATACATTGGGCGTGGGTCTTTGAAGATCCCAAAACACTCATTACAATTAACACCCAGCAAACCCTGCCCAGTTCTTACAGTGATGAAGGACAATTCAGCCCCTGCTCTGGGTGAAGGTTTCTCCAGGACCCAGCCACCAGCACATGTTTGGGTTTAGCTGTCTAAACAGGCACTGAGGGATTAGGTCTCTGTGCATCTTCAACGCTAATTAAAGGTTGTTTATTATCCAACTGTTCCCGATAGCGTATGTTTCTTCTTTGTGTAAACACAGCTGACACCAATGTCTAAAAAACCCAAAAAAACCCAGAAGTGGTGGAAAGGTCTGCATTTCACCAAGTTATGGGGTGTGAGGGACACCCCACAAGCTGCCCTGCCAGTGCCCAGCTCTCCTTGTCCAGCTTGCCACCACACAGAGCCCAGTCTGAGCACTCCTGAGTTCCATCAACTCCTTCCATGCTGTTCATGACTTGGGCAGTAGTTACCAGCAGAAGTTCTGGTCACATTTGCTCCTGGAGCAGCAGTGCTTACAAGCAATCAGATCTGAACAAGGCAGCTGGAGCATACTCCAACAGCAGTGTGAAGTTGGCACCAGAGCATGCTTCACCGACCAATTTTTAGGACCCTAGAAAGGGCTTACCCATATAACATTAAACAAAGCCCTTTGGCAACATCCTTGATACAGCCAGTGAAGAAAAGCTGCCTTCTCCAGACCTTGACTTTATGTGGCTGGTGGGCACCAGGTTGGGTTTAGCTGGAGCTAAAGACCTGACTTTACATCAAATAGCCACTGAAGACTTGGGAACTGAGGAAAACAGAAATGCAACCTTACCCTGGTTGTCTATATGGTCCTGACAGTGTGGCTGCATTATGATACATTCTTAAACACAGTTATCTCCTCTTTTTTCAAAAGGCCTTGTCATGATGCAAAAGGTCATCCACAAAAGGAATAAGCAATTTTTTTCATAGGCCTCTTTGTGACTTAAGTTTCTGACTCCAAACTAAGCAACACTTAATTTCACATGTACATGTACAGATTTGTGCATGTGATATGAAAAATTTAAATTGGTCTATGAATCTGCTTTTAAAGATATAATGCTTCTTGTTATCCTTGTAAATGTAGAGAACTATTTTAGTCTTTCTCTTGCTGTGTCTTACAAAGGCAACATACTGTAGTTTCATAGCTGCATTTTTAAATGTGTTTATCTGGGTCACTGCTACTTACAGCATAAGAAGATTTAGTGAAGCCAGTTAAGAATCAGTCTAGTGCAAAGGAAAAAATTCTTTAATTAAAACTAAAAGAATTATATTGTTTGGAGGGTAAAGATCTCGGCATTATCAAATTAAAGACTTTGGACTGATTCAAGAAGAAAACAGACCTATAGGCAATTTTATTCAAAAGGCACTTAGGCTTTTGGGAACTTCTGGACTCATCACAAAATATTTCACTAACTGGCAATTTCAGGTAGAGAAAAGAGAACATGGCACTAAAAAATTAGGATTTTCTTTAATTTTATGATGTAAAATCAAGAATAAGAATGTGATTCTTGATTGTGGCAGTCCATCTGGCTCACTTGGAGCATTGCTGGTGTGTGTGCCAGCTCGCCCTGAGAGGCCACACTTGTATCTGTGCAGTGGCCATCACAGAGACAGCAGAGAAGACAACCTGTTTTGATGGCATTGCTCCCAGATCCTTCTGCTAAGACAAATAAACTGCAAAGAGAGAGAGCAGAGAGGGATGTTCAGAGGCCAGAAGTGGCACCAGGCTCTCTGCATTTCCAATGGTCCTAGCTTTCCACTGTCCTGGAAAATACCCTAAGAAAGATGTTGGTCAGGAAAAGCAAAGCTGCCACTCATGTGGAAAATGAAGTGGGAGGCTGAATGGCCTGAATGGCTGAGCACATCTGTGTGATGCAAGGCAACATCCCTCAACATCACACTGCCCATCAGTGACAGGGAAGTGACTCAGAAGGCAAGAGCACTTCAAAGGTTCATGGAATACTAGTTTATTTTAACTGAAGCCTGTCTGCCACGGAACAGGGAGGACTGCAAGCAGAAAGCATCTGCTCTGCATCCTGTGGCTGCTTCTGGAGTGGCTCATCCCACAGGAACAAAAGCCTTCCTCCTCTTTTCCCTTTCTTCTGGTCAAAGGAGGAGGGCAGGCTGGGAGATAACATCACTGCTGCTGCTGAACTGCAGCCACAGGATGCCTGATGCTGCACTGGAGTGGGATGAGAAGTTCAGCACCCGCCCCAACCTGCCCCATGGTCTCCACGACAGAAAACTAAACAACTGCCCATCCATCAGTAGGGTACTGGTGTGTCAGAAACATTAGGTTACAGCAGCTGCATCACTCTGATCCTCAGTTAATTAGTCCCCATATCCAACCAGCAGCAACATGGGGAGGAAAGGAACGAGCATGTAGTCGGCAGTTTGATCCCGTTATCGATCAGATGCTAACAGAGGGAAATAACTATGTAGAAAATATTTCTTGTGTCAAAAGCAGGTAGGAAGGGTGATGGATTTTCTTCAGATTATTGAAGGCAAGAAAAGGAAAGACATAAATTCTCAAAAACCCAAAGTTTTTACTTAGTTTGTTTCAGACAGGGCCAACTTTTACCAGGTTTTGGGGGGTTGCTTTTTGTTCTGGTTTTTTTTTCCCCCCAGTTCCTTTAATCTATTCCTTATTGACAGACAACACACCAGTTATTCACTGGATATTGTCATCTACAGCTTCAGTTTTTGGGGTTCCCATGTGTCTACAAGAGGGCAGCTCTGCCACTTCAAGTCCTGCTGCAGCAGAAGTCATCTCACAGTCAGCAGGGCCAGCTACAGATCAAGACTCCAAAGGAGTAAAAAGCTCAATATCTAGCCCTCCAGTAAGAGAGAATTTATTTTATCATATTGTTTTTTAGAGATTTATCACTTCCTTTACCTTCCTCCATACACCCAGTGAAGAAAATCTGTTTTAAACATGTGACAGGCATGATTTCCATTAGGGGGTAAATTTGGGGGATAAATGAAGAAAAAAGGGAGCTATTATTAACCCAGCGCCAATCATGGTGCTGATGAGTGAGCACTAGCATCTGAACGTTTTTCAGCCTATTTGCCAGATCAGGTTGCCACGCCATTCTTCAGATGATCTGAGATCACTGGAATCCCTTTCCTTAAAAATAGGGTTATAAGAAGTAATTAAATGTTGGTTTTGGGTTTGTACAAGTAGACATAAACATTTTCTCCACAAGTGCCTCGGAAGTCAGCTGCTGGTCCTTATGGAACAACACATTTGGCCCTAACATCAGGTCCCACAGGTTGTGAAGCCCTAAATTCAGCTTGGTGGATTTTGGTGCAGCAGCTTCAGAGAGCTGTATTGGATCAACCCCAGAGATGCAGATACCTTTGAAAGCAGGTCAGACACCTGCAGAAGCAGAGCATGTCCCAAAAACCTGAAGCAAGGAGCAAAAAGAGAGGGAAGGGTGTAGAGTTCTGACATCTGTATCACAGAACTGTGGGGACCTCTGAGTTGTTTCCAGATCAAAGGACCACTTGATAGCAGTCACCAAACGCCTTCTAGCAGAACACTACCACTCATCTCAAACTTCACTCACCCTCCCAGGAAAGGCCACTATGCTGACATGATTTACTCCTGGGACTAGCTGCAATGGAAGGAAGTGGTAGCACATGGAAATGTGGCATCAGCAGAGTTTGGGGAATGCAATTCTGGGGCTGCACATGGTGCTGCTATGAAAAGTGGAGACGGTGCAGAGCACAAGACAGAATTCTGGGCATTAAAAAATCAACCAAACAGAAAGCCCAAATGAACAACACCCCTCCTCCCACCCCCCCACCCCCCAAAAAAAAATATGTAGGGAAGATGAAGGGGTGAATGAAAGAAGAAAACCTAGAGCTGCTGACCTAAGGGAAAAGATGAATGAAGCTGCAAGAGAACACCAGAAGTAGAGCTGGTGGAAAACTGAATTTGTTAGGGAAGATACAGAAAGCAGGGACAAATAAAGAGCTGCTGTGCAGTGCCCTTATCTTGCAGAAATTAGACTCCTTGAGGGTCGTCCACTGTGTTTCAAAAACAGTTGAGAAATATGGATAGAAAATTCTTCTGACCACAATGGAGGAAGTGATCTATTTTCATAATTCTGAAAGCTGGAGAAGAATAGGCTTGTCTTGATCATACCACAGAAAGCCGGATCATGTAAACAGGTGCACTTGGGCAGACCATGCTCTTTTACAGGCCTCCATGGGCTCTCCACAATCCAGCTGTGAAGGTCTGATTTGGACTGAATGCTCAAACAAAGTGTCTGGCAAGCAGTGGAGTCCCAGAGCACCTCCACAGTGTGAGATGCAAAACTGTTCTCAGCTAAAATTGCAGGAGCTGCATTTGTGTGGAATGAAAAATGGCATGGAATGTTTAAAGCTCTTGAAAAAAATATTCCATTTTCTGCCTGCAGTCAATCTCATACACAAATCCCCCTGCAGTTTGCTTTCTAGAAGGAAATAATATTGCACTGAAGCCATTCCTAAGCAATAGTATTTCTTGTGATGACCAAAAATCAACTTTAAATTTATATTGTCTCTTACTAAGCCATTAAGAAATTTCTTATCGTTGCCTTGAAGCCACAGATTCCTGTGGTCTGCTTGGACCCACTTTGTGCTTCAAATTCTCAAATAAGCTTAATAATGAAGATTATTAGAAAATGTCTGTTATGCTGCAGCCAGTAAACAAAGAGCATCCTGAGATTTATGACACAAGGTTGTAAGATTTGACAGACATCCTTCAACCTGAGAAATAAAGTAACTATGGAAATTCGAGTCTGAAAAAGAAACAAAATCTATTCCCAAGTCAAAGCACAAAAGAACATGAAAGACCCAAAGAAGAGTCAATACAGATTTTCAATTTCATTATTTTGATTCAATAAAATTCTTTAGATAGTGATGCTTGCTCAGTACAAGCAAAGAAATTGTAATGGCAAATACTGTACTGTGATTTATGGACTGAAAACTTGTCTGATTTCATTATGCTGGTAAATGTAACACTGCAGACACCTTCTCTTGGAAAGCTATTTCTAAATTGCTACATCAATATTAAGATAATCAGAATTGATATTTACCTTTGACAAGAACAGTATCTGTCTATGTGTCCACATGGGCACATAGACACACAAAAACTTTTATTTTTAACATTTCTCCATTTTTCGGATCACAGGAATACACGCTGCTGGAACTGCTAATTTATCCCAAACCAACCTATGCAGTTGCAAGGTGCCCAGTCCAGGATGTTTTTACTGGTTGCACCCTTTTCTTCCAGTGAAAGTAATTCAAACAGAAGTACCCAGCAGAAGTTCGGCTGAATCATTTGTTATCCCAGACTCAGGAAGGTGTAACTTCACCTTCAGTTTACAATGACATAATTGATGATAAATCACTGAAACCCTAAGATACACAGTCCAACACTTATGTTAACTCTGTATTTTCCAGCTGGAGTAGAGCATGGTAAATATTTTTAAACTAAACTTTGGCTTTCACTCATCGTTTTGCAACAAAGTACAATGCAGTGCGTTAAGGTGGATTTCAGGTGCCAGAGCCCACTTGCCATTGTCAACAGTACCTGTGGGACAGGAGGCTGACAGGGAAGCAAAGGATGTGAGACAGCACCAGTGAAGGGGAGAGAGGCAGAAGTGAGGAAACAGCGTGGCCAGAGAGAGAAAAGGATGCCCCTCTGAAAAACGGAGTCTGGTGTCCCCACTGATCCCTGCCTTGAATGCCTTGTGCCACACATCCCTCCTGGCTGTCCCCAGAGTGCTGCCTCTGCAGCACATTTACCACAGTCACAGCCCACAGTGCCCATGGCTCACAGTGCCCATGGCTCACAGTGCCCATGGCTCACACAGCCCATGGCTCACAGTGCCCATGGCTCACAGTGCCCATGGCTCACAGTGCCCATGGCTCACAGTGCCCATGGCTCACACAGCTCACAGTGCCCATGGCTCACAGTGCCCATGGCTCACACAGCTCACAGTGCCCATGGCTCACACAGCCCACAGTGCCCATGGCTCACAGTGCCCATGGCTCACAGTGCCCATGGCTCACAGTGCCCATGGCTCACACAGCTCACAGTGCCCATGGCTCACAGTGCCCATGGCTCACAGTGCCCATGGCTCACACAGCCCACAGTGCCCATGGCTCACAGTGCCCATGGCTCACAGTGCCCATGGCTCACACAGCCCACAGTGCCCATAGCTCACAGTGCCCATGGCTCACACAGCCCACAGTGCCCATGGCTCACAGTGCCCATGGCTCACACAGCTCACAGTGCCCATGGCTCACAGTGCCCATGGCTCACACAGCTCACAGTGCCCATGGCTCACACTTCCCACTGGCCAAGGCTTGCACAGCCCACACTCCCGGCCCTCAGGGCAGCAACTCTCCAGAGGGGGCATCTGAAAAGGGACTTCAGAGGAAGAGGATAACAGGGACAGCAACTGAAGCTCCAAGGACACAGCTCTGTCCTCTGCAGCAAGTGGAAGAGTGAGGGCACGTCCAGCCCTCATAAATAAACCAGGCCACATCCCCATTTCTGCTCACCATTGCAGGAGCCCACAGGGTGATCCTTCGCCTTGTCCCCCTCGATCACTGTCACAAGGAACAACAACTGGCACTTATCAGCAGAGACATCTCTGAGAAGGAGTGACTTCAGGACACAGTGTCCTTCCTCGGTCCCTTGAACCCTTAAGACAATTTACAATGCTGTCACTTGTACATATTCCCTCCTCATCTGCACAGCTCTTGTCTCTAAATTTAACATTTTCCTTTCTAAACAAAAGTCCTTAAGAGTTCTCACAAGACCTTTATGATAAGACCTTTTATTGATATTCCAGTTCACTTTTCAAAATATTTGCAGATTATAGGATAAATGGTGTTTGCTTTTATCCCCATTTCAGGAGATAATGGTTGAGTAACTTACGATATCCAGATGAAAATTTATTGGTTAGCACTGGGGAAAGCGGATCCTTCTCAAAATTAGCCTTTGACCCAGTTAGTCTTTTATAAACAAGCAATGATTTAAAAAATCCTCAGCAGATAAGATGTTTGCAGCCCCAGCACCAACTTGCATAAATGTTAGAAGGTGTAAGCATAACAAGGCTACATCAGCCATAATTTAGAACCCCAAGACGAAGGATGAAAAACTATGGAAAACTTCCCTAATGAAATGTCAAAGCCAACTAGCTTCACTAGAGCTAATCTGCAAATCTTGATGACAGCACAGATTACCCAGCCTGCTAAACTGACAAGTGCCCAAGGAAGCTCATCTCTCAGGGATTACACCTCCACTTCTGTTTTCCTTCTTCTGAGTTATGGGGAACAGCCCTGGAGGAAACAAGTTTCAGCTCATCTATTTCCTTCTGAGGGCTTTCAGTACACTACCCAGTCTTAAAGCATCAAGCAACAACAGTACATATACACACAGAGAGACAAGAGTCCCAAATATTGACATTACTGTGCAAAAGGCCAGTCACTGCAGATGCCAGGCAGAAAGCTGCTGACAGATGCTGCAGCATAAACCTCCTAAGAACCTTCAGGTTTGGCAACAAAATCCTCTGTTCCCCATTCACACTGCCTTGATGCTTGGATCTAAATAACGCCCAATATAAGAGATTTATTTTTTTCTCACACTGGCTATCTATAGAAAATCCTTTTTTGTAAGTCTCTGTTGTGCAGCTTCTGAATGTCAGGCCCAGCAAATCAAAACATTTTATTGTAATTTCATATTGTTTACTTTTGTGAGGCAGGATCTTGGCAGAGATGAGTGTTTCCTCCAGGGACAAGGAGGATGGGGCTGGGAGGAGGGGAGGACAGACGGATGGAAGGAAGCATTTTAATGCAGACTTCCTCACTGTCTGCTGTAATAGGGACCTGGCTGAAATACAAAGGAAGAGGTAAGTAAGAAGACCTTAGCTACAAATTTAAAGATGCCAGAGAATGGGTGTGAGGATGCTCCAGGACCTGCCTACGTAGGCAGTGACAGCAGATCAGGGAAGCAGTGTGGCACCAGGGAAACACTGCCAGCCCCAGCCCACCCAGCACTGCCTCTCAGCAGGGTTGGGAGGATCCTACAGTCCCCATGGCAGGCACAGTCCGAGGGGCTGTGGCCAAGAAGGAGCAAGGAAGGACAGCTTTGCCCAGGCTGCTCCCACTGTGCTCCCACACATTCCCGTAAAGCCAGTGTGATCCCCCTATCCACAGATACTCCTGGCTCCTTGCCCAGACCCTCCTCCTCCCTACACAGCCCTAAACTGTGGGCAGGTTTCCCTCCAGGATGGAGGAAAGATGGCACCACCCAAGTACATATTTCTCCATGAGAATCCTCCCACTATTCCAGGATGAAGGAGGAGGCTCCTTATACCCTTCTGCTCAGGGACACTGGAAAGTATCAATGATTCCACCACAGACATCTATGTTTCACTGTGTGTTCCCAGGGATATTTGACACACAACATTCAAAGATTTGGGTAAGCAATATTTAAGTTGATGAGAGCTGATTTAAGTGTTTTATGTTTAGAGAACAAGGCATTTGAAACATGTCACATTATATGTGAGTCTCCTGCTGAAGTGATGGTCCTCCAAGAAACCTGCAGGAGATGTGGATGGTGCCAGGGCAGCAGTATAGTTGTAAGCAGTTTTATTGACTTTGTTCTGTCCCCAGTTGTCCAACTGAGAGACCTAGACCTTCTCATCTTCTTTCATCCTGGATTCTTTGGGGAACAAAGTCCCAGGACACAGGGAAGGAGCATGATGCCCTGAAGCCACGACTCGCCCTGTCCCCAGGACCACCCCTGGTTGCAGGCAGACTGGCAGACACAGGCGACAGCTCCCTGCTCCCGCTGGGTGCCTGGCAAACCTCAGCACAGTGGAACTGCTAGCTCTGTTCTCGGCATAACAAATCTCCCTGTCCTTCGGCACTGCCTGTCTCTCCTTCTGAAGCTTTGTTTTGGTAGAAAGCGGTTCACAAAGACCTTTACACAAACTCACCCAATGACAACTGCTTTATTACGTAAAATGATTCACTGGTGTTTAAAAATCCCACAAACAGGAGCCCTCACTGACTTTATGACTGACTTCCCACGAAGGCACTGAGGCCAGCAATGGCTAATGCTCTGTCTGGCATCGACTCCCTGGGAATATCTCTCAGCAATAACAACTGATAGCAGAGCTTGGAGCCTACACATCATCCTCCTGTTTGTACATAAATTCCCTTTAAAAGGATTTCAGCATCCTCACACTGCTTCTTCCCAAGCGTTCAGGCTCTTAAAGCCAAGTCAGCCAGACAGAATGGTGCCACACAACTACAAACAATGCAGGACAATTTTTTATGACAGTACACGGCACGATTCTTTCTAAAAGCCCTGTCAGTAATATGCAGCGTGTAAAAATACACATTCATCATAAAGAGGTTAGATACTAATTCCTGCAGCTTAATTTCTTCTTGAGGGCACCAGCCCATTTTTCAATTAAGGCAGGATAATATTATTAATCATAAAAAATTGCTGATGTGTAAAATTATTTCCTTTCTGGCTAGCATTGGCTGAGAGACATTGGACATGCTGCCTCTGAATTGGTCTAACTTCATGGCAGTCTGGAAGCTGTACCATCCTTTTTGGTGAGGATTCACGCTGCTCCCAGCCTCAGCCATGGGGAAAGGTGTGTCCCTCGGGGAACATGCAGAGTCTCAATTGCATCGGGTGCAGGCTGGTAGCAAGGAGCCCATGGATACAGATTCTCATGGAGCATACAGCACTATCCACCATGAGGCAAAACAGCTGGCGTGAACGGCAGCTCCATGCCAAGAAGGTGCTTTAATGGTCTTTGTTGCCTGAGCATTTCCAGGGCACAGTGCAAAAAGAGGTTTCTGCCCCCTCCCTCGATTTTCTGTGCTAAATTTGGTATTATGGGACTCTCTGGGGAAGTAATCAATGCTTTCTCTTTAATGTTTTTTCTCTGCTGCTGAATGGGTTTGCCTAATTCTGACCAAAATAACTGCACACATTGCCTTCAGATGGGGCCACCAAAAGCAGAATGGAGGGAAGAGAATTTAAAGAACAACTGAAACTCTATAAAATAGTAAGCTATGAACTACAAAACCTTTCCTTGCCATGCAGTCAGCAGGGGAGACTGCTGGACTGTGACTTGGCAGGATCCAAGAAGATGCTGCAGAGGTGTGGGCATGCCAGCATCCTGCAGGACGGCTGCTCCCTGCAAAGGCACACCCTGGTACCTGGCCTCTCACCCTGCCAAACTCTCAGATTAGCCCTGGTGTGAGTGCTCCACTCCACCCAGGCCAGATTATTTCAGGTGGATAGGAGAGGACTGGCACATGCCCTGGTCTTGCTCCTGTAGCAGCCAACCATGCCCTCCAGGAGCCCTCCATGGGACACAGAAGCACCCAAATGAGGAGAGGGGCTGTGCTGGGGCCAGGAAATGAACCTGCAGCAGTTTGCTGAGGGGGATGGAGCTGGAAGGAGACAGCCTGGTTCCTGGCTCCACAAGTTCCTGACGTGTACTTCGGTGGCACAGATCCAGACGAAATGCTTCCTTTCCAATCATGTGTCCAACCCTTTTTCCATCTATGGGCAGTTTCCCTTCCACACATCACAAAGTCATATATCCCCTGGCTTGTGTTGAGACTTTGCATCCCCCTGCTCACAGGACCTCCCAGGAGCAGCTCATGGCTGTAATCTCCTTTGCAGCTCAACCCTTTGCCCATTGCCTGGAGAACTTTGGGCATCACTCCCAACTTGTGTGCCCCTGCCATTGATCTCTTCCCTCCCTGGTCTTGTTTCTCCCCTGTTCTGGAAACTGCACCCTCTGTATTTTTTTCCCTATAGTGACCAATCTTCTCCCAGCAGCAGAATTCCCCTCCTGTTTTTCCCACACACGATCAACTCTATAACACAATTACAGTTATCTGTAGCCTTATGTCTTTAGTTTTCTGACATCACCAAATAGTTTCTTATCTGTGGCTGGTATTATTTATATACACATATATATAAAAGGCCATCTCCCACCATCTTATCGACTGCTGACTGAGAATAAATCATGTAAGGAGAACAGGCCAGACTTTGGGACCACCTTGGGGAATACCCCCACCCCACAGTTGTTGCCTCTTGGCAAATACTAGCAAGAAGAGTACATTCACTTTGAAGTCTGAGGAGGCAAATCACATAAACAGAAATGGTGAGTTTCAGCCAAAAAACCTCCTTTCTGACAAGAGTCACTGCTATTCATATGACTAGGCTCATTAAGATCAGTGAGAACTAGAAAAAACTGCAGGATGGAGTCTGCGTGTGTCTCCTGGCTCAGATGTTCAGCTGTATTTTTCCTTGTGAAAAGGAAAACTATTCCCGCACTATGAAAGCAGTAAACATAGTGGGATTACTGGTCAGCAACTCAAAGGATACTACTTCCAACAGCCCTAGAGATAATAAGTACTCAGTGACAGTAATTGTTACAAGCAACCGAACCACCAGAGAGAGATTTCCATGTTATCTCTACCCATATATACATAAAAATACCAGTTTGTACAAATCCAAAGTATGTGAGGTTAAAGCTAATGGGCAAGCTTTGTTGAGCATCTCAAAAATCAAATTAACTGCAATCAAATTCATGGCACAACTCAGGGTTCATTTCATTACTATCAGAAAATTCAATCTCTGAAATCTTACAATATTAAGCTAAAGCAATGATCTTTCTGTTCAAGTTCTCTCTTTTTTCATTTCAAGGTGAAAAAAAGCTGGCACGCCTGGGGAAGGTGAGGGTGATGATTCCTAGCAGATATTACTAAAAGCTTGGCAAACATTTAATCAATTACTCTTATATAAAGGAAAGGAGAAAAAACCCAAACATCCTTTCAAAACACACACTCAAAGACACGTTGCATTACAAATTCTACTTCTTGCATCTATTTCTACATCATGCCTTTTCCTGCACAAATGCATATACAGGCATAAACATGCATGCATAGGTAGGCATATACATATTGATATTCAAAATACAAATCCATTAGGGAGCTAGTTAAATCTCCTCATTGCTCCAATAACTAATCACGTCTCTGTGCTGTAGTGCAGGTAGGAAAGTCAAAAGTTCATTGCATTAAATTCAGGCATTTTCCCTTTTTAAATGAAACTGCCTTTTTGGTTTATTTCACAATACGCACTCTTTAACCTTACTGCAAGACCTAGCTGTAGAATACTCACTGCAATTTCAGACTCCTTTTTTATTCCTCCTCTTCAAGGTTTCCAACTAGGTTTCTCTGCAGGAGTCAAGTGCAGTTTTAATAAGGCAGATGAGGCAGGGCTTCTCAACTGCTTTTGATAGAGGTGAGATGGTCAGCTCTTTATTGACTTTCTGCAGTACTGCAGCTACAGACCATACAGACAATCTTGCTTTATGAGCATGCACCAGGCAGGAGGAAATGGGCCTGGAAATTTCCAGCCAGCAGTGTTTGATGCACTGCTTGAAAAGCTGCACAATGTGCATATAAAGGAAACTGGGGACAGCCTTTTTCGTTGTTGTTGTTGTTGCTAAACCATCAGGCTGCAGTTGCTACACGTACCTAGGAAAGCCTGCTCAGGAGCCATTTTAAGAATTAATATGTCTCAGGAAAAGGAAAGAAAACAACGCTGCTTATTTTGTGCACATTAAAGAGTGCTGCATATCAAAGATCCTTTTATAAACACTTGGAAAAATCACATGGGAGCTAATAACCCGCTGAATTATTTTACTGTCCTTTTCTTGTGCACGCAGCCACAGCACATCCACACTGTACACAGTGCACAGCTGCACTGATATACACACATCCTCACAAGGGGATGTGGGGAAAAGGAAGCAATCACAGGCTGGTATCATGTACTATTAAGGTTTTATTGGTACCAGCATGGAGCAACTGCATCGCTAATTAATGGATGCACACAGGCTGCACACATCCTTCCAATCAAGTAGCAATAAATCCAGGTAGCCTTCTTCACCCTCATACATACATTACTTGAGATATTTAACCCACTCCTTGTTTTTCTGGACTGCACATTCCCCTCTTCCCCCAAATCTACACCAGCAAGGCACATCCTTGAATTCTGCTCTGACACAGGGCAGATGAACATCTGTGGCCCCATTCATGAGCTTCCCACACGGTGCCACTCTGGACCAAGTTTGTTACAGCAGACGAGGTCCAAACCATGCAGACAGGAGGTTTGGAACCCTCCCACAGAGATGTCTACACATATGCTGACACAAAAATAACCATTAAAATCAGGTTTGACATCTCTCTGTGCCTCTTTTACTCCCTGCCCAAGGGGGACAACATCCTCCTGCTCCAGTGATGGTGAGCAGATCAAAGAAGAAGGTTCAGACACTTTGGTGATGGCAGCCCTACAAAAGCCAGAACAGACTTTAGTCCCCACAAAAATGTCCCCACATAGGGCTGCACACCCCAGCTCACACCCAGCTGCAGCAGCAGAACCACTCCCATTAAGGACTGGCTGAAAGAGCCAGGTCCCACCTCCTGCCAAAGCACCACACCTGAGCATCCAGCACTGCTGCGTGCTGCACAGCACAATTCCACATCTTTCAGCTAATTGCCAAGCTCTTGGGGATTCTGCAAATAAAGCTATACACACACAGGGGTTCAAAAAACCTTACAGCTACAGTGTTCCTATCAGAGGATATACCCTTACTGCAAGCAAGACTTAACTATATGCTTAAATTCTACTGACTTCAGGGGACATAAGGATTTGCTTAACTTTCATTATACCAGCCATTTGTTTTACAGTTACATGGATAATATGTCTTGCCTTCTCATGTACAGCACCGAGCTCCTTCCACAGTAAGGTATTACTTCTTACACATAAATAGAAGAGCAGGTAGAAATAGAGGCATTTTTAGCTGGCTACCTGAAAAACATGGACAATGATGGGCAGATGATATTGCTGCACTGCAATGCTGTCTGAGTGCTCCTGAATTGTCACCTGTGAGATAAGCATCAGTGGACAGCTACAACACAGTCCTTAAAGAAGGGCAAGGAAAGGACAGTAACCCATAGCACAGAACATTTCCATACTATGTTCTGCATTTTATTTTTAAAAATGCAGCTACAGGGAACACACATCCTGTGAAATAACAGATGTTAGACTCTCACCACACATACAACACTTTAATTCAGATGACCTTGCTGAATAAGAAAGCTAAGCACAAGATAAATGTCCACTTTCTCTCCTCAATGCCTGTCTTGAGCTGAGAAGGAGTGTACTGGTGTTTAGTTATCTGCTTCCTCCCAGTTCCCCATCTGCAGTTCCCCAAAGAGTGTTCTTACAGCACTTCAGCTTGTTTTTCCAAATCAGATGCTGCTGACATCGTGAATCTTACGAATTTTCTTTGCTGACAGGGATTAGATACTGCTTCATTTTAACTCCCCAAGTTGGCAGAAGCTGGAGACTGGCCTGGACCTGCTGCCAGTTTGTGCTCAGGCTCTACTCCCAGTAGGCAAGAGATGCTCAGGGCTTCTGTAGAGTCATATGCAATACATTGATTTAATGAAAATTACATGCCAGTCTCACTCTTTAAAGCAAAACTCAAACAGTCAAACAATTAATTATTGCTTTAATTCTTAAGATCTTAAGATCTGAATGTGTTCAAAATACTCTAAGAGAAGAAACAGACTGGCATTGTCTTTCGGTCTTTGCTGGTGGCAAAGCAGATTATTCCTATCATGTTCTGCAGGGGTGCTGTCAAATGCTGTTTCAGGCTATGGGCCAAAACCTACCCCCAGCCCATGTGCTCAGTTCTCACTGGCATCAATGGTATCTCCACCACGGACTGACAGTAGTAAATGGGCAGAGATGTGCTGGCTGCTCAAACAGCACGATCTATGTGCTGAATAATTCATTTTAAACTGTTGCACAGATGTCAAAATGTTATTGCTGATTTCTAGCCAGCAGAATGGGCGTTTCTTCTCCTGATCTGAGTGTGTCACTGCTTGTAATGCCAGAGAAGATGTGGGGGATGTCTCAGCCAGACAGCAAAGCCCATACATGGCTTGCCTGTGAACATACAATTAAAACAATCATTTAAGGCCACCTTTCACTCTCCTTATTAGGATTCACCTGCAGATGCACTCACCCGTTGCCTTCAAAAAGTTTCAAAAAAGCAGCTCAAAACACAGTACGGTTACATAGGTTGAGGGTAGACTTCAACAATAACTTCAGCCCTTTGGATTTTTCCTAAAGTCCCACAGAGAAACTCTAAGTACAAACAACTTAAGTCACCAATGAGTTTGGATAACAAAATAAATCCAGACGAACAAATAAAACCCCTACCTCTGTAAATGAGAACAAATAAATGTATCCTACAGGGTTTGCCAGCCTAGCCATGGAGAAAAGTCTATGGTCAAGACCCTCCCCTCCAAAATCAAGGATGAGAAAAGGAGTTTTCCTGTATTCCTCCTTTCACTAGACCTGGAGCAATCAGTATGGTCCACTCTGACATTGTCCAGGCACTGGCTTCCCAGACAGGTGGGCTCCAGCTGCTGCTGGCCAGCAGCCACCTCCAGAGGGAGGTGGGAGTCCTGTGTGCAGGTGGGCTGGGGGTGATGGGAGAAGTGGAAGGGAAATGGGAAAGGTCCAAGAGAGCCATGGGTTTTGAACTGAGATCAGAGACTAGGGATCTCTGACACAAACCAAACAAGCAAATGCACCCCAAGCCAGCCCAGGAGCATCACTAGAGGGATGTGTCAGCTAAAAAGTGGGATTTTTCATGCTCCTAGATGGGCTTTTTCATGTCTGCTGGTCTGTGTGGAATCAGACCTAGGCTTAATGAGGTCTAATTTGTTTCAAATCCATAGGTCTCTTTTTAATAATTAACAATCCCCATCACTCAGCAAAGCCATTCCTTACCCCTGACTACTTGCTATTAGGAATGAAATTTTCTGTGAAATACTGTTAAAAGGTGGAAAGCAAGTGACATAATTCACGTTTTAATTAAAAAATATATATATCACACACAGCCAGAGCCATAGAAGGAATAACTGAATTAGCCTAAAAAACCCCCACCCCAACCCAATGCCTACTCTTCCCCACTACCCACTTTATTCTTGTCATGCTATTCGAATTCTTCTAATTGACTTCTCTTACTGGATGCCCTATGCCCAAACCATATTTCAGTTTTTCGCTCTGCGATTCCAGGAACTGGAGAATGTGTCGGCATCATTACCATGAGCATTACACACCCTCACACACAAGGGTCCAGGAACTACAATTAACACATTAAGAAATAATAACTGCCAAGGGAGCAACAGAGGATAAACAGTATGGAGCTGATGTAGCAAGAATTCTGCTTGGGAAAGGGCTGTCTCTTGGGTAACGGGCAAGGGAGAGGAATTGAAGTGCTGTGCAGCACTGCCCATTTACCAGAGAAAACCCCAAAACCAGTTGAGCTGTTCACACATTAATTTCTCGAAATTTAATTTCACTAAAAGTGTTGCTGGCTTTAAACTAGATTTCAAAGGAATCTGAAGGCTCATGTTCTCAAAGAAATAATAACTGTGTCCTATTCCCAAGTTTAAAATTGGTATGTTTTTTGGTGTTTGAAAACCTGCCCCGAGGTGCTGTGGGTTTGACATTTTCATGTTCTTTTTCAGTAGAAGTGAGAAACACTTATTTCTTTTACCCATACATTAAGATATATTTATAAAAAAATAACAAAAATACCTTTTTTCTGCCTGCCAATATCTATTTTTATGGTTGCCTGGGTTTTGGTTTTTTTTTTTTTTTTTGTTTGGCTAGCTTGTTAAATAACTTAGTTATTTTCCCAATTTTCCCAAGGTTTTTTAATAATAATTAAAAAATTAGATTCCAGAGCCTTTTATTTAAAGCTTCCACTCTGAAAATGTTTTGTGTGAGTGGTCCTGCAGAAGCTGCACAACAAAAGCCTGCAAGAGCATGCCAACCATTTGGATACCTACCTATCTTCACCACTGCAACCAACAGAAACCATGGAGCACGCTGCTCCCTTTGGGCATCAGTCTTGGCTTTAGCTGCTGCTTTCAGCTGGACCAGCCAAAGCCTTAATACTTTTCAGTGAGATTAGGAGCTGGAGGAACATGATGGCACAGGTGAGATTTATGAAATGCTTTGTCTCTCCCACCTTGGGGCTGCACAGTCACAGAAAACCCAACAAAAATACCGCCTTTAAAATAATAGCCTTTCCTGCATTCACTCAAATCCCTGTGCAGGAAAAGGGAGGCAGGAGAGGCACAGGCACAGAGGGTAGGATCAGCAGCTCTAGGGAGAGCAGGGTGTGCTGCTGGCAGCCTGTGACCCGTGTGGGGCTCAGGGTTCCTGTGACAGGCGTGATCCCCCCGCTGCCCCCACGCACGGCTCATCAGTCAACCCAGACATTTCTGCAAATCACACGGCACTTTGTAAAAACATAATTGTTTTTATTTTCCAATTCTCCATGTTTTGTGTAGAGTGCTGCTGTGCTCGAGTGAAGTGAATAAAAGCATAAACAGCAAGCACCATCTGGAGAACATTCTTCCAGCACGCTGAGAAATAGCAGCCGCCTGTGTGCTACCTGCTATAAATAAATGTCATTAAAAAATGTCCAAATAATTGTTTGTTCCTATTTGATGGAACTGGAGTCAGGTAAAATTTTCCTTAACCCTCTCTTCAGGTACCCACCACCTTCACAGAAAAAAACTCCAAACAGATGTAGATATTTGTCTCTCTTTCCTTTATGTAAATAGGGGTATTACTAACAGAGTAGCAACCCTACACATTATTCTAATAACAGCAACAGAGGTTGCAACTTATGCGTGACATGTGAACAAAGCACTGAAAATCCAAATGCTTTTTAAACTGTACCAGGTTCACAATAGGGAGATATCTCTCAGCCCACTAGCAACAGAAGAGGTAAAATTATTCATTCTCCAAACTGATAGTGTATCAGTTTGGAGGGGAAAAAAAATACCAGAAAGTCCGTAATTTATTTTCAGTCTACACAAAGCCACATCTCCCTCTCTGCTGACAAAATACAGACCAATCTGGCTGTGGGGCTGTGATGAGGCTCTGCAAAGGGTCGGAGTTTGCTGTGTTTGTTTAATCACTGCAATTAGAGCTATGCAAATAATGGAATTGTTTGCTATAGTGGCAAGGCTGGAGTAAAAAAATTAAAAAGAAGTATTTGGGTTGAGTGATTTAAAAACAATTTTGGTAAAATGAAAAAATAAAACTGTCTAGTCTGTTCTACTCAGATTCAACTCAGAATCCATTCAGTTTGAAATGAAAAATACATTTTCACGCTGGAAAAAAGCATATGAGCAATTGTCATTTTTCCTACTTTTTTTTTTGTCAGACAAACATTTTGAGCACCCAGGAAGGGAAGGGATGCTTAGGAGAGCTTGCTGCTTCTTGGGGAAAAAGAAGATTTGAGTATCCCTTATCCCAGCCTTGGACATACCTGATGCTGTTGTGCAGGGGCAGGGCTGAGTGCTGCATCTTCCTCCCCTGAGGAAGCTGCTGCCAGCCCTTCTCTTCCCCCATGCTCTGCTCTGGGCAGCTGCCCTGCCCAGGGAGCCCAAGGGTTGCAGGTAGATGTGGGTATGGGAACAGCAGCACTGCCTTTTCTTGGTTACACATGGCTCAGCCACAGCTAGCACGGGGTGACTCGACACCATGAGGCTGGGGTGTGCTCTGGCATAGGGCTGAGTGCCCCAGGCTGACACAGGATGAAGTCTGATGCCTCCCTGATGAGCCACTAGCCACCAGTAGGAAGAAGGATTTGAAGAAATTTTAGTGGTTTTCTCCCTTGTTTTAAACCCCCCTTATATTGGCAGATGTCATGAAGTGAAAGGAGCAAATCTGTCTTGTTCAACAGCATCCACGAAAACAGGCTGGGTGCCTTTCAGAAGAGAGTGACTGAGATTCCTGAGGCACAGGGAGTATCACCAGAGTAGTCACTCACCATCATTTAAGGGCAAGAGTGGAAATGATGGACACAAACCAGATCCAGTCCTTCCCTCGAGCCGCTTGGTCCAAACCCAAATCTGTACCCTGGTGTGGTGGCAGAGCAGCTCTGCTAAAGCCTTGCCTTTGGCTGGGACTGGCCACCATTCCCACTGGAAGCAAAGGCATCACTCCCACCATATTTCATTCTCTGCTTTCATTGGGACTCAGTGTGCAAGGAACTGCCTGAATAGGGATGAGGGTCCAGTCCCTTTCCTGATGAAATCATCACCTCAAACATAGCAAGGGCAGGAAATGATAATGTGGTTAGAGTTCTCATTAGCCATGTTTTCCTAATATTTATATTTTAGCTACTTTTATTTACAGAGTCCACTCACACTAGTTAAATTATATACTTTGGAAAAAAATACAAGGGCTGTCTGGAAGTGAATACACCGGACTACTGATTTTGTTAGGATAATAATGATGATTATCATGATTAATCAGACTTGATGAATAAGATTTTGCCAGACCAGGTGTGGAGGGAAGGCAGGTGGTGGGAACATGGCTGTCTGTCCATGCATGCACACATGCATGCGTGCGTGCGTATGGGGGGGAGGGTTTTTCTTTGTTTTGTTTTTGCCTTTGGTCAAATTCAAACAATGTGCAGTAACAAGAAGTAAATGTCATTTTCCTCCCATCCATCTTAATTTGGCATCCATTTTAAAGCTTACCTTTGACCTTTTAAAATGTTAATACACTTAAGCAGATATAAAAAACACAAAGCTCCTGGAAAAATTAATCACAGCTATATCATGATGCTGGTCTAAAAATGTAACATCAGTTGTTTTCCTCTTTAAAGAAACATTTGTCTAATGCAGCAGCAGTAACTATGCTACAATTACCTATTATTTCCTCTTCAAAGAAATAACCACATTAAATGCTACAGCAAAACCCTTTCAGCATAACCAGCTATGAACCAGCACAACCTACTATGAATCTGTTTTGTTGAGTAACTGCCTAGAATCACAGAAAGGGTCCTGAAAAGGACCTTGAGAAGTATCCTAACCCATCCCTCAGCCCCAGGCAGGGCCAGCTAAATCTAAACCATTCTTGACAGGAAACCTTGTTTAGATTTCCTTCAAGTAGCAGTCTTAAACAGAACTGGGGAAAATTGCACAATTGAAAATATATCATATATATATCTATATATGTGAAAATACTTTATATATGAGTATGTATTTTCTTATTTGTATCCATAAAAGAGACAACCGTGATCTAAATGATAAGTCTCCCTCCTCTGACCACTTCATACTTCTAACTAAAGAGTTCAAAACAGGAAACTCTAATAAAAACACCTCCTTCCTTTTTAAAAATAAAAGGCTACTCGATTGAGAACCTCAGCTCCTTGGAAATGCAGGGGCACCTCTTCTCGAGAAAATCAGGGTTATCAGGTCCCAAAATATTTGGGCCTTTATGTTGCAAAGAGTTCTTCAGTTCTACCAAAAAGCAAATACAAAGAAAGAGTGTTGACCAGCCTTTCCAGTAAAAAGTGAGTCTAAGATGTCTGTAGCCTGTTTGTGATCAAGGGCATCCCCCTTGTCTCCTGACCTAATAATTTCTGGTGGGAGGCTGTGCTCCAGGACAGCCACTGCCCAGCTCTGAGGCTACATGCTATGAACGTGGGGATCCATGGCACACAGCCTTATGCTGCTTCCACTTTCCTGTCTATAGCACTTGTAGCATCCATGGCACTCACGGCATCCAATTGATGGCTACTCCCATCAATTTAATACCCCCATTTAGAGGACAGAAAGCTGTGGAGACGGCCAAAACGTATCCTAAAAGAGAAGTGATGATTTCATAGCTAAACACAGCTGTTATACGAGCATCTAAAAAAAAAAATCAGTTAGGGAACCTAAACATCAAACCCAAACCAAAGGCAGATGCCTTTGGATTTCCTCAGTGAGTGGGGAAGTAAATTCCTTGCATCTGTTTTCTTTCACCTACCAAGATTACTTTGGTTGTAGTGCAACTGGAGCGTGGTCAAGCAGTTTTCTGCAAAATGAACACAAGCTTAGGCACAAGGGTGGGGGGAGATGCGAGATACTGAGCTTGGCACCACCAGTCTTGGGAGAGAAGGACACCCCTTGCTGTATCCTGCACAAACAGTGCAGCAGAGCTCCAATGCAGAGCCCAGTTTCTTCTGTCACAGAAGCTTTGTGAATCCACCCTAAGCATACAGAAGCCTAAGTATACATGGCTTCTCCAGACATGAAAAGGCAAGAGGTAACTCCATCCATCCCCCAGGGACCAGAGATGAATTGCAAGCATGTCACATGAGAACAGAAAGGCTTTTCTGTGTGGTCCTTCTTCTAGGATCTGCCTATATGTTCCTACTTCCTTCTGGCCTCTCCTCAGCATCCCATAGCCTGGAGAGCAGGCTTGGCTATGTCAGAAGTCCTTTCCCCACCTTTCTGCAGGGCAGACCTCTTGGCTGAAAGCTGCCTCTGATCTCCAGCCCCATCATCAAGGCTGGAGATGCAGGCATCTATTATTCAGACAGTGATGCCTGACTTCTTGGTTAAGAAAATCCTGATTAAAAAACAATGTGTTGCCCTTCCTGTTTGCTTTGCAGTGGCCTTGTGTAGATGTAGCTCTACAGCAAGTGATCCATCACCAACAACCAGGAAGATGTGTATCATGCAAACACAAAAATACTTCACATTTCACTTTATTTTCCATGTCTTCCATTCTCCTTGCCCATCTATGCCAATCCTCCTCACTACCTTTTCTTTAACGTAATTTTTATAGATATACTGACAGGAACACCTAATAGTTTTCTTTTAACCAAGGACCATTTTCTGCAATACTGGCACATAAGCTTCAAAGACAATCAAATGTAAAAGAAAATAAACATAATGAATTCACATTTCTCAGTTTGTCACTCCTAACCCTTTGTTTCTTGATTTTTTTTGTTTACATGCAACAGAATATACGTGTGCCTTTGTCACACTGTTTGTGAACAGTTTATTCACCATATTCTGTAATCACACACTAGAACTTAAGTAACACTCCTCTAGTTAATTAGTTTATTCACTAGGCACAGATTAATAACTGATGAGCTACAAAAAGTTGCTATTGTCTGAGTCAGTCACCAAGTAACTAACTTGGCCATTCAGGCAGGGAGTCTTCTTCTCTGAAAGGTGACAAGTAGCTATGTAATGACTTCTATTATTTTCTCAATAAACTCAGAGAAAATAGGACATTGCAGCTAGAAAAACACAGAAAGAGAAATTAGCTGCTACTGTCATTAAGGATTCAGGGACTGATAAAGAACAGTTGGTGCAATGCAGCTGGAGAGGATTTTTGGAGTAAAGTGATTATTCTCTGGCCATTAAATTATTTTTTCCTGGATTGAAAAGCCTGCACTCCTCCAAACAGCCTGGCTTTGATATGAGGAGCACACTGACTGCCAGGGCAGGCAAGAACCATTGCCCTCTTGGCCCTTCTGGTGGCCACTGCAATTCCATCTCTCTGTTTCCATGCCACAGGAAAAGCACAGAATAATTAATAGGTTGAAGCACATGCAGACATTGGAAGAGAGATTGGTTTTCAAAATTAGCCTGACCAAATGAATTTGGAGCTGCACCCAGAATGATCAGGCACCTGCCCTTAGCAGCCCCACTGAAGCTTAGTGAGGTGCCACAGCAAACTTCCCTCACCTCTGCTGTCAATCAGAGCTCACCCCAATCATCAGCTCAAAGGTAACACAATGGTAAGGCATTCGGGGAGGCAATCAGTCAGTCCTGGGGCTTGTTCTGATATCTCTGTGCCTGCCACGGGAGAGGTGAGAGAAACCCAAACCCACACCCAGCTTGTCCTCCAGGCCAACAGCACTTGCCTTCCTTCTGCTCTAGTGGCTGCTCTCTAGCCACTCTAAAGGGAGTGGGAGCAATACAGAGACCTGGGAGCTACTAAACTGAAGGACACCTTTCTCCTGAAGAGCGTGGAGGAAACAGGAGACCTACCCCAGGCTCTTTGTTTTAATTCTTGAGAGCATTTACACCTCTGATATCTTAAAGAAGCAATTCCAAACAACTACATGTGCAAATTAAGAGCAGTGATGAGTGGTGTCCCTCAGAGGTCCATACTGGGACTGGTTTCCTTTAATAACTTAATCGGTGGCATAAACAGTGGGAACAAGGGCACCCTCTACTCTTGTGAGACCCTGTCTGGAATACTGCATCCAGCTCTGGGGTTCTCAGCACAGGAAAGACATGGACTTGTTGGGGCAGGTCCAGAGGAGGGCCATGAGGATGATTCGAGGCCTGGAGCAGCTCTCCTATGAGGACAGGCTGAGAGAGCTGGGGCTGCTCATCCTGGAGAAGGCTCCAGGAAAACCTTACAGCATCTTTCAATACCTAACGAGGACCAACAGGATAGAGAGGGACAGATATTTTAGCAGGGCCTGTTGCAATAGGACAAGGGGTTTAAAACAATGGTTTTAAATTGGGGTCAATTTAAACTGGACATAAGGAAGACTATTTTAACTGGGAGAGTGGAGGGACGCTGCAACAGGTTCCTCAGAGAGGTGGCAAATGTCCCATGCCTGGAAACATTCCAAGTCAGGCTGGACAGGGCTCTGAGCAACCTAATCTAGTTGAAGATATCCCTACTTACTGCAGGGGGTTTGGACTGGATCGCCTGTAAGGTCCCTTCTAATCCAAGTATTCTATGATTCTATTAACTAGGAAATATAAAAGGATGCTGGAAAAAACAGGTCCTGCTCAGAGGCATCCAGTCACTCACACTCAAAGCCAGCAATTGAGTGTGGAGCTGCAGCTGACACAAGCGTCACCAGGACACCCAGCCACCCGCAAGACTGGCAAAATCCTGCAGATGTGACCCTGTAAACTCACCTCACCCATGTTACAGCACTGATCTGTACACTAAAGGATAGCACAGATAGAACTGGGTGGGGGTGGGAGAAAAGGAAAGCCAGAACTAACAAGCAACATTAAATCACCCAGCAGAGCAGCTCCTCCACAGAGTGGCCTATTTACAGAGCAGCTCAGTGCCCTGGGAGAGACGGGCAATATTGCAAATGCAGGAAAGGGAATTCCCTAGGAGAACTGAGACAGGCTAACAAAGATCCCCACAGCCTAGGACCTCTTTTTTGAAATCCAGATTCTGCTGGGAGGATTTAGGCTTACGGCTTTGAACACAAGATAAGGAAAACTTTTTCATCCTGAAAACAGTCTGTGGAACTCAAGCAATGCTGGGAAGTGTTTCACTGTATTGTTATTCTGTAGATGCTGTTTCTGGAGGCAGGACCCAGCACAGCCTGATCTCAAAACAAAGCCATCAGTGGCTAGTGCCACACATCACCAACCATCTCCTTCCTCTCAAAATAAAATAAAATAAAATAAAAGCAAGTACCTCCATAAATCATTCATCCATTCCAGTTTCATAACAAGAATATTTGTCAGCTCCCATTTTACATCCCTTTCTCTGGCTGCCTGTTCTACAAAGCCACCATTTCAGCTGCCTGTGCATACAGACCAGCAAGCACACAGCACCACAACAGCTCCCACAGCCCTGTTCTCCTGCCTGTGGGGAGGATGGCCACCTCTCTTCCACAAACCCTCACCTGTGCTGCCATAGACTTTTCAGGGGATTTTTTTGAAATATCTTCTTTTTATCAGTATCTCTGGGGCACCCATCAGAGGTACTCAGCTACTGTAACAACCACGTGAGTTATGTAAAAGTAATTGGGGTTAAACCAGCTGCCACATCAAACTCTTCACATTTGGCCCCATCTTTAGGACCTAAAAACATCTGAAAAAAAGCCATGTGTCATTCAACAGTGCCTGGGCTTATTTAAGATCATTCTGGATTTTATGGGAAAAGCCTCGTCCTGCCAGCTTTACATAGCTAGTCTACCACTTGCAAGGTTATCTGCTTTTTTTTTTTTCCTTTAGTACCTACATCAAAATATTTTTTCACACAGTTTTTCTTTTCCCTTTTTTTTTTTTTTTTAATCCTCCAACCAGCCGGATGACAACCCCTCCTTATCTTTGGCTGTCTTCCATGCTAAAATAAGAATGCCGTTGTTATGCCGAGGGAGCTGCACCCTTCCACCTCCGTTCCCTCCCAGCCAGCACGCAGCTGGCTGAGCAGGAATGCCCGGGGTTCCATTTTCTGGTCATTTCTCTGTGACATTGTTGCAATTCACCCTTTAGCTGTAATTTCTATTTCTAAATCACACCAGGCCTCCCGTGCCTTGAGGTTTTGTAGCCTCAAGTGACAGTGTGTGTCCTGAAGAGCTGGTGATCCTCAGCCCATCCCCACTGCCTTCCCTGGCTTGACGTAGGCTCCCGACACGAGGGCGAGCACGCAGCCAAACACAGCTCAAATGATGCTGGGCGATTCCATCAGCAGCAGAGAATTAAAAGAGGGGTAGGATTAGAGACTGGTGAGTGGCTGTGAGGCTGCTAGGTCTGTGTCACTGGCTCCAGCAGCAGTATTTGAATGTCAAACTGTATCCCCCTCGGAGCAGAGAGGTACCAGCTACACTGGGTTTCAGAGTGCTGTCTACAAAGCAGCTGGTGGAAAGCAAGGGTTTGAGTTGGGGTCTGAACAGACAGCCCTGTACAGATGAGACCTTGGCAGGTCAGGCAGAGATGAGGAGAGAGGGAAACATGAAATGATTTGCCCACAGCTACACTGGCAGTTTGTGTCAGAGGCAGAAACAGGAGCCAGATTTTTTTAAAAAAAATTAGTTCCTCATGCAGGAGATGAGCCAGCAGCCTTTGTTACATTTAAATGCATTTTTCCCCCTGTAATTCATACTGCTGCAGGCTCTGCACAGTGAACTCAAGCATCCTGAAGTTGTAGGGTGCTCAGTGTGACCTGCTGATTGTACATGTCAAGCTCACTACATGACCAGCTCCATTCTCCAGCTCATGTCTACAATGCAATTGGGTGCATGTTGCAAAAGCTTAACACTTGCTCTTTTTTGGTAGGAAGCAATCAGGACCCTACAAAACCCATCGAGGTGATTTCCAGTCTGACCCAGATAGCTCTGGCTACTGGATCATCTCCAGAATTTAATGTATACACAGGAACTCAGCAGCACTCTCCGGACAACTCAAACAGTTATCCCCTCTTCAAATTTGGCTTCAATCATCTCTGAAGGTGAAAGAGACTTCTGCTCCTCCCTACTGGAGCTCCTCACAGAAATACTATAAAATTCATCAGAGATGCCAAGGACAAAATAGTGAGGATGCATTAATTGATCAGGTTGCTCTAGCAGAGTGGTGCAAGAAACCACCCTGCCTATGAGCAGCCTCCTCTGCTAGTTACTGTAGTTACATCTGATTAACCGCGGCCACTCACAGCGTCATGAAATGGAAGGAAAGGCTTTTCGAATTTACATATTAAAAAAACGGAGGTGTGTTTCTGATTTCTGTCCTATGGAGTATTTCAGCAATCAGTAGCGTATTTTTGAGGAAATCTTTCCTTTGAATGGTAAGCCGATTTGCTAACGATAAATGACATGAAAGGTTACTTAGAAAAAAGAACATTTCCTCATCAAGTTTAAACGGAAAATACCTGAAGAATTAATGGGTAACCAGATACTATTTCCTCTTTAACAATACATCCCCATTAGACAATATATATACTTTGAATCCCGCATTTGAATAATTTTTCTTTTTAGAAAAATAATTCTGATGGAGAACATGCACGAAAACTACCATCAACAGCGGCAAATAAACCAAAGCCGAACCAATCCCTCAAAAAAGAGGTATATTGGGGGTGAAATGAGAGAAGGAGAATAACTGCCCTGCAACTCCTGCCCAGGGCGCTTGCACCCCGCAGCATCCCCCCGGAGGGATGCAGAACTTCTGGAGCGCGGCACTTCACCCCGGCACCACCGCCACGTACGCCCGGACCGCTGCGGCGCGGCGCGGATGACCCACGCCCCGCGACAGCCTCGTCCAGAAAAAGCCATGAAGAGAGACGCAGGTGACAGTCCATCCGCCTGGCAGACTTCGCCAGCAAGCCGGGAGATAGCGGGAGGAATTTCTGCCCCAACTTCGGAGGGGTAAATTCTCCTCCCGCTTCTCGCCTGTGACCGGCTACGCGAGGGACCCCAAATCATCCCATTACCGCCCATCTTGAAATCCATCCTACGTGTTTCCAGTCTCCTCTCCCCGGGGCGCGGGCCGTGGCCCAGCCGTGTGTTCAGTGGCCCGTGGGGCAGAGCCGCGAGCCGCGGGGGGCGATGCCTGGCCACGGCACGCACCGCTCCTCCCCGCGCACCCGCGGCCGCGGTTCTGGAGAAGTTGCGCAGGCAGGAGGAGGAGGAGGAGGAGGAGAAGGAGGAGGAAGGCGGGGGTGGGGTGGGTGGCTCTGCTCGTGCGGTCACGGTCTCGCCCCGTCCCTCTCTCGCCGCCGCCGTCCCTCCGCGCCCCCCCCCCCGCACACCCGGCCGCAGCCCCACTGCCGGGACAACCCGCACAAAGCCGCCGCCGCCACCGGGATCTCGCTGCGCCCGCTCGGCGCCACCAGAAACAATAGTCACGGGCCGGAGCGGGGACCGCGGGGCCGCCGCCCTCCCCACGGTACCGCAGCGCCCGGCCGCCGGTGGGAAGAAGCCTTGGGGGGGTGGGATTCCCGCAAAACGCCGCCGCCCCGGCCAACCTGTCACCGCTCCGCCCGCCCGGCGCTGCCGGTGCGCATCCGCTCCGCGGCACCTACCTCCGGTGGAGGGTGCGGCAGCCCCTAGCTGGGCTCCATGGGGCCGCAGCCGCCGCCCGCTCTGTCAAGCGCGGCCGCCGCCGCCGGGGACGCGCCGCCCTGCCCTGCCCGGTACCGCGTCCCGCTCCCCCCGCGCCGGGCGGGCCGGGGAGGGCCGGGGCGGGGCGAGCGCCGGGGCCGGGCCCGCCCAACCTGCGCCACGCCCGCCAGCACCGCCCCCGCGCCCGGCAGGGATGCGCCGAGAGCCGGGTTCCGCCGAGCCGCGCCGGGAGCAGCCCGGACGGACGGCCGGGAAGATGCTGCAGTAGGCAGCGTCATCCTTCTTCATAAATCTCGTGGATTTTTTTGCTCCCTGCTTGCTTGAAGTTTTGACCTTGTCTCCTTTGCGTCTATCTCGGATTGACCGCGGTTCTGACTTCCTATTTTTCTTTATCCCCCCTCCACCTCTTTGCCCTTTTTAATTCCTCCTCCCGCCTGCCGCTTCCCCCTCCGTCTTTTCCATCCTCGCCTTCCCTTGTCCCCGTTTTCCCATCACACTGCATATCCCAAGCCCCTTGACATCAGTTCTGGGCTTTAAAACGGTTTTGTCAACGGCAAAAGAGTTTTTTGTAGGTTTCAAATCGCTATTAAGTGTCGCCAGCAGCTTATCGGAAGGTGCGGTGCATTAAACTAAATCCATGGCTAGTATTACATAATATGCCCTCGAATGTACATAAAAGATGATTGTAATTCCATCTGGATTTCTGTTGATATTAGCAAACCGCTCAAGATTTCCTCTTGCGGTTTAATGGGCTTTTCAAAACCTTTGACTGGTGCTGGATCAAACAGATTATGATTTAAGAAAGGGTAAAGCACACACACTCATGACATCGTAGGAATTAGTGAAAGAAGAAAAAAAAACTTAGTAGGTCATCTGCCTAATCCATCTTCCAAAAGAGGGTAGGAATGTCCCCCATACAATAATTTATGGGCATTTGTCTAGCTTTCTTTCAAATGCTCCAAATATGTGGCTTCCTTATTGCCCATAGGAATTTAGGTCAAGCTGCCTGAGAGGGAATTTTGTAGCATCTTGAGATTTAAAATCCACTACTGTTATTCCAAGGTGGTTTCTTTTGGCTTTTTTTCCCAGACAGCACAATTGTACAGTTGCAGTTGGTCATTTATTTCTTGCCCATCTTCATGGAAGGATTTTGACCATCACTTTCCCTAGGTTGAGAGCCCAGGGACATGCACAGCTGAGAAAATGTCAGCTTCATGCTTAGTGTGGCCAAAAGAGTGACTCAAATGTCAAGACTTGTTAGGAGAGCAACGAAGAGGAAAAGATTTTACACTGGAAAATGTGTGCTGGACCTGTGCTCTGAATACTGCTGGAATTCTGGTCTCACCTTCTTAAAAAGGACATAGCAGAGCTGGAAAAGACTTGGAGGAGACTAGCAGTGATAATCCATGGCTTGAAAGGGTTTTCTAGTTAGGTGCATGCACACTGGAAAGAGGCACCAGAGGGGAAATGTGACAGAGGTTCCTCAAATCTCGAGCAGCGTGGAGAGGGTGAGTAGGGACTGGTGGCCCTGGCTTCCAGCACAAAAGGGAGAGGCCCTTAACAGACCACCTGACTGTACAGAGGTGATTCTTCGTGCAAATACAGCTGTGGAGCCCTTTGCCATGACAGCAGGCAATTGATGTCATTTTGAGGGGAAAATGAATGAATTAACAAGAGAGAAATCCACAGAGAGCAACCAAATCTCAGCTAGCTCAGAAAGGTCCCTCCATGACAAATGGCTCATGGCTGGGCTTGCTCTGTTTCTGCCCTTTCCCCTTGGTGTATGCTGATAGTCACTGGTCACCTGCCATCATTATGCCTTGAGTCACTGAAGAGAGAGAGCACTGGTTGTGAAGAAGTTTCTGTCACTCTTCTAAAATGTGACAGAAATAATCAAATCTAGCTGTGGCCTGGGGACAGTGACCTTAATTTAAAATCAATCAAAAATCCCTCTCTCAATGGCAGCTGATTGTCCCGTTTGCTTTCAGACTGATGCCCTCCCAGGCCTGCTATTGTCAGTGCTGTTACACAAGCGGGTAAGCATTGTGTTGTCTCCTTGTCTTCCCTCCTCCTCAGCTGTCTCTGAAGCTGAGAGAGCATGGTCTCAAACCTCTCTGTGTTTCTGGCAGAATTTTTTCTGTGCATTAATTTATAAAGCAGTACACGTATGCCTCAGTATGGCTACTTTATCTGTGAAGCTTCTCCAGAAATCTGCCAGTTCAATATTTTATCTTGAAGCTAGCTCTGGTGAGGTTGGTTGCCACACAGGAAGCAAACTAGAGCAAGAATGAAAATGAGGGAGCCTAAACTATGTATGTGAATTACCTTGGTCAAGTGACTCATGGTCTCATAGAAGACAGTACATACGTAAAAGACTTGTAGTCTTTTGTGATCCCATAGACTGTTTTCACACTGTTTGTGCAGGATCATGTATTCAGGTAGATCGGGATAGTCACCATTTGCTTGTGATGTTGCTCCACCTCCACCTAAATCTCAGCACGAATTCACCTCTGTGGCACTCCTCAGCTCCCTTATAAATGGTGTTCTAAAGTTGAGTGTCTAAGGTAACTCTGTAGAGAGATCTGCAACAACCTGGTGTATTTTCTGTGCTGATAAACGTGGCATCTTTCCTTTTGCTAAGCATGTAAAGCAATCAGCAGTGTCATTCATCTCACTCTATCACTTGATCACGTAGAAACTCTCTGATCCTGGGATAGTACTATACAGCAGCAAAATTAATACTGCCAGGTGTGATTACTAACACAGCAATCCAGGATGCATTGCAAGCTTTAAATTCTGCATAAGCAGCCACACTGCAAATGCTGGGTGGGGAGAACTGACAGACGAGTGCATGCACATGGTCTGTTGGGAGCATCCAGAGCCCAGCAAGAGCACTCATTGCACCTAAAACAGGGGTTCTGAGCAGATGCAAGATTCATAGTGACAGAAGTAATTTTCAGGTTTTCCTCTAATAATATATAGGTAGTAGTAGGCCTGTGGCAAGTCCAAATTGAGTACTGAGCAGCTTTTAAATTGTTTAAGGCATTATCTATTATAAGGAAGTTTATAAAGCTCCATCTCCATTATTTGAGTTTTCACAAGGTCATAATCCACTTGACCCTTGTGGTTTATTTCATCACTATTGTCCCTCAGAGGAATTATAACCTTTACCATTACCACTCGCTAAATATATCACGAGGTTTTAGTGATATTATCATAAATCACCAAGCTCAGCTTTGTTGCTTGTAGTGTGACCATAGTACATACTGGTTTTTGATGCAGTGATTGTCAGCCTGATATAGTTGTAGTTCTTTAATTATTTTATCATGGGAGGATCACAGGATCACATGCTAGCAGATATGAATGTGTATTTGATTTCCTTTAACATTTAAAAATTGCCTTTTTCTAAGATCATCTGAAATTCAAGTGTGGGTTTTTTAGGCAAAGTTTCTGCAATCAGACATGGAAAATACAAACTCGGGGATACTGAAATCAAGCACAGCAACTTCAAGAACAGCATTTTCACAATTGTTTCTCTTTTCAATTAAATGTATGAGCATTCATTAGAAATCATATGTAATTTGATAATCCTGAAAGCATTTAGTGAGAAGAACAAAGATATCACATGTAGACAAGTTTCATTACTATATGGGTTTTTAAAAGGATAAGCTATAGGGAAGCTAATGATAACTGAGAATTTTGGATAACAGTAATGCGTATAACTATACTGCTTTTTACATTTCAATCTGTTTTCTAGCAGAAAGTTGGTCCCATGTCAGCCCCCCAGAAGTCTTAGAGAGAATTTGCTATATCAAAGATGTGCTACTAAAGCCAATCTTCAGTTGCACTTAAAGATCAGCTAGCATCAGAAGAAGTTGGCCTCAAAACTGTTTTGACAAGACATACCTTGTTAAGCAGTAATTGGGATCCAGTCAAGCTGCTTCTGGCTCCAAGGAGGATTAACCATTACTATATATCAGGCTTACTTGCTGGGACTGCTGGGATCCAAAACATCTTTGCAGCAGCACCTGCACAAGGAGTTTATCAGTCTGACAGGATATTGTGGGGCAGGTCTGGGCATATAGTACCATTTCTGGTGATGTATGGCAGAACACCTCGAACCAAAAATCTCTCATGTGATGAAACTGTGGAAATCTATCTTTGGGGAGGAGGAGGAAGAGTTATCTGTCTTTATTGTACAGACACTTCCACTGTGGCAAATGCAAGAATAGGGGTGCACTTCAGCATCCTCCCTCTCTCCAACAACCCACAGGCTTCTATGTCTACAGTGTATTAATTTACATCTGAGTTAGTAACTTTTCAACCTTTATGGTCAGCCAGGAGAAATAAACACTTTTAGGACACAATTCATTTGACCTTTCTTAGACATGTACTTTAGGAAGAGATAAATCACTCCCCCAAGTGTCAGTGTTTCTCTGTTGACCACAAAAGGACTGGAGAGTGATTAGTTCAGAGGCAGGTGTCTATATTGCAGGCTGTCTACAGGCAATTAGGCAAATCCTAGATTTTTCTATAATGCTGCTCTTACAGTGGCTGTTAAATTGTTTCACAAAAAATGTTTATTTCTATATCACAGGTATATAAAATAACATATTTTTCTCTTTATTTTATGCATATTTATTTTTGAGAAGCATTACGTTAGCAGACCCTGCATGCTACAGTCGAGTTGATTATGCTAGTGCTCTGTTCAGAATTGTTTTCAGCTACCTACTGAGAAATTGGCAATTTTTGCACTGTTTCACCCTATGAGTTTCACCAAATATTTGTCTGATTTAATGCAAAGGTGGAAAAAGGGCACATTCTACACCTAGGGAATGAATACAGCATTAGAAATATCTCTCATCACTGTATGTGACTAGAAAGCAAAGATGAATGTGTGCACTTTTTTTTTTTTAATTTGATCACAGGGCAAAATTTTAAATGCTATTAGTAATGAAGGATCCATGGCAGTAAGAGTCACTGTACTGCCAATAAACCCACTGAGCCCATGTATAGTACATCTCAGAAAAGGCCCAAGGCTCAGATGTCTATCTCCATGTTCTTGTATTCCCAACAAGCAGTGAATAATGCATTAGTTTTGCTTCAAGCATCCTATTTTGAATATGCTTTAGCCAGAATTATTAGCTTTCATGCAGTGTATATTGTTAACAGAGGTCATGCTCTGCGCCCATCTTGTGCTGTCTCCAGAAGTGCCCTGGCATAGCACACAGAAACATTTTACTAGAAATTCTCATTGCTGGTTGTCACTGTGAGGTCCCCTGAGATGTCCAAATTACAGGAACTCCAGGTCCAGCTGGAGTTACTGAGAATGTCCCTGCAAACACCACCTGTCTTTGGATTAGGCTCAAAATATTTACAAAGCAGGAGGAGGGAAACTTATATTGCAATAAGCAGGGAGGGCTCCTAATTTCTGTGCTCATATTGCTCTGTGGTGGTCAGCCCTTACAGCATCTGCCTCTGCCCAGTCACTCCAGTGTGTTTGTTGGGCTGTGTTGAGAACACCTGAAACTGCAAAAACAAGTAAATCGCTAGGGCTGTCCCTCTCCCTGCCTTTCCTCACCTGGCCAAGGTGAGCAGAGCCTGGAGAGATTTTCTTAAACCCTTAGGTCTTGATGAGGGCCACCAGTGACCCAGTACTGATGGTGACCCTACTTTCTGCTGAAACTCGTGTGAGAATGGACTTGCACAGCCCAGTCCTGGGGTGAGGCCACGCTCTTGGTTGCTGTGAAGCTGTACCATTCTCCCCTTCAGCAGCTGTGGTGGTCTAAAAAGAAAATTAGCTTTTAGAGTTATAAAGAGGGCATTGTTTAAGATAAATGGTATCATTTGCAAAGGAGTAGGCGTTTACTCACACAGATGTGCACACACACACACATGCACACGTCCCTCAGTTAAGTTTCCACAGCTACCCTTAATGCAACGCAGCCAGCTGTTAAATCCAAAATAGCAACGAGTGCACATCATACGCCCTCTGTATTACCATTTGAAAGGGACAGTTCCTTGGGAGGATGGGAATTTGACAGGATATGAATATGTCTGAGACTCTATTAGGCACTAATTCAGCAGGACTGGCTGAATGAGATGAAGAAGCAATGAGGAGGAGAGAATCTCTTCAAATTTGAGCTGATTGGTAATTTTGATGAAAGCCCTTTAGTCTCATTCAGTGACTGTTAATTACCTCTGGAAATTAACAGTTATTTTTCTCTTCAGGAAATGTTGTTCGCCTGCCAATATAGAAAGATTAATTAAATTCTTCCATGGTTGAAGGTGAAAGTAGGGTCCTCGTGGTCAGTGCACATTTTGGCTGTAGATGCAGGGATGTCACGACAAATTCCCTTTTGAAAATAACAGTCCAACTCTTTCCTCTCATGTTTTCACAGGAAAGTAAGGTGTCCTTTTCCTTCTGGGGTAAGGTTGGCTTTCACCAGGAAGGTCTGGGTGTGGGAGAGCTGTGAAAAAAGGGAGGGAAATGATTAGGGTTAAACAGCTTGGAAGTAAATTAAGGGAAGCCTCTTGCACCACTCAAGGGGGAAAAAATAATATCCTGGACAAAGGAATTTCTGCTTCAATTGAAGGGAAACCCTCAGTTTAGACCCATCTATACAAAGTATCACAAAAGTTAATTGCTTCAAAAAAGTGGTAACTTGAACCTCATATCCATACACTATGCCAGCTTCTCCTACCACTTCTCATTTATTTGATCTTGGTGCAGCCTCAAAAGCTGCTTTTGTTAGCGCTAATGATGGTCCTTCCACTGCTCAAGGGTTTATTTCTAATATCTACTATTATTCCATTCACTCCTGCTGTGCAGAATTTTAAAAAAAGGGAAAGAAAGAGTGAGGCAATATCCCAGGGAAGATCCTGTGCAGGGTTGGTAGAGGCTTTTGATAGAGTTCTTGATTTAAAGCTGTCAAACAAATATCTGGGCATAGTTGTTAAAAATCAGAAAGCATCATGAAAGGAAAGGAATACTCTGTTCCTTGATCTATTTTTTTCTGATGGGAAGACCTTGCATTAAGTTTTAATGATAGATTAAATAGATGGAAAGTCACTTGGAAGCCCAATGAGCAGAGAGATTCCAGGCTGCCTCTGTGAGGATCACAGGGAGGAAATGAGGCAGCTGAGAAGCAGCTCAGCTCAGGAAGGAGGCAGCCAGGTCAGACAGCCAGGCTTTCCAGGAGCAGCTGCAGTCGATGGAAGCCAGCAGAGCAGCCAGCTCCAGAGCCTGCTCCTGGTCTGCAGTGGGAGCCAAGCAGCCCCAGGGGAGCTGCTCTGTGTCCCCACCCTCCAGGCAGCACCGAGGCTGCAAGCTGGCATCACCCAGGGATCTTGCCAGGAGTGTGAGAGCTCGACTGGGGGCAGGATGTTAGTCTATATGCCAGCCTTCCCACCTGCAAAGGCTGCCAGCCCCACCCCTCCATCCCTGGGCAAAGTTTCTCTGGGTGCTGATCTGCAGACCGTGGAAAGGAGGTGTCCAGGAAAATCCAGAATTCTGAGTCTTGTCCTGGTCTCAGAGGGGGAGTATTTTTCACACATTTTCCAGGATCAACAACAGGCCAATGCAGCAATGAGAAATGCAACCTTTGCTTACCTGACTTGCTTTGATCAGAGGGGATCCTGCTTGACAGAAGCACGGGATACAATCCTGTAGATTTATCCAGCAGCACCATTGAAGGATTGAAGGGTTACACTTTGGAGATTCTGTCATGGGTGAAAGACAAGTTTATTTTGGCTCTTGACTGTTCCCTATAGAAAGTGAAGAGGAAACAATACTTGGCCCATTGGCAAGTGTCACACTAGTTACAGATTTAACCTCTAGTCTACTTTAAAGTGTGTTTTATGATCAATATAAGAAAGCACAGCAAGAAACAGTATTTGTTACACTTTGCATGGGCTCTAATGTTAGAGGCTGCTGCCAACCAATGGTGGTATCTTTTGGATGCGATAAATTTGGAGATTAGTAATTTAGAATCTGTTCAACTGAATCCATGCTGGGGAAAAACATTGCAAATTATGAAGACAGGCAGCAAGAAGTAAGTAAAAGTGATTTAAACAGAGAAGATGGGATGGAAAAGAGTAACACTCTCACATAGGACACGTCTGTTCAGTGGCCAGTCTGGAAAAAACAAAGAGAAAGAAGAAATTATTTTATACAGTCTAGCCAGCTTAGATCCCTCTTTATAGCTCTTAAATAATGTCACACGTGGAACAAATATATAATTTCCAAAGAAAAACATGGAAAGTCTCAGTTATGTTCTTATGAATGCTTTCTATTTCCTTCCCAGCTAAATAAATCTGTTTACCAAGTTGGACTCAATTCTGCAAGCCGCTTCTTCAAAACATTTTTGGACAAATTTGTTGCTTGCCAAAAACATTCTCTCGGCTTTAATAAAAAAGCCCAAGACCAAACAACTAAAATTCAATGGATTGGAAAGAATCCAGTAGGCTTTGGTTCAGTCCTTGTAAAGCAGCAAGTAAATATTTTCTGCATGCTTTAGTAGAGTATAGGACTCCTCATTCCTCCACAGTCTTTGTGTAGAAGAATGGAGTGAAGCACATGGATGAACAACTGGTTAGATTTGTTTCATCCTCAGTTAAGAAGGCGAGCTAGATCTTCAGCCTCTGGCACTGATACTAAACTGCCATGATTGTAGTCACAAAACCTTTTTTCTCTTCTATGACATACAAATCCAAATGTTCCAAAAGACATTAGAAGGTAAGTAAATAACTTAATGAACAAAATGAATGAATTCTCATAAGTGAAACAGAGAGAACTGAGGCTACCTGGAATAATTCTGTCCTATTTGAACTTGCTTTTAGCTTGTCTGCCTTCAACTAATCACGTCATAGCAAATAGAAACACAGAGGTATACTATGATAACAGCTCTCATGGTGAATGTAGTTTTCCGGCTGCTGAAGCTAAAAGCAGTGTTTGACATCTAATGGCAAGTGAGAGAGAAAACATCTATTAGACATATTAGTGTCTCCAGTTCCTAACACATATTGGCTTGAATGCCATCTTCTGAGACAAAGTTACAATGATACACACACATACATATGATGGAAAGAAAGATATATACAGTTTATGAGTTAGCCAATACTAGCACTGAACAAATGGTTCTGAACTGAGGCAGACATGCCCATGCACATGTGCTTCTTGCTGCACCTTTTTTCCTTCTGTCCAAAAGTGTTCACAATATTATTTGCCCACTACTTTTGCAATATTATTTGTTCATCTTAAAACAGCCACCACATTGTCTTCCTACAAAACTCAGGGACTGTTGGTCCTCTCTGGCTGTTGGGATTTTGTGATAGCTCCTACAAGAGCAGTCAGTGCATCCCAGAGTAATGCTGGGAACCTGGCAGCCCATGTCACCATGATTCCACAAGACATTATTTTATGATGCAAACACATCCTGACCTCCAGAGCATTCAATATATCAAATGTGTAATGTATGCAGAAACAATCCCAATAAGGAAGGAGGTAAATAAATTTGTTATGATTTTAATGATATGCATTTTAAATGTCAGTTTTGCTGAGCAATTAGGGTCTGAAGAGAGTGACCTTTGCACAGTGCTCAAATTGTCCTGAGGCATAGTCCTCCTCCATGCATTTATTACTGCCTTGTGTGATGAAGTGTAGGTGGTACGAGGCAAGTAAGTCCATCATTTGTAGGAGGGATCTTTCTGGCTGAGACACACAATAAAAGCAAGGTGGTGCAAACTTTTTTGCCACCTGTGTGAAATGCTGTGTGAGAAGCAAGGGATATTATTTATTGAAATACACTGCACACGGGTGTCCTTCAATACACAGATGCACAAATGTGGGCTGGGGGGGGTCTCTGTCTGAAGAGCAGAGAACAAAGGGGACCAAATCACCTGCCCAAAGTGTGGCAGTCTGCCCTTCCCCTTACTTCCCAGGTGAGCAGTGTGGAGATGGGCCATGCTGTCTATCTGGGTATAGGAACAACATCTTCTTACTCATCCCTGCTGCTGGATTCTGCTACAAGCCCAACATCTTCCAGAGAACGTAGCACACCATCTATTCTCAGGTGTATCCACTCTCTGAGTCATATTTCAGATATTTTTTCTACTTACTTACACCAAGAATAGATGTTTTAGCTGCTAACATTTAGGCCCACTCGTTTGTCATTGGTTTCAAAGGCAGTGTTTTAGGCAGAGTGATCCCAAGGTAAGGCAGTCCCTCTGCAGTAGCTGCCACTGCAAAGGGAAAGCAAAGCAATAGACAACTGCTTCTACTGCCTGTGCATCTGCTGGTGGTGTGGACAGTTCAAGTATGGGAACTACCTACACCCTAGGTCTAAGGCTATAAAGTATTAGTTTTACAGCTGAGGCATTTTAGTATGTGACAAAATGCAAGTGCAAGTAGGAGATATTGAAATACAGGACTCCATTTTGGCAACCAAGAACATTACAGTAATGTAGCAATGGGCAAGGTCTGCCTTCCAACTGTGCCTCTGTGAGCTCTGGACACTGTGTGGCATCTGTTAGTTCAAAAACAGTGTGATGCATCACCAGAATAAACGGCAGCTTATACATTTTCCATTTTCCTCTCTCTTCAGTATTTTCCCTTTAGTATCAGTAACAAGATGGCATTTCTCTGGTGGAGACTGCCAGCATTGCCTACTGGACCAAGAGGAGTGGGGAAGGGTGGCAAGAGGACTGATAGTTCTGCTTCATCAAAGACGTCCCTGTGCAAACTGGAAGGCCAGCCCTAGCAAGGGACATTCAGAAAACCTCCATATCTAATCAATTCTTGGTTTTATTGCTAGCAAGGCTGTCAAGCACTGGACAGATGGCTAATATTTTCTTTCACTATCAGGCTCTCTGTTGGATTTGGACCAATGATGTAAATATAAACAGCCCTGGCTCTTGGTCACTAAAGCCTCCTGCCATCAGCCCTCCCAGAGCGATATTATTTAAATGAACCAGGAAAGTGGGTATCACTGAGTAAAACAAACCAATTAGCCACACAAACCAGAGAACTGATCTCTTTAACCGAGGACTCAATTTTGCCGTCACTAACTCACATCCAAGGGGATTCAGTCCCATGTTTACTGCATGCCTGGTGCTCTGTGGCTTTGAAGGGCAAGAGAGGTGTTGGAGTATTTAGGATAGTGTGTGTTTTAGGCCATCTGGCATGTTTGAGCCACATATGGAGCTCCCGCCACACTGAAATATTGAACAATTGGAGCCTAAACTTGGTGGTCTTTCCAGGTCTAGCTGTATTGCCATGATGTGAGTCCATCTCTGGGCCTGATTCCAGTGAGTCCAGGGAAAATTCAAATGATTCATTAACAGCTGAATAATGCTTCCTTCTTTCCAGTGTGTCCATATGTGTGATTTGCTGCCATCAGTTCTGCAGTGTCCTTCCATTCCCCAGCTCTGATGCATTCAGCATGTGACCACAGAGTGCTGAAGCCTGGTACAGCCCGTGTAAGGATACAGGTATGGAGGTTTCTATCACTGCTTCCCCATGAGGGAGAGTCACTTGAGGGTCATTCATGTCCTCCCTACCTGTCTTGCTCATGAGGTGCTAGGAAAAGAGGGACTGGTCTTACCACTGGCCCAAACCCATCATGGAGGAGCACCCATGACCACACACCAGCTGAGCACCTGCTTCCCAAGGGACACCTCCCCTGCCATCCTCCCACTCTGGACACAGGGCATTTCCAATGCACCATCCATCTGCCTGCCTCATAACGTGTTCCTCCACATCCTTGTAGCTGATCTTTCCTGAGCAGCATCAGCATTGGCATCAAGCTTGATCTATTTGGGTTTGACCTTCTTGTGGCAGTGAAAATGTCACTGTAGTCTACGAGACTTGGGGAGACCCTGACCCTGTCAGGAACCCTGCTGTGTATTTTTTTCCAGTCACAGAGTAGAAAAGGGGAATATAACAGAGTAGATGATGAATGTTTCAAGCCTCAAAATTTGTATGTTCTAGGCTTAATTGTTTAAAAACTGAGCTTCTGGAAAATTTGTTCCAGAGTGGAGAGACCTTATGACATCTTCTTTCCATGCTGGAAGGGAGACCTTAAATCAGAGAAATATGTAGTATCAATGGGCAAAATAGCTCCTCTAATCTACTGCAGCATGATTCATTGCTATGAACATTTGTAGGTAAGCACCAGTCCTGTATAATACTGGAGAGGTATTTAGTTTTCATGTCTTTCAGTGGCATTTTTGCTTGCCTGTTTGCAAGTTCATGTGTCTCAGATCTTTCCTTTTGTATTTTTTGGTTGGTTTGCTATATCAAATGGAAGTGCATAGGAGTAGAACAGTGTTGGCATTGCTCTGGCTCTTACTGCATCTTGAAGCCAGTGTGCACCTATTGTGAAGCAGTGGCATCAGAAAACAGGGAGGGAAAAAGCTTCTACAGATTTCTGGATCATGCATGAAAAATTATTCTGAAATATTATCATGGATTAGTTTAATGCTGCTGTAGAAAAGCTGTATTTCAATGACCTCTGAAAAAAGAAAAGAATAGTTCATAAGGCATAAATGAGCAGGGACATTGCTAAAAAAGAAAGTATGCAAATTATGCAGAGAGATATTCAATACTCTAATTTAAAATATTGAGTATGGAAAGGGAGTCTAGTCGGCGGGGGGGTAGGGGAAGTTCTCATGCAATTATGCAAGGATATTCATGTTTTACATTTATAGTGTTCCATGGAATATCTGGAATTCAGCCTATGCTGCCTTTCAGAGGTAAAATAAACAGAGGCAAAATAAATCGAGTGAATACAATTAAACAAGGTTAACTTGCATCTAGACTTCTGAGAGCCTGGTATTTGCTTCATTTTTAGCCAGAAATTTCTAAAAGCATAGGCTTTTTTTAATTAAAAAAAAAAAAAAGCCAGACAGAGAATCTTCCCCCCTCTGGTGATTTTTCTCAACCACTTGCGCTTTTGCTGTGCTGCTGGAGTAGCTGGGAGACAATTGGAGGTTATTTTTAGACTGACTCACTCTATAAAGCTGACATTTGTAGGTTAGGCGTACCAGTTGCTGACTGCTTCTTCTTCTGCATCTTCCTTAAATATTCCCCTTCTAAACAGTTGGACATCCTCCTCCTCATTCCCCAGTCTTTCCCCATAAGTATCAAGGTACTAAACCCACGTTCTGTCTGTCAACATTTGCTGTGGAGCTGAGTTAAATGCATCATTTAGGAGGCTCAGTTCATGCCCTCTCACACAGCTGGAAAAATACAACACGAAGCAGTGCTGCTGCACCTCAAATCTGCTCCTAATGGAGCACAGCATGCTGAGCATCCCCCTAAAGCTCAGAGGAGGATCAGGACATGGGCCATGCCTCAAGGCTGGATTCACATACTGGGGGTGCCCATAAGACCCACATCAACACATCTTCCCTGCTTCCCATCTGCCCAAGAGGAATTTGGCTGCCCACAACCCATGTCCCCAGAGAATGGCATGGCCAGGGGCACCCTACAATGTGACCTGCATTTCTAAGGCTTGCCTTTTGACATCCTTGTCCACTGAAGCTGGAGAAAATGAGCTATATTTAAAAGCAAAATTGCCGGTGTGTTTTGCTTCTCAGGAATTATCCAAATGTGGGCATGCAGGCAGCAGCCCATGGGAGCTAGAGTGCAAATCCCTGGGATGGATTGTCATAAATTCAAGGAGCTGGAGATTCCCTGGTGTGTAAGAGACTCCATATTGCAGTTATTCACTGCTCCTAAGCCATAGCATTTAGCAGCATGGCAAATCTAAATCACTGAGCTTTCAACTCTGAACTCTTTCAATCTGCTGGAATTTATGGAAACACAGACTTTCTAAGCCCAAGGAGGAAAGATGGTCGGTAAAATCGAAATTCAACAGCAGATTAGATTATGAAACTGCCATTAACCTACTCTATATTATCATCTCAAATCCTTCTAATATATTTGCCATGCAGCAGTACAAACATTATTTTCCACTTAAATTAAGGCTGAACAGAAATCCTTTTCCCAGTGAACCTCTTTCTTTTCCTGATGCTTTCTTTTTTAATGAATATCTTCTTGCAAATGGCAGTTTAAATAAATCCAGGCATGTAATCTTTTAGGACAAAATCCATTTTTTTGCAGTAGAGACCATATGTGGACCTCATGCCAGGTAAAATCTAGTGCAGTCTAGTGAAATCAAGCCTTGGGCATCTTGTGAAGTCAGAGCTCTGCTGTTCTGCTCAGTGCAATGCTCTTGCTGGAGTTTATGAGCATGGGGTTGACCACAGACCATGCTCATGCTGAGTTACCAGGACCATATTACTCTTTTCTGCCTTGATAATGCATATTCCCACCTTGGTCCATTCAGGAAATCCCTGAAATCTGCTTCCAAAGAGCTGGTTGGGGGCAGACAAAACACATTGCTGCTGGATCCACACCTCTTCCATGTAACCCAGCTGCACAAGGTGCTTTATCAGAGACAAGTGCTATTCCCATGTCAGAAAAGAGGAAAGTAGGAGCACGACCCAAACTAGGGTGTCTGGATGAAGGGCTGCTGGGAGACAAGAACAGTTCAGGCAAGGACATCACTGAGGCTTAAGTAGTCTTTGGAGGAAGGCATGGCTGAGTGGGGACAACCTAAAGCAAAACAAAAACACCTCACTAGGTTCTTCTTTTCTTAGCTCTGTACCTTCTTCAGAAATGAGGTCAAATACAAATGTTATTACACTCTCTCTGTTTTAATGAGATTTCAAAAGCCCCTGCAATATAGTGCTCTTGGCTGACACAGGAGAGCACACTGAGGGAAGCAGTTCATCGCCCAAGCTGGTCAGAGTGTCTTGGTTCATGCTTGTAGGAGCCATGGGTTGTTGTAGCTCTGCCAGTTTGGAAATATTCTGTCTCAGGAAGCAGCTCTGTGCTGAAGCTGGGAGCTTCTCCTGCTCTGGTGAGCACCAGAGGGGAAACCTGAGCCCTGTGGTGGGAGTAGTGCTGTCTCTGTTCATTTCTCCAGCAGTAAGCAGGATTCTGCCTGTATTTAATAAATGTACACCTGTTCTTTTATTTCCCAGAAGTGTTCCCCATGCTGCTAGAGACCCCACAAGAGTACAAACCTCTCCCTACAGTAGCAAAATAATATCATGAAGGTCATGTTGGTAGGGTCCCTCTCTCACATCACTACCACTGGTTGCCCAGAAACAAACCTCCTGAAAATTCAGATGCTAAGAGCAGCTAAATGAAAATCAAAAGCAGGAATTAAGAAGGAAGGAAATGTGTTAACTAGTTAATTAACTGATTGATGTTACTTTGTTGGTTCTTACTCTGCAGTCAGCGCTGGTTCAGTGAAATGTGCTTTCAAGAGAAATGATGCTAATTAAGTACATGACAGAGTGGCCCAGGTAATAATTAGCAAGGGATGAACTGACCATTTGTTAAAAATTTTTTTGTCAGGCCTGCAGATAATTTGCATTTTTGTTTGTCTGTCCAAACCTTGGGCTACCTGAAAAGATCTTCACTAAATGTAACGTCCAGATCCCCCCGGCTTAAAAAGCAGCAGAAATCTGAGATACAACCAGCATTCATTTTCTATTATGCAAATACAGCTTCACAGTATGACACATCTGTAAAGCTTCATTTGGTTCCCCCCTGGCACAGTAAGCATCTGCAGCTTTAATGTCTTTGATATACTGTTTTTGATTAGATTAAAGATGATATTTATAGTAATTTCAGTAATGTCATTAGCTGTCACTGGAGTATCCTCCAACATTTTGTTTCCTCCATATGTTTTGCAGAAGGGATAATGAAATTTGACTGTCCTGCAGCTTGTGTATAATAGCCTTGTTGGGAGCAGGGTTCCATGGGATCAGGCACTACACTTCAAGTAAAAATGCTGGTGATCTGGTGTGCTCTGTAAACTGTGCATGACAATCCTGCCCTCTGCCTCCACTGCATCCTTCCTTCCCTATCCCTCCAGAGACAAGATCCTCTTTCCTGTCGGCTGGCTGAAAATGCACTTCTTGTTTGTGGGGTCAGGTCAGGGGGGACAGATGGAAGGACGGATAGGTGGGAGGGTAGGACATGAAGAGAGACTACAGATCACTATTATATTTAGCCGAGAGGAAAATCCTGGGGAATATGACGACAAGCAATAAATACCTTCAGTTTAAGAGTTTAAACAAAGGTGGGGAATTATTTATAGAAGGACAGCGAGTGTTGGCCAAAGGTCAGGGAAAGGAAAACAGTTCAGATTTTTTTGCATGGGGAAAGTAACTGGTATGAAGCACAGTTGCCAAGACCAGAGGAGCTGAGGTAAATGTTTGTGGCCATGCAGGATGAGAAGGACTGTGGGTTGGGGTTACATGGTGACAGTCCTGAGGGTGGGAGAGAGGAGCTGGACATGCAGCCAAGAGATTTTCTCTTCTATTTCTGATCCCCAGCCTCCTTCTGCAGAGCACAGATGCAGCTCTCCAAAGGCACTCCCACATGGCTCTGTGTAGTTATTTGTGGGAGTAAACACTCCAGTTTTGTGACTGTTCTAGATCCACTTTTCTACAGTCCAAAATATACTATGTCACTTGAAAGAGTAATGCACTGGCATTTATGGTGGTCAGTAGGCACACTGGAGGTAAACTGTTATTGCAGAATTCAACATATAAACATTAGCTCCCCAAGAGGTGGTTAGTGAAAGTATATGTGCAAGTGACTTTGTTTAAGTAAAAGAAGATTGCTTGACTTTGCATTAATCTTTAGGATTAATGGTGCTGAAAAAAAAATAATTAAGAAACTCCAGAAATATATCCCAAAAGCATTTAGAGGAACAAAAAGAAATAGATGATTTGGAGTATTGCACTTAAAGCTGCATTCCCAAGCTGTGCTTGCTGAAGATCTGACCACTGTAACATTACCATAGGCAGAGGGGGTCCAGCCCCAGAGGGGAGGGCTGTGGAGAAAGTGAGGGAGAGAGGTCTCACTAGTCTCTGGAACATCCATGCTCCACGTCCTGGCAGCAGCAGGGGCGCACACAGCCCAGTTGCCTTCCCTGGTGGGCTAGAAATGATGGAGATGTCACCTGATGGCAGCTGCAGCTGATCTGGACACGGTGCCCTGAACCTTCCCAGGGTGGTGTCACCTTGATCAGTTTAGCACCAAAAGAAGAAACATTTTAATTCAGAACTTACTGTGCCCCACAATTTAAGGCAAGTTTTGCCCCTAACATGAGCAGATGAAGTCACTGCTGGTTTAAATGGGCATGGCACGAGCACATCATGAGGGGATACCAACCACAGCAGTGGACCTGACCTTCATATTCAGCCAGTGTGCTGCCCTGAGCTAAGAGCAATATTCTGGTCATAATAGCCTTGGTTTGGTCCCTTTTACCCAAGGAAGAGAAGCTTGTCAGGTGACTGTAAAACAGGTTCTTCAAGCCAATTGTCTTTCTCTGGCTTCATACTAGCTTAAGCTGAGAGCAAATGATTGTCTCATCGTCTAATCAGAGCTAGTAAGTCCTTTCAAGGAGCAGTTCCCTTGGGAACAGCATATATGTTGCAATCAAACTGTATTTCACCACTAGATCTTTACACAAAGGTAATAGGGCAAATAGCTTTTGTTTTTTCTTTTTTTATTCTTGCAAATGCATTTTGCATTTTTGACAATTAAAATGTAATTTGAAAATGAAAAATCAAAATCTCACTTGGAAACTGTCAAACAGTTGTTTATGTTCCTGAAAAATTATTCTTCCTTAAAAATTCTGGTTCAAAAGATACATGACTCATGCTTATATATTTTTATATGTAGTCATAGGCATATAAATATATTCATATCAGTATATTTGAAAATATATCTTATTTTCATATAGCCATTACATTAACATTGTGAATACTTTTATTTATCACCAAAGTTAGTTTGTAGGAGCTATAGTAATTCATATATTTATCTAAGATATGTGGGTACATCTGTAATTCTGTCTCCTTTGCTGCTGGCTTCCCCCTTGCCCTAATCTTTTTCAACCTCCCAGGCATTTTCTACTCCTTCTTTTATTATTTTTCACCATTGAATCACCATTCCAGTTTCATTCAGGTCTGGTTTACCCCTGTTCAGAAATTCATTTCACTGGCTCCCACACCTGTACCCTGAGCAAGCACCTTCCTCCAGTGGGCTCAGCCTGGGCCATGTGGGGCTTTCAGCCCAACACACCTCAGAAAATGTGCCCAGCTCTGATCAGCCCGTGGCTACCTCACATCCTCCTGCATTCCCACCACACAGGGAGAGCACGAGCTCTTCACACTGAAGATTAGGGGTTTGAAAGGAGAAATGTTGATTGTTTTCAGATCCTTCAGTTCTCCATCCTGATTAACGTCTCATATGGAAGAAGTTTATGTAAAGCTGATGTTCACAGGCTCTGCATTATGCAATATCATTCCCTGCTAAGCAATTCTTGTCAACACCTGTAGTCTGTTTCTTTGTTGGACTCGGTGAAAATTGTTCAAACTCGTGTTTTAATGTTCCCTCTCCTATTATTTATAATATAGTGACTTAAAAGTGACAACTAACCAAAACAGTTCCAGGTAGATATTTAATTTTCTGTATATTTTGAGCATGAAGTTTTCTCTCTTTTTAAAGAAGAGGACGCTTAGCCTAACAATCTCAAAATGTAATTAAAACATAAAATAAGAAAATTTTATAGCTGTCCTCCAGATGTTATAAAGATTTCCTGTAGGGTAAAAAGATGTGATCTGTTTCTGAAGTCTTCACAGCTTTCTGCAATATTCACCATCTCAAGCTGCCAGAATTTACTGTCTGCCAAAGACAGACATTTTTGAGAGGAATAAGGAGATGATCCTTTTAACCTCATCTGTTACAGCCAATAGAGGCTGTGAGCCAGTGTCCCAGCCATACAAGATGTTCCCAGTTGCATAAGCTTTGTCTGCTACCAGTCACCCTCATCTTCTCACCCCTCGTTATGCTCCTCATTAGCTTGTGTTAGGTTGATTTATGCCTGCCCCTTCAGCAAGGATACCCCACATCCCCCATCCCGTTGGGCAGCCTGTGGTGTATGAGGAATGCCCAGACTGGACTCTCTGGAAGAGACCTCCACCCACCATCCATTCCTGTCTCCATTTGGGATCGGACTGTGCTTCCTTCACAGCCCTTTGAGCAGCAAGGCAGTGCTGGCTGCCTGCCCCCAGTCTTCTCAGCACAATCACCAGAGTGACACAGTTTCAGGGTTACCCTTTATTTCCCCTCAACAGGGCAAACCCAAGTTTTTTAGGCAGAATCGGTTGCTTTTGCAAGGTCTGATGCTTCCACAGCAGCCTGCTCCCTGCAGAATCATAGAATCAATGGTTTGGGTTGGACCTTAAAGTTCACCTAGTTTCAAACTCCCTGCCATGGACGGGGGCATCTTCCACTAGACCAGGTTTCTCAGAGCCCCATTCAACCTGGCCTTGCACACTTCCAGGGATGGGACATGCACAGATCTCCTAGCACCCCATGCCCTGCCTTACTGCTCCCAAAGAGCAGCCAAGGGCTTTTGCAGCCTGTGAATCATAACAAGAAAACCTGCCATGGACAGCCTCAATCCCAGCTTGTGCTCTCCCCCATTGTCTCTACCAGAGCTGCTCAGGAACCAGGATTTTGCCATTCTGCAGTTTGCAGTGCAGGGGGAGGGAGTAGTCCTGAGCCCCAGCAGGGAGAGTTGCATCCTGCAGTGTCCCACAAAATCCAGCACCCCTCCAAAATAAATTGCAGAACTACCAAGACATCATGTTTTGGTGTCTTTAATTTCTTTTTTATTTTCACTCACACACCAAAGGATATTTGCGTATGAAAACTGCAAAAATCATCAAAATTACCTGAGCTGAAATTGAGCAGAGATGGAAGATTACGATATTTTCTCCTCTCACCAATATTGGTAGCAGCCCTACCCCACAAAATATTTAGCTGAAACGACATTTTGCCAGAAAATTATTTGGTCTAAAGAGCATTTGGCACATTTTCCCCCAGCTGTTAGTTTAGTTTAGTTTAGTTTTTTTTTTTTTTTTTTTTTAATCTGAGTGCTGAAGAGCATGTATGTGTTTGGGATTATAATAATTTTGGGATGAGCTCCTCATCTGCACGATGCAGCTGGCAAATGAGCAGCTCAATTTGCTCCTCGTGGTGTACACACACGATGCCGCTGTCAGGATGTGCTCAGCGCTGACTGAGCCCCCCTTCCCCCGCCTCCAAACCCATTTCAGAGCATCCCCTCCAAATCCGCCGCCCTGCCGAAGCTCCGGGGACCCGCCGGCTTCCCCGGTAATCTCCGCATCATCCAAAATCACCCCTGCGGGAGCAGAGAGGGGCTGTGCTGCAGGGAGCCGCTTGTGCCTGCGCAGGTTTGGCTCGTTCTGGAGTTAACCTCTCTGCCTGGGCATCCTCATCTGCAAATTGAGGAATAACAACACACTTCAGAGGGGCGGTGGGGTAAGGATTAACTGCGATGCCACTTTGAAGCGCTGCATACATGCCAAATATTATAATCATCCTAAACGCGAGGCTGGGATAATCCATGTATTTTGGCAGCCCTGGAATCCTATTTTACTTCATCTGTTTTAATTAATAAATTTAATTTCGCATTATTAAGGAAAACAAGGATAAAAAATAGAGCCTGCATATGCTTTATTACAAATTATTGTTATCAGCTGCCCCGCAGGACTCCAGTCAGCACTAAATATGAACAATGGTTAAATTACAGGGGTCAGGGAATGAACACAATCAAAATGCAAACACTTTTATTCTACGTGAGATAGGCAGGGGGAAAAAAAGGAAGAATCCTTAGAACCTCCTTGGAGCCACGAGGACTGCGGAGAAGCATACCAAGTAAACTGTAAAACTGATTACGGGGCTCAAAAAGGCTAACATGCAATTTGTGTTCTTTTTATGTAGATTAAATGCATTCACTGCAGTTCATAGAGCTTAGATACTCAGCAGGGATTCAGAGGGCTGGGTATCAGTCAACCACAGCCAGCCACTAAACCACAGGGCAAAATCTGCTATTGTACATTAGAATAGTCACTTAATCTATCTTAATGGGTGAAAACCCCATGGGACAAATATATATTAAAATCAGAAAGTTAGTTGTAATGTTTGAGGAAAGTAGTATTTTTTTTTTTTTTAGATAACGGCGTAAAACATTATTAATGAGTCTGAAGTCTTCTTGAACATCGTTTTGTTTAGCTTTGAAAATACAACTGCCCAGCAGCCCAGGTCGGGGAGGAAGCCCAAAGGCATGAGACATTCACCAAAGGGCTGTGCCTGGAATAAACCAGGGAGGATTTCCTTTGGGTAGCTGCTGTCTGATGGGTTTCTCTTGAGAACATAAAACATGACAAACATGAAAGTCTGAGGACATGGCTACCAGAATACTTGCACTGTAAACAATAGAAGAGCCACCTTTCGGAAAATAACTCTAATAAAAGTAATTTTTTTGTTTTTTATTTGGCAGGGGTTTCTGAAAGGCCATTCTGCATCTGCAGCAGAGCAGAGAAAGCCCAGCCTTCTGTCTGTCTTTTTTCAAGAACTCTGGGTTACTGGAAACAGAGAAGAAATAACACAACCTCTGCTTGAAAATGTTCCTATTTATTTTGTTTGTGTCTGGGCTTTCCTTGGCTCCTTCTAGCTTAGATTCCCCCTATAGAAGGTTTTCTCCCCCCCCCCCCACTATTTATATCCTATTTACGGTTAATTGGGAATGCCTGCCATCATGGCTCAGAAATAATTACTTTGCCATAATTAGTCTTAAATCAGGATTTCTACACCTGTGCTGAGGATGGCTGATCAAAACATTAGCATTCCTACATGTGGACCCTGAAATGGTGCTATGGGCAAGGACCTCAACCCCCATTAAAACACACATGGGTACAGATTGAGGGGGCGATACTTTAACAGTCATCCATCAACATTATTTTGGAAAATACTTGGTGAAAAAGCCTCCTAAAGCCTACAATGTCCATTTCACCTCAACTGGACATAGGATGAGATCTTCACCAGCTGTCTCAGCTGCTTGGCTACCAGGTCCACATGGATGCTGCTGCAGGAGAGCCATATTTGGGCAGGAACTGCCTTATGGTAAACCTGTGCTCCAGAAGCACAATGTGAGTTGATTGGTCTGTGAACTAGAAGTGATGCTGTGAGATCTGGGAGACACACTGGGAACTAATGTCGTATCCTAACTCATTCTGTTAATCAGACATTTAGGAGGCAGTAGCCTCCTAAAAATGTATTCCTGTTGGCTGGAATGAGGACCCCAGTCAGAGTGCAGCAGTTGACCATGCAGGAAGACTGGAAGACCTTGAAAGCCAGAGCAATAGAAAGCAAATAACATTCAATAATGCTGAGAATGGCTGAGAGTCACTGCTAGGAAGTGTTAATGCTCTTCTAAGAGCAGGGAACAAAGGTGTTTCCAGCAGAGCTGGGGAAATAACAGTGCTGCTGTCCCATGTGTAGGTGAGGCACAGGCCAGGTGAAGATGCATAGTTCTGGTTACACCTTCCTATGGGGAATATTTTTTTATCTCTGGGCTAACTTCTGCGTGATTTCTCCTATGAAATCTGTATGTCTCAGACAGGAGCACACAGCACAAAAATCTGCTCCTTTCACTTAGCTGCCCTGCACACTCACACACACAGACACTCACACACACTCTTCAAGCCATCTCTAGGTGCCATAGAGGGACTGGGGACTGAAGCACCTCAGGCCACTTACACTGCTTGGGTAAGGGACATCTTCAAATTTCTCCTGTGTGGTTCAGGTACCTGGCAGCAATAAGCTGATGCTCAGATCAGTCTGCTGGGACACGTAGGGTGATAGCCAGGATGGATCAAGAGCAAGGGCAGATGCCAGCTCAGGAAAAGTCAGGACATGCACAGTCCTACTGCAAGGAGGGAGTCTGGCTTCTGGTAGCAAAGGCACGTGCTGCCTGCAGCACTGGCACCTAACCAGATGGCACTTGAAATGGGAGGAAATGGGATCTAGCCCGCTGTGCTGGGAGGCTTGGGGGACTGAGTCCCCTTCATGCTCTGCAGCCAAGCAAACTCTGCACTCCTGCCACTTCGCTGTGATTTGCATGGCAGGTCAGAAGAACAAATTTCTCTATAGATGATTTAGCACTCACACCTCAGCAAGTGTATTTCATAAGGTAAAGAATGTTTCAGTGCCTCAGCAATCTCCCTTGCAAGTCTCACCAAAAGTAGAATGTCTAGGGATGCCTAGGACCTCCTGGGAACTGCTGGTTGGCCTTGTCTTCATTCACGGTGCCTCTGCACATTTTGTTGTCCTCCAGGACATGCAGACATGGCTGACATTGTCAGTCACTGGAATGATTTTCCTGGCCTCTAAGAGAGGGTTATTTTGACGTGCTCTTTTCTTCTGGCTTAATCCTGTGTTTTCTTTAACTAAAATACAGATGCGGAGCTGCCATAGTCCTTATTCTCTGTCACAGTCTATTGCTTACATGCCATGTGAAAATCAGGTTTCTGTTTTGATAATTACAGGTTGCCTATAGACTGCATAGCAGGGGCTATGTGTTTCTTTCATTCAGACTACTCTGTTTTCAATATAACCTCCCAATCTTTTTCACCTGCTGGCCTTAACCTTCCACAAGCAATGAGAAGACCACTAAGAGTTGTGAAGTCTGATTTCCTCCTTACTTCCATAAGGTCATCAAATTGCATACATCACATATTGACTGTGTCTGTTTTGCCATTTAATTTTGTTCAATAGCTATATCACACATGGAGGCAAAGTATGAACATCTGCTTCAGTACAAGAGCTTCAAGACCAGTCAAAGTCATTGTTATAATTTCACCTTAGAAACTTGTAAAGTCTGCATCCTCCATTCTACTGGGACATAGGCATTACTGTAGTCTGTGTTTAACAACCCACTGCTTAACCCATTGCTGCACACCAATGGGTCATGAAAAATACACTGAGATTTTCAGAGTACAATAACTTTTCTACCCGTGATGTTGAAGAAGGGAAAGATCTGGAACTTGTAAAAGATTACGTGGTTTTTAAAAACTCAGCCATTTTTCAGGAAGCACTGATTTTTAAAGTCCATTTAAAAAAAATAATAAATCTGGCCTTTCTATTACACCATTCAAATATTAAATATATTTTAAGTGAGGGATTTTCTTCTGCATATTAAATTTATCTTCTAGATATCACTCCTTTTGGTACTGTAACTAGAAGATGAAATGATAAAAGACACTAAATTACACAGTCTGAGATATTCTGGCTAATGTGTCTATTTTAAAAGCCAATATACACAGTGGTATTTACAACTTTTGCCTGGAGAATGGCTTATCATCATTTTCTTTTATTAAAGATGTTTGAAGTATATCTCACCCTTCTCCAAGGACACAGACATCCCCAGCAGTAAGGAAATCACATGGCTCCAGTTCTCTTTGATCCATAGCAGGGAAGAAAACTCCAAATGTCCATTGTGGTGCTAGCCAATTGTCATGACTTAAGGTCACAGTCATCATCACAGATGTGTGATAATATAATTCTGCTGTCACAGAATTATAGAACTGTAGAATCATTTAGGTTGGAAAATACGTTCAAGATGATCAAGTCCAACCCTTAACCCAGCACTATCAAGTCCATCACTTCAGCATGTCTCTAAGCACCACATCTATACTTGCTTTAAATATCTTCAGGGATGGTGACTCAACCATTTGCATGGGCAGCCTGTTCCAATGCTTGGCAATCCTTAAACTAAAGACATTTTTCCTGCTTTCCAATCAAAACCTCTCCTGGTGCACCTTGAGGCCATTTCCTCTCATACTGTCATTTGTTACCTGAGAGAAGAGGCTGCTCCCCACAGCTGGTTACAGCCTGCTTTCAGGCAGAGAGAGTTATAAGGTCCATCCTGAGCCTCTTTTTCTCCAGGCCAAGCAACCTCAGCTTCCTCAGCTGCTCCTTGTCAGACTTTTGCACCAGACCCTTCACCAGCTCAGTTACCCTTCTCTGGACATGCTCCAGCTCCTCAACTTCCTTCCGGAGCTGAAGGGCCCAAAACTGAACACAAGATTTGAGATGTGGCCTCACCAGTTCCCAGTACAGGAGATCAATCCAGCCCTAGTCCTGCTGGCCACACTATTGCTGACACAGGCCAGGTTGCCACTGACCTTCTTGGCCACTGGGCACACCCTGGCTCATGTTCAGCTGGCTCCAGGTCCTTTTCCACTGGGCAGCTTTCCAGCCACTCTGCCCTCAGCCTGTAGTACTGCATTGGGTTGTTGTGGCCCAGGTGCAAAACCCAGCACTTGGCTTTGCTGAACCTCATACAATTGGTCTCAACCCACTGGTCCAGCTTGTCCAGATCCTATCCAGTGTACCCATCCAGGCTGTGAGCAGCCAGTTTCTCCAGGAGAATTCTGTGGAAAATAGTGCCAAAGGCTTATCAGTTTCTCTGTTGAATTATGTTCCATGCCTTGATTGTGATAGTCAAACACTACTTTGGAGTGTACTTAGGTGCAATATAGATAGAAATCATTGATAACAGCTTATGTGCATCATCACTTGTAAGGGATGATGTCAGCTCCAATAGGTTCATGCAACGCAGGATTTGCATCATAGCTCATTGCTGGTTCTTAGGATTAATAGTGGTACACACGTAAATGATGTGATATTTATTTTTATTGCTACAAATTCACTGCTATCTGCTTTTTCATGGTCATTGCTAAATGACACATCCTGCCCTCTGAGACTCCGATCCTGATAGCAATGAGGTCTAATGCAGGATGTGCTGGTTTTGGCTGGGGTAATTTCCTTCACAGTGGCTGGTATGGGGCTGTGTTTTGGATTTGTGCTGAAAACAGGGTTGATAATATAGTATTTTTGTTATTGCTGAACAGGGCTTACACAAAGCCAAGGCCTTTTCTGCTTTTTCCTACTGCCATGATGGTGAGGAAGTTGGGGGTGCACAGGAGGTTGGGAAGAGACACAGCTGGGACAGGTGACCCCAGCTGACCAAAGGGATATTCCAGACCATATGACATCATGCAGTACATGATATGGGGGAAGAAGGATGGAGGGAGAACATTTGGAGAGATGGAGTTTGTCATCCCAAGTCACTGTTACATGTGGTGGGCCCTGCTCTCCTGGAGATGGCTGCCCATGGGAAGCAGTGAATTAATTTCTGGGTTTCCTTTGCTTGTATGCCTGGCTTTTGCTTTACCTATGAACTTGTCTTTATCTCAATCTTCGAGTTTTCCAGCTTTACCCTTCCATTCTCTCCCTGATCCTGCTGGTGGGGCTGTGAGTGAGTGGCTGTGTGGGGCTTGGCTGCTGGCTGGGGTTAAGCCACAACAAGGAGGTAAAAGAGTTTTTTGTAAGAGAACAAAAAAAATTGAAACAATTTGACTTCAGACAAATAAATTACATGGGTTGTGCTACATTAATGTAAAGAAAATATGTATACACCAGATAATGGTGATGCTACATCAATCAAACATATTAGGGAAAAATGAGCAATGTGGGCATGGAAACTTAAAAGTACTGTGGCAGCTTCTGTATCCTTTTGCTGATAAAGGATACAAAAGGACTTGTCATGAATCCAGTTATCCATGCCCACAGAAAACCATAAAACCCCTCTGAAAGGAGCCAAAATTGTGTTTTCAAAAACAAAGGTCTCTCATACTTAAAGTCCTTTCTGGGAGCTATTCCAGATCTAAATGGAGTGTCACTAGGAAACAGGAAAGCTTTCTTTCCCAGTGCCACGGCCCTTTCATTTCTCTCCCTGAAAGATTAAATTTGAACATTGCACAGTCGGATTCTCTGCTTTCCCATCTTGTGCCATGCTTGTGGTGAAAGGCTGCCACGTCCAAAGAGCAGTTCTTTGCTCCCTGTTTGCATTTCTCTGTATGGCTGCAGGATAAAAGCCTTAGGGCCATGTGATGTTATGTTTAAAGAAACTGGTAAGTGGTCCAGCACTATATCTTTCTCATCTTGCCACATGGCCATGTAGTATTCTGTGGAAATTTTTGTGTACATGAAGAAAAAAACCAAAACCTTAATGGGTGAATGGGATGGATTTTTTAGGTGATGGTGACCTTTCTAGTTTAGTTTTCTGTTTTTAAATGGTGGCTGTTCAAAGGAATGTTAGAGTAAATCCTGAGAGATGGGATAAAAGTCAGAGGGCAGGGGAAGTTGTTGGGAGTGCAATACAAATTCATTTAGCACATTGCTCTGCAATTTATCACTGAGGTCTCACCTCCATATATGTGGTGTGTGCTGCATATTTAGGGACAGGGATGAAGTACAGTGGGGAAAATGGCTTCCCTCTTCCTAGTACAGACAGTTTTACAAACTAGGACTTATTTACTGGCACACAGTATTACTGTCAAGACACCTAAAAGCATTTTGACCCATGGATTTTCATTGGAATAGGGGTAGGCAGCTGGAGTTGTGCCTTCCTCAGGATGACATCTGAAAAGGGTGGCCTGGTGGCAGCCTGCTTGTTGCTCTGCCTAAATCATCAAATCATCATTGGGACTCGCTTCACTGCCCAAATCTTGGCTTTTCCATGAAACACCTAGTGTTTTGCAAATAACAACCAAAGTACAAAGTGGCATTTGTGAGCAATGGTAGCAGCATCAAAACTTTGCACAAAAATGGATATTTAACTGCTTGATTGCTGAGAGCTTGCCTGCAGAAAATGGAGGAGCACAATACACTGCCAGGTCACTTGCTCTGGCTGTGCAGTGGGAGTGGCAGTGGAATACCTTGTGCAAATTCCCTGTGGACTCAGTGCCTTGTAGGTGGGTTGTGAAAAGGAGGGTCCCCTTACCATGAGATCTCCACATTTGCAGGGTGCAAGGGGTGGGCAAAATCTGCTTATAGCTGGATTGGGAAAGTGGGGGAGCAATAAAAGGAAGAGGGTTTGCAGAAAGACATAAGTCACAAATCACAGCTTGTATTTGCCTAACCAGCACCAGATGGGAGAGATTTGTAGGTGTGGTGGCTGAGGAAAGTTTTCAAGAGAAATTGAAAAAGATGGGAACAATGGGCTTTGCAAAACCCGAAGGATTTTCCTACACATGAAGGGGGTGATGTGTGAAAGTGACTGATGGGGAAATGCATTCCAGGAGAAAAATGCAGACCAAGGACAGAAGGAAGGAGCTTGAAAAGCTAAAGGACATTGAAGACAAATGTCCATGCTTTGATATGATGAATGGCTGCACAGTCTGCTCGGAGCTGCACATGGCTGTAGCATTGAGGAGTGATGGCTGGCTTGCATGTGGTCACTGGGGCAGTGCTACCACCACCTTCCCTCCTTCTTTCTTAAACCCCTGCTCTTAGTAGAAAACAAACAAACAAAGTCTCCTATTATCTTTAAAGATTCGTTAAGATGCTGGCTCAGAATCAGAGGCATTTACAGAACAAAACATCCCTCTGAACTCCATTTAAATTCCATTTCAATGGGTAATGCTATCAATTCTTTCACTGAAAATTCAGAAGGAGCTGCCGTTAGAATAAGTTCCATTTTCTGGATTACAGAGTGTGCTTAAATCTGTCTGTGGCTATATTTATTACAGTTCCTTTTTTTCAACTTGCTTGAACTCTGAAAGGGGAAGGTCAACTGATACAACCTCATAAAACCCCAGTGCAAATGTAGGGACTGTCAGGAAATTTCATAAGTTTAGGATTTCTGGCATTTCAAAAAGAAAAATTGATTGTCCTTTTCCCATTTGCCTGGAACAGGTGAATGAAGATACTTCTGAAGCAATAACTTATTGTGTCTTTAGGGATTCAGTGAAATATTTATGAATATAGCCCAAAGTCTCTTGATATTGGCTGCTTGATATGTATTTTACACATATTTTACACAGGAACTCAAAGAGCAAACTTGTCTTTCTGTATGAAGTCATAAACACTAGAAAGCTCTGTGCACAGTGAAATGGGCTACCAGGTGGTGCCTCCAGGGAGGCTTTAAGCTCTTCTTTAAGCCCTCCCTGACCCCTGCTACTCTGATCTGTTCCATCTGTGGGATATGCACCAGCACCTGGCCTTTCTGTGGGATGCTCCACTCAGCTCCACAGCAATGGACTCGTGTAAGTGAGAGAGGAGATGGGGACAGGCTGGGCACACCTGTACGACCTGAGCAGGATGGGGCAGCAGCACTCACAGGAGGCTGGAGACATATCCCCAGTTCCATTCTGGAGATGTGTTAAACCATTGGTCAAATGGAGGCTGCAGATTGATATCTGCAGTTGACAAGGCTCAGGAGGAAATTCCTTTAATTATGCTAGGCAGAGCATGATTAAAGGAGGTGAGAGGGTTAGGTGTGCAGGGTGAGGGACAGCAGGGGACTCATTTCTGTCACGTCTGGGAGCAATCCCACTGTGATACAGTACTCTGTCTATCAGTCTTGCTTCTGTGAGGCTTTAATTAAACGAGACAGTTAAGTTACCACAGTATAAAAGTTTCCAGATTTTGGGGAAGGTGATACCGGCACCTTGAGGCAATAATGTGCTGGTATCTCCTGCAATGCAAATCAATGTGACACGCCGTGCAGAATCAGCCCATTGTGTGCTAATGTCAAACCTTAGCACACGTATATTGAACAAGACTCTGCTCTCTTCTTCCTTGCTGTAATGTTCACTTTTGACCACGGAGTGAAAATAGACATAAGCATTTCTTACTAATGAAACAGTTTAAGCTTTTCGTACTTCAGAAGAGCCTAGGAAATTTGGCTCTTCGAGGTTCCAGGGTACTTCAGAACTTGCATCCTAAAATTCCTCTGCTTTTAATGCTAATGATTCCCAAAAAAAAAAAAAAAAAAAATTTACTTCAATCAGAGTATGGTCAGGTTCCAGAGGACAGCACTAAGCACAGTAATAAAAGCACAGTAATAAATGTCAGGCTGGATCAGAAATGTGTGTGCTCACGTCGAACTGTGCAAACAACCAGGAAAAGTATGAAGCAAAGGCTGAACTGGCCCACTGGATGTGTTGGAAGAGTCCAGTATGAAACCTGTATGTATGAAGTTTCTGAACTTCAACAGGGAACTCACCTTGTCTCTACGTAGCTTATACAGGTCTGAAATCCTAGACTGTGGTTATTCATAATCTGTAACTATTTAAAATCTGTAGTTCTAGGTAGTTTGCACTCAAGAGTAACATAAAAAAAAAGTAGACATGTCCTCTGAACTAAATCTTTCAGCCCTGGGAAAATCCTGCAAAAATTAGAGTAGGAGAAGGAAATAAAAAGCAAATAAGAAGATGACCAAGAGGGCCTTAAAAGAAAGTTTTGGGCCAATATTTTAGAAAGCCAAGGGAAATATGCAGGAGACACTGAACTGGTTATCTTGGCATTGATCCCAGGCACAGTTCAGGGAAAGGCTGATTGAGGATGCATTCCACTAAAAGAAATGAAAAGATGAGAGTATTAGTAATGCCAATCAACATCACTTTATGGAAAACAGGTATTGTCAAATAAACTTGATAGCATGTTTTTAGTAGAATCACAAAAGATGGTATTGCCATAAAGTACCTATATTTTTGTGTTTGAGGAAAAAGAACACTAAGTAAAACCAATGTAGCTCCTATTGAAAGAATGAGTAATGTGAACAGAGAAATTGAAAAACCTTGGAAGTAGGGAAGGGTAATCCCCTGTAGTGTGGTTCTAGTGGCGTCCAATGGGTGCCTATTATTGATCTAATGCTATTTAATATAGGTTTTATAACCTGACCAAAAGACCTGCTTCTCTGTTGATGAAGGCTGATGTAAACCACATGCACTTTCCTGTAGACATAGGTACAGTTATGAATTTAGAAATAAATGGAGCAGATCAGGAGTGTAAGATGGGGGGTTGTATTCTGGAAATTAGTGGCCTTAAAGCAGAGCTGGATGTAATTTGAAACAAATTACAGAATATGTTTCTTCCATTATAATGATTTAGCCAGAGCAATAAATAGGGTTCAAGAGCACCCAAACAAGTAGAAATAGAGAAATGGTATCATCCCTGCATACAATGAAATTATCTTTCTGCAACACCATTACCATCACACTGCATCCACTAACTAGTGTCCAGACCTCAGCAGGGATCAGGAGGACTTGGAAAGTTCCAGGAAAGACCTGTGTGCTCTCCCAGTACAGGCTGCAGCAGCAAGAGCTGGTTAGTGTACACACGAGTTTAAGATAAAAGCCTTTATGTGTTCTCTTTAAAAAGATATTTCTGTTGGCAGTGAGCATCTTAAGATGACAGAAAAGCACAAGATGTTCTGGTGCTTTGTCTGTATTAGAGAACTGCATGGGCCTGAAAACAGTAGAAAGAAAGCAAGCTGGGTAAATTATTTCCTCTCTGGAGTCAGCTTAGGATGAATCTGCTTATGCAAACTTCAAGTAACTGAGATAGGCATTTCCTATGATGGAGCCAGAAGGTTCAGAAACAATTAAAAGAGGTGTGTTCTGCCCCTCCACCCTGCCACCCAAACATACATATTCAAAGTAAAAACCACTCTGTAAAATAGTGTTTGAGAGCAATGGCCACTTTTCCATGACTCTGGGGATGTAAACTCTACTGCCTTGAAATAAATGAACCACAAAATGTGGTGCTTTTGCAACTCAAAGTATTTTTACTCAGTTTATAATGTGCTGATGAAATACTGATATACCTGGGGACATACAACATGAAGAAATGTGCTCCAAAATTTCTCATGACACAGCCCAACAAAACATTGCTAGAGTGGCCTTAATGGGATCCATACCAGAAGGGCTTGTTCATACCATCAGTGGTTTGCAGAGCTGCTTCTCAAATGACTGTTTTTTTTACAAAATAAAAAAAATCTCAGTTCTACAAGTTATTGTCTTATACAAAGAAAGAGCAAGAAACACACTGCAGAAAATAACAGCAAACAGACGTTGTGCTACGTGAGACACACAGCTCATTTTAAACACTTTGGTCTTAAAGTGCATTGCTTGTTTTTAATGATTATTTTGGTGCACAAAGGATGAAGCCACAGAACATTGCTTTCTCTGGAAACAAAAAATCCCTGAAAAACTCTTGCTGAGAGACTCCTTCCATGGAGCCATGGCCATGGGGAGGGACACACCAGACCCACTATAGTGAAACAACCAATGTACCAACTCCAGCAAAGGCAGCAGCAGCCTCTGAATCCTGCAAAGGGCTGGTGTCCCAAGAATACACCAATGGGTTACACTAGACAACCAGGATTTCCCTCCACTGTTAGTAAAATAGGGAAATGGGAATTGGTCTGGGCTAATTTCTGTGCAATTCATAACATACAGAAACACATGACTGGAGCAGAGAGAGGAGAACTGACATGGTTGCAACCAAAAAGCATCTCCACAGAACCAATCTCCACCAAACTGGAGCTAACAGCTTCTGTATTTTAAAAACAAAATACTTTTTTTCTGCATATATATTGTGTCAGATGACTATATAGGTGTAAACAAGCCTGCACTGTCTTCTTGTCCATAAATAAATACTTAGTAAGTTCAAAGCAGGGCTGGATTCGTAAAGCAACACTCTCCTAATCTGTATTCGGGTCTCAAGCGTATTATCTGTAATTTACAACCAATTTAAATGGCATTAACAGCCTTCTCCTTATGGGAATTTAAATTTGCATCCTACCATTGAATTAAACACTGATTGCATATTTTCTATAGGGGACGTAATGCTCTTTGAAACTTGTTTTGAATAATAAAGCATCTATTCATGCACATGGTGCAATGTGTTTCTTTGTCCTGAATGTAATTGAAGTAAAATGTGAGTTAAAGGGATTTTTGCTCTAGCCACAGGTTTGTTGATTACCATCTATTTTCATCTATTCAAGGTTTTAAAAAGGAAAAGAAAAATACAGTAATCTCTTCCTGCATTTGGAACCTCATTTACCACTCAGAGCTTTCCTGAGAGCATCTGAGATGAACAATCAGAAGGTCAAGTTTCAGTCCATCTTTGAAGGAGGAGAAGGGGAGAAAGGAACAAAACAGTGCCTTACCTTTCTGAAAAGAAAAATATGAAAGAAAAAATAAAGAAATACCACAAGCAAAAAGCAGAGGGAAACAGATAACACCACATCTAACCTCCAGAAGACAGATCTTGCCTACCTGTCAGGTAGCTGTTCTCTGTGCTGTCAATCACTGAGAGCTAGGAAAACCACAGCAACAATGACTTCAACATTAAGGAAGCAAATAGGGTGAAATAACACTGTTGACCTTTTTTGTTTGATTTACAAGGGAGGAATAACTGAAACAAACAATAAATATGACTTACTCCTTCCTGGATGGGAAAAACAAGCAGAAAGGATTGAAGAAAAGGAATTCTAGCTGGTTTGCCTTCAGCATGGCTGGGTCCTCCAGCCACAGCCACCCTGACAAAGAGAGGCAGCCTGGGAGGACTTTCAGAGGAGTGGGTGACCTGATGGCAGGAGTGGGTGCAGCAGGAGTGCTGGAAATGTCCCCCAGCATGGCCATCCCTGCGACCTTCTCTTGTCCTATGCAGCTCACCAGGCTGGAAAACTCTGCTTGCTGATGCTGCTCAGTACACTCAGCAAACCATCTGGAGAAACTGAGCTCTCCACTAGCTCTCCTGTGCCAGGGTACAGCTACAAATGAGTTAAGGAAAAAACCTCTCTTGAAATCCGGTGGATTTTAAGAGATTTTTTCCCCTCTTTTATCCTAAAGGTGATCTTCATTTTAAGATGCAGGCAGGCAGGCCTGAGTCTAATAAAGCTGTTGTGGTGTTGATAGCCCTGACATTCATGATCCTGGCATTTATTCAGAAATGACAGAGAAGACAAAAAACATGCATTGATATATGTTTTATATATTGTTATCAATATATAACATATATTGTTATCATATATTGATATATTTGGCATTTATGCAGTGATATAAGTAGTTGTTTACAGTGATTTTTGAAAATTATTTTTTATCATTGTCTGGTTTTTACATTCTTGAAAAAGCAGGGTCCACTTCTGCTGAAACCCTCATTTTCCTTCAGTTCTCAGGAAAGCTTTAGAAAAAACAGAAACTACTGGAAACCAGAACTTCATGATGATTTGTGTCTTCCCCCATCTTAAAAGGTGATTTTACGAGTCCTTGAGGAACAAACACTGCTTAAAAACTGCTGGCTGTGTTTTAGGAAGAGGCAGGAGGATTGCAGACCATGGCCTTGATCCCATTAGGACGAAATGTCACACCAGCAACGGTAACTGTATCTCTGGACTTAGCCAGTTGCTCAAGATTTCTTTACAGGCTATCTTAAATTGCTGCAGTTAATATTGTATGGGTGCTATAAAAGCAGGCACCGCCAATGCCTCTGCTGCACGTGTAACAAACATCAAAGTCCCTGCAGCCACACCGCTGCAGATAGCGAGAAGGCCTGGAGATAGAGAGGGACATAAAAACTCTCTTTTTTCTTTTGCTTTCCAAAACACTTTCATCATATCATTCGCACACAAGAGACCACAAATGGTCCCTGGGCACCTTGGGGGTAATTGCCATGTTGTTCAATTTACCTCAAATGAGCAGCTCAGCAATGATAAACGCTCTTTCCTAATAAGCTCGCTACCACTGGTACATGGTATGGGTGGGATACCCTGGACCCTGACCCTCTGCCAGAAACCCATCCTTCCCCTTTGTATTTGCAGAGGCAAGGAATCTCAGGGGCAAAGGAGGTTTATTAGCAGGCACATACACATCTATGGGCTGTAGCCCCACAGGCACATTGTGTTAATGCTGTGCCCTCAAAGTTACCTGCTACCATAACACGACACAGAGACAGAGCAAGAAATGATGCCAAGGGAAAGGTCTCGTGGCTGGAAAGCCTACGTGGTTCAGAAGAAAACCCTGTCAATTCCTAGCACAAAATAAAGCTTTAAGTGAATTAGACCTTCATGACTCGTAACCCTGGCTCAGGGAGAGTATGGGCAGTGCTGGCTGCTCCTATCCATGCTCCTGACTCTGGAGGCTCACTGCAGCCTGCTGCCATCCCAGAACTGTGTGCAGGCTGGCACAGCCACCCAGCCCCAAATCCCCTGCTGAAACTCCCCTTTCTCCTGCCCACACAGGGAACTGGGGTCTGCCCTTTACTCAGAATGGGTTGAATTAATAATTTTTTATAGGGTGGATTCACTGTATTCCTTCATTCAAAGGCCAGGCTCTGGTTTACTTCTCTCTTCAAATGTCTGCCCCAGCCTTGTGGAAAGCAGGTGTGGGTGCCAGGCACGTGGGGCACCTGAGCAGTCCAGCTGACCTTCACCATTTCTCCCTGTTTTTTTCTAGGAATAAACAAGGGCTCAGGCCCAATTTGCATCACACAGATGGTAAGTACAAGTCCAAGCTGGGAATGGTGGAGTAGATATTGTCCATTCACCAGCAGTCAAGGACAGTGTGCAGTAACTCCACTAGAGATCCACATTTTAAACCAGCTTAACCTCAGCAATCCTACCAGAGCTGGTTGAGGAGCCTGTGCCTTGCTTTATGTTTGGTACACTTTGTACCAAATGGGAAAATGCCAGTGTAGAGTGACATGTTAAGCAAAGAAAACAGACATATCCTTAGGTGCATAAGTTGCTGCTGGGGCTTTTCAGGGTGCCACACACAGCTACTCCCCAGCATCTTCGTTAGTGATGTGGAAATAAATGTGAAATCACTGCTGATAAAAGACCCAGAGAAAGGCAGGAGGGTAAATAAAGCAGAAAGGCTGGCTGAATCACACAGCCTGCTGCACCCGGACAAGCAAAATGCATTTTACTGTGGGTTAATTAGAAGTAAAAGCATGGTCCTGAGAGTGATACCTGGGAACGAGGGAGAATGACAGGAAATGAGTCAGCCTTGAAAAAATGATGGAGGTCATGGTAGAGCTGATAAAAATTTGGTAGACTTTTTCTAAATCGTGGAGAATTTCTAGAAGTTAGATGAAACTGCACAGGACGATGGACTGATGGTTATGGGCATCTTCTAATTAAGATGGGAGTGACTTTCAGTACTCCCAAGCAGGATGTCTGGTCTGCCATAGAGGGATAATTTGGTGACATTTATGTGCGAGGATGGCTTCAGCAGATATGATGAGTTCTGCTGGTTTAAGGCTTTATTCATCTCTGAATTACCACACTGCTTTATAATAAATAATAAAGAGAAGGAGCTGAGCTCCCATAGCAAAGCCTCTGTCTGCTTTCCAGGCCTCCACAACATGAATTTGTTTTTAAAGAAAAAAATAGCAGGACAAAGGTGACAAAGCAGACTCAAACATCACCATTACCATAGCAACAGTGGCATTAGCCTGACACAGCAGCAGAAACCAAAATACACCCTTGCATGGAATACCATGCAAGTTAGGAAATTGGTAGCTCTGTATGGCACACAAGATAAAAAACCAACTAAAATATAAATGATTACTCAGTAAAATTATTAATTGCTATTTAAAAAATACACTTTCTGCAAATAACTAGTATCTTAATAATCTCTAAAATTGAAACAAACAGCAGAAGAAAAAAAACCCTGCAAGTTGTGTATGTACCACAATATGGAGCAACATCTTTGCCTGGAAGCTGAAACTACTAAGGATCAATGTTGTAGGGGTTCTCTGGCTGCCTTTTTGGCTTGGCTCCTGCCAGCAGCGCATTCGGCAATGTGACTAACATCTGTCACATGTGGTTTGCTCTCTCTCTCACCTGCTCTTTGGGGAAGGACTACGTGTGCAGGGCAGTATTCTGCATGGTCTTTCTTTTCTTCCTTTTTTTTTTTTTTAAATGCGTTCACCAGGCTGCATTTAGACAGGGAAAGTTCAAGCCAAAGAAAGTATGAAGAATAAAAGGATTTCTTAGCCCCCTATGGGATTTCATACTGCAGCCTCAGACATAAAAGAACTGAGGAAAGTCTCTCTCTTGCCCATATGAGTTTAGAAGAGACAGCTTGCTCAGTGCAGAGCAAGAACTTGCAGAAGCCATCATGTTGGACAACTATCCTTATCATGTGCTTTGTGGGTGGGTTGAGATGATGGGTGACAGCAGTGCCTCCCACACATATGGCCAGCGTGGCAAAGGGCACTCAGTGGTGGATGGCTGAGCCCCAGTGTCTCCACTGCACTGCAGCAGCAACTCTGCCTGGGGAGATCAGGGCAGCAGCACCACTGCTGTTCCCACACAGTGATGTTTGAGGCACACTGGAACCAGACTCTAGAGATAATTCTGTACATCTTGAGACTCTTTAGTCTTTGGGGTGCCCGGACAGAGGCAGAGGAGGGTGTCTGACGTGTTTGCAGCAGGATGTTTTCTGAGGAAATGCTAAGCTGCAGCCCTCCATCTAGGGAATGTCCTACAATCCATTGCCACATCCAGATGGAAGCTGCATGTACAGGGTGGGCATTTAAGTAGGAAAAAAACCCCAGTGCAATGTAATCCAGTGTGAAATAAAATTGCTTTCCCTCACCTCTTCTGGAGGCAGACACTGAGGGTTGCTGACAGCACTGGGGATGCAGTGCCCTTGTCCCAGTAGACAAGTCAAGGGCACTGCTGTCACTCAGACCTGGCAGGGCAACCACGAGCAGCTCCTGTCAGCCCACAGGGCCACTTGGCCTCCTGCCTGCATTTTCCCTGTCTGTGTTCTCTCCCTCCCTGACTGCCCCTGAGGCCAGGAGCTCCCACACTGCTACAATCCAACATTTTCTTGTAGCAGCAGCTGAGCACACACGGGCTGGGTGCTGCAGGCATTGTGGCAGGGCACTCCCAGGGGGATGCAGGAAGGAGGATGTACTGGGGAGAGGGATGAGACCCATCTCCCTGGACCATCAAATGAACCCAGGTCTGGAGCACTTAGCCAGTCAAAAAGAATCAGTCCCAATAAAACTAAGAAAACTTAACAGTAAAGGTATATTCTTTCCCATTTCAGATTGAAAAATTGCCAGCCATCTCTAGGTGCTTTTAATTACACAATGCACTCCTCAGATGTGTTGACACAGTGGAATAACAGTGACTTGCTCTGCAGGACAGTCAGCCACCAAGATTCCTGGGGAACAGGGCTCTCCTAATGACTTTCAAGGGATGAATAATACTTCTGCTGAGACAGAAAGCCAGACCCCCAAATTTGGGCAACTCCATGACTTTCACTCCAACAATGCAAACAGTACTAGGATAAATCCAGACAGGAAAAGGAGGTGCTATCAGGTTTATGTGGCTGTTATGCATCCTCTTTTACAGGAGTCTTTTTCTTACATTATGCACACGTGCATTTAAGCTGGTTACAAAGCAACAAATGCTCTTTCTTTTTATTCAAGTTTAGCTTCATAACTAGAGACCATTCCACTTCATGTGTGTGATGGAGACGGATTAAATGGGATTCAGCCAGAAAGAGACGCTAATAATTGGAAACAATTATTAATTATTATTAATTGTGAGAACAAACTTGGTAGTGTTTGATGGAGGCAACACACACAAGTTCTGCAAAAGAAAATAAATTTACAACATCTAAGTCCAAAAGATATGTTTCTGAAATAGTTATAGCTACTATACAAATATAGGACATTTTTTGGTAGAATTGTTAACTTGACATGTATTTTTATTGTAATGATTGTAATATCACTTCCATTTGCAGTTAGATCTTGACATTGATCAGATGGTCTTCGAAACCAGCAGAAAAATGAAGAAAAGCAGGTCATGAAAGTTGACTTGTACTATTGGCAGTAAGCTCCTGTTGGTCACCAAACCTAATATCTTCTATACTTTAAAAAATTTCCATAATCAATTAATTCCATGAAATTACTTTTTCCCCCCTTTTTTAAAAATAATGCATGAACCAGAGGCATTTTCCCCCAGGGAATATAAATTCTTTTAAAGACTCAGCCTTCTCAGGGGCTTATTGCAGAGTACTGCTTGCCCAGGGAGACAAATACCATGTCCTCTTCAAAGTTACATGAAAATAATTTCAGCTTTCAATCAGGGAATTAGGAATCAGCCCATCATAGATGTTTAAGCTGCTTCCATCTTTTTCAAGAAACATCTGTTTCTCAAGCAGATTACCACAGCTGATAGAAATGCTCTTTTATTTTAATAATCTAGAATAAAAGGGGAACATGAGCTGCTGGGGAAGCAAGGACAGTTGCTCTTCCCCTCATCTGCATGAAGCACAGAAATGCCTGGAAGGGCTGGATGTGAAAAGCCAACCAGCCTTCCCCAAAGGAGCATGATCTTCTCTGCAGGGATGAAACTGCAGCACTAACCTGTCAGTGAGCAGTGGCCAAAGCCAGTTGGAAGTGGAAAGACATTCAAATGGAGAGTTATTTAAATCCCTTACAATTATCCATTTTCTCCTTTTTCTGTCTCTGTCATGTCAAACATTTCCCACTTTTGACTTGCCCTTTAATATCTGCAGAAAGCATCAGGTGGGTGCTGCAGGCTGGTGGAGGGGGAAGGAGCCAGGAGCCAGCATCCCTGGAGAAGCAGATGATTTCCACCAGCAGCTGGTTAACACGGAGCAGCACCTCCTTGGGTCCCACAGTCTGAGGTCACTGATGTTCCAGGTGGCAATACAACCATGAGTGTAGGACCTTCTGTGTCACCTTCCAACTGTCAGGCCAGGAAAGTGACCAGAAAGCCAAGGCTGATTTGTTTTCCTGTTTTGTGGCTGGGAGGGTTGGCCAGTGTAGCAAAGCTAATGCCATCATGGCAGTTTGCTTTGCAGCCTCCAGGCTGTGAGTGGAGAGCTGTGTGCAAGGAGGGGCTGGATGAGAAATGACACATTTTGGTATTTCTGCAGCTGTTTCCAAGCAAGCCCATGAAAGCCAGAGCCCACATCCAGGTGCTCCAGTCAGGGTGATGATGGGGAGAAGTGGCAGGAGGACCTCCCAGCCCTGTGCTCTGGGATAGCTTCAAGGTCTTCAAAGCATCCCTGGATGGAAGAAAGATGTTAGTTTCCTATTCTGGATTTGTGAAATCCTTTCCCTAGATGTCTCAAATCCAAACCAAACCAGTACCTTGCTTGAAAACTGAGAGCACAAAAAAAAGGGCATGTCCACAGCTCTCCACCTTCTGATATGGGATTTCAAAATCACCTCTGGTATGAGAGGTTAGATTAGGATGCAGAACTCCACATAAACATCTTTCTGCTGGTGTTGTGTAGTACTCCCTACCCTAGGAATAGTTTATTCAGTACCAAAATCAGCTTTTTTACTTAAGAGAAGAGAATAAAGGGTCTTTCTTGAGCTCTGGACAGCAAAAGGCAGGGGTTTCACACTAGATATACAGTAATGGCATGGTACCCAGCCTGCCCTGAAAATAGAGAGGTGGAGGATTGTATAAATATTCCTGGTTCCTCATTCCTCTGCCAGAAATTATAAAATGGAAGAAAATATAAAATTTATCTTTTATATACCTTTCCTATAAACCTTTCCTAGGGGTTTCCCTTACTTAAATACTTTTGAACGTTTTCACATTAATGTGCTCAGAATGTGGGGAAAATTTGACACAGAGTTTATTTTCCAATTATTTCCCCCTCTTTGTGGTTTTTCACAGCTTTTAAAATATAGAATACATTGAAAAGGTACACAGCCTTTAGAAAGATGGCTGAGAAAGGAAGAGGTAAAAACATATTCCCTCTTATGCACAAGTTACCACTTCTTGCAGAAAAGAGACACAGGAGAGAATCATCTCCTGTTTTTCCTACACAGCCCTCTTTGGGAAAGATCTTTTCCATGACCTGTCATAAAGAGCCCATTGGGGTTCAGCCACCCAGCCAAGCAAGCTCCAGGCATCTTTTGATGTATGGTAACACACTGCTGCCTCCTCATCCCCAGCTTAGGTACATGGAGCCAGGGACTGAATTGATGCTGAGAGACAAGTGGCACCTGGCTGCTCGCTGTCCTTACTGTCTTGAAACTGCAGCAAGTGGCCTGTCTGGTGCCTGGATCCCGCTTAAACCAAGTGTTTAATTTCTCATAAGGCCATGGGATAGTAACTCAGTCTAGCACAGACCTCCAAAGTCACACTGGCTCTGGGTTCACACCAGAGCGTTCAGGACTTGGTTTTCAAAACCTTAATGGATGGAGCCAGCACAAGCTTGTGGGGCAACCTTCTCCCTTGCCTGACTCCCCCTCACACCAGCCTGACTCTTTTGTTTCAATCTCTGCTCTCCTACCATACCCCACCACAGGGACCCTGGCTCCACTCTGATGACCTTCCTGGCACTGGGCAGCTGTTGGGTCCTCCCAAAGCTGCCACTTCTCCAGACTGTACAAGTCCAACTCTATCAGTTTTCACTTAAAACCATTCAGGAATGCAAAATATCACCAAAAATAAAATCCAACCTCTACAAAATCCCAGTGGTTAACCTCTGGCACTTCCATAATTGTTTTTCTAAACTATCACAGTTACAGGTATAGTTCAGTTATAGTTAAACAAGTAATTTTAAACCTTCCTTGACCTGAAAACCTATGCTTCATCTTTGGATCTGTGTCCCCAAGTTTCCCAGTGAGCTAGGAACCACTGGCCTTCACGTGAAAGGAGCACACTCCTGACTCTATTTCCTGCCAGACTCCATGGAGTAAGAACAGCAGAGGAGATTATACAGTGCAACACCAGAAAAATTTTGCATCTTTCATTGAGCAGAATTGTCATAAAACTCAATTTTAGCCTGAGAATTACCGAGGCAACCTTAAAGGGTTGACATGAAATGACAATCAATCAGTTCTCAATCCAGTCATTGCAATCTGACCCAGATGAGGAGGATAACACATGTAAGGAGGATGGAGTAAAGAAAGTATACTGGAAGTAATTTTTAATTAAAAATTAACCACCAACAACAGACATCATGTCAAGTGAACCTTTGGAAATGTATGCAAATAGATGGAAAAAGGAAAATGAGACATAGCTCTGGTAACTGAATGAAGGGAAGTCTTTAAATAGCTTAATAATAGGAACACGTTGAGAAGCAGTGAGGTTAATACAGAAATTACATAAAGCAGTGGGGAGTCTTGGACTAGATTTATTGTGCATACTAATTGGAGGACACTGAATACCAGATAATGGCTGAAGGATGGGGCTTCTGCTCTGTCAACATCCTCTTGTTCACAAAGGATGATCCAGCAGAATTTAATAGCTTCACAATATCACTGAGAGTGACACTTTAATAGGTAACAAAATGCTGCATTTCAGCACTGTGCAGGGGAAAACCACAAGAAAGTGAGAGTGGAAGGGGATGACACTGGAGGCCTCGCTGGCAGCTGCCAGATCTGAAAGCAGCACAATTCCCCCAGCTTCTCCCAGCCCAAAAAGGAGCCCAAGTGTTTATCTGAGGTGATATTAAAGCAAGCTTTAAAATAACAGCACCGATAATTGAGACCACAAATGTCTTGTAATTCTTTTAATCCTTATAACCTTGCAATGACTGAGAGAGCTCAAGAACTAGCTCATTAAAACCTGAAAGTTAATTGGAGCAGGAAAAGCAAGCAGCTCCTACTGGTCCTTACTGCCCAAGCTAAGGTAAGTGCAGAAATTACACACACAGCAAATAGATTTGCTTTTTCTGTGGTAGGGCTTTATTAACAATTCACACAAAAAAAAAATCACATAGCATTCAGTGATGTAGGAGAAGTTATGGTGTGCCTCAGCTCTGCAGTACTCAAGCTCTGAGTTACAAGGCAGATTTCTGAATAAGGAAACCATCTGTCAGGAAAGGTCTTTCATGAGTATTTTTTCCCTGTAGCTTTTAACATGCCAACACAAGAATACTGTTTAGAGGTCAAGTGGCAGTCTCTGAGCAAAAGCTCGATAGTCTTTGGAAATCTCATTCCTTAGAAACAAACGGTGATGGCTGGGGCAATGCTTGCACGCTTGAGGCCAGGCCCTGGCAACGTGAGACACAGGATGTGTGGAGTGGCTGCTCTTTCGGTGCCATTGGGGATTGTCAGTAGGCTCTGCTGGGCTGGCTGCTCTGCCACAGGGCCGGAAGAAATCAGTGACCACAGATCCTTTCGGGATGACTTGTTGCACCTCCAATGGCTCCAGGTGCCTGTAGAACACATCAGAGCACTACTGACCTCGTGCAGAAACTTGTGCAGAAACAGCCACATTTTACCAGCTGAATACACCACTGAGCTCCACAGTGGTATTCACTAGATGTACACTGACTGCCATGAGACCTTAACCTCCAGGATCATTCATAGGCATCCAGACAGTGAGCAGCTTCTGGATTTCTCTGTCAGAAACCCAATCTCATCATCCCCTGTGCTCTTGGCACCTTTGTCACCCTGGCACTGAATTAGTGAAATAGATATTTTTCGTGCTACAGCTACTGATTCAGCATCATATGCAATGCAGGGAGGCATGAAGGCATATGTGCCTTTCGGCCTGACCTCAACAGAGCTCAGGGTGTGCAGGGTGAAGTGTCATGTAGGTCACCATAAATAAAGAGAAGGCACAAGTCAACACCTGCCTGAAAGAGGCCAAAGCACTTGCATCTCTGCCCATCTGCCTAAGAGGGAAAATAATTTTTAAGTGATTTTTCCAGACCCTGGCACATGGTGAGTCAGGGGGAGGAAGGCAACTTGTGTGGCTCAGCATGAGGAGCCCCTGGCCCTTTTTCCATCCTACCTCCTCTTCCGTGCAGCATGGCACTCAAATCTCTTACCTGCTGATTTTCAGGCATGTCTTGTTCAATGGGTGTGCACTGGTTTACTCCTAAGGGAATCAGCAAACAGGATGTGCTCAAGGTAGCAAAGAGGAGCTTTAATACAAAGTACATGTACTGGCAAAGGATGTGTCAGTATCATGTAAAACACACTTGGCAAGGTAGTTTGCCATGCAACTAGAAGCTGTCCAGCTAAAGATGATCAGATACTTATCTGCCAAGGCACATTACCAGGGTAAGCTGAGCATGTAATCCAAGCAGATGACCCCACTCAGTACTTGTTTAACTGGCTGCATTTGTGTGAAAGCACTGGAGTCAGATAGTAAAAGAAACCTTTCCTCTTAGCTAGGATATAATTTCCTTGAAATTCAGAGAGCATCACCAAAATGGGTTTTCCTCTCAGGTTTCTTACTGAACACTGTCTTTGCATAGGTAACCACAGCTGTATCCAGACCTGTTAGCACAAGTGGGGAGACCATGATGAGCTGAGCACACATTTTTTTCAGAACAGGGAAAAGCCAAAACAAATGCTGGAAGAGCAAACCAAATTAAAGCCAAGCCCTCAGCTGTACCCTGAAGCCTGAGGCTGGTTCAGCTGGCAGCATCCCTGCAGTGTGTAGTACCAGGGTACTTGAAGTAGGGGAGCACTGGGTGCACTCTGCCCATGACACAGGCTTTGTTCTTCAGGTCTGAGCTCTCTGACCTCACCAGGATTTTCATTTTGATGTAAATTTTTAGGGTGCAGTATCTGACTACTTCCAGGATGCTGGACTGGATGATTCAATAATTACATACAGTCTTATACTCCGCATGACTGGAAAACATCCCACAAAATCCTTATCACAGCCTTGTCATGAGCTGGTACATTTATTACTTATTATGGAAATGGCAGTGCTGATAAAACTCACTATCTATGGTCCCCGAAGCTGTCTTCTATCTGTGGCAAGATCTTATTTGCATTTTCTGTAGCTGGGATCCCTCCCAAGGGCTAAGTCCTGGGTGCCAAGAGCAATACAGAGAAAAAACTGGGCCCAGAGCTTGGTTTTTCTTCCCCAATCTGAGATGCTGACACACAATGCTTTTGCAAAGTGCCCGATAGTCTCATGTCTCAGCCAGCCCAGCTGCCAAACTGTGCAATAGCAGGATCTCACTGAGAGCCATATGTTGCTGTTGCTGCTTTGTTTTGGCAAAAATTAAATTAAAACAATCCACAACAGTTGTTTCGATGCCATTTCTTGTTTGCTTGAAGCCTTGGTCCCAAATTACCTTTATGCAATGGGAAGGTAAAGCCTATGGTTTCCAGTAACTTGAGGGACACTCAGGAACAGCTGCTGATGGGTAGCACAGAGATTCCCAGCCCTGGGAGAGCTCTTGAGAGGGAAACTGAAAAAAAGGTGAAAAATTGAGGAAGAATAGTATCTTTACCTGCTTTAAATTCAGCTAAAAGCAAAAATTTCATTGCATTACACGTCTTTTTCCAGGAAAATATCTTCAAGCTAGTGGTGAACTTCATTCCACAGATTTTTTTGCTTCCTCCCTCCCACTCCCAGTATTTCTCTTCATGTGTGGTTATCAAAACAGGGGTACATTCAATCCACAGGACAAAGCCTCATGCTCAGAAACCCAAATGTGCAGGCTATCACGGCTGTAGGACATAGCGTCAGATTAGTGATTGAATTGAAAGCACTGACCAGAATTCCTGTGGAGGAACTGGCTTCTCTTGGTAATGAGAAAGTGGGCAGAGCTCTGGGGTGTTTGTCAGACTGAGCAATGGTGTGGATGAGTGCCACCCAAAGTGCTCTGCACTGCAAACTCCTGCAGCCTTGACCTCCTGATCTTGCACTTGGCACAGGCAAGGGGGACTGGCACGTTCAGTTCTTTGCTGAGAGTTAAGGCTTGAGAACAACTAGTGTAACAAAATATGTTTAAGGCAAATGGAAAAAAAACATATTTTTATTTGTTTTATGGAGACAGTGAGAACACAGACTTTTGTATTCTGATAATATCAGGGAATTCTGAGAGTACAAAGCTCTTTCCAGGCTGGGTAAGAGACCTTCACTTTTAAAACAAACCCCAATATGATAATGGTTCCTTACACACATATTTCCTTCCCATGATTTTACACTAAATAAGTAAGAAAGAGAATGGAAAGAACTCTACAGCATAGGCAGAAGTAGCTGATATATCCAGAGCCATGCTTTCTCTCTAATGCTGTTTATGTGCATCAATTGTTTGTTTGCAATGTAAGATCTCATTTGTATGACACTGTTCTACCTCCTCTCTTTTATTAGCACTGAAGCTGGATTCTGAGGTGAGAGCACTCTGCTCTCTCATTATTTGTGCAAGGCCCCATGGTGATAATGATGTGTGTGGTTGTGGATGCTCAGAGCTCCAGGGGTGGTAGTGTGGGTTCCCTGGGGAGAACAGCAGAGAAGAGCTGATGGTGCCCTGGACAACTCAGCTTCTACCCCAGAAGCCATTTAAATCTGCTGGGCTGGTGGGCTTGTTGGCACTCCTCTGGGTCTGCCCTGGGGTGTCAGCATGGGAAGGGCACTCGGCAGCCTCAAACTCCTCGGTTCAATGAAGGACCATGGGAATATCTCAGAGATGCTGTGGGGGCTTTTCTGGCTCCTCATTTCCCTCCTGCCAGCCTGCAGGCTGGTAGTGTTGGGGGCTCCCATGGGGACTCCTATACTTCTCTTTCGGAGTTCCCCCAGGTAAAGAGATCTGCTTAGCCTTGGGTCATGTTTGGTTAGCATCTGGGAAGGTTGGAAAGGTCATTCTTTTACTTTTTATTTCCTCCCCCAAAGATTACATTTCAGCTAGAGGCTCAAGGCCAGGGAGGAGACATCTCTGCATGTCTGGTTCATAAGGCCTTGCCTCAGAGCTATTTTCTCAACAGTGCTCCATCAAGTGCAGCCTTTGTCTGGGCTGGGATAAAGGCACTTCCCTAATTAAGCTAGCTTAACCACCACTTGGGAAATACAATGTTCGCTAAACTCATCCACAGCCAGGCGGTGACGAGGATCGCAGCTATTCTGTGGGAATGGAGCACACGTCAATTATCCCCAGAACTTCAAAGCTGCAAAACCCAATAGTTTCCTTGGCAAAATCTGCCAGGCATGACATGACTGCTACTCTCACTCCACACATTTCCTAATGCAAAGGATTGGACAACCTCAAATACCGATTCCAAGAATAGCAAGGGCAAATGAACTGCAAATTACTAAATTCCTTTTATTGCTGGGAGCTACAAAGTAATTTAAATTAGTTTCAGTCTGAAGTGAACTGTGGGGCAAGCTGGGAAAATTATATAAGTGGTGACATTTTAGAAACACCTTTTATGATCATTTAAAGAAAATATTTCATCTCACACCAGGGTATTTAGTAGTCTTAGGAAAGATATGTTTGTAAAAGATCATGGCTTTCTGTACATGCATGCATGCAGCACATTTAAATGCACATGTACACACATGTTTATGCTTTAACCTATAATGGAAACTGAATATTTTTCATTCACTTAGCAACTAGCCTTTGCAGGGAAAGGGATAGCAACTGACCCCAAGAGAACTTATGTTTTTATGGAAAACTGCCATTAACATTAGACTTGATTACATAATGCTCTTTTCCTCTTTCCCACATCCTCTGATGTAGGTTTACTAAATGCATAGGTAAAATAATGATCTTGTACATTCTTCAAACAGTTTCCTGCTCTAGGAACTACTTTTGGCTCTCCACTATGGTTTTGATTAACATCCTACCTTTGACTTCTGCAGATCAGTGCTGGTTTGCTTCTGCAGGCAAAGGAGAGAGGGGAATAAGCTCCAGCACTTGGCACTGAGTCACTGAAGCTGGGATGGAGAAGTCATAAAATGCACTGCCTTTTAATGAAATAGGATGGAGGGAATAGATGCTTCCCCACTCTTGCAGCATCACTGAAAAAATAACTCAGCCATGGTGAGTAGTGTCGGCTGCACAAGCTCTACATGTCACAGCTAGAGCAGACACAAAAAGACGACAATAACGATAATAATAAGGATAATAATAATAATAAATAAATAAATAAATAAATAACCAAAACCAGAATATCGTTGGAAATCTTTCCAGCTGCCATGCTTTCTTTCAATGAAGGGAGGCTAAATCTTCAGCCAGCCGAAAAGCAAAGGATGGGATTTGTCCCTCTTACAAATAATGGATCAGTGACTGCAAACACTGGATGTAATATGTAGTTGCAGAAAGCTTTCAGTGAACTGGAGATAACTTCTTCATGGTACAAAGCACTTTCTGCGACCTCAATGTCCTAAATGTAAAGCAATACAGTGCTAGTGTCACAGAAATCAGAGTGCTGTGGGGTGAATGGTTGAAGGGAGAGAAGGTGTAATTTCAAAGGGGAATGTCTGGGGTGATGGAAGTGGCATGGACTAGCCCATGCTTTAGTGGCAGATTGTGTGTGCATGTGTGTGTTCATTAATTTTGTCTTTCCTGGAGTCTGAAACTGTGCAATTTTTGTGCTGCTTCTCCCCGTGTAACTCACTTGCTTTCCCTGTCTGCTACCTGGGCTGCAGGCAGGTGAAGGTGGAGATGGGTAGGAGGAGGTGGATCAGTGCCTCCAGGGACTCCTCCTGGGAAGGGAACTGGCACAATATCCCAGTCTGGAAGCAAATTTGAAACAAGAAGCGGTGATATTAGGAAAAAAGCCTCAGCACCTGGGTAAGTACAGGATGACCTCTATGGCTGTCTGGAAAGAGATGGTGGGGGTGTGAGGCAGCTTTTCCTAGGCTGTCTCTTCTGAGAGGTTAGACAGAGCTCTAGATCGTGACACTGGAGGACATCCTAGTGGAGAGGGTAACAACTTTGGCCACAATTCAACTGAGTGTCAAGAGGAACTACGAGCAGGGAGCTTCCTTCCAGCTAGTCCTTAGCTAGTCCAAAGAAAGCCCAGAACCTTTCTGAGTGAAGACAGCAGAGGACAATATGCTCTGGAGGCAAAGGGGCCCTTGGCTCATCATATTTTTACAAGGTATTATTACATTTTATTTCTAATAAGTAATAATATTAATAATACCCAGAGGGTCAAAGCCTCAACATTTTCCCAAGGAAATGTCAGAAGTTCATAAGGAAGCACAGACAAAGAGATGAAAGAGCTATGGAAGAGATTAATAAGTAGACTGGGAGAAAGGTATGAGAAACCTGGAAGCCCCAATGAAGAGGAAGAATCACTGGGATTAATTTTAAGAAGAAAAGATAAAGTTACTTTATCTTAAATGGAAAAGAAAATAGGGATATTTGGATAAGAGTACAATCTTTCAAGCATATGTAAGTCTTTTGCACCTACTTCTACAGAGATGGTGTGAGAGGGATAAAAAAAGTATACAAGACCAATTTTCTTTCTCTCTGAATGGGCCTGGTACATATGATGAACACAGAATCATAGAATTAATTAGGTTGAAAAATTCCTCTAAGATCGCCAAGTCCAACCATTAACCCAAAACTGCCAAGTCCAGCACTAAAACTTCACCTGAGCTACCTGCATCACAGAGGATGATGTTAACCCACTGGACTTACTGTCAGTCTTCATGTCAAAGACGCAGCAGACAGATGCTACAATAAGAAATGTGCAAGAAAAAATGAACAGAAACATAATGGATGTCCTCAGGGCACAGCACATGTCCTGAACCCTCCCTAACCTCCACCCTGACCCCAGAATCATCATGCCCAATGCTTTCAAGCAATTCTCTGTCTATAGGTTTGCAAAGAAGCAGCTTTATTCTGGTCATTCAAGACTAGCAAGGAGATAAAAACATTATGTATATTTTATCTCAAAAAATATTGCTGATAGATAATGTAGACCAAAGTTCTTTTGATTTCTTACCAGACGTGTAGAAAAAACAAATTATTTATGTTTTTCTGCCAGCCTTCCCCAGAAATTCAGAGCCTTTAAATTATTCTAGATGTGACTGAGCAGACAGTCTTACTTTTAAAGGAGTCAAATTGCATCTAACTGAGCTAGGGCTGAGCTCAATAACCTATGAAAAACTGGGCTGATAGGAGACAGCAATTTCACAGAGTAGCCACTTTTCACTAACTGCAAGCTGAATTTGTGGTCATAATGGCAGAACAGGAAAATGTCATAACTTCAGTGTCTAGATCCACCTCTCTGCTGCATGTTACAATACTTGAATTTATGCTGTTGTTCTTTCTTAAAAACCTGGGGATATGAATTTGTTTTAATAATGTCTGTGCATGATACCCTTAGTTTAAATCCCAGTGCCAAAAGCCAGTCAAGAGATATAGTGCAATGATAGTGTGTTTAGTGCTGAAGAGTATTATTTTATGAAGGGAAAATCCAGATGTACATCAGAAGTGGATGCAATCAGAGAAAGTTACTTCCATATGGAACAGATCCTTTGGAGTTGAGAAAAGTGGGTGGCTGGCAATGAATAATTTGATGGACTGAGTACTACATGTGGATAGTGAAAGAGTGGGCTGCAGGTTCTTCAGATATGCTTGATTATCTGAATGACATTGCAAATCTTAAATTCTGAGGCTCAATTGATTCCAAACACCGTTCTACAGGTGTTCAATATTTGAGAGCTGCAAGGTGGTCATCATTACCCAGAAATTGTAGGACACCATTTCTGAGCTCCTGATTCCTGCCACACTGATATTTCAGCAGGAATTATCATTCTTGTAAGATTAGTTTCTCCCTAGTCCTTTGGCACATTTTTGAATACAATTTCCATAAATGCCCATGCCAAAAAAAGTGCTGTATGAATACAGAACAGAGCAAACACAAGAGAAACCATGACATACGCAGTTCTGTTTGAAGCAGTCAAGGTGTTTTTCCTAGAAATTCTTTACACAGTATAAACAACATTTCACATCAAAACATTTTGATTATGTTTTTTATACTATTATCTGTTTTACTACTGTGTAGCTATACTTACACACTGAGGACAGATAATTTTGAAAGGCAGGACAGCAAGGGGAAATCGAACATCTTGGAAAGAGTTAACACTCTCAAAAAAGTGTTGATTTATTGCTATTGTGCTTGACAGAAGTGCTTCTTGATTGCTTTCTGAAACCTTTACAGCACACCCATACCTTTTTGGGTTATTGCACCTGCAGGCCAGGTAGAGGCAGGTATTTCTGTGCAGCTCAGTGACATGATTTGTGGTTCAAGCTGATTTGAGAGGCTGAACCTTCTGCCAACCAAGTTTTTTGATGAAATCTTATTCTTCCTATACATTATTTTATTTTCATGCCCACTCTGTCCCATGGAGGACACAGGTCAGTGTGGGGGAACCTGCATGCCAGTCCCTAGAGCAAGGAGAGGTGAGGGGAGGGAGTGCTCAGCCAGGTGGGCTGGGCTGGGTGCCCAGCTCAGGGACAAAGCTGTGGTCTGGTTGGGCTGCTGCAGGTGCCTTGGTGGGGTTAGTTTGTATTAAACAAAACAAAGAGGTAGCAGTAAAAGGGCAAGCTCAAAAGGTTGCAGATAGAGAGGTCTGCCTTGGAGTCAGTGCTGCCCTGCTGAGCTCCTGTGCTCTACTTCTGAATTTGAATGTCATGATAAGATAAAAGCAAAAGCAGGTTTGTATTAAGCTGAGCAAACAAAAAGAGAGCAGGACTTTTCCATTTAAAATCTCAGCCAATGCAAAGTGTCTAATTTCCCCTACCCTTTTCATGCTGCAGCACAAACCAAGCTATCTCAGCACGGTTGTTGACACCTACTGAAATAAAAATGCATGAAGTAATCTTTGTGAAGGTCACAGTGACCTTAGTGCTTAGCACAAAATTCTCACTTAAGCTGGGGTTTCTGGCACATCCTTGTCTGTAGCTAGGGAACCAGGCATTTTGCTTGATAGAGACATGATCTTCCCTTGGCTTTGCTCATTCCCAGCCCAACTTGGCTGTGCCAGAAGTACAGTTGGGCTGAGAAATGGCTGCTGATCAGACAAAGCAAATTCAAGGACACGACTCAACACAAACGCTGAGAAAATGCTGCATCACTATTGAACAAGTTGAACCAACTTGTGCTTTCCTCTTTGCCAAATTAAATAAGGATCGGTTGCAAAGAAATGAATGAAGTGCATTTTTGCTTGAGTGAAGACAGTGGGGGTAGCAAATAAAGGGTGATTTTTAAAAGAGTCTGGAGATTTTGAATCACAGCAAGACTCCAGCAACCTGAACTCTGGGTCATTTCAAAAACTTCGTTGTACTGTGTTTCTCTAACTGTGGTAGAAGTGGGAACAGCAACAAAATTTGACATCTCGAAACTTGGCTTCAGCATGGATTTTCCTTTAAAAATAAAGATCCATTTTGAATGAAGTGTAATAACTCTAATATTAGCAGTACCAGTACACTTAGGACTATTGTGCAATATAAAATACTAGTGATGAAGACTGAAGTGCATCTCTCCACTGACATTTTTCCATACTTCTGAATATTGTGCTGCCATTAATAGCCAGTACTACCAAAAAAGCCCTCAGCTTACTTCACAGCACTGCAAAAAGACAGTGTTTTAGAGCAAAAGGGAAGGAGGCCTGTGCTCACAGGGCCTGTGCCTGTTATGAAACTGCCCTTTGCAGCCTCCCAGCCACATCCTTGCCCTCTGCTGCCCAAGCACAGAGTGCAGGGAAGAAGGCTGAAGGATGGCAAAAGATATGCACAGCTTTTCCTGCAACCTGAACAGGACCTGTGAGGTAAGGGAAGGCTTATCTATTGTGTTTTAACCCTTTCCAAATAGCCGAGGTGTTATGAAAAATGTGTGCAACACCTTCTTCAAACTAGTGTTGGATATTTTTAGCTTATTTTTTAAAAATACTGTATGGAAAAAAACTCCATCTCTCTTAATACATGCTTTAAATAATGAGCCCTGAGTCATGTCTGCAGTTCTTCACCTTAGAAAGGAAGTGTTTAACAAAGTCACATAAAAATGTAGGATATTGGGAGGTGTTACTGATTGTGATAAAATTCCACTAGAGTGATAAGCCAATACGATGTAACGAGAGAGTTGTACAGTTAAACACAGCCACATAACCTCAAAGCAAAAGAAAAACAGGCACAAATGAGCACAAACGAGCACAAACAACAAATGCAGTAATGAAAGCTACACATGAAGGATCAAGAAAAGGATCTCTTTTCCAGGTGTAGCATATACAGGAGGGGGCAGAAATGCTGTGCTGCAGCACCAAGCCAAGAGCCACCTTAGGGAGGGCACAGCATCTACCAGGGCCCTGGGTCAAGGCAAGAAGGTCCCATTTGGCCAAAATATTGATTCTGATAATCAAAATGTTATTTTCCAAGTAACCACAGTGTCAGTGCAGAGAGATAAATCTGCATTTGAGAATACTGAGAATACGACCTTGGGAGCACCTTCGACAGGTCAAAACAAGTATCTTCTCAGGCCAGGCAAGGTTTCCCTGTAGAGTTTGATGAGTTCTAGTTAAGACATGAACATCCAGGAAAAAGAATGCCATACTGACTGATAAGAAGGAATGGCTAAGAAACAAAACACCAGATATTTTCAGAATGCATGACTTGGTGCTGAATTGCTCAAAAACCCTGACTTTCTTTTATTTGTGTGAATTACTTTATCAAATTGATGGTTAATTCAATTAATTGATCAAAGCCATTGCTTCTGATGAATATAGAGCATAGGACTGAGTAAGATGACATTGTTTTCACAGAAAAAGGAGACTTTCCACAGTTACAGCCAAAACCTATATTGGAAGGGAACTGAGGCATCTTGTCAGCAAAATACTCATTTTTTTGGTTTAAAAAAGGGAAGTCTTACCAGCTACATTAATTAACATGCAATGGAGCTTGAATAGGTGCCAAAGGATCTACAGTAGCACAGTGAACAGTCAGAAAACTCAGACAAGAACTTAGTGTTCCTGCCTCGTCATGCTTCTTTCCTCCACGTAGGTGGACAGACTGAAATGGGCTGTGTGACCTCCTTCTGTCAGAAACTATTATTCATGTTGTGCCACTAATGCCCCTGGCTAGCTCGGCTGCCAGATCTTACATTAGGAAAAAAAGTCATCGGGTCCTTTTCATCTCTCAGGACTGGCCACTGCCACGGGCCTTGAGATAAAACCCAGGCTCAGTGATGGACCAGCAGGGCCAGCCCTGGGGTCCTGCTGGGGACTGCAGTGGGAGTTGCAAAAGGAGTCACAAGTGAGAATCCACTGGGAAATGCAAGGGGAATCACTGTGGGAATCAGAGTGGAAATTGCACTGGGAATTGCGATGGAAATCACAGTGAGAAGTGCACTGGGAGTTGCAAAGTGAATTGCAATCACGGTGGAAATTGAACTGGGAAATGTTGTGGGAATTGCACTGGAAATCACACTGAGAATTGCAAAGGGAATTGCAATGGGAACTCCCAGTGGGAGTTGCCCACCTGCAGCAGGGGAGCCCATAAAATCTCTTAGCATGGCTCTGAGCCATTCCCTCCAGGGGGAAGGGGGCAGCATGACTTATTGCAGAACCTTTGGGCCCAAGCTGGTGAAACTGGAGGGCAGCTGGCCCCCCATTGTTGTCAGGGCTGGCAAGGCAGCGGGGTGGCTTTGGCCAGCACCAGGGAAGCTCTTTGAGCAGGGACCCTGCAGATGCTGGAGGGCTGCCCTGTGGCCAAACCACCCCGGGGAGCTGGGGGACCCTTCTGCATGGGGGCTGGCAGTTCTCCTCAGAACCATGCTCATGGCCAGCCCTGCATGCCTGGCCCCACATTAGCTACTGCCTGATCATCTGCATAAGCAATCAAAAATAATTTAAAATTCAAGCTGGATACGGTTAAGCTCACATTAAGCACTGGGCGTGTAGGAAGTGGGGTCAGGGCAGTCTTTTAAAAGGTGGTTGGGCTGGTTGTGCTACGTCTTGGTGAGGGTACATAGTGTGAGCAGGAGTTGAAAGCAGACTTTTCTCATGAGTGAGGATGTTTATGGTCTGATCTGGCATCTTGTGAGATGAAATAGAGGCCTACATGCAGGGAAGAGATAACTTCTGGTGCTGCAGCCACCTAGGACTGCAGAGGACTCCCACCTTTGAGAGGCTAACTCGCTCCCAGTGTTCCCAGTAAGGACATGTTTATCTTGTTTTCACTTGGGCTCTGAGTCAGGAAGGTAATAAAAAATAACTCTTCTGAATGTTCTTGCACTTTGTGTGTGTTTTTGCAGGAATTTACAGACACCTGAAAAGGATATTTGCAAAATGACCTATGATCCTTAACCTGCGGTACACACAATAAATCTGCCACCCTAAGCATTGCCAGCCTTTTTGAATGAAAGGCTGCATTATAACAACACGTGTATGGCTACAGGGCTGTATATCTTATTGGACTTCATACTCCAATCAACATTTAAAAATAAAAGGGAAGCAATATAAAACTATCTACGAATAAATTCTCTTGCAATGCTTTGGCTCTCCCTTCTCCCTAGCCCCTTTCCATCCTGACTGATGGCTTTATTATACAAAGGACAGCAATAAACATCCTAGCTAAGCCAATGAACTTCTCTCACACATAAATACCTCCTTGGAGGATACCAGGTATGACCAAGAGAAGAGTAATGACTTTTTTTCTCCATTTATTCCATGTTAATGAAATAACTGGTCATCAGACTGTAGGCTTGGATGTAGTAGATTCCCAGTTTGCATCTGGACACCAAAACAGACTTAAATGGGAGAAGAAACTAGTTAGCATCTTAGTTAGCTAGCACCAGTTAGCAAAGGAAATATGTTGATGAGCACTGTAGGCTCAGGGTAGCGCTACAGGAGTATCTTTTGATTAAAATTGATTCATTATTTTGGTTCACCAGATGATCTGAAGAAGAATCCAAATATAGGGCCAGATCAACTTTAAATAATTTTTACTTGTTTTCCCTCACCAAAGTAAAAATAAGTAATTCCAGTAAAACAACCTAAAATATAACATGTTGATTTTTGTTCATTTCATAAAAGCTGAGGGGGTGAAAGCTGGATTCACAAAACTTCCTGCAAAATTTCCTTGTGCCCAGTTCAGCTCAGAGAGCAGTCAATATTTATTGGAAACCCAACCTCACATCCACAGTCTGCCTGAGAGGATTCAGGCCATCCTCTAGGACTGCAATCCAACCATTGGGAGCCCTGTACTCCAGGATGAGCTCAGCCTTTTCTCTTAAAGCCTTCTGCCATTAGTGACATGAATATTCATTAATCCAGAAAACAAAGCACTTCCTAACTCATTGGTTAGGCCCCTCTAAGAAGGAGAAGACCTTAGTAGGTTGTCCATGCAGCAGGTTCTCCATTAATAATAATTATCTAGTTGTTGACATGACTTTCACTCTCTTACTCAAAGCATTAATTTCTTCCCATCTTTCAACGAAATGAGCAATACAGTGTGCCTGTCTTCCTTTTGGCTGAGTTGTGGTCCCTTTCATATCTCTTACTTCCTAGATCTGGCTATATGTCTGATGAGATAACATATACACACACAACTATGATGATGTTTGTCTCACATGTATGTAGAGACACACTGGATGCCCTGAAATCAAGTGGTGTAAAACTACAGTGAAGAACAAAGAGAAGCCCCCAACATCTGATTTCTTTTGATATCCCTGGGTTTTTATGCTGATATTTGTTATTTGAGCACAATTTTGACATAATGTTTTAATTCTAAAACCTAATAAAATAATGAATATTGGGAATTGCCTATAGAATTTTTTTAAACATTGAAACCATTTTCCTTAGAGACCACTGATGATTTTGTTTTGACTATCCAAATATTTTGCATATTCTAGTATTAAAAATAATCACCTTGTAGGGGGAAGCTTCAGCATGGCAAGAGGACTGACAACTGACCACAAATAGTTGTAGTTTTTCCAAATGTCTCAACATTTCCCTCTCAAAAAAACTTGGTGGCAATAGTCAATGTTTCCTATGAAACAGTCTGCTTCACACAAATTCTGCACCTTGTGCCAAGAAACCATGCAACCAAATTTTTTAGCCAGCTGTCAAGGTCAGGCAGGCTATTTCCCAGAAACATATGTGAAGGAAGAAACAAAAAGAAATCATACAAGTAAATGCTGCCCATATTGAGCTGTACCTTCAGAAGGTTTGGCCACAGGGCTAAAGAGACATCCTCATGCCCTGTCTGGGATTCTGGTGCAGCAAAGGGCTCACTGGCCCACCAGCTGAAGGGGTTACTGCAATTTGTGCTTTCACACAGGGGTGAAATTTGACAGGTGCCTTGCAGGGCTTCAGGAGGTTGTCTCAGGTCCCTATGCAGAGGGGATCCCAGGGGAGCACCCACATCACCTCCAGCCTTTGCCCCTTGGTGCACTGCTCTTGTCCTGGCACTTGTCATGGTGGATAATTGCAAACCCACCTCCTTTGCCCCCGCTGCCCCCTCTTGATTTTGTGACACACGCCTTCAGATGGGACAGGTTTCATGCCAGCCCTCCTTCCACACAGGGCCGTTTAAACTCTGTTCTTTAGACAGCCTCTCCAAACTTTGGAGGATGAGGAAGGAGAAAGCAGGGGATGGGATGGGTGGTCCTTCAGTGCTGGCTGGGGGGATGCAGTGCGGGGGCTTGGCAGAGCACCCAGGGATGCTCCCAGACTTTGCCAGCACCTCGCTAATTTCCCTGCTTTGTTAAGAGAAGAGAAACAGCCGAAGAAACGTTTGCTGGAAAATAAAACAGATGAAGAGATTTCCAGCCTGCTCTCAGCTTCCCTGCAGGGTGAGACTCTGAGTGCTGGGCCAAGAAGGCCAGCAGCGTGGGGAGGGCTGCCTGTGTGCAGCCCCTGGGGAGGGCGTGCTGCTGGGCTGGCCTCCCCAGCATGCGCTTCCCAGATGTGCTGCATCGGGCACGTCAGGATGGGGCTGATTTACTGCATCTGTACAGGCCATCTGCAGGGTAGCAGAGAGCCTGTGTGATAAACATCCCAGCCACGCTGGCCTCATGGCACGTGCACCGCAGACATGATTTATTTGCAAGGCAGTGGCGCTCTGTCCAGCATTTCTGGATATCCAGCAGAGACATAATGCCAGCTAGGCTATTGGAAAAATACCCAAAATCCTCAGTCCTATCTATGCAACATTTCCAGGTAGAAAAATAGCCACATGCACAGGCACACTGCAGCATTGCTGTCGCTGTCAGGCTGAAGGTGGATTGCTGAGACATGCTCCTGCAGCTCCTGCTTGCATAAACGGCTTGTGGAACCACTGAGAAACCTCACTGGGGTCCTTGACTACCAGATTTACATCCCATGTGTTTTTTCTTTCCCAGCTCAAGACATGCATAACTCACTACTGAATGTGGCTTGACAAAGGCAGACAGAGGAAACTGCTATGGGCCAGCTGTTTTTCAGCATGGCCTCTGCTTCCCACCTTAATTAGGACGAGGCAACACCTCAAAAAGTAAGGAAGCCAACAAAGCAGTCCAGGGGAGATATAGCAGATAGTGTTGTCTGTATAGATCCCTGATCCCACCCACAGCACTGAAAGGGTTTTTAAAGCAAGTGTTTTAAAATGCTGCAGGGTCCCAGCTCTGAGTGGCCGAGGATGTATGGCTATAATCGTTGGATGGATGATTCATGGCTTTGCACTTACACCATTAAAGGGAGCATTAGCACCAGGACCCTTTATGCAGCAACATTAGTGAACGCTGAAAAACATTCCCTGAAAGGGCTTTGTCACCTTCCCTTGGTCGTGAAACAGTCTCTTACACCAACCCCGTACATTTCAATTACCATACACTGGCATTTCTACCTCTTTCCCCAACTCATAAAAATCACAGCCAATAAACACAAATCACCACCTGAAGGAGTCGGTGCTTTCCTCCACTTTAATATACTTGCCCATACTTCAAAGAAACCCGGAGAGATTCTCATATCGGCAGTGCCTAGGCTGCCTAGTCCTAGGCAAGGATTAGCCATGTGTGCACTTGGAACAATCTGCTCTTAGTTTGCTTTGACACGGTTTTTATCCCTCTAAATCACAGTCAGCCATTTGACCTGACAGCAGACTAATACATGACTTGTTCCAGTGAAGGAGGGTGGGCAAGGGCAGGAGATCTTGCCCTTCTCTTGTTCAAATTGGAAGAACCCTGCATCTTGCCAGGCGAGCTTTTTTCTCAAGAAAAATCATAACTCCCCCTTTGTTTCCCAATGGTAGCTATATTGCTATATTTCAAGATGGCAAGATAATGGCAATAACTTCAAGGCTCCATAACAAGAAGCTTTACTGGGAACTACCAGGAAGAGACAGGCACCACTGAAAATACATGTAACCCTGCAAAAAAGAGGGCAGCTAACTGGCAGGCACTAGTAACAGGCGAGGTGATGTAAATACCTCAGTGGAGACCCATCATCAGCCTGCCTCTGTTTTTCAGGGGACTGTGGCAGGGCTTCCTAGGCATTGATTTCACCTGCCTGCTGTGCTAGCAGGTGGGGAGAGATGGCAGGCAGGAGTCAGGGAAACCTGGCAGAATCACTGCTTCCCCACCTGAATTTTTCTCACTCTGTTCCAGCACTTTACTGCTGGAGGGCTGGGATTTGTGCAATGCCATTGCTGTGGAGCAGGAAAACAAAAGTAGCTTTTCATTCAGGGCTCTTGCGCAAAGCAGTGGCACTTAAAAACTTCCAAGTGTTGCACAGGAGTCTAGCATATGACTCCCATTAAAGCTGGTATGAGTCATGTGGCAAACAACCCCAAACACTTTGAAGATATACTGCAATTTATGTTTTTCTGATCTCAAAAAAAAAGAAGGAAAAAAAGAAACTATTGTGGACTGTGACTGCAAGGACAGTTTTCCAAAGCAGCTCTCTTTCTGTGTTTGCTCCTAGACATAAATCATGGCAGGAGGGAGCAAAATCAGGCTGTTAGTTGATGATGGCACAGCAATGACTGGGCAAGGGGAAAACATAGGCGTGAAAAAGAAATGCTGTAAAAATTATATATTGATTATTTAAGTCTTGTACTAAAGTAGTGACCAGAAAGAAACCCAGGTGGATTTCAATTCAATACAATACAAAAGCTTTCCATGGAAAAGCTGAAGTGTTTAACAGAAATTGGAGGGAAGGTGTGCTCCTGGGTTTGCATCAGTGCCAAATATTCCTGGAAAGATGGGTAATCAGTGGAGCTGAAGGCATGTGGGTCTCACTGACCCCCTCCCAGATGGTCAGATCTAGCAAGGCCACTTAGCTTTGGTGCCATGTTTTGGACTAGTGGTCCCACTGCATTCTCATTTCTTTAATAAGGATGAAACCCAGCCCATGCTGGGTGGCTAAATGAGAGTTCACCTTTTCATAAGTCCAGACTTGAGGTTCCACTTGAAATTGTCAGGAATATGTTCCTTCTGGGTCCTTGCTGTCACTGGTGGGCTAAGGGACAATGCCTCAGTCAGAAGAGTAGCTGGGATATCCCCTGCCCATGTCCCATGCTGCAAAATCCTCTGCAGAGTCATAAATCCTGTCCTCCAGCCCTGCTGTTAGAGTGCCAGGAGAGGCAGGCAGGCGATGGTGCTGTCCCCTCTGTGACACTGTGACATGCTGCTACTGACCAGCACTCCCAGGTGGATATCCCCAATGTGACCTCAGCCTCCATGGCCTGGCACCCCTCAAGAAACTGACCTCATAGTGCTTCTAAAAAAACCCAAACAAAACAACGTTTTTGCATCTTGCTGGCCCCTAAGGAGCCACCATAAAAGGGGATGAAGGATTTATCACTGCAGCAGCAGAATGGCAGCTCCTTGTGTATTAAATAACTACAATAGAAGAAGACAGGATTTGTTTTGATGAATAGTAAGTAGAACAAAAGAAAAATTCACTTTCCAGTGAGAACTGTGCACTGACTGGTGCTAGATTTTATGGATAAATGGGGAAAAATGCAGGAGCGAGACATTTTTGATACTTCCTTGATATTTTGCTTTGATAGTTTCAGAATAAATTGTTTCAATGCATTATTTTGAGAGGATGTTTTTATGCTAAAATTCACCTGAACTGAGAAATAATGAAAAAACAGTCATATGTTATCCTGAACCAACGTGTGGGGTTTTTTCCCTTTTCTAATTTAGTTACTAAACTATTGAAAAAATAAGCCATTCAGGTACAGCTGAGCAAAATCAAGGTTGATAAGAGACCTGATAATGTGACTGCCATTCGCTCATGTCCCTGCCTGGCATATAAAATATTTTCAGGAAATTAAAACCTCCATAATAGTGTAAATGGAATATTGCCTCTCTGTACTCACCTCCTCTAACATTTATTTTTCATTTTATCTTTGCTTGTCCTTGTCTCACTTTCCATCCTGTGTGGGATTCTTTTATAAAAGATATTTTGTTCCCAGGCAGAAAGCACAAGGCAGGTGAGAAGCAGCATCCAAGAGAAAATGCAGTGCTGCTCTATAGCAAATTCACCAGGATTAAGTTGGCTGCAGTTTTCTTGGCTAGCAAAATTCATTTCTCCAGAAAGTAAATGCAGCTCCCTGAGGCTCTGCTGTAACCTCTATCTTTACTTCCAGAGCAGAGGAATTCAAGAGGCAAAAATCAAGACAGGCCCATTTGTATTTTCCCATCCCAGTAACGCATCTCTGCACATCGAACTTCCCAACTATTTCCATGACAACAGATTACAGACTGACACTTTTTTCCTCCATTGGCAGTGAATTTATAAACCAGGGATTTATGAAGTATCATTGTTAAGAGATGCATCAGGATGGGAGAGACATGCCATGCGTTTCTGAAATAACTCACGTGCGGCTGTCAGGAACGCTGGGGTGCTCTGTGCAGCACCATGGTTAGCATTCACACATTAATATCACCTGCTCATGCTGGAGCCCCAGTAAGTGGTGAGCAGATCTAGCGTGCCATAAATCACTCACTATATCCTTGCTTTTATGTTCTTGTAGTTTTATTGCTTTCCTTTGGCTGCTAGCTGTTGTCACCAAACCAATTAAAAATTTGCTTATCACCCCCGGGTAGGGAACATGTGGGTATTCATCTCCCTTCCCAATGCTGGGATGTGGGGTAGGCTGGAGGGATCATCTCCAGCCCCACCCCAGCAGCAGAGTTTACAGCCTCTTCCCTTGTGGCTCTCCCATCGATGCATGCTGGGTGCTGGGCTGACATGTGGGTGTCTTGAGGTTCCTCCAGAGTCCAAATTATTCCCAGAGCTCCTTTCTAGCTCTTGCCACCATGAGCATAGAATTATAGAATATTCTGAGTTGGAAGGAACTCAAAAGGATCACCAAAGTCCTGGCTCTGCATAGCTGGTCACCAAGAGTCAGACCATGTGCCTGAGAACATTGTCCAAAAGCTTTTTGAGCTCTTCCAGGCTTGGTGCTGTGACCACCTACCTGCAAAGCCTTTTTTAATGCCCAACCACCCTCTAGGTAAAAATCCTCTTCCTGATATCTGACCTGAACCTCCCCTGACACAGCTTCATGCTGTTCCCTTGGGTCCTGTCACTGGTCACCAGAGAGGAGATCAGTGCCTGAAGCCAGCAGGAAGCAAAGAGCAGAAAGCAAATAAGGAGCAGCAGCTGGAAATCAGTCCCAAAGACCCCCAGTGAGCAGAGTTGTGGCCCTGACTGCAAAGTCCCATCATGACACAGGAGAGCCCCAGGACATGGGAAGCCCAGAGATGGAAGGATTAAGGTGCCACTAGCCTGGCACATTTCCACAAGGCCCCTTGGTTCCAGTTCAGTTATGCAGAAAAACAGTTCAAAGCATGAAGAAAGGGTTCAACAGACCTTGGGAAAAAAATGAGCCTCCTTTAAAAGCCCTGGGTTGATTTGTAGTTCAGCAAGTTCATAAGAATGATTGTTCAAAGCAGAAGGAAAGGTTAACGTGCAAATGCTTCACCCCTGAAAACCAGGGTACAGCTCCTGATTATGTCACAAGTAAAAAATTAGATTTTTTCCAATATGGAGAAGTATTAATAAGACCTTTAATGAGTCCATAAAAACATTAGGATAGCCTTAGTCACTTTCTTTTAGTAACTATTAGGCTTGTACATTTTCTTAATGGAAGTACAGAGCAAGAAAAGTGCTTCCTTATGAAGAAAAACGAGGAAATGGCTGCTAAAAGTGGAATACTCAAGGATGTGGAAATGTGGTTGACTCCTCCATCCATGCAAAGAAATGTGAAGGAGAGTCAGGGGAGAGTGAGCTGCCAGGCAAAGGAGACTTGAAGAGGGAGGGCACAGCTGAGACATGTCCATGACACTTTTTGGGGGATTACTGGATGTTTCTGCATTACAATTTTTCCTTTGAAAAGTGATAACTAATGTAAGGAAACCTCATTTTTGTAGGATTTTCTCTCGACAATGAATGCTTGTTACCTAGGTCTACTTCTATCTGATTATACTAATGTTAGTAATTCCATCTGATTATATTAATGTTAGTAATGCAGATTCAGTCTTCAGAATAAATTTAGAGATAAAGGTAACAATCTTGCTGCTAAAATCAAACGATTTTTTTTTAAATACTGTCACAGCCTTCTTTGGAAAGAGTACCTTAAGTCCAGAAATATCACACTAAGGGAGATCCTTTAAACTGATTTTTGCCGTTTTCCTCCTCCCTTTTAAATTCTTTTAAAAGTACTAATAAGTGAGGATTCAGTTCCTGTGTTGGCTGTTGATTCTTATTTGCCTGACACCCTCTCCTCCTGCTGTCCCTGCTATCTGCAAACCTGTTCAGCAGAAAGGCTGCATGAAGCATTTCTTTATCCACTCTCCTGGAGCAGCCCTTACAACTCACTCCCCATGCAAAGAGGGGCATGGGCAAGTGAAGGCTGTCTGCCACAGGAGCCAGGGGCAAAGCACTGCACTCCTGGGACAATTTGGGTGCCACAAGAGGGTACTCAGGCTCTCCAGGTCCCCTGGATATCCATCTGAGAGGACAAGAGAAGAAGCAACAGGACCTAGGGGCAAACCAGCAGTCCCACTAGCAGTTCAACAACACAGGAGGAGGAAATATCATCAGTTCTGTTCCTTGCACCTTAGGAAAGACACTAACAGCTTTTCACAGCACTCTGGAGACACATTGACATTTCCAGATCTGCTATTCACCTTTCCACAGGGTACCAGCTGCTTTTGCTAAGCATTGCTGTTGGATCTGAGCTATATCTCCATAGCAGAGTTGCCTGCCACTTTCCAGGGCATTTTCCCAGCCCAAAGCCTCCCTCAGTGGCCCAGTCAAACACGAGGAGCTGCACAGTGAAGCACAGCACATCCCATGAAAGCCATCACAGAGCCATGTGCTCCATGGTCAGGCTTGGGGGGCTGTTCATGGGAGACAAGGAGGGATCAGTGACTCTTATGAAAGTAAGAAAAAAAGCAAGAGCAGAACCAGTCACAACCACCAAGGCAGGTCCCAGCTGCTGCTCCCCAGCACAGCTATCCCCATTCTCTGAGCACCTCAGTTCAGGTGCCCCCAGGTCTCCATGCCCTCTGGCTCAGCCTGCCACAGGGACAGGAGTGGGGCCTGCCAAGGCTCCAGAGATTAACTGCATGACAGAGGTGACCATGCTCAAGGCAAAAAAGGGAAGATGAGGTGACACAGCTGCCCTGAGCATGCAGGCACTTTCTGGGGTCAGTCACACCAAGCAAGGGTACATGTGCTGCTGTGTCCTGTGGTGTCAGACACTATCCATGGCAGTGCCAGTCCCAGGAGGCAGGAGCAGCACCCAGCAGCACCAAGAGCACCTCACATACCCACAGAGCTCTCAACTCATGTACACATCTCCTAGAGAAAGATGCAGCTTCACTGGCAAGGCTGACCAGCCTCTCCCTCACAAGTGTTCACTATTTCCATCCATTACAGGAGTTATTTAAGTAACAGGAGTGGTAGCACCTTCAGCCCTGCACAGCACCCCAGCTGAGACTGTAGTGCTATGCATTTCTATATAATTTCTATATCAACCAGGAATCAGGGATATCACATCCCTGTGTGTATTTATAGTGCTCTCCCTTCCTTACATTCAGTCTCTGGGAATTAGCAGTGTGGGCTGCCTAAAAAGAGCAGGGTACAACAGTTCACTGTTGCTTTTGCCTGTGGCTCACGCCTCCAGAACTGACCATGTCCCATCCAGTCCAAGAGAAATGGATGGGAGGGTGTCCAGCAAGATCTATGAGCAAACACCCAGCTCTGCCAAGACTTTCCATGGGTCCTGACTTCACAGAGGGGGTAGAGCCTGGCATTGGGCACTGCCAGTGGCACTCAGCTCAGATGTGCTACTTGCTATACAACAAAGCCACCCTTGCTGCCTCACATTTGCTGTGCAGAGGTCATGTTAGTGTGTAAGACCTTGCCATGTTCAAGACTCAAACCATCCCAGCCTGCCTCCCCCTGCAGCATCCTCTGCCCTCTCAAGACAGCCCAGAACCCTGTGCCAAGGATGGTTGGCAGGGAGGCACTCAGGCCTTGCAAAGTGCAGCACCTGCAGATCTATTAAACCTTGGGTCCACGCAGAGAGGTGGGATAAGCTCAGCATGCTGCAAACAATTACAGGGAGGTGGAGGAGAGACAAGCACTGCTCGGCTCTGTAGCAGTCAGCAAGCAGATGGCTCTCTCAGCTTGCTTCGGAGCAGAGCTCCAAGGCACGAAGGAAGGCCAAAACCCATCCACTTTTCTGAGAGCTGGGCTCTGGAAACTCGTGCTTTATGCACTACTGTAGTATAAATCTTAGACTTGCTCACTTTCCCATTTCCACACCCCTAAGCAGAGCTGAGGCAGGTCCCTGCAGACCCCTGGTATACAGAGCCCAGCTAACACATCCCATCTGCAACAGTGAATCAGCAAAATCCATCAGTATTTCCCAGCAGGATTTTGGCACCTGCTCACAGAGTGAGTCGACAGCCGAACCTGTTATTCCCCACTGCAGTAATAATAAGCTTGCGTTTTCACAATGCTTTTCAGTGGAAAGTTTCCCAAAGCATTTCACAAACAGCATGAAGCATAGAAAAAGGGATTGTTCCTGCCAAAACCTGAAGCACAGCCATTCTGTTCTGGAAAACAGCAACTGCTAAATAATGGAGAGAAACAACACAGAGCTTTTTAGGAAGCAAAAACAAATGGCTGGAGGACTGTAGAAAGACATCCTGGAAACTTAGCTACTATTAATTAAAAAAAAAAAAAAAAGAAAAAAAGCTGCAGCTATGTAACTGTCTCGGCTTTAATTTTCATTTCAAAAGGCTTCCTTATGTTATTTGTGTGCCAATCATAACCAGGCTCCTGTGTCTTTGGAAGACAATCAGCGATCCAATTTCTGCCTTTATTGAAAATAATCCCAATGTTGAAGAACATTTAGATCACTTAGATGTCCTCCAGTCAGCAGAACAGGCAGGGTCTGACAGAGGTATAGAAGGGGGTTGCTGGGGTAATTTCAGAAGCCATAGCAATTATCTTTGAGTGCTCACAGAGTAGCGGGGAAATCTCAAAGGCACAGCAAGGATTTGGTCCAGGTTAAGGTCCCTGATGGTCGGTCTCCCCATCAGAGCTGGGTGCCTAAATTTCCATTAGTGAAGATCCAGTCAGTGGGGGTAGGGACCAATGTGCGTCATTGTAAAGGAGACAGCATGGGCAGCTCAGATGAATTCCTCTCCAGATCATGCACTAGAGTTTAAACTTCGGTACCTTGTGCCAGTTTGGACTCCCTGGGATGTCCAGAGTGTTCAGATGAGGCTGACATAGGAGACATGGCCAAGGGTGCCTTTTTGGAGTGGCAGCAGGAGGGGAGATCTAGATCTCATGCATCTCAGCGGACATGGGACAGCCCTGTTCACCAAACTCCCTCCCAGCTGCAATGCGAGTGCAGAAGCCTCATGCTCACGCAGATGCCAAGGTGTGTGCACCTACAGTTCCCTGCCTTTGGCTCAAACTGCCTTCTGGCCCTCACAGCTGCTACAGCCACAAACAGAAGGACCTCAGAGCACTGTACATGAAAGGTCCTGTCAGCAGGAAAGGGCAATAGCCAAACTTCAAATGCTCATATGTGCTTGACAGCTTAAGCTCCAAGTAGATAATCGCAGTTGTCTGACACACACTTGGTGCCTACAGAACAGAGACACAGATGAGACATGGTGGAACAGAAATTGCTGAAAATACTGCTGGGTTTGCAAGCAGTGCCTTCAAATCTAGTAGAAAGCATTCAATTGGCCTATCATTATATATTTTCCAGTGAATTTAATTTCAATAATATCTCACTGCACCTTGTAGGGATTGTTAATTTTTTTTTCTTTTTTTTAGGAAGAAATGCTGTGCCTGGATCTGTGATGCTCCAGGAAGAGCCATGTGAGAACACACATTGAATGCATTTTTGCATTTCCTAGAGATTATCAGATTATGGTTATCAAATCATGGGTTATGGTTTAATTACTTTTTGTTATATGACCTGAAGAGTTCTCGAACCTGAGAAACCCACTCCTTCAAAGACTCAACAAAAACAAGTTGTTAAAAAATAGTATCCTCTGTAAACATTTCTATAAGCCCTTCTGAAAGAAATCCCTTGCACATCCCCCGTGCTACAAAAAGAAAAAAAATATTGTTCAAGAAAAAATCATTATTTTTCTGAAATAAAATTCCAAGTTCCATTCAGAGGCAGGAGCTCTATCCTGAAATGCAGAAGGGGGTTTCCATACTTTTGTGTACATTTTTCTTATTTCAACAAGACCTCGCCTTTAATACTGCACTAGATAAAGTGCCTGGGAAAAGCTGTTTAATTACTGACAAAATGTCAAAGTACGTTTCTGCAAAACAAAGAGATTTACAATGAAATGTGTTCGAACTTTTATTTAAAATTCTTTATTAACATGTTCAAATATTTAAACTAATCCCAGGAAAGAAGGGGAACAGAGATTAGATACCAAATTAATTGATTGGCTTAAACCAAAGACTACACTGAAAAAAATCCCCATCACATGCTGCTTTGTATGTCTGCTTAACTTGTGTAAATAATTGCAGATGCAAGTAATTGGCCTAAAACACTACCAACCAATAGCAACAGTGGGAGAGCAGGATGCCTCAGAGATACTGGTTTGAGATGACATCTCTTTTGCAAACTGCCTGATTTTCATTTTGTAGAATCATATGAAGGTAGGCTTAGCTTAAACCTCAGGAGGTCAGCTAATTTTAATCCATCCTCCTGTCCTCAGGCTGGAGTGAATATCCATTATTGAGAGATATGTGTCTTGTGTAGCCCTAAACCACTCCACAGTCAGTCTCAGGAGCCCCTGCCAATTCTTAACAGTCATTACACTTAACCTAAATCTCTCATGTTGCAACTTAAGCTGATAATTTCTTGTCTTGCCTTTGGTCATGATGAAGAAATGAGCAACATCCTACTTGCAGCAAGTTTATACACATTTTAAGACATTCAAGATTCCTGTCTTTTCTTCAGTATTCATTTTCAGGAAACAAATTACTCAGTCCTTCCCTTCTTCCTTTCAGCCATCCATCTCTCCACCCACCCACCCATGCTGAATTTCCCAGATGTCTCACAGCTTTCTTTTTTGCTCTTTGTTTTCTCTGTAATGTATCTAACTTTCTTTACCTGAATCTCCCAGGCCTGGAAACAGCTGAGATCTTGCCACAGTCAGGTAGAAAGCTATAATGGTCTCTTCTGTCATGTGTTAACAGGATGCAGGACAGGGATTGTTGCAGCTAAGGAGCATCACTTGCTCATGCTTAGATCACTTATCAATAATTCAATTTGTTTTCAATTTGATATAGAAACTGCAGGTTTCTCCTTCAGGTGTGATATTTTTCGTTGTCTTTGTTCAGTGCTATCTATTGATTTAAGGTAAGTTTGTTAACCAGATATGTATCTCCTTTTCAAATGCACCATTTAGCTCATGTCTTCCTAGTATTCTTGTAGCACGTAGAAATACAGGAAAAACAAAAAAATTTGACATGTACTACAGCTATTGTGCATTTGCTTTGCTAGCCACTCTTCCAAAGAAAGTCATCAGGTGGCTTTCAAGCAGTTCATTTTGAGGAGAGGTAGGATGGCTTGCCATTAATCCCCTACTTTTCCTCTATTGTAGCATCATGAAGTGCTCCAAAGGAAAACTATGTGTGTTGGCTTTAAGGGCACTCATGAACAATGATGAAGAGCTGGGTTTGTTAAGCCTTTCTTCTCAATCAGCAAAGTTGAGGACCTTAATGCTGTTTTCCTACACCGAAGATAGACTCTGCCACATTGAGGCTCTGGGCTGTTTTGGAGGAGAGGCTGACTTGTTTTCCTTCAGACACAGTCCATCATGCACTCCTAACTCCGCGGTGACAGAAAGGTCAGGACTGGCAAGGACTGAGATCAGACATCTTCCCTATGTGCTAGCTGGAAGAAACATGTACCTCCATCTTTTTACTTTCCATTCAGTGTATGTCTGGCTGCCCACTCTGCACCTTTAGTGTTTCCCTTATAAATTCTTTATTCACCATTCACCTTGCAGGAACAGCCTGGTTCCTACTTTGTGGCTGAAGGTGCCCACTTCTTAGTATCTAGATGCCTGAGATACTTTATAGTACTACAGAACTCTGCATAACACAAACTCTTGTTTGACAATCTTGTGAGGTCCACTTCAAGTGCCTTGAAGAAATTAATTCTGGAAATAAAAAAGTGTAAAAAACCTTAATCCAGAAGCATGGGAATACAATGATGCTTTGGCAAAGAATCACACAAGCACATCTGGGAAAAGAAAAGTCCTAGGCAAGGTTAATACTTGCACATTGTGTTCCTACTGTAATTTCAAATGGTTTACAATGTTTTGACTCAGGTGGATTTTTGCAAAAGATAGAGCTGTAAAAAGTGATTGCTGAGGAGACTTCCTGAGCAGAAGGAAGGGTTATCCATGTCTCTTTCTGCTGAGTTTTGAAGCCTTGGACCTTGTAAGGATATCAAAATTTGGGTGTATGTGTATTTGAGATGACAGCTATAATGAATATCAGGAAGGAGCTTTACATCTTTTGGGAGGGGTGGAAATGATAAAATGAGTCTTCAGCTCAAGTATCTAAGGAAAAGTGTAATTCCTTTATCAGCTTCTCAAGGTCAGCGCAATCCCCAGAGTCTTCAGCTTAACCCATTAAATTTCAAATTATGTTTTCTTTGTTTTAGATTTTAAAATCCGCTCAGAGAAAAACGTTCACCAAGTACTCAAAACCAGAGGCAAGCACTGAAGTATAGCTTTGTATTGCAGTCTTATAGGATTCAAATCTGTTTTCTATTAAATTCAAGCAAGAATTGAATCCTGATCATACAAGAAAAGGACTGTGAATTGTGGGCTTTTGTGTTATCATGCAGCTTGGCTTTAGCAGGCTCAAATGCAGTGGTTGCTTGCACTGTGCTGGTGAGGCATTAGATGGAAGAGCTGTGGTCTTGCTGCTCTAGCAGGGCAGGGAATTAGCCCACCCAGCCCATTAGATAGGAGATGCATATTTCAAATGAACTTTCCCATCACCTTCCTTATTCCTCTTCCCTGAAGCAGATAGCCATTTAAGCATAAAAAATAATGTAAGGGAGAGAGAAACATTATGATTTAACCCCTGGAGGCACTTATCTTCCCTTATGGTATAAAGTGCCTTGCCAATCACTTAGACTAAATACCCACTAAAAACAGGTCATGTGAATCCTACTCTTTGTGCTTTCTTTTGCATTTCCAATTAAAAACCTGGTGGGATTCCACAGCCTGATAAATTTTAACAGATCCTTTCCACTGGCTCCATTGGCTCAAGTCAGACCAACCCATCCAACTCAGATGGCACACAACACCTTGAGCTAGAGCCACCTGACAGTTGTTCTTTGTAGAGTGGCCAGTGGGGTTTAGGATCATACCTCCTGAGTGCTAGAGGTGATTTGCCTCTCCAGAGAGCCTGCAGAAGCAAAGACATGATAGTGTGGGTGGTGCTTGGGATATGAGAGCCCAAAGCTCAGAGTTTTGCTTCAGTTGATTCAAACAAGAGACTTGAAACACAGGATGCATCTGTGCTGTGTGTGGAGAGCCCCTTCCCAACAGGATCTGCCTCTTCCAGAAAGGGCAGGTTTCACAGCAGTGTCAATAGAAAGCTGCACCCAAACTGCTGGCCCTGCTGGGCAGCAGGGCTTGCCAAGGTAGGCACATCAAACGAGCTTGTGTTTGACAGAAAGGTGTGCCCACGGCAGCATTTCAGACTGACATGGTCTAACTTATCCTCATCAAAGTGTCTAAAAGGCAGCAAGAACATCCACTCTTATCTAAACATTAGTGTTTTTTATCAGCTGAGATTCCATAGGGACAGCAGGACCCCAGAAGAGCACAGGTCACCCACAGATGTGTTGCCACATCTTCCAGTTTCCCATGGATGAAACTTCTTTAGACATCCATGGTTAGGCAACTGTACCAAGCCCTGATTGATTGTGAATGGTACCTTAACTATCCAGCTGAAATATCCAGACAATTTCAAACTAATCACACCCACTGTCTTCATAGGTACTTTGGATTAGCCCCTTTAGGCTGGCTTTGGTACACTCTATAGCTCACTCCATCATATCAGCTAGAAATTATCTTGGTCTCTCAGGGCATTGCCCTGAACAGGCCTTTGGCTATTCTGAAGCTCCTCCACAGTTTGGGCAGAAATTCCACCTGAGAAGTGGCAGGTTTCACCTCTAGGACTTTTGTTTCAACAGAGCAACATATTGGAAAACTACCATCTGGATTTTCCTGAAGATCTTTCAGAAAGACACTGACTTTTTAGGCATTAGACATTTAGACATTGCCCATGCTGACACTGCTATCAGGACCAGACCTCTATCCCTCCATTGCTCCCTTCACCATGTTGTTTTGGAAGGACACAGGAGTTGGCTACAGGCTGGAGTTTAGTCTTTTCAGAAGCCCCTCAGCATCTCCTGTGGGGTAGGAGTGGGGTGGGGAGAGCAGGCAGAGACTGGCTGCTTCAGTGGACAGGGACCTCCTGGAGAACTGGGAGGGGGGACTGAGTAGAGCACAGAGCCAAGGGATGTGTTCGAACAGAGCTGCTCAGAAGGAATGATGCTCATACTGGCATCCTCACTAAAACACTCAAGGAGCTTGCATTGTCCTTTTGGCTGTCACCTGAATGCTAACGTTGTTGTCTGCTAATGAACTGTATCTTTTTAATCTTGCAGATGGCCAGATATGTAAAGCTGCTCCTTGAACTGCTCCTGGATGAATAGGTTGGTAAGTGGTTACTTCCTTAGCACTTTACATTCCTTGGAAACCAATTATTTTTATTTCAGAAACTGTGAATCCTAGAAAGCCTGTCCCTAGCTCAGAAATGTAGCTGAAAGCATAAGTACTCTAAATTAGGAGCATGATCTAATTGATTAGTTTTACAAAAATATGAGATTCAAATTGAAGCAGGGTTTCATTGCCTTGACTGCTTTAAAGCATGAGTGTTTCCTTTTTAACATTGTTTCTCAATAAATATTCTTTTTAATGAGTTACACTGATGTCTTGTGCATTGCTAAAATTTTATCCAACTGCGCTGAGACATTTTTGCTTTTCTCATTGATAGGTTTACATGGTGTTCAAGATACTTGATCATCAAGAAGGGTGATTTGGAAGGCCTGATCTAATGGGGAGGGCATGAGCTTGGGACAGTAAAGACCCAGGTGCTAATCTCCATTCTGTGACCTTGGGTAAATCATTTCATCTTCCTGCATTTCTCTCTTACCTTTTATCTTTCTTTTACACTCCTAATTAAGCCAGAGTGCTACAGATAATACTGATAATAACCAATTCTTCCCTTTCATGAATTAGACATGCTCCTCTTAAAACGCCATAGAGGTTGGACTGTGGTGAATGTGTGCAATTACTTTTAGTGGAGACAGTGGCTGTTGCACACAACCTCCCTGGATTCACATGAGCATCTGGATTAATTATATCCTGTCTTCAGTAATCCTCTGGAGAATGAAAATAATGAAGGGTAAATACCTTTTATTAATACAATTATGGAGTGTAATATGAAAAAAGCTGAATGCATCATACATTTCACTAACTACTTAATGGAGGACACAACCCTGTCCTCGGACATACTCCATGCTGGGTTTCAGCCTTCTGGCAGGGCGGCAGAGCTGCCAAGCTTCCCACGCCACCAGCAGGAGACAGGACCTGGTGGAAAACAATGGCCCTGTGATACCGAGAATGTGCTCTGGGAGCTCCAGCTGTGTGCCAAGAGAAGTTCTCCCTCTCCTGCTCCAATGCTGCAGATGACAAAAGGACTCGGGTCCATGAAGTCTCCAGGAGCAGCCACAGCAGGCTGCCTATTTTGGAGGGAAGGAGGCAACTGCCAAGCTGCTGAGCCACTATTCAGTGGCCAAGGATGTGCCTGTGAAAGTCACTCAGCCATGATTAGGAAAGTAAAACTTTCAACAGAAAATAATACCCTACTTAAGTACTCTTAGCGCCTAAAGTAAACAGCAACATCTTTGTACTGGGAAAAAAAGTCAGCAGGAGAAATCTAACCTGTAAAAGCCATCTGGATGCACACAGTGGAAAATGGATCATGACAGTCTGAGTGTGAGAGGATGTGATGAAAGGTGCATCTGTGTTCAAACAGATAAAGCAGATGCAATGTCAAAAATCCAGAGCCCTCCTAAGGCAGTGCCAGTGTGCTTAGTTGAAGACCACAGCAGAGGGGCACTCAAGCCCCCAGAGTCCCCAGCAATGTTAGTGCCACCTCCTGCAGCCCCACAGCAGGAATGGTCAGGGTGGTCTCTCCCTAATGCCAGCTCTCAGAGAGACAACACACAATGCACAGTTATTACTTGGGAATAGGTGTAGGAGCACTTTAAGGAGCCACTTATGTAGAGCTTTATTATGCAGAAAAGAATCAGAAGAAAAGAGTCCGTGTCTTTATAAAAGGCTCTGGAGCAGAGGGACAGGACTGCCCCCTGTCCAAGGGCACTGCCCTGCTTTCATTCATGGAATACAATTCTCTGCACACTTCACTAGGATGTATGGCTTACAGTATTTTAAGGAATGACTGGAATTTCACCCTCAAATGAATCCTTAGGCCATAATAAGTTTTTCAGATTACAAAATCAGCTCTGTCTGCTTCTCATCCTTCTGGTAGAAAGAGAAAAATTAATGTATTTTGCAAATTGGTGGGGAGTGTCTTTCTCTTCTCCCTCTCAGCTCATTTATTGCTAGAGCTTAAAGCCCTGCAAGGTGAGAAATACACACTATCTAAAGGGTCAATTGAACAAGAGGGTTAGGCTAGACAAACTCAGATACTGTGAAACCTCAGCTGTCCCATGATCCTGTGAAGTGCGCAGTCTTGCTGTCAAATAAATGCAACAGCTTTGCCATCCAAATACTGCCATTCTTAAGACAGCAAAGCACATCAGAAACCTAGTCCAGTCATCTCTGGGGAAAATATGGTGTATCTCTACCACAGAACCTGTTGTGCTCTCTTTGTTTTTTGGTTTCTTATTAGCTGAGCAGGAATTAAGGGGAAAGGAATTAGCTTCAAACCAGATTGGTCTTAAATTCTTTATAAGGGAATCCCAGAGACCTTCAAAGTTATGCAGACATGTCAAGCTCCAGCCATTGCAGTACATGCAAATGTTTTATACCGAGTACTGCATGTAGCAATGGGACTTCTGGCTTTTATTTTTTAAGAAGCACATGTTCCCCCATCTCTGCATTGTTATAAACCCTCCATGTCCATGTAATTTTTATTTTCCGCTCAATTAAGTAAAAAGTATTCCCCGACAAAATATTCAGAGTGTTTGGCCTGATAACTCCTTACAGAGGCAATCACAGCCTTCTGAGATGGGGGAGGAGGGTGTGCATGCACAGCTTCATGTCTCTCTGCAGCAGACAGGGCTGCCTGCTGCTACTCCTCAGCTGTCTGCTTCCCAGCCCACGTCTGGGCATCCAGCCCCTTCCACTCATCCCTCCTGCTCTCTGTAGCTGTTCAACATGAAATTTCCAGGTATCTCACTCTCTAAATGCCTGAGGTCGACATGACCCTCAGGGGCAAGTCTCTTCCCTGCTGGGAAGGTAATGCATGTTCACACACTATCATTTTCTTCCTTTGCCTGTGCTGCTATCCTCATCAAACACACAAGCGCACACACATTCACACACACACATGTGAAGCATTTAAAAGCAAAGTCAAGAATTAGCCCTGCATTTGTGTCAAAGAACCTAAAGTATCCCTGGTTTAAAAAGCTATCAAAATTATTATTAAACTGAAATCTGCATATGCATCAAGGAACAACTAAGGTACCCAAATAATCCTAATTCTTAACATGCTGAGAGACAACCATCTCTGATTTTGTGTACAGACTGATGAAAATACACACCACAAAACTCTAGGTCTGTTTTTGTTTACATATACACATGAATATATATGTCTAGTCTACAGTACTAAATGTAGTGCTTTGTACTCATGCCAACCTTTGTATTTTTCATGTAAGTACTATAATTTTATGATCTGGACCCATGAGATCTGTACATAGGAGAGCAGAGCTGGCAATAGGTCTAATGGCACTGGGTAATTCCCAGGAGCAGGCCAGGTGTTTGGCAGACTGGAGCAGTAGACAAGGAGGAGAAAGTAGTACCTGCCTCCTGGGGGATGGGTGTGAGGCTTTAAGCCATTACTTTAAGTTCAGTATTCTTGTTTATATTGATCCCATGGTGTGTTTCTATAATGACACGAATCACTATGTAACATCTCACATCATGAACAAATGCCTCGAGTCCATGCTTACTCATGATATTTCTGAATTCTCCAACAACCTCCACCTCCAATTGGCACTCCCAATTAGAAAGACAGGAGAAGCCTCTCAGTTACCTCCTTTTGATAACGAATCCTGTTCTATCAGGTCAAGACAACCCTTTTTATGTTCCTGAGGACAGCCTCCTGCCCTCTCTCTGTCTGTCAGCCCTTTGGTCACTCCCACCCTTGGTTCCCTGTTGGCCCCGATGCCCTTACCCCACCCTTGTAAAATCCCCATGTACTTAACCTGGATTCCCAGACCAACGATCTTGCCTTTGCCTCTGAGCTCCAGGACTGTGCTCACGTGTGGCTGAAATAAACATTTCTGTGCAACCCTCGCAAAGGCCATTCCTGCTTCTTCATCTGTTTCACCTCAACAAGAACCCCGACCACAATAAAACACCACAGACTGATCATCACAAGGCACAACACCCTTCACAACTCATACAGAAAGATCACCTTGCAACAGACCCCTATCATAGCAGGGAAGCTGAGAGACAATAGCAAATTGTGTTGGATGTGTGTGTCACAGCCCTTGCTGAATGTACTGAGGCCATTTCCTTTCCAACCAACTTTCTCGTGGGTAATTCCTGTGGCATCCTGGACAGGGTTCAAAGAGCTGCAAGAGGGTGCAAGCCCTGCTACAAACTGACAGGAGCAAAATTTCTGAGTCCCAATCCACTTGCCCATCCATGTTAGGTACTTCAGTGAACTAGGGTTACACAGGACATGATTAAGAGGAGTCACAGGTTCTTGGTGGATTTCATTGCAGTGCTCAGCCTCTGCTGTAATCATCACACAGCCCCTGAGAGGTTCCCTCTGGCAGATAAGACCCTTATTTGGCCTCATGGTGAATAGGAGTCTACTGTAACTGTAAGAAGTACAATTTCCATTGAAAAATTTGGTAAGTGCCATCTTCAGGCAAGTGCAACAGAATGTCAGTGAGTGTTTTCCATACTCAGATTTCTTCTGCTTCTCAAAAATGACATATAATGCTCAAATAACAGGGCCTAAAATATGCCACATAGCCAGAACATGTGTGTTGAACTCTGGTATTTTGGAGTCACTGGGAAGTAGTGACTAACACCAGAGTAGTAAGGTAGATATTTAAACTAACACTCACATCATTAAAATAACTGTGGATTCTAGTTTGATGCTTTTGCAGCCACACAAAGCCAGTGAAATATCATCTGTTCTCAGGAACACGTGAAAGGCACCCACTCTTCTGCTATGCCCAGTACTTTGCCATATACCTAACATGAATTTTCCATACTCAAACTAGTAAGACAAAATCCATGCCAGCTTCGAAGACACTTCAAAGACACCCTTGTGACTTGCATTTAACCAGTTTGTCAACAAGTTGTCCCCTGGCAAGTCACTCATTGACTTGGCAGTGCTTTCAGGATGTGTCTGGTGAGAAAGGAACAGCCTCTGTCAGTAGGAAGAAAGAAAAATTTTGAACCTCTTGTTTGTTCCTCCGACTTCACAGAACCACAAAATATTCTGAGTTGAAAAGGACCCACAAGGATCATCAAGTCCAACTCTTAAGTGAAAGGCCCATATGGGGATCAAACCTATGACCTTGGTGTTATTTGCACCATTCTCTGACCAACTGAGATAATTTCAGTCCACTCTGCTTCCTACTGCTTTTGCTGAGCAAATGCTCTGGACCACCTGAGGGCAATACTGGCAGCCCTCATGGAGAAAAAGCAGCAGAAAGATACCTCTAAATGTGTACCCAAATGCAGACACTGATATCTATCATCAGCAAGTCATTTCCATCTAGACCCCAGAGGCCTGAAGACACACAGCACAGCAAATGTGGAAGCTGCTGTCTTGCTTAGTGAAATTCATGTCTGCTGGAAAAGGAGGCCTCAAGCAGCCAGCATAAATTGCAGCAGCCCTTGTGGCCTGTATCAGTTCACACCAGGGAATAAAAGCAAAGCATCTCAGTGTGAATCTCCCCCAAGATACGCTCCATTGCTTTTCACTCGCCAACAAGAACTAGGACATAACTGTTTTGTTATCTGTCATTATCTGTTTTCATGTTCTCACAAGCAAATGGGTAATATTCCCTCAGCAGGTAGCACTCTGCAAGGCTGGCCCTGGGAACAGATGAGTGCATTCATTGCATTCTTTGCATTGAAAGTGAACCTGGTGGATCTCTGTGGCACTGGGCTGCAAAGGCAGGTAACAAACATCAAAGAGGACAGTGAAGTTATGCCAAACATAACTGTGCAGTTGAGTTCCAGATCTGGTTCACTATCTGTATTAGCAAAGAACAAAGGAGGAGAAAGACTTAAAATATGATGCATAACAAAAATATTTCTCAGGAGGATGATTTTAAAAGTCTTCTGTTAGGCATCATCTGCTCTTTAAGCCTTGAATAATGTTTCATGTTTAGAATTTATATAGCAAATAATAAGCACATTTTCTTTCTTTTAGCAGTATCTGTTCAGGTCTTCAAATAGTTGGCTATCAGTGTGACCAAAGAATACTGTATAGATCTCTCTCCTAACCAAGGCTTCAAGAGATAAGAGGATAATAATTGGCCCTTAGTGCTCCCCTCAACAGGCCCAGTTACTTCCTAGCGCAGACTTCTTTTTCAGTAGCTGGCAAAGTTCACTCCAGCAACTTGTGCAGCATTTCCTGCTGTCCCTTTCCCACTTTCTCAAGAAAACTGGGATGGAACAAAATAACTTTTGACGCCAGAGTGTATTATCATCCCCAGATACTTTACATTCAACATGCCATCTGTGTTTTGTTTTCTTGTTAAGAGGGTTTCATAACATTTTTTATTATCTACTGTAACTAGAAACAACAGCAGGAAATTGTGTCATGCAAAGCAAGTATAGCGAGTGATTTGGCTTCACAATCACTGGCCATCAATCCTCCCCTTGAAACCTCTCCACTGCAAGCCTTTTCCATCCTCTCTTGCACATGTGCCTATGAGAGAGAGAGAGGGTGCAAGTGTGGAGCAAAAACGTGCATGTGGCAGGACAGGAGATGGTTATAAACACTTCCCAAGAACAAAGCATAGCAGGGTTTGATGTTGCTGCAGATATCATTTGCAAACAGCATGCAAGCTAGTTAGCTCATTGCTAATTTTTCTGAGAGGGACACAAATTTTTTGCATCTTTGGTCAACCCACGAGATTATCTGACTGTCCAATTTACTCGGTCCTGTGCTCTCAGCAATTTGATTAACAGCTTCATTGATTAATAGTGATTAGTTTAACCAACGGACTTAACCTCAGAATTAATGTGTGGTCAGTAATTCAAGTGACTTGTAAAAAAAGTCATCCTGATTGCTGTCTTGCAGCCCATTTTCCATTAAATCTTTCTCTTAATTTGTAACCTTCTGCTTTGTGTAAAAACTCCCCGTCTCACATAACTCCACTTTCAGTGTTTGGAGTCCTCTGTATACAATAAGTGGAGAAAAAAAAGGAGGAAGCAACATGGATTATGATATCCTAGTGTAGGGTTATTGTAAAATTACACTCGTGGCATGCCAGGGAATAGGAAATTTCATTTTCAAGGGCTCCCTGGGGGGTGGAGATAAACTACAAAAGTCACAACTTGTCATAATTAAACACTCATGCCCATTACACACAAAGGAAATTATGCACATTTATCTAGGTCATTGAAACATTCATATGACAATACTATACAGGAACGTCCATTAATATCCTGTAAGAATTTAGTGAAAGTGTTCTCCCAGAAGCGATGCAAGGCTGTCTCTGATGAAGGTGCTGTAATAGCATGGAGGAGGCGGGGGAAGGGATGGGAATGGTTAATGTATTTCCAGAAGGAATGCAAAAATACTTATATGAGTATATCCACCATTCCTTCTCTGCCAAGTAAAGCATAAATATGTTAATTGGATAAGCTTTTAATATCATTATTCTATATGATTATCAAGCAATAGCAATGGAAGTGGTTTTAAAAGTGATGAACAGCAAGTGTTGTGGTGCTTGGAAGGTGGCTTGGTTCTTCTAGTGAAATTTGGTGTACTGGAAGTTGGTAGTTAGTACTGAAAATATCTCCCACATCTTCTCTCAGATTTGTATTTATTTTGAGTATCTACTTTCTGTGGAATGTGTGTGTGGATTAACAAATAAGAAAATATTTTTCTACAGATATTGCTGTAGTCATCCATATTCCCTTTATTCTTGTCATCTCCTCAACAGTAAACTGTAGTAATTTTGCCTGCCCTCCGGTACTTCCCAAAAGTAAAAAATATGTTTTTCCCCATTAAAAACCCAGCAAGGATTGTTAGAAACAGCCCTGATGAGTTTGGCACTAGCATCTCCTGGGAAATTAATGGCCAGGTGTCACTAATGGCTCTCAGCTTTGTGTCAACACTCCAAGTTACTCTTAATCCCCAGGACAGGCTCTGCTCTTTATTGCTTAATTAGAACACAAACAGTTCTATGAAAATAACACTGATGGTCTGACTCAAACTCACAAAAGAAGATAAAATGCAGGAGTTAAGGGTTAAAAAAAATTCCCAGAACTAATACACAGCCATCTGTGTAAGTAGGTTTTGTTTTATGGCAAACACTGTTAATAGAAATGGCTGAAAATTTATTTTTTTCAGAATCTGATCTTTTGCAGCTAAAAGACCTGCATTCATTTGCTTTTATTCCTAGATTATGGTTTATGCTGTTTGGACCACTGCCAAGTATGTGACAAGCCTCGTGTGGGAAAGTGGCATGAATTTTAAGAATGAATGAGTAGTCTTCCAAGTGTTTGTGCCAGAAGCACCTCATTCACTAGTGGTGTTTGTTTTTTACTTATATAAGATGTTTTATTCATCCAATCAAAGAAAAAATCTTACCATATGACCCCTGAAATTTGTGCATCTCAAAGAGTCATCAGGTGGAAGAACCTACAATTTTGGTATTCCATCAAAATATTGGATAAAACTCTCACTCAATAAACATGTTCACAGAAATCCATAGTAAGTAATGAACCATTTCTTTAATTCAGAAGGACAGGAATCTGTGATAACATCTGAGGTTATTTCACTTCTGTTTGCTTTCAAAATGCTTTTCAAGCTCTGACGTGAACAATAATTTGCTGCTTGAAGAAGTGTTCCATCCCCAGCTCTAGAGGTTGAAAGGTCTGTCTAAAGAAGGAGGCTCTTAAAAAGCCAAATCAATTAAACCATGAAAGTTTATTCTTCTAGATTCAAACTTTATTGTTGGAGTGATCTAAGGATCATTTTTATGAATATGTATAACTTTTTTTTTGTATGGATAAAGCAATCCAAATTAAGCCCAGTGCTCTGTTTAAAATATATGGTTTGCGATGTCCATCTGACTGTAGAAGAAATTTCCAGACCTGAACTAGTAAGACCCATGTCTGGATGTAGATTCAAACACATGATTTTGCTTAAGACACTTTGTTCCAGCTGCCAAAGAAAGAATTTTTATTCTTTAGCTATTTGTGAATCTGGATATACACCAGATACAGTCCTACAGTAAAGCAGGAACACGACCTTTAGACTTTTACAGAAAACCAATGCTAAAATGCAATTCAAATGATTGTTTTACAATGCATTAAAAAAAACTTTCTCTTCCAAATTAGCAGGTAACTCTAGACTAAGTCCCATTTCCTTCGAGAGGATGTTAGTGAAAAGAAACTGTTATTTTATAGGTTTTCATTGGTGTCTGTCCCTTGGAAAAATAAGAAAAGCAGTGATGCAGCCATCAGTATTTTGAATGAATTTGGAATACGTGCCATACCTATTAGCAGTGCTATTATCCCTGTCGGGAGTGCTGCTGTGCTTCTGCTAAGCTTCCTTGGAAGGCTCACATACATACAATGCATCCTGTTTCTTCTAAAAAAAATCACTTAAGCTGATTTCTGCTAACTCCTCTGGCCACACAGAGTGGGCTCAGTCAGGCTGAGGAGCCAGTTTATAATCAGATCTATAATAACTCTTGCAAGACAGAAATTTAGCTTCATATTTAGAAAAGGTGAGAGGGGGAAGAAAATGTTGGAAATTTTTCACAGCTATCCCAGTAACAAAATCTGTATGAGCACCATATTGGAAATTACTGTAGTAACATAAAACATCTATTGAGCAGTATTAGTTAATCTGTTTTTTCTGTGTGTAACACACAAGTTCAAGTTTTAACAGTGCATATGCACTACAGACTTATGACTTTGTACATTCAAATTAAGAACTTTTGAGAGATGTGTTGCTTCATTTCTTTCAGCCAGTTCTAGTTTTAGCCTTTTTTACCACGAGATATAAATTTTACATATTGTGAAAAACACCACACACTTGTACTATAAATTATTTCCCTAGGGTTTCCCTGGGGTGGAAAGGTTGATTTTAAGCAGATTATCTGTCCAAATGTGGCTGTGTGCACTTGTCACTCGAGTGTTCAATTAACTGGAAACTCTTAATAGCCATGTAGGACCTGAAACTTTTGTTCAGCTTACTCTGTTTGGCTACACTTCATATGCTGGCAATTACTTTTTTGCACACATGGTACTGTGTGAGGGAAATTTCCCTAAGTGAAGGGGAAAAAGTTAGGGTCCTCATTCTGTGCACTGTATGCCAATATCTGCTAAACATGATGTGTTAGGTGTTGATCTTGCAGTACATCTCCAAAGAAAAGTGAAGTTATGGATGTAATGTGCCCTGACCTACGTATGCCTCACTGAATCTGCTTAGCCTGGGTAACAGGAGAAGTGAAAGGATGGTGTACAGGAATCAGCACAGCTCAGCAACCCAAGTGCCCTTCCGAGACTCACCTGTGAGGCCTGGAGCCTCTGCACTGCATCTCTGCTGATCTTGTGCATTTTTATAAGCACACCTTTATCTTGTTATGGTTTCAAGCTCCTAGAAATTGAGAATCTCTAGGAAATTTGTTTCTCTCCTAAGAGATTGGAAAAGGCCATCACCTTCTTCTTGCCATTCTTTTGGATGGATGGATGGATGGATGGATGGATGGATGGATGGATGGATGGATGGATGGATGGACAGATGGTGTTTCCTGTGGAAATATGACACAAGTATGTCTTCAGGAAGGAAAGCATCAAAACAGGTAAGTAGTCAGAGCATAGTAGCCACCTACAGGAGAGTTGCACCACATTCCAAGGGCCAAGGACAGAAATACAGAAATGCTGCAGGGTGACACCAAGGAAACTGCATTGGGATGCACCTGCGGGGTGGAGGCAACAAATGGGTGACATAACTCGGAAATACTACACATGGGAAAGTGCAGAACTGTGCTCAAAATTGAGTGTAAAGCAACTCCAGCTGAGACGAGTCAAGAGGGAGTGGCAAGGGCTGAGGAAATAAGCAAAGAGGACAAATTTGGCCACAGCATTCTTCCCAGACTGGAAGGTGCAGTGCTCAAGGCAGCTGGTGTTGGGTCTGAGTCTGGGATGGGCCTGGGATGAGGCAGCAGCACTTCAGCATAGATCTGTGGTTTGCTGAAGAAGTTACTCCTGTGTGTCTGTTTTTCAATAGCATTCCCCAAAAGTTAATGTGCAGTTACAACACATGCACTTACACACTTTCATACAGCATTGGTTGTTGTATCTGCATAAAATGAGTGTTCAAAATACTGAGAGGCTGTGTAACCAAGAGTTGAACAGACCTAAACACTTCATGAAATACTAACAAAATAGCTATAAATCTCAAGCTTAAAATGCCCTGCTCAATACATACAGAATATTTAATCTTGCTTTTTCCTCAGGACACACATCATTAACTGCTAATCAACTCAAGCTTCAGAAATCCCCGAGCACTCTTCTCAGTTTTCAAAAATGCAGGCACAAAACAAAGTACTTTTTATCCCACCCTCAGCAAGGGTAATGGGTCCCAGAGGTGTCCAGGTGCAGGCGACATCACTGCGCTGCACACCGTACCACGCTGTGCTGGACGCACTTCACCTGTGTTTTATAGAACTGACACAACACCCTTCAGGTTGACAAACAAAACTGCTCCATGGCACGTGATGTTGCCCTGCAATTAGGCAGAACTTGCTGCTCCCATTAGGTGTGGGCAGGCAGATGCAGTCTCAGTGGGGCTGGGTGGGAGGGAGGCTGGTGGAGGACTTACTTTGCCGAGCGGTGGCATCAGGCACAGAGCAGATCCCTGTTGCTGGAAGTCTTTATTTCCCCGTTGGAATCCAACCTGGAAATGGTCACCCTTTGTGTGCAGGGGCTGAGCTCAAGCACACCCTCTGCAGGGCTCTTATTTGTAAGGGAGGGGGTTGCTATTTAATTAGCCTGGCGGGATATGCTGTACATTTCAACAGAATGAGAGAATGCTGCTTTGTTAAAGTGCCTGCTTGCAGGTGCTAACAGGAGTAATTGGTGATTCCCCCCAGCATAACGTTTCTGCTGGGGAATTTCTGCCCGAGATCCTAAAGCCTCTCATACCTGAATAAATGCACTGCAGTCTTGATTCTGCAGGCTTTTGCTTCAGAGCCTTCTCCCCATCTCTGTAGATTGTTGGGGATATTTTTACAGAGTGAACACAGAAACCAGGTTGCCTTCATTTGAGTTCATATTGTGTGCCAGTGAGCTTGGCCACTTCCTTCTGCTTCATCCTCTCTCTCCTGCCTTTTCTTCTCTTCCATTTCATTCCACTATTATTGCAACTATTATTGCAGGGGGCTGCTGATTAAGGTAAAGGCTCAAAAATTAAAACACAGCAGAGTCTAGTCCACAAGGTGCAAGGAGCCCTAAACTGTGTTGGAGATAGATAGACACAGGATTAGATATGCAGGACAAGCACAAGCAGGGACATTTGTGCTGGACTCCCGCCAGGCTCAGAATCAAGCCTGAAGGAATTGCTTTTCCACTGACCCCATATTAAAAAACGCTGCCTACTAGGCTCAGCTGCCTGGGAAGTATGTGGGTCTGAGGTGGCACTGGTGAGGCTGCGCCTCAAATACTGTGTTTGGTTTTGGTTCCCTTTGTTCAAGAAAGACACTGAGATGCTGGAGCGTGCCCAGAGAAGCTGGTGAAGGGTGTGGAGCAGCTGAGGAGCTGGGGCTGTTTGGCCTGGACAAAAAAAAAGGCTCAGGGCAGACATTATTCTCTACAGCTTCCTAAAAGGAGGTTGTGGCAAGGTGGGGGTCAGTCTCTTCTTTGATGTAACAAGTGGCAGGGGGAAAGGAAATGGCTTCAAGATGCACATGGGGAAGGTGATATTAGATAACATTTCTTCACTGAAAGAATGAACAGCCATTGGAATAGGCCTGGAAGTGTTCAAACGGTATGTGGGTGTGGCATTTGGGGATATGGTTTAATGGTGGATTTGGCAGTGCTGGGTTAATGGTTGGACTTGATGATTGTAGAGGTCTTTTCCAATCTGATTTTATGATGAATAATAAACCTGTGCTTCATCACATGGACAGAAAAACTCAGACCTCCATTGTGGATGCACAGTCTGGGAAAGGTTCTGCTTTCCCAGGGACTAGCCTAGGAGGCAGAGGCTTTCCTAGACTGTGCATCCACACTCCACGATCTCAGACATCTCTCTGCCAGACCAACAGTCAGCGCAGATGTCCTTCCCCACCCTCTGCCCATCATTCTTCTGGAGGAGCCTCCAATTCCTGGTGTCCCACCTGGTACAGCTGTTCTCCAAATCCAAAAGGAGGGTGATACTGCACTGCTGAGGGGACCTGCTCTGCCAGCAGCCCCTGGCCTCCAGGCCAAGCCCGATGCAACATCTTCTGCCCCCACTGCTCTGGGCTGGGCCTGTCTGCAGCAAAATGACTGAATCCACACTGTGTGATACACTGAGCTGTTGATCACAGTGTCCCCATGGCTGTGGGTTCAAAGGAAGGAGCCGGGCTATTGAGCCAGCCATCCCTGCACAAAATACTTCCCTAGTAATGGCTGCCACGTTGCTCAGTGTGGAGGGGGGAGCAGGTTTTCACGTAAATTGGACCAAAAAAAATTAATGACCTGGATGATTAGTACCAGGTACTTGAACTGAACCTTCATCTGAAGAAGGAAGGCGTGGAGGACTCTGGAGGGCTGTGCTAGTTCTGCTGAAGAGAGCTGCCTGGTGTGTAGCTCATTTCAGTGTTGGTCTGAGCCTCCTCGCCGCAGGCTAGAGGACGTTACTGTAGCTGGCTTTTATTTTCCCATTCTAGAGGGACCTTTTAATGAGAAGGCTTTGCCTCACAGATGTCCCCCTCCTCTGAGTCAGTCTGGTGTAAGAGAAATAAGAATATGGCCCAGAGGGACTAATCATATAAATAAGATTTTAGGATTCGACTCAAGTAATAAATGAAAGACTAGCAATTTGGTATTATGAAACCCCAGCTGCATGAACTCTCAACTTCAGCCTAGTGCCTCTGCCAGCTTCCAGCTGGCTATCAGAAATCATTTCCACTTCAGTGAGACCAATGCTGAAATGTCCCCTTTATCCTTTTCCAAACCATGCCCACACATTCTAGCTGTATTTATTTTTACTACAATTTGAGCAGAAAAGGTGGCCTGACATCACTCTAGGAGTAGTGCAGCATTCATTTGAATGCTTCAAGACTGATGCTCGCCCTCCTTCCCACCCCACCAGGCTCAGAGTTCTGCCAAGACCTGTCCCCTCAGCCCCATGCATGCTGCATGGGGGCACGGAGCCCAAGACATCAACAAAAAGTGAAAACAGGAGGGAGGAAAAAAAAAAAAAAGCCTATTTCACAGATTTTTACCACAGTTTTGCCAAGGTTTGCGAGATATGGGTCTGGCTGGGCCTTCTCACCTTTGAGTATGTTGCAGCTCATTCATCAGTGGATGGCGGGGGGCCAGGGGTGGCTTTTGCTGAGTGGCGTTGGCTCACGTTCACCGCCTGGCCTGGGCTTTCCGGAGAGGGGGAATGAAATTCTCCACACCCCGTCCTGTGAGCTCTGATCACGACATTGCAGCTTTCCTGCTGAGTGTGGCTTGAAGCAAGGAAGGTGGTGCAGGCACCACCCTGCTGTGGCTCCATACCCCAGGCAAATGCTGCTGGAAAGAGTTTTTTGTGGAAATTTCTGGGTGACAGCAGCTGCAGGACAGCTGCTCTGGAGGCAGCTGTATTTTGTGTGGGAACCATATCTCTGTAGGGGTGTGTGGTGTGAAGCCTTGGGGAAGCCCTTCGGGGTGGGCAGCCAGGCAGCTCCTATGGCCACTGAGGGTGGCTGCCCCTCCCTGGGGACCACTATCACCACTATTGGTGCTGTAGTAATTAATAATAATTCAATGTGTCCTTTGGTGACCTGGGGGAGGCACTGCCATTAGCAGGCTGTGGAGAGATGTTGGTGGCCAGGGAATAGGGGAAGGCTGGCCCTGCAGGCCCCCTTGCATGGCAACTGGCAAGACAGGGCATTTGAGGGGAGCAGGGCCATAGGAACCTGGCTGGCTTAATTTTTAAACACAACCCCAAATCCCTAGTTTCTGATGGGGAGGTTCAGTGCTGAAGGAGGAGGATGGGGGGATTCTTGGGGCAAACCACCAAGCTGGGTGGGTGTGAGCTGTCCCCCTCAGAGGGACAGAGGTCCAGACCAAAGTCAGTTTGGTGTGTAAAGGGGCAGGAAGGACATGACAGAGATCATGAACCCAGCCTGCTGGTGGACAGAGGCTGTCCAGGGAGGAGTGTGGCTGAGCCTGCAGTACCTGTGGTGTGTCATGGTGCTCTGGGCTTGCAGTTCTCTGCAAGCCTGGTTCATTTCTGTCACTGGGAACTGAGGCACAAGAAGTCATTAGTCACTTTTAAGGATTTTGACCATCATACATGGTCATAGATAAACATCAGCATATCCTCAAGTGCCAGCTCTTTTCTCAAGAGCTAGATCACCAACAGCTGAGTTTTCAAGTTGTTTTAATTGTTCCAATCCTTCCCTCTTTTTTAATGTCTTCCTTCCTTCCTTCCTTCCTTCCTTCCTTCCTTCCTTCCTTCCTTCCTTCCTTCCTTCCTTCCTTCCTTCCTTCCTTCCTTCCTTCCTTCCTTCCTTCCTTCCTTCCTTCCTTCCTTCCTTCCTTCCTTCCTTCCTTCCTTCCTTCCTTCCTTCCTTCCTTCCTTCCTTCCTTCCTTCCTTCCTTCCTTCCTTCCTTCCTTCCTTCCTTCCTTCCTTCCTTCCTTCCTTCCTTCCTTCCTCTCTCCTTTGTGTCTCTTTGTCCCTTGATTTCTCTCCTACTCCCCCCTCTTTATTTCCTTTTTTTAACCAAAATTTCCTTCAGGGACTACAAAACTGCAAATCTATTTGCTAGCCAGAAGTGTGATACACTCACAAAGTTGCCTGTGAGCACTTGTATCATTGCTGATCTTCTTCCAATGACTATTAAAAAAATCGTTTTTTAATAGGTAGCAATGCTTTTCAATAAACCAACAACCCTCTCCCAAACCAACCTGACAATAATTCAGCCTCTTCTGACATGCTACCGCTGCTGTGCACAGAACCACAAACATTTGCTGCTTATGGATGTGTGGGAACAGCAGCACAGTGGCAATGGCTGCATGGCCCTGCCACCTGTGGGGTTTTCTGTTCTGCTGCTCAGGTTGGCCTAGCTCTGTAGTAAAGCTGCCAGCAGCTCTCCTGCCAGCTGCAGCACAGCCCAGTCTCAAAGATGTGCTGCAGCTCGTCCTTGAGCACTGTAACAGCTTTCCCAAAATCTAGCAAAGGATGAAGGGTGTTTTATGCTTGGTATTGTTTCTGCTGAGGAGAGCAATCAGGTATTTCCCAGAACTCAGAACAGGCTCTCCTTCGCCTCATTATCCATAACACCATTAGCTACAAAGCAGTGTCTTGCTAATAACTGGCTTTTGCTTATTACTATGAAATTATTCTTCTGTGCCATATGCCATCTACATTCCTCTTCCAAAAACGTGCTAGGGACTCCATTAGTAGCATCCACTGCTTATTGAGATCACAGCGAGCAGATAGTGCTTGAAATGTTCCTATTCACATGGGCATAACGTGTTAGAATTCAGAACTTCAAGACACATAAAGAAACAACAGAGGAGAAAGAACACTCCCTTTGTGCTTTAACATTCCCTTCTTTATTGACAAATGCAAATTCTTCCACAGTGAGATGCCCTGAGAAGGCACAGCTACCAAACCAAGGGCACTAACATTAAATACGAATTTCCCCTACACTTGTTTGCCTCTGACTAAGCCCGGCTAAAATCTGTAAAAGAGCCATAAGCAAAAGCAAGGCCATAACCATTGTTGTGCTGTCAGAGTCAATCTCTACTGGGCTATAAGGAGCAGAAAGAGATTACATGAGTCCATGCCAGGAAATTTAAAGGGTCAGTAGTTGAAAGTTGTGACTGGAAGAGAGACTCAACAAGCAGCCTGGGAATAGTGAAAACTGGGAAGGTTCTTCCTCCTATGGAGGAGACCAGAGCCAGGTTGATTTTACACCACAGCCCCTGCTTTAAAACAAGAAACAGATTAATTCCACCACAACAGTGTATGGACAGGCTCTTATCTGCACTATTTTTATTTTTTATTGGCAGATCTCCAGGAGGAAATTATTGTGGGGATCTTTGATGCTATCTGGCATCTATACAAGCTCATGTATATGGAAAAAGCAAAAGCAGTGCAACCAATAAAGTGGGAACCAAAGCAGGACAAGTCCTGAATAAACCAGGTGGGAGACTAGGAGGAGAATTTGGGTGGCAGACCAAAGTAGCATATGCACTTGTTTTTAAGGCATATGCTCAAAAGCAGAGAGACATACACACACATTTATGAAAAAGGCACAGGGAAAAACTTCATACATAGGCAAGCAAAGGTTAGGAGGATATGCCACTCACACACACACAGACACTCCTCCTCCCCCCAGGGGAGAGTTTCCTGTACTCTAAGACCTCCTTGAGGTGGACACACACTTCCTGAGTGTCTCTCATTCTCAGCACATACCTCCAGGCTTGGCACACACCTTTAGACCCCGTGCTTCCTTTGCGAACTTCTGTCCACTCAGAGACAAGTATTGTCTTCTGGTGGACAAGTGAAGAAGCCCTCAGTTTTTGGGCTTCTCCCAACTTTTTCTGCACAGCTCACCCAGCTCACAGGCAAGGTCTTCCTTACTCCCTGGTAGAGCTCCACTGCCCAGCCTGTTGTTGGCTGGCCACTGTAAGCTTTGGCTAGAGCAGAGCAACTTGACAGATGCTTAACTGCTAACAGAGCCAGAGCAGACATTTTGGGAGCTAAGTAGGCATGGAGAAATTTGGAATATGTCTCAGTTCTCCCAAATGACTTGTCTACCACCTCCTTATTCCCTTATTCCCAGAGACTACAGGTTTGCTGATGAATGGCAAAAACCCTTCCAAGAACTCCACCGTGCTCAAAGAAAATCATGCTGCTGAGAAGCATGAATGTAGTCAGAGTGGGGGTCAGAAGAGAGGCTCTGGTTTTTTTTACTCATTATCAAGAATATGGCAAGAGATTTGCAAGTGCATTTTATGCCTGGGGTGGCAAGCTCTTTGTCAGCCTTCAGTACACACCGCACTGGCAGATTGCTCGCTGTGAGGGAGTTCTGCAGGCTCATCACTGTGTTACTTCTCACATCCCACACACACACACTGAGGAGCACCACTATCTAGCTTAATCTAACAACTAAGCATCTAGTAAGAGGCTTGGTTCCCTCCCTAAGCAGTGAACAGATCCCCTCAAAGGGATATTCACCAAGGAGCTGCTTTCTCTCTGGTAACAATAGAGACTATTAAATATAAATAACCAACTCAAGTGCCTAGCTTTCAGATGGCTGAATTGGTCAAGCAAGGTGAATTCCACATACAGTATATAATATTTGTATATTCATTCTCTTGCTTTGCATAAAAATGAGTATCTATTATAGTGGGAGCATGTGGAAGCACACACACACACACGCACAGAAGAGGAATGGATTTATTGTGCAAGGCTAAAGAATCTCAAGCCTTCTTCTTCCACATAGTGTTGGCCAAGGCACTCATCAGGCCTTGAGACACTGTGAGCACTTTGTACTGTGGTGCAGACTTGGCCATGGAGGCTGGGCTGTTTTCCTGATCTGCCTGAAATTAGCTCAGGCCCTACTACAGAGACTGTAGCATTCTTATTTGAAGTATTTTCTTTCTCCTTATGTCTTGGTTTTGTGATAAATCAAATTATTTGGCGGTTATCTCAATCCTTCAACATTAAACAATTCATTTTAGCATTAGGCTTTTATGATCAATAGAAAGCTCTTAATCAGAGCTGCCAGCAGTGCTCCTTTTATTTAGGGCTCACAAAGATTAATGAAAATGTATATGATCTCAGTTGTGCTAATTTTTGCCAACTATGGCAGGTACTCCCAACAGCCTGTGAGGGTGACCAGCTCTGATCTGCTTCATGCATCATCATGGATATGCTGACTGATCCTCACCAGGCAGGGATGTATTCCCAGCTCCACACCCACCACATGAATGCCATCACCCACTGAGGACCATGGCTGTAGGACTCTAAGTGAATCCAGGATCCGGCCCTGAGGGAACACACATTACTGAGGATAACTCAATAAACAAAAAAAGGAAGCCCGGGCTGGCAACCAAAGCCCGGGATGAGTTGGCACATCTGGTGAACAGAGTGGGTGTAATAAAGGAATAAAAAAATGTTTTAATTGGATTTATTCATATATTCCCATGGAAGCCTGGAAGTGTGGGATGCAATGTGAAAAAAACACAATGTGTGAGCCCAATTCTTCCAGCTTGTGGCAAGCAGCACTACTAGTATTAACAAATATAGGGTTCACTCACTGTCACCCGAAATAGCAATAACCAAGCTGCTCAGAATAACTTAATACCTCCTCACTGGATTCTTTTAAGTGAAAATTCCATTTCAAATTTCAGTAAGAAACTTTGTTACTGTTTTGGGGAGTAGTGTGGTGAGGTCACAACCAAGGACAGAGTAAAGATGGCATTACCACTGAGTGGAGGTGACAAGCAGGGCTGGTCCTGCAGAGGAGAAACCCAGGGTGGGTCAGTCCACAAGTTCACATGCATATACTGCACCTGAACTCAGCTCCTGATGGTGTGTGATGAATGTTGTTAAAATCTGTTCTGGAGAGATTAAAAAAGTAATCCCAAGAAGCCAGTGAAGTCTTGGGGGAGAAAAACATATTTGCAGCTAATGTGTATGTGGGTACCCTCAAGTCTCTTGAGGCATTATCAGGTTATCAAGTTAAATCTGTGCACTTTGGTATGCCAGTACATGGTGTAATGTACTGCTGCTGCTGTATTTCCAAGGATGCAGACACTGCTATCCATTGGTATGAGTCCATCACCTCTGTGGAATTCCACCTTCATTAAAAAAAAATTGAATTTAAAAGACAAAGACACAAGACCAGTAAATAGAAAAACATTCTGGTTTCCCATTTAAAAATCATCATCATCATCATGACTTAAAAATCTTACAAGAAATAGAGAAAAATCATGAAGCAAAAAGTTTTAGGAGTAAATGGCTGGGTAGTTACAGGGCATGAGCAAATGCCATGTGGTCATTCAATGAAATTACCACATAGGCTGACCTGAAAAACTGGCAAGTCTTGTAGAAAAAACGCTTCTGGAGGCAGCAGCACCATGTCTGGCAAGTGAGAGGAAAGATGAGGCTGTATAATAGACAGTGCCAACAACAATTTGTGTATTTTTGTTTGTGCCAAAGAAAATTCACTTATTTAGTTTATTCTCTCCACTGACTTCAAAGAGAAAACATTTCACTAGTAATTCTTAGGGAAGATTATTTCCATCAGGAACGGTGATGATCAAATATTCAAGTGGAAGCACAAATAGTATCCATGAATACCCACCCCTTCTGAAAAAGAGAAATAGTCTAATGTATATAAAGGGTGCCTTGCAACAAAGTTGTTAAAGCAAAGGAAAAGAAAATTTATTATCTTTTTTAAAACAACTAGGCCATGACTCATTGTGTGGGCAAGTCTTAGGACTTCTTTGCATCTTATTCACTCCAGCAATTCAACTGGATGAAAGCAGAATGGATGGCAGCATGCTCCAATATTCAATATGCTGCAGATGCTGCTGCTAAAAGAAGCATTCCTGGCTAAATAAGCTCACAATGCAAACCCAAGGAAACCAGAGATAGCTGCAGGCACCAGTGCAAACAGCAGTGTTTGTGTCTTCTCCTGAAGCCTTTGTGCTGTTTGTAGATCTTCATGGTCACTCAAGCTTATAGCTCAAAGTACAGTGGAATGGATTAGATGAAATTTAAAATTGCTTCTATCCTGTTTTTCAGGTAATCTTTATAATAAATTCAATATATATAGAGAAGTAAAACAATATGAAACTCTTATTTGTTTACTTCTCATATAGCCCCAGGATGTTTTGATGTATACACAGCCAAATCTGTAAACACACTGCTGCCTAGAATGGTTGTGAATTGGTTAAGCAAGAGACAAACGTATTTTTAAAATATTTATACATAAACCCTTATTAATTATTCCCATTGCAAAATAATTCTGCAAGCTGGAATCATTAGAGGAGTGCATGTGACGTATTTTAAAGTAAATCCTTCTTCATGGAAAAATATCCTTTCAAATAATAAATATTCAGTGTACAAAACTGAGGTACACAGTAGACAGAAATATAGGTTAAAACCTGGCTTTGGGACCCAGTTCAGCACGGAGTTTAATTGTATGTGGTACTTAGATCCTAATGCAGCAGAGCACTAATGCACACATTTAATTGCCACGATGAATGAAGACCTAAATAGGAATGGGATTACAGGGTTTTAGCATTCTTAGTAGTTCTTCCTGCTCAGCAGATGTTTAATGCTTAATGTTTTACTGAGCTGGATCTAGGCTAAATTTATTAACAGAAAGATTTAAAATTTCTTCAGGAAATTTCAAGCACCTTCCCGAGGAAAGTCAGATTTTTTTTATTTCTTGAAAACACTGTAAATCCTGGAGATACTCTGGATCTGGCTGAAAACCAAACTATTGCACTGGGTTTTGATAATGCTTGTGAGACCAGCCTTGCATTGGAGCACGTGGAATCACCCCCTCAGTGTCTTACCAGAATGAATTAAGCATCCAGGGAGTGTGTACCAACATCACAAACTTGCATCTTCTTCTTCCAGGACCAACTTTCATGAACAACCTCAGTGAGTGAAAGGGAGGACAGGATATGCACTTATCTCCTTATTAGTTTTCAGCAAGCAGGGCAGAATAATTAGCATTGCTCTTGTGCTGTACATGCAAGAGGAAAAATGTAGGCAGTGCTTGTGCAGAAAACAACAGACACCGTAGTTATTGTATGCAGTTCTGGTCAGCCTCTACCAAAAGGGATATAGAGGAAGTAGAGAGGGTAGGGAGAAGGATGAAGGAGTTGATGAGATGCACAGGACCTCTAACGTGAAGAAAGAATAAAGAAACAAGACCCTGTTCCCTTACAGCAGTAGCAGAGATGATAGAGGCAATTTGTGACTGAGGGCAATATAATCACAGCTGGTGTGGGGAAGGTGGCCAGGGAGCAAATTTTGTTCTCTTACCACAAGAGTTCAGAGGCACCCTGTGAAACAAACAAGCAGCAGATTTGAAAACGAACACAGAGAAGAAGCTGGTTTCATACTGTGCATAATTACAGCTGTGCAACTCATTGCCATAAATGGCACAAAACAACTAAAAAGAGAACTAGAAAAGTTCCTGAGGGAGGGCCTATCATGATATATAAAATTGAATCACAAATACAGCCTCTGGCTTGGCAAGTCTTGCAGTAGGTGGAGACAGAGAACGTGGGTGAGGACAAGGGTGATGCTGCACCAGCCTTTTTTTGCATACTCATTATAGGTGTCTGCTTCTGGCTGTTCTTGAACTTGATAAGCCTTTGATCTGATAGAGTATTTCAAGTTCTTATGTTCTTATGCACCTCTTAAGTGAAAGTGCATCCCACCTGCAGTCCCCCATTGTGGAACCCTGGAAAACTGCCTCAAGAATTGGCAAGAAGGGGGGCTAATCCCCACAATCGTCTCTCCTTTAATAAAGCTACTCTTAAACAAAGAATTAGTTCCTCAGGCAACGATGTCTTCCCACAGGAAAAAACCACTACTGTGTGCTCTGTGGCTTCATTGTCTTGACTTAAGATGGAGGAAAAAAGCAAGGTGTGCCAACTTATTGATGGTTTGATGGAAAAACTGAGTTTTTCACTGACCAAGAGCAACTAAACTGGCATGTTGTAGTCACTAATTATGGTGACTTGAACAGGGAAGATGGTGTTGCTGACAAAGGGTCCAAGTGTCAGTCCAGAGGGGATACAATAGGTTTTCTGCATACCTTTCCACACATAGGCAGGTCCTAGAAGGACATTGTCATTACAGATGCTTTCCACTCTTTTTTCTCAGAAAAGCCAGTGTTTTGGGGTTTTTTTGCCTCCAAAGCACAGTATTTTGGTGTGCACTGAGGGGAATTTTTAAAAGTTGTAGCAGCAAGAGCAACCCAACTATTTGGGCCAGTGCAACCAAGAAACACAAATTTGAAATAGGAAAGCATTCTTGTGAAATCAGGAGCTAAACTCTTGCCCAGGTAACAGTGCACTCCTTTGGGGGGGGAAAGATATGACTTCGAGTTTTAAGTCTAGACAGAACTGGGATGTGTGGAGCATGATGGTAGGAATGACTTACTGATGTTGATTTATTTGCAAAGTGCACTAACATCTGATCTGACATCCTCGCTCCAGCTTTGTCTCCTCCTACAGCTGCTTCATTACCCCCTCTCCTCATTGAAGAGATGAGTATTTTGTGCTCTCATGACCTGCTAAAGAACAGGACTGGAGTCATCACGACTGAGCAGATTTTTCCGCTTTGCTTTGCTCATCTCTGCCCCAAAGGAATGTTGCACCAGGAGCTGTTGGCATTACATCTGAACACATTTTGCTGACTGTTGCAGAGTGCATGGGTGGCTGAAGCAGGCTCATAATTGCAATTTTCAAGAACAAACTTACAGGAACCCTTCTTTTCATCAAGAAAGGGGGCTTCATATCCTGCATTGGATTCAAGCACTTCACAGGTGATTTACTATGGCAGCACCCAGGGACAACATTTTCAAGAGCATGGAGAATGAGCCTTTTCACTTTCACAGGGATTGAGCAGGAGGGGAGGCATGTCCCTGGTCATTTGCCCCCTGAAAGCCCAAGCCAGAGCCTGAGAGAATAGTCCTATTTGTTCAAAGGCCTGGGATCAGATCTGAAATACATGCTTTTAAGAGACCAGATATCCTGAATCTCTAGTGCTGGTCAGAAACTTGTCCTTGCCTAAACCATGTTCTCTGCAGTGCAGTGACAGAGGTGTCTCCAGCACATCCATTTCTGGCCCTGTTATTGTCATATGTCCCACCCCCACTGCTGGGAACACCCTCTTTTCCCCAAGACCAGTGCAGGTGTAGTCCTGCCTGTGCTGCCATGAGAAAATCCATTTAAATCCCCTGAATGAATAGCACAGCAGCTCACCACAAACACAGCAATTGTTCATTACATTAACAGGGCTTGGTAACAGAAAGGAAAGATGATGAAAAATATTCTGATGGATTTCTGTGTGTTTATCTGCGAGGGCAGCAACAAAACTTTTCCATGCTGTGGGGCTTATACTCCTTGGACATTCCCAAATGATGCCACTTGTAATAGGGAAGAAGAGCCCTAACTTTGCTGGTGGGCCTGAAGGAGGCTGTGTTTCAGGCAGTATTACGGCAGGCATCCCAGCTTGAGGAACACATGGTAAGGCTCTCAAGCTCATGACACTGTGTTTAACACCCTGCATTCTTTCCCAGCTTTGCCCTTCACTTTAACAGGAGGTATTTTCTGTCCAAATTTCATCACTGAAGAGAGGCATAACAGATGAAAAAATGCTGTAGTGGTCTTGAGCTGAAATAAAGCACAAATGGCTTAGAAACTAATTAAAAAATGGCTAAGAGGGACGTCCCTCTTCTGTTTCAAATCAGCGCACACCAGCAGTGCCATGAAAAAACAGCGATCTGAGGGTCAGCAGGAGAGAAAGAGGAAACCCTTCCTACCCACAGATCCAGGGGTGATAAGGAATCAGCTTATTAGTATTCCTCCATGGACACATGTTATTGAGCAGATAGGCACTGCAGGGCTGGGGGCTGGTGTGATCACAAGCTCTGGGAGAGCCTGTCACGAGCATGCAAATGGGAGCAAGGATGGAGCATGCATCAGCTCCTGGCTCAACAGCTGTTTTCAGGGAATGGAGAATGTGCCTGAGTCAGGCACAAGCTGACTGAGTCAGGCACAGCCACCAGGAGAGGCAAACTGAGAGCAAAACTTGTTGGAGGCAGAATTTTGAAGAGTCAGGCTGCAATTTTAGCAATGCCTTCTGCTCAACAGGGCAAGCCCACATCCACTTCAGCCCTGGATTACAACATTTATAAGCATGGCATGGGAAGGGGAAGGTCACTGAAAAGTCTATGCTGCACAGTGGTATTGGTACTGGAGGTGCCATTGTGGCAGTAGGCTGCTCCCTGTCAGACAATCACATGTCCCTGTTGGCACTTGGACATCTCTCCCTGTGTGTCTGTGGTCACATCCCTCCCCTGATGACTTGCCATGAGGTCATGGGCAAGCTCCATGTCTTCTCTGGGCCCTGAAGAGCTTCTCACCTGAGTTTAGCATGCCCACTGCCATCTACCAGCAGATATTGTCACTTAGTTATGGGCTGGGCATTGGATTATCACAACAAAGGTCTTCAGGCTGAGAGCCTTATGCACTGCCATTGGACTTTGGCTCTCAAAGACAAGGATCTAAATCCCAGAAGAGAAGGTAGCTGCCTTCTGCAGGACTGCTTTTATGGTTGGTGATGGTAGTCAGTGGGCCTCTGTTGGCTTAGCATGAAGTGTGGAGACCAACAGAGCTCCAGCCCAGTAGTCACAGTATTTTTTACCACATAAGGTCAGGGAGGCATTAAAATTGACAAATGTTCTTCCTCTTCAAAGCATTCACTCAACACCAGCACAACACACACATCCACCCCCTCCTCTGGACACTTTAGAAGGAATACACAAAGGGAATATGCACTCATATTCATATGCACATATATATCCAACCTGACTTTGAACTCTTCATTCTCCTGTAGAACTACAAGTGATGTCAGGATTCACACAGACACAAGAATTTTGTGTGGGGACTTTCCTATGTGACCACACCACACATTTTTACTTGTTTGGGTTTCATAAGCTCCAAGAAAAGCATAAAAAGAAAAGTCATGTGTAAAATATTCCCCAAAGGAAAGTGGGAGGCAGGCAGTGGTTCCTGCAAATGTCTTTCCTCCCATGTTTATAGATGCCTTGATGCTAAGAGCTCTTCAGTGGCTCATGCAACACCTGCTCTGAGTCCATATGGTTTCTCTTCAGCATCTGTATCATTCCCTCCCAGATGATGGCCAGAAGCACTGGACTTGTCTTTGCCAGCAATCGTCTGCTGTTCTGCTCTTGGACGAAGCAGACTCAGATCTGTAAAGATCATTTTTAACCAGCTGTTACTCTGTCCTTAAGACTAGGCACAGGGCATTCCTGTCAGTCCATTACTGGTGCATCTTTCCCTGGCCCAGCTGTCTGCCCCCAGGTCCTTGTTCTTGCCCTTGTTTGATTGTTTCAAACCCACTTCCCACGAGGGCAATAAATGCTTATCTTTGCATTTACATTAATGTTAGCATGACATAGTTAAAATCGTGTGTTTCACATCCAAGACACTTTTCAAGAAGTATGGCCAAATGGCCTAGTGAAGTCTGACCAGCCCTGTTCACTACTTTCCCTGATGACATGGAGAAGCTTTAATTCTGGCTGGTGTGACCTGGCACCTGTGGCCCCATAATTCCTTCTAGCTTGGTAGTACCCACGGGGCTGCTCTGGTACCATCAGAGTGTGCTACCCAGACTCCAAAAGCCATTTGGAGATGGATCTCCATCATCTCCATTTTTTCCATCCACTAAAATCACTAGCTGGATTTCATTAAGAACACAAGCCTGATGTTTTTGTGCCTGCCTGTCACCTGGCAGTGCTATTCCAAGGTGGGAGGACGACTGAGCTGGAAGTAAAGAGGCAGTCACAAGTGATGGGCAGGCAGTGGCTGCTCCACACTGCTGTTGCCTCATCCACATTTTGCGTGTCTCTCCTTTGAGTGACTTCCACATTCCAGTCAGGCTGGGTTGCTGTTGGCCCATGTACTTTGTTCTGTTTAATTTTTTTCCTCTTGCCAGCACACACAGCTTTGGCAAAACACTTGAACAGTTTGTTTTTAAGTATTTACTTCCTCATAAGTAGCCACCCTGGCACCCAGTCAGATTCCCCAAATAATCCAATTAGGATGTAAGTAAACTTCCTTCAGGTGTTGCCCAGCTGCTTCATTGTGAAGAAGTCTTGAACTCTACACCGGGCCCTTAAAACCCAGGAGAGACAGTGCAAGACTGACTTTTTTGTCAGCCTCATACTCTGCTCCTGCTCTGGATATGGGACAGGGCTGCCTAATTCTCCTCTTCCAATTGCATGCTGCTGCTGCCTTTTTTCCACTTGTACTCTTAGATCTCTAGCTATACTGTCTCTAAGATATTTTGCCATCTTCCCCCATTGCAGACAAGGGAAGAGGAAATTGAAGCAATTCACAGTGATTCCCTCTAGAAGCACCCTAAGCAGAGGAAAGGGGCACAGGCACAGGGTCTGCAAGAGAAACCTGGGAAGCCCTGTCCCCATCCAAACCAGAGGGCCTGAGAAGGATGGGGGTTTCATTCCCTGAGCAATAGTCAGACAAGCAGACTTGATGCAGCTGACCCTCGACAGTTTGGCCCCAGGTCTGTGCTGGCTGTAACACACTCTGGAGTTGTGTTGTAATGGAGCTGTGGACTGGCACAGTCTTTAACCTACCTGGCCTTCAGCAGGGCAGTGTCCTGACACTGGCTCAGGCTCCTGCAGCTCTAGCAGCCAGACCCCTTCTTGGGCTTCAGCTCACTTAGCCGAGCCCCATTCCACCAGGGCTGGCAGTGCAAATGAAACCAGGTTAAAGGAGAGCTGTAAGATACTGCAAACCTGCATTCAGCTACAGCTGAGCTGTAAACCTGCTCCTGCTGATGCTCATGGTAGGAAGCTGAATAGTTCTGAGAGGTCAATCTCCAAAGGCAGTGTTTAAAAAGAACTTTTCTACATGAAATTTTACACAGGGCTGCATGTTATTGAAATGATGTTAACCAGCTGTGTTTCTACATGCAAATAATGGATATATGTTTTCTGTGCCTGTGCATATACACACCTGCACAAGACTGGGTGAGGGGCATTAGATTAAGCTGACTGCAATAAATGTAAGAAGCAGATTCGATAATGACCCCAAATATGGATCCAAATGTTCCTTCTTCTGCAACTAATTGATCTAATGGATTTCATATTTGTAACCAGGCAGTGGTTTGTATTGTTACTTTTTGTTTGCTGCTTTAGAAAACCTAAGAGCTACTAGAACATAACCCATACCATATTTGCAGATGTAATTGCTGTGATATGCCCCTCGCCCCCAAAGCAATTGCCAGTAGTGAATTACTAATAGTTTGGAGCAGTTGTGCTGTAATTTATGATTACAAACACTGGGGCAGAAATCCTCAGTCACGATGCACAAAAGTACAATGATATATATGCATATTAACCTATTTTAAGAGCAACATACTCTAGATCCTCAGTCAAGTGCACAGTGCTGTCAGAAGGGAAGCATAATTTGCTTTTATTCAGGTGGGGGAAAACTGAGACAACAGATCAGCATCTGAGGTGGGAGTAGATCTGCAATGTCATTGTTGCATGAAGCTACTGTGGGGTCTGCTCCCTCTTTGGAGGCACATCCTTGCCTTCCTTGGCAGTGCTGCGCTTCGTCTCTGTCCACCCACACACTCTCCCTGGCACTTTCTTGTCCCTGATATTTGTATTCCTTGTTTTCTTCTCCCCTTGGTCCCACCCCAGTTTCAGTGATTCTGCAGCACTTCCCACTCGAGGGAGATATTTGATTGAATCCCTCTCTTTTCTGAGTTTGCAAGGCACAGCAGGAAAGCTAATGACACAGCTGCCTGTGCCACAGTAGCTCTGGCCACTTCAATAAAAAATAAAAAGAGGGAAAAAAAAGAAGAATTGTATGTTATTCAGCTCTCAAACTGGCGTCTTTCAGAGATGTTAAATGGTCTTAATAAGTAAATAAAATGCAGGCTGCTTACCAGAGAAATCAGAACAGCACCTTTGCAGCTGTTCTTGTCTCTTGAGAAAAAAGATATAATTAGGAAGGTTTGAGGGGTTTTTTAATTTAAAAACCCACTTAATTTGGAACCACTCTGGTCTGCTGAGTAAGTGTGTGTCTAGGTGAACCTCAAAATACATTTTCTGTACTGGATAGAAGAAAATTCCAGAAGGAGCCTCCCCGGTTTATTGGATGGGTGTGTATTGGGTCATGTTTAAAAACATTTTAGTGTAGCTGATGGACCATGACCTTTTAGTATCAGTTAAATCCAGATTTATTTTTTAAGAGGTATGCTATGGAAAGGCACTGGCAGCCAAGTTAGAGAAGTCTGCCACAGTATTTTCACAGGATCATTCCAAGGTATTCTGTTGTTCATGCCAAGCAATAAAACCTTTGGCTTTATGTGCATTTCTGGACACTGCTGTGCTCTCAGCACAGGCAAATTAGCTCCAAAAGGTGCTACTTCAGAGAGAAATCTATGTTTTAAAAACTTTTCTGCATTACGGTATTGAACAAAAAAAAAGGGATGGATTTACATGTGTTGTACATATATATGAGAGAAGAGGCATGTACTCAAATACTGTTTTAATTATTTTTCACTTGTAGTCCTCCATATGTTTGCACTGCAGTCAGTGAGCAATGGAAGAGCTCTCCTGTGGTTAATTTTACACCTGTAAAGTCCCCTGGATACAAACCAAGATTGCATGGCCAAGTGCATAAAGTATCCTGCTTATCTGGCCAATGAATTCATATGCTCCAGGGGTTGGAGAAGATGGGGAGAATATGAGGAATTTATTATTTTCAGTCTTTAGCAGATTTTCATTACTTTTACCCTTTCTATCTCCAACACCTGAGGAAATAAACCCCCATAGCTTCAGGTTTTCAATGCTAACATGGGAAGAAATCCCCACAGTGTCTGTGCTCCTTGCAGGCAACAGGGGAGGAATCCAGGGCTCGTTCCATGGGGTCCCCCATGTCCCACACCCCGTGGGTGTGTGTGAGGGATGCCCCAGCAGAGCCTGCTGCCAGCACAGCCTGGCCGAGGGACCACGGGGACACATCTGATTTTTGTTCAGCCCTGCCCCATCCCTTCCACTCTGCTCCTAATGATCTGCCAGTTATCATCATCGCTACAAAAGCTGTGGAGATGCTCACATTTTTCTCCCTACCATTGCACTGGCTGGAGACTCCTGAGTTTCCAGGCAGAGGTTTCCAGGCAAAAGGCTTCAGAGTGATCTTGTGCCAGGCACAGAGCCTGTGCTTTGCTGCCCCTCTGCACCAAAGGCTGGCTCCTGCTTGTCACCCACGAGAACAGGCTGCTCCATGTGGCCCTCACCTTCTACCACAGGCTCACACTTCTGCTGCAGTCACCATGTTACCATAATCGAAATTAATTGAAATAATTAGTGCTTCACAACCACGCAGAATTAATAAGGCTGGGAGTGTGACACTAATATATCAATACAGAGTTTACATACGTTGTTGGTATTCTTTGGGAGCCACGACCTATATTCAGATATAAAGGATCTTCAGTGTTCCTTTGCAAATATAAGTAAATGTTAATTAAAGCACTTTTCTTCAAAAGGTCTATTTTAAAATGACATACAATTCAAATATTTGTTTTATGACACACACAGATAGGAGGGCTCTCAGTCTCACAGGAAATGTCTGAATGTAGGAAGGAAAAAGAAAAAAAACTATAAGGAGATTAACTTCCTTCTATGGCACATCAGAATAAAGACTGTGGTGATAGGCTGAAGTGGGAAAGGTACATATTACACATTTGAAATATTTTTAACTGCAGAAAAAATTGGGATCAGATTTTCTTTTTAGTGTAAGGGAGTAGCATACAAAAATTAAATGTAGTCTAACATTTGTATTGTTTCCAAAATAGAGGCCTGGAGGTATTTTATTTTCACTTTCATAATTTTTTTTCTCCTTAAGAAAGCTCTCTTACGTAGTTTATTTGAGGCTATATCTTTCTACACAGTCCTTTGCAGTATATTTTCAGTTACATTCACATTGCACTTCAGAAGAAGTCATATACAAAAAGCAATGCCTTTTTCAGACATTAAAAACATTTCTCTTTTTTTTTTTCCACTGAAAAATTCTTTTTTAGTGCATTTTTTCCATTTAGAAGGCCCACTAAAGCTCAACTAAAATATATGGTCTCAGTGTAATATCCCAAGACATTCCAGTCACTAACAAATGTTCTCGCTTTTATTAAAAAAAACCAAACCCAAACACAAAAATCCAAACTCAGAGTCTCCAGGGAGTCAGACTCTGCTATTGTTCTTCCATTTCTGATGCAAGTCAGAAGATACCAGACAATACAGATTACTGAGTCACCACTTGCTAAGCTGTATTTTCTTAAACAACAGCTCTCCCAGCTGATCCTTTCAAGTTAGCAGAAAGAATATAAGAACAAAAAAGTGATCAGCCTTCAAAAAACCAAATGCTTTTATGTAGCCAGGTATGCTGTGGAGCTGGGAAAGAAGAGAATCAGATGGACATTTCAGTGCTCCAGTTGGGGCTGATTTGGATGGGTTCATTCTGTGACTAAGTGAGGACAGAAGGGTCATTCAGGACTACAGGGTGTAGGCAGAAAAGGGGGAGTCAGAGTGAGGAGGCACTAGATAAAGGAACTATCTGCTTTCTAGCATATAGGATACTTAATCCTCACATAAGGATAAGCAGGGCTTCAGCAGTTATCAGGCACATTGGGCTGGGAAATTGATTCAGGACAAGGGGTTCAGCAGCAAGTCTGCTTCTTTCAGCACTTTTTCTTTAAATATCCTAGAATTCATCCTACAGAAGATAGATTACACTTTATAATATAAGCCTCCTGAGGGGATGCTGCTAAAAGGCTGTCAGCAGAAGGAAAAAAAAAGTGTCCAAAGTGTGCATGTAGGGTTAGGGACTCCACATTTCAACTCATCTGCAGCTGGAGATGAGATGCATTTGCATTTGTTCCCCTGGCTGAAGACATAATATTCATTACAAAAGCTATTTCAAAATGGTTCTAGCCTAATTTTTTTTTTCATTCACACATAACCCATATAAAATTTAAAATCATATATTAAAGATGCAAATACATTTAAAAATGGCATATAGTTACATTCCAAACAATTTTGCCAGTAGGATCTGCAGAGACAATACTTTCAGTTTCAACTGTGTTTGTGTAAGACCTCCAAATAAAGACCAGAATATACTTGTAATTAACTGTAGTGCTGATGGGTTTTCTGCTCAGAAACCACTTTATACAAAGCATTGTGTATAGAAACAGAAATAAAATGACCCCTGGCCCAGAAAGCTTACTTGTCATGGTTTCAGCATCACTCTACTCTGCAAATCAGTGGCTTTTGTTAGTGATCACTGTCATTTTCCTGGCATTTAATTGAATAGACTTTCTTTGGAAAAATTAAGACAGACAGTGGAAACCGTGTTGTTAGGTCCCTCTGTCACAGGCATTAAGAACACGGTCACAATAGCAACCAGTGATTCCCAACTGCTTTGTAAAATGCAGAAATATAATCTTCAGGACTTTGGATAAGGAGATGGCTCTCCTGCTTGTCTGGCGCTTTGGCTCACATTCCCTCAGCAGAGATTTGTGACAGCCTCAGGCATTGTCACTCCTCTTGGTCTTTCTTCCTGCTTCACAGAAGTCAGAAGAGCATTTGTGCAGGCACCTCAGCCTCTGCTGTTCAGAGTCCAGGTTCTTGTGCAAACTCCCATGCCAAATTACCAACTGAAGTGTGTTACTCATTTGGGACGAGGTCAGCAACCCCAAGGATGAGGGAATATTTAAATTTACAAAGCTTTTCTGAGTGCCCACAACACCATTTCCTACATTCATTCCTTGTAATCATTTGATGAGTTATTACTTTTCTTAAAATTTAATTATCTGCATGATCTTTCAACTGTGTTTCCATATGTTAATCTTTCCTACCTTGAGGAATCATAAATAGGATGGAAGTTACACATCCAGATGCTTGCAGAACTGGGCCATAGACTCAAATGTATTAAACCCAAAGCCAGGCAAAAGTCTGACTAGATCTGCTTTCAGACTAAGCAAGATTAGGTTTTACTCACAGTTTCTGAGAAAAGACTTTCTTAGCACAAGTGCACATTTAAAATGACATTCAGAAAAGCCACAAAAATAGAAATAATTTCAATGCTTAAGTTGTGGTAGGGTTTTTTCCCCTTTTATAAAAAATACGCCATCTCTGCTGTCCTGTCACATTAAAGGTATCTTTTACAGTTTTTACAGTTTCAGGAGACAAAAAGTAATTATATTAAAAACCAAGTTCTCCATGGTAAACCACCTCACTACATAGAGGAAAGTAAAGATTTTTACAAATATTTTGTTTTATTTATCATCTCTCCTACCAATGGATGCTGAAAGTGCAGCTCTGTGAAATTACATTCTTAAAAAAAAAAAGGGTGGACAGAATATGCTCAACTAGCACCTCCATGAGACTACACAGCAGAAAAATATTCCTCGCTTATAATCCAAATACATTCAAGGATGGAAAAAATGCTGTATGGAAAACTATCTTAATGGAATTTAAGTGTTCTGCAGTATGTGGAAAACAAACATATTTTAATAAATTGCTGCTTTTAGTGGCTGAATTTATTTCCAAGAAGGTTATAACCATAAAGTAGAAAACTAATTCTTCTTTTAGAGCAGTGGCAAAAAGGGAGCAGAAAATAGGACATCCAAGTGTTATCTTTGACCTCTTAGATGGCAGAAGGCTGTTGAGGTTTTTTGTTGTTGTTTTGTGGCATCTGTTTTGGTTTGGGGTTTTTTTTTAAGGTTTCTTTAAAAAAAACCAAATCTGTATTTTTCTCAGTTTTTTAGTTTAGAGTTAATGAATTATCTGCAAAAACATTTAAACAAAAGAAATCGTGTCAGTAATTAATTTCTATTCATTTTTTCAGTGCTTCCATCCTTCTTTGACAATTGGGGAAAAATAGGTGCCCACCTGTTTTTATGTCCAAGCACCTGATTGCTCTGTTCACTCCTTTCCTATAGGCTTTAAAATAAGCATAGCAGTATGCAAGTCAGGAATGTAAAATATTAATCTATTCTCTCTCCCCACCCTCCTCAATGTCAACTTCAACAGCTTTCCTTCTAAAATTTCCTGCCTGTGGAGCTGGTAAGGGAAAGGAACTATCTTGTGGATCAGAAACCTAAGCCAATCCCTTTCAGAACATTTTTTGCCAAATCTGAGTGAAGATTGATGCTCTGGGCAACAAGAACAAAAGTAGGATGCAATGCAAAAACTGCTGTCAAAATCCATCTTACTGAGACCCATTCCTTCCAGACTCTTAAAGAATCATTTGCAAAATCTCCTTATTTGGGTTGGTTTGTTGTTCTGACACAGAACTTTCCCTGTCTCTAATGAGGCACCCAGTGATATTTTTAAATGGCTTCTAGCCTACAATATTGTTAATACTATCTTCTGAAGCCTGACAGGATAGGCAGAAAGATGTCGTTCTGGACTACCTGTGGTGGCTTCACAGAGTTGGGGAATTTCCCAGGCTTCTGGCTGCCTTCTGATGGCTCTGAAATTCTCCTACTTGATGGTATGCTGGCTTTGGCTAGGGCAGGGTTAATTCCCTTCACAGTAGCTAGTATGGGGCTGTGTTTTGGATTTGTGCTGGAAACTGGGCTGATAATGCAGATACATTTCCCCTGTTGCTGGGAAGCTTTTGCACAGTGAAGACCTTTTCTGCTCCTCACCCCAACCCAGCAGCAAAAGGGCTGGGGGTGCATGAGGATTTGGGAGGGAACACAGTCAGGACAGCTGACCCAAACTGACCACAGGAATATCCCACACCACATGGCATCAGCCTAGAGAGCTGGGGGAGAAGGAGAGGATGTTCAGAGATACAGCATTTGTTCCCAAGGCATCCTTGTATGGGACAGAGTTTTCCTGTAGATGACTGAACACCTGCCTGCCCATGGGAAGCAGTGAATGAATTCCTTGTTTTGCTTTACCTATCAAACTGTATTTATCTCAACCCATGAGTTTTCTCACTTTTACCCTTCAGACTCCACTCCCCAGTCCCACTGGGCTGAGTGAACTGCATGAAGCTTAGCTGCCAGCTGGGGTTAAACCAAGCCAATGGGGCCTACAAAGCAGACACCACCTTTGGAAAGTTCACAATACCAAATTAAATGCCAAAGAATTTGCTAAGGTTGTGAGAAAAGAGGATGCCGAACCTGGTGTTCCATACTCCCACATTTTATTACTCATACAACACTGTATGTGAACAGTTGCCACATGTGTTAAAGATTTACAGATGATGTTAAAAGCAACTAAAAAAAATTCACTGAAAAAACAATCCCAACTCAAGTTAGATCATTTTTAAATAGGAAGATTTGGCTTAAATGGATAAAGCAGAGGTAGAAGTGAAACTTCAAATTTCCAATGAGAGCACCAATCAAATTCTCAGAGCGGCATCACTGTGTCAGAATATTTAGTGTTTCAGTCAGGGAGATTTTCTCAGAAAAACTTCTGGGTCTCAGTAGGTGGTGCTGTAGCACCTCAATCCACCAGAGGCTCAGACTTGCTTCCAGTGCTGAAATGAATTTCATGCAGTTGTGTGACACACAAGTGTCACTTCACCGCTTGAGGTAGAAAACTTGTGGGAGAATACTAAAAAAAAACCAAACACCAAAACTATGCGGAAATTCAAACGCTTACATAAGCCTGTAGTTCAGGTCACATTTAGAGTTCTCACGTCAGGCACAGGCATCATCATACCATACACTGAACAAAAAAAAAATGTTAATTATGAAAGAGACCTACAAAATTATCACATTATCATATCTATACAAAAATACAAATAAAGAACTGCACAAATATTTAGCTCTTTCTGCAGCCTATTGTAAAATCCTATGACTATCTGAATAAACACTTGAAGAAAATAAAAGTACTAATATTGTTCTAAGGAATGAGTTCTGGCTATAAAAGCTGAACACAGCTGTGAGATGGGTTGTTTACATCCACACTGAAACCGGCAAAAATTCTGATCAGAGCCTGCAGGGTGCCCCAAGACCCCCAGGTGCCCTGGGCAGCCTGGCCCTGTCCCTCTTGACCCACCCTGTGCCTGGGCCCAGGCCCTCACCTGTCAGCTTGTGGCTCTTTTCTTTAAAAGAGCCGAGCAGCTTTCAGTTGCTATGAAGTTGTTTATTGTAAAGGCACGTCAATCTCGAAAGGCAAAGGGTCACAAGAGTTAAAGTCCATGCTAAAAGTTTTTGGCATAGAGTCCGAAATAGAAGTAAAGTCCCAATTAGAAGTGGAAGCTGTTTCTGTCGAGGCCCTGGGAGGGCTGATGTTCCTGCCACAATTCCTGTCTTCTTCACGTGGTGATGATGGCAGTGAGGAGAGAGGAGAAAAGCAAGAGAGCAAGAGCACGTGTGTCTCTGCCCAGTGCATAGATTCTTATACACACATTTCCCAATAAGCTAAAAACACGAACATGAACCATTTCTTTTTAACCTATTAGAATTCTAGTTTCTTAGCATGCCAGGTTATGTATAAACTACACATGTGGTCTATCTTGTTCTATCTAAAAAGTATAAGCAATATTCTTACTATAGTTTTATTATCTCTAAAACTATGTTCCTGGAGCCTACACGGAAACTTGTTTTCAGCACTTAGTATCTAGGACTATGATTTTCAACCTTCACTAGAACTTGCTTTTCTACACTGGTATCTAAGACCTTTACTCTTTAAAGCACTTAAAGCATATTCTTACTTATTTAAACTTACTTGCTTACTTATTCTAAGACTTAAACTTACACCTTTATGTGTGAGTAGCTTTATATACTTCAATCCATCCAAAGGTTTTAATTCAATCCCTGCACTCTGATTTCTCTCTGAGGAATTCAGAGAGGCCTCTGATTTACAGACTCCAGCACTCACCCCTGCAGGGCTGTGCTGTGCCTGTGCCTGTGGCCCTGGCAGTGGCCCCTGCTGGGCAGGGAGTAGCCACAGCACAGCACAGCACTGCCATGGCTCTTGCTGCCTGTGCTGCAGGTGCCCGGCCCCAGCCCCGTGTGCTCATGCTGCTCCCTGACACGAAGAGCAGCAAACAACCCTTCGTTCCTTAGGTCACATCCTGGCAGCCCTGCTTTATGTCTTGAATAAGGATTAGCACAGAAACTGATTCTACTGCATGAACAAGGCCTCATCTACTAATTAATCAGTTTAAAGGACTTCCTTAAAAATTTTACTCAACTCCTACCCTTTTGTGGAAAGATCTATTTTGGATTAACTCATGCACAGCTGTAACTGGCAAGCCAGGCCCAGAAATGTTTGCTTTGGTTTACAGTTAAAGCAGTCTAAATTTCAATCAGAAGATCTCTCAAAGCCCTGGTTTTTCAAAGGACATCAGAAGAGTCCTTTCAGATGAAACTGTACTTGAACTGTAGATTCATGACCCAAGAAATACTTAAGACACATACGTAGTCAAAGAGCAATATGCTAGTTTTATTTGTAAAATACTTTATTCCTAACAGCAAAATACTTTAATTGTACTTTATAAAAGTTAGCAAAATTTGATACATTTGAAACAGAAACAAGAAAACTATTTCTACTTAAATTATTCCATTTTCTTTTCAAGATGGAAGCTATAGGTATTCACCACATTTAACAGAGTTCAGTGACAGACATGTCATTCAATAAATATATCCTTCTACCATTAAAATCTGTGAACGGCAGTGAAAAAAATTCATAAAACTACTGAAAAAATAGAAGCATTTTTGGCTTTTTCTGAAGTTTGGAACTAATAATATCTATACACAACAAAGTTCCTGGCATTTACAACAAGGACTGTATAGAAAGCAACAGAAGAATTAGTTAATAGTACACTAGAACAATCAAATTTGCAGTACAACATTTCTACCAAGAAAAGAAAATCAGAAATTCAGTCTGTTTCTTGAATCCTACAGAGGACTTCTGCAAGGAAGTAGCAGGAAGAACTTAAATTACCATCTGATTTCATATTTGATAAGGCCATTGCGTATCCTAAGTTGCAATTAAGAAGCTGGTCCTATTCTCTGTACAATGAACACTATCTCTTTATTGAACGGAAGTGAGAATGAGCAAATTCACTGTTTTATCCTATTGCTAACAAATAAACTATGAAACCTTTACCTTGGAGAGGACAGATTTAGTTAAATCTAATTCTGCTATGTACAGGCGTTATTTTGGAAGCCACCGTTTCCACAACTCTCAGAGGTAAAATCCACTCCCTATGCCAGTCTTCCAGGAAGCTTCCTTCTGTGAAGAAATTAGATCTCTGAGACTGCACTCAGACCCAACACAAGTGGCAAGGCAGGTTCACACAGCAGTCAGCCAGTACAGACACTGGGAGGACCATGTGACTGATGCTGAAAAACGTGGAACACAAAGGCTTATGCCAAGTGTACGGAGTTCAACAAGGGCAAGTGCTGTTCTGCACCTGCAACAGGGCAGCCCTGGCTTCATGCATAAACCAGGGAATGAGAAGCTGGAGAGCAGCTATGGAGAGGGTCCTGAGGGGTCCTGGTTGATGGCAAGGTGAGTATCAGTCAGAAGTGCCCTGTCAGCCAGGAGGGTCAGCTGTGTCCAGGGGGACATCAGGCACAGCATGGCCAGCTGGGCAAGGGAGGGGATTGTCCTGCTCTGCCCTGCACTGGGGCGGCCTCACCTCGAGTGCTGGGGGCAGTTTTAGGCACCACAATATAAGAAAGACATTCAGCTATGAGAGAGTGTCCAGAGGAGGCCATGAGGATGGTGAAGGGTCTGGAGGAGAAGCTGTATGAAGAGTAGCTGAGGTCACTTGGTTTCTGTCAGTCTGGAGGAGACCGAGGGGAGACCTCATTGTGGTCTTCAACATCCTCGTGTGGGGAAGAGGAGGGGCAGGCATTGATCTCTTCCCTCCTCTGACCAGTGACAAGACCCAAGGGAATGGCCTGAAGCTGTGTCAGGAGACGTTTAGGTTGGATACTAGGAAAAGATTCTTCACCCAGAGGGTGGGTGGGCACTGGAACAGCTCCCCAGGACAGTGGTCACAGCTCCAAGCCTGACAGAGTTCAAGAAGCATTTGGACAACACTCTCAGGCACATAGTGTCATTTTTGGGGATGATCCTATGCACTGTCAGGAACTGGACTTGATGATCCTGATATGTCCCTTTCAACTCAGCATATTTTATGATTCTATTATTACTTCCTTTTCTGAAAGCAAACAAAAAACCCCCAAATAACAAAGAATCTACCCAGCAAAATACCACATTAACTTCTGTACAGTTACTGTTGTTGAATTCTAACTTACAAGTGAAACTGAGTGAGATGTGAAATTGAATATATATGGTAATTAATTTTAATTTATTTTTAAATGTTCAACATCCAAGTGATTTTTAAAATTAGTTTGTTAAAATCAGTTTATTTGTTCTTTTTTTTAAAAAATATACAACTTAGTGCAGTAATAAATCTGTCTTGCGTGGACAGAAAGGCAAGGACATGAACATTTATTACTGACAGGTGCTTTTGTGCACCTCATACCACCTACAACAAGTGATTTCCTAAAAATGTGAAGCCTTAGTTGCATGAGATGATATGGTGGATTTCAGGATCCTGAAGAACTATTTTCCTTAAATTTAATTAAGTAAAAACAGAACCAACCATGGGGCTGTTTACTTTTGATGTTTTTTTGTCCTTTTTCTAGAACTAAATCAGAGCAGAGCAGTGTAACTGATGCCTTGAGAGGCTACCTAGAACAGAGGTTAGACAGTGCTAAAGGAATAAAATAGGTATTTATTAAAAAGGTCTTCAAAGGACACACCTTGGCCAGTGCAAGAGCCCGGCCGTGGCTACACCCAAGATGGACCACTGGTCACGAATTTTCACACTTTTATAAGTTTTGTTCCATTTGCATATTGGGGTTAATTGTCTAATTACAGCTTCAGGTTATGAAGTCTCCTCAATTCAAGTCTCCTGAAGCTGCAATGGTGTCTTTGTTTATTGAGCTGGAAAAGGATTGTTTTGTCTAACTAAATTCTGAAGAGAGCTTGGTAAACACTTTATATGAAGTTCAGAGTTACATACTAATACAGTACAGAATCTGGAAAATATGAAAGCTAAAACTTAAGGCATCATTCCCCCATACATTACCAGTTGTACTTATATTGTTGTCTGCCTCTTATCCTACAAAAACCACTGATATAGGAGGCAAAAATGTGAGAGATCATACAATCATTAAGGTTGGAAAAGACCTCGAAGATCATCAAGTCCAGATACAAGTTAACTAAATGCAATTAAAAATATTTTTTCCTTTCTGGTATTTTTGCTGAAGATATCCAATTGTCAAAGCAAATTTAATTCCTCACACATAATGAGATCATTTAGCTGGCTATGATTCACCCTCCAAGGAGGACCACTCTTTCCTCTTTTCCATCTGCTTCTGCTGTGCTGATGCACAGTGCATCTTTTCTAATCAGATTAATCTTTCAGATTCAATGAATCATGAGAAGAAGATGCTTTTCAGAGAGAGCACACTGCAAATGCTACAGGGAGCAGTGAAAATAATTTGTGAGGAGCACAAACGCTACCTATGCAAGGAGTCAGGACTCCCAAGCCTTCTGCTAATTTTGGTCTCGTGAAGTGATGCTATTTAGTGCTGCTGACAACTCAGTTGAATAGGACAGCTCGATATTACAGGTTTCTACATGGAATTAATAAAAACCTGCTAAATTAAGATTTGAGACAGATGCTAGAGAGCTTCAATCTGAGAGATGTCTTCCATTGGTTCTACGGAAGTGGGATCCTCTGGGGGACTCTGCACTCGAGGGTGGCACTGCCAGGGCTCCGTGGCGGATTCCAGATGTCGCCTTTTTGAGCTCATGTCTGAGACTGCGGATTGAGCTGTTCATGGCAGCCACGCACGCCTTCCAATCAAATCCACTTTCATTGAGATCAAAGGATGGAAAATTGTCTTGAAGGAAGTCTAAAAATAAACAAGTATGTAATAGTGAGTTATCAATTATTTATGCAAGCTATATACTCTTTCTAGATGTAATTAAGCTAAAACAAGTGCATGCTACCAAACCAGGACAGCTAGGCATACTACAAGCCTTGAAAAGCAAAGCAGATACTGCAAAAAGCAAGGGCAGATACTGCTTTCCCCTTTTCTGTTATATTTGAAAATGAGTAAAAAAAGGTCTAAGCATAAAAACAAAATATGAAAAGTAAACGTGACCATGTGTGTGGTTTTGATCCTTTGAAGTGCTGAGTAACTTCAGCTTCTAATGTGGTCAGCTAGCAAAGAGAAATCTTGGTCTCCATTTCAGAATGACCAGTATTAGGCAGGACCAAGCTCTCCTTCAGAGGATCTCTGACAACTGTATTCACTAAAATTAATCACAGCAATTCAGCACAACACAGATGTACAGGAACAACAGTGACAGAAAAATTGTGAGAGCTCATTCCTTATCATACTGCAAATAACATCAGTAAACAAACACTTGAGTTTGGTAGCAATGACACAAAAAGGTACCATAGTCCTCCCCTTTCTCCCCTTCCATAACTAAAATGAGTAGTTTAAAACCAAAATTAAAATTGGCTTTTAAAGTTATTGAGGAGTGATTGTCCTGCTGAGCTGAGCTAATTACGTTTTCTCTAAGCATCCCTGTAAAAGACTTAAATAAACACCAAAAAGGAATTCTTATCTGTAATTTCAAATCAAGACACTGTTGCTTCTCCTTCTCTGATTAACATCTACATTTACCTTCTTGTAGAAAGAAAGGTATAGCTAGTAGATATTGTGTCAGCTTTGTTCTTCCACACACCAGCAAGTAAAAATCTAATACAGTATCATTGTTAACTTGTAGTTACAAACCTGGAAGTCCAATTTGCCAGAAAAACTTTGGTCTGAAGGAAGAAAGTAACTGAGATAAGAACTTGTGTTCTTGCAGTTCACTCCGCTCCAGAGGAGAGATAAAGGGAGAGTAAGTGTGCTTAGGATGCTCCTGTTATAAACTATGTTGAAAAAGGATACACCAGCTGTTGGCTGAAGCAGCAGGCAGGCTCTCTTTACTTTCATCCCCAGCAGTAAAGTCAAGAATACTTGACCTCAGTGGAACAGCACAGAACTCGAATTCGTACAAAGTCTACAGAGCATTTGTACATAATCTACAAAACAGCTTTTAAATTTATGTCTTTTCTTTCACCAAAATGGACCAATTTTGGGGATTATAGTCAGGCTGCGCAGGGCCCCTTCCTGCTCTGCAAGGTAACATTCAGGGAACTGCTGCTGCCATCCAGTCAGGCTCTGTTAAAGGAAACGGGCAGAGATTGTCCTCTGGCTCCAGAGCCAAGTGACAAGGTTTGGCTGCAAATACAACACACAGGATTTGTCTCTCATCTGCTCTGTAGCCTACATGGTGTTCTTGCAGTCCTAAGACACAATTACTAGATCTTTTGAATGCTTCTTAAGCTCAAAATGTCAAGAAACAAAATATGTCTACATGTCCATATATGTTTATATACATATATATATATAAAAGTGGAGACGTTTAAGAGTCAATATTTCCCAGGCTAGTGCTTCCCATACTGGAAATGGTTTTTGGCATGCTCTATCCCTCAAGCTATGCCCAGACATCACCCCAGAGGGTGTGAGTCACAGCTCCATTTAGCATGAATGCTGCTCTCTCAGAGGCAGTCCTTTTTCCCCACTTCTCTCCCCCATCCCACTGGGTGGGGCAGAGGAGCAGGACAGGGAGGAAGAAGGCAAGCAAGCACCTGTGTGGTGTTTAGCTACCTCATGGATTAAAACACAACAGCTGCTAAATTCCACTTCATAACCTCTCCTTGTTTCCAATCTCTAAATATGGCTTTTTTGCTCCAAGGCTCAGTTACCAACTCCCTGCTTAGCCCAACCTGTCGCCTCATAACTCTCAGTGTCAAGATGGACTCTCGTATTCTCGCAGAAGGCTGTTCGTACAGATCTGCCAACTTTCCTGAGCTTCTCTCCTATTCAGAGCTGTCTCTCACAAGCTCCCATCTGTGACTTTCCCAAATATGTCAAAGTGTGCTCTCCCAAGCTACAGAGCCTATACTCAGACCCTTCTAACTCTACTAAGGACCTTGGGGCCCATGATTTCAAAATCTCTGCAGGCAATAGCACCACCAATTATCACACAACAACCCTTTTTGTGGAGGGAGACATAACCTGCTGTAGATGTCATCTCTGCTTTCTGCTTCATCTACACAGCCCCCGTATCAAGAAATTATTTCTGATGTCCTCCAGAATCCTCAGGGACTGCTCCCATCTCCCACTGCATTGTCCTTTCAAGCTGATGCCAAGACAATTGAGTTTTCCCATACAAACCAGGTTCACGATCTGGAGAATTTCTTGAGCTACTAAAATATAACTTTATCTACTTCCTCTCAATTTGTTCCACTGCTTGCAGAAATGCCTGTAAGAATAGTTTCACAGACTAATTTCTGAAGCTCTATGCTTTGTTCATAGGATACGAAGTTAATACACTTATTAGTTTCTCCACATTATGATTTACCCGAGATTTTTTTACTTACCTCTGAGTGCATTGATTTTATTGGAATCCAGTGGGCTCATGCCACGATCAAGACTACCATACACGTTGCTTTTCACCAGCACATCTTCAGGGAACATATGACGGATTAGATAGCGAGCTGACAACTCTGGCCGCGTCTTCCCCTTAGCGACGTAAATGACTGAGAAAGGCAACTGAACATTGTGTGATGGGCTCCCAAGAGGTTCTGGAGAAGATGTCAAGGAGGGAAGAGAGATATTTCACTCATCCAACACTGACCATGCTTCAAAGTGGCTGTATTAAATCCAAACTGACACAAAAAGTTCACCCAGAAACTACTCTACTTGCTTGGAAAGACCAGAGCAAAGCTGCAACACTACAGCTACTGCTAATATGAAACATATTGCAGACACATGGCCAAGCAGCCAGAACACCCTGCTTGGTTTACAACCATGAACAGTACTTCTGATATGTCTTCAGCAATGCAAGCTGCATTAATTATTGCTTTCTAACTTGTTTCATCTCATGTGAAAAGACGATGCTTTTCCAAGAACATATGTAAATAAAAGTTCTGCTATTTCAGTGGTGCTTAGATTCTTTAAGTGGAAACAGAAAAAGAGTATTTTCTTAACTACTTCTACCTGACTTCACTGCAAACATTAATAAGAAAAAAATGCAAAAATTTTAGTATATAAAGAAGTCTGTGGGATCTGACTAAAGAATCTTGGGTGCAAGAACAGATCTGATACAGCCTCAAAGTCATTCTAATGGAATAAATTACTTTCAAGGGCAACTAATCTCAGCTCATTTTCCTTGAAGGTCTCTAAGTATCACATACTGTACTTTTTTCCCAATGCATTTGTATACTGAACACTTCCATTAAAAAAAAAAAGTGAAAATATAAAGACTGTTTTAAGATTTTGGTTGTCCTAAAGAGCCAGTTTTGCAGAAAGATGTGCTTTTTCTTCTGAAATAGCAGTACCATTCAATAGATATTCTGAGCTAGCTTACTTTTTGAAGGCAGAATATCTACCAAATAAAAGTAAAAAGGCAGGGCAACTGAACAGAGTAACTGAAGCTGAACTTCCCAATGTCACAGCAGATATGCATTAAGGGACACTGGTAGATTCAAACATATATTCTGTTAGCCAGATATAATGCTCTTGTTCATTCCCAAAAAGACTTACACCAAGTGACTTAAGAGAAAAAGAAGACTCACATAGTTCAGAGAATCCCTTTACTATGCAATTATACCAACAGTACCATCTTTTGCCTCTCAGTGAGTATGTTAAAATGTAATAAGCAATTCCAGAAAATAAAAATCTCTTCATTTACCCATAGGTTCCAAAGAATGTTTGTGGAGTGAAGATGTGTGGAAAGCTTCTGGAAACTTATCCAATCCTGAATTCTGAAATGTGTCAGTTGTGGAGCTGGTCATTTTCTGAGAGTTTTGAGAATTGACTCCAATATCCTCATTATAATTTAAATCTACACAATGAGATGTATCAGGAGCATCAGACACTTCTTCTTTCCCCTCAGTTGTCTCCTGAAACATTTAATGAGGTTAAACAAGCACTGAGAGTAGCCTACCAGTTTTCTAATTAGTGTTCCAGTTTACTACACATTTAGTATAAATTAGATCTTTGCAGTATAGTTATTCCTGAATTTCTATCATGAAAACCACAGGTAGAACAGTTAGTAATTATTCGAAGATGTGCACAGAACATTTTAGAAGTAAATGTAGTTGGAGGTGTTTTGGGAGCGATGTTTCACTCAATATAAAACTGAAATGCATGGCTGAATAGATCTGAAAAAAAAGAAGCCTGCAAAAACAGGTGTAAGAGCTACTTGTTTAAACTCTCAATCAAATTTGACACTACTTCTGGGCAACATTTTCAGTGATTTTCTTTTAGTATCCTATGTCTGAACACTTCTTAACTGAACTCTGGACACAGAAGCAGAAAGAGGCAGAGCAGAAAACAGGATATTCCAGTATTCCCCACATGGAAGCAGTGCTGCAGTCAGCATGCCTGTGCTGAGCAACACAGAGACACAACCAAAGGCATTTCCAATACAATACTTGTACCATGAGGAGGTCAAATAATGAATCTGAGAAACAAGAGCAAACTTAATAAATCATCACCTTAGAACTTGCTGGGTTTGCTTTGGTTTCAGAGCGCAAACAGCGGATCATGGCATTGACATTTGTGATACAGGTTTTCCAGTCTTTTCCATGCTCGCTCAAATCATAGGTTGGAAAGTTAGCTGCAAGAAACTCTGCATACAAAATATAGAGAATGTTTGAAGTTTCATGACAAAGTATTTAGAAGTATCCTAACTTAGAGAGAAAGCTACCTAATGCTTCATGTTTATTGTTTTCCATTTACAAGCTTCAGATTTCCATCGATAAATAAAGATAGTAAACTTATATTTTGAAAATAACCTACACTATGAATTCAAAATGTTTTGTGATACTTTTTGACATGTTGTGAATACTGTTTTTATTATATTAAACATTTCCTGGTAGAGTTAGGGGAAACGTGTGATTTATCATACTAATTTTTAAAATACCCCCAAAACCAACACTACCATCATCGTCCCCTAAAAGGACAGAGACAGGGTAATGCTGTTGCTGCAAGTCTTTCACATGGCTTATATAATCTCACACTCAATTTTAACCCTTTAAACACACACGTGCCAAGGGTTCTGTGTAAACGACTTGACATTTATTAAAAAAAGGCCCCTCCATCTTCACCACTTCTCACTCAAGAGAACTGAACACAAGAGTATTTCAAAAACACCAATTAATGTTTGTCCCAAGTATACCATGGCTACAAGCTAACCTGAATCAACCAAACAAAAAAACCACTGACAAAATCCATGGCACACACAAACACAAAATAAACTGCAATTAAAAATTTAGAGACAGTGAGCATGACTGATAAACATAATGTACATAAAACTAGAAGAAATCTGAATAGTTTTATACAAATTGAAGAGAAATGAACACTGAGAATTACAAAGTACGATTTTCCAAACAAAAAGATACTATAAATTGGAGCACATCCACTATGGCATTTATCTGCTCACCAGTTGCCAGACAATGATTAGCCAGAAACATACAGAAAAAGACTCCTTTTAAGTTCAAAACTTGATTAAGTATAAAAGAAGTAAATCTGTGCATTTGGAAAGGTAACATACCTCTTATTGCAGCAATTTTGTTTGGATCCAAAGTCCTGCGCCCTCGTGCGCTCGCTCCCATAACGCTGCACAATAAAGTTTTCTTGGGGAACAAGACACGAACCAAGTGGCGTGCTGCATACTTGGGTTTAGTCTTTTGCTGAGCCTTCACCAAATGGTTTCCAAGAACTTTTACATTTCTTGCTGGGTCACCAACAAACTCTTTTGTAAAACAAAAACATTCAAAAGAAAAAAAGATGTTATCCCAAGCGAGTTGTTAAAAGCAGAACATTATTTCAATCTCTTTCTCTTGTGTCTCAGTGTATATTCTCTACTACAGTTCATTCTACTATGTATTACTACTTATCTTTCTTCTTATAAAAGCAGCTTTAAATTGGAATGGTAACAGAAATATCTTTTTTATTCACTTTAACCACCAGCATAACTAACTGAAATCCAAGCCAAGGAAACACATTAGACACCTAATTGTCCACAATGTTCACAATGGCCTGTTTTACATATGTGCAGATACAGGTACATTTTCAAGATGCTGACTCACGAAGAGTGGCACATCCATACACAGAACTGCTAAATCATAAACTGTTTATAAATTTTTAGGTAGACCTCTGAGTATTTCACCTACTATTCATGAAGCTCTTCAGCTGTACAAATGTATTTTTTAGACCAAAAGCAAAGAAGTCACAGCTCAGCTTGGTACATAACTCAGGGCATTTACACTTTAGAAAGGCATCAGTTTTTAACACATGGTGCTATTTTATATGTGTATCTTTATTGTAATGCAATGATCTATAGAATTCTTGTTTTTCTCTGGAATGAAGTATTTTGAAAGAAACCAAACACTGGAGGATTTGAGTATAGAAAGGATGCTTCACGGGTAAAATCCCCCACAAGAAGCAAACAGGTATTTCCTTCACACAGATCATGTAATCTGCTTTCTTAATACATGCATACAGGCATATGCCTCACTTAGCTTTAGTGGCAATCTCCTTTGCCTCCAACACCCAGATAGCATGCACATATTACTTGTGAATTATACACACAATAAAAAAGGTTACATTAAGAGAAAAAAAGAAAGTCTAGAGTTAAAAGAACCCAAAGCACCTATTGTAAATCAAAGGCTTGTGGTAATATCAACCGGTTTTTTAGCCCTTGTTTCTGACTATTTATCACAAAGGAACTCACCCAAGTTAGGATTGATTAAGACTGAAGAAGATGGTAGTTCTTCACTAATATTCACATCCTCAGATGCATTTCTGTAATTCAACTCCACAGCATTGTTTTCCTGACTGGGCTCAGATGGTGTTGGTATCGATGGCGATGCCACAGGTGAAGATGCACCATTGACAGTACTTTCCACAACACTGGGAGCAAGATTTGATTGTGGTGAAAGGTCAGGCATCCCATTAGCTGCTGCGTATGATGAATGCAATGAATGTGTAGAAACTATAGTGGGGAGTGGTGGGCTCTGCCTTCCAACAGGCTGCTGAGATTCGAGCTGAAAACTATGTGGGGCATGTTGTACTTCGGAATTGACTTGAACGTGGCCATTTTGTAAAGCAGCCCTCACAACTGGGCTACGCTTTCCCTGGCCTGACGAAGAAAGGCGAAGACTTAAATCCCTTTCCATGTGTTTTTGTACTCTTATTTTTCCTGGAGGCAAATGACTGGAACTTCTGTATGTAAATCCAACTGGTTTCTGCAAATAGGATTCAGAAAACAATTAAAAGGTTAAATTAGACATAGCTGATAATCTTTTATTTTTTTTTTTTTGCAAACCAGGAAAACTAGGTTTTAGTAATTATGCTATTGGCACCATACTCTTCCTTTAAGCAGTCTCTGTCATTAACTCAGAGCTACCTACCACATCTTAGCTTTCCCTCTACTATCTTCTATCCTCATTTGTATTTGCAACACTAAGAGTTTATCTGGTCAGTTTCAATGTTTCTCACAATTTTTCCATCTGGGGTGGTAACAAAATTGCTTTCTAGACCTCTATAAAAAGTAAATAGGCAAAATAAAATTTAAAATTTTTCAGTCTCAGACCCAGTCACTGGCAGATCAATTTTCAAGGAATGTGTCTACTGCCACGCTAGCTCCTTTCAAACAAGAAAAAAACCAACACTTTCTCTTCTTTCTTTAGTTGTTAGCTGAAAACATTAAAGATTCAGATCTCATCTACAATGAAGATTCCAAAAAGACTGAGGTGGATAAACTGAGAGATGGGCTACGTTTCCCATTGCTTCAAGCACTTTTATTAAAAATCATACAGCATGCATTTTAGTTCAGAACACAAGTCACTGAGCAGGAGCCACAAAATGTAGATGACATGTGGATTTGTTTTTCTTATTTTTTAAATTTTGGTGGTTTTGTGTGTTTGTTTAGAGAAATCTAATATTTCACCCTTGTAACCCTAAAATAATCTAAGATCTTAAGAAAGTCTTACGTATCTGAAAGCCTGTCAGTTTCTCCAGCTTTTGAAGTCTAATAAAAAAAGCGTACCTTTACCCCCAAACCATTCCATTAGCCCTTCAAAAATACTGCAGTGGTACAGCTACTAAAAAACCCAACAGCATTCCTGATGGTTTTAAATGGCAGAACTTAAGAAAATAGCTGGCAGGTTGCATGTTACTCTTTATAGGGATAAAACCCTTCAGAACAAAAAAAAAAAAAAAAACAACCCAAAAAAACCAGTGCAGGTCACTTTTAACCCAAAAATCCAAACATTGAAGCAGCTGCCATCCCACATATCAGAGGGGAGAGCAAGAGCACAGAGGTCTTACAGGATTCATTTTCAGGTGATAAGATCAATTTATTCCCGAAACATGTGGTTTTGGATGTGTGGACAGCACAAGCTTGACAATAAAAGTATGTACCAAATAAAACCTAGTATCCTACTGATAGCTGACAGGTGTGAGAAATCCAGCTTCATGCACCCTTAAAGCAAATGGCCTTACTGCTGTCTTGACATCTCCTGACAGCAGAATCATCTCTGCCACATTAAAAGCTTTGTAGTGTTGATGACAAAAAAAGTCATTATGGATTTTATGACCTTTTTCAAAAATCATCTGTTATGCTTTCCTTTTCAAGATCATTGTTAGAAGTACTAAAATTGCATCTTCTTAGTTAGCAGTAGATTGACCATTTAGGAACAAAATAAATACTGTGTACTCAATATCAAACATTATTTAAAATGTTTAAAATGGAGTTTCCATTAAAAAAATAATAAATTCTATACTGTAACGGATTTGACACCATACTGTTGAGATCTAAAGTTCAGTAATCCAATTGAACCAACCTGACTGATGCTTAAACTCTCTTCTAACTACAGAAACCAATGAGACAACACATCACATGTTGCAAAAGAACAAAAGCAATATACTGAAGTTTAAGATGCACCTACACAATTCACTTCTGTTCATGCCAATACAAATAGAATTTTACAGCATCTATCACGGCATCCTGAATTTGATGGGGATCACTGCCAATCTGTGGCCACCAGTCAATAACACAGGAAACTGAAGCTGGCACATAATCAGAAATCTCAAGTAATTGAATTGAAATAGATTCTAAGTCTATTATTTTTGCTACTAATTTTAATCTTAGTGAAAGGATTGGGATTTTTAAAATAAGCATCAGAGGAAATAAGAGAATTAAAGCAAATTAGGTCTTTAATACTCACAGGTTTGAGCAACAATGGCTTTATACGAGTATGCTGCATTTCTGAGACCTTACGATGAAGCAGGTCAAATTTTTTATCCAACTTCTGAATGGCATCATACATGGCCTGTCAACAAATATAAGGCTGTAAACAGTACTGTTTCACAAGAACCCAAATCTAAACGTGAAGAAACCAAGAAAGTTCAATTAAAAGCTGAACTCCTTGCCTAAAACTTAGCCAACTTCCCTCCACAGCACGGCTGAATGCTTAAGGAGACTTACAAGACATTAACACTTGGCTACAAACTACTTACAAATTGACTTCCATTAAGCATGGCTTGAATGACTGCAGTCACACAAGTGCTCACCTGAATAAATATGGGATGCTTTAAATTTTTAGTGCAGTTATTTTCAATTTTGCCAGTTACTGCTTCAGAAATCAAAAGGACAGGACTCACAAAACCCACACTAGCAGGATTTTTGGCACACCTTTGGCAAGTAACATGTACTTTCAATAGCTGGGTGTGTACCACTGCTGTATCTTTCCCATTACTGTGAAGCTCCTCCTCCCAAGAACTAAACTTTACATTTTGTGTTAAAGCTTAATATTTCAAAATTATTCTTATGAAAAGTCCAGAGAATATGAAAGAGATTAGTTTTACTTTGAAAACATTGCATTTATGTGGGCAATTAACAAGCAAATAACTGGAAGGGATCACGTCACTGGTTGTCAGGTTTATAATGCAAGTCTTCCTGAAGTTCAGCTAAAATTGTTTAAACACCATTTCAGATATAAAGGAAAAAAAATACCTGGCAATAACTCAGGACCTCCATAAGAGTATTCTGCTGATATCCAATATAAGAAGCTTCAGATAAAACACTCTCCTTTTCCATTAAAATAATAATAAAATATAAAAAAGAAAAAAAAAAGAAAAAAAGAGTGTAAGGTACTAATATATACACGGACTTAGGATATCACATTAAGCAAACAAACCCCAACTTCAAATCTCTCATGCTACCTCAGCCTACCCCAAAACCTGCATTCCCAAAGCAGCATTTCAAAGTCTGTCAAACAAAATAAAATTCACTTACACATTCATAGTCTGGTTCATACTCATAAACGACACTGTCACTATCTTCATATTCTTCTTCCCTGGTTCTCATCTGGGAAATAACATAATTAACATTTAATGCTTTGAAAAGTTAAAGAATTTTCCTAGGAATCCAACTTGGACACTTTTGGTTGTAGCTGTAATTTCCTCCCTTGGCTGTAAGAGGGTCCAAGAAAACAAGACTTACCACAGACATCTTATTTATGTACTGGTGTGTTAAGGAAACTTTCCTGTCTGATCACTCAGGAGACACTCTGGTGGTCACCCAGAGACTGTGGTTACTAGGACTGGAGCCCCTTTGCAGAGGGTGGCTCAGGTGCCCTGCCTGAATGCCTACATACTTTACTTTCTCAGTCGGACAAGGTTTCCAGCATGACCCTGTGTTTGATGTAGCAGAGTCTCAGACCTCTGGTTTCTTCAAGTAATTTTACCATGTTACAGGAACATATATACATATATACTTATATATATATATGAATAATAACATGCATTTTTATTTGTTTATTCTAAGGCAAAACTTTCTCATCTAACTATATGTACTATGCAGCCAAGCCTCTGCAACCACAGAACCACTTAGATTGGAAAAGACCTCTTGAGTCCAATGATGAGACTTCAGCAAGTATAACTGAAAGCACAAACTGTAAAAAATTTCTAGAAGAGGCAATTTTCTCACAGCTTGCAAACTGCTTTTAACCAGGAAGAACAGCACCACCCCCTGGGCAATCCTGGCATTTTCCTTTCACTGGATGAATGCCGATCCCATCCACCACTCACCACAGATTTAAGAAGTCTGGTGATAGTGTTTTCTTTTAAATTTTATTCTTTTAACTGATTAGATTTTATTTTAGAAAAGGAAGGCTGCGGGTGGGGTGGAGGGTAGGTGATAACAGGTAGAATTCAGTGACTGGTAAAATTGTGGAGATTATTCTGGGAGTTACTGAAAAACAACTGAAGAACAACTGAGTCATCAGTCACAGCCAGCATGGCTTCAGAAGGGTAAATTCCTCCTTGTCAAAGTTAATTTCCTTTGAGGACAAGACGACCCACCTAGCTGACGAAGGGAAGTCAGCTGATATAATCTGTTTGGATTTCAGTAAAGCTTTTGATAGTGTCTCTCACAGGATCCTCTGGACAAAATGTCCAGCACACAGCTGGATAAACACATCACGGGATGGGTGAGTAACTGGTTCACAAGCCAGGCACAAAGGGTTACAGTGAATAGGGTGACATGAGACTGGGGACCTGTCACTACTGGGGTTCTGCAGGGCTCCATCCTTGTGCTTCTCAACGTTTTCATAAAAAACGTGGACACAGGACTGAAAGGGAGACTAAATTTTTTGATGACACTAAGTTGGGAGGAGCTGCTGTCTCCCTTGAAGGTGGAGAGGACCCCCAGAGAGATGTGAACAAATCAAAGGCTGGGCAACCATCAACTGCATGAAGTTTAACACGGACAGTGCTGGATTCTGCACCTGGGATGGGGCAGCTCTGGATTCTGGACAGACTGCAGGAGTCTGAAGACTTGCTACAAGCATCCATGCATAGGTATCCTACCCATCTTCAGTGGGTTATCATCAAACCATGCAACAGTGAAAGAAAAATGATATTCCAAGTAACATTGAAACTGGTCTCAAAAAGAAGTATTGTTTGGTGAAACATACCACATTGTGTTCCACTACAGCAGGAGAAAGTCGTTTCCTTTTATTACGCATAAAAACAAAATCCATTTTTTCAGAGCTGTGGCCATTTCCTCTCCGCGTCATTGCAGAATGGCTCATTTGTGAGGCTGTTTGATCAGCAAGCACTGGCAAGCCTTCGCTTCCTGGAGAAGTGAAGAGAAAGCAAAGCACATTACAAAGTTTCCCACTGCATTAAACATTTCACTACAGGAAAAACAGGCAGAGTCACCCTTTTTTAAAAAACTTTTAGACTGCTTGATTATTTGAAATTTGTTTACCAACATATTATCAAACAGTTATTTATCCAATTAATTTAGATCAGAAATTATAAATTCAATTTAGTGTTTTTTTCAAGCATAATATTTTAAAAAGCACTAGTAAAAGTAAAACTGACTTTGTGAGCATAAATGGCTAAGAAAAAAAATTAAATAAAAGGTGTTCTGCAGCATGCAGGGAGAAATAAAGACCTATATCTCTATCTGCATGATGTTGAGCTTGCTCTGACAGCTTCTTATTGGGCAAGAAGATACAAGACAAAAGTAGAAGAAACTCGTTTGGACAGACAGAATGAGATCTGAAGGAAAGGCACTGCTCTACAAGATACCTGTCTAAGATAGTGGTTGAACAAAACCAGTCAGAGAGAATTTCAGTTCAAATTTCAATAGTTACATTTGAGATAAACCTGTGGTGTGTTTCACTCATATATTTCACTATACTTGATTTTAACTAGACAATATCTAATGCAAATACACCCAAAAAAACCAAAACCCAAAAAATATTTTACCTTTTAAGAAACAACTGCTCTCATCATGATTAATTTATTAATAATGAAATAATTACTCAGGTCCTAAAACCAAGGTCAGCACCTGTCTATGACAGCTTTTTGGGCAGAAGTTTTAATTTTAGTGGTGTTGTTTGTTTCTTTACTTTCAATAACAGAGACAAAACCCACAAGTAAGCCATCCAACCCATCCTCCACTCCCAAATTTGTTTTTAGACATAAACATAGAAAAAACTACAAAATACTCTACTGTCAATTAGAAGACTAAAAAGACTAAAGGTTCTCAGAAGCACCCAATAACACTAGGAAACAGATGTAACTTGTGTTTGTGAAGAGAGATACTTATGGGATTCTCTATAGAGTTAACTGGCTGAATCAAAAAAAAAAATCCCCCAAACTAGAAAGGGCCTTCACTTAGTTACAGTAATTTTCTTCACTGACTTGGTAATACTGCTACAGGACTTAATAAATGCTCATAAACACTGTGAAGAATTTTTGTCTGGGCCAATGAAGCATTGGATAAAATTTCTTGAGAGACTTTGATCTCACATGTTAAAATAAATACAGTGAATTAGAGACAGTCACAATGGCTACTCACTGCTAAAAATTTATCATCTTAAACAACCATCTCGCTATCATTACCCATCAAGCATCTCAAGTACTGTTACACTAGATAGATTATCTAAAAATGTAATTTTTTTAGGCTAAGTTCTTTCATTACATTTATTTTTCCAAATTACTTCCTAATTTATTCCTAGGTATACTGACCTTTACCTTTAAGTAAGTAAAAAGTTGTCTTTTTAAAACGTAGCATTTTAGCAGCCTCACCATTTATACAGATCTCGAAAGTAATAACTAAACAGCACTTCTCTTTAAAGGCACTATGTCTTGGTTTGAAAGACAGGTGTCTGCTAAGGAAGGCAAGAGCCTCTCTTGAAATGAAAACATGTAAATCCTCTCCCTCCAAATTATTGTAATTTTGAAGTTAAGGAGCTCTCAGGCAAAGATATGGTAGTAACAGTTCTTTACTAGGAAAATTAAAATAAAAAATACAGTAATACAAAAAACCAAAACACTGACAGAGTCAGAATCCAACCTGACACCCCATCAGTCAGGGTGTTGGTAGCAGTCCCATTAAATGGTGGCTGCAGTCCTCCTGGATGACAGATGTGGTTCTGTTGAAGCAGTGGTCCTATAGAGGGTTGCAGTTTTTCTCCAAAGGTTCAGTGATGATGTGGAAGGGTCTGGTTTTCCTCAAGAATCCAGTGGAAAAAGGCTACTCTGATGTTCCAAAGCTCAGATTTTAGCTAGGCAGGAAATGCTTGGCTCCTCCCGCTGGATGGAGCATCTTCCAATGGGATGATGTAACTTTATCAGCCATGCACTGGGACTCAATGGCCCATTAACAGAAGATATCTTCCTGGAGGAAGGATGGGTTGTGGAAAAGATAAGGAACACTGCCCCACCTGTTTTCAACAGATGGTGATAGAATACATACTTTTGGTCACATCCTGTACTGCAACCCAAGACACACTGCCAAGCAATTTCAATAGAAGTAGCTTTCTACTAAAACGTGTCTAAAGATATGGGTAATACAGAAAGACCTGAATCCAAAAGCATAGGGCAGATGGCATTTAAACTAGCCATTAACTATCAGATCACAATAAAAATGAACAGTAATTACCATAGGCAAATTGACTCATGTGGTGAACGGCACTGTTTGCTTCCGAGTTCTGCTGCACTGGCATGCAGCTTTGTGTGGACAGTCTGTTGTTTCCATGGTCCATAATCACTGCTTCATCCTCTTCCTCAGCCTTCACACACACATAATCTATTAGCAGATGCAGAAAGAGAAACAGGTAAGGCTGCAGGAGGCCATTCTGCATATCAGGTGATAACTGTAGTGCTCACACCTAGCACTATCTCAATTGTACCACAAGCTGTTAGAAATTTGGCTTCACTTCAGCATCTAAATGCAAAGTCACTTTTAAACACAGACACTGAGGTTTTAGCACACACTAGAACGAAAACAGCTTACTACTGTTTAGTTGGTGGGATTTCTAAAACTACTCAGTACCCAGTTCTCCCTAAAGTGTCCAGCTTCAACAGGAGTTAGTTACAAGCACTTCTACAAACTCCACGGTTTACATATTCAAGCTATGAAAAAATGTATTAATTTGGTCTTGAAATTTTACTTTCATAATTAAGACTTGCTTAATACACTTGAAACAAATCAGTCTCCAAACCCTAACTGTATACTTGGTATTCAGATCAATCCAAATATTGGCTCCCAATGCAACACTGTACAGAAACACTGAATAGCAAATCTCCAGAACCAGATTTTTTTCCAATTAAACACACTACATCAAGAGAAAAGTGCTTCAGAATAACTTATTATAGTTATTATTGCTAGATTCATTGTTTTTTACAGGATCAGGGAGGGAGTGGAATTTATTTTTGATGAAATAAATTAATGGAAGAACCTTATCAAGTTTGGAAGTAAAACTTAAATTCAGCCAGCACACATGCATGACACTTCAACTATGTGTAACACAGGCTGTATTTTTCCACAGGGTCTCTGCCCTTTTCAGTGCACAAGATGGACCTGAGATCCAGGAATGAATCAGAACTGGATGAGTGGAAGAACAGTCTGGGTCCCTACTCTCATATAATCAATTCACTCCAAAGCCTGCTGTCTTCCAATTTCTTATAGAGACCAAAAGGTAAAAATGAAGTTGAATTCCACAGGTCATATAGTTTTCCCTCTGGACAATACTCCATCTAATTCAAAAGACATAATACAGTAGGATTTGGATTTGGCTGTCATCACATTAAGAAACTGATGATCTGTTCAGAAACACCCATGAAGTGCCACACAGTTAAGAGCTTTGTTTATAGGTTTAAAAAAAGCCAAACAGCTACCTGGGGCAGAGCTGACCTGCACAAAGGAGTTTAGCTGAAGACACACTCTAGGATATGCTCCTTAGGCTGCCAACAGGAGAACAGTTCTTGGCCAGCTGTATAAAAGTACAAGAGCCTTACTCACGAACTTCATTTAGGTGCAGCTTTTAGCAAAACACTTCAATGATATTCACTGACTGAAATTCATTGCAGGCTAACATGAGTTATTAGCTTGTGTTGAATTATTTAACTGCCTCGCAGGCACAAATTTTGTGTTGACAATCATTAAGTATTCTACCTACTTTGGGAAAGAATTAATGAAGAGTCAGTACATGCATCTGCATCAGAGCAGGAGGGATGAGAATCCTCTCTGCCAATTTTCCCCAACCAGGATGCCAGATTAGTGCATGGTCTGACAAATGCCCTACTTACAGCTGGGTCTCTGCTGTGTCCTGCAATCCTCCTTCTATCCCTAACTAGACAAACCAATGCAAATTGTATGTTACTTATGCAACCCTAAAAAGCACAGAATTTACCTGTATATTAATAATCTTTGCCACAGACCACATGCCTCATTCAATTAACACAAGCAAAACAATCCTACCCAATCAGCAACCACATCACTCCAATCTACAGCAAACAAAGTGATGAATATAGAAGAGGGAAAATTCCGTGCAACCAGGACATAGCAAAGACATGGCAATGTCAAAGCAGCTGCATCTGGACAAGAGGAAGGACAGTATGATCAGAAGTTAGGAGAGTTTCTACAACTGGTTGATACTGAAAGCAAGGCTCAGTCTTCCATACCCTCTACCACTCTCCCTTAAATCAAAGTAAGAATTTCAACAGTGCAGTGGACTCTGAGCAAAGTGTTTCCAAAGCTTTACAGCAACTCAGAGCTGGAGAACAAACAGAAACCAATCAGTAAAATACAGAAAGGAAAACCACCTAAATTAATTAAAGAGCAAACCTACAACACATTTCTACAATGACATGGAAGCAATGGAACAAGCAGTAATCTCACATTTTAACCTCTCAGGTGATGGCCAGGATCCTCCTCATCCCGTGGCCTTTTATTTTCCATCACCCATTGCTGAACGTGGCTACTTTCATACAGAGAAAGGAAATTATTCTGTCTTGAGAACAGCACTTTTACATGAACAGTCAAGAAACTTGAGTATTAGAATACACCACCCATTTCCAGGAAGGCTTATTAGTATGACTGGTCACACTGCAACAACAAGAAAAGCAAGTTCAATGCAGACTCACCTGCTTTATATTAAACCTTTCCTCCTTTCCTTAATGCATTCTAGTTGCCTGGCCTTTAAAGTCAGTGGACGTACTTAAATGTCTTTGCTGTAAATTTGACTACATTCATCAGCAAGAGGAATATAAATGTGATCCAAAATATTTTGTTTATAAACAAAAATATATAAACAATGTTGTTTCTAAACAACAATCCTGTTGAGGATTAAACGAAGTTTACTTATAGAATATTAGAATATAGAATATTATTCATACCTTCAAAAACCTATGAAAAGAAAAAATCCAGCTATTTATCCATAATCTGAAAGACACTGCAACTTAGTCCTCTAAGCAATTCTAAGTATTTCTGATTTTTTGTTAAAGTGCCAGGAATAGAGAATATTACCATACATATGTAACACCAAACAGTATGAAATACAACTCTGACCCTCAGGTAGAAACCACATGCCTAACTCTATGGATTAATTTGTGCTCCTGAAAAAAAAAAAAAGCCAACAAGTGCTTTTTGCTTCTGACTTGGATGAAGATGCAATTGCATTTCACATGCCAAGTTAGTAATTTATATGTATTAACCCACTCCACTGACAGAAAAGTTCATGACATAGATAATTAGATGTTTCCAATAAGTCTTGAAAGGAAATTATAAATTTAAAAAGTGTGACTAAGGAAACATTTCAGGTTTACATACTTCAAACACGGCTTTTACTGCGGACTACACATTAGTAAGACTTACTAAATAGCCTGATTTATCCAATCATTGCATCAAGTTATCAATTTAGGAGAACCCTGAATTTCTTTTTGAAAACTGAAGTAACAGTCATCTTAAATTGGAGAACATAACCAAACTAATTTCCTTTTCAGACTCAATGCATACTCTGAGTTATATGATATGGGCTATCACTTAGAATTTTCAGTAGAGCAGTAGGATATGCTAAAAGCTTGAAGTTCACAAAAAAATGTGCATTGTACATAAAGACATTTATAGATGAAGCAGTTCAGTGAAATGGCCATATTAAAAAGCCAAGATTGGAGGTGATATTTTTAACTTCTAAGATGTATAAGTTAATAACTTAGAATTCTTTAATGAGATCTTCACTTCTGCACAAAATCATCAGGCTGAAGAATGTTAAAGGCACTTACACTTGAATTATTTGCATCCGAAACCATCCAACCCTGTGCCTAACCCTGTACTATATTAAATTACAACTTTTTATGCAGCACCATGAAGCCAAGCATCACAAAGAATTTATTTCCAGCAACCAACAGAAAGATGTCTTTTGAAGTAATTGGGATTTGAAAGTGTGCTGGGATTAAATATCAAGACACACTAAAACCAAGCAAACAACAAACTCGAACTCTTTCAAAGGCAGAATTGAAAAGAAAAGCATTAAAGCTCAAAAAAAAATCATCTCTCTAGGAACTATGAATTACATATCAAAACAAATCAAGCCAAGCAACTCCACCCAAAAAAGTAAAGATTTTAAAGATTTTACCTGGGTTGCAACTAAGCCATAAAAGGAGAGACAGCTAGCCTTAACTTGGATCATAATTAGATCCTGCACTATTTATGGCATGACACTTGTGCTAACATACACAAAAAAGAGAACTAACACAAGGGAGAGCCCAGGGACTCCAGTGCCTTTCAGGGTTAGTATCATCCCATCACAACTTTAAGTAATCATCTGCCTATTAACTCAATCTCACTGCAGACATAACAGAGTTTTAAGCAGGTTTGTGCATATTATGATAATGAGAGCTACAAGCACACAAATACAACCAGATCTGATGCACCAGGCTGAAGTCTGAAGACAAGATGACAAACTATTTTTTTCTTTCCCCAAGTATGTAACTAATAAATACATCACATAAGCCGGTGGAATAAGGAAGGACTTGTACTGAATCAGACATTACCTGATGAATGCTCTCACTTGTTGCAGAAACACAAATGTAAGTGATCATCAAGTATAGAACGGTAAAAGGAACACAAATTAGTACTGAATCCTATCTCAACCTCTACTACAGAGTTCCTGGAGGGCTTCCTGCAAAATCACTAAAAACTTTTCACAGAAATCTGGTGAGTTTTCCTAATTCTCTAACCGTCCGTTAGACACACCTGTATTTCTGCAAGTATTATCTCAACACACCCAGGTGCAACAGCCAGCCATGGAAGCTCTGTGTAAATCAAATCAGATTTTACAGAGATGTTTAAATACTGCATTTAGAAAAAGAAGGTAGCACTCACCTCATGTCACATCCTTGAATTTACCATACTTTGATTATTTTGTCCTTCCTCTAGATATGTTGCCAGGGGTCAGAGACACCAGAATACTCTATCAGAGATAAAATGCTTAACAGTCTCTGAACACTGAAACAATTAATTTAGAATGCTGTTGTCAGAATTTGCAACAAACTAAGACAATAGAAATGAATGTTAAGCTCACACAAATCAACTACTATGGAGAGAAGCAAAATAATAAAACCAGATTTCCTGTACATGTCATATTTAGATCACTGAGATGATAAAACCACTGAAAATCAAGGTGTAAAACCACTCTCACACAAAGACCTTTGGTGTTTATTAAGATTGGAACTCATACTGCACCTTTTGATTGAACAATATTATTAACAGCATATCTTTTCTATTGCCAGGGATTAGTACAGTCTTAGTATTTGCTAGGATTACTGAGTTACAGACAAAGCCAATCAGGAAACTGAAGAATTGAGGACAAAGGAGGACTAACAAACATCACTGTGTACGTTTATTTAATAAAGATTATGTCACAGCTGCTATGCTCCACCCTTCTGCATGTCAGTCCTACGCCTTTAATTCATGTTGACACTTGCAGAACTGCACAGTGAACTGGCTATTTCCTAACCAGAAAAGTTCTTTGAACAATGAAATCATACAAGAAAATCTGGCATATAAGACACAAACAGAACTTCTTTAGAGGCTAGGCCTTTGACAGCAACAACCTAAATGAGCACAAACCAATCTGAGTCCGTCAGATTAGACTAGTCCAATAAACATCACTCCTCTGAAAGACAAGGCCAAGCACGTAACTGGCAGAAATAGACCTGTTTTGGTCCAAAGTCAAGGTGTCTGAAATCTAAGCCACTTAAGTTGACCTATGCACTGTGCCTTCTGACAGACAACTCATTAGGTCAGGCCTCTCACTTTAGGAGCACCATTCATCTCTCCCTCACTCGGGTTTTGAATCCAAGTAACTGCAGTGCTGGGGGGCACCTGTCAATGCTGAGGCCCTGCTGTTCCACGGCAAAGCCTCCCCAACATTTTGGATCTGCACTCAGCTGCCATTTGAGGACTGTGTTATAGATGAGTACTGTGATGGTTGGCTCTCACGATTAAATAATAAATATTGCGTGTGTTAAAATAAGTTTTGTAGATATATATAGATGTTGTAATATATCCTCCCCTAGTACTCTTCCACTCTCCCTTGTATTGTGGTCACAAGATACCTGGGGTAATCAGGGCATTTGAGGGGGGCCAGCTCGGTACTACACCTGACCTCCAATCAAGATGCAAGAAAGTGTCTCCACCCATGGACGGCAGAGAAGGAGTTAACTGGCAAGACTCTGGGCGGATCTAGGGATATAAAAATCAGAGCATCCATTTTGTAGGCGAACACACGCTAGTTTACTTCTGACCTCTCAGTACTCTCTTTTTCCTTATTCAGTATTTTGTTGTATTTTTGTTAAGGCTAAATAAACCTTTAAAATTCTAAAAGCGAGCATCGTTTCTCACACTATGGAAAGCGAAAGCTTCCTCCACCACCAACACTGGAACTGAGACAACCGAGCTGTGGCTGGGCCACACTGTTTCTGAGCACTAACTTCCCCTCGAGTCCTGTCCCGGGAACACACCAGGCGAGAATTCCCAAAGAGAGCCCCCGGTGCGCGCTGGGCCCGCACGGCCCGGGGGGCGAGGAGGCGCAGCCCCGCCCGCCATCAGCCGCGCCCCCGCGCCGCGAGACCCCGCCGGCGCTGACGCGGCGGCGACGGGCAGGAGCGGCAGCCAATGGCAGCGCTCGCCGCGCGGGAACGGGCGAATAGCGACGCGAGCGTTGGGGCTGTGGCGAACGATGAGGGAGCGTTCTCCGTGCCCCAGCGGCGCCGCGTCCCGTCCGTCCCCCGCGGTGCGGCGAGCCAACCGGCCGGCCGGGAACCTTACCCTCCTCGGACATGGCTTGCTGGGACGGCTGAGTGCGGGGTTCTCTTCGGGCGGGCCGGGCGGCGGAGCGAGCCGGGGCTCGGGCACGGGCAGGTGTGGCCGGAATGCGGCGTTGGAAACGGAAGCAGCTTCGACGTGAGCGAGAAACTGTTTTGGAGCACTGCGGCTGCGCGCGGGGGCGCGCCCGAGAAACGGGGGCGCGGAGGCGGTGCCGCCCGGTGCTTCAGCGGCCGCGGCTTGCGTACAGACAGTCGTTCGCCAGCGAGCGAGGCGGTTGGCCAGCCAAACAGCCGGTCCGCTCCCGCAGCAGCCAGCCAGCTAGCCAGCCAGCCAGCCAGCCAGCTAGCCAGCCAGCTAGCCAGCCAGCTAGCCAGCTGCTCCACTCCCTCAGTATCCGGCCGGGCCGTCCGCTCCCTCAGCAACTCGCCCGCATCCCTAGCAGTCAGCCAGCCGGCCCGCTCCCGCAGCAGCCCTGTCAGTCCCGCAGCAGCCAGGCAGCCGGCCGGCCCGCTGTGGGAGCAGCTCGTCTGTCGGCTGGCCCTTTCCCCCGGTAACTCGCTGGAGGTAGGCTGCCGGGCGCGGCTCTCGACTTAGGGAAAATGCCCGGGCTTTCTGAGCTCCCCTCTGGGGTCCCTGGCGCTGCCACGCTCCGTGCTAGCCGAGGCCACGCTGAGGGCAGCAAGCTCCGGTTCATGCAGATTTTTTTTGGCCCGTTGGGCATGCAGGGCTGCCGAGCTGCTCTCTGGGCCCTGCACGAGGGCTGAGCCTGTTGCCTGCCTTTCACAGCTCCAGATTTCACAGTACAAACCCGTCTGCTTCTTTTAGCACGCCAACAAATTGAGTTTTGGTGGTGTTATAAATGAGAGACAAAAGTCTCGATATTCAGCAAAATTTAGATTGCTTTATTCGATATAGAAAGAGCAAGCAGCGCGCTGGGGAACGTGAGGGTTCACCGCCCACTCCACACTCCACCGAACCTCGGTTTGCAGCCTCATACTGTGGTTTCTCGTTGTAATCAATAATTTTTGGGTTTTTTTGCTGTCATAATTTTGCCAGGTAAGCAGTAGTGGTCGAATAAACATCCTTACATAAATTCATAAAGCCTTTGGGTGATAATCAGTCACAGATAACCATCTGGTCCTTGTAGGTAACCACTAGAAAAGTTCTGGAAGTCTGGTCCTTGAGATAGGCAGCATTGATAAGACAAAGGCAGAAAAGGCTATTGGGAAGTCTGATTTTTGCAAGCTGGTAGCCAATACAACTTGTTTGGAAAACATAAGATATAATATAATGTAACATAATACAACATAATATAACAAGGTGATTTTAAACAGAATGATTTTAACATATAATTTCCTTTATTTAGTGTCCATGCTTCACTGCACAGCTTAGTATTCTTGTTTATACAAACCCCAGTGCTTTTGTGATTAACACGAATCTTTTATCAATTATCACAGTGGCCTGCAAAGACCCCTATTTTTTTAGTTGGGGCTGGGGATCAGCAGGTCCAGGAGACACCCTGCCCAGATAGCCTATGAGTGTCTTCATGCTCCCCCCTGGAGGCACAGGACTCTCTCTAGGGATTTGGGAATATATATTCAGGGAGTGGTGGGAAGAATCAAAGAATTAGGCTGGAAAAGACAAACTTCGAGAGCATCCAGCCCAACCTATGACCTGACACCATGTTACCGACTAAACCATGGCACTAAGTCATATTAAGTCTTGTTTTAAAACACCTTCAGAGGTAGTGACTCTACTGTTTTCCTGGGCAGTCCATTTCAATGTCCCAAATACAGCAACACAGTGTAAGAACATTGGATGTGGGTGGTTATGGGACCTGATCTGCTTATAGCTTGGGGCAGCAGGGCAGCAGGGTGGCCTACGACAGCCTGCAGGATCAGTGTTATAGATGGGTGGTGTGGTGATTTGCTCTTGCAGGTGAGGAATGGATATTATGTGTGTTAAAAGTTTTGTTGGGGTTTAAATTTCTTTGATAAGTGATTCTGTTGTAGGTTGTTTTTGAACCCCTTTATTGTTTCCCTTTAATCCTTTCTTCTCCCATCTCTATTGTTGCCACCAGACAATCTTGGTTGTCAGAGACATGTGGGAGAGGGCGTGTACACGTGCCCCTAGCATGAGGCAGCAATGGGGGAAGCTTGTTGACTGGGGGGGGGGGCTTGGCATGACAACACCTCACCTCCAATCAAGTTGCAAGAAGATTTCCACCAATGGACAACAAAGAAAATATATAAGGAAAATATTGGAATATGTATGACTGCTTATAAATGCGTATTTGGTTGATGCAACACTAGGCGTATAGAAGGCAGAGCCACCGTGTGTGGACAGGCCTCTGATGTTTGGCCATGCTCCCAGCACTGTCCCTTTTGCTTTATGGGCCTTTTTATTAGTTCTATAGGAATATTGTATTCATTGAGCCACACCTTCATACTGGAAAGGCTGATAACCGGACCACTGGGAAATCCAAGCTGTACTTCCCAAGATATGTGATACTTTTGCATGATGTAGTTTACTTTTTGTTAACTTTTGTGAACACAGTTGGGTTCCATTCAGTTTCATTATCTGTGGATTTCACCCTATAAACAACAAGTTCCTCAGCCAAAGGTGGCAGACACTTAAACCTTGCCAGTAGTTGAAGCAGCTGATTGCTACAAACTTTTGTTAGTAGCAACTTTTTGTAGTTAGTAGCTACTAACTTGTGTTTTGTTTAGTAGATTTGTTTTGCCTTCATCTATATGTTAATAGTGATCTTAAAGTCAAAATTTTCTTCCTCATTTGGTGGAATTGTTACCACATGAACCCTTTGAGAAAGAATTTCCTTACGTAGTCAGTAAAATGCCTGTTTCTCCACACTGTTGTTTATCTATTACTCAACCAAAGTTTGCTGCATTTACAACATGGAGAGGCAGTATTGTTGCCTGAATTGAGAAAGAAAAACACTTTGCAGACAATATTTATATAGACAATTTAAAAAGCAGATCTTTAATGGAAGCTTCCAGGTGTTCCCCATGGCTATGGGCAATTTATTTGGGCATCTGACTGCTTCTGAGTAAGCCTTTAATGAATATCAAAAGCAGGTATTTCCTAAAAGGAGGACATTAAAGAATGAACATTAAATACTAAGAATATAATAGTCCAATGCCAGCCTTTTAAATATGTAAATCAACCTAACTGCTTAGATGTCAAATACTGAATCCTTAGAGATTCTTAGAATGTCCTATACATCTAAAAATAGTTTTCTAGTTGATGTGAGAGATGAAACAGCATTTTGCTTCAGCCCAAAAGGACTACAGAGTAGAAGTAGGAAAAGTGTTAATTCTGTTTTCTACTTCTTGTTACCTATAGTTTAGATGTGGTTTGATCTGTTTCTTGCACCTATTAAGTGTTGTTGACAACCAGTAAAGAAGTGAAGTTGAAGATAAAACCAAAAAAGGGGGAAGGATGCAGAGGAGGGGAAAGGTTTTGGGGGAAGGATAGGCAGTTGGGAGAGAGTGTAAGTCCCTGAGGACCCAACCAATAGGGAAGGGGACAGGGACCACCCCCTCGGCTACGAAAGGATATAGAAGGTTGCCATTTTAACAAAAGTGTGTAAGTACACCCCTTAGAGGAGAAACAGACCAGACTCAGCTGATTCGTTGATACTAATAAATAATTTTTGCTTCAAAGACTTGGTCCCTTCTCAATTTTATTGGAAAACTAGTTATTTCTCTCAATTTGGAGACTTGTCCAGGATCCGTAACTTCTGGCCCTGCAAGGTGGGACACCAAAAGCAGGGGAAAGGCGTGCCCTGCTGAGTTTAGCAGCCCTCAACTTGTTGTCATACCCTGTGGGACAAACAGGTGAGACCTGGATAGGGGACTCTAGAAGCAAGAAGGGGAGAGGAAGAGAGAGAGAGTAGGGTTTACTTGCGATAGGTGGTAGTACGTGTGCACAGGACCTGTGGCAGTGCATAGCTGCAGCTCTTCTAAAAGCTGCAATTTGAAACCCAACCTGCCTGTTAGGCATTTACCTGGGTGAAAATCCCAGCTCACCTATTGGGCCCTGGGTGCTGATATATCACTGGTTGAGGAGATGAGTGACTAAAATAGTGACCAGCCACCTGTGTGAGCCCGGGAAAGTTCAAGCACTCTATTTAAGCATGCTCACAAAGAATAAAGGGTCTGAAGTCTTGCTACAGTGAACCACGAGAGCATCAGTGTCCTGTCTTTGACACCGACCCAGCCCCGCCCCCAGCAGCCCAACCAATGAAACAACAGAAACGAATGTAACAGCTGTAACAACTGGTGACCAGTGGACATGATTTCAACTTAGCCAAAACCTGCGAAAAGCAGGGAGAGACGAAATCCATCCAGTGAGATGGGAAAGGGATTTCTGGCCACAAGCTAAGGAAAAATGCCCAGAAAAAGAGAGGTGGGAATTTATGGCCAAAAGAGCCAGGTACGTCCAAGAAATGGGAAGAAAATTTTGGCCCAGAGACATCCAAGAGGTGGGAAGAAAATTTTAGCCGAGAGCTAGGAAAAACATGGGAGGATACGTCTCCACAGAAAAACATCCAATCGTTCAGGTATGGTTGGAGTTTCTAGAAGAGTGGGAGATAGATTATGAAGAGGAATTGCTCTTTGATTTAATATCATGGACAAAAAGCAAAAGGATAGAACTAACTAATGAAACTGCATTTAATATAAATAATTGGACTAAAATTGGAGAGCAAATATTAAACACTGCTTTAAAAGATGATAAAAATGCAATTAAAGCTTTAAAACCTTGGAAAATTATATTAAAATTGCTAAAAGAGATAAAAGGCAACTTATCTAGCAGCAGCATGGAAGAAAACATACCTTCTCCAAGCAGAGAGATTCCACTCACTGGAAAACCCGTAGTAGCTGGCTCAGAGGCCCCTAATCCATCCAAAACTGCTGTGGGGGGCCCAAGGCAAAACCCCAAGATGGCAGTGACCTCATGGCAGGAGAAGAAAGCCCAGGAAAATTCCGAAGACAGTGGCAACTGCATGGCCACTAGCAGGAAAAAAGAAAAAACCCAGCCTCCTTCATGAGGCGTGGCTCTGCCCCAGGTCCAGCCCTGGTGGGGCATAGCTTTGCCCCAAGCCCAGCCCTGGAGGATCATGCCTCCTATTCCGACCGTGCCCTGGTGGGAGGTACCACCTGCTTCGATCCAGCCTATGTGGGTGGTACCCCTGGTCACAGTCCAGCCTTAGAGGGGCGGGATCTCGACCCCAGCCCAGCCTTTGGAGGGCTTGTCTTTGCCCTGGCAAGAAGGCATGCCTCTGCTCTGAGTCACCATGGAAACCCCTGCCAACAACAGCTCTTCTAGGGGCTCCAATTTGAAGCCCAGCCAGCCCAGCTCATGTATTGGACCCTGGGTGCTGATGTGTCACTGGTTGAGGAGATGAGTGACTGAAATAGTGACCAACGACCTGTGTGAGCCCCGGAAAGCTCAAGCACTCTATAAAAGCATGCTCGCAAAGAATAAAGTTGCTTAAGTCTACTTACAGTGAACCACAAGTGCCAAGTGTCGAGTGTCCTGTCTTTGTCTCTGACCCAGCACTCCCCTGGCAGCCCAACCAATGAAACAACTAAAACTACTGTAACATCCCAAGATGGGTTTAAGAATCTTGACTGTAGAGCAGGATGTATATGGATTGTTCAAATTTATTTTAAAGGCCCATGGAAAGGAACTTGGGAAGCGGGAAGTAAAGGCCATCATTCTTCGTAACATCCCCAATGTCTTGGAGGCCGGATATATATTCTGTGGACTTTTGGGACTTTGTGGGGGTGAAATTATATGATTTGACGACTAAAAAAGATTCTGCAGCACTGCATATGCTCCCCATGTTCTGCATGATGTTAGAGACTCTAAAGGTGGGAGAAAAGCATTGTGACCATAATTCTGCTACCACTTCCCAACCCGAGACTGCCCCTTATTACGCTCATGCTGGGAGTGGGATACGGGAGGGAGCCCATCTTACTGCTCGGACGAATTACAATGACTCCGCCCTCCTGTGTCTTCCTCCTTCTTGTCCCTCTGACTTCCCTGTGAGTGGAATATGGGAGAGAGAATGCCACTGTGTATGGATGAAATCCAGCAATGGTTACTCCACTGCCCTGTGTCCTCCTCCGCCTCCTCCATTTGGGGCCCAAGACAGCAACATCTGTGCCATCTTGGATCCTTCCCACTCTTCCCTTCCTCTACCCACACCTTCTCCTCAACCTCTTTCCTTCACCAACCGACATTTTCTAACACCATCTGTCCAAGCCACCATTTTACCCAAGGTTCCTCTTACCTCGGGGTCTACCCCTTCTGCTCCAGACCACGTCTTTTCCACTTTGGGCTCCACCCCTTCTACACCCTTTCCAGGAGAACAGGAACCACACTCACCCTGGTTTTGGAAGTACTGTCCTCCATCATGGCAGTGCCCATGTGACCCTTCCTGGAGAACAAGCACTGATACCACCTCTCTACCTACAATAATAAAAGACTTGTGCTTGTGTTGGGTTATTCCTTCTCCTTTTTCATTGGAAGATGACCTAAGTCCCTCCAGATCCAAGGACCCTTGGGAGAGAATCTGGGAAGCTGGGTTAAAGGAGGGGAACTGGGAAATGGTTTCTAAACTTAACGATTGCTCTGGTGCAGTACAGAAGAGGAGTGCAAACCCTAGATTGGGAGCCTTTAGCTTATAGGGAAATAAAAGAACTGTATAAAGCAGCCAAAGACTATGGGAGGGAATCCCCTTACCTGAGTGATTTGATATGCTCTGTCTTCACCGCACATGTACTGACGCCCCATGACTTGAAGCATGTGATGACAATGTTATTGTCCCCTACCCAGTACTCCCTATGGGAAGTGGGGTGGAAGAGACGGTTAAATCAAGTACTGAGGGAGTGTCAGTGGGTGGTAATACAAGGGCAACATTAACAGTGGACCACCTTGCAGGTGAGGGGACCAACGTCAGCCCAATCCCCAGGGCAGTATTAGATGACATCAAAAATGCACCTAGGAAGGCACTCAGGCAAGCACCTGAGGGCAGCACACCACCTTTGGACTTTGTTGACAAGGGTTATAATCACAAGGTCACAAGTCCTATATGCAGTTTATTGATCATCTCAAACAGGCCCTAGACAGACAGATTACACAAGAGCAAGCCAAGGATGAGTTGTTTAAAAGATTGGCAGTAGCGAATGCAAACCTCAAATGTAAAAAGGTGTTGCGTGCTCTTCCAACAGACCCAGTGCCTATGTTAACACAGATGATCAAGGCCTGCAATCACCTTGGAACACCTGAATGCTCTGCTGCCTTACAGGTGCAGGCAGTAGGACAAGGGGTCACAGAGGCATTAGCCGCAATGTGGGTCATCCTGCAGAGCCATCAACTATGGGGCCCATAAACTTGCTATGGATGCAGCCAAAATAGACATTTCTCAAAGGACTGCCCCTAGCAAGGAGAGAAACCTGCTCCTAGGACCTGTGGGTGCAAAAGAGATTTCAGCACACTAACTGATTTAACCCTAACAGGAAAATTGTAGCAGGCAACTGTGGGGAAACTTCCAGCGGAGTGCGGGACAGTCTCATGTGAGAATGTGAATGTTCCAGCTGACCATGCCCACCATCACCGAAGGACAAGTGGCCCAGAACTACAACATGTCTTCACAGGGCTTCCAGCAACCCTGCCCCCAGATGCCAGGTTGGACTTGGCCAGTAATAATGACTGATTACTCCACATATACCATTTCCACTGGACAGCTTGGGCCGGAAGATCGGCCCTGGGAACTGTTGATATTGGGGAAATGCAAATCGAAGACTGAGGGATTTTTGTGTTGCCATCTGTGTTGTCCATAACATCCAAGCAGGAGATCATAGTTTTAGCAATGTGTACTGACTCACAATGCTTCATCCTCCAAGGACTGTCAATCACACAAATGATTCTCCTCTCAGATAGAGGCAAAGAAAGCTTGCCAAATAGTAATGTGGACAAAGATAATCAGTCACAGTTGTCCACAATTAACATGTATACTTGAACTTAAGACCAAAAAGGTTACTCTTTCAGAACTTGTAGATACAGGTGCAGGTGTCACAGTCATCTCACAGTCCAAATGGCCTCCTGACTGGACTCTTAGCACCTGCTGTTCCAGTGACACTGTCTGGGATTGGAGGTGACAGCAACAGCCTTAGGAACATGGAGGAAATCAAAATTGAGGGATCTGAAAGCTGTATTCTCGTCACACAGACTTTTGTTGTAAGGACAAAGACCCCTATAGTTATATGGGGGAGGGACATTTTATCCTAAGGGGGAATGCGTGTGGAGACAGATTTTTGGTTGTGGCCATTGAGAAATGTGACACCCTAAAACTGACTTGGAAAACAGATGAACCCATATGGGTAGGCCAATGGCCCTTTTCCAAGGAAAAACTTGTTGCGCTCAAGTCTCTAGTGCAGGAACAACTTCAAAAGGGACATATTGTACCAACTGCCAGTCTGTGGAACACCCCAGTTTTTGTCATCCAGAAGCAAAGTAAGAATAAATGGTGCCTACTACAAGATCTGTGAAAGATCAATGAAGTCATGGAGGACATGGACATGTTACAAACAGGTTTACCATCACCAGCAATGATTCCATGTGGATGGGAGCTGATTGTTATTGACTTAAAAGACTATTTCTTTGACATACCTCTTCATCCAGAGAACACCCCACAATTTTGTGTTCTCAATCCCAAGTATTAATCTGGGAGCCCCATTCCAATGTTAGCACTGGACAGTACTGTGAGAGGTTTCTTCGTCAGTTGTCACGTCTTTATTTTACCATCGTTATTGATTTATTTTCTGGACTACTCTGTCGTTCTCATCCCTATTTCATTTTGCCACAATTCCCCAGCTTGCCCGGTTCTGGGTCGTGGAGCTGAACCGCAACAGATCCCCTCGCTAATTCCTCTCATAAAATGTGTAAGTTAGTATTCTGTGCCTTTTCTTTCTCTAGTCTCCTTTCCAAGCCCGCAACTCAAATCTGTAGGGATTGCATGAGTGCCTGCAGGGACTCGATTACCATCATCTCTTGGCTGCTGTGTTCTTCCACGGCAACAGCCAGCAGAGCCCCTAGAACAGCACAGATGGCTGCTTTGCCCCTTCCTGGTTTAGATTTTGCTTTAAGCTGCAATGCAATGATTCTGTCCAGCACACTCTCTATCCCCCACACTGAGTTATTCAATATAGACATATTTCACCAGAGGATCCCACTTCTGACACCGTTAAATGTCCATCATGGGGAAGTGTGAGGGATTCTTTTAAACCAATGTCTAGAGTGACATTAGATGCAAACAAAGTCAATACTGTATCTATGAACCATTTGTTAATGAGGGAGAGTAAGTGACTGTAAGAGGATAGAGAGGGCAGAAACAAAGGAAAGAAAAGACAGAGAAAGAGAGGGAGACAGGGTGTTTACCAGCAAGACTTTGCAATGTACCATTGATATCATGTGTACTGCAAGCCAGGGGAGTCTGCGCAGCTCTTGGGAGGGGAGATGCAACTTCCATAGTCTGCAGGCAGCGTGTCTCCCATGACAGCAAGCAGTGGGATGCTTAGTGGATCAGCCCTCAGGCAGGAGAGGGTGGTAGAGCAGTGGGTAGGATCATAGTAGAATTACGTTAGGCTGCAGCAGGATTGTGGGCAGACAGCTGTGAGAGCTGTATAGGAGAGCAGGCCTGTGGACAGGTGCAGCAGGAGCTAAGGCTGGGTGAGAAGGATCAGTGAAGAGTGAGCGAGAGGGCAAGGGCTAGGGCCAGGAGCAAGGCTAGGTGCAAGGCTTGGAGGCAGTCCTATGCGCAGTTGGTAGGTGGCAGGGCTCAGCTAGACTGGAGCAAGCAGGTACTGGATTCAGCAGGCTCTGGCAGGTATGTGTGACACACTCCGTAATTGTTTATATACTGCATAGCTCCTCCCATGGTCTGATCACCTGAGAAAGTTTACTGGATAGTCAGGAGAGTCTTCTCCCAGCATCAAGGGCTGCTGCCCTGTAGGGGGAATAGTTTAGAGTCTAGTAGTGGAGGTGCCGGAAAATGTCCCCAGAAATAGGACCCTTCTCTATTTCCTAAAGGGGGTTGTCCTGGAGTGACTTTGTCAGGTTGAATTGTATCCCCATTTGTCTGTTTAGCCCAGAAATAAGTTTTGTACCTTTAAGGCTGGATTTGAGAGTGAAGGAGGCGGGAGGAGAAGCGGTGTCTGAGGCAGTTGTTTTCAAAACACAGAGACAGGAGTTCCATCATCTTGTCCTCCTGGACTGTGTCACTGTGGTGGACAGCAGAGAGAGCTCTCCTTTGCTTTTTTGTTAGTTTCTGACTAACTGAAGCAGAGGAGTTCCCTGGAAAGTTTTTTTCCCCTTTTTTTCCTGGAATTATTTGAACCTGCTCTGGACTGGGGACCCGGGGGAGCACCAGGAGCTTGCACCTGCGGCCACCGGGGCCTGGCCTGGGCAGTGGCATTTGCCAGCACTGGAGGGACTGATACCAGACTGAGCTGAGCTACCACCCATAGGAGAGAGACTTTCTGAATTTGTCATCTCTTCAGAGCAGTGAGAGGTTTTGTTGTTCGGTATTGTTTGGGGTTTTTTTGTGCTGGGCAGTTGAATAAACAGGGGTTTTTTTTCCACTTCTCTCTGAGGAAATGTCTTTCCCAAACCAGCTGGGGGAGGGGGGGGGGAGGGGCCACTCAGGTTTGCTTCGGGGAAGGGGGGGGGGGTGCCCTTTGGAAGTTATCTCCCAAATTTGCCCTAAACCAGGACAGGGGTGCTTGCTCAGAGACAGTTGTCAGCAATCCCCCCTGCTTCATGAGGACTTGCTGCCTGTGCAAAGTCCCTGTTGCATGTGTCCTGCTAATTTTCTATTTGACACCTCTCTTGTTTTGAACAATGGGTGTCAGCCAAGGAAGGTGGAAACCTCTGTTAAAATGGAGAATATGACTCCCTTCCCTCCAAATTACTGTAACTTTGAAATTAAGGGGTTTTCAGGCAAAAATATGGGAAAAGGAGTAATAGCTCTTTACTAGTACGTGTATGTATAATAAGGCTAACAAACAGCCACACCTGCAGCAGCCACAAACAGAGGCACAAACGCAGTGACAGCCTTCTCTGGGTGCGGGTGCTGTCCCCTGGGTGCAGTTCCGGGCACAGCCAGCAGGGGCGCTGCTGGCTCCCGGCCGGGCAGGGCGGGTGCGATGTTCCCCCGCGCCTGCAGGGGGCGCTGTGGCGCGAGCTCGGCTGCCTCTCCCCACACGGTAATGGCGGGTGCAGCTGGTGGAGAGGATGGAAAAGGGGCTTCCTTTAAAAACCCCTGGGGGCAGCTGATCCCAGTGCGCTTTTGGATAGCAAAATGAGCTGTAGCAGGAATCTCGGAAGCAGCAAGCTGGAATGGCATAGATGAGCAGATCCGGAATAGTAAACAAAATGTATCAGAAACTCCGCAGCTGTAGCTGGAGGCATAGGGTGTCCTGGCAGGCAGGGGGTGAGGGGCTACAGTGTAGCGAAAAACCCAGAACAGTGGTAGAGAAATGGTGGGGTTGGGCAGCAGCAGCAGCCTGGCTCCTGAGCATGGCTGGGAGAGGCTCCTTTGGAGGGGCTCAGGGCTCAGGGTACTGCGTTTTCCCCTGAGGCATCTGAGTAGATGGTGAAGGTCCTTTCTAGTGAGGTAGGGTGTTAATAAGGTCCCAGTGCAACAGCTGAGCTGCACCGACAGTAGAAGAAAGCCAGGATGGAACCCCACAGTGGTGACGAATTCTCTTCACAGAAACTGCAGTCTGATGTCCAGAGAGCAGGAGCTAGAGACTGTGCCTAGCCCCTTCCCCTAAGCCCAAAATCTCACAGTAACTCTGCCCTCTCCAAGAGAAAACAACCTCAGATAGGAGAGTAGCAGCTATCTGCATTCCATCCCCTCCTTTGTGGCTACATTCCTTTGTCTCTCTGAAGTTCTGGTCTTAGCAGCAAATGGAAGAAAATTCCCTAAGAGAACGAAAACAAAAGGAAAGATTCCTAACCCCCAGTAACATCAAATATCAGATTTACAACCACAGTTACAAATCACAATTTATAAATACAGTTCAAGAAATAAAACTAAACAATGTTGAGGTATTATTATTTCAAAATTAAATCAGTAACTCACAGTGGTGGTAGTAACAGCAGGAAAGGAGGAAGAAAAATGGGAACCTTTGCAAGAGTTAAATATGTTAAATGTGGCCACTCAGGAGTTAAAAGATCTCTTCAGAGAAGCTGGGAGTTGAGGGATGCTAGTGACTTGTGAGCTGTGGGGTGCATGCCTTCATCACCACCCCTACATGACCCCCCTCACTTCATCTGAGAGCTAACAAGGCTCTATGGGAGACATGGCTTATAGATTGTGTAAGTCATTCAAAGAATCAGAAAGTGCTGGTCGGGGTGGAAGTAGTTTCAGGTCTTGTTGAGACTGAAGCAGTAGAATGGCCTATTGGAGAAAGCATAATAAAAGTGCTGAAGCAATGGTTCAGTTTCTTGTCCAAACCCAAGTCTATCCAATATGACAACGATAGTCATTTTACTGCCAGGGTGGTCTAAGAGTGGGATAATCTGTGGGCACAAATTTGCTGTAACCTAATGGAAGACAATAGTCCTTGAAAAGATCAAGGAAACTGTAAACAGGTATATAACAAGTTTCACTTAGGCTGTACTATGATTTGATTGGTGGTATGTGTCATGAGAGAGAGAAATGATTAAGAGAGTAAGAATATTTTGAAACAGACTACAGTGGAATGCACAATGGTGGATTCCTTCTTCCTTTCATCTTCTCCTGAAAAGGTCAGTCCACAGGCTGTTCGGAAATCACTGTTGCCATGTGCTGTTCAAAATTGTTTAAATCATTGCTGCCACTTGTTTAATGTGTCATAAGATTTAAACAGTTGCTGCCATAAATAAAACTTTTTGATTGTTTGGCATTGTTTCACCATAATTTAGGTCAAGAGTATCCCAAAGGCACCTCTGAGTAGACTGCCCTCTAGAATCCAATATTTTGTGGCTATCCTAGACCAGGTGGCCCAGGATCGCCCTCTTGGGACCTGACACCTTGCATAAATAAAAAAGGTATATTTTATGTAGTCTAATATTTAGTCTTTTCTTCACTAAGCATGAAGAAATACAGATGTACAGTGGGCAGAGGAAAACCAGCTTGTGTCTGCCCCTATGGGCTAAGCTTTTCTTACAGATCTTGCTTACCTGTGGTTTTGGGATGGGAAAAGCACACAAGACAACAGGAAATTATCTACATAACCATTAACTATGTGACCATTTGGTTAAATGTAATGCCAACTGAATCACACTTGGAGACTGCTCTAAGGGTACCACATCATTGGGGCAGTCCTCATACTCTTGCAAACTATCACTGCAGATAGCCCAGCAGCATTCCCATCAGTTCCTCTTTTTTCATGCTCTGCATGACACCAGACCTGCATATTTCAGCCTTCTTTCCATATACGTTTTTAAAGCACCAAGTATAGTGTTTCAGGGCTACTTACAAGATGACAGCTGAAAACAGAGTTTCATGATGTACATTTTAATCTCCATTTTCAAAGAGACCTGAGAGAGGCTATTGTTTAAACACTTAGCTTCCATGTCCTGAAGTCTCAATCTCCTGATAATTGAACCATTCAAAAATGAAGTAATCTTTGCTGTTCAAAGTTCGTGTTCACAATCTGTGGCTTCCTTTTTGCCCAAGGCTTACTTTATCTGATAAGATCCAACCCCTGGATTGCCTGTGCCTTGAGTCAGAAGTGTTGCAATTTGTTTCTTTTTCTAGCTGAAGATAAAGTGGTGGTCTCTCCACCATTTTTAATCCCAGTTTTCTTTCTCTTAGCCTTTTCTTAGCTGTAAAAGCCATGGGGAAAATTCAGCAGTTACTAGATTCTGGCAAAGTTGTACTGGTGGGCACTTAAAGTCAGTGACATTTTGGATAGACATTTTCCCTTACTCAACTGATGAAAAAAAATCAGTTGAAGAGAAAGCAGGATTAAATAGGTTTGAAATGTGTAATATGCTGAGGGTGACCTTGGGAAATAGCATACTTGTAGTCTGTAGATAAGACTTCACATCTCATTACAAGAAAGTAAAGAGAATATGTGATTTAATTGCAGTCACGTTTATTTGCAGTTTCTATACACACTTTCTAGGTAATCAAACTTTTCCAACACATTTTTTGAGAGGGGTTCACAATGAAACTGTCACCGTTTTTACTAAAAATAAATACAAGACTTAAAGTGTTGCACAGCTCTAAAATATACAAAGGCTTGGATTTAATGTAAACTTTGAAAACATTTTACAAAAGAAACCATATTTGCAACAATTTAAAAAGTTCATATTTACAAATATTACAAAAATACAAAATGGATGCAAGTCCATAAACCATTGTCTTTTCTGCCAGCATGAACTGGTGCTAGTACCAAAATAGTTACACTGTAACCTTCTTAATTTTTTTTAAAATTCTTTAAGTCATAACCTACAGTATTTCTCTATCTGCCACCATTGCAGCAAATGCACTCAATCACTGACCTTTGGCAAAAGCAAACATATGCTTTATTTGCTACAACTATCCCATGCCCTCTATGCTGCCACAACAACAAAAAGAGAAAGAAAAAAAAAGAAACAAAGAAGAAAAGGGGAAAATGTTATTTTTCAGAACACAGCTGTATAATTTAAGAAATAATTTTTTTTAACATCAGTGCAAGCAACAGAACAGTAGGTTGAAATGACGGTTCAGTAGTTACCTGATGCACGTACTGTACCCTGTCTCAGAGGTGAGTGATGTTCCCTTCCCTCTGTGGCCTGCCCTCGGATGCCTTCATGGCACACTTGCAGTGCTACAGGGCTCCCGCCATTCATCTTCCTCTGACTCCCACGTTTGTTCTGAACTCTTTTCTTCATAGAGAATTTAGAATCTCTCTGTTTGGGTTTCAATCTGCTAAGTATAAATTAGAAAATCAAACAAAAGGAGACTATGCTCCAGTGGGATTGTTCTGTGTTTGTTTTGTATGTGAAGTATTGCCTCGTCATTCTGGTAAAAAAACCCCCAGTGTATATCTATCTATTTATGGTGTCTGTGAAATTACTGATTGGTAATAAAAAGTGGTATCATCAAAGTCAATTCAGCTGTATTCTCTCTACTGTTTTGAATGACTATTTAACTCAGGACTATTAAAACATTTTGTAAAAGTGCTCCTGGTAAAATTTTTGTGGAAAATGACTGAAGATGACAAATTAAGGATTTTCTGCCCATTATCTAAACTAGCTTTTCTCATACTCTCCAGAAGGTGGTTTGTTATATGCTAAACATTTCCTCTTAAAACATTCTCATTCATTCGTTTCACTTGTATTCAGACTTATTTTCCTACCTAAGCTACTAATACAATTAGCCTTTTGTTTCCAAAATCTTTCTCCCCCTACCTTCTTAAAAACTATTTTAGACAATTTTGCAGCCCTTTAACTGATGGACCATCCCTCATCCCAAAACACCTACCACATGCACAGTGACTCTACCTCATCAACTGAATGCTACCAGGCTACTCAGGAGGACAGTAGGAAACTGAATAATACATGTCTTGTGGTAAGCACTAGACAAAATCAGATGTGAACCTTCCAGGACATAACGTTTCAGATACGTTAAACTCTTCTGATTTGCTTTGACTCCTTGCAATTGTAACAGTTTTAGATAGAACCTTCCTCTTTAAAACATGATGTGCCTTCTTTTAATAATTCTCAGCTTTATGCGTTGCATGATTAAAAGAAAAAAACCCCAAAAACCGAATTCACACATCCCACCTCCCAGTCAGTCTTTTACTTACACTTAAAGCCAGCTTTTAGCTGATTTCTTTATACCAAAGAACGCTCTTTCTGTCATCCTACTTGACCTGTCCTACTGCACACCCCATTCCTCCTTCACTATTTTCTCTGCACTAACCTTTCCTCTTTTCCTAACCATATCCTACAGCAACCAATACCAACTGCATCAGTTTTGGATAAAGAGGGCCTTGTCCTCTAAGTAGCACAGATGGGGCTACATCAGTGGAAATTGTGGTGGCCCAAAGGAGAATTGTTGGTTTTATTCTGTTTAAAAATTAAAAGTATAAAGCAACTCACGGGTTCTTGCAGTTTTAAAGTGAGAATATTCAAGTAACTTCAAGTAATTCAGCTTTTATCTCCCTGCCTTCATTTGTATCAAAGCAGCTACTTTGATTTGTCTCCTTTCCCACCCCACCCCAGTCCCTCACCCTGTTCTGTGTTTCTGGTAAATCCAGACAAGATCCCTACTGTACGTGGCTGGCACAATGAACTGGAGCTTTCCCCTTCCCAGCTCAGTAAAGAATATAAATAATGCATACACATACCTATTTCCCAGCTACAGTTTCACAGTGTCATTTTTGTAAATATTTAGGTAGCATGAATCTCATCAGCACAAAGAGAAAGCTTCACTGAAAACTCATTGCAGATATTTACTGATAAATCGAAAGCGCTTCTTGCATGCTTGTAATTTATTTGTTTCCTTTACGAACCAGAAACTAATCGTGTTTAAAGATTATAGTTACCAGGTTATGACTGTGTTATGTATCCCAATAGCCTAATAGGAATATGGAAGTTTAAGTACTGTTTCCTCTCACATTTATCCTCTCTGAAGCAATCCCTGCAAGAATAAAGGCCCAGGGGAGGCTGTGGGGTGGGACCCTTTGGGGCTTTGCATCAGACCCAGCTTTGTTCTGCCAGAAACACAGTCATCTTCCCCACCAATTCTCACGGAAACCCTCCCAGCTGTGCTTTCCAGTTAGCTTCTTTGGAGCTGCCTTAGAAAGACAAATGGTTTCTTTAATCCCCTCACAGTCAGCCTTTCCATTTCCTTAACTAAAGTGGAAAATTCCTGCTTTCCACTGCTCAATGTCATCGTTCAGGCCTGTCACACCAAAAGTGGTTATTGGTGGCCATGTTTTATGTTTGATATGAAAATGGTATTCACAGAATACAGTTATTACAATTGAATTTGTTTGTCTTCTATAAACAAAGTTGTTACGCAGTAAATTGTTTGCCACGTCCACTTTTTGATAATTCTATTTACAAATTTTTATCAAAAATATGATATTTACATATGTTTTGTTAATTTCTTCTAAAGTTTGTTTCAGCTCATTTTAATGTAGAAAAATACCAATTCTCAAGAGCATTTTCTCTTTTTTTGGTGGTTTTTTTTTGTTGTTTTGTGGTTTTTTTGTTTGTTTGTTTTTTGTTTTCTCCCTAGGGAAGCACTACAGTGAGGGATTTGTTTCTATATGGGCAGCTTCTGGGAAAAAAAACCCACCCAAAGTCACCTTTAACTCTATGGAAAGTGAATGGCCTTGAAATCTACAGTGACAATGGATATGAGAGTGGGATAAACCAAAGGAAGCCAAAAGAAAACAGAACAGACATAGCATATCTTCATCCTTTTAGAAAATGTAATAAATAGCTACAGCTGTAGTCCTTTTGTTTTCCCAGCGTCTTCCAAACATGAACACATCTGAGCATTGATATTGCCCTGCGATTGTTCTTTTTTTCTTCTTCTTCTTTTTTTTTTTTTTTTTTGATTGCTACAGCATTGGCCTCTTGTGTTGACATCCTTAAGAGCTTGAGTGGTGTAGGCAGCCTGGCCCTGGCACCCACACAGCCTATGTAGAGCTTTGAGAAGAGCGATCATCATGGGGGCTGCCGTCCGAGTTCTCGGTCTCCCCCTCGGAGATGGCCTGCATGGGGGTGTTGTACAGCCTGCAGCGCACACTGTACCGGCTGCTGCTGGCTGCTGGTGGCGCCCGTGACCGCCCCACCCGCGAGGATGCCGACATGGGAAAGTTCTTGGAGGAGAATCCTTCCGTGTTGACCCTGGGGGAACAGGGGGAGAGCGGCGATAATGCATCAGGGCTCGTTGTTGGAGGAGACTCTTCCGTGCTTTGAAGGGTGTCTGCTGTCAGCTCTCCAGGAGACTTCGGCAAAATAGGACTTTTCAGAATTTCTGTGGCAGACATCCTGTAGCTGGAATCAGATCGGCTGCCCTTTTTAAGGAGCAGAAGCTTAAACTCCTCATTGGATGTGTTGGACTTTTTGGCATTCCTGTATATGAGCCCGGGGGACCTCTGACTACTAATGGGAGTGCCCATGTTGCTGGCTGGTGGCATGTTGCTGGTGGGCAGTGTGCTGCTGGTGGGAGGCTGGCTGCTGGTCCCAGATGAAGCTCTCAATCTGTTTCTTACAGAAAGGTCTCCAGAATCCTTTCTCCCAAGAACTTTCCTTTTTGATCTGTAAAAACACAAAGGAAAACTCTTTCATATGTCATTTTTGTAGTATAATGCTTAGCGCTGTTCTGGAGTTTTACAGATGCTTTCATGTTAGCCAGAGTTCTCTTAATCCCTCTGTAAAATATGGGAGGCTATAAGTGACTCATGTCACTGAGCTGCAGAGTCCCTCTCAACATTACCCAGCTCTTCCCAGACAATGTATGCACAACCAGCTTTTTGTAAAGACAACAATGTATACAGTAACTTAGGTAATAATAATATATTCAGTATCAGAACTTCAATTTCAGTTGATCCCAAATTTCAGCTGACTACAAAACACTCTAAAATTGAAGAGATGCCTTCTCATATCCTTCTCCCTGCAACAACTCATTCACCAGAATAGAGCTAGTGGACTGGTAGGCAGAAGACAGGAACAGGTAGTTTTCTTTGAAGACATATGTTGATTAGAGAGAATAGCCTGATGTTTTTATCTGTAAAGCATCCCACATATGCCATGAAGATACTCAGACTGCACTCCAGGGCATAATAAAGCAGGTTTTAAAGCTGCCTTCTAGAAAATTAAACTGAGTTAACTAAAGAACGTAGTTTGAGGACAAGACTTAAACATAGAATAGCCATCCTGCAGCTATTGTTAATGGACAACTGTGCAGGGATGCATGTTACCATTTTCCATTGCCACAAGGTTAGGTCACCTGTGAATGACTGCAAACAGATCCTCAGTAGTGCGGGGTTTGTTTGGAGACACAAAGACATCCTCAGTGTCAGCTTGTGACTCCTCACTCAGTGGAGACATGATGGACTCATCGCTTGGAGAAGATTCTTAAAAAGGAGAGAAGCCACGTTATGAGTCAGACTCTACTGCACTTTGCAACAGCACTGCCAGCTGGAGGCACCAGCTCTGCTCACAACCTAGTGGGTGATACCACTATTCAGCCTTTACCCTCTAATCTAGAAATTGTGTCTGTTCCATATTGGAGCCCATTAAAGGAGCACTGAACACAGGATCTCCCATTTACAGCATTGCTATGACAATCAAACTCTTTTGTACCCAGGGCCAATGTTCCTCCCTTTTATCTTTTCAGCTGAAATGTAGCACAAGGGAGGAAATAAATATCAGAAATGCAGTCTGAATACTTTGGAGAAATGTAAATAGCTTCGGGCTGGTTGGCTGGCCAGCTAACAGACATGAGGGGGTCTATGCTTAAACCCACAGAGGGAAGCTGATGTGCCACTCTGCTTTGACTCCACTACCATCCCAACCAAAGCTGCCTGATTGGATATGACACGGAAAAAATTCCCAACTGACCTTTCAGCGAAGGCTCGTCTGTGCTGCCCACTGTCTCGTCTGCCCTGCTGTCATCAGAGGCACTTTTGGTTGGGATACCTGATGTGATAGAGTTTTCCTGCTTGCAGCCCTCTTCGCTGAGTGAATCCATTGCTGCCATGTCTGCTTCATTGCTGATATTCCCAGGCACATGGTGGCTTACATCGGGTTGGTGCTTTAACTGATAGATGATGGCCGGTCCCTCAGCCTGAGCTGGGCTTTCATCCACAGGCACAGCTTCCACCTTCCCTTCGCTGCCTGTGGAGAGCTCTTGCTGAGCCTGCACTTGATAAAGATCGTGCACTGTTTCTGCTCCCTGGACAGGTTTCTGTGTTTTATCATCACCTGTGGGGACAGCTGAGCCCTTCTGAAAGTCATCCATGGGGACGGCACATGTCTGATTCACAGAGCTTTCTGGTAAGTGTTCAGCGGCCAGGAGTGTTTGGTCCTTCTCAGGTTTGATTTCAACCAGACCCACGCTTGGTGAAGTTACAGCTTCTTGCTCACAGCTAGTCTGCCCACCAAAAGAGGAGCTTTTCTCTAAAGGTGGCTTTCCAGGGCCTGCTTCTGCTGGGGAAGTGTCAATGTACATCATTATGGCCTCATCGGTAGAGTACTGGCGTGATACTGGTTTCTTAGCTAAGAGTGGCCTCATTCTGCCTGGAGAGACCTCGGTTGCCATCAAGGTGGTCTCCTGTATGCAGAGCAGGTCTGGGGTACTGCCTTTATGTTTCACTCCTTCAGGCTTGTTGACTGCCCGGAGTTGGACAGACTTGAGAACAGAGGGTGTGATGGCGAGGGCAGAGGGAGGGCTGGGCTGCAGGGCTTCCCCGACTGCGCTCTGCTTGCTGTGGCTAAAGGTATGCAGCTGGTGCCTGTGAGCGAAGGGCTTGCTCAAGACATTGTGAAGAGCACTTAGGTCAAGGTGAGTAGGAGGTATAATCGGAAGTTCAAGGTCTTTGCTCACTGAGGCAGTGCCATCTTTTGAGAGTGGCTGCTGCAGTGATGACTTCCTCTCTGGAACTTTTGGCTTCCTCTTGCTCCCCCCTGGAGACAACGGTCCTGAAAAGAAGGCTGTCGGAAAAGAAGAGGTGGGCGTCTCTGACTGGCTGGAGTACCCACTGGAGGGTGAGGCTAACCCCGCCAACTTCTCAGGGGAGGCCAGCTTAAATTCATTATCAACAGAGGGGAGGGATGGGGTTGTAGCTCGTGACCCAGACTGAGACGTCTGGGATTCAGAGCTCTCTGGTGACTTGATGCACTCAATGACTGTAGTACCCGTAGCAGTGCTTGAATTGGACAAGGACCTGTAAGGATCACTAGATTTCAAGTCATTCAGAAGCCAAAGGTCTGCATAGTGAGGTTGTTCAGCACCTTCATCTTTAAAGGAGGGGATATTGACAGTGTCAAACGGAGTGTCCTTTAACCCGCCATCCTCCTGGTTTGGCCAGGAAAGCTCCTGCTTGGCTGGCAGGTTGGGGCCTTCCACTCGGGAAGGTGTGTTTGAAAACTCAAGGGGCAGCTTCATCTCCCTGGCAGTGTGAGAGACATGCTGCCCACCACCGATCTTTGGTTCTTTCTTGTCAGGAAGGTCGGTGCTACCCTCTGATTTCCTCAAAGATGAACTGCGTTTTGGTGGGGCTGGCTTTGCCTTTGGTTTCTTCAATGAGATGCACTGCCGTGCCTGCCTCCTGTTGTTCATGCACTCCTGCCAGGCACAGTCAGCTAGGCTGGAAGTCATGCTGCCAGTCTGGCCACTCTCGGAGCCTGGGGCTGCATAGTTGCAAATATAGCTTTTATTACCCTTCAGACCGCAGTCAAAGTGCATGGAGGTATAGTATCCTTCAGTATCCACAGAAAAGTGTGAGCTAGTGTCTGCCTTGTCAGAGGGGGTCTTTTCAAGGAAGCTGTCATAGGTGGCCATGCTGGTAAAGCTGGGACATCCCAGGCTGTCTGCCTTCGGGCGTTCAGGGCTGAAATCCTGGCGACAGGAGGCATCATGGTGATGGTGCAGGTAGTTCCACTCACTGTCGCTTGTGTTGCTGTTGTTGGGGTCATCCAGTAAATCTGCCACAGTGGATGTGAAGGAGCTCGCCCTGTGGCCCCTGACCTTGTCTGTGTGGTCACCAAACTGCTCTGTGATGAAGACACTGGAGTCCTCGTTGGCATTGGGAGCAGTATTGAGTGACAGCTCGGAGTCACAGTGTGAAGAGCCTGTTAGTGGAGGAGAGGCAGCAGGAGGAATGGTTTCAGATGTCTGGGAGGGACATGTGGAGCTGCTCCCACTCCAGTTGCCACTGGAGGACTGGTGGTCATCTTTCTGGTCCATGTGGCTGCTGAGCAGGACTCCTGCTGTGGAGATGGAATGAATTGGACTCCCGAAGGTGTCTGAGTTGGATGAAATTTCACAGCTGCCTGAATCGACCATCCTTGACAACCGCGATCTCCCCCTCTCGCCAATGCTGTGTTCGGGACTATGCAGGTGCTGAGGACAAGTTAAACCAATGGACTGGCACTCCTGTGAACCCTGCTTGCTCAAGATCTCCTTCCCCTTTTTCTGGATCCTCTCCTGACCAGCTAGGAAGTGCTCCACTTCGTACCCTGCACTCTTAGTGGATGCATCCTGATGGCCCTCGCTGGCCCGGGCCCCCTCGCGAGGAAGGCTCCGCGAGCGGATGCGGTTGCTCACAGCAGCAGCAAAGACTGCATCCCCGTTGTCTGCCAGCACCAAGATGTTGCCAGTGGAGTGGGAGAGGGAGGCGACAACACTCTGCCCCCGCTGGGCACGGATCCGTCGCCGGGAGGGAGCAGCTATCAGAATTTCTTCCGTCTGGCACTCTGAGTCCCGGGTCCCCAACCTCCTGTTGCTGGAGCCAGGGAATTCTGGGTTTGTGTGCACAATCACATTGCGCTCTCTCGCCACTGGCGACTCATCTGAATCTAGGACACATGGAAAGCTGGGTGAGTGGGAGAGAGCTCCACATTTCCTGGCATGAGACAACGCGCGGAGCAACCCAAGAAGCATGATCTGCCACATTCTTTATTTTTTAATCTTCCTGAGCATTGGATCAAATTTAAGTTTCATATAAAGAATTTATAAGGCAGACCTCCTACCAGTGAGGTAGGGAAATTCTAGTCCTGCAACATGATTTCTGCAATGCATTCTCAATGTGGAGCTGAGCTTGCTGTGCTAAATATTAAGACAAATACTAAGTTCTCAGTTTTTTTGACTCTATTTCAGCTACTTAAAGTTTTCAGGAGTGGCTGCTGGACAAAACGCTCCATAAGTTTCTGAAAATAATTCAGTTTCGCCTACCTGTCTGTTCAGAATTTCCATTATCTGCTTCTTTACTATCAAGAATATTTGCAAGACGAAAGGATCTTTTTTTCATAGCTTCTCTGATTGCTTATTCCCTACGATAAACACATTTCTTCTGCTTCAAATCAAGTTTCATGGCAACTGACTGAAACACCAGAGCCGTTGTCAGGTGTAGATGAACATTAAGAAATAACAATTCTGTTAGTTTTGTTTTGAGTTAATAAGAATTTCACTGAATTTGCCCCCAGCAGAGTTGCTTCTAATTTACCCTGATAAAAAGTCAGGTAATTTGGTAGATTTAAGGCAAATATTCTTGATAATAAAGAATAATAGCAAGGAATTGAGGAGTGTGATAAATAAAAGGAAGGTTTAGGAAAACTCCCGTAGGGTACCAGCACCTGTATCTATGGTGGGTATTCAACCACTCATTCAAGTTATCCAGCTGTTGTGACAACTGTTCATCACTTTGTGGAGTAACATCTGTCAGTTCTTTACCTTAAGCTCCCCTGATGCAAGAAAAAACTTTCACTTAATCTAGTTACTTTTTATGCACATAACTATGGGTTCATAACAGAAATAAAATGAAAAAGAAAAAAATAACTGATTAACATTTACACAATAAGAGCTGAACACGTACATCTATATTACTCAGTAAGGCCCCCAGTCCTTCAAGGCCATATGGAGTAATATAGCTTTTCTTACTGTACTAAATCAAAAGAACAAAACATGTCATTCGTAAACTCCACAAGCATTTACACGTTCAAGGTTTCATTTCTTTGAAAGGGTAACTACCAGCTCATATCCCTGCAATTTAAGTTGGTTAGAAAGCTATCTATGGAAGATTTGTATTTATACTACACCTATTTCTTGTTGCACTCTTCTGGGGATGCCAGAGATGGTTTTCCTCCTCCTCAACTTTCGTCTCCGCTGTAGTACAGATTGTGAATGAACAAGAGAGCAGCGTATACTAGCCTCTCTGTCAAAACCAACTCCTGCAACCCATAAATAGGTCTCATTAGCCTTTAGAAATAGTAAACAAATTTTCATGGCTGGAACACAGTGGAGGTATGTGAGCTTGGATTAAGCCTGTGAATAAACATAAGGGAGCCCTTATGTAGCTCTTAAGTAAATTATATCACAGTATATGACAGTTTTACATCTAATTTCAGCTCCCCCTCAGCAGCCTGGTCTGCCAAAAATAACAGAAGGCATGAAAAGAAAAAGAACAGAAAAAGGAAAGAAAATCAGGAAGGCAAATAGAGAACTCTTGGTAGCAGGGCATCTTTCTTATAGCTATATATCCATCTGTCATAGGGACAATGACAGTAACTTGTCTGCAAAGCATTATCTGTTCAGCTGTAGCCTGACTTATTTTAAGCAACTAAGCGTAAGAAAACATTTTAAGGTTATAATGCCATATTGCAATAGTTGGGTACTTCTTAGGAGACCAATATGCCAAGGGAGCTAACATTTCAAAAAGGAAGGAGACAGCTAAAATGGGGCCAAGTCACCATGCAAGTTTAGAGAGCATTCTCTGTAACAGTGACACATGACTAAGAGTGACATTAACAAGGAGTTGCTGTTTACTTGCATACATCAGGAAGTGACCTGATTTTCCCATGTGCAGAGCACATGGTGGGAGTCTGCTCAGGTCACACAATCAAGACACTCAGTTTAGATTTAGAAGCACAAGTTCTTAAGTACATTTGTTTATGACCATCTTCATACAGAATAGGTGAGAATTCATTGCTTTCTTTATGCTTCCATGGCGTTAGCTATGGGAAATGTCTTGCAGTTTGATTTTACACTGTGTGGTCAAAAAGTTAAAAGGAGGTCAATCAGAAGGCCCGTGCCCATCTGTACTGGCTTTTTGCACAACTGTACACTCACTCATGCTCTCTAAAGTTGACATGGGACAGGTTGGAAAAAATGTGCCAGGTCCATAAAAACACTAACATAAGGATTGCTGGTACAGTGGTTTGTAATCTTAAGAAAAACAAACAAACTAAAGCAAACAAAAGGAAAAAAAAATCCTGATAAGAAGCTCTATTTTAATAGCGTATAATTATAGAAAACATAATTATACACAGACATACACATACATATTACATTACATAACAATGTAAAACATTAAAAAGTAACTTTCTTGTAAAAGTTCTTCTTGAAATCTACTACAGTGAAATAGAGGCTTCAGACAGATGTCCTGTAACCACCAATGCCCCTGAAATAAGCAGAGGAAGAACTTTCTTTAATATGGAACAAAAGTGCCGTAAACTCCAACAACAATCATTTTCAAAAAAGTGAACATTTCTCAGGGTTGGGAGAAGCTTAAAAAACAAAAACAGAGAACTAAAAGCAAACTCTTTGAAACAAAAAATCAATCAGCATCATTGCTGGTTTTCCAGCAACTGTGAGTTAGCTGAACATGCTCTGTGTGCCAGATGCACGGGGGTCATCTCTGAGAGGAAAGTGGAAGAGGGTATTTCTTCCCCGTGATGCATACAAATTATTCCCATTAGTGCTAATGAGAATGATACACATAAACATCCAGAAGATTACATACCATTCTTGATCTGTAAAACTGATCAGTGGAAATTTGGTTCCAATGTATGGCAGGTGGAGTCTAGGCAAAAATGGCTATTACTGGAAAAGTTAACATTGGTCCCAGACCTAACTGTCCTCTGGCTGCACTTGGTGACAATAGCCCTGTTAGAAAGCCTGCACTGATTAGGGTCCTATATTGAAACTAGAAGGAGCATCCTTTTATCACCAGCTTTACCTCGTGGAAATATGCCACATTATCTATGAGTTTCCGTGGGGATTTCCAGGGGCAGTGCCCAACTCACAGCCTTGACCAGCTGGCTCCTGACCTGCAGCCCAGCAAGGTGTATGCAGGCAGTTCTGCGACCCAGCTGCCTGTCCTCCTGTGGCCAGAGCACTGTCCTGGAGAGAGGGACACCCACTCCTGGCTGCCACCTCCACAGGGAGGCAGAGCTGGTGGCACTTTGCAGCCACCTCCTCTGCCAGGACGGAGGGGAACTGGGACTGTGTTGCTGTCACTGGGAGGATTCATGCAGCTGATGGTGGAGCAGATGGGGACTTATCACCGTGATGCTGTCAGCCCAAAAGCCTTGGTTGTGAGTTGAAGCTGGACTGCAGGCATACAACCCTCTCCAGCACCATGGTGAATCCTAAAGCCTGTCTTGCAGGAAGTTTTGTGCACCACTGATAGACATGGGGAAGAACAATGGGAAGTGAGGGGCTGTGACCTTACCCCAACCGCCCAGTTACTCAGAAAATAGAATTAAATAAAATACTTTCTCTGGAGAATGAAGGTCAACTGAAAACTCCCTGCTTTTTTTCCTAATTGTTTACATTGAAGTCTATAACTGTGAAAGTTAGCCAACTTTATGCTCTTATGTTAATCAAAACCTGGTACTTGAAAACACTATTGAGGAAAACCCAGATCAACTTTATGTTTACCACAACCCTCTGGAAGGAAAGAAAGAGAAAAGGAGAAAGAGAAAAACAGCCTGATTTTTGATTCTGGAAATAAGTAATCTATCACATTTAATAAGTGATATACCTGCTGCTTCTATAAACAAGTTCTCCTTCAAATAAATCTAGTCAAATATATCCAAATGTTATAGAAATAAAAGAAATGCCATTACTATACCTTCAGCATAGCTGCATGTAAAGAGATCTCAGAGCGATGGTTTGCATGCTACACATTCATGCCTTGCATGTTTAAAGCACTGCAAATAGTAGCCTACATTCTCTAGTTTATCTTCTCCTGCTACACATGATAATCATATGATTAATTGTGGTGGCTTTCTACATTATTTCAGTCAGCTACATTCAAAAAGTTATTTGAGGTCTTTGTTAATACAGATTGTAGGTTATATACACAACAAAAATACATTGTTTATACAGGGAACTAGGGTTATGTTACACCATATAACATCACTCTGAAAATATGGGCCATATTAATCCTTGATGCAGCTTCAGTGACTCCAGCAGTCACGCATAAGGGATGAATTTAGCCCACTGTCTTTCAGAAACTAAATCCTCAAGCTAGGGTCTTTGCCCCCAGACTGCACAATCCCGTGACTTCAAATAAATTAAACAAAATAAGTACTTGACCTCCCTTGAACCATGCAATAAATACAAAAATAAATAGAAGAGATTTGTACCAGTGACATTGATGGGGATAATGCAAGAAGAAATCACTTGGGCATCTTGTTTCATTTTCTCCTCTGGAGTTGGGAGAGGTAGTGCTTTACTCCAATTGGTTTGTTTATCCAGTGTAGAAGGGATATTATGTATTGGATTTTTCGGCCTCTGCCCTAACATGACATCTGTATCTTCGTCCTCTGGTGGATGGGACTGCAAATGAATACATTCAAAATCAGTGTCTCCCATTCAGGCACACAAGGCTAATTTTGAAACAAAGCAGACACACAAATCAGAAATCAATTACAGGGATGCAGGGAGGAATCGTTCTAAGTCACACAGCACCAGCCATTCTCCAGCAGAAACCTAACATCCTGCTAATAGGAGAAAAACACCTCAGCACACTGGAACTCAGCACATTTACAGTGACATTTACAGGCCATCTCCTCTGTCAGAAGGGGCACATTCTGCATTCGTGTGTAGCAATGGCAAGCGTGTCCTCAGTTGCCACAAGCATTAGACATGTGGGTTCTCATTTGCAACTGCAACTGCCTCATATAACCATTCATTCAAGCATCAGAAGGTCCAAAGTTTAAAAGAAGACCCCTCCATACTTCAGAATAACCATTTGCATTTCATTTGTACAAATGCAGATCAAGAGCAGACCATAGTATAGCCATCCAACAGCTGTGTGGTGGGAAGTGGCAGGTGTTGATGGTGCTGGGACAGGGGGATAACAACCAAAGAAAACAGTAGGTACTATCAGAAGACATTCAAAAGATTGTTTAGAAACCACACGTTTTTATAGCATACTACAAGAAGTAATAGATGCTAAAGATAAAGAAACAAAGAGAAAAGTAAACAGCATGGAAGAAACACAGTTTGTTTTCTTTTTTGAAGAAACAACAAATCCCCCAGTACCCTGGCTTGCAAAGAGAAATAAAGTAAGTGAATTTTCATGTGGTGCTGGCTGCCAACTTGGGTTTGGGGGGGTCTCTTTGCTTGCAAAAAAAAGTTTCTGTTTTGTTTGGAAGAGACAGATTGGAGAAACACTTACCTTTTCCTTCTGCTGCCTAATTTCCCTCCCTTCTTCCATTAATACATTCTTCTGTAAGCTGTGACAACTGTTTGGTCAGCTCAGGACATCTGTCTGCCTCTAATTTTTTAAAAATGAAGTGCAGTCCCTTTCTGACTGGCTTTCTCTCAGTCTTGAATTCCCAGCTGCTTAACTACCAGCCTTCCTCCTTCATGCCTGCTGTTTACACTTCATTTGCCAGTTTTAGTTTAGGTAGCAAACAGGGCAAAGATAAAATGTTGTTCTACATTGCCATGGCAGAGCATTGAGCAGGTGGGTGTTGAACACGGCAGGATCATGCCCTGTCTGCCATTGTACTTCTGCCATTCCTCCGCCCAGGTTCCTCACAAATCCTGGAGGAATTAACCATCTCAGGCTTGCCAAACAGCATTTACATCCCGGCCCCAAAAGCATTAAAGATCTTAACTCTGCAGCTACTATTTAAACTGTTGGAGGGCACTTACCTCGTCAGTGTCACCTCCTGCAGCACCCCCAGACCCAAGAAAACACACGTTTCCTCTTCTCCCGCCCTCAGAAAACCCTCTTTTCCCACGTAGGATTTCAGTCAAACATTGCAGCCTTCTTTCTGCCTGCAGCTTTTGTGCTGATTCCCGGCAGACGTGAATAGCTCATATAAACTTCAAGCACAAAAGACTTTGTTTCCTAGGTAACTCCCCCCCACCCCCCCACCCTAAGTTTGATGCATGCATGCAAAAAAACCCACCCTTGCACGCACAGGCACGTGGGGACACACGGACACACACACACACACACACACACACACACACACGCTGCATTTGTTGCCAAATTCATCCTTCCTTGGATGACAAAGAAGTGCTGGACAAAGTGGCTCTGGCTGCCAGAGCTCCTGCCCTCCAAACAGTGGCATCACCAAATGGCCACAGAATAAATAAATACCTGCTGTCACTGCATCCAAATTGTCCAAACCATTTCTTACCGTTTAGGAGACAATGAAGGGGCAGTTGCAAAACATGACAAGAGAATTAAATGCATTTGCTAACACTATTGAGTCTGTCCAAGTTTAGGCCTTTTAAAGGAGGGGGTAGAGGGAGGCAGCTTTGTGGCCTTGAGCACCTGAAACCCATCCAAGGTGTGAAGAATGAAAGAAGAGGGGGAAAAAAGTTATTTTTGTGTCTTACTGACATAAGAAAAACAGAAATGGTTTATTTTAGCGCAGTAAAGTTAGCAAGTGAAAAGCAAGCAAGAGGATGGATTAGGATCCAGAAGGGAGAAGAGTGGGACAGGGCTGTTAATTGAGGATTGCTTGTTTTTCCAGTACCTTTCTACTCCAGGGGGTCATGTGGCAACACTCAATTGGGGAGGGCGAACGGGTGCTGTTAAACTATAAATGTGAAATGTGGAAAAAAAAAAAATTAAAAACATACACAAAACAATTATTGTAAAATCACATAATTTTTGTCTGGATAAATTAGCATCAGAGCCAAAACGAGAAGAGATTTCCACCCTGTTTCCTACTGATGGGTTTATTCCCCACAACTTATTGGTTTGGACCCCTGTGAAGTCTGTGCTGGTTTTGCTTACGTGGATTACACAAAACTGCAGTGAAATCGGTTCAGCCTCCTTGTACAGACATGCTTAAATTGTCCCAAAAATGCCTTGTATTGATTTGGTAACTCAAACTGTGTTCTGCCTGGAGCTGAAGCAGTGCAAGATACACATCCAATTGCAAAATTGGATTATATATGTAAATTATTTCATAATATAAGGGAATTTTCTTCAATTTTTTTCTTCAGTTTTAAGCAAATGGAAATAAATAATGATGCTGATGGTGATTTATCACCATACATTGATTGCTATGTGTTTCTGATGATATCACTGCGTCTCTAAGCTTGCAGTTGTTGTGGCAGGGTGACAACAACCAATTGGCTTTTTGTCACTTTTTGTAACACTTGAAAGGACAAATAACAATAGCCACAGTGTCCTGGGTCTTGCTGAATCCCTATACCTCTAAAATCCTCTTCTGTCAGAAACTCTGGTTTGTTTGTGGCATCGTCCAGTTTTCAAAATCAAGGAGTGAAGGACAGCTGGCTTCTTTTGAAATAGGGAATTTAAAAAAGAGATAAAGAAAACCGGTCTGTTGACAACTCTAGCACATGTTTCTTGGTAGGGGTTATTATCTCTCCATACGTTAGCTAGCAGACTAATAATGCCAAATAATTCTGTGAATGATTTTCCTCCCAGCCATTATTAATCATTATCAACACTGCTGTGACAGATGAACAAACGTCAGTTTGAAAGACTTTACATTATATGGTCTCCTCTCAGGACAAAAAGTTGTAGTGAGTCTCAGAAGACCTAATCTTGCATCTCTTCCTAGACATACATCTCCTATTTTCCCTGGTTCCCATGTGCCCATGGGAAGCCTCCAGATGAGCTGTCCATAAGGCTTACAGGAGACCAAAGCAGGGGAAATCAAAAGAGAACATTTCCAGCAGCTTAGTTTCTGCCCAGGCCAGTGGAAAAGCAGTTCTCCCAAGCTGGGAAGAATGCTTATCACAGGAGCAACACCTCTGTTCATGCAACGAAGGCTGTGGAGATACTGAATACATCAACAATTTCAGTCTAATTACTCCTCAGATACCCAAGGATGATAAGTTTCCAGTCACCTGCTCTAAGTAGACTGACTGCAGGTACCAGGATGCTTGAAATTTAATTCCTCATGGAAGGTGCTAGAGGATCTCTGACTAATGCTGCTGAGGTGACAGGAGTTCAAGATGTGAAAATCTTTGCAATATCCCATGGCCTGTGATTGTCAGTGAACAAAGAGAAGAGGACGGGAGGGACCCCCTGCCCTGAGCTTCAGCACAGCTACATGCACAAGCCACTCAGGGGCAAACCTGTTCAGGAGAGAAACAGCAGGACCTCAACTTTGGTCTCAGAGATAGTAGTGTGGGTTACAGTCAAGACAAGCAAGATATGGTTACCCATCTGTCTGTCCTATCAGTGCAGCACTTCCCTGCCTCACCCATGTGCCACTCTGCCAGGTGCCTCTGAGAAAACACCTGTCTGCTTCCACGTACATACAGCCATCCTTTGATGTGCTAGAGGCTCAGGTCTCAGCTTAAGCATGGCAGGACAAACCTCCTAGGTAAGTTCCTATCATTAGAGATAGGATAGGACAAAAATGAAGGTGACCCAGCAAAATTTCAGTTTCTGTTGTCACAGTTGTGCTCCTGAGAAAGCTGGTGCTACCACTGCCTCGCCAAGGGGTCCTGAGGTCACTTAGTGCCTGTTCCCATGTGGTGCCTGTCGTTGGGGCAGCTGGGACATGCCAGCACAGAGCAGCAGCCTCAGCATTTCAACACCTCCACGCAGGAGGAGGGAGGGAGCTGCTGCTTTTCAAAAGTTCTCATTCACTCAGAAAACCAGAATATCTCTAAATGTCCTGAGTAAACACGTAATTAAGCAAGAAATTATTATTATAAACCCAAGGCTATTCTGGTCCAATGGGCAAATCTGAAGTTAGGCAGTTTTAAAAGTTAATTTCTTTTGTGTGGGTGTGCTTGGCAAACAGAAACAGTGATAATCATTCTGTTAAATACAAAGCCAGAATACTTTAAGTGTGCATTTTTCTTTAATGGGCTTTGAGACGAAACTAGTGCATAATTGCTTGAATAGGGATTTGTCACTGACATATGTGAGCATTTTTATTTCCTGAGCTATCCCATCAACCTTACTTGCAGAGGTGCCACTGTGCTCATGAAACTGCCTTGCAGTAAAAATCTTGTTGCATATGCACGTGACCTGATTTCTCAGTGCTCCATGTCACTTCAATGTGAAAGTCTGGTTTCTGTGCACTACAACAAAAGCCAGATGTACAAGTCTGGCTAGACAACAGAGGTTCCCCTGTAGAGAAAGAGTGGCTCTGCCGAGGAGCAATTCAGCTCACCTTCCTTCAGCACTTAACTTGGGCTGAGATGAAGCACCCCTGAACACTCTCACCCTGATTTTAGGAAGAGCATTACTAGAACATATGTTAGTCAGGATTCATCATTAACCATTTTAATGAATTGAAACCTTAAAATATCATCAGGACAGAGAATAAAATATCATCAGGATAAAGAAGCAAATCAACAGTCAACAAACTTGCCAGCCAGGAAATTCATGAGCCTGCCCCATTTATTGTCCCAGAGGTGGGATCTGGAGAAAGAAATGAATGGGTCAATAACAGGACAAAAATACCACTTCTGCCCCTCTTCTCTTTTCCATCTCCCAAAGCTCTGAGACATGACTGTTGTTATATAGGAAAGGCTGGTTCAAGAAGCATAATTTGTGTTTTATCATGTGCCTAGCCTGCCTTACCTATAGTGATTGCCTTACAGGAGATTCTGGGATTTCAAAGTTAGTGCACAGGGCCTATGGAACCAGGTGCAACCATGATAGTAAAAACCCAAGAGTAAAGAAACAAATTTTCCTCAGTTAATTAAAGACAGAATTCTAAAGCCTCATCAGAGCATTTATCCTCAACATGTTTGTTGAATTTAGATGTGGCTGAATTGATTCCTTCCCCCTCAGCTGTGTTTGATCAGGCAGGCAAGGGGTTATCTCACAAGAGATTTAGGTGGCAGAGTCTCAGCCCCCAGCAGCACAGGGCTGGCACAGCCTTGGTGAGGGCAGGAGGTGGCTGCTGCACGGTGCTATTCTCCAGAGGATTATTTCTGACTGCTGCTGCCTAAAAGCTGCAGCTAACAAAAAGCATAAGGGATCAATATTATTTCTGATTTCAGGCTTCTATTGCAGTAGGTGGGGGAAATTTCCCTCCCAGGGTAACCTTATGAATACAGTGGGTGATAGTCACCCAAGCAGAGAATCTGCATGTTGCTTCAACATCTGCAACCTTTATATATCTGCTGTTGTCTCCAGCAAACAGAACATACATACAGTTTGCTTTCACCCCATGGAAGCACAGGAATTAGGTATACAGTACATCCTGACATCTCATTTAAAAACAGTCATTCATGCACTGAAAAGGCAACATGTAGAATAAGTGTGAACTGGTGTTCAATCCCACAATCACATGAGTACAGTACTGACTCCTGGGGCGCTGGTTGAAACCTCTGTGTATCCTTCTCTCTGCCTGTGAAATGGAGAACCTGCTGCTCCCTTAACTCACAGGAGTTAAGGAAAATGGTATTTATTTACATGATAGAAAAACCTGAAGGTCTAGAGAAAGAAGAAATACTAATAAAAGGCTACCAGCTTTCAGTATTTTCAGAGCACAGTCGACTGTAGATTAGAATTCATAATTATAATTCATTAGAATTTCATAACTATAGAAATTCATAACTATACAGCAGCTTTCTTACACAGTCAACTGATGCTGAAGAGAAAATAATGGGAATATTTCTGGCCATGCTATTTTTGCTGCAAATCACAATCCTGCTCACCTGCCTGCTCCCAGTGTTAATATTTTTGTATGTTTCATTCTCCTAAAGTTTTTATTTTCTCTGCTTGTGGGTGTTTTCTTTTCTTTTGGAGCATCACAAATGCAATCAGCTAAAGTACTGACAATCCTTTAACGATTAATGTACAGCTCCAGTGTTTTGACAACGTAAAGACAAAACGAAGACATGTTTTGTGACAGAAGTCATACCACATGTGGCATTTCAGCAGACAAAGGTACAAAATAAACATCCCAAAATACAGGGTAGTAAGTATTAGACTCATTGCACAAATGGTGCTATACAAGTTCTGTCCGATGAATAAAGTCAGGTAGGTTTTATTTCTAACACCTTCAAGCAGGATTTGCACACAGAAAGTGCAGAGCCCAACTCATGCCTGTCCCTTAACTCCGTTGTTTCTTACTGAGGCTTCATCTGGCTTCAGCACAAAACTGTGTGAAAGTTAGTATATTCAGTTGTACTTCCTTCCCTTTGCTGTACAAAGCATCCTAAAGCAGACCATAGGGAATATTTTTGAAATGGCAAGGAGATGGAATAAATTTACCCAATTCATTATTTTCTCTTCACATTTGCTCTAGCTGAGGCCTCAGGGACAGAAAAACCCTGTCTGGAAAAAAACCTCCTGCTTCTTAGTCCCTTAGATTCCTGCTCAGATTATAATTATGAATAAACTGACACTAAAATTTTTGCAATTGTGAGTGTAAATCTCCGAATACTGAATTCCTTGCTCCATCTCCTTGGTTTTATTATAATAGCTGTGCCACGTGGGGATTGAGAAAATGTGGTCCCATAACATTCTGAACTGGAATACAGAAATTTTAGAGCCTTGCTGGCTGGACTTGGGGAAACCCAAGAAAGAAAAAAATGCAGAAAAAATTAAAGAGAAGTCTGAAAGGCAGTTGGAATGACACAGCATCTTTACACTTAGTGACTGGCCTCAGCAGTGCTACAGGCAGGGTTGTCATGGGAACATTTGTAAGAAATATTTTCCTCATTTTAGCAAGCCCATAACTTTCTCATACTCCCCTCAGATTATTTTCAGTTTGGCTTGGGTTTTTCTTCTTCTTCATTGGCAAAAATGCCTGAATGAATGATACTTTTAAATGTGTTTGCCTGTATAATTATTTAGTGTAGAGAGATAAGTGTGTATGCCAGTTTTCAGCTTTAAAAATGAATGACTGGAATGGAGTTAAGTGAAGTCATGTCTGCAAAACCATGAGGAACATGGAGAAAGGGAATGAGAAAGCAATGCTTACTGCTTCTCATAGTCTGAGAACCAGAAAGGATATGACGAAATTATGATGTATTTTGTTTGAAACAAAGAAAAAGCTATATTCTCATACAGATTTTTAAGGTCATTGTCACAGGATGCTGTTGAGGCTGACGGTGTAAATTTCCTAAAAAATTGGATTAAACAAGTCTCACAGTCAACACAGAGAGGTTTTTTGATGGCTATTATTCTGTTTGATCTTTGGCCCAGGAACTCTGTAACCAGTTTCTGTATGAAACTGGAAGGATAAATCATGGGACAATAAACAGCATAAATCATGCCCTGTTCTTATGCTCCTTCCTGAAGGATCCCCTTCTGGCCTTTGGGCTAAGTGGACATTTCATCAGCCAAATTAGGGAATTTCCTGTAATAAGAGTAGACATGAAAGAGCCTATTCCATTTCTATTTCTCTACTCTTTCTCCACAACAAAGTGATCTTGTGATGGAACAGTCCAAAATGTCTTTCCAGACCCATTTATGCTGGCATTACTTGCTTTGAACTTGAATTCATTTGTTCTTTCTTGGAATTTTTGGGACTTTGGCATCTTTCTCCCTGTAAACAGAGTTGTAATTAAAAGTGAATCTTCATCTGTTGTGATTGATTTTTCTCTAGATCTTTGAAAGAGCTCATAGCCACCTAATTGGTAGCAGCAGCCAAAAGGAACACACATAGAGAACCTTGACTCAGATATAAGTAACCTGTTTTCTCAGTAACTTTCAGTAGTGGTAGTTCCCACAGGTTTCAGTGGTAATTTGAACATTCCTCAAAATCAAGTTCCTTATTTGAGTATCTTAATACATGCATTTAACTTAGATAGGCAGTTTGGAAAAGTCAGATGCTGTAACTTTCAAAAATTTCCCAGCTTCTTGTTGATCCCTTTCCTAATTTAAAAGAAACACAAAAAGGGGCTCTTCTGGTTGTGTAGTATTGCTCCCTTTAGCACCTTCCCAATGCATCAGAAGAGTGGAACACACAGCATACTACTATGCCATGAATAAAAATTATTTTGGATTTAGCATCTTTAGTTCATTGACGACTAGATGGAATCAGATATCAAACACTACCAGGAGTCCCTGAAGCAGATAAACTTTTGCAGATGTCGATCTTATGCCAAAAAGAGCAAGCTAGCCAATTACAGCATTCTCAGCTTTCTCTTGTAATAGTATCATTATATCATGAAGGCTGGCACAATATCCATTTGCTATTCACTGTTGCAGTGTCTTGTAACAATCTCTGATTAACCTCGGCCAGACAGAACATTCATGTGCAGCTTCATCTTGCCTTATTCTCTTTTAATTTTTAAGTTGCCCCATTAACAAGGGGTTTTCTCAGAAATAGTTTAAGGCACTTTGAAATACTCTGGGCGTGGTGTATTTGCAATTTCCAAAGCATTGCCAGATGCCTTGAAATCAGTAGAACAACAGCCCTCCAACAGCTCTTGTTTGCTTCTCCTTAGGGGAACACTGAACCCAGTCAGCTTCCAAAAGGAGGTCTGATATGGGTGGGCACAAAGCTTAATGATTTCCTTCTTTAAAAGAAAAAGGTGGACTTTCAGATATAGCCAAGACATCTGCGTTCAGCATGCCTTAATTTTGTCAACTAATACAGGACTCAGAGAGTTGCTCACTATTTGTTATTATTTTGTGTTCCACAGATGGAAGTAATGTATAAAATGCGCTGGTGGTTTTCCAAACACAGCAGAGATTCAGGCCTTTATGCACTGTGTATGCAATTTCAAAAGAGATGCCTTGTTCCCCATCTGATACTAAGAGAGCTTTATGTTCAATAGCCTGTCCAAGCTATCATCTATGTCTAGTTCTGATGCTTAACATGGCATCACCTTCCCTTTACCTTTCAATGACCTTATAACAGCACTAGCTTTGATGATGAATTACAAAGAAGAAACAGGTAATCCTGTTTCTTCTTTCTGTCTTCAAATTTTTTTCTATGCTGTCCTCTAACCTCAGGATATCTCCTTTAAGTTGAATCATATGGCCTGCAAATTTAACCAGTTCAAAGCCTGCAGTGATGGTGATTCTGTCCTCAAAATTAGCCAGATAAGCAGCCAGAAAGTCAGAACAGTCAAACTAATGCAAATCTTATTATGTATTTCATGCTTTTTAAATGAGAAGCAAAACTTTTACTATGGACTGATTGGCTGATGTTTTGGTCCCTAGGCAGGTGTGACTCATTTACATTGAGTCTTTTACACTGTGAGTGCTTTAGCATTATAGTATTTAAATATGGTTAATATAATGGATTAGGATGAATGCACTTGGATTTTTAAGCTAAGTAAGTGATGATTCAGTGTGTTACTGAATCATTACCAAGCTTATAATGTACTCACAGGTGTAGCATCTCTTGAGATGCCAGTGTCCCTGAACGGGCAGAACAGATCTATTACCACTTGACTGAGGGCTGGCAGTAGACAAACGCCTCACTTAAAAGCCAAGTCCAGGTCTGACCTGCACCTTTTAAATAATGCAGTGGCTCTTAGTACAGGGCAAATGTAGCTACTATGACACTTCCATGAGTAAAACACCCAGAGCCACAGAAGCTAGTGGGAATTATGGATCTAATCAGAGTTAAAGTTGTCAATCTAGAACATTTCCTTTAACAATGATAAATACCATATTGTCAACACTAATTTGATTTTAAATCAATGCAGTAGTGGCAAGTCAGCACAGACATACAGGACCAGATCTTCAGCTGGAGTTCCTGCTTGGCTGGTTGCAAGAGCATGTGAGACATGAAAAATTTGAAAAACTGCATGGAGATGAACATTACAAAACAGGACTGTGGAAAGTGTAGGTCCTTGTAGCTGGGGTCATACTCTCAAACCTCCTGCACACACACAAGCCTCAAGCCGGCACTCAAAGCCCTGAGCTCTTGGCTCCTGGAAATGCTAATTCCAGGGCTGAAATTACAGCCCTGAAATGACGGGAGGGTCCTCAAAGTGCTACCTCTACAGCCTGAGTGGTGAATGTGGAGGACTTGTGGAGGAGTGTGTGAATGAGAGCATATGTGTGCTGGCCACGGGTGAAAGAGAAGAGGTTTCTGATTGAAAACAGCCACCTTGGGGCTGGCTGCTGGAAGCTGTGACCTGCCTTACGCTGCTGACAGTCTTTAAAGTCAGGGCTGTTGTTCCTGCACTGGCTTGGGGAGGGGGCACTTGTGAAGCACTGTCACACTTAGGTCCCACCATGCTAAAAATGTATTTGTATGTGGTAGCTGTAGTGAAAGACTTACTGGTAGCAAATGCCGGTCCTTTATCGCTTGCCTCTTTTGGCTGCAGATTGCAGAGAAGGGAGGAAAAGGGGGAGCCACCACAGCAATGGGGCCTTGGATTTTTTGCTCTCTGTTATCACCTCGGCTTCGATGTTCTGTTTTGGATGAGAAAGAAGACACGAGTCTTTCCAAGTGTAAAAAACATACAAATATCTCTATTAACAGCACAAAAGAGACAGGTACAGGACAGTGGACTCCACAGACAAAGGTTCTTCTCTTCCCCAGTGACTGGTTCAAATCATCCCTGTTGCATCTGAAGGGGAGAAGCACTTACTTGACATCCATGTGCCCAGAAGAGCAATGTCCATACAATGCACCCCAGCATATGCACTGCAGCTGAATTGTCCCCAAATGAGATTTATACCATTTATCCCAAGAGACAATGGAGCCACCTTCTAGGCACTTGAGACCCAAGGCCTGATTTCCTGCAGGAACCTGCAGCTCCTATTACCTTGAAATACTGAGATGCAATAACTATGCCTGCATTCTACTCATATAAAATATATTGCTCTGAGGGAAAAAAAAAGAAACACAGCTCCAGGTGGGATTTTATTCCCTGGCAGCATGGCGGTGCTAGGTTGTTGCAGTGGTAATGCTCAGGTTCCAACATGAAGGAGATCATCCTGGGAAGGTCAATATCTTTATCCATCTTAGGCCCACAAGAGTCTTCCTTCAGCACAGGCTCACAATATTCAGTCCTCTTCCAGCATCAGTCCCAAGTCTCTGGAACCTTCCAAGTGAATGGGAGAATGCTCATGGACTTCCCATCTCTAATTTTAGGTGAGTTGAAAAATTGCTGTTTGCATGGAGTGCTGCTGAAAGGAGATTATATATTCACCTGCTCCACTAGCTGTGGTCCAGTCAACAATGTTTGCTGCTAGCATAGCTCTTTTCTGACCTAAAATTTAGTTTTAATTGCTTCTGGTTGAACAGATAAAGAGATAATGCAATTCTGATAGAAGAGAGAGTTAAGACACAATAAACTTGCTCAGAGTAAATTTCAGACTAACATTTCATCCCCACATATGCAGTTATTTGGAAAATAAGATAAAGGAGCATATGATAAGCTGCCTGCTGAACCTGCACAGCTGCCATTAATTGTGGAGGATGGGAAATTGCCAAAACTGAGATTTGTAACTTTAAATGATGAGACATTTTCTGGAACTGCCTTCCCATGCCGCTGTCAGGATTTCTCCTGCCCACAAGATGGCAGGCAAAGATCAGTCTGGTTCTGGGACAATTGCAAAGCAGAGCTGCTGAGAACAGAAAAGAACTTCTGCTCTACTCCAGCACTACTGTGGTTGTAATTTGGTTATATCGCTCTGCCAGGCTATGAAGACATACGGCATCCACAGTGTGTTCCTGACCTAAAACCTGCAGAGACGGTCAAATGTGGTAATTAATTGGAACATCTTATCCAGCTAACAGATGCTCTGCAGTTCTAAGTAATCGATTATTATTATAAGCTAATAACAGTCATAAAGAAGCAAGGCAATTAGAGCTGTTGGTGAAAAACACTTCAAGATAGGAGGCTGCTGCTGAACATTTTAAGTGTGACCTGCATGGATTTTGTCCCTCCTTGTGGCTCAGAAGAAAGACAGGCTTGTTTGCCTGCTTTGTCTTACGTCCTGGTAATAATTTTCCCTTGGTTAGGCTTCCACTGCAAACTGACCTTTCCCCATCTTTTGCCTTCCCTATAATGTGCTGTTGTAGGACCATCCAGAAGTTTGCATCTAGTAAATTCTCTTTATGGCAGGGATCCAGGAGCCCGGTTATGACCCTGCTTCCTCTTTGTGCTGCTTTCAGACCATAGGTCTGCAGTTTGTTAGGTAATGTCAGAAAAAGTTCCTTAGTCTGGGAAGGGGAGAACTGCCCAACTCTTCCAAGCTGTCCAGGACATCTATCAGCTGACTTTCAGCTGCCATTCTTGAAGGACACAGGCATCCTCCATATCATGCTTGGAAACCCTGAGCAGACAGCTCAGTTTTTGTGGAGACTAATACAACTGGGCTCCAGTTTCAGCTCTTGTGAAAGGGGTTGGGACTAGATAATCTTTAAAGTCCCTTCAAACCCAAACTATTCTGTGATTCTACAGTTCTGTGACTTCTTAGCATGAGTACCTAAGTCCCAATGTAGATCAGTGCCCACAGTTCTGTATGCTTGTGCCTGACCATCCTTCTGCTGCCTGGAGGGGACCATGGGGGGTTGTTATGTGTGTGGAGCTGGAGCATGGGGGAGCACCTACCTCTGCGCAGGGCTCGCAGGTGCTGCTTGGCGTGGTGGTGCAGCTCCTCCACGCAGGGCGGCCTGGTGGAGGGGAGAAAGATGTTTCTTTGCTGATGCCAAGGTGCTCGGTAATAGACACTCAGTTTGCTCTCTGCATCAAGGTTGGAGACAGCTGTAGGATAAAAAATAGAGTGCAACGTAAGACTTCTGGTCTCTCTTCCATCAACCTAGCTGAAAAGGAAAGGTTCTTGCTTGGAACAGCATTGTCCAGAACACAAACCGGGTTTGTTACAGCACCTTTAATCCCATCAAATAGCAGTAAACATTATCTTTGTGTTTCCACATCATGTTATCATGTTATACCAGTTAGCATTTAGGCAATGCCCTTTTACCAGATTGCAAATGGCTCTATGGAGGCAAGCAGGCGAAATGATATTATATCAGTTTTTTATACAAATGGACCAAAAGGATAATAATTTTATGGATAGCAAAACAAAAATGCAAAGCAGCTACACAATCTTTCCACAATGACATTTTGAGCAAAGGCAGTGGGAGGAATAGGTCTTCCATTTACTCATTCTCCTGCCAATGTGCTCTTTCACTACATCATGTTACACTCAACTAGTTTCTGACACAGGTTGCTAGTTCGCTGCCTTCCAGGGTGTAATGACTGAGATTAACTGCTTGCCCTGCTGAGAGACTTTGACTGTCACCTATCAAAAGAGGCTCCTTTAATAGACAGGGACTTCTGAGGGACAGGAACACTTTAGTTCCTCTAAAGAGAAATCCCAGAAGTCTGCCTCTGAAAATTATATGAATCAAGTCCACTAAAGGTTTGAGATAATTTCTCAGGAGTGCTGGCACTCATGGGAGTCCCATGGACTATTCCCAGACTTACAGTACACAGTAGGTAGCTTTCCAAAGGCTAAAGCAGGAGTGGAGGGCCATGGGAGATGCCAGCACTCTGCCCCAGCCAGCAACAGGGAGCAGGCTCATCCTCAGCCCACATAATGCAGCAGAGCAGGTGGCACATCCTCATGTATAGCACTGAGCTTGATCCTTCTCCCACAGGCACCAATACAGACAGAATCCAGTCTAATGCCAAGGAGCTGCTGCAGCTGCTTTGTTCACAGGACAGCACAGTGTGACACAGACAGGCACCCTCATGCACAGGAGGTACCTCCTGGGCTTCCCTTCCCAGTCAGCAGCCAAAGAACCAGTGTGCCTCACACTGATCCCCCCACTGGCCGTGCACTCCTCTCCTTTGCATATTTCAGGGCTCTCATCTACTTTCCTGCTTTTGCACTCCCTTACCCTTTTTTGAGGGTAGCCAGTGCATCATGGCAGAGAATGGCTCTCTGGTGGAGATGCTGTAGTCTTTCTTGTTTTGTTGCTTTCTTTAATGCAAAACAACATTCACTCAGTCTGAAGGCATACCAGTGCTTTGTATAGAGAAACAACTGGGAAAGTACAGTTGGAGAAGAAGAAGGGAGCAGACAGAAGAAGAGAAACCTAGGAACCGTGCTGCCATGTGTGGGATGATGAAAGACTATCAGTTTTTTTGATTAGAAAAAAACCCCAACAGTTGACCAAGATTTGTAGGTGTCATAATGGAAGTGATGGTGTGATATCATCAACAGACCTGCTGAAGTTCAGGTTCTCAGAGCTTCAGCAAAAATGAAGGGACCCAAAATTCTCTGTCCTGTAGGGATCCTTGCTTTGCTTCTCAGTGGATTTTTGCAGGTGGGGTTTCAGACATTTTTCAGCACATTTGTAGTGCTGCTCCATGCAACTGGCATGGTCTGAGTGCAAGGAATGGCACCGGGGGGAGAAAAAATTATAGCAGAGGAAGGTAATAGGATGAATTATGGCAACCTGTCAGTGCTTGTTCATCATGAGCATTTACTAATTAAATTTTTGACATTGCAAAAACGTAATGTTGCCAAGTTGCAGGCAGAGCTTTTGATGACTTGTCTGTCTGTAACCACTGCTGAAGGGAAATACCTCACTGGCACAAGCTGATTTTATATATCCTTTACCTGTTGAAGGTAGTGAAGCACTATATCTGTTTTACATACAAGGTACTGAGACACAAAGCAACTTGCCCTGATTCTGTTCTGAGCCACACTTCCTCCTTGGGAATCTCAGCTCAGGACAAACATTTGTAGGCAATAGTAATGATACCCCACCCATTCTTTGTATTGCCTAGGGCATATGATATTCATGATCATAAATTGTACCCTGGAGGCTAATGAAAAGGCAAGCACAAGCAGTTCCTTCTTACTCCCAGAAAAATCTGTCTAGGCTGAAGCGCTAGTAGTTGTCTGTGATGAATATCAGTTAGTAAGTGGAAAGTTTTTCCTACTTACGAAATTTTCAGACGTTTCACGAGGCTAGAATAGATTTTGCTGCCAAAATTAGCTTGTAGAAAGCTCTTTTGGCCTAGGCAACAGTATTTTACAAATAAGAGTAGGAGTTGGGTTAATATACTTGATGTGAGACTTAAAAATGAAACCAAGTTCATGCAAGCTCTGCTATACACCTACTGTTGTAGACACACATTGCTGTTGACAGATAAAATAGGATGACCTCTTAGCCACCCAGCAAGTCTCCCTTAGCCAGCAGACCTGGCAGAGCTGTGCACAGTGCTGTCCCAGGGAAGAACCACAAATATGTTGCTTATCTTGAAATGGTAGAGCATTAAGAAGCTTAAAGTACCCTGTGCTATGGCCCCAGTCAGCACTCATCCATGTCTTCTCACCTTTTCCTGCAGGATCTCTGATTCATGGTAACAGGGAATGTGTAATGGTACCCTCGTGACACCAAGAAAGCAGAAATATTGCTCAATACTCACTGAACTGACCAATCCTTTAAAATACTCCAAAGCTGGAGTGGATTTTCTAAAAGGTCCAGAATAGAAACTAAAAGTGCTGGCAAAAAAAGCCACAAGGGGATGAATGTTCTCAGCCTGCAGTGGGAAAGAAGCTCAGGGGGAGGGAGCAGCACTGGGTAGGGTAGAGGACAATGCTGGCCCAAGGATAAGTAAATATAAACTCGCAATGAATGCAATTAGTCTGGATGTTTGAGGAACAGCATCCCAACCTCAGAGCACAAAAGCTCTGAAAAAAGCTCCTGTAAAGAGGAAAGAGGGAAAAAGTTAACAGTGAGTAAAAGCCTACCAAAAGAAGGACCTGCTTCCTTTTCATTTCTTGCACATTTTCCTTTGCATGTCCTTCCCTGTCCTTTGCACATTGCCTATTCTTCTGCAATGACATTTTGCCTGGTGCTCACTGATTGCCCCTGGGAACTGGGCACTGTTGCTGGGGGCTGAAGCCAGAGGATGCAACCACAGGAGTGGGCTGTGAGCTTTAGGGACTACCGAATATGTAATTTTCTTCACAGGACTGAATCTCTTACTTCCATTAAAAGAAAAAAGCCAACCCTGTGGCAGGGTAATTCAGCAGACAAAGATCACTGGGCTGAAATCTAGAAGAAGTGTGCAGTCGAAGCTTCACCATATGCTTCTGCTAGGAGCTGGTGTTAAATATTAAGACTCCTTATATCTCTGTTCTGTGAAATGAGGATAAGGTATCTCTTTCAGCCAGCACTTCCTTTACTGAGTGTTTTACACTGCAGGCTGTTTTTACAATGCCGAGCCTGCATGTGGCTGTAGCCCCTCAGCATCATTGTAACATGCATAATAAATAAAGCAATATAGAAACTGTAAAGCCACAGTCTTTAAACGATTAACAGCTGGACATCAGACTGAATGAGAAAAGAAGCCAACATAGAGATAGGAAGTGCTACATTTCAGGTATCAGATATAGACTGTTAACACATTTTTAGTGTGTGCTTTGATCAATTTAGACTATACAAGTGAATCATATAAACTATCACTTCATTTCATTCCTGAATTAAAGTAATTGGGTGTTTTTTGTCTTGTGAGATGACAAAACGACAAGAGACCATTTAAATGGATTCTCCATTCCATTCTGTGGATCCATTAACATTAGCTGGTTTTCTAACAACCAATGTCAAACAGACATACACTAATGGCTCTTCTCATGAGAAGATTTTTTAAGATTTCCAAATACTTGTTTTATCGAAGTTGATAATATTTATCATTTACAAATCATTCTCATCTTCACATCTTCTCATTCTCTCCCTCTTTTAGCCAAGCAGAAAAAGGATCCTGCCATAGCAGAGCTGGATGTGGATGCTAGAAGGTTGTGCGGCTTTAGTGCACTCAGGCGTGGTTGTTCTAATAATAACACCACAAAGGCCAAGCAAGAAAGATTTCTGCTCTATTTATTTGATACGTCCAGGGGTTTTCCCCCACAACTCCGTCTGCTTCTATAGACACTTGCCTCCCCCCTTCCCAGATCCTTCTGTTTCTCAACCTTCTATTATTTCTATCTGTATTATAGTTGCTATTACCTGTCAGGGAAAGAAAGAAAAAAAGATAATCTCCTGCGTTTCCTGTTTCAGAGAGAAAACACAATTTGTTGTAAGGTGTGAAAAAGTGTGCAGCCTGGAGGGAACTGGAACAGCGAGGAAGGAAGTTGCCTACATGTAAAGGGCCAGTGCCCAGAGCTGTCAGCCCTGAATTCTGCACAGGCAAAGCTGAACCAGCAGCTGCCGAATCCTTATTAAAGTATTCAGATTCCAAAAGACAAAACCCAAAATTAAAAAGGATCAGGCTAGTGAATAAACCTATTCCAGAGCCCAGTTATGCTTAAGAGAGGGTGTAATGAGCCAAGCCCTTTGCAAGAGGCAGAAGTGCTGGGGGCTGTGCACGTAGTGAAACTCTACCTCTTTGCACACCCTGCTGCAGGGGTGCAGGATGCACCCAAAGGTTGCTGTGGCCAGCAACCCCATACCAGGCTCTGTTTAGGAAAGCCCTTCTTCTCCAGTGTTAAGGTGGCTGACCTGTCATTTTAGCATATGCCATTTTTTCTAGCTATTTCATGTAAAAATGGTGATTTTTCTTGTGTGATTCAATGTCATAAGAAAGCTGGATGTTCATCCAGCTTTGCATAAATAGGCCTATGCCAGCAGCAGCAGAATTCAACATGATCAGCCTCTTCCTCAGCTACTGCCCAGGTCAGCAGTGAGTTACTGCCTGCTGCGTTTGTGTGCAAAACATTGCAAGAAAATTAATTCTGAGGAAGACCGGATTATCTCAAAGACTAGGCAGCCTGGCAGCACATCCAACTTCATCATGCAATTTAGTGCATAAATGTTTCATTGAGGCAAGTGCTGAGTCTGATGTGAATTTTATTTATAGCCCTGTATGTCTTGAACGTACACTTCCCCCAATGTACTCATGTAACTACTGGAGCACCCAGGGGGTTTAAGCCTACAACACTGGTAAAAACCTAGAGTTGCTTCTTTGTTGTTCATGTCCCACATCCATCAGCCAGCTCAGTACTTTCAAAGCAGCTCCCTCTGCAGCTGCTACTTCCCAGTGATGGCAAAGAGAGTGCCAGCTTACCCACCAGGGACACCAGAGTCTGGAGCTCCTTGAAGGTGGGACAGTCACTCTGTTTTCAACAATTGTGTTCCTTTCCAACCATGCATATACTCAGACATTTCCCTATTTGCCAATGGCAAACCTCACCAATGGGAACTACAAGTAGCTATTTGAATGAGCTACTTTCCTGTCCCATCTTTATTAACAATTGAAAAATGCCCATGCAAAGGGAGTGTGTTGGTGGGGCTGCTGTTCATTGCAAATAAGGCTACTGGCTCATCAGCTTTTCCAGCTGAACAGTGGCAACCTCACCATAACTACAAGCATGAGTATGCACACAATTTCCCTCATACCTCTAGAAAAAAGTACCAAGTGACTGCAGCTAGAAACTGGGACATACCCCAGTGCCCTTGGAAACCCTGGTCACCCTGGCAGGGGCAGGATGCCATGCTCTTTCCCCACCAAGTCAGTGCCAGGGCAACACATGGCAGTGATGGATTTCTCTTCTAAAGCTCTTTTGCTGGGGCAGGGACATCAGATAATGGGAATGTGACAGACATTCTAGTTCGTTTGCACTGCAGAGGCTGCTGAGGACCCTGCCTGTGCTTCCTGGTCCTTCTCTTCCCTGGGAAGCCGTCTGGGGTCCATCTTCTCCAGGACAAGTGAGAAATGAGGCAGGTCTTCAGAGAGCTTTCTAAGCACATCTCTCATGTAAGACAAGAGATGCCCAACTCAATGAAAGAGAAAACTGCATACCAAAGCCCCTGTCTCCTCGCCAATCAAGTATATCTTTGGGATTTCGTCAGGGTTTGGATAGGATGCCCCCATCCTTGGCCACATCTTTTGTCCCTGTTTTCCTGGTTCATTCTTCCATTTGCGAGGGTGCTGTTCAGGGCAGATATTTCCCTTTCAGTATTCACATTGCCCACTGTCACAGGGCCATAGGTGACTGATGACCCACTTTAGGTGGTTTGCTCCTTGGCTACTTCTCTCTGCGAGCCTGTGCTGGGAAGCACGGTTTGTAATGGCCTTGTGCATCATTATTTCTTGTTGCTTTTATCAGGGCAGAAAACCAGAGTATTTCTGAAGAGTTTTTCTGTTGTGCAACCTGAGTTCAGGATGGATGTGAGTGGAAAGCTCCAGTGACACAGACCCCAAGAAATATTTTGGGCGACCAGTCTGGACCTGAACCCTGGATCATCACATCTGCCCTGCCACTGGCACTTGCACATGCAAATCAAAGCCAGCACAACTGTGTCTACGCAGGCTGCAGGTGCCCTCCAGAAAAACAGAAGGGGAGACATGACAAAACAAGTTAAGTCTTTAGTTACATGTGGGCAACAGCATGAGTACAATTATTATTCTGTTCTGCACTCGTGGACAGACAATTTAGCAAATTTTTCAAACTCAAGCAAAAAGGCAGAAACCTCACTGACAACAGAATCTGTTGAGAAAGACCACAGTCTTTTAAGCTCTTTGTATTGTTTTATTTCCTGCCAATACAGTGAAAACTCTCATGTTTCAATCACAGTTTCTTAGCACATCCCTGTGGCATTTTTCTGCCTTGCATTATGCTACACATGGAAGTAACAGCTATTCAGGAGAAAAAAGGGCAAGTGGGCAAAACCCCATCCATATTTGGCATTCAGGTAGCATGAGAGATTAAAATACTGGAAAGGATATGATTTGGATGTCATTTCCACAAGCAGATCCCTGAATTTTGCATTTACCTGATGTTTGGTTGACTGGCACAACAGACATAATTCAAGAGGCCTGGGAGGCGTGTGGTTCTTATACACGTAAGAAGATTAGGCTGTTAAGCAATATGCACTTATGTGAAGAGTACCACATGCTAATCCCATTCTTGGCTTTGCTGCTTTCAATCACTGCTGGTGGTGTTTGAACATATTTTAAACTGCTTTTCCTAACTCTGTCAAATGTGTTACAGTGGCCAGAATGGAACTTCATATTTCAAAGTATTTCAAAGCTGTCACTGCAGGATAGACAATAACCTCTTAGAAATACTTAGAGTACTTTATATGTTCAAGCCTCCATTCCTGTGAAGCTTCTCTAGCCAGCAATTTCTTCCTTTCTTTTTATTCCTGTTCTCAGGTGTATGCTTTACACAGCCTCCAAGAGTGCCCTGCAGGGTAATGGTAAAAAAGGCAGACAACATGGCAGTCCTGCCTGCCAAGCTTAAGGCTGCTGTTAGGTCAATTATTCGGCAGGAATATTAATTTTATATTCAATTTAGATTGCTGTCATGCTCCATGAGCCATTAAAATAGTGAAGGCATAAACAGTCTTAGAGAAAAACCCAAACCAGAACTATTTTAAGGTTACTGGACCTAATGGTAAGGATGGATTGTTACAGCAGGGATAATATGACATCCCACATGTCTCTGTATTTGTGTACACATTCCAGAGCATGTAACTGAAGTCAGTGTCCCAAGAGAGCCCTTTCAGTCCTACATGCTTAATTAGTTGAAAGCACTTCTTTCAATTTGACACACTTTCAGTGCCTGTCAACACAGATTTCTTCCTGCGTTGACCCTTCACATTACTCCCACTCTGGATATGCAGCAAGATAAAGTCTCTTATCTCCAGCAGTATAGTGTGTGTGGTCTTGATAACACTTTGTAAGTATGCTTTTAGACATCCTTTCAATTCTCTGCGACTGCTCTGCTATTTTTCTCCTGTACTGACTCAGCCCAAATCACTACTAAGCTTGCCTGAGTTGCTCCAGCAAGTCACCATAATGCTCTCCTTTTTATCACAGAGAAGCGTGCTATTCACTTTGATATTGCTCTCAGATCAGTCACCTTGATTTCACATGCCAGCACTCAAGAACAAAGCTCTACAAAATTAATTTGCTATTCTACCTACCTAAATTAATGCTTACTTTCAGGATCTGGGGAAAAAATCATCATTGGTAGCAGTTTTAGGGTATCCCGCCTATTATTCTACGCAAAACATTCAATTCCCCTGCATATTCCTGTCCGAATTACTGCACCTAATGTGGTCGTTTTCAAGTAATAGCCTTTTGAGTCTGTGCTGAGCATCCTCTTTTCAAGAAGAGCAGAGATTTGGTCACTGCAGCACCTATTTCCACATCAGCATCCACAGTATGAACAACCTCTCCACATTTGTGAATCTAGAAACCATCAGTAAATCATTATGAACCTTGAAAAAGCACACTGGAAGATGACACTCAACAAAGAATATGCTGTGCTTGCCATATTGGAAGATAAGATTCAGAGGACTTATTCCAAGTACAGCAAATGTTTTCCTTGAAATTTTCAAAAACTACAATCTTCCATCTAAGCTCTAAGACTTAGTCTCCTTCTCTTGATTCTCAGAAGCAGCATTTAGAATCAAAGATGCTGGTTTGCACAAAAAATGAATGAGCCAGGCCCCTCTTTCTTTCCACTGGCACTGCCTGTAGGCTGAGGAATCAAACGCTTAAGAGTCAGGAACAACAAGCCATGTGTTAGGAGTAGAGATGGTGGCTTGCATTTCACACTTCTTCCTTCTCATCAGTTATTTTCAGTGCTTGGCTAGATGCCTTAGATGCCACTTAACTGCAAGTCAAGGTAAGTAGCAAGTTTCTTCCAATTCTATTTAGTAAATACTATGCAATACTTTGTATGTAAGTACTATTACAACACATCCCTTCAAATTACTCAGAGCCCTTCAGGGGAAGACAGAAAACCAAGCATCTCAGGGGGACCAAAAGCAACTACTTTTTTTCTTCCTCCAAAGAAATATTTGTGCTGCTCCTGCAGCTCCATAAGTCTGTTCTGCAGAGGGATTGAGGGACCTGGCTCTGTCTCTTTCCCTGTCTCTGAATAGCTTCCTCTCTAGAATGGTAAGGCAATGTGTTTCTTGGGACAGGCAACAAAAATCCCACACACTCCTCCATAAGGCCTCTCAGGAGCCACCCTGATGGTGGCCCAGAGCTGGCTGGCACAGGGTGCAGTTACGGATACAACCAGTTCACGGTGTAGCTCTGGGTTCTTTCAGTACAACTCTTCCCCAGTCTCAGTAAATATCCCAGTCCTCCACTACCAGCCTCCTCAGATGTTTGGTCTGGCTCTGGCCTCCCAAGGCATTTCCTTGAAGCCCCGTTTCAGAAAACCATCTGAATCAGCTCACAAATCACAGAACCACAGACTGGACTGGGCTGTAAGTGACCTTTGAGATCACATAGCTCCAACTCTCCTCTGTGGGCATGGAACACCTTTCATTAGACCAGATTGCTCTGGGCCTGGAGAAGGGTCCTCTTTCCACACTGTCTTTCCCTGGTCCCACTTCTGATGGGACACTTGTATTAACCATTACAGCAAACTGGTCTGTAATAGTTCAGAGAAGCACATTGAGAACAAGGCCAGCTGAATTGCAGAGTTTCATTTGTTGAAACAATAGGAAACACAGTCCTTTTGTTTTGTAAGGGGAAGGAGAGCTTCCTGAAAATAAGGATTTATGCCTCTTTCACTTCTATAGTTTCTGAAGGGAACTGTTTTTAATGAAAAACTTGATTAGAATTTAGGCAACCTTAGAATTCTTGTGAGTCCTTTCCACCCATCCTGTGATGCCAAGCGCATGCTCCAGCACCCCTCACTGCCAGTGCTCCAGCTCTTACCCAGGAATTGCAGCCTCTCCCCTCCAGGCCTTTTGGGTTTGAAATTAGCCCTTAATCCATAAAGCATGGATGTGTTACAGTGTATGGAATGGCCTGTATTACTTGCAGTACTTTCTATACACAGACAAAAAGACTTTCTATACAAAGACACCAAGATACACTGGATTACTTTTTAAAGAAACCCATCCAGACAGCATTTGGAAACTCTGTCAATGATGTTGTATATCTAGACTGCAGCATGAATAACTTATGTCAAGATAAATTATTTTCCCACTGTTGTAATTATTTGAATAACATGTTCTCAGCTTACTCACCTTAGGCACTAAATTTTTTTCCGCAGGCTTGCACTGTTTTTTCTACTGTATTTCAAGCCCTTGCTTACCTCAAATGGTCCACAAGCCTCAAATGGCACATGCCAGCCTGCAAATGTAACCAGGAGGTGAGTACTGGTAGCTGTATCCCCTTGCACGTCCCTGCAGAGGTGCAAACCTACAACCATGCCAGCTGGGGAGCCCCTGTGGCTCACACTGACCCACTAACTCCCACTTCCAAGTGAGGCATCACAGCCCATGGCAGCTAGTACATAGAATGCAGCATGAAAACATTTTGGCTAAAATAAATTTTAAAGAGTTTACTTCTTTTAAAGTGTTGTAGCGTGTTAATAAAGATCATAGCATAGGCTAAGCTTCATTGTTATGGCTAATATGGCTTTATGAGCCCAAACCATATCCCATTGTTTGTACTCACATTTATACTATTAAGCCACATATTCATGCACAGAACCTAATTGAGTTCTGACGGGGTTTCTGAAAAGCCACATCTGCTGAAGAGCTTCAGGGTTTGTCAGAGGCTGCAGGGGTGTGGACCACTCTCTGGTGAGAGCTGTCATCCAGAACATAGCTGCAAACAGCTAATTCTTGCACATTTGTAACTCCTCTGCCTTTGTGCACGTATTGGACCCAGTACAAGGCAGCTTTCAACACATCAGCTTAAGCACAGCAAATACACAGAGTGGCAAACAATTGCTCCCTTAATGTTCATATAAAATGATTACCTTTTAAGTATGGGCAGACATTTTATTATGAGTGTGTACCAAGCCCTGCACATGAAGAAGAAAACCAGAAGGCATGGCTGAAATGGCTACATTTCATTGCATCCAGTCAAAACCAGAGCAGAAATGTCAGGTGTCAAGATCTACTGGCAACTATCAAATACCACCATGGAATGACTGCACTGACAGCAACACTGGGCAGGAAGTCTTCAAACTCTCAGCTGTAAGCAGTGATGAAAATTAAATAAAACTAATCTGCAGGAAATAAGCTTCTTGAAAAAAAAAGCCACAGGAAAATAAATTAAACTAGGAAACACCCTCAGGAAAAGAATAAGGCAAGGGACAAAGGAGAGCGGGGAGAAGGGCATTGGGAGAAGGGAGAATTGTCATTAAAGCTACCATGCAGAAAGTATAAGTTAAAAGTGGGGCCACTGAGTAGGAAAGAGTGTTTGACCTTAATGTATCATGTATCAAGTGCAATGGTGAATCAGGGCAGAGGGTACTCTGGGGACACTCAGATTTATTCATGATGAGCAAAGTTGACAATATTTCCAAACATAAAGAAGCAGACAATGGAAAGTAATCACAGAAGTAACTTTCCTCAGGGGAGATTTGTCTCCCTGAAGAATTTCTGTAGCTAAGAGATTGGCTCCTCACTGATTTTGAGTACAAATGAGCCTCAGAGAGATCTGAAGAGTCCTCTAGCAGCACCTGTCTCCTCTGTTCATTGTAAAAGAACCATGAGAAGACTATGAGGAGCTGACATGTTCTGTCACCACCAGGCACCTTTATGTGGTATCAGAGCTGCCTACTTGGAAGCAAATATGAGTCTGCAAAGCTATGGATGGGTTCTCACATTTAGTTGTTGAATATATTTAATGAGAAAATAAAGTATAAAATTGGGTCCCAGACAGGCAAGCTACCAAGGCATAAGGTGAGTTTTAACTCAAAAGGTAAAGCATTGCCTGAGAAACTGAACAAAATATATTCATTTTTATGAAGGAAGAGATAAACACACTCATAAATGTGTGTGGCATAGGCTGGGGCAGGTGTGCAATTTTGCTGTTTTTACTCTGTCCGTCCTGAGTCATGGATCTGCCTGACTTCTCTGGACCCTTCAGCCATGCCAGGACATCAGGTCTGGCCCTAATTACCCCCCTTGCACTTCACTGCCTTCTCTTCTCTGCCCCTATTCTTTCTGTATGGATTTTCCAAGTGGCGTTAAAAAAAAGGAAGTGCTGGAAGAGGTGCCAGACTGCTCTAGAGGCTGTGATGCTGTACATGCTGAACAGTGAAAGGCAGACAACACCCACGGATACAGCACAGCCCTGATCTGGCAGGATCTATGGAGGGGGGAGGTGGCAATTGCTCCTCACATCCTTTCAACTCCAGTAGCATCTGCCAGCACAGGCGGAGGGGGAGCCACCCCAGCCAACTCTTTTTTTTTTTTTTTTTATAATATGGATCTTGTTCATAAAGTCAGAGACATTTTATATACAAATACAGATCAGTTCCCTGCCATCTGCTTATTTCTATGTAGCATCTAGAGTATCATAAGGGGTGTTACAGAGAATATGAAAATAAGGTTTTATCTCTGTGCTGAGCTTAAAAAAAAAAAAAAAGAAAGAAGAAAAAATGGAGACAATACAGGTGTTGGGTATGCAGTGAAAAGAACTGAGACAGTATTTTCAGTCATGGCTGCCTGGGCTGTTGCTGTTTGTTGATGGAGTTTGGCCTGACAGGTGGATATGCTGGCACATCCCTGCTCTGGGCCTGGTGCAAGTTACCTCCTGGCCTTCAACAGCCATCTCTTGTCCTGCCAGGGACCTCCTAGCCTTTTCTGTGGTCTTTCTACCTGTGTGTCTTAAGAGCAGAAATCACCCTTTAATGCTAAGAATTTGCACAGGCCCTGCATTTCATGTGCTAGTTCAGGAATACCTCACTGGTGGTCCTGTTTAGTGTTATACTCTTACAGATAAAAGTAGTCCTTATTCCCTGTTAGGACATGCTCCAAACCTCTGCAGATGAGCTGGGGTCTGTACTGCCCAGGCTGCAGTTTTGGACCCACAAAATTAGGGGGTCCTACAGCACAACCAACCTTCACCACTTACAAGCAGCTCCAAAGCACTGCACTGGATAAGAAACAGGTGGTTCATTACTCACAATTAACTCCCCGTGGTCAGTATAGAAAAAAGAGCCAGGTTGCCTGATCCCGCCAGAGCCCAGACCCATACAGCACAGGAAGGCACAAGAACTCACTGATCATCTGCCAGAGACAGTATCACTCAAGGATTTTTAACTACTGCATTTAAATGCAGCTAATTCTGATAAATCAAGATTGTTTCCCTCACTTGCCAGTTTGATAATTCCATCTTCATGTTTATTCACATTAGTAAGTATTGATTTCCTCGGATGCAGTACATTTTCTTACAGTAAATGAGGGTGAGGTCTGCTTGGCAAGATTTTTGTTACACAGTAACTTCTGAGGTTTGAGTATTGTAATACTTAACATAAGTTTATTGCATCCCTAACTACCACTTAGCTAAGAAAATGGCATTAGGCAAAGATTAATTTGAATGCTTTTCACTTGAGTTATCCTTCGTCCCATCTATTAACACCTTGTTTCCTTCTGTCTTTGTAATATTGCACAACAGCAACACTTCACAAATACCACAGTGCTTTTTCACTCTACAAGGGCTAGAGCAAGTTCTGCACAGTTAGTACAACTCTCTCTAATTTTGGCTAACTGTTACACATACTTCTGGGATGGGAAAGCTGCAACAAAAATTCAGCCCATCAGAAGAACATATCTAAACTTTGAAGATTCTCATTTAGAGTCATACAACAACTTCTTTTGCAGATACTTCTACAGGATAGTGGAAAAATTTTCAAGGCTTTAAGAAAGTTCTATCATTACTGAAGTTACTGCCACATCCTTGATAACTTATGACTAAGGGAAATATTTGCTAAAGGGATGATTCAAATATACTCATCTTCCCCTTTGATACCCTTCTGTGGACACTCAGTGATTATAGATGATGTTGCTCCAGAAATACTGCAGCCAGAAGAAACCAGTGATAACCAAAGTGCCAGACATGCCTCTCAGAAATAAGCCTTGGAAAAGGACTGTGGGCAGAAACACTTTTCTCACCCCATTCATGAACCAATGAGACAGATATGTGCCCAAAGCTGAGCTTATTCATATAATCCCCAGGGCAATTTTTGTATTCCGAAACTCTTCATTTTGAGGGCAAAATGACATTAATTTGTTGCCTACCACAGAAAGCACAACTGCAACAGCACTGACACTGCCTAGTTTGTGTTGATTCATTCATCTCACTAGGAGAAAAATGTCTCTTCCTCCAGCCAACTCCATACTCACCCCAGACCTCCTGCCACGAGCTGAAGCCCCATTGAACTACAGCTCTAAATTTTCCAGCCTTCAGCTGTCATCACACCCAGCCATGCTGATGGGGGCTCTAATAATCAGGTAATTAATTCTCCTTTAACATGAAACCAGGGAGACTTGGGGCTAGTTGTCCATCAGATACATCTCTCTGCAGTACCTAACATTTCTAGCCAGGTGCCTACATAACACTGGTTGTAAGATTACAGCTGATGATGACCAGAGTTGCATTTTGTACTAGCAATCTTCCACTTGGACTAGATGATCATGGTAGGAGGCTCCTACCAATTGTAAATATTCTATTCTATTCTATTCTATTCTATTCTATTCTATTCTATTCTATTCTATTCTATTCTATTCTATTCTATTCTATTCTATTCTATTCTATTCTATTCTATTCTATTCTATTCTATTCTATTTCTAATTTTGCAACAAGGCCAGCCCAGGGCAGGATGACTGGTTTGGAGAACAAGCAAGGCTTACTGAAAGGATCAGGGCAGGGAAGATGGATTCCTGAAAAGTTGCTAGTAAGTGTAGGTGTTGTGAAGAGGCACCATAGAAAATGCAGAGGGAAAACTACATGAGTTGTAGAAAGTAGAAACCCAGTGCAAATTCAGAGCACGGGACTAGAGTAAACCAGACTGACACATCAGCCAACCTTTGAGTAGGCTAAACACTTTCTGCTACATTTATGCAGTTGTGTACCACTTACAGGCTTTTTTTTTTTTTTTTTTTTTTAATTTAGCCTCATATGAATAGACACCTGGCACTGCCAAGGCAGAAAGGGGCAGTCTTATGTTGAGACAGAACAACTCGAGATGAAAGATTTCATCAAATTTGGGAGAACCCCTTTCTTCTCAGATACTTGGTGGACTTCTCTAACACTGAAAGAGTGAAAAATTATGAAAGGCAGGTTTAGGATGTAAGACATGACAGTCTTGGACTGCTCCAAAGAATCAGTGCTGAGCCTTCAATACATGCCAAAACTGGAGATCCTGAGGCACATTTCCAGGATGAACACCTTTTTCCCATGGCACTACTAGACCTAGGCTGGTGACACCGATCCAGTGACTGAGCCTCTGCTCTGGCAAGTCTTGATGCTTACAGAAAATCACAACACTTGGATTGGACTATAACCTTGAAGTTTTGGAGTTGTCAGAGATTGGCATCACATGTCCATGCACATTATGGAAGGAAAAAGAAAGCACATTACTGTTTGTGCAGGTTGAATTTGAGGAGACTACCATTTAAGCACTGCACACCTTGTGTTTAAAAGGCTGTTCAAGATATTACAGTCCTTTTTCTCATATTACAGCTGCAGCATCTCCAATGTACTCTGCCTTCCCAAAATGCTCATTAACCCAGGCCTCCTGTAACACACCTGCTCTTCCTGCCATTCAAACTGCCCTTGTGCAAGTCAAGTCCCTTTCTTACAGATCATGAAAGAACATATTGAGAATAAAATTCAGTTATCAAAAACCTGGGAGGAATTTAGTTCATACCACCAAACCTTAGTTTTTACACTGTTATATGACACACTCACTGTTCACAGTTAATTGAAAAAGCTGTAAAGTCACAGAACTGTTCTGATCTGTAGTAAAAATACAACCATGAGCTACAATTAAGTTCCTAAACCACTGGTGGACAGGTAATAATAATTATTGCAGGCTCATCTTACCATTTGGAGTTAGACATTGAAAGTAAAAGTGCTTTGGTAGGGTGGAGCTAAGACAGGGTCTGGGACAAACTAAGTGCAAGGGAAAATTGATCCTTGCCTTAGCAGCCTCCTTACCATGCCTGTATTTGAAGCAGGCAGTCTGGAGCAGGGTTGTAGCAAGGTGATAAACACAAACCCTGCCCTGGCCTTGCTGCTGGCCAGTTGCACAGCAGAAACCCCGGGACACAGGTGTGGGATACCAGCTGGCTCGTGCTGCAGGGTGTCAGGAGCACAGCAGGTGAAGCTCTCCAAGGTCTGTGAGTGCTACCACAGCACAGGCAGTGAATACCTCATCAGCAGACCACATTATTGAATCGCAATAACTTTCCATAATAACCAATTAATGTCACATACAGACCAGGCACTTAGAGAAAGTGCTATAGCTCTTCCTTCCTCAAATTGCAGTGCTGAGGTCAAGCTTTACTCATCTGCTGGATTGGTAGAAGAAGGTACTTGCATGGGAGCCAGAACCTTCCCTTTGGCAGCTGTGAGCTCAGTCAAGCTGTTTGGCACCTCCCCCAGCTCTAGGGTACCATTGCCTCTGTGGCCATCCTGCCTGGACAGCAACCTCTAGTGTATTTGGATATCCCCCACCTATCCCTGCCATGTCCTCCAGCTCTCAGCTTCCCAGTGACAACCCAGCCCTGCAAAAAGAGGTCCCCAGCAGCCCCTGTGTTGGTCAGGGCTCACACCTCCCAGGAAAGCACTGCCTAAACCCACAACAGTTCCTTGGCAATCCCTAGGGAACCTCAGGAAAAGTTTATTTTGGCAGGCTCAATAGTGTGGGCATGGTCAGCGCTCTATGCCCTCGCTTTTCCTGTGCACCAAGAGGGGGACACATCTTTGACACTCCATGTTGAGCATGTTGCCTTTTCATTCATAAAAGGCAGCCTTGTATCTTTAATCACTTTGCCAGATAATAGCAAAGAAACAAGTACTTGATTGTCTGTGTTATCAGACACTATTGGAAAAGTCTAGATAAGGATGCTGAACAACCTTGTCTTATTAGAATTCCACATGCAAACACTTCCCCATAATCCAGAGTCATCTGTATCCCGGCAACCCTTTAAATTTCATTCTCACTGAATTGCCAGATCTTTATCAAAATATAATTACAGTCTTAATTTGGATGATAAATTTTGATTGCTTGTGCTGTGCCAAAAAAAAAATTGTCAGGTACACAAAAAACGAGGTGCAACTGTGAGATGTGAATCTGCATATTCTGACATTGGTGCATCACCTTTCTTCTTACCAAAAGTTTGGCTCTGATAGCTAGCAATGAGGTTATGTAGGGGTAAGTATGCAGGGACATGAAAAAACAGTTTTCTGATGCCATCAAATGGAATTTGCACTAAAAACAGGGAAGAAATTGAAATCTGCAGTTGCATATGAAGATTATCACTATTACGAAGATTATATACCATTATCATTATGAGGTAAATGATGCACAGCACTGCTGTGCAAAGAGGAAGAAAACACAAGTCCTCCCTGAAACAAGAAGAGATTGTGCAGAACTCACTTCTTCTCCCACTGCCTTGCCTCCCTCCTTCAATTACTGGCAGAAAACAGCACAGTGTTTTATAGCTATATTCAGATTATGTGGATAGTTACAAAGATTTTTCCAAAAAAAGTAGCCTAAAAAAGTATCCCAGAGGAATATAACCACTGCTTACTCTACCAAGAGTGCCCAAAGGAGAGGAGATGGCCCTGCTAGCAAGCCATGGAGGTTACCTAGTTTCTGACTTACCAGAGTACTGCAGTTCAAACCCACTTCAGTTTTACCCTGTTGAAATGCCAGGGGGGAAAGATAATTACTCAGATGACAATGGCATAAATGCAATTAGACGTTTGACCTTAGTGTTTCTTGGTCACATGCACAGAATTGAACTAATTGCTAAATTTGGGGCTGGGGAGTTCTTTTTCTTCTTTTCCACAAACACACTCACACCGAGTTATTTGCACTTTTTCTGCATCCTTGAGAAGTATCCTTTTCTAGGACAGATGTGATTTCCATCCCTTGAAAATTATTTCCTTGTCTCTTGTGGGGGCTTTGCATACCTGGCCTTGGTTCTCTTTGTTATCTTCTTCTCTAACTTTGATCACCACTGCATGCACCATAAAATACCTCTCTGACATTCCTGCTAGCTTGAATTCATTCTCATGGCGGGTATGTTGTCCACCCCTGAGAAGACCAAGAAAGATGAGAACAACTGGAACAGTAAGTAAATTCCACCACATAAGCATGCAGAAGGGTTACAGTGTAGATTGAAAAGTCACACTGGGTCACAGTTACCATATGAAAAATGGTGCTGCTTCCTTGTGAGCAGTGGTCAGCTACATCACTCAGGGGAGGTCTGTTTCCCTAATGCTCCACAGCCCCAGCACTGTCCAAGAGACCACTCCAAACTAAACATGATTTTGTCCAGAGCCTGATGTAAGCAAATGCATTTGCCAACTAATGGTAAAATTCAAAGCTCACTGAAGTCCAGAAAGATACTGCAACCTTTGCAGTCATGTCTGTGCCCTGGGTTCCATTCCCTAACAATCATGCCCATCACTGACACATCAGTAATGCTTTTGCTGACAGTAGCACTACAAAGTTTTACAGCTGAACGGTCTGAGTTATTGAACCGTTCTCATTCCTTTGGTGGTAGGAGCTAAATGGGGCTAATACTGCAGTAGAAATGGGAGGCAGGAAGGAACTATGTGAGAATTGTCTTGTCTGTGACTTTTCCAACTCTGAAACACAGCAAAAATTAATAGCAAATGAGGTACACACCTCCTGACACAGAAAATGTTTCCTATAGTGAATTTTGACTGACGTGTGACCAAACCTGTCCTAAAATGCCAAAATGCAAAGGCCAAGTATAATTCCACTACTCTAAGGAGGACTAAGTATTTTTAGTTTACCCTAATTTTATTATTCTTATAAAGCCTACAAGAAAGGCATCCTATAAGCTCCATAGGAGCATGTCCCTGTGCTTTATTCCTTTTTGTGCTTGGAAAGGTCTTGCTAACCTTCCCTGCTGTAAAGTCAGCTGGCTCCTAAGGGGGAAGGCTGCAGAAGCAGGTATGTTGGCTGCAGTTACATGCAGCTCCCCTCTTCTTTGGATATCAGACTCCATCTCTAGTGCCACAAATCTGCAACTTCTCACCTCGGATGAACTGAGCTGAGACAAAAATGTCAGAACTAGTGCCCTGGCCCAAAATCCAGAACTAGTTTTCATTCCAGACCGGGGGTGAAGTGGGAATGCCTAAGCCCCCAAAGGAGTATGACAAATCGTTGCTTATTCTGCATGCACAGTTCTTTGCTCCCCTTTAAAAAATGGATTTATTTCCTGCTGGTGAACGGTGACATGCTAAAATCATAAGAAAACAAAGTTGCCTATCCACAGCAGCAGATTCTGCCTGGCCATAGGGAGATGGAAAGCTTCCATATGCCATGGTGACCAGTTCAATACAGCCTGTTAACCATTCCCTCCACCTGCCAGGCACACTTCCCCCCAGATAAACACTGTTAGTGAAGGCAAGCATACATCTGGATGAAAACCATGCTGAGAGGAACACGTCATTTTTAAAACCTGGCTCTTGTCTCTGAGCTACATGTTGCAATACTAAGGCTAATATTGAGAGGACTGGCAGAAGAGGTTACCAAATTTACTCTTCCTCTGCACCATGGCATGTTGCAGGGGGAGGAGCCCAAAATGGCCCCTGTGATGGCTGCCAGCATCTTCACAATAGCTGCTAAAAGAGAGGCTTATTCCTCCCAGCTACTCTTCAGTAAGAGCTTTCTCTAGGGCAGTAATGGATTCCTCAAGCCTTGAGCCATAGCAGGAACTTTCTGAAGGAACATTTCATATTCAGAAGGAATCACAATGTTCCTATTTTTTTTCTGCCTCTTTTGTTCTTAAGCCCAGATCTCCCATCTCTGAGCTCACAGTTGTCATGACAGACTACAGCAGGAGGTCTGTGGCTATGACATGAACATCCCAAGTTCCTAGTAAGCAAAACTGCAGTCTGGCTTCCTCAGCTTGAGGGCTCTCCTGGGTGAAAATACAAGCAAGTCTCACCATTGGGAAATGGGATCCCAGAGAGGAATGTGACAAGCCTTCCATAGACAAATCGACTTTTGGCATTACACCCTCTGCCTTTGGACCAAGCATCATCACAACAACCACAAACCCAAACTGTACTGTGATACCAGTAGCTGAATACTTGGAAATATAAACTGGGGATGCTTTTCACTGCTTGACACTTTACCCTTGATGGACCTGTCTTGACAAACTTATTTATATAAAAATGGCTTGACTGCTTCTCCTGATTCCAGGAACCAGAGACAAAATAACCCTCTGTCCACAGCACAGCCTGGCATCCCACTGATTTCTATGGAAGACAGCAACAGGGCAAATGCGTTGGAGGGAGCAGCACACAAGTGGTTAATGCATGCCATGAAGAGCTATACATACAAATACTGTCTCACATAGCCAGAATCTCTTATGTTGACATTTTCCATTCAGTGCCACTAGAATTAAAATGCTCATAATAAAAACCTGCCAATCAAAACATAGAAATTATCATCCAAGCAAAATTCGTTTCTATCTATATAGTTGACCAGAAGTCTTTCTGCCTCTTACAAGCAACATTAATGCCATCCATTACAACAATAAATGCCAGTCAAGTCCCTTTCTTTCCACCTGTGATTTTAAAAGTACATTTCCTGTGCAGAATGCTGTGTGCTTGGCAACCTCTGCATCTCCCCTCCTGATGAGTAGCAGAAATGCTGCATGCTAAACTCTCCTGTAATGACATGGATTCCCACATCAGAGAAAAATTCTCAAACTACCCAGGAAAAACTTTAAATAACCTGCAAGGTATTTAACAAACCAGAGGCAACAACAAAAGTCAAACCCTCAAAACATAGAGATAGAAAGAGAAAGAGACAGAGAAAGAGAGAGAGAGAAAATAAATGCCCTCTGCTTGACCCAAAATAACAGAACAGTTCTGCATAGGAAAGAAAATTAATTACCATTGTGGGGACCCTCAGTCATTTAGAGTCTCCAGTCAAGGCTGAGAGCCATTCTGAGACTGCAGGTTTTTCCTTTAACTTCACTCCCCAGCTCTGCGAGGAACCAGTTAAAAATGACGTCACTGCTCATACTACCCTCCTCCCCCTCCTCATTCACTTGCTAAAAAAGCTGAGGCTGCTCCTCTCCCCCTGCATTGGCTCCAGATTTGGTCCTCACTCCTCTTCCACAAGTTCCCAGTCTGCAGTTGACTGTGTGTAGCGGTGTCAGTGTGGGACGGGGGATGCATCTCTGCGCTTTTCCAGCATCCCCACTGGCACCCACTTGAGAAACAAAATAGCCTTTCCATTAAGAAGTCAGAAGAGGGCTAACCTTGCGATGTATAATGCATTACACAACCAGCTCCGTTTACAGAAGGCAGACAGTCTTACTCTTTGAAGTGGAGAGGGAGAGAGAGACCCTCCAAGGGGCTCTGCCTTTCACCTCGTCTTCCTTAGAGGAGAGGACTCTCTGTGATTTGCTGCATCCTTCTTGCATTAGGACTGCAATCTATCTTTTTTTTTTTAATTTCCCTCCTCCTGACTGTGACATCATCAGACGCCAACTCTACTTCTGTAATAAAAAAGGATCCCAAGCAGAGCTACGTGGGACGAGGTCATCTGGAGGACCAGGCAATTCTGGCTCCTGAACAACCGTTACTTCTTACAAAAATACTTTGCTCTTACTCAGTGTCATCGGGATTTAATAACCCTGCACTTGCTGCAGACCAGGAGACCCAGCTGCAGGGCTGAGATCAGTCTCGTTTCTATCTCTGCAAGCTCCACTGGCATAACCAGCGCGCAGGTACCTCCGGAGCGCTCCCCTAGTACACATCATTCATCTCTCAGCTCCTTTGCTCCCCTCTGACTACTGGCAAGGATGCTGCAGCAAAATCCCTCGGCCAGCACTCCTGTCTGCTACAAAGCAGCCAGGCTGCGAGCACCCAGCACACACGCTCCCAACACTGCTCCACTCTCCTCAGCCTTTTAAGCATCACTGAGGGGGCCCTTTGGAAAACACGGTCAACCCTGACTGGCGGCTGCAGCTCCCAGCCGCAGCGCAGGGCCTGTTGGTTGCCAAGGGCAATTTCCCCTTACCTGCATTTTCTCTCCCGGAAGAGCGCAGGGGACTGTGCCGAGCCTGCCCAGCGCCGGGGCAGCCAGCGGGTACCAGGGCGGCTGGGATGAGCCCCGGCAGTGCCGCGGGGGCGCGGAAGGGATGGCGCTCCCGGCATCGGCAGCCTTCCCTGCGCGCTCCCATGCTCGCAGCGCAGCCAGCAGCGGAGCCACGGCGCTGCCAGCACAGAGCAGTCTGTGTGCACATGCATATGTATAACATACGCCTCCGAGTACCTGCTATATAGACACAGAGCTACATGCAGATATAAACACAGACTTGCATTCTGGAGCTCTCCCAGCTTCCAGCAAAGCCGCAGACGTATCAAATGCTGCACGTAAAAGGGCCGATGGGATATGTAATTTAAAAGATGTGTAGATGTGGCACTTAGGGACATGGTGTAGTAGTGGACCTGGCAGTGTTAGGTTAATGGCTGGATCCCATGATCGTAGAGATCTTTTCCAGCAGAAATGATTCTATGATCTTATGCTACAACTGCATTAGCAAATGTGTTCTGACTGGTTTTTGTGCCACCTGCCTATACAGCCTGCACACATAACCCTGATAGCCACAGTGCTGATTGCAGGTGAGTACCCGACACAGGGCTGTACAAGCATCACAAAACTTATGCAATCTCCTCCAAAAGGGGTGGTGGTATGTCACACACGTCATGTAATGGTACTGCTTTGTAAGCTAGAAATGTCTCACATGGAGGGGGACTGGAGTGGTCTTTCAACAATGAAACCCCCACTGGCCCTCTGAATTAGGAACATGCTGGTGCACCAAGTCTCAGAGGAAATCTGTGCTAGAGACAGGGACTCAGTGGGAAGTTGAAGGAAGTTGGTAAAAACCCTGCCTTCAGAGTTTATTCATAACTCCCTCCTCCTTCTTTTTCAGACCTGTGCTTTGCACGTGGGCTGATAACACATTCTTATCAAACACCAGAGCCTTTCTGAATGAGCAAGAATTAAAAACCTGACATCTTCTGTCAGCTGGGATAGAATATTACACACTCATAAAAGGCAAGATTTCCACTACAGAGTCTCCCACTCCATCTTTTAGCAAATATCTCTGCAGGTCCTCTTCTCCACATTACAGCCCTACCAGACTGCACTCATCCTCTGCAGGCATGCAGCAAGAAGAGGTCTCTGGCACAGGCAGTGTGAGCCCAAGACTGAGGAGCAATGACTGTGGTGGATAAGAGTGTGGGACCATCTCAGAAGCTCTGCCAGTGTGAACATCCAGATAAATACAAAAGACTGTGTTCTCTGTCATCACTCATCATTCAGTTTTCTATCTGCTCTGGTAGGGATATCACAGTCATTAGCAAAGGGAGATCCTACATACACATAGCAGCATCAGTAACATCTCTGGAGAAACATTGATTATATATCATATACTAGATCAAAAGACAAAAAAAAAAAGTGTGCCAATTCACCACATTCATATTTTATTTCTAAATGAAGTAAGTGTTTAGCCCAGCTTCTTAAGGAAAAAATGTGAACCTGCTGTTACCTGTCCCCTGCATCCTCCAATTCCCGTAATTTTTTACTTCCTTCCCCAAATTTGCCAGAATAATTTGATTATTTTCTATATGATTATATACCAACAAATTTAAGATGAACAACAAAAAAAAAACAAATCAGCACCATTCCCATTTAGGATAGACAGGTAAAATTTTCACAGGGAATCTAGTGACTGACTGGCCCTGTGCCAGTGGTGGTCCCCTTGCTGTGGGAAAGGGAAGAGTATCCTCTGGATTTTTGGAAAAGGCAAAAAACATTTCAGAGAGTAAAGCACAAGTTTACAAATCCACACAAAGTTCCTACTTCTTTGTTTTCTTTGGTTAATATGACAATTTATTTAGTGTTTTTTGTTTTCTCTACCTAAATCTGCTTCTCATGGGTCAGCACTTTGGAGCTCAAATGCCTATGGATTTTATTTCCTGATGAAACCTTTGAACACAGCCTTTTCATTTTACTTTGCTTTTCCTAAGCAATGGCATTGTTTTAATCTACAGATGGGAACGTTGGCAGACTGCTGGCTGGTTATAACAGCTCCCAGACCTGACAAGTTCCACGCTCATTCCTGGTTGTGAGATGGTTTTTTTGCAGGAAAGCAAACAAACTCATTCCTGTAAGAAAAAACAGGCAAACAAAGTGTGGGATTGGGTGGTGGAAAGATCCCAACAGAAACAAATTAGGGCTGGAACTTTATCCAGAACTCTCAGAACTCTCTAAGAGGCAGAAATACTTTCAGTCAGAAGAAAAAGAAGCTTGCTCACCTCTCCCATCATTTCCCGTCCTATTATACCGATATTAACTAACTGTTTTACTTGGTGAATGCAGATTATTTCAAGTTTTTGGGTGACTGAGTTGAAGATCAGTGCTCAAATAAATGATCATCAAGTAGCACTACTGCCCTAATATATGCATTTTAGTGTACCTTGGGGTACCTCCAAAGCAAATGGGGCAGAATATGTTCCATATTATATGAATTCTCTACTTGCCTTAGCAAATGCACCTTGTTCGGGATTTCCACTATCTTCTTTCCTCTTGTACTATGTCTCCCACAAGCACAGTTTAGCAAATGTATTTTATCACATAAGTGGGTGTTTCCCATTTTGAGAATCCTTTAGAGGTAAGCTGAGAGTCCTGGACTACTTTCCTGCTCTGACCAGTCTTTAAATGCAATCAAGCCTGGTAACAGACACAAAGGAGTCAGCAGATGAATGTCACACATCTATTTCCTCTGCTATTTTTAACAGCACAGAGCGTACTGAAAGGAAGAACGGAAAGTCCTCCTGTTTAACGATGTCCCTGAAATTTTTGAAAAAAAAATCTAAATTTCAATAGTCTTCCACTTCAACCCAAACTCATACAAAGTAAATCAAGGTCATGGCTGTCTGTCACTTTCCCAAATTTCTCTTGAGTAAAGACAGCCCTCAGCCAAATAATATCACTCTAAATAGGAACTCAGCCTCTTCAGTTTCATTATCCCAGAGAGGTTTCAATTTCAAAGCTGACTTGGACCACATAAAAGTTAGCTTTTAAGCAGAAGCAGTATGAATATTTCTGCCTCCCCTCTATTTTACATTCTCAAGGAAAGAAAGAAGAAAATAAGACCCAATACCAGTTCTGGTGACCTGACACAAGAGAAGGAAGCAGAACACAGTGATATTCCTTTGATAGCAAATCTCAGTGCCGTTATTTCATCATATGTTTTCCTTCCTGCTCCACTTGACTTCATGTACCCTAAAAACAGGCTTCTCCAGTCTGCTGCTCCCATTTCAGAGGAGCTGGCCATCGTTGGCAGGGGCATTGCCAAGCTCCCCACCATTTGGCAACAATAGGTGACAACTCAACCAATCCTGGGGATCCTTACTGGTGTTACCCTTCTTTTTCATAAGGTGCAGCTGGAGTAGGTCCATAGAAAGGCCATGAATATGATCAGAGGGCTGAAGCACCTCCCCTATGAAGACAGGCTGACAGATGTGGGCTTGTTCAGCATGGAGAAGAAAGAGAAGGTTCTAGAGAGATCCTCCAGCTGTCTTGCAGTGTCTACAAGAAAGCTAGAAAGAGACTTTTTCCAAGGGCATGTAGTGACAGGACAAGGAATGGCTTTTAGGCTGAAAGAGGGTGGGTTCAGATTAGAATACTGAGAGGGTGGTGAGCCACTGGAACAGGTTGCCCAGAGAAGCCGGGTGGTGGATGCCCCATACTTTGAAGTGTTCAGGGCCAGGTTGAATGGGTCTTTGAGCAACCTGGTCTAGAGGAAGGTGTCCCTGCCCATGGGAGGAGAGTTGGAACAACATGATCTTTAGGGTCTATTCCAGCCCAGTCCATTCTTTTATTCTGTGATGATTCTATGGAATGTGAGAAATAGCAACAAAAAGGAGGAAGAGAAATGTAACACCTCAACTGCTATGGTATTTGTGTGCCAGCTGCAAAACAAGAATTGCAGAACAAGATTCTCTCATTGACCCTTCTTTTGCCTAACAGTACATCACTCAATTTGTCTGAAGCCTTTGCTTAGCCCCAGGTGACAGTGCTTGGGCTCTTAGAAGAACTGAGCCCTGAGTTACATGAGCTTTATATCATAACTGTATTACGTTTATTGTCTTTCACTAGTGTTTCCAGCCTTCCTGATCCTTTTTCACAAGATTTTCTTCTTGTTTATTTCAGAAGAACTACTCACTGTGTCATAAATATTGATGTTTTATTTAATGTATTTTGCTTTTAGCCTGGCAACTCTATATTTCTGCTTGCCAGGGCTCTGCATTTCAAACAGCTAAAGACACCGTTGTTATAATACAGACTAATAACTGCCTGAAAAGACCACAAGGTTTTTTAACGCAAATAGAAATACAAGTCACATTCACGTAACCCAGTGCCTAAAATAGCAACCATGTCATTGTCCTAGCACAACTGGTATCTGAAAAGCCCGCAAACCATCCAGCAAGAACTGCCCTATCCTAACCTGTTATAACAGGGCAGAACTGCAATAATCCCATAGTATTTAATATGCATTTTACAGCAAGATCTACCCACAAGCCCAAATAACAACCTAGGGAACTATCACTGTGTACTGACTGCATTGGCACAAATCATTATTACTTATCTAATAATTACTATCACTTCATGGAAAATAGTTGAGGAGTGTAATTTTCACTGCTTTACTTTCAATGCTGCCTTCTCTCTTTGATATCGAGTTAAACCCTGAAGATATATCTGCTGAATTTTACTGACAAATTACTTTCATCATCTATGTGCCTGTCTTGTCAAGTGTCTGACATGTAATACATATTAAAATACTACACATGAATTTCCTGTTAGAACACTTAGCACATACTGTGCTTGACTTCTAAAACCCAAACCAACACATTTAGTGACTCCCAGGGAGCAGCCAAGCTTCAGGATTAGTGACTTCTATAAGCAGTGGCCACAAATACAAGAATCCAATGGGTATTATCCACAAGTGAGCTTGCCATCTGCTGCCCCAGGAGAACCACCCTGATTCCTATAAACACACACAGAGTTTGAGACAACTGTGGAAGTTCTATGCTCATTCTTCCATATCTATGTGCTTCATCCATCAGCTGTGATGGATGGATTATCATTTGTCCTGTGAGTGCAGTGCTGTATTTGTGCTCCGACCAGAAAAATACCAGCACACGGTGGCAGGGCTGAGCCATCCATCTGAAGCTTCTGGCTCTGCTGGAGAGGGTGGCCAAGGAGGTGGTAGCTGGAGCAAGGATGGACATGATTGTGGCAAAGGCAGGGGGAAATTAACCTAGAAAGGATGTGTATGACCTTGTATTTCTCAGTCTTACTGCATTTGGCTGTGTGTCTCTGAAAGTTGTGTCTGCTACTGAAATTTTCCTTCAAAACTGAAAATGGGATGAAGAAAGCACCTGAAATGTGTCGCTGATTGAGGGACATAGCATTTCTTCTTAAAAGCTTTGACCATCTTCTGCTTTTAGCAAAAAAATAGCTTATAAACTCACTGTTCTTGCCTTCGTGACAGTGTAATGAGTGAATGGTTGTATTTTATTCCTGTCCTCATTGCCACTGTGGGAAAATGGAGACAGGGATGTGCATAATCAAATGGTAGAGAGAGACGTACTGATCTCACATGCTGTCTGTCAGCCACAAACTGCTCAGAGAAGGGAGGAAAAGCAGAAAACCTTGAGCCTTCATGTCCTGGAAATAAATGGCCATTTATTCTAGAGATGAGCAGCCTTCATGGGAAAGGGAGTCTGCAGTGGTCACTTCCAGTTGGAAAGTAGTGAAATCCTATCCCAGATAGAGCTCAAGATGCCCACCTATATCTCAGCGAGGCCAAGGCTGTGAACACCCTAAATGCCTTCTATATGTCAAGCATTTAAATGGATGCTAAAAATGCTTAGTCTGAAAGACAGGAGCCTATTTGGGCAGGCTGGTGACTGAGGTAGATGTGTGCAACAGCAGTGACAGGGCTGCAGTGAGCAGTGATAGTAATCCTCTTTGTGGATCAATCTTCAAAAAGCCAGAAAAAAAAATTGCAGAGCTGTGTGACACCATGACAACATGCAAGGGAGTGTCATTGTACAACTATTTTCCCTGAGTTTCATTAGACAGCCCTGAATTTTGTGAAAATATTGACAGGCCAAGGGAAAATCCCAAGTGCCATTTAATTTTGACAGATGGAAAAAATAATGTCTTGTACAAAGCATGGTAGCTTGATGGTCTGCTTTGTCCCTTTTTATCAAGGACCAGCTCCCAGAGACAGAAGCCTGGATAAAGCACATGTCAAATACAAGGAACGAGAACAGCAGAGAGATTTTATGATTAAATATGTACAAGGGAGAGTGGAAGTGGGGGGAGGGAAGGATGTACATACAGTATATGAAGTAAATGGTGCAGAAGAGACAGACACGGCAATACAGAACTGCCTGATGTGAAACTGAAACCTAGGCTGTCAGGGAGGCATGACCTACCTCATTTACTCACCACAGTCTACAACTGGAAGTCATCCCAACAATTTATCTCAATTCCTTACTCAACCACTTTGTTATTTGATAGCAAAATAGGTTTTTTTCTGCTATCATGTATGAAACCTGGCTAAACTATTCAAAGTAAATCTGGGACTAATTTTAATAAAGCCCTTCCTTGGTTGTTCTACTCTTTCCTTGGTTGTTCGACTCTTCTTGAAAAAATGTGAAACAGCTACACAGATAGTATTATCTCACTGAGAGCTAGTGCCATTTCATTTGGTACTGACAACACTGACAGAAGTTGGTTAGACAAATGTGATTGGGCACTGCTGTTGGTAAATGAGGAGTGCTGCAGTCTGCCTACTGTCTCTTCTATTTCTACATTTCCTTAGTTGCAAACAACCCTGTGTGCACCCCTTTGGTTGACTTATCATGGGCCAGTTCATGTCCTGGGATGGAGCCCCACGAAGCTCAAACCATCCTTGGCAGGCTGCTCCAGCTGCCTTGCTCCACCCTACTGTGCAAGGTTATTGCACGGTGCCCATGAGGCAGGAACACAAGGTACCATGGATGGGAATTAGAAAAGGTAAAATAATTTCTCCTTGACAGCATTTAAAATCTGCTTCTCCAGCCGTTTGAAATATGCTTCTCACCAAAGCTCCCTGTTCAAACAAAACTAGTGCACTGTACAGTGGATTGGTCACAGACATCTTTGTTCTGCACCCACACAAAATTGGAAGTGACACTTTACTTCTATTGCAGACCAGACATCAAGCAGAGTCATGTCCCCACTTATAGTTTATTTAAAGCCATAGATGGCTTTTTAGGGATCAAAGAGAAAGGGGTATAGGAGGGGAATGCTGTTCAGGGGAAGACTGGGAATAAACCAGTACAGTTTCTTTGACTGCTCCATGTTTGCTTTTTAAATTACTGAAATGTAATGTGGCAATGAAGTTACTTAAAGCATGAGAGACTGAGCAGTGAAGCTTTTTCAGTTTGTTAGTACTTACAGCTCTCTGCAGTACCTGTCACAAAGGTAAGGGATTAGACTGGTGTAAATCAGTGCTGTTCCATGAAGAGCAGCCACAGTGGGAAGCCAGGCTAAAGGCTCAGAGGGCTTCACAAGCTGAGAGTACAAAGCACCATTAGGATACAAAGCACACTGTCAGCATCTAAGCTCTGGGACAGGATGTTTGGAAAGGGCACATAGATTTTTTTATCATGACTTGGACTCTTTTTCAAAGGAATCCCATTTAAACCAGAAAAAGGGCTCTGTGCACAGTTGGGCTCTCCAGAGCCAGCAGCTCACCTCTTCCCAAATCAGTACATCTGTGTTACAAGCAGCTGGATGCCCCAACCCTCTCCGTGCTCCCTGTAACTGGGTTTCAAGTTTACAAGTATCACAAATGAGTTCATTTCCCCTCATTAACTCTCACAAGTAGTTGCTGCTCCTCTGAACTCTGTATTTCTCTGCCCCCAAATCCCTTGGGAGTCTCTGGGGCTGGAAAAGCCCCTCTCGATAGGAGAGGTTTCGGGCGGCTGCCCAAACAAGATGAACGAAGGGGGCCTCATTAGGCTGGACACAGCACTCACAGAACGGATAGGGAGCAGATTAAGTCAGCAGAGAAACTTATAAAGCAGAAATCCGAGCAGCTTCATTTTTTTCAGATAATTGTTTTCAGCAGGTTTCTTACTCGATACAAGCCTTACCCAAAGTGGTATGACCTACTATTAAGCTCATGCTTCCCACTTCAGTTTATTCCTCTCTCTCTCTCCATTCCGGGCCTCTCATTTTCTTACTTTTCTCAGCAGCCCACTAATTTTTAAAAATGACAGCTGAGATCCCAGGCAGTCCTGACTGTCAGCTATTGCTCCAAATATGCAGCATGGAAATGTTTTAGACCCCAGAAATCCCCACGCTAAACAACCAGTTTGAAAACCTTACTGCACCCACTGCATGCTAGAGGAATTTCTGGACTGTCTTATTGACACTTCCATCAAGTCTTCTGCCACACATGAGACTTTCCTAAACCCCACCTTCCCATGGGGTTTTATTTCCATCTGGGGTTTCTCTCCCTCTTGTTGTGTCTCATATGATTTTCATGCTGAAGGCTTTCATGGACTTTTTCTCAAAAAGCAGAACAAACAACCCAAAGCAGCCACACAGTTAGGGTAAGACTCAGCACAGGGATATTAAAACAGCATGTGCATTTCCCTCCAAAACCCAGCACTGAAGACATAATGACATTGAAAGCTGAAACAAAAATAAAGAAAGCATAATAAAGATAGGTGAAAAGATTTTGACTCTTTCCCTGTACATGACATACACTGTGAAGAAATGTTTGTTACCCACTGCAAATCTTCCTTTAATGACCCTTGGCTAGTCAAATTATTCAAAAATGAGGAAAGCATAAAATAAAACCAACCAAACTCACCATGAGGATATGTTCATTCTTGAGACAGGGCAAATTCTAGTCATCAAAATGCCAGACAGCCTGTGAGGAGGTCTGGGCTTGGGTAGCAGTTATCACAGAGGCTTTATATATGATCTTGAGCCAACCACTTAGGGTGGGATTCAGTTGCTTAAGCAAAGGTGTCCAGTACCATTTGAGATGCCCTAGGGTACACAACACATCTGTACAGGGCTGGTTGGCTGGTTGATACAAAATAGAACCCTGTTATAGCAGCTGGAGGCCAGAAAGGATTTAGCCACCTGTAATGCATCCTGTACTGCTTTTTGAGTGTCTGCTATAGACACCTCATGCAGCTTTCCAAGCCTAGCAGCTTCTAAGCTGAAGCACCCATTATCCAACTCTCCTGAATGCTCCAGGCTCTGCATTCCCTGTCCCAAGGAACTGCCCCCACCAGGCTGTGCTTTCACTGGTGGGCAGCTGGCAGAGCTGGGAACATCCTATATCCTGCAGCCCAAAGCCAGGAACTGTCAGCAGCAGGACTCTCTCTTCCCAAGGGCAGTGCTGCCCACAGGGTTTGCCAGGGATCATGCTAGGACTGGAGTCACTGCACTTGGCAGATCTGCACTTGTCTCCCAATCCATCCTATACACTAACCCTGGAAAGCTCCATGGGCCAGAGTATCTCACCCAGTGTGTTAATCCCTCAGGACAGAGAGAGCCTCCAGACTGTCCAACACACTCAGCAAAGCTGGCATGTCTCTTCCTGGGTGTATTTATGGAGTTGGGAATATTCCCTCCCAAAATAACAAGCCCTCATTCCTTTAGCAGTTTTCCAAACCCAGCAAGGCACATGTGTGTGTGTGTGTGTGTGTGTGTGTGTGTGTGACACCAGCCCACCAGCCATTGCATGTTGGGCATCAGTGCCTCTTTTTCTCTACATGATCTCCAGCCATGGGCTGGTTCTTTGACAGTGTATGCTCCAAGCCAGCTTTACAGGACAACCACATTTCAAAATTCATCACCCATGTCAAACTGCTGGTGAGTCTGTCAGAGACAGAAAACTTGGTAGCTGGGGTTGTTGGTGGCCAGAGGCCATTCCCTGTGAGTATAACACAGACAGGGCATGGGCTCTCACACTGATTTACTGTGCACTCAAGACATAAATCACAGTTTCTTCCCGACTACTTGTGGATGTAATTATGTAAGAAGGGAAATAAAGCATTCCCACAGAGTCTTCCTTTCTCCCAGTTTGCAAAAAACATTTATTTCCTCCATCTTATCCATGTCTGACATTTGCACTTTTGCTACTGAGAAATTGCAGCTGGGTTTTGGAGTCCATCTCAAAGCCAGGTGACTTCTGCACACCCCTCCATTTTTGTGCTTCTGCCTTACCATGAGATGCACATGGACACTGTGTTCTTTTCTGAAAGCTTTGCAGGGGTAAAGAACAAGCACTCAGGGTAACCATAGCTACCTCCTTCCAGGTCTGATGCCAGTACTACCCACGCTTCAGCCTCAGGTTTGTGCCACCCTGTGCTTCCCCACTTTAAGTGAGTGGAAGCTCTCCCAAAGTAGGGGCTGTAAGAGGCACCCAAAGACCAGATATGAGATTTTTTCACAGGGAAGGAGATGACTGTTCCTCATTTACTGCTTGTTTATGAAAGCAAGTACAGATCTCCCAGGGGCAACACTGAGAGCATTTCTAGCTGGCTGAGATGCCCCGAGCCACCATCACCAGGACAGGCACCTGTATTCCTGTTCTGCATCTAGCATTAAAAAGCTCCAGAGGACATTGTGTAGGGGATAAGGAAAGTGCCCCAAGGAGTAAGAGGGCTCCTCCAGCACAAGGAGGGCTATGAACTGGAGATTTTCTCCACGCTGCCCTTTTTCTTGGACACCAGTAGAGGAAAGTAGTGTCCCATCATCCTGCCCATGTCCTGCCAGGAGCTGCACAGGCAGCACAACTGCTGCACTGCTACCCTGACGGCATTAATACAAAACCCACCATTACACCAGCTGCTACTACCTCTCTGCTATCCAAAAACAACCAGGGTAATTGGCAACAGCAGAGTAAAGTATCAAATCAACTGTGTTTTTGCGGGACTTCATAAGAGGCCAACAAAAGCAAGGACGTTCAAAGCTCTCAGCTAAGCATAGCAAGAGGTCTCAGTGGAGCGTCAGATGACGAGAAACAGATTTGCTGCATTACACAGTCATGTCAAAGGGCTGTGCCAGAGCTTTAGCTGACAGCAGGCCTGAATTGCTTTGTGCTCACTGGCTTGAGCCAGACAGAGGCCTGCAGACTTGTGTTTCATATTGTGCCTATCTTCTTTCTGAGTTTCATTGATCAAAGTCTAATAGCTCTCTCACATATTTTATCCTACTCCACACGGACCCTGCCACTTTTGCCATGAGGATGACTTTAGCCCAACTACTGGAGGAATAAGAGATTCCTTAATAAGAGATTCCTCTTATTAAGGAATAAGAGATTACAGTTAAGGGATAGTCCACAGATGGACCAATTGTGGATGGTCAAATTGCACCAATTAACATAAAGATGCATTATTAAATGGTAGGTAGTTATGGTAGAAACCCTTAATGTTTAACTGGGATTCTTCCCAGTTCTTCCTTGGTTTGGAGCAAAGTGATTTCAAAGGCTTTTTTTAATATGGGAATTCGACAAGCACATGGCATTTCTTTCTGGTCATTTTGTGTAGATTCTCTACTCCATAGGAAAAGTAGATTTATGGAAGAACCACTGTGTTACTGATTTCTAAAATCCCTACTTGTTCTGGAAGACAATTCACAACAGCAGATACTCTGGAAGAGCTATTGTCAGAGAGTGGCTGTGTTTGCTATCTACCAGTTCCACATCCTCAGGAGAACTGAACTTATCCCATTCCTGCTGAACACAAAATGAGCTGCTGAAGAAAAATAGCCTGGTCTGTCTGTCTCAGGGTCTGCATCTCTTTAATTTAATAGTCTTATAATTACACATTTATTTAGCTGAGAATATATTTTTGACATACACATAGACTTAGAATTGAGCTCAGCTGAACCAAAAAAAAGTCCGTATTATACAAAACAAAAACAGCTTCACAGACTGTTTCTAGTTAAAGGCACACCCACAATGGGCTTGCAATAACTTAGCAAGTAATATCTGCAGAGATGCTTCAGTGTGTGCACTACCAAATACTCACCCATATGGTAAGCAGTGACATCTATAACTCAAAAAATTAATGCACAGTAAATTTAACCTGCATAGCAGGAAGAACTTGATTGTGCTGGTGATCCTGCACTGGAACAGACTGCCCACAGAGAGTGTGGAGCCTCCCGCACTGGAGATATTAAAAAACTGCTTGGACACTATCCTGTGCCATGGGCTCTGGAATGACTCTGCTTGAGCAGAGAGGTTGGACCAGATGAGCTACTGTGGTCCCTTACAGCCGTACCCTTCTGCGACTTTGTGACAGACAGTAAAATGGGAAGTTTTAAGCTGAAGTAAGTAGAGACCACTAAACACAGAGATAGGGGGCAGTAGCTTTGCTGATAGTGGCTAACCTAGTAAATTACCATAACTAGACGGTATCTCAATCTGTCCACATCCCGTTTTTCCCTGATCTAAGTGAGTGAGATGTATTTAAGGTGTACATACCAGGTCTGTAGAGCCCCTGGATACTGCTAGCATGTGTTGCACACTGTTACACAACAGAGCAGGGAGATTGCTCTCACAACACAAACCCATTAACAACAGCAGCAATATCTGGAACAGAACATTGCTTTCTTCAGTCACAGGATGTCATTATGTTTGCAGAAGTTGTGCCATAACCCCAAAATTTTGAAGACATAACTAGAAAGTATTTCTTTGCTTTTAATTCTTATTAAATAGAGGACCCAAATATTTGGGAGAGGAAGAAATGGGATGATTCCTGTGAAGAAGACACCCACAAAGCTGGAGGAATTTTATAAAGTGTCATTTGCACAAACACAGCACTTGGTTTGATGAACCTATCAAGAAGCAATTCTGTGTGGACTTCAGTGAAATGTTGCAGAGTGCCACTGGGAGGTGTCACTATAAAGCAATAGCGTCAGGCCAAAGAAAAGAGCTATGCTGAATACAGCAGGAGGCACATGCATTATTTTCAGGGGGACTATAAAAAGGGGTATGTGTGTGCTGGGGATTAAATCTGGATGCCATTTTTGTCACTGGATGGATGGTGCCATTCATCCACAGTGTTTGAAAGTGACCAACCCTGTCCAGAGAGTTAAGTGATATCTGTTACTGACCTCCCTTTTAATCTGTCAGCATTTGCTGTAACACAGCCTCGTGTGCATGTGCACACACCAGCCCCAAAGGCTTATACATTAGAGTAATCTTTACCAGGCATCAATAGATTTGACACTAACAAGGTTTAACAAAACTAAACCTTATGCTACCAACCCTTCAAGTCATGGAGGAAAGTGCTGAAAGAGCTAACTGCAAAGCTAAACACATCAAGCTTCATCCTGATACCTCCACTCTAACCCTCTCTTCTACTACCTCTCTGCCTCTGAGCATTTAGTTGGATCTATGTTATTAAAGTGATCATGCATTTGATACAAAAAAAGTTTGACTGAATCTGCATTTTGCCCGGGGTCTTATTCCTTTATTTATTTAATTTGGTGTTTCATTTAGGGGGAAAAAAATCCTGCCAAGTCTGCATTTTTTTTCTGCAAGGAGCAGACAAATAGAGCTATTTCTCCCTAGTAGCAGAACCAAACATATCAGAAAGGCTTTACAGCAGATTTTAACACCAAACCAATTAAGCAATATCGGTACTGTCATTAAATAAAAATTATGGAGACCCCTGGCAAAAATAACCAGAAGTGCTATCAGCTTCCTCTGAAGTCTGGCTGAATTTCAGATGCTATTACATGAAGACCAGTCTCATGTCTCTCACTGCCCCATGAAACTCTCCTTGGTGGGTAAGTGGTGTTGGTGAAGGGCTGGCACCCACCGCTGGCCACCAGCCCTGGGGCGAGGCTCAAGGCCAGCACCGAGCCCGCAGCTGCCCCAGCTCCCTGCTCCTGGCCGGTGGGGTGTGCTGGGTGCTCAGGGACTCAAAAAAGTCTTGAACAAAATGCCACAACAACAACAACAACAACAACAACAACAACAACAACAACAACAACAACAAAAGAATTAAATCCTCGAGCAGGTTTGCCAGCTCGCAGAAGCCTGAGCACTCTGTAAATCAGGTTTGATAAGAAATACACGTTAGTGGAAGTTCTACGGCATGTTTTGGCTGCGGGAATGGAAAAAAGGAAAGGGAGGAGGCATCTTTAAAACGAGGCGCGACTCCGCAGAGGTCGACAGGGTTTGGAGAAAGCATGAAAGCATCCTTGCCCGCCCCGAGGAGAGCCGGCCGGGAAGGGCAGCTCCGCCCGTCCGAGAGCCGCCGTGCCCGGGAGGCTGCGGGGTCCCACCGAGCGCAGCCCCACAGCCACGGCCCCACAGCCACGGCCCCACAGCGCGGCCCGGCCCCACAGCCACGGCCCGGCCCCTCACAGCAGCCCCACCGGGACCGTGCGGGCCCCGCCGGGGAGGAAGGGGCGCGGGGAGCAGCCGGCACGCAGATGGCCCGGCCCGGGGCTAATCCCCACTCGACCCCGTCCGTCCCCGGCGGAGCGGGGAGCAGTAATCCCCCTCCTCCGCCCTCTGTGCAGCCTTAACGCTTTGCTGTCCTGCGGCGACTCCGCTTTCTCACTCGGCTGCGGCTCTAAGGGCAAAGACACGGGGAGACCTTATCGCCATGGCTGGGAGAGTGGGGAGAAAAACATGGAGAAAAATCACGGCTGGTAAAATTTGCTAAGAAGGAAGAGGGGAGAAAACTGCAGAGATGTGATTAAAACCAGCCATTTCTAGGCCGCATGCCCCCAGCATCTCCTGCCCCAGCCCTGTGACTGTGACTTTTTGGGCTGCATTGGGCAGATCCCAGTGACAGGCAGGGACCAGCCACTGTCCTGGCCGGTACAAGGCCAGGACAAGGCGGCAGAACTCGATCACACCTCGCACTGCTCACAAGCCTTGGCGCTGCCACGCTAGAAAGACAAACTGCAGCAAAGAGAGACAACCAGCCAGTGCTCCTCTGCAATACTTCCCTAGGCGTCCTGAGCATTGTCAGCTGCGTCCTTCCAGCCTCTCCGATTCTGATTCCTGCATCTGGGTGTGATGCTGTGCAACTGCAAGGAGGACAAGTCATTTTCAGCTAAGGAGCAGTCTCCACCCCAAACCCACTGGCTGTTCAATAGGCTGCTCCATCATGTAATAGCGCCTCCAATGTTGTTATCATAATGCAGCAGAGAGAAATGTTCTCCAGCAGCATTCCTATTTTCATTTTCTGTGGGTCTCAATTTCTCCTCTTAAAAGTATTTCTTTAAATTAAAAAGAATCCTAACTGCCTCTGTTGGTACACTGTATATGATCATTGATAATGGTACCTATGTTATAAAACAAACCAAAAAACCAGAAAAAGTGAGAAAACGGGTTTAGGGAGAGATTTCAAAGATTTAAAAATAACAACAGTGATGGTAAAATGAGAAATTTTCTTCTCTGCCTGGGGAACCAGAAAGACTGTGATTAATGCTCAAGCTCCCTGGTCAGGTTACCCACCTCAGCGATTACATGAAGAGCTGAGCGATGCAGCTTGAGTTCAGAAGGTGAGCTGAAGCATAGTAGAGGCTCTTTGATGCATTAAGACAGCCCAAGTCAACAGCAGGTCTGGCTGTAAGGGAGGCAGCAGTCTTGGAGAACGTGACCTACATAGAGGCTTCAGCCTCCCAAGCAGCAGTGAGGGAAATCAGCAGCTTAGACAGCCACGGACATTTCCTAAAAGACTTACAATTGTGATACTTGCTGGCTGCTCTGCCCCCTCCCTTTGTGTGTAAGTCCTGGCACCAAGAGGGAGCAGAAAGAAAAACAGATCAAGCATTTCTACAGGGTTTTATTGAGATATGACTTATGAATGAGCATTTTCATTAATAAAAAAAAGGACAAAAGGTAAATTAATCCATACATTTATTCAAATCCTGTGCTCTGATCCCAAGTCAGTCACAAAGCAGTTACCTTCTCAAAGCCAGCAATTTTTCCATAAAAATAACCTCACAAATGGAAGGAAGAGGTGCTTTAAATTTTATTTTCTCTAGGAAGTAATAATAATTTTTAAAGGGGTGATATACCTCCAGCCCTGTTTTTCCCTTAAAATGACCCCAAGCTGCACAGGAAAAATATTTGCTCTCAGTGCTTGAACAAACCTCAGTGAATTAAGTTTTTGTTGTTAATGGCAAGGCTGCTGTTTATCTGCAGAGAATCAAACCAGATGTGGAAAATAACTGAGGGTTTAGTGGCTCAGCAGCTTGCCCTTCAACCCCAAGGAGGAAGCCCAGCACCCAAACCTGGTCAAGACTGTAAACAGCCCTAAAACCTTGGAGATGTCCTTATTTGCCTGCCATGGCCATCAGTGCACAGCTGGCTCCCAGTGGGGGGATCAGGAGGTGAAAAGTGGGAGCCTGGATTGGCTCCAGAGGCAAAGCTGGGTGCTTTGGCACCTCTGTGACCTCTGCACAGAAACTTTCACATGGTGCAGCCAGCTTTAAGTTTGTGACATTATCGAGGGCTACTTAAAATGTTTAAAATCTGTCCTTTCTTTGCCATCCCAGAGAAAGTCATCAATACAATGAAATCAGTTGTGAAATCTTTTCTGCCATTGTAAAATTCCCCCAGACTGGTGGATTCAGTGCAGAGTCAGTGCTTAGAGAGCACTACCGTGGAAACATGGTGTGGGATGGCTCACAGCTGAGATCGGGATGTCCCCTGCCCCTCGCCACCTCCTTCCCGTGGGGTTGACCCCTTGGCCAGGCTCCTGTTGGGAATGGGGCTCTCACTAACCAATGGGGGAAACACCAGTACCCTTAATAAGATGCACAGCAATATCCAGTTCCCAGCTGGCCCCACCGTGGCACTTCGAAATTTTAGCTGGAGATGTGTGTCAGAAGAATATTTGCTTTGTGGCTTTTACATTTGTGTTAAAAGTTCTATTTCCTGCTGTGTCTTTTTGTGGCTCTTTACTTATGAACATGTAATACAGCTCTTCATTTTCGTCATGGAACAGCCAACAGGTACTGATGGTTTAATTCCACTGTTCCTTTGTCCTTAAATAACCAGTCTTGTACTAAAAATATAGCATTTCTTGAAAGAAATTGTACGTTTTGAACAAACATCCAACATGCAGAAAATGGAGGGTAGTATTTCCATTCAGTATCTCTGTGGCTGTTAAGCAGTTTCCTCTGAAGTCAGCCTTGCTAGGCTTTCACAGCTAGGCTGAGACAAAGAGATGTACACATTCCAGTAAGGGACCAGTCCTGTCTGAGGAGGCAAAGGCAGCAAAGGCACATCTGATATGGGCTGTACTGATGCCTTGCAAAACTGAACAAACACCCTGTTGATCTAGTCTTAGTCATCAGAATATACAAGTTGGCATTAAGAAAACGCAGGTGGGTTAAATGTTGCTGCAACATTGCAAGAAAAGTGTGTGCAGCTGGTATGCAGATTTGCACAGGGCTGTCTCTGTGCATGTGGAAGAACTGCTGACTTATAAAATCAGGTTGCCTTTGCAATGTTTCACACAGCCCTCTTTCTCTCCCCTCCCTGGAGAAATCAGGATGTAAAGAAGCAAAGCTTTCTTCCTTCTTGATGTTTCCTAACTAGGCCAGATCACTTTGGAAGATGGCCAAAAGGTAATTTAATATTCACCGCTGACCTGTTTTATTCCTCTGAGGTTTCAATAAAAAGTTGGGTGAAAGCCTTTTCCTCTGTTTGTCTCTTAGTGCGCCACCGTTGATGCCAGTCCCTGAAACAGTCTGCAGTGCACACGTAAATGATTTATTCAGAGCTGCTGCTACTTACTTGCTCCATCGACACACTCCTGCAGAAACTTGCTAGCTGCTGCTCAGGTAATATTCACTGGCAATCTCAGCAGCATCAGGAGAAAAAAAAATAAACTGCTTCCTTTTTATTTTAACACCTTTCTTCACATCTCTTCAGAGTCATGAAAGAGATTTGGAAAACAGGTAAGAAATACCAAACTCCCAGCTCTCCTCGAGCTGACTGCGTATCACTGTGCTTCTTAGAGGGGAGATTATGCAGCTGTGTAATCTGCAATGCAAAGCTGAATCCCTCCTGCTAACCACCAGTACCTCTCTGCAGTACAGAGGTGCTGTTCTGGCCACTGGAAATAAGAGAGGATAAGAAGAGGAAACCGCAGAGGCAGAGAGACTGCTTTTCTATAATAGCACATGAAAATCCAAGACAAAGTACAGTAACAAATGCAAATAAATTTGTAGTGAGTGAAAATGGTGATTCTTTTTACTTGCAGGTGGAAGGTATTGTGATTCAGTGTTGCCAGTCATACTGATCACACCCACTCCTATAGAAGTAATTGTTAAACTGAATTGGGAATTTACAGATACTATACTCACTTGCACTTGTGTTCACATGCAGGCTCACTGATTACCTATGCAGCAGATTCTGCTGGACAGATAGACAGACATAAGCTGATGGCTGTAAGTCCACAAAAAACTCTAACTTTGGAAATTGCCCTAAATATCAAGCATATGTTATGTGTCACTAATCCTCTTGGTGTCCATTTTCTACAATAGGAGCTGTGAGTGTTCAGCTTTCTCACACTTGGCTGTGGAGGAGAATATATTTCTGTGCTTGCTGCTACGTGCTCAGATACCTAATTTAAGTTACTGGTTGTGACAGGGACATTGAATTTAAACTAATGATTCTGGATTCAGTCTTTCTTCAGTGAAGGGATGAACTGCTGAATCCCAATCATAAATAAATGCTGATGTCTCAGCCAACACCGGTCATTAAAGATCTTGATGATGTATCTCACTAAATGACTTCTGACTTTTTTCTTCAAACCAAGCTGCCTTGGAACAATACACCCTTTTCATTTTAATTGGAAAAGTGAACTGCTGTAGTTCCTAAACTAAAGCATTGTGCTTCCCAAGAGCTCTGATACCTGTGCTGAACACCTGCACTGCTACTCCTGCCTTGATGGCTTTTTAGATACGGCAGTTTTAGACAGCAGATCATGCTGGATAAAAGCTGCTGCAGAAGGTGACGTGATATACATAATTTGATGCTTGCAGAACTGTATCAGAGGGAAGATTTTCAAGTGGCTTGGAGGTGCATGCTGACGGGTCCTGATGGATGCTTTACAGGATACAAATATGTATATGGGTATATTTCTCTCAAAGGACAGATACTGCCCATGATTTCAAGGACGCTTAGGTGACACATTACAGCACCTCTGGAAAACACCTAAGAGGTATTTAGTCCCATACCTCCATGAGACTAAACCCTGTTGAAAACCTTCTGATGGGGTACAATTCAGTTCATCTGACACCAGTTCGCTAAAAGTGAAATGCCTACTCTAATCCACTTGTCCAGACTCCTCTGAGTCAAAAGGGAGGGACAGGCACCTTTGGAGGGTAACTCCCGTGGTTCACCTTGGACACTTCACAGTGGAGTGAATACACACCTGGATGCATGCACAGCTCTGTCCTGACTCTTAGAGAACCCTAGACCAGATAATTCACTTTCAAGGACCTCCTATTAGATGAGATGAATATCAGCCTTGGCAATTAGATGGAGTCTTTTCCTCATTCTCCCTGTTTCTGGCACATACCCCTGTTGAGTAGGCTCTTAAATCCCCAAGTCCTCAGTTTAGGCTCCAGGTAGGAAAGTGTCTGTCCCAATACCATTAGCATTGTTCCTCCCTCTGCTCCCAAGTCAATTTTGCTCTTCAAAAGATGAATTCAAACAGAAACATTTAATACCCAGAAGGCAGCACCTTTCTGTATACACAGAAATGTTTAACTTTTAGGGGGGGGTCTTTATAAATAAATAAATAAATAAACATGCAAGGCAACCTATACAGAATAATTGACACTGAAAACTGATGATTTGTCTGGGTGTTTTCCCTCTTATGATAAGACTGTCCTTGATTCTGGATGCCAAACAACACTTCCCAAACAGCTCCCCTGACACCTGCATGAGCTCCAGTGCTTGTGTGAGGGCTCCCAGCGAACATGGTCTCAGCAGATAACACAGAGCTCAGCTCTCCTTTGATTTACAGTCTCCTTATGCTGCTGCCATGCAAACATCCTGCAGCCCAGCGTTACTGAGTAACTCATACAATCTGTCTCCTGTGATTTCCATCAAAAAACTCTTGGCCTAAAATATTTTCATAGATCATAAATCCACGGTTTTATCAGGATTTCTCAAGTGATGGTGAGCAAGTTGTTTGCACCTATGGGAGTCTGTTGAAAACTTCCATCAGCAAAAGATGGCTTTTGAAAGGAATAAAGATTTTCTTGTGATTTCAAAATCAATACCATCACTTTGGGGGCATACTAAAGGGAAGGAGTTTAGCTTCCATAGAAAAAAATCTCTTACCGGTGAAGACATTTTTCTTTGTTACAAATCTTCTATAGATGAGAAACAAATTAAAAATTTCTTATGGCATCATTACCTAACATTTAATTAAGCAAACTATCCTGTTTTTCCAGAAAGGCAGCAATCTATGTATCTGGGACAAAAAAAAATTACAGACATTACAACAATTATGAAGCAAAGCAAGAAACAGCAAACACACAATAGCAGCTAGTGGGGTTTTTCTATCCGTGGTGGAAACATTTCCTTTCAAATATCAAACACTGAATTCACTTCTTAAGGTGAATAGTTCAAGTGGTAAAGGCACATCAGATAAGAAAACAGGACAGAGAATCACGCATGCACACAACTGCAAATCATCTTATGTAGTGTGACTTATTTATACTGTGCATCAATAAAATAACAACTTTCAACCCACTTAGTGACTTTTTGTGTAGGGAGAGAAAATGAGCACACCTAAATAGGCAAGGAATATTCAGGTTAAATGTACAAATTATTTATACCTTGTAGTTATTTTGGAGGAAGAAGGATTGGGGGAGGAAAGGGGAAGAAGCAGAATGTACTTCAAATAGCATTATTTATCATTTCCTGACTAAATATAGCATGTATCTCAGGAAAAGATTGATTTGGGCTTCCCAGTCAGTAGTGAAGGGAATTAACCCATGCTGGGTTTGGCATAAATTGGTAAATATTTCAAATATGATCCACATCTTGAATTGAAGTCCAAGATGAGCTGCTGGAACTAGATGTAAGGAGAAATGTTCCCCTTCAGATGACAATTTGCCTTCAAAAAATATGGTTTTCCCTTAAAACTTGCTAACTGCTGAATGTGGCAGGATTTCTGTGGGATGGGAAAACAATCCATCCCCTCTTGTCATCAGCCAGCTGCAGGCAGGAAACCCACATCTCCATGTGCCAAGGAAACTCGCCCCGGATGATCACTCAGTTGGTAAATCCAAACAAAAGTGAGCTTCCAAGTTCCAAGAGACCCAGACATGGAGCAGTATAAGGTCCTTAGCAAAGAAACCAACAGTTTCTGAAGCTGTGAAGCCCGGCATTTGTGTAAATCCTGGATTTCCCCATTTTTTTGGTGGTGTCTGACCTTTGCTTTGCCTGCCTCTGCAGTTTGAGTGAACAAATTTGGCAGCATAGTTCATGGGAAGGATTAAGCAGGAGCACTATTTCAGTATTATGTTCCAGCACTTACCTCAAAAGCCGTGCAAATGTGCAAAATAATATGTTCCGTTAAGTGATGAAATTTCACATGAAAATTGAAATAATGACCTCTTTGGAAAAGCAACAAATATTTCACCAAGCCAAAGCACAGTCGCCTTTGCACTTCCAGCACCAGAGTTATTTTACAGCCCTCAGAATTGACTCCGTCATTTATATTTTATCAGCTATAGCACACTAGGGTACTATAAACATAATCCAAAAGAAGCTGCCAGCTCAGCTTCTAGAAAGCAAAAAAATCCTGCAAAACCCCCACCAAACTAAAGCCCTGTTCCAAAGGGAGACACAGAGCAATCACTGGGTCTCCTCCTAATATCAGGAGGGGCGAGTTCCTTCCTCCTGCTGGAGACAGCACCCCTTTCCAGGGATTTAGGGATGGGTTGCTGGAAAGGTCACAGAATGGGATTGATGTCTCTGTGTTGAAAAGAGAGACGGGCAGACTTCTCAACTGCCTAAACCAAGGATACTTATCTCCCTTTAATCCCAAATTTATTCCTGGTCCCAGAAATCACTGCTGTTTTCCCACATATGTTATTATGAGCTATATACATCAAGCATGCTGAAATGAAAGCCTAAGGCTCCAGACAATGTTCTTTCCAGCACAGAAGTTGCTCCCATGTTATCTGAAATAATTTGTACATTTGGTTTTCTTTCTTCTTCCCGTTACCTCTTTACCCATCAGCACTGTCCATGTTTGCATTGTCATAACTTGACAGATACACAAACAAGTAGCAAAAAAAGGTCCTGAGCATTTATTTATAGTCTTCCTGTTGTTATGGTGCTGCATTATCTGGTCTGCCTGCCTGCCTGCCTGCCTAGAGTAAAAGGAGGGAAGGAAGGCTGAATGCTTTGGCTAATCCTAAAGTGCTATCAAGCTTTTCCTCTAAATCACCAGTCCAAATGCAAAGTCAGCAGTGACCAACCACTCTTATGAGTTGCTCCAGCTGCCTTGCAGAGCTTCTGAAATGCCATTAACTCTCCCAAAACATGTCTGCCTCAGCAGAAATCCTGTTGCACTGTGACTAGCAGCCACAGCCCAGAGGCTGGGGACTGAACTAGCATTTGCTTCTGACTTGTTTCTAGACAAGGCAGTGGCTGTCACCTGTGTAAGGCATGTGGGCCTCAGAGAACTTCCTCTTGGACTCTGTGTTAGCAAGTGGTGCAGGGCAGTGGGAGCTAGTCTGCAGAACTGAATGTCACTGAGGACCTCACGTCCACAGGACTTGCAGTCTGGTGCCAAAACTTGAAAGAGGACCACGGGGAGCACACTCCTGGACCAGTCTCTGGTGTCTGGGACATGGGTCACAGAGGACCGTGGCATCTTGTTGTCCTTCTGTGCAGTCTGCCCCACCAGCTCCTCCCAGGGCAGGTCATGCAGTCTCACTGCAGCCAAATGTATGCCAAGCATGGGCCACACATGTGGCAGCCAAGGGCAAGCAGGTCACGCCACCACCACCACAACCACAGCCCTGCCTCGTCCGCAGGAGCCAAGGCAGCCATCTCCTACCCATTGCCCAAATTTCACATGGAAACACAGTCATGTACCCATGGATGCCACTGCTCTCCAATCCAGCCATAAATCCAGCATGCAGCCTATGGCAGGTGTGGCAGGCTGTTTTGCCATAAATAGCAGAGAAAATGGGTCAAGCTGTGGCTCACACAGGGTTTTGTCCATTGAGTCTGGAGCTGCTTTAGTATTTTCAGTAGAGTAAACCAGATATGGCGTGGGCCTAAGAGGCTTTACACTCACTGATTGCTGTCGTTTGATGTGCTCCAATGTCGTTTGATGTGCTCCAACAGCCCTATCTTCAGAACTGCTTTTGGAAATTATTGCACAGTACAGGAAAAATCAGGATGCTTTTCACTTTGAAGAGTTGCTGGTTACTTCTCTGAGTAATCTTCTCCTGCCTTGATCTTTACATGTTCTACAGACGCAGACTATTGCGTCTCCTCCTCTGTGCGGCACTGCCAAGCAAGCCAGGTTTAATTCTTGCAGAGCACAACTAGCAGCCTAGCACCCTCCCAGCTTCATCTTTGTTGCCCTTTACTGAACTCTAACCAAATTACCTCCATTTTTCTGGCAACCAACAGATCTGAACTAACCCCAAACTTCCAGTTACAAACCAAGTCTCATGAAGATAGGAATTACTTCTTTCCCTGGGTCCTGAAGTCTGTCCATAACACTTTATGTTTTAAATCTTCCTTGAAGCCCCCTTGAAGTCGGGGAAGCACTACCCACCTTCCCACATGCTCCTTTAGTGTAACTGTGTTCCACACTTCAAAACATCAAAACCATGTTTCATGTTTTTCCCTAGAGCTTAAACTTGTGCTTTAACAAGTCAAATCTCACTTTGTTATTTTCTGTGCATTTTTCCAACCTGGCAAGGCCTGCCTGTCTCCCTGTTCAGTACTGCTCATGGATCTCATTGCTTTTTCCACTTCTTTCCAAGACAGTGTCACCTCCAAATTCCTTGACTGGTGTTTGAAAAAGAAGACTTCTAATAATAAAGAAGCGAAGAGAAGAGAAGAGAAGAGAAGAGAAGAGAAGAGAAGAGAAGAGAAGAGAAGAGAAGAGAAGAGAAGAGACCAGATCAATAAGCCAGCATAGCAAGTTGCAGAGTCTGTCCACAGTGGCAAACTTTGCCATCTGTGTTGTGAGCACCAGCCAGATAAATAATAATGTCTCTAAAACCACAAAAAGATTATTTTTTGCCTAGAGAAAGAAATCAGTTAAAGATCTCAAAACAATGGTGATATCTCTGCTCTTTCTGATAGCAGGCATTGTACATGGATCTTTCAGGGAAATTAAGGCACAGAGGTTTAAAGGGATTTGTCCAGTCAGCATGAGAAAAAAAATCATGGAGCGATGTCCTGATTTTTATTGTGTAAAGGCAAAGCCATATTTAATATTTAGGTGCATATAGTTTAATTCTAGACTCTGGTATCAGTGTTCTCAGAAGCACACTGCAGTTTGATGAATTTCAGCCAAATGTTCAGGAAAAATGACCATCTCTACAACATCCACAATAGGGAACCAACAATAAAACTCAATTTGGTTTTAGAGACAAGATTTCACTTGCAGTATCTCATCTTATTTCAAGTTATTTCATTTCTCTTCCTAATTGCTCTCTAGTTACACAATCTCCCTCATGGTATTGAGTTCTTAGCAAATGCTTAATTAACAAAAACAAAAATTATGATTTTTCTTCCTTCTCAGATTGCTAGTGAAATCACTTCATTGACATATTTTCTAAAAATTATCTATTTCTGCTTGGCTATGTTTGTGATTAATGAAATGACTGCAAAGAGCTTAAAGGAATCCTAAAGAAAAGGAAAGAGTTTTGAATTTAATTTAAAAAAACCCAGCAAAACAAACCCCAACATTTCTTTTCATGTATGGAACTAAGAGCAAATCATTTAGTTCTGGTTACTGGGGTCTGACTTAAGCTTAATCTATCAAAATGACTACAGTGTATTTCAAAATAATGTAGCCAGTTTAAAAGAAAAAAGTAAACAACTACAGAGAAAGGTGGACTTCATTCTCTCTGGACAAAATAATCAAGAAGAATGACAGCAAGAGATGATTAATATTCCAGATGGCAGCATGGTCTGTAATTAAAATATGATATGCCAAAAGATTACAGCCAAACAAGAAGCCTGCCCTCATCTGCTTCTTAGTATTACTAATTGTACTGTTATTAGGCCAAACAGTGGCTTTTCCTCATTACATTAATTCCTTTATTTGCTGTGGAGCTCCTGTCTTAAAGCTGCAGACACCAGAAAAAAACAGTTTTTGACACAAATAAGCCAGCAGAAGCAGAGAGAGGCCCTGGTGCATGGTGGGGACAGAGATGCATGGACAGAGGAAGAGTGTGGTGTCACAAGCCCCTCATCACTCTTCTGTTCAAATCTCTTTCTTACAGCCACCAAGCTGTAAGAAAGATGCACACTTAGTTTTCCAGCATGCATGAGATGAAGGATTTGGGGTAGTTTGTCCTCATGGATAACGTGTGGTATTTGAATGCACAATAAAAAACATTGCCCCAGTGGAACTTAACATTTCTCAACTTCAAGCACATGCTGTACTTAAACAAAACAGAGCTAAAAGAGAATGTGAAGAATTGGATGTCTTTCAAAGTCCCAACAGCCTGGCTTTTCAAATCTTCATCTGATTATCTATGGGCCTAATGAAGTAATTGCAGAGCAGTGGCCTGATTTCCTTGAATCAAATGTCTACACTCATGAACCTCCAGGAGTATAGGGAGCCTGTTAACACAGTGACCCTGCTGCATGGGGGCCTGTACATATTTTTCATATTAGGGAGCAGATGGAAGTTGTAATTCCCTCTAGAGCAGAGGGATGCCTTTCAGCAAATAGTAGCAGATGACATGTTCATTTCTGGAAATGATTTCCACGTCTGTCCAATAGATCAATAGGCTGTGGTGGAGAAGGAGCTGAAACAGGCAGGCATGGCCAGAATAAATGTTGCAGAGGGGATGAGGAAATACATCTCATAACCTGTGAGGTCCTTGTGTCTGGTGCTCAGCATGAGAACTCACCACTCCATGATGCCAAGAAATCCAGTTATGGCACCCAGGCAAAGAGCTCTGCAAAGCTGCATGGCTTTCAGAAGCAGAGGCTGCATTATCACTGGCAGCATCACGCTATTTCTCACAAAATACACCATTTTTCACTAGGCGGGCTTTACAGGTGGTCCAACCTTTCTGTAGAGAAGACAGCACAGCCACTGTGGTCTCTTTTCATGTTTGTCTTTTGCATTTAGAAGGTCTGGAATGCTTTTTCTTGAAGTCACAGGTTTGGCAGTCCTGCCTGCAGTAGAGTCAAGAAGTCTATCAGCTGTCTGACTAAGGGAGATAAGCTGCAAAATGCAAACCATGGTTACTTCTTTAAAATGAAAATACCCAGGCGTGCTGTCTCTCAGCCCTCTTTCAGGCATGCATGTTTGTTCTGCCAGCAAGGCAGTCACTTGGGAAGGCAAGGAGCACAGGGGACTTGGAGCATCCTCTGAGCTTGACAAGGAGACTCTCTCATGAAGAAAATGCTCAGGACTTTTTAATTCAGCCTTTGCAGTGCAGTGCTTGCCAAGAGTATTTCCCCACCCCTCTTTTCCTTAGGAAAATACATGGCTAAAATTAAGAAGAACATAAACTAGCAAAGGGAGGATAACTGGAAGACTAAGAAAACACAGAATAATGTGGCTTACAGTGGGATCTACATCGCTGTACTTTTTAAAAGGTGTACAGGTTTCTTTTTCGTGATGCTGATTATATATGTTCCCAAACTCCATGGGCCGGTTTATAATCCCATCTACTGCATAACTTGGATACTTCCACACTCTGAGTTTTCTGGAATATTAATTTCAGTGCTTGCACACATGGACTTAGCCCATTCCTGAGCTATACAAGATCCCTCTGGCAAGTTCTGTCACTGCCTCAGCTCTGACCTACATCTTCTCAGTTTCCCAATTCAAAGCTTCTCCTGCCTGAAGATTGGCCATCAAGGCGTAGAGAAGCTCCCTGTGACAGATCAAGCTCCTGTTCCCAGAGGTGAAAGGCCACCAGCTGTGAGAGCTCTTTCCTTCCTCTCTCCTGACTGACAGCCCTCAGCAATAGCCCTCTAATTCATCCTACACCGCAGGAACTAAATAAACAACTGCATTAGGCAATTACTGCAATAAATGCTTTCTTTATTCCCTCCTTTCTACTACCAATTTGTTGTTGGAGGGCTGGAGTGGCTTAATTTTTTTTAATTGCAAAATAACCACTTCACTGACATGTGGGTTATGGTACATGTTTAAAAATCCATTGAAATGAAGATAAAGTCAGATGGGCTGTAATGTAATGCAAATTTGAAAGTCTTTGGTCTTAATTCTGCTGAGCTTTTGCCAAGCTCGGGCATCCTCTACAGCAAGCAAAAATCCTCTTCCATGACACCAGTGTGGGTTTTTTTAATCCCACTTTTATCCTATTTTTATCTTCAAACATTTCAAATTTGAAATTCATCTTGCCCAGTGTATTTAAGTGCCCAGGAATTTGCTCCTGAAGTCAGTCCAGCCTGCCCAGTTCTGAATACAAGGAAAGGAACCTGTGATGGCAGATGTGTTATTCACTATGGCCAGCTATATGCTGTCTATTTAGACAGAGATCTGCCTGCTATGCATAGCTAGATCTTTTCCACGAATTACATTATCTGATAATAAGGCCCAGACCTGACTTGCTTAAAGGAATTTCACTTGAAACTGGAAAATTAAATTCTTGTGGCAATCAAAGGCAAAATAACTCAGTAAGCTGACAACACATTTAAAATTAACTCTGATTTTTAGAAGAGATATCTTTTGGCAAAGTTGATTTTCCAATGACTCTGACTCTCTTTAAACATGCAGCTCACTATTTATGGAGCAGTAATAATTTCAGGGGTTTGAAAACCTACTGAATGTTCCTGAAACAATTGAAACATTCAGACAATTAAGGAAAGTGTGATTTGATACTGATTTATTTAGCATGAAAACATATTTGTATCAAAATATATGTCAACAGCTGAAATTCAAAAACACCTGCATCTTTACACTCATTTCTCTCCAGTCACCTTTGTGTGCATTATAGGCACATTCGAAAATGGACTTGTGCTTGCATTTTACTTATATTTAACACAGGTGTAACTTCTCATTGTGAAAGTTTGTTTAGCTGTTTTCTCATACATGTTGAGATACACGTGCCACCAAGGGTTGACAGCCCCCTGTTTCACAACCCAGTCCTTCCCACACCTGCATCCCTGAGCTGCAGAGCATCAGCATCATCTCCTGCTTGGCATGGTGAGGGCAGGGCAGCTCCGAAATGTGGTGCCCGAGCTTGCTACCACAGCAAGAACAAAGGTGCTTAAAAACTCATGTCATATGGCCACAGATCTGTAGGATTGTCAGTCACATCTGCAAAGTCTGCCTGGCCACTCTCCAATGTACTGCCCTCAGCAAGTGTGTGGGTGAAGATGCAAGGCTTGTCTTTACCTCCTGTTGCAATTTCCCCTTAGTGTTTTCCGCCGAGCTCGTAATACAGTATGTGCACACGTGGGAACATAGGCAAGTCATTCAATGGAAAAAGCAACCCCTGGAGCAGACAGAGGTTTAAAAGTCTCTGGTTTTGAAAAGCACCGCAGCAAGAGCAGGTGCTTCCACTCACACAGACAGGAGCTAATTGTAGGATCGCTCTGGCCTACAGGCTCTCTTTTTTATGGTTATGTCCACAAAGTCTGTGACTGTTCTCTGTAGTCAGTGACCGCACACACAAAGAGGTCTTTCATTAGCAGTGCTCTATAGGAAGCCAGGGCACAGAGTAAATGACACCTTAATGTTCCCTTTCAAAGCCAGAGTGGTTTGACAATGACGCTTGTTAGTGAACTTCTGTATGTTCCTCCTGCCTGCCTGCCTTCCTCCAGCTTGCAATTAAGCTTACAGACATCTAATATTTAGCTTGCCTCCAAAACTTTGGCAGTGAATGCTTTTAAGTTACTCTGGGAAGATGCAAAGGAAGATCTTTATTTCAAGAGCATGGCTCCAACTCCATCTTACAGCAAGTGCTGATTAACACAGTGCCCCAGGAGAGGTGCCTGCACCCAGTGCCTCTAGGAACAAAGCCCTGGGGCTGAGCAGTGAGCAGCCAGGAAAACCCTGCAAGAATTCACGAGGCCCGATCATTTTTAGGGCAAAGAATTAACTTCTTTATTTCTGGAAAGTCCAATGGGATTTTAAATGCCCAGCCTTAGGCGTGATGCTGGTTTAAACCTGGGGCACAAGTTAGCTCTGGCTGTAGATCTCTGTTCCCACCTGCAGTATCAAAATCTGTGACTTAGTGGCACGATGGAGGTGGTGTCACCCTCTCCTGTTAAATTGGCTACTGCAGCTTGCTACTTCTGTTTCAGAGGTTTCTGTCTTTGCTCATTAAATGCAAAGCAAAGAGAGAAACACAAACAGCAGCTGTCACAAAATCCTGCTTTTTCATTAACTGTGTGGTCCAGACTGAACTGTCTTACTGACAGTTCATGGTGGAGAAGTTACAGGCATTACAGCTGAAAGTACCCACGAGTATGAAACTGAGCTTTGCCCATTTTTGAAAGCAGGGGTGGTCCTTCCCTGTGTGAGCTGCTTCCCTCTAGAAAGGAATCTCTGTTTACCCACATTAGTTACAACAGAGTTGTGTTTCAGTAAGTCAGTCCTATTTTTACAAGAAAGTCCTGTTTTTATAAGGCACTGCACTTTTCAGAGACTTCATATCAAAATCCATCTTCCTGGGGGAGTAGAAGCAATGGACTGAATGAAAAACAGAAGGCAAAAATAACAAAAACTACACTTGCTGAGTCACATGCATGTTTGCAGCAGCAGACCAAATATATCTCAATATTTTCATCATTATTCAATTTGAAGCTCTACTGATAATTTATAAAATGCTCTTAGTTTTGACAACTTAGATTATTAAGGGGGATTTTATGTACCCATCCTAGTTTGAATGATGTGACTAAAAATGCTTGAAAAGAAAATATACACACGCACATGCTCTCACAAAAAGGGAAAAAGCTCACAAGTTTACAAGTGAATATTATATAAATATATTTAAGTGAATACTAATTAAACATATTTAGGACCGTGGGAAAAAAGGGTAATTCTTCACCACTTCTTCCATGGAATTTAAGTCACATTCTTATAACTGAAATACAGGCTGATGGAAATGTGATAGAAATATTTTTATTTTAGTTTTGAGGGAAACTGATGGGGGTTTTCTAAAGTTTTTTTGTGTTTTTAAATTTTTTTTTTGTATTTGCAAAATTACCATTCACAAAGCCAGACAGCCAGGTGTTTTGTCTGTAAGAGATAAGTATCTCATATCTCTCTCAGCTTTGTTTGACAGATGAGCTCTATCCCATCACTTTCAAGGCATATCAGCCAAATTGAGACCTTCCAGCTGCATCCTTTGGAGCAGATCAGTAAACTTATGCGTGGGAAGTATACGTTAGTAAGGTAGCTGTCTGAAGCACTGTTAGAGATACTTGTATTTGGAAAAATCTGTCTAGAAATATATGATATAGATCATCCTAAATAAGAGCTGTAGTTACATGGCCTATTTTCTGCATCAGCAAAGTCAGCTTAGGAAACTCTTGCTTTCCTTTTGTTTTCCTCCATGTTCTCAGCAAGACACATTAGGATTGTTGACACCTTTGAAAGGCAATAGTCACCCAGATGACTAACCTGCACCAGGAGTCAAAGTGCCAGGGAATTAAGGCTATTATTGGAGAGAAACCCACGGAGGAAGGAGCAAGTGCTGAGGCTGTGCTCTTTTTGGCCATGCTTCTGGTGGGTCCTTCCAGCTAGGCCAGTGTTGGAACTGTCAGATGTTTAGCCTTTCACCTGAGCTTTAGCACTCCTTGCAGAAGCCAGATGCCACCTGACTTCCTTGCAAAAGCTTTAGTATGTGCAGAGTAGTTGGGAAATCTATATAGATTCTATAGCTGAAATCTATAGTTTCAATAGACAACAAGCAGGAATGCTTCCAAAGTATTTGTGCTCCAAGACTCATCTACAAACCACAGGAGACAGTTCTGTCAAAGTCCAGATGACAGAATGATGAGTGATTTAAGTCCATGAGAGATGGGCTTTTGATCTCACTAGGACCAAGTTTAACTGGGCTTCTGTAATGACACAGCCATACTAAATTATTTTCCTTATAACTATCTAACTAGCTGTGCAACATTTCTCCTTTTGAAGATATCTGGCACCTCAGCCAGAAGAAGGCATTATGCTTTGGTTCTGTTCTTATTTGCACAGTTTCAATACTGCTCCCTAGGATATCCCTTTCCTCTATCTCACCCTTCATCACTGTTAGGATGTTCCTCAGACCCCTTTTTTCGTCTTAGTGTTGCCCCACAAGCCTTGCCTGAAATCTTTGTCTTAATACCTCCTGACACATCTGAACCACCATATTACTGTCAGACGTTCTGGTCATTTGGAACCCATCAGCTTGTGCCACATTCCCGTGAAGTGACACATCTTTCATGTTTTGCTTTTGCAACTCAGCACTGGGCAACTAAAGTCTATTTTTAAAAACACTAAAAATAATTGTTCTTTTTGTGAAAATCAGGATTAAGCTGCACTTCTATGCTAGGAACGTGTCGGACTTCCTGGAGGGAGCTGAAGACTTGTTCCCGCAAGGCTATTTTTAGAACATCTGAGACAAGTTTCATAAACATGTACTAAACAGGACTTTTTGCAAGTGGAAAGTAATGCTTTTTAGCACATTTGATAGCTCTTTTTTCTGGGTTAGTGCTACTTCTCACTTGAAGCTTTCTCCACAAATAATGAAGAGCTGGTTGGTAGCAACAAGTCCTCCACTGCCTCTCCACCTTTTTTCATCTACCTTTGATGGTGAATACACTCCTCTTGCATTTTCCAAAGATATTCCAGGTCTGGGTATTATGAACTCCAGGCAACTTTCTCTTGGAAAAGAGATTTACTTCCACCAGGCTGCTCCCTTCCAGGAACATAGGGCAAAAGACAGACACAGAGAGGCTGCAGCAGAAGTGACCACACTGCTCTACTATAACCTGGCAAGCAAGGCTTGCACCAAGAAGATGCATTTAACAGGATGGCAGGACTTTCTTTTCAAGTTCTCAGTGACTGTGAGAGGAGTCCTCTCTCCTCCTCCTTCCTCACATCTGACTTGTACTAAATAAATGTGTCCTAGGAAAGAGAAGCTGGAGTGAGCCACAAACATCAGGGACCAGATGCTCCAAATCTCACCTCTTAGCAAGGTTGAATACAGAGCTGTACTATTTGCTCTTTCTTGAGGGGGATATTTTTAAATTATTCCCCAGGCAGTAGCAAAAGCAGTAGCAGGTTATGCTAGCTTCCGACTGGATGATTCCTGTAAAAGAGCCAAGAGGCTTGTCTACAAAATATTTTGGAACTAGTAGCACCCAGCAGTATGTGCAGCTTAGAAGAGGACTAAAAAGCTTCCTAAAAAGTTTCCTAAAAAGCTTCCCCACAGTGGTGATGTGAGCACTCAGTGCCTTCCTATGCCCATGGATCTCCTTCAACACCTTTGTCTCCCTCAGACTGCCATTCTCCTCCTGATGCTGCAGGATCCAACAGGGCATCCTCGAATTCCTCAGAACTTGATGATACAGATAAAACACCTTCACGCCATTTGCTGGTAATTTACTTCATTGCACAAGCTGTTTGCCTGGCTAACTGGGTGTTTTTCCCTCCAACACCCTCCAATTCTGCTGCTGGTTGCAAGGCACTGAATCACACATTTCTTGAGGGTGATTTCTGCTTTTGCAACTGGTCCAAACTCTTAGGAAGGATGATGGTTACATCTGCAAAGACAAGCCATGCAGTGTGGAAACTCCCCTCCCAAAATGCATGAACATTTCCATTCTAAACTGGCCTGCTAACATTAGGAGTGAAAGGTGAACTAAGCTAAGCAGAGACCTCATGGGTGTGTCTGTGAAGTGGTTTTGAAAGTTGGTCATCTTCATATCTACAGTTCCAGGTAAAACACGTGATGACTGAAGCAGTGGAAGAGAGTGGTCAGTAAACAGAAATAGAGACAGCAGGATATAAAGGAGGAACAGAGCTTAGAAATGTTCACTAAAAATGTAGTGGCACTAGGAATTGGGGGAATATGTAGGAATCAGCAAGTCAGAGGTGGTGAAATAATTTGTTATGGCTATTTTGACTTTCTTTACTGTCTTTAATATGAATACAGAATCATGAGGAAATTCTAGTCTGTTTTCACATCCCCATGGTGCCAGGGGGAAGACAAGAGCTTTGATTGTGAGCCCAGTATTTCTGGAAGGCTCCTGCTCAAGATCTTACACAAGTCAGAAAGTTTTTCATATAGCTGCAAGGTATGTTTCAGAGAATAGGAACATAAGAGCATGGGTTACTCTGCCTGGGCAGAACAAGCAGTTGTGCAGTTCACACAACAAGCACTGAACTCTCAGTCTCCTATTTATTGAAAAGGAACAGCAAGTTGTACAGCACTACTTTTGTGCATGTCAATAAAGTGATATGCAGGACAGCTGTTCTTAGTATCTCCATGTTTGCTCTTGCAATTTTTGTTGTCCAATAGTTAAACACCTGATTCACAAATAATGCAAGGCTTGGGTTGGGACTTTTTTTCATACGCACTTTCCTTTTTTTTTCCCCCATCCAGCTTTCTAAGCTTTTTCTTTTAACACTTCTGCCTCAACTCTTACCAACACCTGGATCACATACTTAACTTGCTTTTTATCTCAGCAGCTTGTAAGCTTTAAACAACTGACACACTCCATCAAAGGAAGAGAAAAACCAAAACAAGAACCCTATTAACCTCTGTTACCCATATAAACTAATTAACTCTAACCCCTCCCCAATTATCCCTGGAGAGGGGAACTGCTTTTATAAGCTTCCTGCTTTTTTTCACCCCTTCTCTTCATGGCTGCTTGCCTTGTTCCTGGGGCATAAAGTGCTGACGTGCCCCCATCTGCGGCTGCCTTTGCAGCCCCAGGGCTCTGCAAACACTGTGCTGCTGTGGGATGCTGAGCCCCACATCCCTGCTTGGCCATGGTGCCCTTCAGGTACCTGGGGGAAGGGGAGAGGCTGCCTTTCACTGCAGCTCTTCGTCACACCTGGTTGTTCAGTCCGTGGTCAAGGGTGGTGACCCTTAGTTTCTGACCTTGGATTATATTTCAGGTTTTAAATGGGCTTCCCGTCTGCTGATTAAAGCTTGTTTGTTCAAAGCAAAAGGATTAAAAAGAGTAATTATAATTCTGCTAATTTATGTGATTCTTCATGCTAAACCATGCCTGCATGCATAGACATCTGTGAGCACACGTGCCTGGGATGGTTTTTGTGTGCATTTGTTTTAAACCTGTGCCAGCAGTGAGGGAGACAAAGATTATTAACTGGCTGCTGTTAGTTCTCTCTGTGCCATATATATGTCAACACACACCATTGTTCTTCCTTTTTCATTAAGAACTAGCTAAAAGCAGTGAGTTATTTCAGGATGCCAAGCTCTGGCTTCTGAATTGTTATTCAACAAGTAACCTGATGTGAAAGGTAAGGGCAACTGTGGCTATCCTATCCAGCTCTATGTGACTTTTTTGTCATCTGTCTTACCAAGCAGAGTCACCCATTTCCAATGCACTGCAAACTGAAGACACATAATTAGCATGTGGAAGTGATAACATGCTGATTATATGCAGGTGAAAGGGGAAGTCTCAGCAAGAGTCCAATAAAGCAGAAGGCAGCAAGTGGGGAGGAAACCCTGTTCCATGCTTGCCAAAGAGATATTAATAGCAGGTCTGGGGTTATAACCATTCTGATCATCACTCAGAACAAGTGGATCAGTTCAGAGCTCAAAGCAGGAGAGAGGTACAGGGCTCTCTCAGGTCTCTTGGCTACCTTGTCTCAGTAATATTGTGCCAAGGAAGGTGTCAGACTAGTCCTGGGAATTAAGCTCCTCTCTGCAGCTGGATGGAGCAGATAGCCTGGTGCAGGCCAAATGAAAACTCAAGGCATGATTCGTAGTTATGTAGAGGGGCTTTGGACTCAGTCCTAATTTGATTTGAAAGTTGCTTGAGGGACTTCTCAATACACTTTGTGACTCGGGCCAGGAAAGGTGTTTTGGATTAGGATTTAGCAAAATTCCAGGTGGGCCAGCAACTGGATCAAGGTCTGTGATCCCTCTCCAGGTGGATGCTTATGGAGCACCCAGTGCTGCTGGACACAGGTAGGGAGGGCCCAAATGGCCATGGCTAAAGAACAGGATCCAGTCAGTCTCATCCTTACAGTGTTAATCATAAAAATATAATTTTTTCTAAAATATACAGCTAGCACATTTGAGGGGCAAACAAGTATTTGACTGTTTTTTTCTCCTGACAAATACTACAGACTGGAACAGGCTTCTGAGCAGGCTCTACAGAGTCCACAAAGCTTTAGTTTTGATATTGTTGCCTTCTCATTACCAGCTGAGCAGCAGTGCTGCAGAAACCTGCCTTACCTTCTTCTCTTTAGGGATGAGTCAGGTTTATTTTATCCCAGGGTGCATGACACTCAAGTATTGCCACTTAAGTAACCAAAAAAAATAAGAAGAGAGTCTAACATGCAGGCACTACAGAAGTGGCCTGCATTACAGGGAATCTGGCTTTGATGTGCCATCCTGGCTGCAGCAAGTCTCTCCCCACTCCATCTGTGTTGGTGAATTTGAGTGCTTTGCTTCTGAGGATGAAGAATTGAACCAAACCCAGGTGGATCCACCCAGCCCACATGAGAGCATTCCTTCAAAAGATAGCTGCCAGCCTATCCACCCCTTTTTTTTTCATTCTTTCTTCTAGGTGTTTCCCCTCTTCTGCCATGTGGTGCTCAGCCAGCTGCTGGCAGGGATGCTGAGGGAGGGAGCAGGGTGGCCCTGGGGTGATATTACCACAGCTGGTGCCTGCCTGCACAGGGCTCAGCACACTGGGGGTGCTGGGTCTGGCCAGCACCCTTCCCTCCCCATGGTGGTCCCTCTTGCAGAGCTTTCCTAGCTGTACCCACAAAAACAGCATCCCCATCTTCTGCTCCTCTCTCTGACTCCATGTGAGAGTGCAGCAGCAGCAAAATTAAGGCAGCAGATTAGAAATTCTAAAAATTTTCAGCATTCCTTCCCCATCCTCCTCTTTAGGAAGCTGCTTTCAATCACTTTATGTACTGAAAACAAACATGAAAGGAAAAACTCTCCTCTGCCTTCAGTTGTCAGAGCAAAAACCAGAATTCCCTGAGCTCTTTTCAGAAGTGCTAATATTCTCCCCTAGGCCTTCATTATATCTCACACAGATCTGCAGTCCTCTGCACGCAGGCAGGGAGGGAACAGCCTTAAAAAGTTGGGCTGCAATATTTATTTATTTATTTGGTAGAAATAAAAACAAAAATTTGCCAGCACTAGTGAACAGCAGATCACAGTGGAATAAAAAGGAAGTTTATGGTTCCAGCACTAACAAATAGTAATGTTAGGTCAGCGTGATGGGGACCCCACTGACCTGGATCAGAGTGAATATGGCCAATGTGTGGCTGGGTCCTCTGCCTCCAGCCTGGCACCTGCATGTCTCAAAGCAATTAAGTTATGTTTCTGTAGCTATCCAGGTCTCCTTCCCTTGTTTCCAGGACAAATATCAAACTTTTTCTGCTTCCTGCAACTGAGAAAAATGGTGTGCATTTAGATTTTGTCAATGGCACTTACGCTTCCAGCCTCAGGAATACTGTTTGTTTGAAATTTGAAACTGGAATTTGTTCAAAGGGAACAAAGAGTCTTAAAAATTTAAATTGGGAGCCATTTATGATTGAGGAAACTCTCCTTTGGTACCCAAAATACAGGGTAACTCAGCCCAAACACCAACCAAGGACCAGGCAATGGGATGAGCAGCCAGTGGGTGAAATTTCTCACTGTTCCTCCTTTCATATCAGCCAGTTATGAATGCCTGCATTATGTTTTAGTGTATTACAATCATGGATATTGACTAACAGCAGGACTGCCATGGCAGGACCCTCACTACTGGAATAACTCCAGCCCCGAAATGACATTTGTAACACACTGCCAGCAGCCATCGACATCAGCCCCCTCAATTTCTAGATCACAGTTTACAGCATACAAAGATTTTTTTGTCTCTCACTTTATTCACACTGTCTAAAGAAGAGAAAGAAAAAGGGGGAAAAAAAGGTCCAAAATGTTACTGTATTCAGCCCTTTTAAAAAGCCCTGCCATGGAGCACCATTCCAGTTGGGATTTTCAAGCACTCTGGGAATACATTAACCCTATCATACCATGCAGGCATATAATGTATTTGCACAATGAAGATTCATTTGGATTTCACTTGGCAGTCCAGAGCATCTTTTTTTCTGCAAAGTTATGTGTGTTAGATGAGTCTGAAATGTCAGTGTCAACACTTCAGCACTGGGAACAGAGACAGGAGTATGTGAATTGCTGGCCTGATTTGAGCCAACAAACATGAGTTCATAAACAAGACACACCATAAGACATATATCTACACTCATAGCATGGCACCTACTTCAGGGCAGCAGTAGATTTTTCTGAGCACAGAACAACTTTCACCTGCCTCTAAGAGCCCTGTGGCTAAAATTTAGATCAACTGTCTTAATGTACTATATAAATGCTAGGATATCAAACTATAAGCCTATGTTTAGGAGGAACCTTCCACTTCTAAAAGCTGAAAGCATTTTTAGTGTTGTGACTCTTGAATCTGCTGGTTGAACCAGTGCTGGAAAACACTGGTTAATTCTAACTCTGCCCAAAGGTCTGAGCCATTTGTCCACTTCTGGGGCCCAGAATTTGAGTGGTTTAGCACGTACTGGCACTGATTCTTTTAGAACTCCCCACATATTAGAAAGCATAGGATTAACTGTTTTGAAAACTGGTATTTTGCATACAGCTTGCTGCTGAGCATCTAGTAAGAAAGACAAGTTTGTTCACTTGTCTCACTGGAGTAATCCTGAGAAAATCAGTAACATAGTCAAGATACAGCCATGCCATTCATATGGAAGCTGTAGTTCAGTTAAAAGTATCCTGCATCCCTCAGGCTGTTTTCCAAGGCCAAAGAATTTTTAAGCATCATTACAGCACTGAATGCATGCCATGCAACACATGTAATACACCCCCGCACCCCCCTCCCTTTTCTTTTTGCTAGAGACAAAAATCTCACTGAAGCTGAACAAATAACAAATAGTATTGTTTTCTGATCTATATTATTCCCAGAATATTAATCCTCTATTCTCAGAATATGCTCAAGAGATGGGGCATCAATAAAAGAACCTGTTTTTTTAAAAGACTACACTTTGGCATGACCGCCTATCTAGAGAATTTACCTCAATAGATCATAAAGTAGTAATTATCAATTTTTTTACTCTTCTGTTAGATCAGTTCTGGCTGACAACTGCTCTCAGGTAGTCTCTTCAGAGTTGATTACGTTTACTCTTGCAGCTGAGATACAACAGAGTTAAGACTCACACGCAGAAGTAATTTCTTTTGTATGTGAAGGCTGACTGTGGACTGAGGCAAAGTGGATGGTCTCCAAGGGCACCACACCACACTGCTTGCACCAGTGAAATGGCCCTGGTCCTTCTACTGACCATGGAGAGCCCTGGCCAGGCATGGTGGCTGCCACTTCACAAAAGCAATGGGCAAACAGGTAACATGTTTCCAAAGGAAGGAGTGAAAAGCATCTTTCCCCCAATGGAGCTGCTGCTTTCAGTCCTCCAGGCTCCACAGGGGTAGCAGATCTACAGATCTCCCCATGTCAGCTCTTCACCCAGCTTTGGCCCCGTTTTTTCCAGAAGTCTTCACTTTTGAAGCAGCAAAAATAATTTTTGCCTGTGCTGCTGAGCAGCTTGAAACAGCAATGTTAATTAGTCCCACAGACCAGATTTAGCAAAAATGGACAAGCTTCCAGGCACTCAAGTGCTTAGTATTTGATTACGCTATTTTCTGCAAGTAGAACACAGTCAAATAACAGAATAGCCTTTAAAATGGGCAACAAATCCAATTAACTAACAGGATCTTAAAGGATAGGATGAGTAAGGGGAGATGTGGTAAAGTAATAAACTGGAAAACTGGAAAAAAAAAAAAAGCCCTGCATAAAATGAGATGGATTTGGAGAGTTTCTCAGTGTGAAAGGAGTAACACAAACAAGAGGAATGGTTTCTCTGTATGTTATGGACTGGTGAGTAAAAGACCCCTACGTGGTATCTGTTTAACAAATACCAGTGGCAAAGTATGTCTGTACAGTGGGTCCAGTACTCAAAATTGGAGAGGTCTACATCATCAGGGGTGAAAGAAGCTGAAACTAGATCTCAGAGTCAGTCTAGTCTCAAAGCTCACCTGATGTGTTATCACGTCCCTGCTGTGAGATGTGGGCAGCACTGCCAAGGACCCACCAAAAGAAAGTTGTATAAACAGTCCTTCAGATGCTGTTTTTGCAAGGTCAGCAGCACAGGGCAATTTAGGGTGCAGCATGCATAGATACTCTTGCTGGAATGAAAAAACAACTCACATTTTTACTGCAATAGTACACAGCTTGCTACCCAATGAAAAGGCCAAAATCAAGACGTGATGGATACTCTTCAAGGATGCCACAAAGGAAAAGAGGCCCTTCTCTTAGCCACAGTACCACAAGCCCAGCAAGAGGGCTTTATTTTCCTGAAGCTGAGGATAAGATAACTGTGATGTATCCAGCTGGCAAGGCTGTCAGAGAATTTCCCCAAGGCAGAGTCTGAGCCTACAGACTCCACTGGGCAAGATAAACAGATGTACCAAGCACATACCAAGATCTCCATGAGTACACTAATCATGCTTTACACCATGTCTAGGAACAATCCCACTAAGGTTTTTGTATGGATGCAGTGACCTGGATACTTGCCAGCAATGCAGTAGAAGGCAAAAAATTACTCTGCTAAAGTTACCAGCAGGATGCCACAGCCCTATGAAATCACCAGATGCCAGGTATGATAAATGAGCACAGCTCTTTACCTTTAGGTATAACCTTAGTAGGGCAAGAGAAGAGGTCCAGTGAGAAGGGACATACTGGGGAGAAATACTAAAGAAACAACCTCAGTATATCTTCATGTTCTCCTTATGCCAAAATTTCTGTCACCCTTCAGCATCCCCCTTTTCCTCCCCACTGTGTCAGTCACCAGAAAGGATGAAATAATCAGGTTTATAATGTGAACACTATTTGCAAGAACATATTTTTGCAAGTGTACATTTTCAGCAATGCTAGTTGACTGTTTCTAGGATTGAGTGCTTTTTAAAATAAAGATGCAAATCTGACACTAAGACTGAAATGAAAATAATCCACCTTTTATCGTGTCTTAGCATGACAGAAGATAGGAAAACAACAGGGTCAGCAACTGTCTTTATGCTGAAAAAATAATGTTTCCTGGTCTGTCCTTTGCTTTTTACCTTTCATGTACCTGATAGCTCTGCTCAGGGTCTGCTGAAGACAGATTATTCATCTGAAAATTGCAATCCCTTAATTAATGCTAATAGACACCCAAGTGGATCTCATCATAATTACTCTCTTAAAGTATACTGGAGAAAATAGACTGCTCCACATGCAGGCTGCAGTACCAACAGATTGACAAGGAAACTGCAAAACTACTCGAAAACAGCATTGGGCTGAATCCTGCTCCATTTCTGTTTATGTCACTCCAGTGATGCTACAATGAGACACAGTGGTGTAAGCCCCATTATCCTGTCATGAGACTGCTTTGGTTAAGATGCTGATTTTGTTAGATATGCTCATATTCTGGAGGGGATTCAGACCACCAGGAAAAAGGCCATGCAGCATCCCAAGAGGGCCAACATTTTCAGAATTGAGAAAGATTAAACACAGCAGTGATAGACAGCTCCAATGAGTATTTTTAAATGGCAGCTTGCCACACCAATGGTGAAGTGTGGATTTTATTAACTAACTTTTAGTTAATTTACTGCCCAGTGGGATTCAACAATCAAGATACTGCTCTTTTCCTATGACTTAAAATACTGCAGTGGCAAAGCCTAGGTAAGCATATTCCCGTGTCTTTTAACAGTGTGAAAATGCTTGAAGAAAAAAAAAAAGGAAAAAAACCAAAACAAAATTAAAGGAGACTCTTTAAGTTGTGTGTCAACCTTTGAAGCTGTTCCTGAATCCTCCTTAAATACTGTGGCTGAAATCCTCACTCCCATGACAGCGAGGAAGTGTCTTCATGGGCTCACAGAATCAAAAAATGGCCTGGGTTGGAAGGGACATTAAAGATCATCTTGTTCCAGCCTCTTGCCATGGACAGGGACATCTTCCAATAAACCAGGTTGTTCAGATCTTCATCCTGCCTGGCCTTAAACATTTCCAGAGATGGGGTATCCACAGTTCTCTAGGTAACTTTTTCCAGTGCTTCATAACCCTCTTAGTAAAAGAATTTTTTCCTAGTACCTAATCTAAACCTGCTTTCTTTCAGCTTCTAGCTTCAGTTCTTTACTAATTCCTTATGGCAAGCCACAAGGTGCAACTGAAGACTCCTACTTGACTACAGATTATATAACAGAACACATAAGAGGACCTAATCTAGAAAGAGTGAAAATTTCAAAGTGCTTTGTCAAGCATAGACATCACAGAGAAGCTGAGGCAGTTTGACTTCTATTTACCACTTTCAAATAAGTCAGTCTTTTCTGTAGCAGTTATCTATCTATCTAATATGCAATATAGAAAAGATATATATGCATAAATATCTATATGAGAAACTGTTTACATGTTCTTAAAAAATTAAGGGTCAGCAACCCTACAATAATAGATAAATCTAAACCTCAAACTTCTAAGTTTTTATTATCAGGAGTGATAAATATTTTTTTAAGAAATGAAAGTCACAAAGGGTGTGCCTGTCTCATTTTTCTTCCGCTCCAGTTATATACAATGCACAGCATGTGGCGGTTATCTGACAGTGAGATTCTTCAAGTTCTATACACCACAGTGGTGAGTTTGAAGGATGCAAACAGCATGGCCTCAATTCATACTTGTTTTACTAATGCTTGTGTCTATTTTTACAGCCTATTTGAGAATTCCTTGCTTTACAATGGTGACATGGTTTTAATTTACAGCAGCCAGATTCCTAGGAGCATTGCTCCCAAGCAACCAGCATTTTGACCTCTGCACTTTCAGACACTCACAACCTCCTATGAAGTAAAAAAACCAACCAACCAAACCAAAAAACCCCAAAAGAATGATCATCCACAGAACGGAAAACTTCAGCAATGTCTGTGTCTGCTTTTGTCTCCTAACACATCTAAAAGAGATGCTGTCCGTTCTGGGTGCATCTAAGTTATTGTTTTGGTTTAAATTAAGGGTATGGTTTGGAAGCAGATCTACCTGTCATTTTCACTTGCTGGGTTTTGGGTCACATCAGAGCGTGGGAGATTTTGAACTGGATATTTTTCACCTTGAAATTAATTTGGAAGACATCTCCCAAGAGTGCACTCAGTGTTCTCTGACCACGAATGGACATGCAACTCCCCAGAACTAGAGTTGGTTCATAATAAACTGTCAGAGTGTATATGGTGATAATATCCATTCTCAGCACCAAGTGGTCTTCTCTTTTTGCAGCGTGCTACTTGCTAATGTAGTCACAGTCTCTGAAACTAGTTTCTAACTTTCCCTACAGCCTTCCTTGGGAAGTGTCTGCTGTGTTACAGCTGGACAACAATGCCCTTGCTCCATCTGCAGGACCAGAGTGCAAAGCTGCTGGCCCCTTCCCTGCACCTTCCCTCACACCCCTTTCCTGGTGAATCTGCCTTTCAAATCATAGAATCACAGAACATGCTGAGTTGGAAAGGACCCATCAGGATTGCTGAGTCCAACTCCTGGCCCTGCACAGGACATCCCAGGAATCACACCATGTACCTGAGAGCATTGTCCAAACATTTATTGATCTCAGACAGGCTTGGTGCTGTGACCACTTCCCTGGGGAGGCTTTTCCAGTGCCCAACCACCCTCTGGGTGAAAAACTTCTCCCTGATAACTAACCTAAACCTCCCCTGACTCAGCTTCATGCCACAATATCACAGTCCTTAAATATGGCTTGGTGGAAAAACAGGCCCTGGAATTTCCATTCTTGGAGATATTAGAAAGCCACTGAACATGGTCTTGGAAACTGCCTGTAGGTGTCCCTGCTTGAGCAGAGAGGATTGGACATGATGACTTCCAGAAGTGCTGTCTAACCTCAACTATTCTGTGGTGATTCTATGACAACCATTTTTTTCCCACTATAGCATAAAATCTGAAATGTATAGCTCATAGGACCAGAGGAACATGTCACCAAGCTCCCCATGGAACAGGTTTGAGGGCTCCCAGGGCTGACAGAGTAACTCTCCATAACCATCACAAAGGGATGCTGCTAATCCTAGGAGAAACACTATGGCTGAAAATATTTGTCCTTGACTGGAACATCTGCCAAGTCAAAGTAATGCCATTTCCATAGAGACATGGTGCCCAGAGATCTCTCCAGCAGAAAATCAAGTACTGCAGCCACAGGCAAGAGTGGTGACTGCCTGCTTGGAGCTGGGCAGAAGCCACCACCAGCTCATGTTCCAGCTCCTGCCCTGGCCAGGAGGGGAAGCCACAAGAGAGGGTTGTTGTGCTGATCTTCCCTATCACTGATGCTGCCGAGGGTGTGGTGGGAAACAGCCCTGGAAAGTATAGGCACAGCACGGTACTGAGGGGAAAATGCAGATTAATTAGATCACAGACAAAAAAAAAAAGAGAACGGTGAGGTATTTATTCAGGGTCAGCATTTTTGAGGGAAGGAAAACAAAACAGTTTTGCTTATGGTTCAGAAGAACACAGTATAAAACATATTTGAGGTTTGCAGCTAAATGTCTTCGAAATTCACAATAGAATTTTTACAGAGGTCAAATAAATTTTTTTGGAGTTGAAAAGAAAACACATGCTTAAACACTGCAGAAAAAAAATATCGTTTCAACTTACAGTAACAAGTGCTGGACTGGCAATATCCTCCAGCCAACTCCTTTTGTCAGAATTGATCAAAAAAAGCATTTCAGATGGCCCCTCTGCAGCTTTACAAAGCCTTCCACAGAAGCTGCCTCTTGTGAACTGCATAACCCATTGGGCAGCACAGCTGCCTTCCATATAAGTCACAGACTGAGATATGGACATCACAAGAGAGAAAGCTCCAAATGCCTCAAAAGCAATATAGTGAAAATAAAGGCCCTTTAAACAGTGGAAATGCTATCTAAGACGTGTTACAATTAAAGATATGCAGAAATAAAGCACATTTTCCCATGTACTTTCAGACGAGGGCTTTTACATCAGCCATAAAGTTTTGGTTGGGTTTATTGGATGTAGCCAAGAACTTTCAGATGGATTTCTAAGTGTGTCATGATATAGCCAAGGCCTTCAGAGTATTTTATTTACTAATTAAATGGACGCTGGTAGGCTGAGTGCCAGTCTGTGCCATTACACAATTACATTAAAAGATCTGGATGATGTAGAACTTTCATCACCCATTTGAGGTCTTAACAGGCTATTTTGCTTTCTTTACTAGTTTTGGCTTACTATAGTAGGTGCTGTCATTAGTGTTCAGTCAGCCAGAGCTGCATTTGCAGCCAGTTCAACACAAGCATGTGCTGCTGTGTATTAATTAGGAAGTGCTGAGTGTACCATGTGACCCGTTTTCCTCAGCTCTGCAATTAGCAGCTCCACAGAAGCATCTTCTGAGGACCCGAACACAAGTTAATCTTCTGGGGGGAAATGGTAAAAGAAACAATCAGCAAAACATTTCAAATGGGATTTGAGATAATGCTGCCTAAATCTGAAAGGTCTCACGTCTATGCAGTTGCTTTTAGGACATTGGCAAAGTACCATGTCTTTGTTTCTAGAATAAAAATTCCAGTGGAGTACATTGCCCTTCATGTTTGCATCTTTCTTTCTACATTTTGGAAGCTGCAAACCCTGACCCAGCATGTCTGCATGCCTTATTATAGAATGACATCACCCTCCTGCCTATAATTTGGAAGAGAAAACTTGTCATTCCCAGTCAGATACCCACTGCACACAAAATTTCCTCCATCAGTTGTTCAAAGACCTACCGAGAGCCAATTGTCTGAAGTTTCTCCAAAAGAAATTGTTTTCCTGCTGTGTTTGTGTGGTATTCAAAATGCATTTTCCACTCTGGTTAGAGTTGGAGACAAGGTGACTTCCAGGGATGTGCTGATTTCCTACCTCACTAAAGGACACATTCTGTTTGCCATCCATTTTCCTGCTGCACTCAATGTCTCCTGTGGCTGGTACCAACCAGCTCAAGGGAGACTGCAGGCTCAGGGACTCCAGCTACATTTAGTCTGGTTAGAATTTAACCTACAAACAACAGCATTTCTCCAAACAAGCTGTTCTATGAAATTAGCTTTTACAAGTAATTTTCTATCAATGGTGAGGAAAGATGGTGAGGATCAGCTCAGGTAAGCATTGCCATTTGGAGTCTGTCCAAATGAAATCAAACATTTTGAAGTTCTGTTGTTGAAGTCTCTATCAGCTCTTGAAATTTCTGGCAGTTGCTTAATGCCTTCTGGCACGCTCACCCCTCCAGCTGCATGCACACAATATCCTTGGGGGTTTCATGGGAGTTGCTTCTTTCTAGTACACTCACAGCCCTGCTATCTTTTACCCAGTGAGAAACACTATGTGATAAACTTCTCCCTCAGTTTCAGCTGACATCATTGAGCAATGACTGAACATAAAACCAAAGCTTAAATCCAAAATAATCTAGCTCAAGATTCCTGTAACAGTTTGGTACAAATTAGGTTGGCTCCCAAATTTACAATGGCTGGCTCAATTCCTAGATTTTATAGACACCTGTTAGCAGCCATTAGCCACATCTTTGGATTTAACTTCTAATACAGTGGCATTATTCCAAAAAAGTTTCTCCAGCAGGTAACACAGATGGGCAATCACCACCTACCAACCAAATCAGTGTGAATACTGTGTGTGATAACAGCTAGAGTGAGGATTCGCTGTGTTTATCTAACATGATATTCTAGCTGACATATCAATTCAGTTAATCTGACACTTGGCTAATATTTCTTGCACATGAGCTGTTTACAGCTCAAATGGCAGAAAAGCCTGTCCAGGCTCAAGTGGCAAGTAAATGTCATAGAATTATAGAACATTTTGGGTTGGATTTTGAAAGGTCAAACAAGTCCAATCCCATGCCAGGAGAGGGGGTCACCCAGACATGGTAGAGGTAACACAATATTCCTCAAATTTATGCAGGAAACTCACATTTCTCACTCTCTCCTGCTCTCTGAGAAGTAGCTTCAGTCAGTCCCCATTACTCCAGCCATGAAAGTGGCATAAGCATGGGCAGAGCTAGAACCAGCACTCTGCTTCTCAGCCCCAGCAAAATTAAACAGAAGACTTAAAAAATCAGCTGTCTTGGGGTTAGATAGAGAATGGAGTGGCCTTGGTGAATGGCCACACAGTGAAATCTAGATCCCCTGTTCCTTGAGAAGATCTTGTTGATGTCTAATATACAGGAACACACAAACTGGTTGTCCACCTGTGTTAAACTCTCCTTCAGTCTCAAGCTGCTTAATAGATGCTCGGTAAGGCTCACTCTCCCCTCCTCTGACATTGGCTGGATGCCCCTTTTGCAGATACCTTTTTGGTAACTGCCAGCTGGGGAGCAGTGAGTCAGAGGTAGACTCACAGATTCATAGAATGTTAAGGGTTTGGAATGAACCTTAAAGATCACTTAGTCCCAGCCATATGGCCCCCTCCTGGCATGGGCAGGATACTTCCCACAAAGGAATCCTGATTTTGAATTTCTCCAGTCATTGTGTGATATTCCTTTCCCTAGAAAACCTTTAAAGTTTTGCCATACAAAGGACAGAAACATAAATTATCAGCCTTGTTATTACTTCTAGGCATGGCTCCCAAGAAAAGCAACAGGAAAAAATCCTGGCATTTCTTTCCCTCTTCCTACCCACCCTGGCAATGACCATCAACATCCTACTGAACCTAATGAAAACAATAAGCTTTATTAATTATGACTATCAAAGTTGTGTTGTCAATAGTTACAAGAACTTTTTGTGATATTCAGAACTGTGCCTAAGAGGGACTTTTGCAAATCAAGATATTGATACTCTGTAGTCCCTTACATAGTCCAAAAACCAGATAATGACCAAATAATAAATTATCTAGATCAGAAGAAGAGTTGTGGCTGGGGAACGGGTGACCTACAAGCAGTGTATCATCTGTCTGGTCAGGAGACTATGTTGGTCTAGGGGCTGCTTGATAATCTGAGCCCCTTGCTATGAGCAGCCTGAAGCTGATGCCACCAGGTCCCCAGCAAAGGTGCAGGATGTTCTCTTGCATTTGCTTTGACTGTCTTTAGTAATAACATTCATTCCCCCCAGCAAATATTTGTAGATCCATTCAATGAATATGTCTCCAAGGCAGTTTGTTAGTAGCCTGAATTTCCATAAACTGCAGCAAACATCCTCACAAAGACAGCAAATAAGAAAGATACTGGATGCTCAAAGATGTGTCTCTGAACCTGAGCAATGACTATTGCAACACATGGACTTCTTCATGTTTTATCCATACTTCTCCTTCTCTGGGTTCTCTTGTTACCCCTCTCTCCTTAATACATTTCCCTTTCCTTTTTGAGAAATATTCTATTAGCCTAACTTTTAGAGATTTAGGTCACCCATAGTTATTGTAGACCAGGAATTTTTGATGTTGAGCCCTATACTGTAATGATGCTTTATAAGAATAAAGGTAAATCTACTAAACCTTCTGTCCAGCTCACTACTACCACAGTAGTGTTCCCACTAATAAATGGAATAATGGTACTCTTAATCCATTGAAGAACTGTTCCACAGGGACTCAAAAAGGCATCTAGATGTAACATTTAAAATTCATGTTCAGGTAGTCTATTATTACCTAATTTATATCCTGAAAAATCATAGGATTTACCAACCAGTAACCAGCCTAGGTATCAACAAACCTGAAAACTTCATTCCCTGGTTTGTGTGTTAAATTTTAAAAGGAGGCCTTTCTCAGGATGAAAAATCTTTCTAGTAGTTAGATTTAAATTTTTGAAGCAATGTACCTGAATACAAAAATAAGCTTGAATTCCCCACTGGTATCTGAACTCAAGCTACCAGAAATAAGACCATCAGTGTAGTAAAGCAAGCACATGTGCTGGCTGAAGGGCACATTTCCAAGGACATTAGCTGCTGATATTCAAATGGAATGGTCTTTACTCCCATGGCAACCACAATTTTTATCTTTTGAAGCAAGGAAGTTATCATCCTGAATGTTCTGCTTATGAAAAGATTCTTCTGAACTCATCCAAGGGCCACCAAGCCAACAGAAAGATTCTCCCATTGAGTAATTGGTTTACTTATGTCTAGGGTTTTTCAAATATGCATTGTTTTGTTTATGAAAGATGGTGCTCACAGCTTAGTGGGCCTAATTTCCAGTCTGCAACCTACAAGAAACAACAAATTAAAAGGAAGCCTCTTCATTACCCACCATTCTCATACTAAAAAAAAAAAAATGCCTGTGCATTTGCCTGGTTAAAATAGTATTCATCAGAATATAGGGATACCCCATTTTGCAGAATAACTTGATTCAGTGACAACAGCTGACAGTGACCAAAAATTAAAAGTTCCAGGATGAAGGCATTTACCTCAATGGTCTTCTGTTTAAAATGACAAAAAACATTTTGTGTCACTATTCTTGTTCTTTCTCTCTCATCCAGCTGCTAATTTGGGCTTCCCAGCAGGCCTTCCACAGAGAAAGCAAAAACCAGGAGGCAGCTCCTCAGCCACTGGATGTTGCTAAGAGCTCTGCTAAAGTCACTGAAGCTGTGAAAATTTACACCAGCTAAAGATCTGCTTGCAGGGCTCAAAATGCAGTCAGTTGCTGTCCCCCCTTTCCCTTCACCATGCAAAAAAAATTTTATTTAACTTGTACTGTAACTCACTCAATACTAGTGGGAAGACAAGAGAACAGAAAGGGAGTTCCCGAGATTAAACGTTTGGTATCTGAGGCTTGGATTCAAACCCACAAAACCGTGAGCAATCAGAATGCACCACATGGAAATGATGATGGAAAACCCCAGTGAATAAACATGCCAGCAACAGCAAAGCCTGTCTCTAAAGAACATACTATTGTAGTTTTTCTTTTCTTTCATCTTTCCTCTTTTCTTTTTTCTTTTCTTTTCTTTTCTTTTCTTTTCTTTTCTTTTCTTTTCTTTTCTTTTCTTTTCTTTTCTTTTCTTTTCTTTTCCTTTTCTTTTTTTCCTTTTCTTTTTTCTTTTTTCTGTTGCTGCTTTTTCTTAACAAATATTTTCTTTGTTTCTTGTTTATGGCTTTTTCTGTTCTCTATTAATTTCTCCCCTCCCTCTATAGCCCCATATGTTCAAAGCAGAGATGGAACATTAGCAACGAGGCCAAATACAACTGAAAGAGCAGGCAGGTACACTGAACAGGCTATGGGATGGATGGGATGAGTGTCTCATTTTTTATCGTGTGGATCACCTGGTCAGCACTGAAATGGAGCTGATATGCTATACCAAAAGCTCCTCTCACATCAGGACAGGTTATGAAGTCTCCAAGCAGTGTAGCAAACTACAGTGCACTCAGTTATGTGTGGGCAGAGCAGCTGAGCTGCCTGTGCTGCTCCAGCATGGATCCCATGGGGATTACGGGGCAGAGACAGCCCTGTGCAAATGCAGCTCTCTGTGCAGCATAGTGCCAAACCCAAACCTGCTGCTGGCTTGTCAGCAGTGGGACTCAGAGTCATTCCCAAAGCCCTGGAAATGTTGTTACTGCATCCTGGGGTGAAATAATGGCAAGGTCTTCCTGCCTGGGAGGGAGGGAGAGAAGGGAGAGAAAGGAGAGGAGGGAGGGAGGGAGGGAGGGAGGAAGGAAGGAAGGAAGGAAGGAAGGAAGGAAGGAAGGAAGGAAGGAAGGAAGGAAGGAAGGAAGGAAGGAAGGAAGGAAGGAAGGAAGGAAGGAAGGAAGGAAGGAAGGAAGGAAGGAAGGAAGGAAGGAAGGAAGGAAGGAAGGAAGGAAGGAAGGAAGGAAGGAAGGAAGGAAGGAAGGAAGGAAGGAAGGAAGGAAGGAAGGAAGGAAGGAAGGAAGGAAGGAAGGAAGGAAGGAAGGAAGGAAGGAAGGAAGGAAGGAAGGAAGGAAGGAAGGAAGGAAGGAAGGAAGGAAGGAAGGAAGGAAGGAAGGAAGGAAGGAAGGAAGGAAACCCAGGTGTACATGGGTGACACTTTGCAATCTAATGTCATAGCTCAGCTATTTCAGGATGGGATGGCTCACTCTTCAGAGGTACTGGTCTTTCTCCACTGTCTCTAGAGGATATCTTACATACTTTTAGACAGCTAAGAAAAATGAAATTATTTCCACCCAGGTGTCAAAACTGGCTCCTTTTGTTCTTGAAATTTGACTAATACGATTAATCAGAATGAACCGACTCATGATAATATTGAAAAAAGGGATTAATAGGAGTGAAGACACGATAAAGGAATCCAAGTTCTGTCTGATGTAAAGGATTGAAATTTATGGTTACTATCTGTACTGTCATTAGCAGAACATTATATTTCTGTAAAGAAAGCTTTGTATTCCAGTTCACAAGGTACAGAAAATGTGTCGATTGTGCCCAAAATGCCAGCCTAGTAATTTCCAGTCTGGTAGTTTTGACAGTCTTAATGAACAGGCTCAGCAAAAAACAAGGACTGGAATGCAGAGATAGCTCTATTAGGTGGACTGACAGGCTCTTTGAGAAGGGCTGCATAGGACCTGCCCTAAATATTCTCAGCCATTCTGTACTAGCATTTCTCACTTTCTTAAGCATGAAATTGACTTACATATTCTAAAGAAGAAAGAAGGGGGGTTTGGAGGGCAAAGAAGAAATTGCCATTTTTAGTGTACAAGCATATTCACATAATCAGGGCAAAAACCTGCATTTTAAAAATGCCCTAAATACATATTTACATGAGAGAATGCAATGATTCCAAAGAGGCTGATAAAATGCATTTTAAGTATAGCTAACTACATATTTACACAACCAAGACAATAATTCCCATTAAGGATTTTTTTTTTCACATTGCCACATTAGAAAACTGAACAGTTAATCCATACAACTCCACATTAACTCCTAGATACTGCATGTCCTCAGGGCATTGCAGTACCAGCAAGCATACACTGAAGCCTAGAAATTTCCTCATGAGGAAAGGAGAGGTTCCCCCTCTCTCTGGGTTTTGCTCAATTATCAGCTGTCTTCCAAGAGATCTCCCAGAACTGCAGTGTCTCTGCTGAAAGCAGAATTCTGTGCTGCACCAAGGATGGGAGTAAACACTTTTAAAATTCACGATTCAGAACGATGTTTCTGAATGAATTGTGCCTACAGAGGCACAGGTCTGCTTGGCATGGTCATTTCTGAGAACAAATGCACTTGAGGTAGGGAATTCCCTTTTTCCTTTGGGCAGGAAAACCTGGTCTCCTCAGAGGCTGCAACAAGCAGCATGCAGAGATGCAGCATTTTGAGAGTGACAAGGCAGGGCTATGCATGGAGAGAACAAGAAAGGATCTCTGCTAGCACCACCAAACACCTCTCCTAAACAATTTTATGTAGTGAATTGATTACTAACATGAAAATGAAGTTTGTGTTCCCTCCTCCGTACCCTGTGAATTTTTCCCATCAGAAAATCTTACCTCATTAATAAATTGAACTGTATTTTTAATGTATTTCCCCCCTTCTTTTCTTCTAGCTTCAATTTCAGTGACAATGGGTTTCAGGAAATAAGACATACTAAATTTTGTTTTCTGGTAATTCACCATCTATGATCAATATAACAACTTCAGTGTATCTGTGGGCACAATGTTTTTGGGTTTTTTTAATAGACTAAAAGTAATTAATTATGAAGCATTTTAAAAATTAATGCATGCTCCACTTTAAGCAGCTGTCAAATTAATCTGCTCCTCCTCCCCACAGGAAAACACCTCTTCCCCCAATATCAAAACCCTGAAGACAGCCAAATATAGAGCTTTTACTGGTGCAGAAAGACCATCCTCAAAAGTACTGGCTGTCTTTCATATCTTATCTGCATTACCTCACTTGCCCACCACTCCCAGCCCTGTCCCATCAACAGAAGACCTGAACAAAACACCCAGCAGTGCACCTGGTACACGAGCTCCATCCTACACCTTACCTGCTCTCGAAAGGGTAATGCAGTGAAGTGGTTTAGTAAGGTTTTGTTTTGAGGGATTATCCATATTTTCAGATTTTCAGTCTCTACATAAAGCAGACAGGCAGGGAAACCCTTAGATTAGATTACACCTGGGCAGAGCTGGAATGGGCAGGTGGAGGATTCACTGGTATGTGGGAACCAGCCCAGACAACAAGTTATGACACTGTTCTTGGGAACAGTCAACAACTTCATCATGTACATTATGTTTTACAGCACCTTTGCTTGCAGGTTGAACTTTCCTAAGCATTTATTTTGCCTTAACTGACCTTTGTTGCTGTTGTTCTCAGATTCTGTGCTCTCATCTCACTGGTGAACTTCCAGAAAAAAAAAATCCTTCTCTGATATGTGTCCATCTTGTTCTAATTCCCTTTATACTTCTTCCCATATTCTGCTAATATACAAGGTCCAGCTCAGCATGCCCCATCTCCACTGATATAAGCCTTAATCAGCTGAGAATCCAGTAGCAAAGAAAGTCCAGACATGGGAGAAATGATAATTTCAAGGGTATTGCCTCTTCAGCAGCTGCAGCCACTGACAGGGTACAGGGGGATACCAGAGACACAACATAAGTTCACGTGCCCTACCTGAATGCAGTACCACACGGTAATAAATAGCATCACAGGCCACTGCACCATGATAAAAGAGAACCTGCTGACAGATTTTAAAGGATTTTACCCATTTCTCAAAAGAAGTATGGGAAAAAAGAGTCTGACTCTCAGCATAATCTCTGTTGCCTTTTAGGCATTTTCATAAACAGTTGTGGTAATTTCTTACTCCAACTAAGCGCACAATAGCATTGACACACAAAAACACATGCATGCACACACACCACCTGAAGAAAGCTCCAAGCTGTGGCAATCCCTGACCTCTGTTTGCAGACACACAAGCTATTGCACAGCCCTCTTCCAGGTATTTCTCTCTGCCACAGACCTGCTGGCCTGTGCACAACCAATGCACAGACATCAGAAAAGGGACAGACAGAAAATAGCAAGCCTCAGAAGGGTTATCAAGGGAAGAGATTGATCAAGGGGAAAGTTTGGCAGCCAACACAAGTGGGCTGAGAAAGCTGTTGTGCTTTCAATAGAATGAGATCCTTGGGCCATAAAGCTGACAGTGGGGCTGCACACTTGCATTCCAACCCGACACATTTATTGGAGAAGTAGAAAGCTAATGTTGGCCTATTAACAATTGCTGTCTGCTGTAAATCACTGCAGGACCTCCCTTGAAGCATATTGCCTTCCATTTATCCCACTGGCATCAAGGAACCCTTTGCCCTCTCAGCTCATTCTTTGGCAATTAAATCAAAATATTGCCTTTCAGGGAGAGGACTGGTTCACAAAAGCCAGAGCAGAAAACTGACCATTCCAATATGAGGTGCAAAACATCATTGTGGAATATACATGATTTGATCCAAACTTGCAGTAACTTTGTTGCAAAGATTTGCTTTAATTTTATTTCCCTCTCTAGAAAAAAAAAAATCAGTGCTCCTAAGCTTGGTCAGTGTTCTGGGAGAGAAACTGCTACAGAAACCAGCATCTCTTCAGGATATAATACATAAACAGATTTGCAACTCTTTGAAATGAATGGAGATTAAGAGTTTAGTATCAGTTTCCTATGAGCTTCTTGGATACAATTTTTCCAACAGAGTTAATATAAGACTGGAATGACAGAATTTAATGCTGTAATTATAATTTTCTAGCTTATGCTGAAAAGTTGCAAGGCTGAGCTTTTTGTTTTTAAACTAAAAAGCATCCTCTACAATTCCTTTACTATTCAGGGGAAGACCAGCGGATAAATAATTGTAATGGGAAATAGGAAGTGTGGAGCTGAGATATTTCCATGAACTTTCTCATCATCTGGACTCCATGGACTTGGTAAGATACATTCCCTGATAAACTCACTCCTTCTGTGGTCAGTGCTCTTTCTTACTGACAAGGAACAAACATGTCCAGCTTAGTCACATAGGATCCTGGAAAGAGCAGTGAACAAAAAACACAGCAGTGAAGTTTATGTGGGAGAATCCTGTGTTCCCAGCTCACCCCAGAGGTGGCCCCATGTGAGAGCTCACAGCACTGCCCCCTCTGTCACACAGGGGTGGCCCAGGTTTGTGTGTGAGTGAGGTGAGGTCCTGACAGTGCTGAGCAGGTGGGAATCCTGTTCTGCAAACACCGTGGGGGTGTGAGCTGTCACACCCTCCCCTCATCCATGTGGGAGAGGACAAAGCTCTACAGCTCACACAGAATGAGACGAAGACGAGCTGTGGTGCACGTCTGAGGGCTCAGAATCAGGTGTGCACCCAAGCATCTGTGCCAAGGTCCTGGGGCAGGGCAGACAGAGGTGGAGCAGCCACCCAAGAGCAGCCTGTGCTGGTGCCAGGGAGGGGATTGGGTGCCCACAGATGTCATCTTGATTTATTCACAGACTTCAAATATAAACCAGATATTTCTATATTCTCTTATTAATGTTAACCACAAAAACTATAAAGGTTTACTGAGCAGCCAGTAAAGATAGCAGTGTGAAACCCAGGAGGGCCAAGCCACTAAAGAAATGTCAAGCTGTAGAAAAAGTTAATAAATTCTGGAGGAATGTTTCAGGCTTCCTCTGTTTCCAAGGGACCCAGGGATCCCTCTGTGCATAGCTCATAGGTCTGGCCAGAGGGGGCTTGGACAGACTTCAAGGGAAACCTGCAGCTATCTCTGTCTCTGCTGCCAGAAATTTAATGGTGCCGAGCAGCAAAGCACCACTGTGGATTGACAGAGGGGTGGAAAAACAGATCAGATGCATGCCTGCCTCCCAGAAAAAGGCCCTGCAGTCTAGGAGAGCCTCCCATCATTTTGATAAAGCAATCCTTTTGAAAAAAAACAGTTTCAAATATTTTTTATCCAAAGTGGACAGACAACGACCTGGGCTCCCTGACCCTGTCATGCCATGGTGCTTCAGTTTCCTGTAAAATTCAGACCTTCTCACAGAGCCAATTTAAAAGAAAATGAAGAATGCTGTTTCTACACCTTGAAATGATTTGGGAAACTGAGAACTTTAAAGGAGCAAGTTGATATAGTTGTGTTCTGCTGTGTCAGCAATATTGGCCTTGTAAAGTACACTTTTATTTCAATGGGCCAGATAAGCCTGAACTCTGCTGTGATGGTTGCCTGTGCCATCTTTGATCATGTGGGGCCCTCATACTCTTCCCAAGGCAGCAGTGTCCCACTTCACTTACATCAGGAAAGCATCACATTGTACTGACAGGGAGGCACCTGGGGAAAGGGAAGGAGACATGAAGGGACCTGGTCACAGCTGGCCAGAGCCAGGGCAGACCTGTGCTCCCTGCTCACACCTGGGCCCTGGTTTATCTTTTCACGGACACACTTTGATGCTGTGCACAGGAAAGTCTTGCTTTTTAAGACTATCACTGGCATATGCCAATGGATCTGTATGTGTGAAAAATGAATTAATAGATTTAGGAGCACATGGACACAGAATGGAACTTCAGAAACGACAACAAAAAACCCAAGCAAACAAACAAAAAATCCAACACTTGATCTTAGCAAATTACAACCAAAATGTAAGAAGGTGCCTGTGCTTTTGATATACCAAAAAGAGGAAAAGGCAATGATTAAAAAAGAGAAAGTTATAAATAATTTTAATTTTGTTCATGCAATACAGCTGGATAAAAAGCAGTTTTAAAAAGGTCTTTTAAATTCTTTACAATGTGCACAGCTAAAAGCTTTATTTTTACCTTTCTGGTATTAGATAAAAGTTGTTCTGTTGATCAGAACAATTATGCTTATAATGGGGAAGAAAAGGAATTGATTACCTATAGATATACAAATTGGGGATGCTGAAAGTACAGTTACAATCTGGTACTTAGATTGGTTTCATCTGTGCTTTTTATTTGTCTGTAAAATGTATATACTTTTTCTTTTATTAGCAGCTTCTAATTGCCTATGCAGTTAATACTTTTACAAGCAGAAAAGCTTTCAGCTTGGGGGGGAAAAAAGAAAAAAAAGAGACTACAAAAAATTTATGAGGCTACAATTTACAGCTAAAAAAACCTCAGAAAAACTATTATAGAACCTTTGGTTAAACAGTGACTTTACTCTTGCTACCAATGAGAAATGCTTTTGCATACAGTGATTTGTGCTGTGTTCATCTCATGCTCTTGCTGTATTGACAACACACTGATATCAGTTGTTCCCAGAAATAAGGAAGCAGACAACGTGCACTGCTCAGTGTCACAATTCTTATATTCCTAGAAGATTTTATTCCACTGGTATGATAATGGAATGTTCTTACACACTGTCTATCCAGAAGGACTGCATTTTAATTACCCCTTAGATGTCTGACTGGAAGTTGGCTGTCTCAGTAGTTTTGCTTTCTTTCTTAACATTGCCTTATTGCTTAAGGCTGTACAGATCCCTTTGTGATAACTGCAAGCAACCAAAGAATGGAAACATCTCTTGGAAAAGTAAAAACAAATGAAGATTTGGGTTCAGGATGGCTTAGCAGAGTGAATTCTTATTCATAATCTTCACATTCTTGCTGAGGCTTCACTTCATTGAATTCCCAACATTTTTCTGTTGCTCTTTGATTAGTAAAACTCACTCTAGGTTTCTAGGGCACTGTTGAAGCACGAGTTCTCTCAGTATCCCTGCTCAGCAATGTTAAAGCATGTGGAGGAGAAATGATGAATGAGTACAGTAGAAGAAAGAGGGGGCAGTACAGAGACACCAAGTCCTCCCTGGCATCTAAAGGGAAGTAACCTCTCACAATGAGACTGTCAAAAAAGGGATCATATGGGTTTATTCTGATTTCTCTCTCAAACTAGAGTCTCAATTGTTCCTCAAGTAGCAAGAATGTAGCAGAAAAAATGAGAAGGTAATGAGGTGGGACCACCTGCCCTAGAGTCACCTTTGACTTGGCTTTAACACAGCGTGAGCTACAAGAGCACTTTCTCCTTTTACATCATACTGGTTCCCAAAAAGAAAATATGACTATCCAATAGGTCTAAATAATTCATAGACTTCAGCAATTCTGGCCTTGTAGGACTGTGAGGAGAATAGCAAGCAGGGTGTTGGAACCAGGATCAGAGTTTGCTGTGGTAATCATAGGGGCATGTCAAAGATGTAAGCTTCTTCACTTGCTGAGATTATAGCCTTCATTTTGCAAAAAACATTCACTGCTGTTATATTCACTATTACTATTCACTACTGTTATAAAGGAAATACTCACAAATCAGCCAAAGAACAGGTGTGTGCCTCCATCTGTGGGAAGCCTGCAAGAAACTGTTTCACCAGGTGCAAGCAGTTCCTGTTCATCCTAACCTCAACCACACCTAATGTGTGGTGTCAGGAAAGGAGCTGGGGCACAAGGGTTCCATGTGAGGAACAGGGAGAATTCTCAGTGCTTTAATCCATGACTTGTGGCAACAATTTACCTGTGGCTTCTCCAGCTCAGCTTACAGCATTCAGGCATGAATACAAGGGGGCAGTGTGTACTACCACAGCCATTGCTGTCACACCAGAAATCAGAAGACTTTAGTTTCTGTGATGCCCATTTGTAATTTGTATTAACACTATAATAATTTCAAAATTAATTTGAAAATGAACAGCCCAGGCAACGCTAACTTTGGTACATTACAGTTATTGGAGAAGACAGAGGAAACAACAGTGTGCCATGCACAAATGGAGGTCCCACGGGATCCCAAAACAGGATTCCACAGTGTCTTTTAAAGTAAATTGTTAAATTAGGACTATACAAGTCAGTACAGAGCTGTCCCAGTTTTCAACATTCTCTCTATCTTTTGCACACAAGTATGTACACAAATACTCCCACAGATTCAACAGAGCTCCTGAATACACCTCTGCCAATTCCTTGCCTGCATATGTATGACTTCCACTAAAGCTGGCATAAGTTCAGTGAGAAAAAGAATGCATTTCTGTCTGTGCCATAATGCATGAGGCAGTGCTTTCTACCATTGCCATTTGTTGTTTATAAAAATTTCAGTTTATGCAAAACAATTAAAAATACTGAAAAATGAGAGGGGAGAGAACATCAGGAACAAATATATTTGTCCATGACCTTTTGGAAAAGTACCATGTAGAGTAAAGAACACCACCACTCTCCATACTTGAACTTAAATTAATCCATCAGTCATCTAAAATAACAGGCTTTCATTAGTTAATACTGTGAGGAATTAAATTATCATAAGCTTACAGTAGAAAATTACTTAAATACAACCACAAAATACAAAAGGGTGGGAAAAAGCTGAGGTATAGGCAACCCAGGCTTCTTGGATGAGATTCCCTCCCCATTCAGCAGCCTCCCACCATCTTCAAGGCCCTGATTTCTCTCCTGGACTCTCTACCAGATTTTCCTCTCAACTCATTGTTCAAAATCAGAAAAATTTTCAACATCTCCATTTCTGCCAAAAAGGAAAACCAATCACCAAATTCAGGCTACTGTTCAATCTTCTATGTCCATGTTTCAGCACAAGGCACTGTGGCTTTTTTTAAAGGGTCATCTAAGGTATTTTTTTTAGCCTCTTAGAAGGATGTAAAATGCCTTTCAATATATTTGGTTGGAGGAAGGCTTGTCTTGCTGATAAGATGCTGCATGAAAATACCTGTGCCCTGAGCTGAGTCCCTTTGTCTCCCATCCTATGAGGATCAGCATTAACCACTAAGGCAAATACACTTTTCTCCCAATCTTGAGGAATACTGTAATTTCATACTCTGGAAAAAAAATCAAGTGATTATGGTATGCTTCACCAGAAGATACTGTCATGTGAAATCCTGCCTTGATGGAAAGCCATAAAATAATTTTAAACCATTGTCATCTTTCCCATAAAGGACAAAGTCCATATGGATAAAATAGTGCTCTATTACTGTGGGAAGCAGAATTACAATAGAGACATGGATGAGGAAAATGACATCTGTACCCTGAACTATCTCTTGCCAAAACTTGGTCTTGTTCCCCATTCCATCAAGGTAGGGGCAACAAGGAGTGGGACAAAACAGAGTAAAGGACTCATGCAAGGGGCAGCAGCAAGCGAGAACCCAGACAATACACAGGAAAAACAAACCCAGCACACTCTGGACAATCACTGGTTTTTGTTCTTGTAACAGTTTCTTGAGGAGGTGAGATAATCTAGTATTTCTCATCTTTAAAGAAGATTTCAGGCTGATGGGCATTAAGTGAAGCTGTTGGAAATGGCACAGAGCTCAAACTAAGAGCATGGGGAGGTGTCATTTGAAGGGGTCTGCTCTGGATTTGTGCAGCCCAGCTGTACAAGGTAAGGAAAACCAAGACCACGTTTTCTCTGACAACAGAGCCCTTGTACATTTCATTTCCCAGTATCATTCCAGAAACAATTCTTCATCCTCACTCAGGTTTCCACAAATGTCCCCCCAAGCAGAGCAGTGGGGGGACCTGGTGAGTTGTGGCCGAAGTGACAGGGGTGACTGGAGCAGGGTGTGTTCAGAGCCTTGTTGCTGCACCCCAAATCCCATCAAAATACACGGGCCCTCTGCAGAGGGAACCCTCAGCCTCTGAAAGAAATGACAGCCACTGACACCTACTGTCACCCTGCATATTTGAAGAAACATTCAGCACCTGACTGAAGGCCCAGCTTTGTGAGCTGGGGTTTTGTATTCGAATTCATCTGACTGGACATCTCCCTCCTGGGCTGAGTTAGAAGCACAGTCCCGTGGGTGCTCCCCTTCCTTCCGAAAGCAGCTGATGTCTCAAGGCAAGGGTGACTGCACTGCTCATTTGGGACCTTGTGTGAGGTGGGAGAACAGAGCTCCGGGTGATGTCTCTGTTTAGCAGCACCTTTTGAAGCTCAGAGGACTGGAAAATCCTGGAAGGGGAAATTGCAACTTTGTATCCCCCTAACATCAATGCCCAGGGTACAAAAAGGCTACAGTAAATCTCCGAATTTTTTTGTCCCTTGATTTGATCTTCTTGGCAATGGTCTACATTTCTTAGAAAATTCCTCCATCTCTCTGTTGACAGATCAATTCTACACTTATCACACTGCTTTAGCAGATGAGTAACTTAATTTTCCCCCCAAAGCAATAAAATGCTATACATTGCACATTTCTGATTTTTCTAAGCAGTTAAATGTCTTATTCAACCTGTTAAATAGATTAAATGGTCATTTTGAATTAAAGAAACATGAAGCATGCTTTCCTTCCCAACATCTCGCCCTCTTTTTTAATCTGATATTTTAACAGTTTCAAGATCAGGAAAGTGGTTATTTTTGGCATAATATTTAGAAAGACAATCTTGCAATAGTACTCTCTACCAAGTAAGTGCTCAAATGAACAGAGCTTATAAATGATTAATGTAACAGCAGCGAGATAACCCTGACAAGTACATCTGGTGTTTGTTAACTGAAGATTATTTCTTTTAAAGTTTTAATTGGGCCATGTTAATTGGATGCTTTTGTTCAGCAGACATTTTTCCTATCACAAAGTTAAGCCAGGTTTTGTTCAGTGAAACTGTAAACATGCAATTAATCACAGAAAAACATGGACCCCTCCTTATGCTTGGAACACACAGACCCTGAAAGTAATTTTCACAGAATTTTGCTCCCTAAAATCAAGTGAACTCATGGCTGAGGTCTTGCATAATGTTCTGAACACTGACTGATATCTCTGTAATTACCATGAGCCTGCACAGCACTGGCAAACCTGTTAAGAACCCTTCTTGGTAGAAATACCCTGTGTACTTCAGCAGGAGTGTTTCCATGAGAAAGGGCTGACAGGAATAGGATAGTGACAGTCCTAGGCTCCCCATGCCCTCGGAGCAGAATAAATCTTTCTTGTGTAAAGGAAAGCAGCAGTGCCTTCCTTTACAGCAGCTCCTCTGCTTCTGTGCCAAGGGCTACTCAGAAATGGCTCTGCTGGTGTTTGTGAGGAGCCTCTTACAGCCCTGTGACCAAAGGCAGTAAGGTGTTAACAGAGAGGGTATGACAAAATGCACTACCACGTCCCCTAGATTATTCATAGTAAGATTGGAAACCACCTTTGAAATAATACTGCCAGAAAAGGAACACAAGCCCTTTCTGCTTGGTAGCTGGGTTAGTTAATGGCACAGGGACTGCAGAAAGGGACTGGATAAGTGCCAGTCCCATTCACTTTGGAAACGATGGTGAAATGTGAGAGCTTCCCATCTACTATTATACATTTTTAGGGTTTGAATTTCCCTTCCTTCCTTCCTTCCTTCCTTCCTTCCTTCCTTCCTTCCTTCCTTCCTTCCTTCCTTCCTTCCTTCCTTCCTTCCTTCCTTCCTTCCTTCCTTCCTTCCTTCCTTCCTTCCTTCCTTCCTTCCTTCCTTCCTTCCTTCCTTCCTTCCTTCCTTCCTTCCTTCCTTCCTTCCTTCCTTCCTTCCTTCCTTCCTTCCTTCCTTCCTTCCTTCCTTCCTTCCTTCCTTCCTCCCTCCCTCCCTCCCTCCCTCCCTCCCTCCCTCCCTCCATCTCCCTCCCTCCATCTCCCTATCATCTCTCTATCATCTCCCTATCATCTCCCTATCTCCCTATCTCCCTATCCCTCCCCTCCCCTCCCCTCCCCTCCCCTCCCCTCCCCTCCCCTCCCTTCCTTCTTCTTTTCCCATCCCTCCCTTTGTCTTTCCAAAATTAGGTAAACCTGTTGTGCAAAAGATGCATCCAGAGGCCATCACTGTAAAAGCCTCTCCAATCCTCACCTATGGAGGCTTTCTGGAGCTCTGTGCAAGTTTCTTTCACATTGAGAACACAGTGTTGTGAAAGAAGATGAGAAAACCACAAAATCAATCTTATTTATGGGAATACTTTCAACTTTTGGTTTAGAGAGATTTTAATCTATAGCTATATATGTGGTACTGAGGTACAGACACACTCAGCACAGACCAGAGCACTGTCATTTTCTGGTTGACTGAAATTATGACTGTACACAAACACCTAGTGCATTGTGTAGGCATGATGATGCTTTTACATGAGTCTACACAGCTATATGAAGAATAGCTATATAATGTCTGCTCTCATTACATGGTAGCTATAAAGTTCATTTGCACTGAATTAATTAAGTTGTTCTTGTTATGGATTCATGTCAACAGGAGTTATGATTGATTAAAAGTAGTTCCAGACATGATCTCCTTGAGCATGTGTCAGAGGTCTGTAGCTGAGTGCCCACGTAAATTAGAATAATACAATCGACCTTTCATTAGCCATCAGGTCTTGGTTTGAAATGCTCCTGAGGAAACTATGACCTACTCTGTGATCTGTAGAAAACACACTTTACTCCCATAGGTCCAGTTCGGGGAAGTGTTCAGCACAAGCCAGGTGTTAAGTTAGTGGATACTCTGACTTGTGTCAGCAGAACTACTCATGAACTTAAAACTGTGCTCCTGCACATGTTAGCTGAACCCAGCGGATCACCATGAGAAACCAAATGCATGCTCCATGAACACTTTCAAACAGCCCAAGGCTTTTAAAGAATTTTAATACTAGCATAAAGACAAATGACAGATATTTTCAGGGGACTAAATTCCAGAATAACTTCATTCATGATGCACATCTCTCCCAGATTTCCAGCAACAGCCAAGCTAACTGCTTGAACACTAAGGATCTTGGGGAGTCACAGCTCTGGCAGCACCAGAGTGGAAACCACACCCGGACCATGGACATAGGACTTCCAGACCATGAACTGCATGGGGGGCTCAAACCAAGAAGGAGGCTCCAGAGCCCTTGGAGACCTGGTTGAGGGGCTAGGTCTGACAGCAAGTCTCCTTCCATAGTGACAGTGAAGATGCCAGAGGAGCCAGCTGGCCTGGGAGTCTGGAAATGATAAAGTCCATTTCCTTAGGGTAGACTATTCAGTAGGGATTTTCTTGAGCTGAGGTCCCTAAAAGCCCCTGCAGTCTTTACTTTGATGCCATCTTTTAGGCAGTTTTCTAAGTCCCTGGGGAGGTAAGCTGGCAGTAAGCCTGTGAGGTTTTGGAGGAAACCTGGCTGGCAGGAAGGTTTTGAAACCTGCCTGACAGGCAAGGTCATGTTGGAGGTTGGGGTGATTGACAGTAAATCAGCTGAAAGGCGCATGTTTCCATATGATGTTTTACATCTGAAAAAATCAGCATACTCTTAAGATAAAATCATTCTTTTGACAAATTCCTGTAACCTCCACTTAAAGGCTATCATCTGCCATGGTCTCACTTAGAGCCTTACAGAATTGTATCACTGTTTGCTTGCTGCAGAAAGTCCTAATTGGAGTAATTTCTACAGCAGATTGTTTCTGTGAGCAAGCTTCATTTGGCCATCGAAAATGATATAGTATTTAGCTCCACCACAGTGGAGTCATGCTATGTCAGATCAGAAATATGATAGAAGGAAAATATTCCCATAACACAGAATATGCTCTTGAAAACAAAATCTGTGGGATATGTGGGTTACACATGGTGTCCAACAGCTATCAAATAACTGAGTGACAGCAGACCTGAGACTCTGTTTCACTTACCTAGATTTTCCTTTTATTCATAAAGTTTTGCATTAAGAGCTCACCCTACCAGGTTGTAGTGGTTAAAAAACACCATTAGAAAGAAATCTGCTATCCAGATTTTAAAAGGGTTTGAGCCACTTCAAAGCTGTTCATTTCTAACAGTTTTAATCCTTTTCAGCCTGTCTCCCCACCAAAGTCAAGTCAATTAGTTAAGAAGTTGTTAGAAAAGCCCTCAGATATGAAAGCCATGCCTTGAAGTCCAGGTCTTTTGCGATCTCTCTCAAAAGATGAGGCTGCAAATTTGGTATGGTTTCAGCCCCTTGGCCTACCTGAAACTCAAATATAAAATCAGCCTGACTCATCTGCTTTTCTGATTGCATCCTCAGCCACTGGAAGAGGCTTTCTCCCAGAAAGCAGATGAGCAAGTACTGGCAGAGCAGCAGCCACAGTTTTCGTGCTGGTGACTGAATAATGAACCCATTGCTTCACCAGACCTGCTGCAACAAAGTTGTGCCAAATTTTTAACATCTCCAGTGGTGCTGTTGTGCCCCAGCCTTGCACAAAAGCCCTGGTGATCAGTGGCAAGTTCAGTCCTGGTCAAGCCTCCATGCCATGAGTCAGCCCTCAGCCCAGGGCCAAACAATGTGTGCTGGTTCATTGGCTGCTCTCCATGTGGGGTCCAGAGATTTCTCTGCCAAGAGAAATATTTGGCTTGTTTCTGACTGGAGCTCTGAATGCAAACACTCATACCTGCAGCGTGGGTGAAGAGTGGAGCCTGTGCCCAAGGGCAAACAGGGAATGAACCAACCTGACAGCACAGAAACACCCAGTTAAATTTATTTTCATTTTTGGCCCATCTCCTCCAGGGAGCTTATCTTTTCTTGCCATGCAAGCTCTAACTCATGCCAGGACTCAAAATTTTCCAACTTCTATGCTTGCTCTGAACAGAGTCGGGCATCCTGATGGCAGCAGTGCCTGGGGGTGTCACCATGTGCACCATGCTCCCTGGATATTCCATGATGTGTGAGTCCCAGCTGCACCAAGGACAGCTGGCACCCATGCCACTGCCACACTCATGCTGCCAAACAGAAGGAGATGCCTCCCACTGCAGGGTTGAAGTGTGGCATTTGCTGCTGACAGATCCCATCCTCTCACTGAGCCACACCTCAGCAAACAGCACAGGGAGGGTGCAAAATAAATCCTGTCTATAACATGCAGCCCTACAGGATGCAGAGGTGGTGCCTTGGAAACTGTCTACCAGGTCCTTTTACTAAGCCCATTTACAACCTAAGGCAGGCTGTCATCAAACTTGGCATTGCAAAACTGAAACTGGCAGGGACCAAAGGCAAGAAGCATGTGCCTACTGCAAGTATTTCCTCACACATCCCCACATTTTGCATTACAGCACAGCAGCAAACAATTTAAAGCAACCAAAAATCACTCAAATTACACATATTTACCCCTACAGTAAGTCAGAATGGGTGTTGATTCACTCATCACTCCAAAGAAACTGGATGGAGTGACTAATGTGGAAATGATCATAATTTTCCCTGCCCTTAATTTTGAAACTGAATTCAAAAACATACAGTCTGATGATGGCAAAACATGGGCTGTAAATATTTTGATATAGCAGGAGAAATACCATGTCTGCTGCAGAAATGGTGCAAAGATAAATCTTCAAATTGCAAGTGCTGTAATGTGCAAGTGGGAAAATTGGGCTGCACCACAAGAATCAGACATAAAAATTGTTCTCTGCAGCCTTACTTTGAAGTTTGAACCATGCAAGAGCCAATGGAGACAAGTAAACAATCACTTCTGAGGGAAAAGATGGAGGAGAAGTAGATGCAATGCAGATAATTTGTCACCATGTTCCTGCTCAGAGGGGTGTGGGACAGTGGAATGTGTGTCTGCCCCGGGGACAGGGACAGCACAGCTGGAGGACACACTTGTCCCTAATCTTCTGGTGAGATGCAGGGAGCAGGGGATCTCTCACTTGCTCCTTGCCTGCTCTGTTGATCAAGATATTGGCTCCTCCAGCACGGCAGCTGTGACCATTCCACCAGGAGTGATAAATCAGGAAGAGGAGAGCACACACCCTTGTCCACCCATGCTGCCAACCCCCAGCCAGGCCCTCCACACCTGTAGCAGTGCCGGGTCCTGCCAGGGTCCAGCTAGCTGTGTTTCAGCTCCCTTCCCTTGCCTTGTGCCACAATAACAACCCAGAGAGGGTGGCTTTGCAGGAAGGTGGGGCCCCTCAGAGTAGGCATGGGCAGAAGAACATGGGGCAGCTGGTCTCTGGGGCTGCAACATGGCATTTTTGCACAAGAAACATACTGCCCAGAGGAGCAATCATTGGGGATGGAGAGAAGGCAGAAAGGATGGAGCTTCTGCCTGCCTTCTGGCAGTTCAGTCACAAACTGCACAACAAGGATCCTTCTTGCAGGTTTTGAGGATCCACTACTAGGCTCTTGAAAGAGCTAAAACATCTTCTTCCCTCCCCCAAATATCCACATGATGGTATGGGCAGATTTGGAAGAGGTAGGTGGAAAATATCCTTTGTGGAGGTAGATGTACCCAGCATCACTCTGTGTGCAGTGGATGTTTTCCATGAGTTTCTGATGTCCAGAAATGCCAAGGACAGCTGCTCACCATGAGCATTTTCCCCAGGGCCCAGGACAGTGTTGCAACCCCGGTCCCAGGCCAGGACACTATGACTGTAGCTGATACAGGACTAATGAACACATACCAACAGTGTAACACCACAGGGATGGTGTGAAAATCATCAGCCCCATGGCCTGGCTCTGGGCTATTGCACTGATGTGAAGGTGTCCTGGGCGATGACACAAGATTCCTGGCTGTTAGGTGACTCTGTTACTCCAGTGCTGAGAAACAGCTATGGACAGCTGTGGCTGGAATGCCAGATTTGCAGAGCTCCTCAAAGTCTTCCCAATGTCATCCTGACCTGTAAAGAGCCTGATATTTCAGTGTCAACTTCCTTAAGTGTACCTCTGTTTCAGATAAGCCCCCAAACAATCTATTTTGTGTGTGTTTTAATTTAAGGGGAAAACATCTGGCTGCTAATGATGCTGTTGTTATTGGCAGCATAATTAAGACTTTTGTTTTCGTAAACTAAGAATAATGGCGAGCAGTATTCAGCAGCCTGAAATCTTTATGCTGTATATATAGGAGTCATGATTTTTCTAACGAGTTGGCTGATTGAAATGTGTTTATGTGTCTATAAAGAGAGCTAAGTAGCATGTAGTGATGTTAATTGCAGAGCTGACAAGTTGTTCTACCCTGTTATTACGTTGTCCCTTTCCACATGATCCTAATTGATAAGCAATCCAAAAAGTTGTTTTGTTTTGTTTTAAACAGACCTCCCTTGGTGGGGCAAAGCTCACTGTAGCCTGCAACTAACCCTGAAACAGAGCTCACCCAAGGACAATGTTTGATTGTGGTTTGTGTTTCTGCCTGGCAGTGGCTCTGACATCCTGGGAGTTAAGTGGATAAAATGCAACACCTCAAACCTATTATCCACCCTGTGCAAAATCTCATTTAGAATGCCACCCATTTCTGGGAAGGGTCAAACTCAGCTCTTTATCCAGGCACCAGAGAAGGAAAGGGTTGGGAGGCCGGGGGTTACTAGAGGTGTCATCCACCTATAGAAGCAATACAACCAAGGGGCTCAGTCCAAGTTCTCTACAAAATAGTCTCCTGACACTGCAGCAACAGCATGACTGCAAGAAGTCAGGTTACATCTTATGGGTCTTGGAAAAGCAATGAGGGAAACAACCAGGGCAATGCATGCACATTTCTGGACCCACAGACACACTGGCATTGGCAAGGGACAGTTTGCTTGTGGCCAGCTGCCTCTGTGGCTGTGAGTCACATGAAGGGCACAATCACACCCAAAAATCCACTTAAAGTCCACAGTCATTAAAGAGTCAGTTTGCAACAGGGAGTGGGCAAATGGTCCAGCAGAGAGGAATGACAGTACTGTGAGCATCTTCAGTACACTGCCAGAAAACCTGCAATTGGAAAAGCACTGTAGGTTCTGCATTTCATCTGCATTCTGGAGGGCTGCAACATGCATGGTCTGTATTTCCACCTTAAAAGCTGGATGTCTAACTGTATCACAAAACTTCATCATAAATGCACAAGCTAGAACACACAGACATCTGTCAAATATCACAGGATTTGCAACAGTATCCCAGCTGCAAGTGCTGAGCTCACAAAGCTCTTGGTCCATGCAAGAAAAGGATTTATAGTTTATTTGTAGATGGCTACAGTAAGAACACACGAAGTAAAAGAACAATTGTCGGGGAAAAAAAACCAAAAACAAACAGATAGCAAGAAGGCACAAGAAAAAGAGAAGGTTCTTACTGCTGAGGAAACAGGAAACTAAGACTTCCTGCTTCTCACTGGACCAGAAATATTACAACCTCTGTCTCTCTCAAACCCTGGCATAACTTGGGCATTTTGTCTTGTGAGGAACATGGTATTGACAAAAACAAGCATAGAAGAGGAAAGAGCTACCCATATGTTTTTCATGATCACAAGGGTCTTGGCTGGGGACCTGGTGAGATGCTCACCAGTGGTTTATTAGCTCCAGCCCATGGGACTGTCCTGCTAATGCTGTAATGATATTTTCTTTGGTTGGCCCACCCTAGAACACAATAACACATGGTCATTTATAACCACACTCTATATATAGCTTGCCCCATACAGTTAACGGATACAGACTGAGTGGGGTTTTCCTTTTCCTTCCATTGGAGAGATTCCTTATTTCAAAGGAATGTTTTCTCATTCCTCCTCACAGATGCTGCTGCCTGGGAATTGCAGCTCTGACACCAATACACACACACTTCAGGAATGAGCATCCTTTTCTTCCATTTCTTTTCAGTCTCTGAGGAAACAGAGAAACATCTTTGCTTAACACAATGAAGACAGAGGCTAACATCCATCGTGTGTGCCATCAGGGAAGCCTATCCACTTCATCTCTTCTCCAACATAAATGCAACAAAATAATGAAGAGAGTCAAGTTGAGCAGAAGAAACGTATCACCGTGGTCTGGTACAATTACAATGGAGAAAACAGTTTTATTGTGTAGCCAAATGTACAAAATCCTGTGTGACAAACTCCATTAAAACAACACACAAACCACTGAAGGGGAGCAGCTTTCCTGCCTGGTCTGAGGGAAATTGCTCTCCTGATGAAGAAGCAGAGGAGCTGGGAGCTTCCTCTATCATTCTGGTGACTCCCCTTTCAAGCTAAGCAAATTTTAGCATGCTAGCAAGGGGCCAAACTTTTTTCCTTCTTTCCCTCTTTAGAAATGCTTAGGTTCATTTTGGGCATTTGGGGAAAAATCCGCTGGTTTCCACTTCTTCCACAAAGGACAAGTGATGAGCATGTTCAATTCCTACTGACAGAACTGTTTTTTTAAATAATACACTACCTTTGCTGACTGATACATGTGCTGACAGGTTATATTATTAGAGAATAATATGTGAGGAAGTTTATTTTACCATAATCCAAATGGACAGAGTTCAGGTTAAATGCTACTTTTCAGCTTCTGAGAGATTAAATTAAGGAATTTACTATTTTCTATTTGTATCAAGTGTCTAACTGTAGAGTGCATCAGTACATGCAATCAAACACGATACTCAGTACACAAGAGGTTACAGCCTCTGGAGATTATGATAGTTTCTTTTTTTGTATTCAACAGACATCTACTCAGTAGCACAGGATAGATCCTCCATTCAATCAACTTAGTTTACAGAAATATAGATGAACAGTGCTTAGCTACAACTAAACTCATGCTGTCTTCTGTGGCAGGATCCATAACAACCACTCATGTATTGCCATGGATCTGGTTAAAAACACACACCTACACTCTGCAGCAGAGACACACCAGTGGAAATTAATGCAATAACATCCCCTCTCACAGTCTGGGGAGACACACATACAAGAACATGACAGTGGCCAAAAACGTGGCTTGACTCTAAAACTAGTTGACCATGGCCATTGAAAGGAAGGCTTTCCACAAGCTGGGAAAGTGATGCTCCTATACACACCCTCACCTTATGTACACATGCCCCTCTGTCAGGAACAAGAACAACGAGGAATCATTTGATCAGGGCAACACAAAGGGCTCTCTGCCCTGTTTCTTCTAGGTCAGGGAGCAAGTACTGCTGTTAAATTGGGATTTAATGTATAAGCTTCCACTCAGTTGTTTCTGATTGTCCAGAATGTGTCTTTGTTTAAACACATAAACCCCCATCTGGTATCTATTACTGGCCCACTTCTTTGCCTTGTGCACGGGTAACTAAACACAGAAGCTTGTAGGGAGATTGAGCCTTGTCCACACGGCCCTGTAGCTCCCTCAAAGAGCCAGCTGGGCAGCCACAACATCCACTCACCCTGTCAAGGAATCATCTCCTCTGCTAAAAGGGGACCAAAAGGTCCAGGAAGGCAGATCTCTGAGACAGGATTAGCAGAGAGTGTGTTTCAGATAGGCATGTCATAGCAGCAGCATCTGCTACTGTTGTAGCAGTAAGAGCAAGGAGTGATCAAAGGCAGAATGACTGAAATAGGGTGAGCCAACCCAAAAGGGTTCAGATCACATGCAAAGCTCTTAAATGTGGACTGCAACACGTGTTTCACAGAAATCCACCTTTTCTCCTCTCACACAGACATCTATAGATGTCTGCAGCTTGCGTCACTGTTGTAATATAAATCTGTATTTTGAGCTCACATTTGACCTCACTTAGTCTGAATGGAGTAAAAAACTCCAGCCTCCAGTTCTTCCAGGTTCAGCAACCTTCACTCTCCTATCAGATCTCGAGTTTAATGTACCCTCAGCAGTTACTTCTGAGTTGACATAAATGACTGTCCTAGCTATCATACTTCAAGAAGGCTTTGTGGAACAAAACCCACCCCAACCCTATGCTCACAAACCCATTTATTTTCCAACCAACATAGATTGCACATCAGCCTGTCCTGACTGTAGCTTCAAAAAATGTCCGTCTGTTGCAAAAGTGGCAAATGGGACAGGTCATCTCTTTGTCCACACCAATGTCCACACACTTTTTGAAAAAAAAAAAAAAAAAAAAAAAACCCACTGCATTTTATATATTTGTAATTTATTATATAAACACCTAACATCTGTGTCCCCCTGAACTTGAGTTGAAGGTCATGCTCTCTGCCACAAAAAGGGGATGCTCCCATTTTTCTTCTGGCCACTAGTGCATGAGAGTGACTTAGAAAAGCTGGCTATTCCAGGAGCACTGCACTGCTGTCCCAGGGTTTCAGGTTCTGTCAGCTGATGAGGAAATGGGGGATGTATGGTGTTTGTATTCAAGTGTGTTTGATTATGTTTGGTGTATGTTGAGAAGTGAAGCTTTGTTTTGTCTTGTTATACCCGGGTGTTGGGAGGTTGCCTTTGTTGTTTTTGTGTTTGGTTGTGTTGTTGTTGTTGTTTTTTCTTTTTGTTTTTTTGTATCTGTTGCGGGGTTTTTGGGGGGTTTGGGGGTGGTTTAGGGGGTTTTTTTTTTTTGGGGAGTGCCTCATGCCCTCACCTCCATTCTCCCGTATTGGGAGCTGACAGAGAACCACATAAAGGCTTCTGCACTCTAATTCCACTTGTTATATTCAGAATTTCACGAGGTATCTTCACAGTCGGTCTGGTGAATGGCAACTGCATTTCACATCATGTGAAAAGAAGAATCAGCAAGAATTAAACTATTCAGAATGATGTGATTTTAAAGATAAATGACAAAGGGCAAACCCCACACTTTTGCTGTGACAGATCTTCTTCTTCTGAGATAAAGGATGACCACCAGGTTAATAAATCATGTTGGGTCTACTGTGCCTTTCTCTTAGGATGCATTTGGTCACTGAAACTCATGGATTTCTCAGGTTAAGTGAATTTCAGTAATGATCACAATATTTTTAGCTTTCTTGGTTGCAGGAAAAAGCTTACACCAAAGCTAAGAAAATGGAAATGAAATTGTTTTATAAAAAGTAGGTTATAACCATGGTAAATTTCTAGTTCTTGACTGACAGTGTTGGCAAAAAACACTGATGCAGCCAATCTGCTGAGAATTGGTGCAAGAATTCTGTTTTCTATGGTGACCTTCATGAAACACCTATGGCCACCAAAGACTAACATGATAAATTAGCCTGTCAATGCCCACCAAGCATTTCCAATGAGATTCTGCTCTCCAGTTCTCCATTGGCAAAGAAAATCCACCTGCCATGTTTAAAACACCACAATGGGAGTAGACACAGTGCTGAAAACAGAGCAGAAAAATCTTGCAGGTCCAACACTCGTTTGTACAAAGCCATGGCCATGTTTGACAACACGGTGGCCAGAGTTTGTCCTTCATACACTGTATCCCCAGCTCAGTGAGGACCACACAGGACCAGGACCTTGTGTTTCTCTTCCTGCTACTTACTTTAGGGCAGCCACTTGGATTCCCAGGAGCTGAGGAAATGCTACACACACACACACACACACACACTTTAATCACCCAAGAAACAATCACTGCAGAAAGGACCTTGCTTGTTTCTAAGGAGTGTACCAATGAATGCTGTTATTCAGAAACTGGTCAACAATAGCACTGGTTTTCAAGGCAACCCTTTGCCTTTCTGTGCAAAGCTGAAGTTGTTGCACATTGTTCCCTCAGAACAGAGTTTGCAGAAAACCTTTATGGACTATCTGGTCATCAAAATAGTATAGGAAGAAAAGGGAGGAGCCACTCATGAGAGTGATACTGAGAAAATGCCCATTTCAAATAAATTTGAGATGTTTCGACATCCCTGAGGCAGACTCATGTTGGTTTTGGCAAATACAACATAAAAAATAACACTGAGTGTGTGGCTCATGAGCAGTTTCCTACATGGGCTGTGAATTTGCTTTGGTTTGTGTTGTTATTGTTATTAGATGGAGGTTGTGGAAAAGAGCATAGGTACATGCAGGAGGTGAAACAGAAAAAAGTTAATCTGTCATGTCATCACTCATTTAATTCAAAGTATAGAAACTCAGTTTTTTATAGTGTGAGGTCTGATAATGATAATCCAGCACCACCTGAACAAACAGTCTGTGTGACAGTCCATACCACAGAAAGAGGGAAGAGAGCAGCTCTCCATCTGCTCCCTGCTCCTGCTCTGAGAACACTGCCCTTGTGAGAAGAGGAATGGGCCACACATCTCAGTGCTTGTCCTGACAGCTGGGCCAGAACATTTAACTGAAAGGCTTACTCACAGTGAAAAACCTTGAAAGGCTGGCCTGAGACCTTGCCCTCTGCCAGCCATGGATTTCAGAACAGCTTCCTCTTTTGGAGACAAGCTCATGACTGAAGAGGAGCAAACTGTTAAAAATGTTTAATGTCTTGTTTTTATTACTGTTTACCCAAAAGAAGGTCAGTAGCAATAATGTTTCTATAACAACTAGTACCTAGGAAAGGGAATGACCTCAGCTTGGGTCATGGAAAGATGAGGTTAGAAAGTACTTAAATGGACAGATCCTCTTAAATCACACGAGTCTCAGGAAATCTATCCAAAAGTACTTAGAGAGCTAACAGAGGCAGTTATTAACAGGCTCATTAGTGGTCATCCCTGAGAACGTGTAGATGGTTAAAGAGGCTGGAAAAAGGGTAAGCATGAATCTTTGCTTTAAAAGGGAGAGAAGCAAGATCTAGTAATACCACACTGGAGGAGGTTGCCCATGCCCCAGAGGACAGGAGTATATCTCAGGTTGGAAAAACAGTCTGAAAATATTATATTATAACTCAGTTTGGATAAAGAAAGCTTCTACATGAAGACTGGGAGAAGTAGCTACATTAGTAGTTGATGGAGAACCATCTGGGCCAACAGCAGTTGTACAGGAGAGGAACCTGTGGTTACAGTAGAGCACAGGGGCTCTTGTATTGCCTGGCTTAGCCCCAGTTTGAGAGGTGATATAGTAAAGGAAACTTAGAATGGGCAGAGATGCTCTTCTATTCACACAGGGAAGCAAGTATGGGCAGAGAACATCAGTGAGGGAAGGTGGCCAAAAATCACCTAGCCTGAGACCAAATGGAACCCAAAAATGGACAAGAAACTTGGTGAAGAAATGAGACAAAAAAAAAATAAATTGAGGATGAGAATCCTCTAACCAGTGTTGCGGTGAAGTCTCCAGGTTGTGTTGCCTTGGGTCCTTTCTCAGTTTTCTCATGACCATATATCCCAAAGGATTCTCCCTCTCTCTCTCTCTCTCTCTCTCTCCAGGTTTACAGAGAAAGTTGCATGGAGATCCCATAGCAACCCTCCAGTATCTGAAGGTTGCCTCCAGCAAAGCTAGAGAGGGACTCTTCCTCAGGAACTGTAGTGATAGGACAAGGAATAATGGGTACAGACTGAAAGACAGGAAATTTAAGCTAGATTTTGGGAAGAAATTCTTTACTGTGAAGGTGGTGAGATACTGGAACAGGTTGCCCAGAGAGGCTGTGGATGACCCAATCCTGACAGTGTATTAATGTATTAGTGTGACAGTGTATTAGGCCATATTGGATAAGGCTTTGAGCAACCTGGTCTAATGAGAGGTGTCCCTGCCTATGGCAGTGGGGGTTGGGATGAGATAATCCTTAAGGTTCAGTCCAACACTTAACATTCTGTGATTCTGTGCTTGTATGAAAAAAAAAGATGGGAGATCCAATAAGGCCAATGCAAGCTAAACCAGATGCATACTAACTTCATCCCTCCATCACCAGGTTGTTTAGGTTCAATGTTTCTATAATTGATACATCCCTTAGATGTGTGTATACTCCTCAGGGCAATTATCCAGAAAAGCATGCTTTATGCATTTATTGCATAAATATATATCTGTATATATATGTATTGTATTGTATATATCTGTATTTTATCAGTGACATCACTACTGACATAACTGTCCAGATGTCATCAAGTCAATACATTCAGATATTTGGGGTTTATTTGTTTGGGAAAGTGAGGAAGAAAAATAACAACAGACCAGAAGTTAAGAAAATGCTGTGCCTTGAAGGCTTCCATGGGTAGGTTTTGTCTGCAATGCTGGGTGAAGAATTAGCACTTGGAAGAGGACTCTCAGAGGAGCAGCTGTGCAGTGTCATGGCATGTAGCTGCTGCAGACATCTCTGCAGGGCTGGCCAGGAAAGGGGCAGCCTGCACTTCAGGACTCTACAGAAGGCTCTGCACCATTTTATCATTCGTGATGATGTGTCCAATGTGTGAACATGAACAGGAGCAGCTGTTTCATGAATGGAGACTACAGTATCCAGAAACTCCCTAGCACTGTAAACTACCCCACAGTTTTACAGGGGTTTTATAGGAGTTTCACAGGAGACACCAAACTCCCATTCCCAGGATACCATTCCCTCTCTGACTGTTAAGCTCCTCGTTGCTCATCTTAGTAAAGAGGGGAAGAGAGGCAATACCAAGCCAATGTGAATGAAAAGAAATGGTTCCTAGATAAAGAAAAAACCAAGCCACTTCTTGTTCATGAACTCAGACATTCTACAAGTGAGATGCTTCTTTCATAAAGAGCTAAAGGCTCAAACACCTAATAGTCACCCTGTAGGTTAAGCCACTGGTAGATCACCATACCTTGAAACAAAACCAGTTGTAGAAAAGGGTCTGGATTTGTATAAAAGCTCCACAGGAACTCTACAGTTTGAGTGTGAACGTCACAGGCCTGAGGAGAGGGGCAAGGAGAGTCACAGAAGCTGGGAAACCATATAGAAAAAAACATGATTTCAGTATGAAAACCAAAAATAATGGAAGAGATAGACATCCTGAAAGGTTTCATCAGACACAAGAAGAACATAAAGACTCTGAAGAGTGAAAACTCTCTAGATAAATAATAAAATTAGTTAACACAAAAAAATTAGACACTACTCACACACACATGGGACTAAAGGTTTCCTCAGCTCAGTTTGAAACTCCCATTGGTGGAAGCTCAGCTCAGGTGGTTTCCATAAACCAGTGGAGATCCTTAAGTTATTATGTCTTATCTCCTGTGCACCACAGAATGAGGAAAACCATGCAAGTGTCTTTAGGCTGGGGTTACCAAGTTCCACCTCCAGTTAAACCATGTCAAGCCTCCAACTGTGTACCTTTCCCTCTCCCATATGAAACACAAGAGTCCTTAATACTGTTGAAAATAAAGGAATGCTTTGCTCCCTGTTTTTTCACTGCTCTATGACACAACATGAAATCTGGTATTTGCAGCTCTATTACTTTTTCTGTGATTGACATTGCACCTGGATGACACTGCTTACCACAGAATTTCTCTAACATGTGACCATGCCAGCAGCCATGTTACTGCCCTCAAGTTAGTCTTCTTTATCTTGTATTTTGCATATGGGTATGGATCTTCTTTAAAGATGTCATATTCTTTTTATTTGGCAGGAAAGAAGCTTTTCCTATCTGCTCTACAAAAACTGAGGAAAATCCCTTAATTTTTTTCCCCCATGTGTATTCCGTGCTAAAGGTGAAACATTAGTCTTGTTTCAAGAAGGTATTCAAGAACATGCCTAACTGTAAGAAAATTAGTAGTTTGACCAGCTCCATTGGAATGAATAATCTAAACCTCGATGAACCAGGGCTAAGAGGTTTATTTTGATGTGTAACAAGTACACACAGAGAAGCACAGATGTGTATGAACTGCCTACAATCAGAGACATTAAACAAGTCAGCCATTTTAAGGATCTGGTATCTGTTGGTCCATTCACTCTTGAATATTTATTTTTCTTCTCATATAGGAAAAAATCTGCAAGACCTTGCAGACTGGTTATAGTGGAAAATAATCAAAGTGTGGCACATTTTTCCATCTCATCCCAGACTTATTTAACCCAAGAGTGGGTGAGCCAACAAGCAATGATGAAATCCTCTTGAATACTGCCTATGGACTCAAGATTTCTTCCCTTTAGTTTCTTGATGATTATGGAAGCTTATCTGTGCACAGTCCTGCTTCTCCCACAGAAACCATCAGCTGTGTCCTGCAGCTTATTTCAGTTCTGATAACAGCTGCTGCTTGCCTCCCTGCTTTCCCAGTCTTTTCTAAATTGCAGTAAGTTTCCTGTGGTTTATTGGTTCTTCCAGCTCATAAATTGCTTTCAGTGTTACTGAGTATCATGCCTAAAATCTATCCACAAAAAAAGAGAATAAGAAAATGAGGACTGGAAGAAAACAATGAAGGAACAAAAAAATGCAGTTAGTAATGCATCTTAATTTGATCCTCTCAAGAAGTGTGCTGTCCTAGAAAACAAACCAAACAAAACCAATCCAGCCCAGCGAACGAAAACATTCAGGACTCCCCAGATAAGATCAGAATACATGAGGGGAACTGTCCTGTTCCTCAGGGCACAAGCTGCAGTCAGCTGGGAGGGCAGCAATAGACAGTGATAGACAGGCAGCAATGCAGGGTGTGGGTTTCCCAGGAGCTGGGCCAGCTGCTGCTGCCCTTTGCACCAAAGCTGTGCTGGGGGCAGCTGTGGGTGCCAGGCAGTTCCCTCTGTCCTCTGCAGAAAGGGTTTGCCCATGGGTTCCCCCTGCACCCCTCTAGCACATTCACCCCTGGCTGCTGGTGATGCTTCTGCCTGAGGGGCCCCTCCATCTTCAGAGACACCAACTTTGTGGTTTATAGGTCTGTTTTAGGTTTGAGGGCAAATCTAGGGAGATGGCCTATTTTTTCCAGTTTTTCTTGTCTTTCCCCTCTGGCTTCTGGGGACTTGGAGAGGAAGCATCCCTCCTTTCAAGGGAAAGTCAGCAGTGAGAATGATACAATCTCAAGTGACAGGATTTGAAAGACTCAGTCTTGGCTAAGAGACAGTATGAGACAGGAGAAGAAAATGGCTGTGCCCCTGGATCTTAGATTGTGCCAATCTGTGGATATTTCTGTGGGGCTCAGCAGTGAATCATAAACATCCTTCCCACTGCATGCCTTCCAAGTCTCCCCGTGGGAATAATAGGTGAGGAGGTGAGGAAACTGCCACCAGAAACTTAACTAAAACTGCCCTAGCCAAGTATGAAAATTAAGCTTTCCTCTCTTGCTGTTTCCAACGAGATCTGGAAACATTATGGTCTTACAGTTTTAACAGAAATAGTTCCATTGTAGTCCAGAACACTCTGGGGGCAAGTTCAGTGGCTGGGTTCACATCTGCTGTTTTCTGAGAGGCAAAAGATTATCCTCTCACTGAAAATACATTTCTCAGAGTTTTAAGCGCCTAACTAACAACCTTTCCCCCTATTTTCCTAAAAAGACACAATCATTTGTAAAGCAGTGCAGTGTACTGGGAAGCGACACCATATCCCATCCTGGCAATGGGCTGAGTTTTATGGGTTAATTACCCTCAAACATACAAGCAGCAGTGGCCTTTGTGAAATTAAAGAGGCTGCCTTGAAAATAACATTAAACATGTAAACGTGCTCAGTACTGCTGTTCTGTTTCCATCTATTCATTTCCCTGCTCTTCCTCTTATTTGTGCATGTCCATGCATGGAGACGGCAAACCCCAGGATGGAGTCAGTTGTAATAACAGAATCAGTGCTCACCTTCCTCCCAGCTACAGAGAAGATGGTACCTCTTTTGCTATTTCTTGCCCTAAAGCTACCAGAACAAACACACCCACTCATTGTCTCCAAATAGGGCCAAAAAAAGTAGTATATAATCATACACACTAGAACTAAGTGCTCCAGGGGCAAATAAACAGACAATTTGGTGCATGGCAACCTGGAAAGCAATTGAAATGAAAAAGGACATTTGATGCTAACTTCTGCTTTTTTTTCCCCCTTATCAGGCCTGGCTTGTCCTTCTGCTGCACCCTGGGAGAAGTAGCTGTGTGCTGTGAAGATAAGCCTTCGTGACAGAGCAACCCATGGCACAGATTCCCAGGTCCTCACAAAGCCACGTGAGTGCTGAGGATGAGCACTACATCTCTCTGCCTTTCCTCCAGCTTCTTTCTGAACAGCAGAGGAAAAGCAACTTGGAGACAGAGCTACTGACTTGGTTTCTTGCAGTATGGACATTCTTCCTAGTTCCCAAGGAGTACCAGTGACAAATTTGGCTTTCATCTATATGTTTTCCTCCAAGACATCTCAACGTCTTGTTCACAGGTCATCTGTCCTAAGAGTCCCACATGCTATTAAGTCACTGAAATACATACATAGCAAAGGCTACCATACACCTTCCATGTCAACAGTGTCACCTGACTAATATTGTCTCCTCAATTCCTACCAGTAAAGGGAACTGTCGCTTGTGGCTTCATCTCCCCAGGCCTTCAAGAGCTTTGCAAAGCCAGCATTCTGGTTCTTCACTGATGCAGAGTCAGCCACACTTAAAACACTTCAAAAAACTCAATAAAATCCCTGCTTGGACCCACACAAACACACTTTCACATATGAATACTCACAAGTGTGCCCAAAGTATTCAGTGTCTTAAAATTCAGTCTCATGTATGGCCAACCCAAAACAGAGCAGATCATCTCCTCCCTCAGCAGCTGTGTGTACATCAAGAACATACAGAAGTAAGTAAAGAAATAGAAGCAGTGCTTATTTCTAAGAGCCAGAGTCTGAATTTTGTGTATGCTGCAGGTATCCAAACTCTCCAGTTTGCTCTGAAGTGAGTAGGCACCAAGAGAAAACAGAACCAGAACATTTTTTGACAGCCATGGAATTTGTTTTATACCTCATTGGAGTTGGAGAGGGGGCAAAATGAAAAAAGGAGGAGGTAGGGAGGTGGCAATAAAGCAAACTGGTGTTTCTCTCAAGACCATCCACAGACCCATTTGGCAGTGCTCACACTTGCTCAGCTGCTGTGCTGCAACATGCATGACCTACATCACAATGCCAGGTGAGTGCCAGTGTTTTCTGCTCTCTGGCAGGATGGAACATGCCACCCAGAGAGATCCAGGCCCTCCAATTCTGGATAAGCTGGGTGATTCAAGACAGAAGCAGAGGTCAGGCAAAATGTACATGTGAATTTCTGTGATATCTTGTTTGCATTTTTAGGGAAGTCTCTTCTGTACATTTCTGAAAACATCGTGTGTGATCAAGAGGGATTGCACCTGTTGGTAGCTCCACTCCACCACCTACCTTTCCTCTCCCAGGAGGCCAAAATGGGCCAGGAGTGCCCATTTTGGGTCTCACCACAAACAAAGGCAATGACGCCAGATTGCTCCCAGCAGGGCCCCTTGCCTTGGGATGGATTCACAGCACGGCACCCTCAGTAATAGAGTGCTTGCACATAGAGTGCAATTGGTAGGGGATGTGAACAAGGTGAAGAGCAACATCTAAATGAGAGGGAAAGCTCCTGCACACAGAAACTCCTCTGCCAAGTGCTAATCAACCTATCTGCACACTGCTGCAGGATGTGGATCTGTACACAGGTGAAGTTTTTAGCCACAAAAAAATAATGGCAACATCTATGAAAAGTATGGAAGGAAACTTCCATAGGATCCATATGATCCTATTTTGTTACATGCATCCACTTGGAATAAAAGCTTTATTGCATTTACAATGAAAGTGGAACTAAACTTAAGATCGTGAAGTCCATGGCTGAGCTGTGGCTGCCCGTGTAGTTCATTATTGAGAAGAAAACTCAACATCCAGTAGCAACTGTGAAAATCATAGTATGAGAATACTCACAGTGCACAACTAAATGCAGTGACATTCTGGAAACTTCTGCTGTACAACAGCAGAAAAGCCACAATTATCTATATAAGCATTTGTGGTCAAAATCTGTGCCACAAAACTAGACAAAATTTCCCATATCATATCTTCTGGGGCTTTTTTATTTTCTTTTTTCAGAAATGAAGATAGAAAATTATTAACAGAATTTTCACCTAAAGCAAATTATCCTCTTGTCTGCAAAACTCAGTTGCATTTTGAAGAGCTGAATAAATGCCACATACAATTGTCAGGTGGTATGGATAGGAAATACATTCAATGATCAACCTAAACACCTGTTATTCATCCAAAATTCTTTATTTATACAGCCTCAGCAAAAAAGAAGAAATATTTCATATACCACAAAAAGATGCAGATTATATTGCATTAGACTAAAACCAAATCCTTGCTTCTGTTTTGGTATACTTAATACAGTTGAAAACCTTCCTCTATCATTTTACAAAACTCAGATCATATATTTAAATTAATACACTGTTTCAGAATTAAAGGTTGAAAAGTTTCATTTATCAAATCTCAAAATGACATATTTTTGTCTTCAGAAAATGGTTGCAATGAAATGTTTTGACTTTGTTAAGTCTCACTGCCTCCTCTTTTCTGTCAAAAAAAATTAATCAAATCTAATCCCTCTTCTTGAACAATTTCAGTACCTCTGAAATTACATTTTAGGCAGAATGAAACATGTATTGACACTCCTGGAGGATCCAAAGGGACCTGGACAAGAAGTGGGCACATGGGAGCCTCATGCAGTTTGAGGAAGCCAAGTGCAAGGTGCTGCACCTGGATCAGAGCAATCCCTGGTATCAATCCAGGCTGGGCAATGAATGGATCAAGAGCAGCCCAGTCAAGAAGGACTTGGGGTGCTGGTGGGTGAGAGGCTGGACATGTCCTGGCAATGTGCACTGGCAGCTCAAAGAGTCAAACATCTCTAGGGCTGCATCAAACAAAGGTGGAGTGCTGCATCCAGCTCTGGGGTCCTCTGCACAAGGACATCAACCTGCTGGAGCACGTCCAGAGGAGGCCACCAAGAGGATTAGAGGGATGGAGCACCTCTCCTAAGAGAACAGGCTGGGAGTTAGGACTGCTGAACCTGCCTTTCAGTACCCTAAGGGCCTATAGGAGAGCTGGAAATGAACTTGTGACAAGGGCATGTAAGGATAGAACAAGAGGCAAAGGCTTAAAACCAGAAGAGAGTAGGTTTAAATTAGATATTAGAAAGAATTTCTACACTATGAGGGTGGTGAGGCACTGGAACAGATTGCCCAGGGAAGCTGTGGATGCCCCTTCCCTGTAAGTGTTCAAGGCAAGGCTGGATGGCTCTTTGAGCCTGGTCTACTGGAAGTTCTTCCAGCCTGTGGTAGGGGGGGTTTGGAACCAGGTGATCTTTAAGACCTTGTCTGATTCAAACCATTCTGTGATTCATGATTCTCTGATGTGCTGATAAACTCATCCCCTACTATATTATCACTTGTCTTAAGATGATTCTCTTAATAATATAAAACCAATGCACTTTGTCAATTTTTGCTCTTTTTAAATTTTTAATTATTTTGGTCTTTAAATTTCATGAGGTATGCCGGCATTTTTGTGGCCTGATCACAAATGTGCTTTGAGAGTGAATTTCCTTCCTATTCTCACACGTTTTGGTTAACATCATAGAGTGCTTTGGGAGCATGCAAACTGGATTACTTTCATACAAAACCAAACTGCAGGATGTGCTTGAGGAACACATCTAACATATTCCAGCTGCTGAAGGGTGTTCAGTCCACAAGGCTGGGTCTGGCAAGCCCCTGGAACAGGCACAGTGTAGGGCCAAGTTCCCAGCACTGAGTTTTAATTTTTGTGCCTACTCCTGCTGCCCTGAACGACTGCTGTGCAGACAGAGCCAGAGTGCCCCAGGGAACGTCTGTTCTCAGCTCTTGACATGCTTTACAAACCTGGCTCAGTGACACCATTCCCATTTTGCAGGGAGAAAGTGCAGCTGGCACTGTGCATTTATGTCTGGTATTTTCCCAGGTGCTTGCTAATTTTGCACACATCCTAGCTGGGCAGGCACTGAGAGAAACTCATGGTAGGAATCACCCAGCTGGGGGAATTTAAAAGCTAGATCTCTGTGTCTGAGTTGGTCAAGAAAGAAGAACAGGGACCTTCACAAGATAATACATTCTCATCCACTTTCAACACCCAGAACACAAGAAGGGGTGGCTCTTCCATAAACTGACACTGACCATAACAGAAGTCAGATAACCAGCTGCAATTTAAGTGGCTAACTTCTAAACATACAGCAAAAGCCAGAATGCTTTCAGATAGTCCCCTGGAAGAAATGTTTTCTGGTAAAGTGTTGACGACCCACAGGGAACAGAAACTCTCTGGATCAGGCTCAGACAGAGGCTGGAAAGCACAACTGGAGCACATCCAGGCCCACCCTTATTCAGGGCAGGGGCAGCTGCAGCTGGTTTCTCACAGACATGTTTAGCTGGGTTCTGAGCATCTCCATGGATGGAGACTAAAAACCTCACTGGGCAACCTGCTCCAGTGTTTGATTATATTCACCATAGAAAAGCTTCTTCTTATTTTCAGATGAAATTTCTTGTCATTTGAGTTTGTTCTGTCACAAGATACCAATGATAAGAGTCTGGATTCATCTTCTTCTGATAGTCAGTACACCAGCAGTCAGATTAAATCAAGCAATTGCTTTTTAAACATAGGAATACATTTAATTTGTTCTGGTGATCAGTAATTCCTAAATTTATACACTCCACCAGATTTTTCTTACTAGCCTATTTAATTCCATGAAAAAGTCAAACACCCATTTTCTCAAGCCTCACTATCAATCTCCAACTGCTTGTATTTAGAAACTTCACAATTACAGTGTTTATTCATGTTTCATAACCTCAAATTCTGTGTTGAAGGACGCAATGATGCACCAATAAATTTCTATGTAAACAGTTAAATGTTTATTGCATAACCCATTCCAATTTTCATGAGATTTTTGCTCATAAATTTCTGCAATTCATGTCATCATTGATATGTCTGCACAGAGGAAAAGAGAAAGATGACAGATAGTAATTTTTATGTTTAGTCCTGTGTAAATGAAACCTAACATTCAAACTGGCTTTGTAAATGCACACTGTGATATTCACACTGGCATTGAAAATGTGTATGCAGAGATGTATGAGATGGTGCAGGTGTAGAACTATGGTGCACCATTGGGCACACATTTTTAATTTTTATTTTCTTATTTGAGTGCCATCAAAGTTTATGTCTATATCCATGCTTCCTTTGGCAAATTACGATTTGATCAAATTAAATCGTATGTGTGCAACTTCAGCCCCTTTCTCTCACATTACAATCTAAAAGCTACATTCTGAAGAGAAGGAAATCCACCAGGTGTCTGAAAACAGCTCTCAACAACACAAGAATTTAAAATGCACATGAGGTCAAACCCTCATGGCTGTAAGTATGACAGATGTCAGGTGCTTGCCTCCTAATGGTGGTGATTTAGGATAAGCAGAGGCAGGGCATCAAGGAAAAATCTATTCAAATGGTTATAAAAAGATTTCCTTTGCAATGTGGCAACCACCTGCCACAATGCCCTCAATTGAACAAACTCCCTTCTCATCCACCTCCAGGAAATTAATTCAATTTCAACCTGGACCAGGTAGGCAAGTCTTGTTTGCCAACTGTAAACTGAAAGCTGAATCAGTTCATCAATATATGGACAAAATTAAAGACCCTCTAATATGAACATTTTTTAAGAATTAAAAGATGTAACAAATCTTCTGGCTACAGGTTCTGGGAAGGGATAGGGTAGGCTTCATCCAGCCTCAGTTCCTGAGACTGTGACTCTTATTGACACCATGACTATGTCAAACAAATGGAGGAATTATTGACCATGCACTGGTGACACAAGACAGGCTTCCCCAAGTGTTTTCCCTAAGCTTGATGCTGAGTTGAGGCCAAGCTGCTCTTTCAATGATGGAGTATTAGTAAATGAAACAAAGAAATTGTGCGTCTGAAGATGCTCCTCACTGCCTGTTTTCAGTCCATGTCTAGGCCAGACCAAAATATCCTGCTCCCTCTTTGCTTCTGACACACAAAAACCTTCAGGGAAACCAATGGAGCTTTGTTTGTTAAGTGCAACTATTTATGAAAATAAAATTTGCGCTATGAATGCTAGTCCTAGCTCTGAGCAAAAATGAAAGACTCTTCCACTTCTTAATTCTCTCTTTTCTCCTTATGTCTAAGGAAGCCCAGCCTGCTGTCAACAGCATTTCATTGACAATTTTGTAGTGAGCTTATAACAAAAAAGACAGCTAAAAGCAGTTATGAACAGCTTAATGCTGATCCTAATTTGCCAACTCTTGGAGTGAGTGATAAGGCTGTGTTCAGCCTTCTTCCCGTGCTGAGGCTGCCAAGATTTTCGGAAACAGCAATGAAGTAGGTTTTTTTTTATAATTTATATCTGTATTTTTTCTTTCTTTATCTTTCAAGCAAGAATACACTGTTCTCTAAAAAAAGCAGCAGTAACTACTCCAGCTTATCTTGGGTGACTTTGCCTTCCAACAGGAAGATCTTTAATGTTATATTTAATGCTAATTCTAAGTTCCTAAACTGGATTTTCCTTGTAAACCTCCATAGCTAAAGGAAAACAGAATGTACTTCAGAAGCAAAATGCAATCTGTCCATAAAACATCTTTCAGATGCCTTCAGTTGCTCTCCTGCTTTTTCATCTGTATCTTTACCAATGTATATGGTAAAGTGAGTATTATAGGATAATGTGAAGTCTTTACAAGTCAGACACTTTAATGGAAGTTGTTGGCAACATGCCCAAGCAGTCAGAGATTTCTTTGCTCAAACTCTGAAACCTCACTTGGCCATTAAACACCACACCATGCCAAGGTCACATTAACACTTTTGGCTCTGGAGACCTGCCATAATCTATTGAAATAAGCACATCATATCAATCAGTTGGGATGTCCTCTTCCCAATCTAATAGCCATTGACGTTTTGACAATATGACAGCCTCGGGAGTTTGCTGGAGAGTTCTAGGGAATCATATCACAGGAAAGCAGGAAGATCTCTGAAGAGAGTTCCTTGTTTGGTAAAATCATGAGGAGAATTATATTGGCACATTATAAGCCTTTACTTTTTTTTTTATAAAAGAAGATGGACCTTCCCCATGAAGCAAAACTTCAGAAAGCAGCCTTTGCCTTACTGCCGAGATCAGTTATCTCAAATGACTATCATTCTGTTTATAGGAAGATTTGGGACTAGAGTCACTGATATATAGTCTGGCAGTGCAAAGCTGTCATAAACATATTTGGGGAAACAGCACACAGCCCAAGCATCCTTCCACTTGGCAAAGTCCCCTCTCCTTGACATAATTAGCAATTGAACTTGTGGGTAGCCAGCAAATGGCAGAGTGGAATTGAGGCAAGACACACTAGATCTTGGTCAGCTCTAAGTCAGTACATAACAGGAATCCATACATGTTTCCAGTATCTCTCTGGGAAAATGAAGTGTGCTAGAGGCTGGATTCAGTATGCTTGCCACCAGTTAAACCATTGCATTGTAAAAAGAGAGATAGAAAACGCAGCATTTGTACGCACTAAATAACATCACTATTAGATACTAGCCTTGGAAGAAAATGGCCTTTGGAGTTCAGTGAGGTGATATTCAGCTTCCAATGGAGGCAGTATTAGGAAGCAGCATGGAAGCCAGTATTTAGAAGCAGCATGTCTAATGCCCATGGAAACCAAGATGAAAGGATTCCCCGCTGGGCAGCATGGCAGTAGTTCTGAGCAGCACGGATCAGCTGGGAAGAGCTCACCTCACAGGACCACAGGGGAAAGCAGGGACATTTCCAGCAGCTGCTACCCTTTGCTCATGAACATGTTTCTATTCTATCTGCTCTCATTTTCCAACACTGCTTTTAAAAACCCATTTTCGAATGCCCCAAAGTTCAAGCCAGGAATACTCTCTGCAATTAAAAGAGTAACCTTTTTAATTCTTCTGAAACTCTACATCTCTGAAATACCAACTTCCCTGGAAACACTTTCTTTTACTTGCTTCTCTGACAAGGGTAAAATTACTTCAGCAAGTATTTCTTTCTAGGAGATGGAAACCAGAGATTAGTGGGATTTCCAAGGCTGTACTTGGTGCCTTTTCTATAGGAACTGTGATATGTAATTTTGATTTGGGACTCTCCAAAATTACAAAATCACTTGTGTTCTTTGATATAGTAAAGAGTTTAAAATAAATCAAACTGTTGAAAAAAATATAAGTAAGTATAAAAATGTGATATGTATAACAATTCCCAGACATCAAACCTGCAGTATGCATGTGTATATGCACTCTACATATCCATAAACACTTTTATGTTAGCCTAGTAGAAGTGAAAAAACATACAGGGATATATCACATAAAATCCCACAGTCCTTTTGGGCTAAGATTTACAAGAATGTTCTTAAGCTAAGGTCTGAAACAGAAAAACTACCAGGAGCTGGAGATTTTTGAGCCTATATTACAAGAGAAGGCTAGAAGTCTTGACCTTTAGTCTTCCAAAATGAAGGCTGAGGGTTTATATTGGTGCCTTCTCTAAATTCATTGTGGAGATAAAGGCCAAAAATAAAGGCAGACTATGGAAGTTGGTTCAAGAACAAATGATCCAAATCTGGCCAAAATTAACCAAGGCTAAAAATTAAAAGTCCTGTAAGTTTTAGAGTAGTGAAATCCTATAAATTCTTCAAAGCAACTCAGAAGACTGCCTACAGCATTGCTATTTCCCTTAAAGTCATCTCCTGGCATGGTATTGGCCACCCCTTCCACTGTTAAGAGTTAAGTCTAGTGACACACATGCTCTACTCCACCACCAGGGCAAAAGAGATTACTTTGGTGTCTTCAAAAACAAGAACTATTTCCCAAGAGCAAAAAGAGCAATTCAACCAAGGCCAGGTTGGATGGGGCTTTGAGCAACCTGGTCTAGCAGAAGGTGTCCCTGCCCATGGCAGGGTGCTTAGAACTGAATGATCTTCCAGGTCCCTTCCAACCCAAAACACTCTATGATTGTATGAAAAAGCATCATTATGAACGATGGGGCTGGCCAGACAACAAGGCACCCTCCATGGTGTTTGGTACCTTGCTCCTCCAAGCAGGCAGCCGTGCTGGGGCTTGCCCTGGCACCTGGCTCACCTGACTCTGCCCCAGACCTGTGTGATTTGCCAATAAGAGGCAGAGATTTGGTCCCCATGTGCACTCAGTGCTGGGCTTCTAGTGTCTGTGGTCCTCACTAGGAGCACCAAGAAACCAAACAACACTCTACTTGCAAAGGTGCCTTCTTCAACTAACCCTGTGAATTTGTGATTCACAAACACCATTTTAGCCTCTGGGAACAAAATCACAAAATCCTTAGAAGCTACAGCATACCCACAGATGCACAGGATTTTCTTCAGTGAAGGAGAGATTCTAGGAATTTCACTGGAACCCTGCTATCCAGCAAAAACCTTACACAAGTGGCTGGGCAGGTATGAGGGCAATGCCAGTCTCTGGTGGGATTTGACACTTCTGAGGCTGACGGTCAGCAGCCAGACCTGCTTTCATTTTCCCCATTTGAAATGAGGGCTGTGTTCTTCCTCTCAGGGAACCAACATCCCTGCAAAGCCCCCCTGACTCCAAGGCACCCACACAGGCAGCTCCCAGCAGCCTGGGTGCATTGTCCTGCCCCTCTCCTTTCAGCAATGTGCTGGCAACAGCTTTACTTTTGTTCTGCTGGCTGATCCCTCCATCTGCACAGCGGCTGGGCCCATTCAGTGGCCATGTGCCTGTCTCCCACTGCTCCCAGCCCTGGCCCCAGAGCAGCCATTGTCTCTGGAAAAGCAGTCAGTCTTTCCAAACAAAAGTCCCCAGAGCTGGGTAAATCCTTCTGACATCAGCCCCACAGCAAAGGCAGCTGAACTTGGACTTTCTCCCCAGCCATGCTCTTTACGACTTGTTCAACGTTGCTGACCTCATGTCAAATAAGAACTGAAACAAAAAGCATCCTCACCCCCATGTGCACTTAAACATCCCTCCTGATCCAGGCAGGGACCCACCAAGAACCTGGCAGAGCTTGAAACCTGCAGAGCCCCTGTGAGCTCTCTCAGCTTGAAAATAAAAAACAACAATACAGGAAAGGCAGCATTTCTGTGCAAGTGCATCTCTGCATTCTCTGCAATGACGGATCAGAGCACAGCCATACAACCTCAGTATGCTCATCCTTCATTTCTTTTTATCCATATGGAAGCATGGGATGGAAACTGAAGGTCTCATTTGCAGACTATGGTTCCTTTTTTAAGGATAAAAAGTGCAAAAAATGTAGAGAAATAAGAGATTAAAACTTCTGACTGTCCAAAGGATTTTACTTGAGAAAATAAGAGAGAAGCACTAAAGGAAAGATGTAGGAACAACTTGGACTACATTATGGACACCTACTTAGACTTCTTCTGGTCTTGAGTGGGAATTCTTGTTAATTTCCATATTATGCAGAGTATCTGCTTATACAGAACCTACTGTACCAGTCATGCACAAATATATATTGATCAAGTTGTTGTTGATCCAGAACAAAAAAAAAAAAAAAAAACGGGGAAAAGAATGGATTTTACAGCGAGAAACAAGAATTTCCAGACAAAATGAACTAAGCATTAGTGCACAATTGGAATCATAACAGAACACAAAAATGTACAATAAACATCTACATGTACAGCACAGTTTTGATAGAGAGATTAGACTAAATCTGCCATATCAGAAGTTTCCCACATGGACCAGGTACAAGTAATTTATCTCTATGAAATACATACCCCTGCCCATCTCCCAGGACATCTGAGAGATTAAAGACCTCAAGAGCAGTGACATATTTGAAGGCTACATCATCAAGGATCACGGGAAGAGCTTGGGCTGTACACAGGTCAAGACCCCAGGCACGTCTCTCCTCACACTGTGCTGGTGAAGCCTGGCCAGAGGGGCTGAGCTTTCCCAGCTACATCCCCCTGTGCTGTGTGAGCTCAGCATACACACTGATCACTCGTGGGTCTCAGAAAGAAGACAAGTTCCAAGGATCATCCACAGCTAGAAATGTTTAACTAGCACATAACCAAACCATCAGATTTACTTACTTCCAACCAGATCCTTGGTACTCTGAAATACTTTCTAATTCCATCTCTAAAAATCCATGAGATTTCCTACGACAATGAATACAATCACCTAGGAGCAGCTCTGTGAGACCTCTGCCATTGAAGATCACCAGGCCTGCTGTCACTAAATAAGGCAAGTATGGAAGATCCAAGCACCCATTTCTCCTGCAGACCCAGCCTCAATTCTCATTTCAAGCTGCCTTCTGCAGCTAGGAGCCTTGTCTATATATTTTTCTGCTACATGCATTTTATGATTGATGTCAAGGCATGCAAAAAATGAGGTTCTCAGCTGCTCAGGGATCCATTTTCCCATGTAATACATTAAAAAGTAAGAAAATTTGAGCATTTTTAAGTGAAAAAGTAGTTGCGGGAAGGGAAGGGAAGGGAAGGGAAGGGAAGGGAAGGGAAGGGAAGGGAAGGGAAGGGAAGGGAAGGGAAGGGAAGGGAAGGGAAGGGAAGGAAGGGAAGGGAAGGGGAAGGGAAGGGAAGGGAAGGGAAGGGAAGGGAAGGGAAGGGAAGGGAAGGGAAGGGAAGGATCCCACCATAGTCACTGAGATTGTAATGATAATATTCAGTCATATTTATGAAGCTGTGATTGAGAGCTAGGTAATACTCTCCAAATTAGGAGGAAAAAAAAATTACAAAATCCCTTCACTAACCCTTCTCACCCAAACATGTGAGTCAGAAAAGCCTCTCCAAGTTGGTGACAGTAATAACTTAAGAATTCCAAGTACCTCATATGTACAAAGTGACAGCTTTCAAAAAAGAAACTTAGAGCCCTCCAGGGGTAGAGAATAGTCTGAAATATTTCCTCAATTGCCTAATTTAGCTTTCCTCTGACTTCCTCCTGATATGGCCAATGTAAACTTTCCTGTTTTCTGCATTTTTTTTCTCTCTTGAAGATCATGCCTTACAACAGAAACATGAAATCCCACATTTCCATTTGCCATTGTGCCAGGGTTACTTTTAGAATCATCAAATCATTTAGGTTAAAAAAGAACTTTGAGATCATCCAGTCAAACTGTTAACCCAGAACTGTCGAGTCCACCACTAGACCATGTCCCTAAGTGCCAGATCTACTAATCTTTTAAATACCTCCAGAGCTGGTGACTCCACCATTTCCCTGGTCAGCCTGTTCCAGTGCTTTACAAACCTTTCAGTGTCCGAAGATTCCAAAAAATGGTGGCTTTGGGTCATTAGTATGCCAAGCAGATTTTTTATTTATTTTTATAGACAGTTCACCTTCAGGTTTCAATGCTGCTCAAAGGCTTCAAAGAATATTAACACTTTCAGCATTACTTACTTATGTGATTTGTTTTCATCCTCCATAAAGACGAGAGAAGACTTGGAGTTTTTTCTCTCTGTGACTGACAAATGTTAACAATGGGTATTTGCATAAGAAAGGCTCATGATTTATATTTTGATTTTCAATCTATAGTCAAGATAAGCCTAACCAGAGATCATTTGGGGAAGATAAATATTTATCCCACTTTTCCTTTGACAAGCTGGAAAATGAAAAAGTTCAGAATATATTAAAAGGGAGGATGCAGCCTTCCTACACTAAATTTATAGACCTACATTATCAGACCTGGCCTTCACAATTCCTTCCCACTTCACCTTTTCTGTGAAAAAAATCTGTAGAGCAAGGACCTTGTGCTTTTTTTTTTTTCCTAAGGCTCTTAGCACTTTGTAGTGGTGTCTAAATAATTAATCATACTAAATTTGTATATGGTTATGCATGCAGAACTATTTGTACCAGAAAACAACAACATGAACATGCACAGACACTGTGCACATACTTTTGAGAGATTGCCTGACCTATGTGTTCCGTATTGTTTTAGAAAGAATTAATATCTTAGCATTGAAAGCCTTTATGTGATGGTAGTATTGTATTACTGGTTCCATAAATCCTTACAAGAGTTCAGAGTTCCTCACAAGAATAAGAATGTGTTATGGGTAGGATGATTTCTTTTTTCTCCAACCTTTACCCTTAAAAAAATTCTTTTGCAGCTCTTTTCCACCTATTTCACTTAAGAAATGCTCTCAGCAGATAAGGTTAGCACAGCACATATGTCCCTCTCCAAATCCTTACCCATCTTCCTCACTAATCATGCCTGAGATTCAGATGACTGGTCATGCCCAGCATTCATTCTGTGCATGGCTTACTGAGTCTTTGAGGAAACCACAGCTTCAAAGTCATTGCTCCTTACAGTGTTCTTTAGCTGCTGAAGTATTTCTCCTGTGCCCACATCCTTTACCTGCAGGGCTTTTCTTAGTAATTATGATTTAGGTTGCTTTATTGCACACCTTTTTTAACTGTGGGACTTTGCCCTACCTCATTCCAGTTGCTCAGTTCCTACCTTCATCAGTTATAACTGATGTGTTGGCATCTCACACAGATCTTCATCTGACAGCCAAACTACTTGAGCTGGTGCACACCACTTCCAGATCCTGCAGTCTACAGGATATAAACACCCATTCATGGGAACATCCCTTATTCCTCCTCTCACCTTCATCTCTGCACGTCAGCACGAAGCTGACACTTGGGAGCTATTCCTTTGGACGGAGTGTTACAAATCCCAGCTCTGTGTGCCATAGTGGCTGTATCGAGGTTATCTGGTAGGGAGGTCTCAAGAGACATGCATGCTAGAATGATGTGGTGTTCCCATCCAGCCTGCATGCTCTAACTCCTCTAACTTCCCCACAGCAGGGAATGGGAAAGAAAGGTGCGTGCTCTGGTCGTGCCCCACAAGGAGTTTGGACATTCCTGAGGCACACATCCAGGCACAGATGCTGGGAAATTCTGCTGGGTTTATCAGCGTGGGCATTGCATGGGACAAAAGCTTTTATTGCATTTCACAGCTACTCTGCTCAAAACCGTGGGACACTGACAATTATTAAATGCCTCTGAAATACATGCCACCAAGCATGGCATTCCTTACTGCCTGCCAACAAACAAGTCATTACATTAACATCTATATCCACCAAGACTGTTAGATATCAGCAAAGGGTGATGCTGGGGAAGGAGTGGAGGAGCTGGGGACACAGACGGGAGGGAGGGGAGAAGTCTTTCCTTACATACAGAAAAAAAAGTAGTCTCAACCAGCTCGTGATGTTGTCCTTTCTGTGATCTTCTCCAGCCTGCATTTACCAAAAGCACTGCAGAAGTCACTCCAATCATTATGCACTAGAGTAGAAGGTTCTCACTGGCACATAAGCACGTGTGTGCCAGACATGCCAGAGTTACAGCTTTCCAGACCAATGTGCTTCTCAAATGTGCACATAATAGCTGATAAGGGGATAACCATCAGGGGAAGAAAAGCACAGGCTCTTGTAACACAGCTCTTCAGTTTTTCAGCCTGAAAAAATGCAGTCTGTCTGTGGGGTACACTCCAGTAGCTCAAATGTCTTTTCTTCTTGCCCCCAGTTTCCATTGCCTTCTCTTGCTGTGACTTTGAACCATCTTGCTTGCTCTGCTTTTGACTGACTCTCTTCTCCCTTCACGGCCAGCAGAGCACAGCTCATCAGTGCTCCGTTTTTCTACAGTGCCCATCAGCTTTTGGCTGTACCACACACTGGAAGAAGAGTCGTCACCTACTCTCACCCTCTTGCCAAGTAATCCCTTTTGCTTTTCCTTCTGTTGAACATTTCCAAGTTGGAGAACCCCCTGAAAGCTGCCTAAGTGTTGATTGAGGAGGACCCTGGGATGCATAATCCTGCAAAGCTGCAGATATCCTGCTCTGTACCTGCTCTGACTACCATTGGGTGGGTGCATTCCTCCAGCACTCCCTAAAAGATTAGCAACTAATTTGGGAAGAGATAAGGGATTAAATTAAGTCCTTAAGTGGGTTGAGTTACAACACAGAAGAAAAGAAAGCCAAAGGCAAACAGGAAAATAACCTTAACTCTACTCTTCCCTGATGCTCCGGAATGGATGAGAGATTTGGAAAATCTGCACAAGTACAGTTATGTGAGAGGGTAGTGAGGCCTTTTACCAGCCTCCTAGATCCACTGTTATGTCTACTTATACTTAGCAAGGAAAAAAAAGTCTGTTTAGTGCAATTTCACATTTTTATTTTTATATCAATAATTGTTATTAATGTGGAGAATTTCTTCATATGATGACTCTATCGTCAAGCAGAGGCATGTTTGAAAGAAAAGCCCTTCATCTACAAACACAGGATGAGATTCAGTTAAAAGCTATCAGATACAGATAAAACTCTCAGAAAGTATAGCTGGCTATTTCTTTACTATTTAGGAGAAAAGAAGAATGAAAGAACTAAAAATTCATTATGTTTTTCTATAGGTGTCTGTGAAAAAGTAACATCTTGCAAGCCATAAAAATTCCTTCTCTGTCCATACAAGTAAATTTCTAAAAATCAACTGCATGCACTCATTCCCTTGAAAACGAAGGACAGATTCAAACCATTCCATTTTAACAACCTATGGAAGGTATTTCACTGAATTCCAATAGAGACCTGAATCTCTGTCCTAATGATGGTGTGAGAGGGAATCCAACAATGGAGCCCAGGGTGACCTCTTTCTTCATCTGGGCTCTGCAGGGAAGTGTTACAAGTCAGGTCAGATCAGCACCAGGTTCAAGTCTGCCGAGACCATCTGGGTAATTGGTCTTGGCAAAGGTAGCAAATGCAACAGCTCCACTGAAAACAAGCAGCTGTCCTCCAGGTGAACATCCCACACAACCTGAGCAAGAATGGCGGGATTGCACCGAAGCTGAGCAGCGTTATTAAATCTTATTTACCTAAATATGAAATATTACTCACAGAAAACTTTGCAACAACTGGCCTCTGGTTATTTTAACTTCTAAACCCTGCAATAACTTAGAAAATATTCATTTTAATACAGTACAATATGAACAGCCTATTTCTCCCTTCAGGAGGTACTTCACATGTCAGAGCACTTCATATACTTGTTACCAACAAGTACAGGCCCTTTAAGTAAAAGAGAAATACTTTGGCAATAAAAAAGCAACAGCCAGCAGCTACAGACAGTATTATTTAAATAATAGTGACTTTAGGGTCACCTTTTGAAAGGTAAAATAAATAAATTCTTACTGCAAAGGCAACATAGCAAAGCATTCTGGACTTTCCTATCTCCAACACCACCACAAGTCTTGTGTAATTTTGGGTTCTGGGAAAGGAAGGTGCTGATAGAAATGAAAGTCCACCAGGCAAAAAAATGAAAGTAGTTAGTGCATGAACTAACAACAGAGGGAAAATATGGGGATTTATTTGACAATCCTTTCTACAACACTCCAGAAATCTGATAAGTGGTTGGGACTTTTCTCTGGAAAAAGGAAGAAGTTGAATATGACTTATTTTTTAAGGATAGCATGGAACTAAATCTCTTTTCCTTGATACTGCCAAAAGACCCACTACGAAAAAAAAAAAAGCAGAAAAGCAACAGTTATCTGTGCAGGGCTGCAAAGACTCACTCGCTCAATGATTTAAAAACACTAAACTTGTTTTCTTAAGGATCCTCCAGGGATTAGGTCCCTATGTTGTAGGAAAGGTGATCACACTTTGCCTTGGAAACTGACTGGTCAGCCACCCTTTTATGGTGAGGGTTGCAGTGAGAGGAACAACACATCATGGCCAAATATGGAGCCCGTCTGAAGTTGCTGAAGCCATTTCTTTTGTTGGACCCAAGCCACTAATTCTGCTTTTTTATTGCATGTTGTGTTCAGCTAGCCCAGATGTTACAGAGGCATCGAGATGTAGAAACACTGTGCCTTCCCTTCAAAATACTTCCCCTGAAAATACTGCACAGCCTAATTAAATAATGACATTTGCAGCAAGAGAGATAATGCAAAAATTAGAGCAGCAGTTCAGCTTGCACTTCACCCCTCCTTGACAAGCAGCCCAAAGTAGTTGACAGTATGCAGAACATCATGCTGTGCTAGAAGACCTGATGTGCTCAGAAAAATAAAACCCATCCTCAGCTTGTGCTGCAGTGGGGGAAACAGGCAAGGAGGTTTCCCAGGATTCCTCATACAGGGCAGTCCATCACCCAAACCTGCACAGCCGTTCTGTCCCATGGCAGGAGCACATGGCAGCGCATGTATTTAAAGGTAATAGTGCTGCTGAGAAATAAGTACAAAGAAGGGATTCTCAGAGACTCACAGATCACTACCAAGATATTATTCAGCTCCTGTGCAGCTCAGCACCAGGCCCTGGCTGCAGGCTGAGCATGGGGGTTCAGCTGAGGCAGTGAGGGGCCAGTGGCACTGATGGGAGGCAGGTACATATGGGGACTACTGGAAACATGCTCAGCCAAACTTGCCAGGCAGATGGGGGAAACCATTCAATAGTGAATTATATGAAGCCCTGGAAGCAAAATGCAGTGACTAAAAGGAATTGGGCTCATTCAGAGGTAAGTTGGCCTTTAGGTATAATACCTATCACCATTCCTCCATTTCTGTAATTAGGCTGAGTAAGAAAATTAAAAGCAAACAAGGAGACATAACAGCAATATCTCTTCATCAAACAAGAAGCAAGCAAGAGCAAAAGGCAAAAAATTCACAGTTGCTTTTCCCCAGCCCTGCTTCTCCAAGACATCCTTTCGAGCTCCTTCATCCCTACCTTTGCTCTGCCTTGTGCTGGCACAAGCATTTGCTCAGCTCTGTGGTGAGCCAGACATGGGGAACTAATCCAGGCTGAAACTAATCTTGCAAAAATGAATTACAGCACGCGGGCAGGAATGCACAGCCAGGGCAACGGGAAGGGTAAAATCAGCTCCCTCAGCAGCAGTCCCCCCCGGGGGTCATGTCGTACCTGTGAGAGCAGATGCTATCACATAGCAGGGAAAGCAGTTCCTGTGGCCACAGGCACACAGGGGCTTTAGCTCAGCGCCTCAGATGCTCGCTAGTGATGGAGACAAGAAAGCACCCAGCTCAGCACATGCAGCAGAGCCTGCTTGACAAGGCAGCTAAATATTCAAGCAGTTAGCTCTGTGCTGATGCAGCTCCACAGTTAGCCCTGATTTAATGCCAGCTCCAGTGCGTTTGCATCCATCACAGTCGCCACAGAGAATTAAACACTGCAAGTGTAGGTCAAGAACTAGAGCTGCTCCCATTTCTTCAAATTCAAACTGACGTTCCAAATGCAAAAAGCAGCAGGAATATTAACACTTTTTTTCCCATTTCTGCTATTTGTAAATAGCCTTTAAGAACACTGAGAGGAGCACTGCCTCCCCAGAATCAGTCACAAGAAATTATTTCCCTGTATTAGCCTTTGATCTCTCTCTCCAAACACGTTCGATTTAAAACAGCATTCATTTATGGTACAACCATGTTGGCTACCAGAGAATTACAGCAGAAATAAGGCAGACCCACCCCTAATTAAGATTGCAGTGTCTCCTTCACTCCAAAGCCTCTCTGCATGTGCCCAGCTCAGCTCTAAGCCACTGTGTTGCTTTCACCAAACCCAAAGCTGAATCTGTTGCTGGCAGAAACCAGAGCAAACTGGGGGCTGTTAATGAGCGCTGATGTGCAAAGGTTTCTCAGAAGTCATGATGTTGTGAAGGCAGATCCAAGTGCTGTGCTCTTCAGCCACTGGAATGCAGTATCCCTCGCCTTGACATGCTTCCTGCGACGGGGAAAACCAAGGGGAACTTGCATCAGGCTGGGCTGGCTCCATACCAGCCAAAAATGCCCTGGAGCAAATATTCATTTGCCCTGATAAGAGTGCATTTAAGACCCTGATGTGTTCCTTTAGCCTTCATGGTGACCTCTGCAAGGAAGGTCACTGCAGTAAATTTCACCCTTAACAAACGATGGGGGAAGAAGAGGGAAGGAGGAAATGAGGGAAGAAAGGAGGGAGGAAGGGTATGAAAAGAAAAAAATGAAATTTTTTGGTCATCAGTTTGCAACATAGTAAAGTAAATGGTAGCTAATCCTAAATTAAATGCCAGGGAGTTATAAAGGAACAGAGAGGGAGGAAAGACACACCAACACATACAGACATGTGTGACAAGTTAACTCTTGCAGAGTGTCTCTTGCAGAATCACTACAGCACTAACAAGCACTACTGTGATGCAAGGGGTGGATGCCATGTTCCTGATATCTCCGAGGAGGGTTCAATTCTGCTCTCAATTACACCACCAGAAACTTAGAGTAACTCCCTTTACATCTGTGAACGTGAGATCAAAACCAGATCCAAGGTCCCTGCTCCACAAAGCTTGCTATGTACTGTTGACAGTTAAAATGGTGAGTAAAGACATCAAACCTCTGGAAAAGAGAGAAAAATAAAGGTGACCAAACAGCAGGAAAAGGGGGTGAGGGAAGAACCACTCTTAGAAAAGCAATTATAGCTTCTGTTTCATGTTTCTTTCTTTATTTTAGTGGAGACCAAAGGTGTCTTGCTTTTAAAAGCCAGGTATGGCAGTAGGTGTGGAGAGAAGCTCAGAAGAGGTTAATGGAAATCTCAGAGAAAAATAACTAAATGACTTTTATTCTGAAAGCTCTCAACAATATCCAGCCACTTGGATATTGTTCCTGTCTCCTGCCTTACCAGGGTTGGTACCAGTTTGGCTGCTAGGAAAGTGTGTGGGTGCTGTCCTACCCTGCCACACAGATGATGCATGAGGCTCTTTTAGTAAGAGAGCACACAAAAGATACTTTGCAAAGGGAGCTGGTGTTGCCATAGCTCGCTCCTCAAAAAATCTAAGCCTGAAAACATAAACCTCTAGGGGTGATTTGTATTCGTGCTTTGAACTGGGCAGTCTCCTTCAGCAGGTACGAACTTCCCAATCCCAAGCAGCAGGGTCCTGCTCTGCCTACCAAGAAATACCAGAGCTTGTGTGCAGCAATCACTCAGATAGACAATGGAAAGTGGTGCATATGCACATGTACACAAATTTCCATGCATGCATATGCAAGTGTTCAAATTTAATTTTGGGCAATACTGTAACACTTTAGGCTGAATGGCAAAATAACCAAAATTATAAACTGTCAATCACTGGCACTTAGAAATATAAAATGTGCCTAACACTGTAATTCCTGGCTTATGGTGCTGTGACTTCACTGGCTATCAGTAGTCATGCATGAATGGGCCAGAAATCCTCTGAAATGCAGAGGGAGTGGTGCCAGTGAGGAAGGCATCCATTTGCTTTTTCCAGTACTAGGCATACTCTCCTTCCAGTCCATTTTTGGGCAACCAGGAACTCATCCATGAGGGCTCTTTCTAATGAGGCACTGCCTAAATGCAAGCATGCATTATCTTTCTGCACTAGATAGAGCAGCAGCAAGAGTAAAAGCTCAGCTTCTCACCTGCCCCTCCTGCTCACCTGGGGCTCCTCATCTGGGGGTCCAGGACAGGCAGGGCTCAGCCAGCCTAGGGCTCCAGGGATGGAAGGAATCCCCCTGCACTGCCCCCAGAGAACAGCTGCCCATTCACAGGGAAGCTCCTTGAGGCTGCTGGGACCTGGCAAAATATTTCTGCCACATGGTGCTTTTGGAGGTGCAGTTGAAGTAAAATGAAGGCTCTTGGTGAATTTTTAATCAACTGAGACTGCCGCATAAGGAGGGCTGCAGAATTCAGCGTCGCTGTACCAATATGCTGACTAATAGCCTTGATTAAAATCCTAGGGCGCTTTTTGTAGCACACAGGAGCATTAATTCCAGTTCAGTTAATTACCTGTGCCTAACGAATTGCCATTTGTAGCTTCAGCCAGGCCTGAAATTCTTTACCTGCCCTCTTTAAAAAATAGTGCTGTATCCAAACACACATCTGCCCCATCTCCCTGGGATCCAAGGTCCTCTCTGCTCCTTCCCCCAGGAGGCAGGATGATGCCTGCATGGTGACTCCAGATCCACAGATGAAAGATGCGATACAAGGGCAAAAGATATGTGCTGCCTCCATGACCTGATTTTGTCCTTTTCCATTTATCAGATGTTGAGTTTTGTAGCTTATGGCTGTTTCAGCTTCTTTTGTAAGCACTGCATTTTTAAATGGGAACTCTCAACTGTGCTGCAGTGGCAGCTGCCATTTTGCATTCATGTGCAGGGAGTGAGGCAGTGAAGGAGCTCTGAAGAAGAACTCATGTTACTTCTTTTTTTCTCCTTGTTTTGCTGTTGCATTTAAATATAAAATAAAGGTCATCCTGACTGAAAGGATAGAATTTCTCTATGGAAACATATAATGAATGCACTGGATGTAAAAAGGGCAAATGTCCTTTAAGCAGAAACACAAATCAAATTACCTTTTTTTAAAAAAATCAGCTTTTTCATCCTCAAACAGTTTCTTTTTGTGACTAGTGTGGGTCAAGGCTCAAGGAATTACAAGCTCACATGAGCTGCCACAATTGCAGCAGAGGAAATTCTTCCACTGCACAGGAGCCATTTTCCTCTCTGAATTTTCCTAGTCACTAAGTGGAGAATCTCAGGAAATGCTAGAACTGAAAAATTTGGAAAGAAAAATTACTTCTGCATCTTTGACCTTTGTTTCATGTGCTGCTCAAACCTACAATTATTAAGCATCTCCAATATCACTATTAGGCTTACTGCTGTGAGGTTTATCTCTATTTGAAGGCTATGGCACTTATAGAAAAGAAATGAAACACAGCAGAAGGGAAGCCAGTGGCAGAAGGAGTTTAGTGCCTGTTGCCCCACTGGTACAGACAATATATCAGCTGACCTAAAGAAATCATTGCATGTTTTCTGCCAGGTAAGCTCTGCAAGAGGAGCATGCAGAAGGGGGCACAGTGCTGCTCCTGGAAGGGCAAGTGTCACCCTGCAGCCCTCTTCCAGCAGCTCTTTTTTGCACTGCCACACACAGAAAACAAAGACCTTATCTGGCATAACACAATCCAAACCTTCACCATAAATGCAGCAATGCTGTGATGCCAAAAATGCTGGGCTTGTAACACTGAAGCTGTTTGCAGTACAATTTCCTTTCTAGTCTACTCTATCCTATCTCATCCCTTCCAAAGATGTTCCCAGCTAAGCAGCAACTGCTTGTTATAAATCAGAAAACTTTGGCGGGTCACAAATTGAGGAAATCAGAGCCCTATTGGGTGCAAACACAGCGACGCAGTGTTGCAGGCCAAGACCCACTTACATGCTGCAAAATATATTTAAAAACCTGCTGTACACATGCACTGAGCAGAAGAGCAAATGTGAAACGTCAGGAGCCCAGCCAAGAATTACCTTGGAGTTTGGAGAAACCCACTACAAAACCTATGAGAATAACAGTACCTTAGCATTACTATGCAAAACTGAGTTTCTACCCAACACATTATGACAGCCCTTTCAAAAGGAATGCTCATTGACAGGAAAAGGAAGGAAATTAAAATAAATGGGAGTTTCAGATCATTATGAGACCCTTGGAGGAGAAAGATCAATCCCATCTAGAAAGAAGTTTTGGAGAACAATAATAGTAACAGTTCAAGCCCCATCTCTCGCTACCACTTTGGGGGAAAATTATTTAAACCTGCTTTTCTCTATTGGCATATTATAAGCAATATTTTATTTTTATATTTTTCCATAAATATAGTGCAGCACATGTACACTCAGAATATTATCCAATTAATAAAATCATGCACACACATAGCAAATGATTGGAAATCTCAAAACATATAGACTATGCAGCACTTTCTGCCCCAGGCAGTGCAAAAACTCTGACTTACATTCAAGCCAGAATGGAAGTAATTTTAAAATCTTAATTAAAAAAAGTTTGGAAAATTATCTTGAGGAGATCTTAATTCATGTTCTGCCTTTTGAAACTTTAGGATTCCTATTTGCCAGATTTTCACACAGCCAGGAGGATTAACAGATGCAGCCAGAATCTGAGACTGAGAACTATGTCAGGAATTTGAAATAAACCATTAATCTCCGACAACTCTGGAAAAGGCTGAACTCAAGTGACATCCTATTTATTTCATTTTAACTACATGTCACTCCCAGACCCTGACTGGGTTTTTGCACTCAATAACCCTCCATAGGTGATTTTCCTAGTGAAAATGCAGCCTACAGTGGACACTGGGCACAAGCTGTGAGGTCCAAACTTTTGTCAGTGGCAGGGAACTGCTGGCAAGCACCGAGGCTGGGGTTCCCAACCACCCCCACACCACCTCTGTCCCTGTCACTGCCTCACTACACAATTCATTCAAGCAAAGAGAGTAAAGAAAAAGCAACCACGTGAACTTCATAAAACTGATTTTTAGAGATGAAACAGGGAAAAGGTCCTGCAGGTGCTGCCACAAGCTAGGATGCTCTCCTGCCAGGGCTTTACCACCTAAATGGGTTTTTTCAGTGCCCAGCAGCTTCAAGCTCCCAGGCCCTGGATGCAGGGTGGGAGCTCAGCAGGTTCCTCTGCCAGTGCAGCCCTTTCCTCATGTGCCAGCACCAGCAATTTTGGCAAAGTGTCTCACTGTGCACAGGGAACATTAATTCTTCAGCATCCTGGAGGAAAAAAAAACACTCATGGAAGCTTTCAGCTGTTGAAATTTTCATCTTTTTACCCCAAAAATCAGGACTGTGCTGCCGGCCAGGCTGCAGGTTGGCAAGGGTGGGTCTGTCAGATGGGGCCCTGCTCTCATGCTGTGGTGCCTGGAAAGTTTGTGCCAGCACCCTGAGCTGGTGCCACTGGCCACCTGAGGCAGGTGGGGCTGTGAAAACACACAGCAGCAGAATATCCTCCCCATCTGTGTTTCTCATGCTGCCCTTGAAGAGCATTGTATTTATCATCTGCTTTGAATTCTTACAAGCAAGTTCTGCTCCCATCCTCCGCGAGTCAAAGCTGATGTGCACAATAAAGAACCAAACAACGACAGGTAGGACCGGGTCCTGGCTGCACAGGCTCCTAGCAGGGACTGCAGTGTTTTCAGTGAGGAGATCTGTAAGCAGCATGGAGTAGGGAGGGAATTCCAGGCTGTGGAGAATGCACAGGCTGCACTCAGAGCTGCTCACGCCAACACAAAGTATGGTGTTACTACTTCACAAAATGCCTGGGAGACAGTGCTCCTTTACCCCCACCTCTGCTACCACAAACATGTTACTCAATGCTTTCTTCAGATGCAGTCAGTACTAAGCAGTGCAAAACACGCCTACTGACACACTGATAGGAATTTTAAATTCTTCAGCATCTTTGCAACCCCTTAACTCTGCGTGTGTCTGAAAGCAGGAAGATTTACTCCTCTGCCTTTTTTTTTTCCAACTGCGCTTTTTTTCCCCTGCCTACAAATTCCCACAATACCTCCATTTATCAAAGCTGAGGGGAGCTTTAGGAAACTACTGCTGCCACTATGGAACATGCAGGTTTCTTCACTGCTCCTCCTGCACCTCCGTGTTTCCTCTACTGGAAAGAATATCCTAATGGTTGGATTCCATGATCTTAGAGATCTTTTCCAGCCTTAGTAATTCTATGATCTACAGAACTGTGTACTAGCTGCAATGTACTCGACATTGACCTTTGCCATTTTAACTTCAGTGTCTGCTGATCTGCCAGAAGTCTCAGATCTTGCTGCCATTTAATTGCCTGTTCTGATTTAAAGCCGAATTTCTTCCAGTTAATCTTACTGCAGATTAAGGAAAAAGACTTGAAACAATTCAAAATGTTTCAAGACCTAGGATAGTGATAGCAATGATGACTTTCTTTTCCTTTTCTTTTTCAAGCAAATCTCAGGTGACTTGGACATGACTTCTGCACGCCTGCTGCTGCCAGCAAAGCAGAACTATCTGCACATTTTCTCCTTATCATGGCAAGAATTCCTGCAGGCCCAGGAGGCCAGAGAACTCAGCATCCTGACAATTATAATGATTACAACTTTCTTGTGAAATCGAGAACTCAGCAGAGGTACAAAGAGATGTAAATAGCATCCAATGAATCATGTGAGAAAGGTAAAGCCAAGCTGAAAAACATCCTCTCTCTTCTTGGCTCCCAGCCTGGGGGCTCAATCTTACCATAAAAGCCCTTCACAGATTATCTAGCAGCAGAGCATATAAATCTCCTTTTATTTCAAAGCAGTAGGTAATCAATACCCTAAATAAGACAAAAACAGAACTCTCTTTAGAAGATTGTTTTCTTGATAAAGGACAGGGAATAAATATTCCTAATAGGTACCTACTAACTTTTAAATAATAATGGCATCAGCTCAGTAATCTGTGATGCCTCAATTACAGCCCCATTGTGCTATGAGATGTACAAACAGGTCAAACTGGTTCAAGTTATTCTTGTGGTAATTTCTGAAAATGAGCAGAACATGGGAAACATCAAAATGCTGAATGTAAAACCTCCTGTAGTTCTGTCAGACACCTTGACTTGAGAAATCCTCAAGGAAACAAATGAAGCAAACTACTGGGATAGGCAATCCGTAGCATAAATAAATAAATGGAAAATGAAAGCACTCAAACCTGATTTTACATTAATTCTTGTTTCATGGATTGCAGGGATGAAAGACAGCAAAGAAGTGTGCCTGGTGAAGTAACTCCCTCTTTTGATAATGCACACACGTGCACACACATGCACATGCACTTGTCCTCTTCCTACATACAGTAAAGAAAATAATTCTGCTTTGATTTTCATAAGTAATGAGTCACATCTAGATATAAATTAACATGATTAATACTGAAGAGCAATCGACTACTTTAAATTTGCCCACTAGCAGTTGCACACACAGATATTTTCAGTTTTTTTGATTTTTCAAAAATAAAACCATCTCTCATCCCTCAGTGTCTGACATATGAATGAGAGGTGGTTTGCACCAGTAGCCTCCAACACTGAGAGATTGTATTTCCCAGGTCACTTTAAAAATGGTTTAGAAATATGATGATGGAATGAATTTCCAAATTTCTCTTGATTTTGTTGCTAATTACATAGATAGTCTGACCACCTTTATTTTCTCCAAATAGTGTTTTCCATCCCCACTATGAACAGTAAGAGATGTAGAGTCTTCAATGTTGTTTAGCTATGTACAGCCTTCCACAACAGCTCCAAAGATCCCGGAGGTGTAAAATGCAGCTGATCAAGGTTCACTTACTGTTATTATGAGAATTGATAGAAATTTTTCCTCTGGAAAACAATTATGGAGAAAAATGGGTTTCTGCTTAAGGAACACTTTCTACTAAACTTCTGTTTTCTACTGAAAAACATCAGTACACTAAATCCTGTAGAGCAGAGGTATTAATGCTGCTGCAGTGAACTTGGGGAACTACTTCCATATGTTGCTCATGGTCTCACCTTGGGGTCATATCCTGCACTCCTCACAACCCCACATCAGGTGCCCATCTGGGATGGGCTGTGTCCCTTTACCACATGAGAACCTTTGGCTTGACCAGGCTAAAGGGAAGAGTGGAAACTTTAAGTATCTGTAACTATAAAAGTCATAAAGTGCCCTGGCATTATTTCAGAAGAAATGTATTTAGATGTTGCAGAATGTACTTCATTGAAACCTCACTAACTTTATGGGAAGAAAAAAAATAATCCCTCAATTTTCAGGTCCAATTACCTTCATGAGAAGCTGATGTGATAACAGTACCAGTGTCAAGTAAAATGCAGATAGGAGGACCTGCTCTCTGCCTGGGGGAGTTTGTGATCTAAGTATTTCACCACTCTCTGCCAAAGTAATATGCAAAGGTATGGTAAGAAAGATGTAAGCAAATGCTTCAATTTGTATATCTGAAATATTACGAAGTGCTGACTCCTCTCATCCAATGTCTCTCAGCTGAGTAATTCTATGTAGAAAACAGAGTTAAGGAGTGTCTTCAGGGCCAGGAAGTGACTTTACCTAAAGATCAACTGTAGATTTCATATCTAAAGTATGGCTGATAAAAGAAAAACAAAAATCTGGAGCAAATGAGTCAGAGGACAGTGTGGAAGTAAAGCATGCAGAGGAACAAACCTCTGAGGGGACAAGGATGTTTGAGCATGAAGGGAGGAAACAGAGGCAGCCATTCAAAGCAGGTGCCAACGTGGCTATAGAGAGGGCGATGAGAGAAGTAAGGCTGTGGAAGAACAGGAGTGGTGTTCAGGGAGATGGGTAAGTTCTGGGTGTGAGATGGGAGTCTGGCCAAAGCTTCTACTGCAGATGGTTTGGGACATGAGAGCAGTGGAGCCAAAGGTGACCAAAGGCTTTTGGCATGAGGATCAGGGTGGAGAAGCTGGATGGTGAAGTACAGCCACGTGTTTCCAAAACAGGTACCTTTGTGCACTTCTCACTGCAAAACTACCTCCAGCTTTCTATAATGAGCTCAGGCAGTCTTGGCCTCTCTCCAGCCACCATCTGAGCTTCATTTTACAACTCTGATGTTTGGGCAGTTGCAAGTGGATTGTAAGCAGATAGGAGATAATTACTGTATGCTCTCCATTGCTGTAGCCTTTGCAGTGCTAGGACTAACACCTGAGCTTTTTCCTCTCCCCCAGGGAATCTTCATGCCTTACAATGGCTCTGCAGTCAAAAAGTCCTCTGGGTTACAGGGAGCAGACCTACAGATCCTCCTCCTCTTCCTGTCCCCCTGGCAGTCACCTGCCAGGAAAAGCCACATCTGAGTGGTCTCCCAGCCAAAGACTTCACAGGCACCATCACAGGTACCTGTGACAGATGTGAACCACATCTGCTGGGACTCTGGAGAGTGATCACCAGGCTGGCAGGCAAGAGGCAGAGGAAGAAACTTCTGCATCCCACATCTCCATATGCCAGGAGCACATTCAGCAGCCCTGACCTCAAACTGAGGAGAAAGAGAACTTGCAGCAGCTTTGTTCAAAAAGAGGCTCTTAAATACAGAATTTAGGAGAGACTCAGGTCTGTCCTAGCAATCGAAGGGTTCAACCTTTTGTCATCAGATCTGAAGAAACCACAGCAGAATAGAAGCTAGTACTTTACAGCGATCTCCTAATTCCCATGTGTACAGTTACATAGTTCAAAGGAGGAGAATAAACACAGACACTTTTGGAGAGGAACAAAGTGGTATCATCACCTTGAAAAACCTTTCCTATAAGTGCCTTGGTCCTTTCCTGCTCACAGGCCTGGTCCCCAAGGAAAGAAGTGTTGAGCTGCTCTTCCAGAGCAACCAGACTTTATCACAAGTTTTCTTGTCCGTGGCTGAATTCAGGTCATGCCTCCATGATCATTAATCCTGGCTCTTTGCTCTCAGTACACATTTGATCTGGATCAGCCCAGGGCACATAATCACATTTAAGATGAATTAGCTAGAACACATGATAGGGAGTTTATGCTGGCCTCATGCCAGCTGTGGGAGGATGAACGACACCCGATCCTGCACAAAGCCTGCCAGCACAAAGTTACCCTGGTGCTGTTTTTGGAACAAACATGAACCAGCAGAGCCACATCAGTCCCCTGGAACCAGCCCTGTGCACAGACTGGTTGCTGCATTTTTGACACAGTTATACTTAGTCAGAGGCAAACTGACTAAATCTCACTTAGTTATGAAGTCAGGGCAATCAGACTTAGTCAAATCACATTTCAGTCCTTACATCAGAGTTCTCCCACAGTTAAAAGGATATACATTATGCCTAGACTGGGTACAAACAAACACATGGTACCTTTTTACTTTGTCTCCTTCCTTGCTGGGTCTGCTCAAGGCACATCCCATGGTTCTCCAGTACCAGAGCAAGCAGAGCCATCTTCTCACTCCTCCTTCTGCATTCTGGAAATGAATTGCCTTACCATTTTGGGCACATAAAAGAAAATTAGAAGACTCTCTTGACAGACAGCTGATTTAGCCTGTGACTTTACTGTTGAGCTTCTGCACCATCAAAATAAATATTGGGAGGAGGAAGAGGAAGGATGAGAGAACCCCCTGGCCAGTGCCTACTATTTTATTGCACTAAAGCACTCACTGTCAGCTGCTACCTCTGCTTGAAAATGTGTTCCCAAAACATCTGCTGTGTGTGCCACTGCTAAACATTTTAAAATACCATATATTATATTACTTACATTGAATTCAACATAGTAGTTAGAAAGTATAAACACTTGCCAGTTTTCTAAAGTGCAATGTGTACAGACAGACAACACAATGCACTGGTTTCCTGCTAGTGTCTGGGTAGCAGTATCTATACATGCCATTCCAACATGAGCTTGTAACCAAATATTTTCATATTCAGGTTAAAAATAGAATAAGTTTTCTGAAACAATTATTGTACCAGTTATCTTTCACTAGATACAACTAAACAGTACTCAAACTTCTTGGATTGAATCCCTAACAGATAAGTTGGAGGAAAAACATAAAATAAAAGCCATAGGTACCTCACATGGGGATGCTCATAGAAGTGAGAGAATTTGAGCTGGGCCCTGAATAGCAATTCCACCATTCTCCTCATGACAATGAAGGGAACAAGTGGAAGAGAAAGGCAAGAAGACAACCTGGCTCATCTGGCCTCTCACTTTGCCCTGTCCTTTGTCTTAGTCTGCTTCTCCCTAGTAGGACACATAATTTCTGTCCTACATCTTGAACCACATAATTCTTTTATTTCTAAGGTGTGATAACATTTCCTTATTCCTGCCAGTTGCAAAAGAAAGCTTTCAAGGATCTTGGTGAAACATTTCTGTTCTACCCTAGCTGATTCATGAGATAATCTGTTCTTAATATATACAGTCCTAAGCCTGTAGTTCTTAAGTTTTAGATCAGCACAATATTCATTCCTTGCTGTGACTCAGTGGAGGCTGCAAGAGATGGTAAAGGGGAAAAAAAGAAAAGTATTTTTATAGCAGGTTATTTTTATTAGAAAATTGTGTGTTGTATAAAAACGGCCTTATTGAATTGAGGTGTTCAAAGCAATTCCTGCAGAGTAAGATTATAGTGAGCAGAGTGCAGGTGAGGAGGTCAGAACTGCAAACTAAATGCAGTTTATTCCACTGGTGCAGAAACCTAAGAATGTACTCCAAGGTAATCATAAACACGTGTGATTGAAGTATCTCACATGCATAGATGTACATCCCACCACAGGAATCTTGAACTGTACACAGAGGCAGTAACAACAACAAAAAGTAAAAATAGTAAAAAAGTACAAACTTTTAGTCTCCTTGCTAAATCATTTAATAGATTAGGTTCAGCACAAGTTATGAGAATAAATACATGGCTAAAAAGATTACACTTGTCATATGTTTAAATAAAGCATTTATGAAAAAAAAGGTAAGCATGCAGAAAGAAAGATGTGTTTAGGTGTGTCCATTTGAATCCATAGTAAAGCCCAAGGCACAAAGGAGATCAGCTTGAAAATAAAACCCAGGTGCTACATTAAATGTACATAGGTGACTAAACAATACAAGGCAGTGGAAGTACACAGGATTCAAGCCAGTGCAAGGGGGGAGATGAGACATCTGTAAACTTCCCAGGGGACACAATGTGTGAAATCACACTGATATTGTAGCTGCTTTGATGCATGAAAACCAGGGGAGCCATTTCTGCAGAATGATCTCACATTCATTAAAGACTGAGCTCTTGCTGTCCAGTTGCTACCTGCTCCAAGCTCATCCCAGATGCCCTGTGTCCACTACGGAGCGGGCAAGGGAATGCCCTTGAATGAAAGAGTCCCATAAAAAGCAGAATTCATTTGCAGTGCTATGAAAATGGAGGGGATGAGATGGAGAGAGCAAGAGGAGTTCACAGTGAAGTCACCAAACCATCTGGTGCAGTCTTGTGTTTAGTGTCAAGACTAAACTGCTCTGCACACAAAACCAAACTGTTCACCAGCAGCATTTTGACCAGTGGCTTTAATTAAACTCAGCCAGCCAGAAAAAGCCATATTTATACATACTGACTCATCAATAGTTACCCAAGATCAAAGCAAATGAGGATGGGGGTGGGAGTTGGGAGGGGTCACTGGGAAAGGAGGTTTTTCTCATTTATTCTGGAAAAATATGCTTTCCTCCATTATTCTGCGGCTCACTCTATGTATTTTCTGAGTGGCATGTTTTTGTCCATACCAAACTCATGGCTTGTAACCTCCAGTCATGCTTAAGCCTTCCAATTTGCCAGTGGAAATTAGATGTTCAAGTCTTGCCAGCATAGATGCCATATCCATCAGCAAAAGACCAGACAGACCACGTTTGCTCCACTGGAAATTTATGACATTAAAATAACTGTGAGTCAAAGAAAGCTGAGAGTTACGTTAACACAAATTTCTACTCACCTATATTCTACCCTGCTTCAAAAAGCAAGACAAAATGTAGAAAAAGGCCTAAGGAAACCAAACACACGGAAACCTAACACATGGTAAGTTTCTTGAAGGAATAATCCATTTCTCTGAAGAGCATCTGCAGAATAGTATGTCGATCAAAAACTGGAATTTCCTGCAGTTAATCAATTGCACAAAAAAGAATGTGACAGCCTTCCTTCAAATACTGCACATGGTTTGGTAGCATTTCTGTTTCTGGATCTTTTGATCAATCATGGAAGAAAAGTGACTGGTTAGACTTGCTCTACTGAAAATGAAAGATGAACTGGGAAGCTCATTTATTTTATTTGGAGAAAGAAACAAAGAGAGACAAACTGACCAAAAAGCCAAACCAGGCCACTGGCCAAACCAATTATTTGTGTCTTGCCAATCATTTCAGTCCACATTTGTTCCTCTAACAAAACTGAGCAGCCTGTTCATACAGTTATTTGCCTAACAATGAAGAGGCAATCCAAATTTTTCTGGATTGTTTCCAAACAAATGTTGAATATAAATTTACATTCTGGTAATTTTTAAAAAGAATGAGTTGGAGGCTTTCAGGCCTCCGCACTAACTAATACCTATTAAACAACCAGAATGGAGCTGACTCACAAGAGAAAATGTCTTCTCTGCTGATGGAGCCATAAAATTTGGCATTTCTGGCTTGTGTCTGGAGAGGAAAGTGATTTCCTCTATAAATTATGCTTCAGACATGCCAGTATCCAAACCAGAACTACACAGTAAACACAGGTAGGAGAAGATTGAAGAACAGGACAAGATCCTACTGGATAGAACAAGGTTTGCACTTGATTTATGGCCTCACAGCTTGAACATACCTCACTAGTGCTGCTGCTATAGTAACAAAACAGACTGGTATGCAGGTTTGTGGTAATAATGTTTGTTTAAAGAGTTTTCTCAGTTTTGTATTCATACTTCTGCCTCTTTTTTGGCCTATCTCTAAAGGAGGTGAGTATATGAAAGCAAGAAATGCAAAACTAGAAGGGGGGAAAGGGCTGTAAAGGCTTTATAGGAGAAACACATAAAATTATGCAGTTACTTTACAGAGATAAGGGATCAAATGTTAATGATTATTTGGGAATCTCAAAGCATTTCAGCCACACTTTGGGACTGGAAGAGCCTGACCTGAGGCATAGTCCTCCCAAACTCCAGAAATATTGGCAGCTTTCTAACTGGAGCAGCAGTGAATGGGAACTGAGGGGAAGAGAGCAAGACTTTGTTTATTCAAGGCCAAGTTCATCCTGTGGCCCCAGTGACTCAATCCCTTACACACCTACTTTTCTTTAAATGTTACAAACATTCCCTGCTCATGCAGTGGCAACCAACAGCAAAACTCCCGTTCCCTGTATGCATAAAATTACCTGCAAGCTTTTGCTGTTGTGTGGAAAAACGTGTTTCATCCCATTTATCATAGTGACCCAGTGACTGAAAAGAGAGTCTGCTGTTTGGCCTTGATTCAACAAATCCCCTTATCCAGAGAAGATCTCCTGTAGTTGATCGCAGTACATGCACTGCTGATTGGAGATCTTAAATGCATCCCTTGATTATCACAACATTAAGGGCATGGAGGTTAATCAGAAAGCAAATGAGGGCACTCTGTGAAGGTAATTCCAGTTACTCTGACCTGCAGAGGCATGCAAGGTTTTTGCTCTGGGTATTTAATAGACAGGGAAAGTGATTTACTTAAATATTATCATGGCCTCTTGAATTTAGCATGGAAACCTAGGAGTGTGCTTTCATTTCTCATGGACCTAAAATGGGACTAATCTAATATTTTAAAAAAGAGCCAAGAATCTGGAAATCAGTGATGAATGGCATTTGTCTTTACTTACATATTTTCTAATACATATTTTCAGTATTTTCTATTATGATACAATTGATCTGTCACTTTATTCTTTCATTTTCACTCTCTGTTTCTGTAAAGCCACAAGAAAGAACAAGGCTCCTCCACACCTACTCACACTAATTATCTTTCTTACTGCTTATGTCTCACCCACAGTGATAAGCTGAGAAATGTGAATCTTTGACTCGCTGAAAAGGAGGAGTGGATATCCATGCAGTTGGTTCAGTTCTTCCATTTAGGACACCAGCTTAAAAATTAACCAAGGTGAAAAAAATATTTTCATGGACTGTAGTCCATTAACATGTAAGAAAAGAGAAGTTAAGAAATGGCATGGCTTTCTGGAGTGGGAAAAATTCTCCAGTCTGGCATACAGAAGGGGAAATGCTCATTACCTACAAGACAGCACATCTTATTTAAAATAAGTGTTTCTGCACTGCAAGTTCTTTATCCAAGGACAAAACAAGGCACCAACACCATTTTGACCATCATAACTACTGCAATTCAAGGAAATAAACCATCCACCAACACATCTCTCTGAAAAAACCCAAGGCCCTGCATGCTAGTGCAGGAGGTCTGAGCCATTTATCCAAGCTTTTTCACCTTGAGTAAATAAGGGCAGCTACAACATTGTTCTTTTTGAGTACATCAGCTTTGGCTTTTGGTTTTCTGGCAAAGCACCAAGGTGTCCTCTCAATTATAAAAGCCCATGATCCCTCTGAGACACCAACTGGTTTGGAAAGTGGAATATGGATTAAGTGGCCATTAACTGTCAGCCCCCATTAATGAGACTGAGCAAGAACAGTGATAAATGAGGGGGTAAAGCAGATACTGTAATAACGTACCTCTAAATCTGGTAGAAATTTTTAAACTCAAAGTGGCACTCTGGCTTCCTTCCCCAACCCCCAAAAGAGGTCAAGAACCGAATCAGGAAATTGCAGAGAGGTAGGATTACCATCTGTCACAGGAAAACTTTCAGGGATGTGACATGAGAACACCTGGAAAGACAGTTTGATTGAGAATAGCATACAATTAGACACAGGAGGTCATGCTTAACTAACCTGCTGGATATCTTTGAAGATAATGCTGCTGTGGCAGACAAGAAAAGCGTGACAGATGCTGCACAGCACATTGAGGTTAGATTTTTCAGACAAATTTTGACAAGGTCCAGCATCAGAGATGACTAATGGAGACAAACAGAAAGTTATGGATCTCAAAGTAAAAGCACACAACAGTGGCTGTGGAGCAAGAGTTCAAATAAAATATAAAAAATATGTTGGGAAAAGGGTACTGAATGCAGGGGTCAGATTTACAAGGGTTATCCCATCCCACTTGCCCCAAACATTGTTTCTGTGTCAGACCAAAACATCAGCCTGACCTACTGCACCTGTGATTAGGGCTCTTACATTATGGCAGTGATAAACTGTGGCCTTCAGAGCTGCTTTTTAGAGTACTGAGCCTCTACTTGTACTTTGATGTCAATAAAGAAACACTGAAGAGAATACCTTCACATGGGTTCAGGCTCTAATCTAAGCATTAAATCTAGGCTGAGCACACTCAGTGCTGAAGAATTTGTTTCAGTCAGCATATCACAGAATAACAGAATTTTTCAAGTTGGAAAAGGCCTTTAAGATCATCAAATCCAACCATCAACTTGTCACTGCCACCATGTTCATCATTAAACATCATCCTTACGTGCCATATCCACACTTTTTTGAACACTTCTAGCAATGGTGACTCAACCACTTTCCTGGGCAGGTTGTTCCAATGTCTGACAACCCTTGCCATGAAAAAACATTTCCTAGCTGGCACAACTTGAAGCCATTTCCTCTTGTCCTGTCACTTGTAACCTGAGAGAAGAGGATGACCCCAACCTGGCTACAACCTCTTTTTAGGTAGTTGTAGAGGTTGATATGGTCTCCCCTGACCCTCCTTTTCTCCCAAACAGCCTCAGCTTCTTCAGGTACTCACCAGATTTGTGCTCCAGGCCCTTCCCTAGCTTCTTCTCTGGACTTGCTCCAGCACCTCAATGTTCTTGTAGTGAGGGGCCCAGAACTGAACACAGGATTTGAGGTGTGGCCTCACCAGTGCTGAGTAAAGGGGGACAATCCCTGCCCTGTCCTGCTGGCCACACTATTGCTGACACAGGCCAGGAAGCCATTGGCTTGGCCACCTGGGCACAGCTGGCTCATGTTCAGCTGCTGTTGACCAGCACTATCAGGTCCTTTCCTGCTGCTTTCCAGCCACTCCTTCCCCAGCACTGCCTGGTATTGCTGTGACCCAAGCACAGGACTTGGCTTATTGAACCTCATCCCATTGGTCTCAGCCCACCAAGCCAGCCTGTCCAGATCCCTCTGCACATCCTTCCTACCCTCCAGGAGACCACATCCCCCCAACCTCGTCTGCAAACTTGCTTAGGGTGCACTCGCTCCCCTCACCTGGGTAATTGATGAAGATATTAAACAGAGTTGGCCCTAGTCCTGATCCCTGGCGAACACCAGGTGTGACTGATCACCAGTTAGATGTAAGTCCATTCACCACCACGAATTGTAGCTCAACTCAAAAAGCACAAAATAAACTAATCCCAGAGAAAGGAGCCAGGCAAAGCTGAGCATGCTAAGTATCACAACATGGCACTTTGTTGAGGCAAGGGGTTTTAAGGGCTGTAGTGGGGAAAAATGTAATTAAAGCCACCAATATATGGCAGAATATCAGAGAAAATGAAGAAAAAAAAAGGAGAGATGGGATACAAGTTTTCTTAATAGACATATGGCAATAACAACCAGAAATCAATGGCTTCTTCTGAAGATGGAGGCTTAACAGTTGCTGTGTAGTAGTCACTGGATGACAGAGAGAATATTATTGCCTCAGAGGGTGCAAGAGGAGGGCAACAAAAAGTAAAAACACATATTGGCTCTTACTGGGTCCTAAATTATTAGGTGGGTGACATGAGGGCAAGTTATGCTTATTTTCATTGGAAAAGAAAATATTTTGATGTGACCTAGTAGATGATTTTCAAAATCATGATGGAGCTGATCAAGGTAAGCTCTACCAAACTAGGGTGGAGTAACAGGGGAAAGGAAGGCAAGGTATGCCTAATCAGGCTGCAAACATCTTAATACAATGGGGAGAAAACAGGGAAGTTGTCAGGTAGAACTGATCCCGCTTAAAGGCAATAAATGTGGAAGATGTTATCATGAGAGGCAGCTGAAACAAAGGCTGTATATAAGCTCAAAAGGTACTTGGACTTACTTCAAGGGAAGAGAAGATAAGAATTTGAGGATTTTTGTGAAAACCAGAATCTTGGGATTAAGATGCACTATAAAACAGTAGGTATGCCAAGCCAAGTCAGGATGCCTAAAATTGCTCATAGTGTCACACACATAAAGGAGAATTCCCTGTTTTGCTGCCACACCTTTACCCTGGGGCCAAAGTTAAGAGAAATATCTCCATGTAGGAATCTTCCTTCCTGCAGCTTCTTTTGGTCAAACTATTTAAGTTGAGAAGAGGTCTTCTCCCAAATACCTCAAGGCTACAAATAGCTGCAACAAAGGCAGAAATGAGCTGCAGGAGTGCCACCAAGTCCCACTTGCAGTGACCTCCTGAAGCACAGACTGTATTTGCTGTATGGCCCTCTAAAATACTGGTTGAGGTCTAGGACGAAACAAACTTGTCCTCACTTTTCAGGGGGATCTTCCCATGTCCTCAACCTGTCAAGCTCTGAAATGGTCATAAGGTTTAAGAAACAGCCTCCCTGCAACCCCAAAGCTGCCCCAGCTCCAGGCTACCACAGACACAGTCAAAACCTCAGAAACGCAGTGGGGCAGGGGGTATGACTCCCCAGTGCCAAAAGTCCATTGCAAGGACCCCTACAGCTCTCTGTTTACATGTCCTCTTTATTGCATTTTGGCCTAAAATATGAAAGGAAAAAATGCTGGAAATGTGCAGTCTAGAAGGAGATGCACTCATCATTCCCATCCCAAGGCCAGTACTTGATCCACTCCATGTTGACATCCCTACCACATCAACAGCCACATGATGCAGTTTTGACCAGAATCATGAGTAGGTAATCAGGATAACTGATAATGATTGAAAATGGATATGTAAGAATCTTAACTCTTTCTGTTTAAATTCCATTCTTATTTTAGAATAACCACTTCAGAATTAGCCTCAGTTTTGTTACGAGAAAAAAACAATGCTCTCTGATTTAGAAATTTATACCCACCAGTCTACCTTCTTTCTTATGGATGAGCTATAGCATGCAGAAATTAGGTGACTGTTTTGGAAATTTTCGCATGCTTCTTTCTAATAGAGAATTCACCACCATGCAGATTTATTTTTATGTTTGCTGTGAGTTACAGAAATATGTAGTCCTGAGACTGAAACAGGTTTTCTCTTCTGGTATTTTTTCTATTACCTGATATCCTGATATCTTACTCAAGCAATATCATTAGTTCCTAGCCTTTATTTCATGTTAATATTTCACAAGAAAATGCAAACACCAGAGCTGTGCAGAAAAGCATAAATAGAAATGTAAGTATTACAACTGTATGCAAGAGGAAGGATAATGCAGATGAAGGAACTATCCTGTCAAACATGAGCATCCTGTCCTAACTACAATGATAATAAGAGAGACAGGATTTAGGAGAAGGCACAAGGTAATTTTTTTTTTTTTAATTGTGTTACTGTTCCTTTAGACACAACTTAGCAAATGATGCTAATTTCAAATATTCCTTGGATGGGTGTTTATCTTGTTCTGCAAGCACTGAATACAAACAAACACTAGTCAAAAGCCCAGTCAGTATTCTGCTTTCCCTTGCAAATCAGAGCTGCATCTCCCAGCTTGCTTTCCTTAGGGTATCCACAGTATTTCTCTCCAGGGGATCTACTGTATAATCGATGTCAAGTACAAATGTTCAAGTTTTTCTAGTTTGCAGGTCTCAGGCAAAGGATTCCTTATCCCTCCTAATCCCAACCAGCTCCGCAGCAAAGGCCTTTAACTGGCCCCAGTCATCGAACCATCACTGACAGGGATAACAAATGGAGACCTCTGGTGAAAATATTATTAGGCAGGGTGTGAAAACAATTAACACTGTTTGGGGTAATGACAGATCACATTCCCCAGAGGTGTAAAGGGACTTTTGAGCATTTGGGAAGGTGGAATTTGGCTGTTGGAGAACTTGCCACACTCCTCCATATATGCTGCAGCATTCACTACGGAAACCTCAATGAAAACCATGCTTATTTAGAACTATAGGCAAGTTCCTTCCAAACCCATTCATTTTTTCGTTAGAAAGTTTCTTTGGGGGTTTTTGGGTTAAATACGGGCCTTTGCGGGGAAGGGTTGGGAAAAGAAATGGTAAAAAAAACAAGGGGGGGGATATACACACTTTGGCAATGTGTTGGGTTGGGGGGCCTTTTGTAAAATGTGTGTTTTATTGTGTCTGTGTGTGCATATTTTCTTCATGTCCAAGATTTATTTAGGACATGTCTTTTGAGTTCAAGGATTGAGCAAGGACTGCTTTCCTGCTAAAAAATTGCAGTTTTCTGTTTAATTTTATGCTGATAAATTATATCGATAATCATGATGTGTTTTGCACAACTAGGTAGAGGTTGAGAAATGCTCCTTCAGCCTTTCTAGAAGTCATTCTGGAAGAGGAACACAAGGCACATCTCCAGTTTAAGCCACTGAGCAAACTGAAAGATATATAAGTGGCAGAAACATTGTAAAACAAGATGAGAAATATTAATTATATCCCGGGCTGCTCTTAACAATCTCCAGATGACCTGAAAACCAGAAAAAAGTTTGATAAATATTACTGTGATACTTGGGTCCAGGCTGATAATGTCCTCACCACTATTTCCAAATACGTAGAAGCATAAATGTGTATATGCCTCTGTGTGTGAGTGTGTGTGTGTCTCTGTGTCTATTTATTTATTAATTTATCCAAACTATGAATCTATTGTGAAAAAGAGGAGGAACAAAGTTTATTGCTCCATATTGGCACGGCAACAGGCAAAGAAACAGATCATCTCCCTCACACAGCAGGAGTGCATGGAGCTAAGCACTTGTGGTAGAAATTGGAGCAGCCAAGAGCAGCCCCCTCTGAACAGCAGCGAGGGGCTGGGAGCCTCCCCTTTCCCACCCATCTCGGCATCATTCAGTGCCAGCACAGTGAAGTGGGTTACATGAGGATTTGTTTCCTCTCCAGCTTTATCTAGTGGAGCTTGGGTGAATTGAGATCACCTTGGTGTACGTACAGCAGTGCTTTGAGAAGGTGGAAAGAGTTATGGTTGTAATGAACTGTCTGCATCAAGTATTTTGCTTCCCTACAGTAAGAGTCTATAAAAAGCTCTGATTTCCTTTTAAAGAAAATAAAAATGAAGAGTCTGTTTTTGCTTAGATGCATGTGCAGGCTGATGGCCAAAAACAGCAGTAAGAGCAAAAGCCTTATCAAAGTTTAAAAAAACCAAGTAAAAAAACCCAAACAAACAAGCAAGCATATCCCAAGATAGACACTTAGCTGAACCCACTGTGACACAATATCCAAGTTCCTGTCCTTTCCCACTTCCTTCACTGCTTATTTGGGGCTTGACTGCTACAGTCTCACCAGTCCACCCAAGGGAGTCTCAAGGGATGCACTTTCCCACCCTTCTGTGCACAATTGGGAGAAAAGGTATAGGAAAAGAAAAGCTGAAGCCATTGAGCCACCCCATTCCCTTGCAAGTCAGCAGGCAGACAGAGCAGGAGTGGGCAAGGTAGAGACATTCCCTCTTGCCTTCTCCAGCCCACCACCCCTAGAACTGTCTGGCCACAAGACAGTGAGCAGACACTGCACAACATCCTCTCTCTCCATCCTACCCACTGTGGCACAGCAGGAGAAGGAACAGGAGGGCTGGGGATGCCTTCAGCTGCCAGTGCCCAGCTGAGACTTTGTCTCCTGGAGTGAGAAACAGTCCTGTGTCCCTGGGGAACTGTCAGGGTTTCCAAAGCAGAAATATTGTACAGCAACAAAGGCCCAAGTGGCATAAATAATCAATGTCAACAGAGGAACAGCAAGGGAAATGTTCCACTACAGCAAATCAGCACCTATGTCCCTCATGAAAAAGTATCTCCCCTCTTTCTTAATGGGAATAACAAAAAGTGCATTTAATTTTGCCAGAGTAGTAAAGCAAGCATAAGTGTTCCCTTCCTATCTTCATAGTTAGCATTTTACAGAATGATTCATGCCAGCACATCCCCTTCTCCTGAATGTCCCAAGAGACAGTTAAAGTGAGCATTTCTTCATTCAAACATGGAATGCACATTCCAGTGCTGCTGTGCAAATGCTGTGATGCCAAGGAACGACTACATGATTCTCCTATTCAGGCTGCTTTTTTAAATGGAAAACAAGAGTTTTACCCTGTCTGCTTTTGGCTGACATTTTTCAATTTTCATAGAAATCCACCAACGAAATTCTGGCATCCAGAAAAGGAAACAGTTTGGTTCTGAGCTAAAAATGAAGTTTTCCATTTGGAAATACTCACCGATACTGTTTTGCTATTTTGATACAAACTAAACTTCATCATTACTGGTCTTGACTTTTATTTCCAAACAGTTTCATCCTTTATGTCTCACAAGAGCAGCCCAAGACTGTCTGTCTAAATACTTCAGCCTCCTTCTGTAACCTGTGCCCTTTGCTTAGCTGATGCAGCTCTGATCACACAGCAAGGTCATGCCATTCCCCTCATGCACATGCGGGGCCAACTGGAGAGCCTAGGCAGCATCTGGAAGGGAGAGGAGATAGGCCAATACCAGAAAAGTCAGCTTGATTTAATAAATGCAAGTAAATGTTCTGCTTTTCCTGATAAAAATTGCTTTTATTCCTTTAGGGAAAAGAAAGGGAAGCTTTCTTTGCCCTATTCCCTCTCTCTAAATTACATCACCTCAGCCCAGAAAACAAATATACTTGGATACCTGAGGAGTGGGAGTTGGACATGCAGCTATTTTCATGCAGCTGAGTCTATTCTCTTAAGCTCAGTTCCAGTGCTCCCCTTCATACACATCATATCATGTTGCACAGAAATGGGTTAGGGAAGGGATTTCCAGACCTCCCTGAGAAACCAATTTAGTTCTGAAGGCAAAGAAGCTGAATGAATTCACGTTACCTCGGACTACACTAATTGCATTAAAACCAAGGACGTGGTTAAGAAACAGTAAAACACAATTCAGGTCTTCATGAAAAAGCTGCTTCTTGATTTCTCTGTTGTTTGTACCCTTCTGTTCTTTCATCCCTCCCTGTTCCAATGGAGACCAGAAGCTGCTGAATCACGAAGAAGAACTTTAGTCCAGGAAACAAGAGCCAAATTCAGCTCCACAAAGCGTCTCAAGGAAGCTGCTGCCCCAACAGCTCATGCAGCAGGTCAGCTGTCATTAGATTCATTCACACCTGACAAGCAGGCATGACAATGTCTAGGGAACAAGGATGGCTCAGTGTCCCTCTCCTCCTCTTCCCCCACTTGTGTCAGGCCTGTGGCTTATGTCTAGTGGTGGCAATTAGTTTCACCAGCTATGACACACACACTTACAGACACAGGCACTGCACAAACACCATGGGAGCAGCTCTCCCAGCTCTTTTGGGTACTGTGCCTTGGGATTGCTTAAATGGGTATGACAGAACCTGCTGGGGAAAAGTGCAGAGAGGGGAACCAGCCTGCCCAAAATCACAGAGTAAACCCACGGCTTCACCCATTTCCATCTCCTAATTCTCTAATGACCACAATGGGACTGTACTGCCAGCTGCAAGAGAGCACGAGGATGGCAAGAGTTTCCTGGAACCATGCACTCCCTTCTCTTCTGAAGGAGTTGTGGCAGGTCCCCAAACCAATCACAGACGCAGTTGTGGGTTAACACAGAGCCACCTTCACATTCTGTTTCCTTGTTCAGGTCTTCTGACACTTACTTGAAAGCCAGGCTCATTTGGAAGACATTAAGATATTGGGTGGAGGTGCTGCTCATGTCCACTTGGAGATTTAGCTTTTCATTTGAAACCTCTCAAAGCAAGACAGATGGGATTTTCCCACCCCTTTGCTTTCCCCATAGAAGTGCTTTCTAATGACTTGCAAAGCCAGCTTTGCCTGCAGTTCTCCTCCCTTGACTGTTTCAACACACTGGGAACTCACAGACCTTCAGCTGCTCTCCACCCCGGTGACATGGAGCAGCCAGCAGTGCCCCTGCCCCAGCACACACATCTCTGGGGAGAAATGAGCCAGCTGGAAGGACAGCCATGAAGAGGCACTGGGTGCCGCCTGCACTGGGGGCTGTGAGAAGGGCTGAAAACCTGGCTGTCACACACGGCCATCTGTGCCACGCCAGGGATGGGTGTGTGAGATGCACGCAGCTTTCAGGGCCAGCGGGTGTTGCCTCCTCAGCAGACCATGACATCAGTGCTCTGTACAGGCTGCATTTCACAACAGCACAGGAGAAGCAGAAGGTTGGGTTAGAAAGAACAGAAAAACAGTACACAATCTTTTATTTATATTGGAAAAAACCATGAGAAGACTGGAGGGGAGGATCTAGCCTTCCTAACACAGTGTCTTAACTCTGGGGAGGGACACTGATGACCTGTCTTAAAAACACCTAGCTCTTTCCAGTGAACATGCAAGGAGCCAGAGGACTGCTTCACTGTCTTCCTAAAATAGATCTGGGTGGGTCGATGACACAGTCACACACTCCTTCCAAGTATAAAAGGTCTTTAGTCATATTAACCCTCCTGCACCAAAGAGTGCAACATCTCATCATGTGAATGAAGGCTGGAGTGTAACAAGCATCTTTCTGCTAGCTGAAGTAAGGCTGCATGAACAACCTCAGTTCTGATGTTTTTCACACACTTTTTTTTATAACCTTAATTGTATTCTTTTAATAAAGACTTTCATGAGTTTTGGAGATTTGAAGTTTTGGATTTTTTCATGCATAAGATATTTAATAATAGATACCAGACAGAAGCCTCTGTATAGTAAATCAATGGATTCTTTTTCATCCCATTCACAGAAAACCCCATCTCCAGAGGTGATCAAACCAGAAGAGGCAGGGAAAACTGAAGAGCTGTTGGTTTTTCAGACGATCCCTCCACAACAGGAGACAGAAACTTCTCAAAAGGCTTTACTTGGAATCACTGCAAAAAGTAGATCTCATGTGAAAGCTGTAATGTTTGTTGGAGAAGAGCTGATTTGGCTTTTAGGGAGTGGTGGCACAGGGCTGAAGTGATGGTACACAGTGAAACAACCAGGTGCAGGAGAAGAGAGAAACTTGCCTGCAGGCCAGCACTGAATATTAGCAAGCTGGTATAACAGGGGTTGTGCTGTTCAAATAGCTGGAGAGGCACTTGGTGCATGAGATGAGCATCCTGTACTGTATCCCAAGACATATTCCCTTTACAAAACAGTTGCTTGTACAGTTCTCAAGGCTTTTGTTTATCCTGTAGGTTTCCTGGGGTGACAGAAGAGGTTTACTTGTTTTTAAATATCATGCTTTCTGTCTCTGAATAAAACTGGTAATGTTTATGACACTCAGTGCTCTACAGGTATTTATCAGCTGTATAGAGTGCAACAGGCCAGTGAATAATTCTCATATTGCTACAATTAAGCCACTTCAAACTCCATCACTGGTTGAACTCCCGGTGAGGCTTTAGCCTCTAAATATACCTTTAAAGCAAGTAATTACTTGTGGTGTAGGTTAAAAAAAGTAGAAAAGAAACCTCAAATCCATCCTCTTTGTCAGATATTGGTAACTTTGCTTCATTTCACAACCATTATGTTTTCAAAAAGTAAAACAAATAAAGGAGAATGGAGTGAATGCTGGGGTTTAAAAAAGATCAATACGAAGACCTGTCTAGAACAGACTGTGCATTAAGACTATAGACAAATGTTTCTCTGACCTCCCTCTTGAACCCTGTGTTTTGGTAGCCACCTAACTTAAACTGTTTAGCATGAAAAAGTAAGCAGTGAGTCAGAGTCTTAAGCCTCCATAAATGCATGCTAGTAGAAGAAAACATCAACAGTATTTATTTTTAATAATTTTTTATTTTAATTTTTTATTTATTTATTTTTATAAATCCTAATACCAGGAAGACAACATAGCAATGGCATGAAGAAAATATACTGGTCACAGAATTTCTCATTCTTGTACATTAGAAGATAGGCTTCCACGTTACTCCAGGTACAGCTAGTGGCTTGTAGGACAATTCCCTCTGGTCCCTGAGTGGCCTGAACCTTTATCCACAACTGATCCATCTCTGTCTTGCATAACATAAACACTTCTGCAACAGGCCCTCAAAAGTGTTTCCAGACCATTGCTTCCAAGGCCTAGCTCAGAAGTTAAATTTCAGCATCCATGTGTCTTTGCTTACCACTCCCTGACAGAGAAGCAGCATTTATTACTGGCTAAAGCATGCCTCAGGTCTGTGTGTGCTTCCAGACACAGCCCACTGCAAAATGGGGCACAGGTATTGGGATCCCAAAGATTCAACAGTGACATTTCTAAAATTAAGTTTTTCCTTCCCCCTCAAATCATGCACATAAATCAAAACTGAAGAAGACAATAGAGTAATATTTGTACTGACGAGCATTTTAGTCAAAAAGTGACAACAAAGTAGGGAACATATTTGTCCTAAAAGACAAAAATTACCTAGTAGAAGATGGGAAAAGGACTGTAAGACAGTGAAAAGCACAGAATAGATTCAGGCAGAGGGGAAAGGAGCAAGAAGCTTTCTTTTTATCCCCTAAAAACACAATACCATGCATCAATTTCTGCAATCCAGACCAAAGGTTCTCCTTTGCTTCACAGATTTTGAAAGAAGGGAAGAGAGAGAAAAAGAAGAAATGGAGCTTCTCTAGCAATGTGTGCCAGAGTGCCTTTCAAGTGCTGCAGCAGTGGTATTCAAGCATTAATTCCTCTTTGCCACATTGCAGAGAGCCAGTGGCATCTCAGCAGATTCCAGCTTCACCTCAGCAATGCCCAGCAGAGCAGCTGCACTCTGGAGAGCAGCTCACTTGCATGTCCCTGAGCTGTCAGTTTGCAGCACATCACTCCAGCCATCCAGATGGGAGGCCAGCAGAGTGGGGAAGGCTCACATGGACCTGCCCAAACATTTCCTGCAGATTGGAAATCCCAGTCAAAGCTCATCCAGTTCTATCGTAACCTCCTGCAATCAAACCTGACAAGGAAAGCCAACTACAGAATACATTTCAAGCCTCACCAGCTCTCCCAAGAGAAGCTCTGCAAGTAGAAGCATTTTGATGGCATTCCTAAAATGTCTGTCTGGCTAAAGTGACCTACAAATACCAAGGTACAGCACATCCTTTGTTCCACTTGCCTCACTTGGGAAACCAAGTGCTGTATTTGATACTGGGGAGTAACCACAACACAAGTCAGAACAAGGAGGTGGGCAATGGAAGAGCAGAGGAGCAAGGACTAGCTACCAAATTCTAGTAGAGGTAATTATTATCATGTGAAGGGTATGTTGACAAATATGTTATGATGGGGAGTATGAATCCTTTTCATCAGCTATAAAGGTACCTCCAGAGTCTTTACTCATTACCTCTATAACTATGAACCTGAAAGAAGAAATGGGAAACAGCCAATTTGCAAAACTGTACTGTGTGAGCAGGACAGGCACTCCCTGCTCCACCAGTCTCAAGCCCCACATGTATGTGCCAATGCAAAGAGTGTACACAAGGCTGATCCTTAGCACAGCAGCTTCCACTAATAATAAAGTAAGAATCATTTGAAGAAGAAAACAGGCCAAAAAACCCCAAAAGCTGGACTCAGATTCACAGGCACAGGTAATCAGTGCAGCTTCAGCAATACTAGCCAAGTTATACCAATTTATTCCTACTAAAGTCTAGTCCACTAAATCTGAACACCAGCTTTGAGTTTTCTTTTTTCTCACTGAATTTAGGAAAATAGGTTTTGGGTTTTTTTAATAAAAACTTCCTTCTCACTGTCAAACATCTGTATTTGAATTCAGTGAAAGGGGAGCAGTAGAAATTACTAATTTTTCAAAAGCACTTCCATCACTGCGTGGAAAAAAAAATAAAATTAAGGCTGTGTATATATATGTATGGAGAGATTTAAAAATCCCGTATATGTAGCATATAACATATATGGCATACTCCATCCACATACCATATGTATTTGCATGCATATCATACACACACAAACAGGGTAGACATGGGCTTGCATGGTTGTATGTAGATATCTGTGGCAGAGATGTCTGGAGAGAGGGCAAAGAGAAGCCTTCATGCAGTCCAGACCTTCAGGCACAGCCCCTCCAGGAACCAGGATAATTGTTACTCAGTGACCTTGTGGAACAGAAAACTTTCCTTTCTGTAGGGTCAACTGTTGTGGAGCATTCAAGCAGGCATTTCCAGCCCTTCCACATCTTCCAGTAAAATTCTCAAACACAGAGGTTCTCTATAAAATCCTCCTCAGAGTTTCTTCAGCAAGGTCTGACAGATCTCACCCATTTTATACAAGATACCTAAACTTATGCCTGCATTGGAATAGCCTTATCCTTCATGCCTAAGATTAAATGCTCTGATCAATCAGCATTTCAGAGAATGGTTTCTTTCCTCCCAGCGGCCTTCTGCAAGCAACAGTGAAGGTGTTCTGGCTAGGATAGGCACAGGTTCCCAAAGATATCCTTCTTTACCCTACATGCAGAAAAGAGGCAAGAGACAAGGCTAAAAGGAATGCCAAAATTTGCCTTTCTGTTTTTGGAATGTCAAAGTTTGCCTTTCCCTTTTTGGAATGTCGGTGCTCATTGATCACTAAATCACTTCAACAACTTATTAAGTAGATGTCATAGAGAGTTACTGCCAGTCTTCTATTAATTTAAAAATACTAATGGGTTTTTTTTTTAGTGTAATTTCTTTCTGAATGAAAAATGTTCCTTGTGTTAAATTATGAACATTTTGGTACCCACTAATCAGTATGCAAGGTTGTTGATAACACAGAACACAGATTTAGTAGAAATTTTAACACCACAATATGTTTTAAGGTTGCTCCATAGCTTTGTTGTCTTATTTCTTTATCATTTCAAAGGATCCCTTCCATTTGGTTTTTCCATTTGCATACAAACTGACATTCTCTTGATATATATTATTCACAGGTTCATGTCAATACCAGCATAAGCAGAGGCCATCAATCACTTCTCTGATGATAACAGTAAATAAATAATGCACACTTTAAACCTTCAAAGCACTGCATAAATATCAGTTTGTTTTCACAACATCCCTTTAAGCGTTGAGGAAAGCACTTTAACCATTTCACTAGACAAAAGCTCAGATTCAAGCACAGCTTAAGACCTGTATGAATCATCAACAGAAGAACAAGCATTCTGATATATAACCTATACACACAGGACTGGGAAGAGCACATTTCCTCCCTCTCCCCACCAAAAAATTTTAAAAAGTAAACTGAAGATAACTATTTCTTATTTTTAACAGAAAGCCAGAAAGTATTTCCCTAAGAGAATTGCCATGCAGTTTTGCCAGATTCTGCAGCCTTTCCCTTTGGATACTGAAAGCTTCTGCTTCTCCACAAACATGGGGGAAAGGGGAGACAACACTGCTACCTCCTGGTGCCCTCTTTCCCGCAGGACATGAGGCTGGAGCAGAAGCTGCACATCTCTGTAGCACCTGCAGGCACTTCTTTGTGGCCACAGGGGCTGTGCCACTCTCCCATACAAGGGACAGCACACATCTGCCACAGGCAGGTGTGTGCCCTGGGCACAAAAATGAAGTACAGGGGGAAAACGCTTTCTTGTGGTGAGGCTGGTCAAACTCTGGCAAAGACTGACTGGTGAGCTTGTAGAGTCTCCATCCTCCAAGAAACTGAAAACCCAGCTGGACACTGCTCTGAGCAACCTGCTGCAGCTGCCTCTGCCTGGAGCAGGGGTTGGGCTGGATACTCCCCAGGGATGCCTTGCCTCAGCTGGTCTGTGTATTTTGCATAAAGAAGTTGGGAATCCCTCATTTGAACTGCTACATGTCCATGTAAAATAAATAACAATGTCTGAGGATACCAAAGCATTTAATTGCCTTTTACTTTTCCGTGGGTACAGCTAGAAATATCATGTCCATGGCTAGAGAGGTCACCAACTACCCACTCCTCCAACAAATTATATAGGGAGCCAGATACATTAAACAAAAAAAAACATAGACAGAGGACCAAAACTAGACACCTGATTCCAATATTCAGTGCAAGGAGCAGATGGGTGTTCTTTGTGTTTGGAAACCTTTCAGCTCTAAAATAAAACTACTGTTCATTCTCCAACAAAAGACTAGGATCGAGTATCAAATTTTTTTCTTTTTCTTTTCTCTTCTTTTTGTTCAACAGCTACCAGCCAGACTTCTTAGCATCCTTCTCCCACAGTTTTCCTTCACAGATCAAAAAAATCCCAACCCTTCCTGCCCATTACATCTTTGGTTATTTCACATCCATTCACCATTCTGCCTGTCCACCTAGCACAATGGAAGTAAATAAGCAAGAAAACTAAGATGAAGCTAGATTTTTGTCCTGGAGAGCTGCAGCACTGTGCTGTTTTCCCTGTTTTCTCTCCCTCTCCCCCTCCTTACCATATCTGCTTTCATCCCTAGAGACATTTCCAATAGCAGATAAATCAGCACTTTGAATTCTTCTTCTGATGTTGTAACAAGCTGGCAACTGGCATGACATGTTGTAGAGAGACACATGTGAATACCTAAGTCAGAAATAATGAGATTTCTCTCTCATATTCAGCATGAAATGAGAGGCAAACAACATCACTACTGAAAACAGAAGAGTGCAAGAAGAGGTGTGGGGAAGGGAAGTAGAAAGAGAGGATGTCTAATGCACTTTGCTTACTACAGTGGATTTCAGAAGAAAGACTCTCACAGGCAGCACCCTGGGAAACACAGACTCAGAAGGATGGGACAGTTGCACAGGGCAGTGTCTCAAATCTAGGCAGCTCCACCCCATATCCCAAAGACACATCCCCCGTGGCCAAGCACTGCTGTGTGATGTGGCCAAACGAACCAGCCCTTCAAACAAAAACATAAGGGACAAAAGGAGGAAACAAAAGAGAAAGGGAATAAAAGGTCCCAGTAAATCAATTAATGCAAAAGTCTGCTTCAGTTAATAGGCAGCACTGGTAATTGCTGTGTGTGTTGCCTGTGATGAATAGGGGCTGGTTACCGTTGCACAACTCATCCTTCTCTGCACGGCTGGGAACCGGCAGAACGCTGATCTCCACTGAAAGACTTTAATTATTGTTAAATTAATCAGGGCAGGGTGTCAGGTCTGGGTTCATGCTTAATTGTCCCAATTTCTTGCAGCCTCAGACTCCCACCTTCCTTCTTTATGCTCCCACCCCGCCCCCCGCCCTCTGCCCATGCATCATTTTTGTGTTGGTGCTGTTTACACAGCAATGAGTCACACATATTTTTGAGATCCCTCACTTCCACTACTTCGGGACTCTGTCTTCAAAAGCCACAGTGTAAGACAAAACTCTGGAAAGCAGAACTCCAGACAACCCACAACACAGAGGGTAGAGTATTTTGCCACTAGTGCAGAATTCAGATATGGTTGCTGTTGTTACTTTTTAACACTGGGCCTGCAACCGCTTCTCAGTCATGATCTCATTCTCTGGGCTGGTAGAGAACAAGGGGCATCACCATCCTAAACTTTCTCGTTCCCATTAGTGATCACTCCACTGAACAGCTTTTGTCTAAAAGGAGCATAAGCAAGGTGAAAATCTGGTCTAAACTGTTTCAGTGTTCAGAGCAGAGGTCAAGAGCCTGTCAGTGGTTAGAGGTGATTTCCACATATTCAGAAGTCTTCTTCACAAAGTCTTAAGCCCCTAGTTTCTTCCTTCTCCATCTCCCCAAAATGCAAGCGATGAGTGGGATTGGATTAGCATATTCCATGCAGCTTTCAAAGAGTTAAGCCACAAGTACATAAAAGATTGCAGCAAGGAGAAAGAGGCTGTGCTCCATGAATAGAGAGGATAGGACAAGAAATAATGGGAGCAAATTAATGAATAATTAAGTTGTAGCAGAAGACTAGGTCAGGTGTAAGAAGAAAAAAAGGCAAGTAAGAGCAGAAAATTACTTGAATAAATTTCCTAGGGAGGCTGGGCTATCTGTCACCAAGGGGTATTAGGAAGTAGACAGACTTAACCTGAAGACATTGAGGTGCTCTGAATGACTTCTTCTCGACCTACAGTGAAGAATCAGACTGGTCTAAGGGGAGGGCAGTCAGAGAGAAGCAATCAGGGAACCCTAGGACCTGCTCAAAATAGAACTGCAGTGACAAATCAGTACTCAAGGTTGGGCACTGTAGAGTTCTGAAAGTTACCCACAATTCAGTGTCAGTCCAGCCTTTACACACTACATAAACAAGACTGAATTTTCCATGATTCTTATATAATAAGCATATAATTTACAGCGAAGTTTTGGCGAAAAAAAAAAGTGCATTAAATTGGAGAGTTTCTTTATTAATCAAAAAGCACAATCCTCACAGCTGTCCGAGTTCACTATTTTCCATCACTATGCAGAAAAAGTTAGCTACTTTTATAATGCAACCTGCATGACATAATCATACTTCTCCCCTTTCTCACCCAGCTGAAATGATCCATAGAGCAAAGCACCAAGGCAAAGTCCTGAAGAATCAAACCTGTGCACAGCCAGCATAAGCAATATTTTACTTTCTTTTTTAGCGTAGGTTAAAGAAGACTTCATGGAGATTGTTCACAAAGTTCTTTCATTATTTGTAGGTCACTGACAGGAGCAAGCTTACTGTTTTGAGAAATAAATTATCAAGATCTAAGTGATCTTTGCATTTAACATTGTGGGGCTGCTCATAAAGAACTTGGCCATAAATCTAATGGGAGAAAGACTTGAAATCTGAAATCTCTGGTAGGATCCTTAGTCATTTATTCCTTCGTGTCACTATATGACTTCTTTACTTATGGCTTCTCACCAAAAAGCAAAAAACCTTCAACCTGCTGAAGTAAAACTTTATAAGAATATATCTTTGCATAATTACATTTGATAAAGAAGCACGTTAGATAAAATGTGGTTGTTGTTTCACTACAGTGATTCTTTCATTTCTAAAAATGGAGACAAATTAGCAGGTCTTTATTATCCTAGAAAAAGGCATCTAGCTTCTCATTGGCGCTCCCATATTTGCTTGTCTCCGTTTTACATTCATCAGTGATGATATAATTTACATATTTTTATTTGCACTAGAGTGGCAATTTAGGATGATTGTGCAATCCAGCAATATGTACCACACTGTACAGCTCTGACCTTCTCACTGTGCTGTGAGCAAGGAATCTAACACCAACAAAAGTGAGGCAATAGTTTCCCTTTACCTAACTGACTGCTTTCAGCTCCAAGACCTTATTTTGGGATGGTTGAGGGAAGGGAAACTGTGGGAAAGAGAAGAACAAGAAACAAGAAGAGCGACCACAATGATATTCACTCCCTCAAAAGAAAATGCCTTTTGCTTTTTGTTCAGCTGCATGGAGCAGCAAAGTTAATTGGTCTTCAACAGATACATTTCAGTCAGCCCATTTTTTTCCACTGAAAGGCAGATAAAGAATGATCTACTTCAAAGATAAATATGTTGGAGTCCCATTGTGGCAGATAGATGGACTATAGCAGACACTTCCACAGCACTGGCCCATCTTTTTCTTCCCAAACGCAGAGTCATGAATGTCTGTCTTCTCTTCAGTCCCCAAACTGCTCCAGACTAAGCAGCTCAGACAACTCCTGGTCTTCAACTGCCTCATCTTGGATTATTTTTGTTCTAAAGGTACTTATTTTAAAACAGTATTATCTATATAATAACAAATGCTCTCATATATGCACATTGCATGTACCACCTGATTTTCTGAGGGTCACTACATGACGTGCCAAGAATGGCAGTTGTGGGAGAGTTCTTATTTTATATATATATATAGATATATATTAAAAAGATCTATTTTACAGATAACTGTAGCTGAGACATAATTTTTTCTTTTTTGTCTGTGTGATACCTGCATAATAAAATCAGTGTTTTTCATACTATCAGGAGAGAGTAAAAGGATAGAGTGGGTAAAACCAGTTCTAGGCACAGTGCAAACCGAATCAGGACATCATGAATCTGCTGGCATTTATTATCCTGCTTTTCTTGTCCATTGTAAGCATCATAGCATTATTCCTGAAAAATGTTCTTAAAGTCTTTTTCTGAGTTTGTTTACCCCTGGGGCTAGTATTTTGTACTGGAATTTCAGCTCTGCCAAAAGAAGAGTCAGTCAGACAGAGTGTTAACCAATGCTTGGGCCCCCATAGTTTACTCCCAGATGCCTTTTTACACTATAGTAATTCCTATGTTATTGTTAAATAATTGGAGGTGGGGAAGATGTGAGAAGGAAGTTACATGTATTGGCTTCTACAGATGAGAACATAAAAGATACTTAAAATTCTCTCAAATGGATAATTTCTTAATTATCTTTATAGATTTTCTGTCTGTCTTGCTATTGCTACCACTGCATCTCATTAGGGGTTGTTTAGGCTCAGATGGTCTCACAATTGTTGTTTCATGATGCTTTTGAAAATTACTATAATTTGTTTGTTTGTGTGTTAAAAAGGCTTGAATTACGAGCTTTTTCAACAAATGTTTACTGAGTATTACAGAAACCATAATGAAATTTCACTGTATAACACTTGGTGGGTTTATTTTTTATTATTATGATGTTCTTTTCTTTAATCATCTGAAGCATAACCAAACAGTTAAACCCTAAGCAGAGTTCTTAAGAGTTAAATTATGGTTAGCCTAGAGTTCTGGAAGTAGGACTTCATTAATTTGAGTAGTATGTTATTACAGTTTATACATAACAAATCATAGCCATTAGTAGCTGAAAATTATTACTTGAGGGCTAAGGAGAAACAAGATGACAGTCTCACTTGACCTTCCAGGACTATATGTCAATTCTCTGTGCCACAAACAAGTTACACAGGATATACTCAGAAGAGAGGTCAAATTAAAAAAAAAAAAAAAAAAAAAAGTAGTTCTTTCCCTCCTATGAGACAAAATGTGCTTTGGCAATCTTGAGTTTGGAGAATGGAAAACAAGAAACCTGAAAATGCCCTCTCCTGGCACCACTTTTCTAAAGTGAAGACTCAAATGATGACCAGAGGGTCTCCACTGCCCCTCTCTACAGCTGGCAACACTTGTTAGTGCACAAGGTAATAACAGAGAACATTTTAGATAGCCTCAACCTCCTCTTTTGAGCACAAGATGGAAATGAACAGCCCTACTGTGCAGTGCCTGAAGGGTTATGACCCCAGACCTGTCAGCAGGGAGAACAGAGCTATTCTTCACATTAGAATATCACCTTTCCTTCTCAGAGTACTGCACTCAGTTTATATACTGAAAAAAATATCCTTAAAATGCTAGAAGGATTTAGCAAAGGTACTGCTCTTCTCCATTTTCACTCCGTTTTGCTTGTGGACTTGAAAACAAGAACCTGTGACCAGCCTTTCTCACTGTGTGATGGAAGGTGCGTGCTCTCCGCAGGCTCTACAACAGGACGCTTTCCAGAAACAGCAAATCTGAGAGCAAAAGGCTCTCAGGAAGATGAGTAATGCAGAGAGAAAAGGGAGAGATTTCTGTGGCATGAGGCCCAAACTGCAACTCTTTACGAAGATCAGTCATGTCTGGATGTTACTGAGCCTGACCAGAGAATGTCTCCGTGTATAAAACAAGTGCCTGCCCGTCACTCACCGCTGTCCCGCCGGAGGAGCTCCGTCATTGGGCTGTCCACTGTCTCTGCTGTAGAATTTGGTGTCAAACCACATCAGCCTGAAAACTGCATTTCTCCAGGCTAGCACTGACATTCATAGTTCAGAAGAAAGACTATAGGCCTGATTCATCCTCATTTCATGCCACAGCAGTTCCACAGAATTCAATGGAACTGGACCAGCACATACCTGGAACGGGTCTGGCTCAGCAATCGGGAAGTGCCGGGGTCTCTCCTAGACAGCTTCTTGGGAAGAAAAGCTCCTGCAGAGAGTTCCACTATGTGAACAACAACAATGTTTCTGAGAGTCTGTGCAAAGGATTTTTGAAAGGGAAAGATTCAGCTGTGTGAGAAGTACAAGCCCAGTATGAGCACTTCACATGGATATCCTGTACAGAAAAAAAATAGAACTGGCAGGACATGGATTTACTTTAGATCTTAACATTGTTTCAATGCAATTGCCACTGCATTTGGGTGATGCTGCAGTCTCTTCAAATGTTCTGGAAATCATTTTCAGTGTAGCTTTTTACGTTAACGTTTTGAATTATTAAGCTGAGTACTTTGAAATCAGCCCTGCTGTGAACCTCTGTTAGGACTGATGACTTCCAGAGGTCCTTTCCAACTTAGAGTTTTCCCTGAATTTAAGATTCAGAGATTATTTACTTCTGGTGATGCTTATTCTGCAAAGACCTGTTTCAAACCAGATTCTAGTCATGCACTCCTTTTTTTAAGCCTTTTTGCTAACAGTACTGATTAGAGTGCATTACTGCAAGATCATTACCAACTTATCTACACCAAATCTGCTTTTAACACTTACATTTACTTTTTCATGGAAGTTTGTTGTAATTTCTCCTTACTTAGCCATTACACCTGAGAAGCAACATTTTTCAGACTGAAGCCATCAATTTTCCCAGAGCTTCCATATGGCTTTGAGCATCTTACCATTTCTGTTATCCCATAGTAAACAAAGAGAGCCTGATAGCAGCCAGAACAAGAAAGCAAATCTCATTTTGTTTTGATTTTTAAATAAAAATAAATAACACACTGCTCAGATATGTGGTGATATCTCCCTGTGCTCCATTCTGTGTGTACATCTATACACCATGTTTATGTAGAGTCTCTGTAAGCTATTTTCCAAGGAAAAGTCTGTCTAAGTCCCAAACTGACACACCCTGGACACACCACTCAAACGCAGACAAATTAAAAATGTGAACGTGCTACATCACTCAGGTTTCTCTTGGCACTTCCCAAGGTTTTCTACACAGTGTGCCAAAAGTGCTTCTGTCAGTCAGGATCCAGCTCCTCACCACAACAGCAAATGCCAAAGTGATAGAGCAGGCACAGATTTATTGAGGGAGGATTACAGGAGCAGGGAGATAGGATGGGCTGCCTGGCCCACACCTCTCCAGTTACTCTGCTCTCCTCTCACCTCTACCACCCATATTCTTTTCAGCATTGCAGACACTCTGGTGCTTTCCAAAAGAGCTGACTCTGCCTGGTGGCACTGCTGGAGCAAACCAGTTCATTTGAGCTGCTAAGCCTGTCAGTTATTATATAAAAGATGTTCCAGTTTTGTGGTATATAAATTAAGCTTGACACTATTGCAGCAGGACCTTTACTTTTCCTGCATATCCCGTTACACTTGATGGGAGCTAATAACTGCAGGCAGTAAGAGAAAGACACTGCTTTCAGGAAAAATAGTGAGGAATAGATTTCAGGGGACATGAAGATGTTCCTTGCAGTGAAGAATTTTTAAAATTAGCTGACAGTCAAATACCTCAAAACACTTACTTGTGTATCCCTTTGATCTTTTGTGCTCAGCACTGTGGCTTGTTGGACGTGGCATCTTTCCTTCTCCTGCTTGCTTTGTGCAGGATTTATATTTCAAGGCATCAGAGTGCTGAAGGCTGTTAGTAGAAGGTATCATTTGTGTGGCCCTTATCCTGATTAGCTGTGTTCCCACATGTCCTTTAATTCACCCAACTAATCCTACTGATATAATGACCTTTATCTTTTACCTCCTATATCACTCTCAGCTAATGAACTAGTTCCCATAGCCTGGGTCAACAATTACAAATAATCAGCCAGGTCTGAACTCTATACTTTTGTCAACAAAACCAAAACACCTTTGCTTTGCCAAATTCAAAGCACAACTACAAGCCAGAAATCAGATTAGAATGTATTTGTAGCAAATCTTTTATGCAAATTCTGGCACCATTTTATTTTTTTTTAAATTAAATATTCCATCAGATATTTGTCTGTTATTTCAGACTTTGACTAACTTAAAATATAAAATAATATTCTGCAGACATTTGACACAAATCATTGCATTATATTTGAATGCACTCTGATAAAAGCAAGCTGGAAGAAAGCAGCCATGTCATGGCTGATATCACTTGTGTCTGGACTGCACAACCAAATCTGGACCACAGGAAAAAGATACACCATCATGTCAGGAGACTCCCCTCTGTTCTACTTTGATGCACACACAGCTGAGGTGATATCAGCAAACAAACAGGCCAGTATTAAGAATGAAAAATGAGGACTTATGTGCTTAAGCCCTGAGCATATTTCCTGTGTGGAAAGAAAGCTAAGAAGGCACAAACCTCAGCAATCTGCAAAATTGGGCATTATTTGGTTCACCTGGAAGAGTGCAGTCCAGATCTGTCCTTGGAGGCAGTCAGAAGCCATCACAACAGCAATGTGAGATGCCAAGATATGCAAACGGACCACAGGAATCCCCTCACTGCATATTATAGAGTCACCTGAGCTGCCACACACCTGAGTAGTGACTACCTGTGCTCACCACCAGCAGCCTTTGGAAAACAGCCACAGACACAAGCTGTCTTCTCCCACAGGAACTAATCCAGCCTGGAGAGTGGTCCCTTAGTGGGAAGCAGACCTGAGCCAGGCTCACCTTGTATATCTGTCCCATTGGCTACATATATGATAGATTGTCCCACATAACACCAGAAGTTTGTTTTACTGGTCTAAGCAAAAAGAAAGAGCAAAACCAAGAACCAAACCAAACAAAAACTTAAAAGCATCCTACTTCTCCACATTTGCTAAACAAATGTAGTGGCTCACAGTGTCACTAAACTAACCGTGTCAATAGGACCAAAGCACACAAAGACCAGTGACCCACGTCAGCAGCAACTATTCTGTCTGGCATAGTCCCCAAAAGAGGCATCCCCCTCTCCCAACTGCAAACAAGGTCCATTGTGTCTTTCCAGTGATCCGTTCTGTTTGCTGAAAGCTGTAACAGGGCCAGTGGCTCTTCTGTTGGCATCCCAGCCCACTTTTCGGCTCCATGCCTTGTTCTCTCCCCCTACCCCCAGCCAACAGCTCGCTTAAACAGCCGACAACATTCGTTTGGATTTATCGTGCACTTATGGCCCGAGTCCAGACCTGAGCTGGCAGGATCAGTGGAGGACCAGCATCGTCCTATTCAGCTACACACAACCTACTTGTCGTCCTTTTGGGAACCAGTGACTCAGATGTAACTTTATTGCAGCCTGGCAGCTGGTGGGACCGGGTGAGACGTTAAGAGACAATAACTCTGGCACCCATCAGGCCCTGGAGTGCAGAGCAGAAAGCCTGACTGCAACCCTCATTCAAGCCCTGGCATAATTAAAACAACATTACCATTCTTGGTGGCAGATTTTCACCTTCTGTAAACCCAGACTTTCTGGGAGTGTTTTGTTTTACCAATTGACTATGTCTGAAAGTCAATGGATTATAAAACAGAAGAGCAAGCCCTCTTTCTTTCTTTTGGGCTACTGCTATTAGCAAAATCACTGCAGCCTACATTCGGGGCTGTACATATGGTGAATGCTTGACTGCACCCTCGACAGCTACCCGGGAGACAGCAAAGGAAAGTAAGGGTTTACTCTTTTGCAAACCTCTAGACAAGATCATTTCTCAGCTGCTATTTCTAAAGTGGGCAAGTGAGAGAAAGCTTATATTTACCATAGGCAATCTTTCCCTCTTAGGCTGTGGTTTCAGAGGAGAGCTGGGCAGCCCCATAGGCTCCGTGTGTTGCCACATTCTTTCCTCCTTGTCCTTGCCTGCCCCCACCTGCTGCAGTGCCCTTCCAGTCCTGCTGACAGAGCTGGTTCTGCAGGCTTGCTGAGCCCAGACCAAGGAGCTCATCTGGGTGGATGAGGGGGAGAAACAAAATATTAAGTCACCCTAAAATGAAAACAATTGCAGCCTGTTTGCCTCCATGCAGTGTATTATTCAGAATACCTGCTTCTTCCCAAAGGGCTACAGCCCTGCCAATAAGCACTACAGCATCCCTGTGATGCCCAGCAGAGAGCATGTCCTGCAGGTAGCTTTGCATATGCCCTAGCTAGAAATCCAACTCCTTTCTGTCTCCTCAGTTACCAAGGATCCAGCCAGTACCAAATTACAAGTTCTCTGTCTTTCCATAAATACAGATTTTAGCCCTGCCTCAACACTGCTAACAGAGGACTGTAAGGGAAGAGGAAACATTTTCAGGGCAGTCGCAGAGCAGAGACCAAACATATCTCTCTCCTTTTCCCTTCCCAGGATGCAAGACGATGCTGTTGCCGATCCTCGGAAATATTTACAGGCGTGTGCAGCCCATGCATGCCCCGTGCACCTGAGGCAATGCCCACTCCTGGTCCCGGCAGCTCCAGCAGCCGATCTCCCTCCCTCTCACATCGCGGCTCAGCGTCCCATCCCCTCCCCCAGCTCCAGTTTTTGTCTGCTCTTCTAGAGGGAATGACTCCTGCGGTAGCCTCAGCAGCTGCTCATCCCTTTCCCAAGCAGCAGCAAGAGCTAAATTGACCTAATTCCTGCTTGTTTCCCTGCCACCCACAGAAGGCGAAGCAGCAGCAGTGGAGCTGCCAAGGCGCCCGGCAGCGCGGCCTCGCTCACGTTCGCTCCATCCTCCGCAGGTCCCGCACGGCTCACAGACTTCTCACACTGCAAGTTTCAAAACCTGCCGAAGTGGCCGACAATTACAGCACTCAGCTCCTTAGGCAGCCTCAAGGACAAGTGGATTTTCTGTACCCTACGGCACATCCTCGGCAGTGCTCTTTATACTGCAAACATCAGACATATCTGTTTGTAAAAATCCATGGATACGTCTCTCAGCTGCTCTCTCACCTTCTTTTCAGCTGTAGTTTGGATTTGCAGCGAAGTTTGTACTATCAGGCTGATGTGTTTTGTTTTTTTTTCTTTTAATGAAAGCTGGTACAGTCATGATCAAAACTTCAGCCAGAACAGGGGTTGAATTTGTGTATTGCAAATTCGGTACTGAAATAAGCTGTCACCTGCCAGGCAATGTGAGTAACCTGTCGCAGCTTCATCAGAAGCAACCCCTCTTTGCTGAAGTCTACAGCCTCAGATACATTTAAAAAAAAACTATTTTAAAAATTATTCTTTCCCTCTGATGGCAACACACTGCCACAACCCAAGCTGCACAACTGCCCCCAAAATTTACGAAGCTACAAAGCAAGCAGGAGTGGGAGCATTTATGTTAATTAGTGTGTGGAAAGGGAGCCAAAGATATGGTAAGATTTGATATGGCATATGGGATCCAATAACATGTCATTAGAGGTAGAAAGCAGCCCTCCACAGTGTAGCTTTTCAGCTGCTTATTAAAGCTTTTGGTTCAAACTTCTGCCTGAAATTTTCCATGCCATAATTGCTACTATTCTGGTAATTAGAGCTTGCTGTAGTGCAAAAACAAAACAGCGTTTCCTAACTTCTCAGTGTGTGCCTCTGCAACTTTCCTTGTGGTTTCTAGTAACAGCTGAGGGGGGAGAAGGCTTAAGTCTCTTAACCTGAACATGAGCAATGTTGGCATTAAAGTTCTACCACATTTGATGGGCATCAGGCAAGGATGTAAATTTTACCAGAACATATTTTCTGTCCTTGCATCTGCACTGTATTTTTATTGCTCTTGAGACTCAAAGCAATTTCAAATTTATGTGGAACTCCTGTGCCAGTCAGACAAGAGATATCACAAAAAAATAACAGTCGCCAAGCACTCTCCAAATAATCCTCCTTCCCATACCTCTGTCAAGGGAAATGGGTACCAACAGAAAAAGTTCATAAGTTATCATAACACAAAACATCAGATTTCAATATTTAACTGAAGTTTCTGTAGGTATCTTGGCCACCTCCCTATCCCAGACCTCATTAGCACAGTGACCAATGAATGTCATTCACTTCAAGCTTGCCAAAGCTTCCACTAAGAATTTTTGGCACTGCTTAGACTCCTAGGAAACCTCAGAGCCAAACAGTCTGTGTAATAACTATGAAAATTGTATTATTAGCTTCTAAACAGAAGCAGCATGATACTACAAAGGAAATATGCAGGCTGTCAGAGGCACTGAGAGAAGGTGTCAGCTACAAATTAATAGCTATTAAAACATACTACTTGTTCCAAAGTGTTAAAAATGAGATTTTTAGCTCTGATGGCAGCAATGGTGGTGGTGTCAGGTCCCACATTGGCATGTCATCTCTCCCAGCTGCTGTTGCCAGCATTTCAAAGCTGTTGATTGGTACCTTTAGATACTCCCATGGAAGCCTCAGGAGAAGCACAAGAGGCTTCATTCCTTTCCCTTGGTTTAACTAAGGTAGAGACATTCCTCTTTTGGCTCTGCTGACAAACACACGTGATTAAAGAAATGAAGGCAGAGGAGCAGAGATCACTTCAAAGTGGATGGATGACTTGAGCACAAATCTAATTGGTGGATCCCTCTTCATTGAGAAACTGAAAGTACAACTAGTTAACTAAGTTTTGGCTCAGTTAATTAAGTACAAGCGGCTTCTACATCCCAAACTCAGGGTACCACAGGTTTCCAAAAAAGCAAAGCAAAGAGGTCCTCACAAGCATTTTTACTGATCTTCCATTTCTGCCCATTTAAAATTTACCACCTCAAAGCAGCAGTCTCTTATACGAAACTGCCTAGGAAAATTAATTGGGAAGGCTGAAAGCCAAGCCAGTGGCAGACAAAGTTTCTGTACTGTCTGTAACAGGCAGTGTCATAGCCATGCCGGTTCTTTTTTGTGGAGTGAGTCTGTGGAGGGAGGTGTACGTTAATCATTGCTGTTGTAGATGGAATTAATTCCATACGTGCTGCCACACAAGACACTTGGAGACTAGAGGCTGATACTGCTAAGTGGAAATACTACTGCAATATTTTCACAGCACTTGTAAGGAGAGGGAGCAAGTGTGGCACACACTGGTACTGCACAGCCCACAGGTGAAGAAAGGAACATTGATTTTAATCTGCTTGAAAATGTTTTTGTTGAACCTACTGCAAACATACTGACGGAGACTTGAAGGTCCAAGTTAAATAAATTTCCACAGCCACAAGAGCAGGTCGGTAGAATCAATGCTTGGCATGGCATGCAATACCTCTATTTCATGCCAGCACTACTTGAAAAATCTTCCTACAGGTCCCTGAGCCTTGGAAAGCAGGGGCAGGAATGCTCAAGGATATGGGATGTGTAGAGCTTCAGAAAAGTCAGGCTGATTTCAGAGCATCCAACCACCTGGGTCTCATCATAGCCACAGCTCAGATGCTGCAAAGCCAGCCTGCCAAGGACACAGACCTGAGACTTCCCTGCTCCTGGCTCCCCTGTGACTGCTGGCTAGGTGGGGATATGGCAGAGGAAGTTTTCTTGAGAAATGGCTGGTGCCTGTCAAAATTGCATTGCCACTAACTCAGTGTCACAGACTCATCCAATTTCAAGTTGGCATTGTCTGATGGAAAAAGTTTTGTATCAGAATATGCCCAACCAACACATCTGAATATAAAATGATGAAGAACTTTCCCTGAGTCCACTGTGTCTTGGGACAGGCTATCTGAAAATCCAGGGTACTTCACATATTTCTCAGTGATCTTTTGAGTCTAAAATTCAATTGGGACTTCAAAGCATCAGCCTTTTAAAGCCATTTCTGTTTAGAGATCTAGCACCAACCTAATCCTTTACCTGGTTAAAAGCACTAAAATATCACACAACTGGTACATCTAACTACATTGACACTACCAGCTTTTGAAAAACAAAAAACAAGTTCTAAGAAAGTACCATATGAACTCAATACACTATCCAATGCCAAAGAGTAGCAATCCTAACCTAGTTAGTAACTAATTTCTCTTTTCAGTGAATTACATCTTTGTAGAAAGTTGCACAAACTGCTGACATCAATCTCAGACTCTCACTAAATGTCACTTCATGCAGAACTTGGGTGCTTCGAATAACTGAGATGATGAAAGGATATAAAAGTCTGAAGTTTAAAACAAGGGAACCCAGGGATGGAAAGGGGAATAACGAAAAGCAGCCTGCACCAGTAAACACTCCAGCAAGAACTCACACCGTGGAATTTAGAAAGAGAACTTAAATTAGAGGAGGTACTGTTATTCTTAAGGTTTGTAATCAAAATTCTGTGGCTCTAATTAGGAAAGAAAAGATGCCTGGCCAACATGCTGTTACCAGCTTTTTGGCAGGAAAAGCCATTTACAACAACCAGGCTGCTTCTCCTGCACTCAAGTATTTGTTTTTACAATCAAGCTTTCCCAGACTCAACTGCTCTTGGAACAGCCACACTTGTACAGGGCAAAGTCCATATCAGATGGATCATCAAGCAGAATAAAGTGTTATTACTTTCTCAAAGCTGCTATTCAGTCACACCCCTTACATTATTTCTGTGAAAATGAGGGAGCGATTTCAATTATGGAAGTATGGAAATTTCAATTACTTGAGTATGGATAAAGAGACTGAAAACAGGAGATGAGCTGTCAGCTTTTTTTTTAACCTTCAAGGCTGAAATTCATAGTAAAGCTCCTCAGAATAATGCAAAGCACCTTCCTTTCAATTGTGCTTTTCCACTTGTCAGTCTTCGGAACATGTATGGGAGCACCCCAATGCTGTGCAAGCTGCTGAGTGTTGGAGGTGTTTGGCTATACTGGAGCAGAAACAGGAAAAGGAAAGGATGTTCACAAAGACTAGCACTGCTTAGAGAGAACTGGGGCTCCTAGAGTCAGATTCCTGCTCTGCATCAGCCACAGGAAAACCTCTTCTCTCTGTCTCTCCTTCTGTGTCTTGATCTTCAGTGACTTGAGTCTCTTGGGAAAACTCCCTTTCAAGTTTCACTCTTCCACACAGACTCAGCCCAGTGCAGAACTGCATGTGTTCAGCAGAAAATGTCCTCCACTTTTTTTCTCATGTTATTTAAAGCTCCACTTCATTATATTTACTGGTATTCTGATTTTAATAAATAATAATTGCATGCTTCTTGGAGGCTCTAGGCATCTTAATGTGTAATTAATCATAGTACCAAACCCCATGAGCCTTCAAATCATCATTAGAAAGAAAATCTTTCAGCCAAACACCTTGGTAAAAAAATGAGATCCTTTCCCTTAATTGGTCTGGGAAGCACACACACAGCTCTCTTAAATGGATATCTTCTACACACTACCCACAGATCTGGGCTCAGACCAAACCAGGGAAATGAATTCCAGAGATGCACAGTCCCCACACAGGCACATCCTGCCAGCACCCCTCTCCCTCTGCAGCACAGTGTGTCAGGTTGGAATGACCATGAGGAGAAGGAAGAGAGAAGGAAAAAAAGGGAGTATCCCTTCTCCTCAAGTAATATAAGAAGAAATGTGTGAAGTGATACTTCAGGGACTAAACACTACAACACGGACATGGGCAATTTCACAAAGCTGCCATTAAATGACAAGCACTGTTCTCTGAAAGGTATAAGTGTAAGATTTTAGAAGTGCTTTAGCTCTTTTTCCACCCAGCACCTCCTTAAGTCTGGAAAGTTAAATTCAACCTAATTTCCTTTACAGTAAACATCAGCCTTCATTAGAGGTGGAGAGTCAGGACATATGCCTAACAACAGCAGAAGGTTACTTCTGGTCTACACAGTGATATTAATCATAATCCAACCTAAATGAGCACCGTGGCCACAGGCAGAGGGTTTTCTCTCACCTGGACAGAGCTCCAGGTTAGCCCTGTCTCTGTATTCGCTCAGGACTTGTAGAGCTTGGAGAGTTTGACCCTCCCTGCCAGTCTCAATCAGCAATGAACAAGTGCAGCTACCTGGGAGCAGCAGCACAATGTTCCCAATGGCCTTGGAGCCAGTGGTCAGGCCATCCTCATGCACCTCCTGCATGCACCATGGGCCCAGCCACTGCCATTTGTGGGTCTCCCCAACACAGATGTGGTGCAAAGCTCCAGTTTTCCCAGTTCATAACTTCCAGCTCACTTCATTTTCCAGTGGTGCTTGCTATTGGCACAGCCCCATTACAGGGCTAACCCCTGAGCAATCCTAACAAGTAAGAGTAGAGAGCTTAAAAGACAGTTTATTTCCTTCTAATTATTTAAATTCCCCTTCAGTTTTCATGTCTTCTGCACAATGAAGGAAGGTCTAATACGTAACGGATTACTGGCAGGGCAGAATGAGCAAATAGCTAACTTATTTGTTTTAGATGGAATAATACAATAAAAAGCGTGCAACCTACTATATTGTACCCATGAACTTTATCCTTCTGAATAACACACAGTGTCCAAAAAAAATTTCCTGCTCTGAGAGTCTGCAACCTGGGACTGGAGCCCAAAGACTCCCAAGAAGCTCCAGCAGATGGTAAACAGCTGCATGTCCTGAGGGAATGGCTAACCTGGCAGTGGTTTCCCATATACTAAATCCTCATTGCTTTAACAAGGTTGCCTGGAAGTGGCTTGAACAGAAGTAAAGGGAATGTTGCTCTGATCAAGTGACTCATTGAAAGAGAGAGGGAGGTCTTAAGACACTCTCTGGAAAAGATTTCAAAGCTGAGCATATTGTTCCAGGAAATGTTTACAGACTGGAAAAGAGGAAGTTTTGACTTTCATTGGCTTATTCTGTTGCAACATAGTATGTTTACTAAAAATATACAAAGAGAGGGAAAAGAAAAGCTCCCTTCTGAAGAAGAGCTGGGCAGGAAGCAAAAGGAATGCAGCTCTACCCACTTTACAGTGCCAGCCAAGAGGAGAAAAGGAACTCCATTCTGGCTCCACTCATACTTCAGCCCCACAAACATCAAAAAGGAAAAAATGCCAGAGTAAATCAGAGAGGTCAGAACATGAGGAGTATACTCTCACTACAGTTTTTAGGGCCATACCGTCATATACTACTCACTTTGCAGATGCCAAAGAAGACAGTCTCCTCCCTGGAGATGTTAGCAATGTCTGGGAGATGGAGCAGTTACAGAGAGACTATATTTAGGGTTGTGGTGGGTGAGGGTGTATTTTGTTTTTGCAGATTGAACAAGTTCACACAACCAACAGAAAAAGCAGGACTTTATGGATGTTTCTGTGGAAGGGCTTAAGAAAAGCATGTTACATTTTAGGTCAGTGGCTTCTAATTTTTTTTACAGCTCAGACTCCTTTGATAAAATGTGCCTTCTTATTTAGTCCTTCAGTTACTGCACTGTCCTGAGCCAGTGTAATTTCATCCCTCTAATCCACTTGGGACGTCTTCTCTCACCCCCTACCAAGAGGCTGCAAGATCCTCCTTTTGCTGCCACTCGGTTTTTGGCAGCAGCATAAGCCCAGAGGAGCAGCTCATGCTCCTCTCTACCCCTGCAGAGGGGCCAGGTGCCAGGGCTGTGAGACAACCACACTTCAGCTGCTTCTCACCCTGGCTGAGCTACTGACTCTCCAAAGAAGTGTTATCCTTCCAGCAGGAAGAGCTGAAGGAACAGAGGCCTCTGGAGGAACTATGTGAGAACAGCCCATGAGAAAGTAAGGGCTAAAACAACTTCAAACAAACCCTCAAACTTCACTGCACCTCCCCTGTTCTGAAGCCTTAGAGCATCTCCTCTCTTTGTCTCCCCACCCTATAAACCTGACTTCAAAAAGGGTGTGAGCACTTTCAAATACGCCCCAGAGCCTGTTGGGAAGAAGAACACTGAAAACAAAGGGTCATCACAGGCCATGACAGCAGTGATCAATCCAATACCCATCAAAGGTGAAATGATGTTCATTTGGAGTGACAAAAAGACAAGGAGCCTGACCTAGAAGGACTGAAGGAAAGTTTGGCAAGAAGGTAAGCATTTCACTCCTGGAGATGTGTGCTGGAAGATGACAGGACATGAGAAATCACCCTCTTCATCCTTAGCTCTTTTTGCAAACCACATATATTAATTTTCTTGAACTGCAGAAAGCATAATGAGGGGGGGAAAAAACCAAACCACTAATGTTACTTTGTTCTGAAGCCATTTTCGAAGGACTTCTGTTTCTTTAAAATGTCAATACTGCACTAACCTGTGGTCCTCTAAGTGGACAAGCTTTTGCTTGGGAAATGAAGGGTCCCTGCAGTTTGGTGACTTAGATATTTTGAAATCCTAACCTATTTGACAACATGTTAGTCAAAAAAAGAAGCCGGAATGCGTGAATTAATAGGACCCATATGTAACTGCCTAATAGTAATCACTTGCTTAATACTGTGTAGCTAAATGGTATAACAAAAGAATTAGCCAGTGACATCCACTTAGGAAATATGATCCAATCAATACTCTGACTTCTTTTTAAGTGCTGAACTGGTTTTGACACATATAAAAACGTGGTTTCAATCAGACCAAACTGCACCACAAAAAAGCCTTGTAAAGAAGCCCACACCTGTAGTCTTGAAACAATGCACTGAAGTAAAGAACATTCACAATGGGACTGAGACTGGGAGCATGGAGGGAAGGAATAAGTGGTCCCTCAGTCTTTATTACCAGCCATGAGGTCACACAGACCTTTCATCTTATATTATCAATCTCCCTTTGTGCCGGATATACAATAAAATATGTAGTGTCAGGTAGAGCTGTAACAGGAGGAACAGTCAAATTCCCCTTGCTTTTCCTCTCCTGACTGCCCTCATTTACATTAACTTTTCAGCACAGAGTAATAGCTAATGGAGCAAGGCTGTTGCAGTCCCGGTTCAGTGACACTGGCTAACTGGGAACACTAAAAGGATGTTCAGAGACACGGACCAAAATGACAGCAACTGGCATGGGAAAAAACAAAAAAAACAACTAAAAATGAAATAAAATAACCCCCCCAGACTAAAATATCCCCCACACCAGAGCCACTACAGTGCAATATTTTGATGAAGAAATGCCACTGATCACAGCTGATCTGATTTTCTGTATGTCCAAACAGGAGCTGAATGAAGTTTCCTTTTGGCACTGGTCTCAATCCAAGCCCTCAACACACTGTTATTGTCTTGGCTCCAGCAAGATACAATGCCTGAACAACATCCCACCTGCAGTTTTAAGATTGTGTTTCATTAAACTGAATTATCTTTGTGCAAAATGTACAGATTAGCTCCCTGGCCAGCTCATATTCATAAGTACACACAAGCACCAACGAAGCCAGACCTGTTTGATCCCATGCAGGGATCAATGGCAAAGCTAATTGAGCCTTCACAGACCGACTGTGAGTAACACACCTCCTGTGCATAGAAAGTCAGAGGGAAAGGGCCAGGAGGAGCACACACCCTGAGCAGTATGTGTGTCCATCCCCATATCTGTATGCCCAACCTCTGACTGTGCTGGCAGGTGACTGAAATATGGCCATGAGCTCTGCATGCATATGAAGAGCTTAAAAATCATAAAGCCTATGGCAGCCCATGGCAAACAGGGACACTTCAGTTTTAGAGCTGAATGCATCACAAGGACCTTAAGAAATAGGCTGTCACTCTTCCTCAAACAGGTTAGTACTTGTTTTACAGCTTCTGGCCTTGCTGCTGTTCCCCCTGGAGCTGCCCCAATGGGTGCTGAGCCTGACACCTGCAGCCTTTGAGGGAATCCAGCCCTGTGCTGTTCCTCAGGGCACAGCTGCAATGCATTCACTGCCTTGTCACATATCTGCCTCCACAAGATTTGTGCTGAGTTTGCATCCTGGTAGGATTCTGGTTGTGGCATCAAGGTGCTCCAGTGAAGCTGCCTGCTGCAGTATGTGGCTGGCCTTTGCAGGTGCAAAACTGGGGCAGTGGCAGGCGACAACTATCGATGCCAGCATGGATGAAGACTTGGCTGCATTTCAGCAGAGACCCAGCAGGCTCTAGAGAGAAAAGGTGGTGTGGTCCTTCTCCTCCATTCAAGTTACTCAGTCTACCAAACATTAACTTTCCCAAACCATGTCAGGATCTGAAAGATTTGTTTAAAAAAAACCAAAAAAACCCCAAGTTGCTGCTTTTTAAAAGCTTTGAGTTTGTTGGCTATTTCTTTCAAAGGTCACACGGACTAGGTTTTAAGAGTCAAAGAACTGCTCTCCTGGTTGGGAAATCTGGCTTTATAGTTGACTGGGAATGGATAGACATGAGTAGGTTTCTTTGCTTTCTGAAACAAATATTAAATCCCACACATCTGAGTCAAACATTAACAGTAATGTCTTACTCTAGGAGCCCGTAGCAGCATGAAAGGTGAATGTGCAGATTTAGAGCAGTCAGCTTTTAGAAAAAGACAAATAAGGCTGATGCCAGCAGTATCTCGGAGAGGGCTTCATCCCCTTGTACAAAAGAAGCTCATGTAACCCAGATTTGTACTATCTAGGAGTAAAGAACAATTTCTTTGTTGCTTTCATGTGTCTCTTTAGTTTTGTCATTCTTTATTCATGATCTCACTGGCCACCTCAAGATGACAAGCTGTCCTGAAAAGAAGGACATCGTGACAGTTAAGACAACAAAACTTTCACCAGAGAAAGAATGATGAAAAAATCAGCAGCCCAAATCAAGTCTCCACTCTTCAGGGAAACAAAGAAACAAACAAAAAATAACAAAACAAAACAAAACAAACAAACAAATAGTTCAAAACCAGTAAACTCTATATTTCAAGCAATTCTTGCCCTAGCAATTAAATGTTTCTTCCATGTTCATGAACTGTTCATCCTCTGCAGGTACAATCTCATACAAGGGGCTGAGAGGAAAGCTGGAGGTGCCACATGAGACAGAGCACACTGCACCATGTCAACTTCACAGAGCAAAGCCAACATATTAATAGCTACAGAGAAAAAAATACCAGTCAAATGTTTGCCAAAGCTCTTGTAAGAGGAACCTGTTCCAAAAAAAGGTTATTCCAGAACTTAGTTCATCTTAGGAGCAGAGAGATAATCTGGTGAACTGCAGGGACAATCCCTCCGTTTCTGAGGGTGGAGTTACTAAAGCTTCTGAAATGGCCCACTGATGAGTAGACACTGATGTTAACCCTGTAATAGCACCACAGCAATAAAAATAGAGAACCACTATGCAGCAAGGAGTACAAAAAGGTGAAAAGCTGATGGATTTATTCATATTTATTTTGAAGTGAGCTAAAAGCAAATGTAAATTTCAAACACTGCCCCTCAGCTCCATCTCATCACTTTTAACCTTACTCATTAAAAAAATCCAAATAGTGTACTGATCTTATGACTTGCATTTGCAATTCGCTGGTCACTGCATTAAAATCCCAAGTGCTAGTAGAATTCAGGTATGTTTTTATTTAACACATTTCAGTCACACAGAGGCCTGCAAGACTTTCTTTCTTGTACAGTGGGCTACAAACAATATAGGGGGACATCTTCCCCTCTGCTCAAGAGAGCACAATATATTGCCATAAAATCCTGCAATAGTTTCCTTGAGAAAAGGCAAGCTATGCACACTTGGTACACATTTACATTACAGTCGTCCTCTTGTGGATACACCTGCTTATGGGAGAGTCCCCTTCCCATTGTCTTCAGCCATCTGTCACTCTACTGCAGACACCAGATACTCTTCTTCATCATCCCTACTGCATCCAGAAAGGCAAGGATCTCCCTCAATTGCTCCAGGCAAAGATCAGCTGGGTTAGTTTAAATAACTTGGTGGTTCAAGCTCAGCCAGTCCCTCTGGGTTTTAATTCTTCTAAGACCTGTTCTATCCAAAGTTTCCTTAATAGTCTGACTACTTTAGCTGAGGGTGTGATGTTTTACCTGTAAAATTAAAGTAGTAGCTACAGATGTCCTTACACTGATAAAAACATTTCACAACACAGTAGTTCACTTCTCCTTTGTACTGCGAGTACCTGCAGCAGAGGAAACACCTTTGCACTGCCACTAGAACATCCATGAGCATCCCATGTAAACTTCACAAGGTTCAACAAGGCCAAGTGCTAGCTGCTGCACCTGGGTCAGGGCAGACCCCTGTATCACTAAGAGGTTGGAGCATGAACAGATCAAGGGCAGCCCTGCTGAGAAGGACTTGGGGGTGCTGGTGGATGAGAGGCTGGACATGACCCAGCAATGTGCAACCCAGAAAGCCAGCAGTGCCCTGGGCTGCATCCAAAGCAGTGTGACCAGCAGGGCCAGGGAGGTGTTTCTGCCCCTCTGCTCTGGTGAGACCCTCCTGGAGAGCTGCATCCAGGTCTGGGGTCCTCAACACAGGAAGGACATGGACCTGTTGAAGCAGATCCAGAGGAAGGCACAAAGAGGATCCGAGGGCTGGAGCAGCTCTCCTGTGAAGACAGACTGAGAGTTGGGGCTGTTCAGCCTGGAGGAGGGTCTAGAAAGACTTTATATCAGCCTTTCAAGACTTAAAACACATCTAAAGGAAATATGGGGAGGGGCTCTTTATGAGTGTAGTGATAGGAGGAGAGCTAATGCTTTTAAGCTGAAAGGAAGACATTTTTTAGAGTGAGAGTGGTGAAACTCTGGAATGGGATGACCAGAGAGGTGGTAGATATCCCATCCCTAGAAACATTTGAGGCCAGGGTGGACAGTGCTCTAAGCAGCTTGGTCTAGTGGAAGATGTCCCTGTTGATTGCAGGAGGGTTGGACTAGGTGAGCTTTAAAGGTCCCTTCCAACCCAAACTAGTCTATGATTCTGTACCAAAGACATGATGCCATTTTTAGACTTCTGCTTTCAAACCAATACAATGAAAGTACATTGTAAAAAGCCACACCTTGCAAGCAGTCTTGTTCAACTGTGTCCTGCCTCCTGATTCATCCATTTGTACTGGTCCCCACTCCAGATTCCAGTCCTTGTTTAACTGAGCAGCTTTGTAAATGCTCTCCACGTGCATCTCTAGGTGATGGTGTCACAGGTGTCACAATGCTGGAAAGGCAAGGGTGGGGATGTGCTCAGGTGACAGGAGCCCTCACTTTGATGGCCCCCACAAAGCAGTGGGACCACATCCCTGGTGGGTTTTATTCAGTGCAGCCTGCCTTTCCCCCTCTCCCCTGTGCTGAGCAGGCGCATTTTCCATAGTTCAGCACAAACGTGGACAGTGTAAATATGAAGGGATAGAGAACAAGGAAACTTCTCTCCTAGCTTCTCAATATCACTTTAACAGGTGATTTTTTGGGACACTTGTGAGCACATGCTGTTTGAGAAGCTGGTTGCTGTAAGCAGGATGTGTGCATGTTCAGTAAGATGAAAGTAAACTCCTCTGCCAAGAGCAGTGCCAGATAATTTCCATACCAGGAGGCACAAGAGTGGCTCTGAAGGACACATTTTAACAGGGTGAGAAGTCGCTAATGTGCCATTTCAGTCCTGGCATCCCTATCACAAATGCCAGAAAGGACCTGCCAGATGGGGCTGTGGGGAATGAGTAGAAATTTTTCTGCTGATTATCCAGACAAGACCACCCATCCATTTCATTGGAGGCTTTGCAGTCATCACTAGTGACTGGGAAAGTGAGGTTATACATCCTAAGCTATTCAGCCTGGCTTTTAGATTTTATAGTTTTTAATTTCGATTCTCTTGATTAATCCTTCCATCTTTCTTTCCCGCTGTTCTGGAAACTGCAATATATCATGGCCAGAAAACAGAACTGAAGGGGGAGGGCAGGAAGGGAAAAAGAACAACAAAACTACAAAAGTGATCAGGTCAGCCAAAGCAGGCAACAAGAAGAATACAAAATGTCAGCAGTAAAAGTAGAAACTGAAGAGACTGGCAGGGCAGCAAAGGAAGCAGTGGAATATAGGGGTTTTCCACAGGAGATAATCTTTAAAACAACAAATCAACTCAGGGCATTGTCACAAAATACTCCCCGTACAGAGGGTAACTCAATCCTCCACACATGGGTGGAGAATGACCTCTTCACTCAAACTGCAGCTATAGTCACCCCCTAAGCTTTCCCACAAAGGGCAGAAAGGGAGACAGAAGTGACCTGGAGAAATGTTGGCAATGAGTCATAACTCCACCCTGCCTTTTAGCCATTAGCAAGGAAGTGTACCTCCAGCAGAATACTGTGGATTTTTACCAGAACAGTTTTTTCAATACATCTGTAATATTCCAAAAAGGAAAAAAAAAAAAAAAATTTATACTGGTACCTCCTTACTGATCAAGCTGACACCCCTGAAAAAACCCAGTAATCACATCCAGAAACTTTATTAATTCCATATAGTGGTTTTCTTATAACCCAAACTCCTGATGTCAGGTGATTGACTGGAAGCTAAGATTATCATTTTAGTGAGAGGAAATGAAGAAAAAAAATAAACCTTATAACTGTGGAGAAGCATCTATAGATGAGCAAGTTTCAAAACAGAGAAAAGTTTAAAATAAACCAAAAGCATTATTATGTTCAAAATTTAGTGGGTTTTTTGTTTAAATAAACATCACTGTTCTAAGACTGCATTTTGACTCTGTATATGTTGCAACTCACTTCAAGTAGACTACTAAGGTCTAACACAATGACTCTGTCTCTCTGCAGTTTTTGACTACTTGACATTTCAGAACAACCTACACCAATCTTCAGTTTCAGTATTTGGAGCCTCTGAACTAAAAGGAAACAGCAAGAGCCTACACTTTGTCCACCACCTCTCTTTACTGAGAGAGGATAAAGTGCTCCTTACTTTTTACCCCTCTTGGACAAGGCACCACTCTGAAACAAACATTTTCTGCAAATAGTCCAAAGAAGAGAAATGAAAAAGATGAGATGTCTAAAAAAATTATCTAAGATTACAAAGAGAGCTGGCATTGTCTAGTCTGAGGAAAAAGAGGGGATGTAGGACAACAGTCTTCAAATTCATAAAGTCTGTCAAGGAGAAAAGTCAATTTTCTATATTCATGATGAACAGAAAAGTAACCAGCTTACATCACAGAAAACACAATTCCAGTTGGGTAGCTGGGGACACTTTCTAATGATAAAAATAGCAAAGCCCTGGAACATGCTGACCATGAAGACTTCAATATCAGAGGCTTTTCAACACAGGTTAAACAAACACCTTTTGAGAATGACATTGGTACAGTTGATCTGCCTCAGGGTAAGGAGATGGACTGCATGATCCTCCAAAGTCCCCTCCAGCTTCACCTGCCTATGACTGCATGAATTTTAACAGTTGGACTTGATGATCTTGAATGTCTTTTTCAACATAAATGATTATATGGATGTATAAATTGTTTATTAAACTAAAAATACTTGCACTTTAAAAATGCTCTGCCATATAATATGAAATAACCTCTAAAAAAAAAGTTAGTTTGTGGAGGAATTTTCTTGTTTCCTTCTTCATTGTAGCAACAATATCTACTCATTGGTCTCACTCTTGTAGCAAAATAAAAGGCCTACAGAGCATTCCTTTTAATGAAAACAAAAGCTTAAAATTACTACTCTCTCCTTCCCTAATATTTTGGCTGGTTTTCAGATCACTTGTGGGCATCTTACCTGCTCTTCCTTCAGATTACCTCTATCCTCACAACAGCTACACTACAAGATAACTTTTCTCCTTAGTTTTATTTTCAGCTCTCTGCTACACTGTGATAGAAAATATATGTCCCAATTGCATTAGGAGCTGACCTTCCTCCCACCTGAGGATTTATGACACCTCTCCCTGAAACCCTCTTGATTTTGCCTGCATGGATGTAGAAGAATAAAATAGAGACAGATCATCCAGGCAGTGGTAAATGAGATTTCAGAATGGGAATATGCTAGAAACTCATCCCAATTCCATGAACACAGTCAGGAAATGCTGGAATACTCAAGCCCAGACAGCGATCTGTAACCATGACTTGGTTGAGTACATGGAATCATTTGTCAACAGTAATATGAACTGACGGCCTGTTGTAGCAAGACCCATCAAAGGTGGACAAGTCTCCCTTTACAGGATTACCCTGTCATCCCCAAAACCAACAAATGAATCTGAAAACTTCTCTCAGTCACAAATTCAGCCCATCTCTCAATGTCACAGGGACTGTACCACAGTCTTTCTTTCTCTTCCACTGAGAAAGAAATGAAGGGCTCAGTGAATTCTCTCCATAGCAACACATTGGTAGAGGCAAGTTATCTCTCCCAAAGTACCAACTTTCTTTTAAACACACTTGTGATGAGCAGAAAGAGAGAGGATGCTACTTAACAATGTGTCCTTCCAGAAGTTCTCAGGGGAGATGGTAGGCAACACGATTGCCATCCACATGTGGGTGGCACAAAGGGCCAAGGGATAAAAAAGAATGGACATGTGGAGAAAAACAGTTTAAGATAAGTAAGATGAGAAGATGAGCAGAATGGTGAAGCTGTTGTACTCACCACCAGAGATGTGAAATGGTAAATGCCAGCACCTTTGCAAGTAACAGATAACAAATCTTAGTCTGGGAGCAAATAGTTTGAAAGAGAGTACTTAGAGGTTATTAAAATATGGTATTATGCACAAGGGATTATAAAAGCAGGAGACCTTCCAGGCATCCACACTACCTCCCAACCAGTCAGGATTATTTTGCACCATTCACTAGTAATGTGTTGCACTTACCAAAAAAAAAAAAAAACATTATCTTTATGGTAGGACTCCTGAATAGCTAAGTTCACAGGGGAAAGAGTGAAGAGATTTAAATAAATTAAAGCAAAAACTATTACAGTGGTTTCTAATTGTTCTTAAAGACTTCTGCATCTACTGTAATGAGCACATCTGACACTCAGGAGGTAGCTGCTGCTCTTTGGAGGACAGTACATTTTGGATAGTTACCCTCTTGAGGGAATATTGAAACAACTAGTCCTGAAACAGCTTTGCGTGATTTTCCATGAACCATTTCCTCAGCATTTTTCCTCCAATGGCCAGGTCAAGCACTGGCAAAGATCAGTCCTCTACCTCCTGAACAAAGAGAGAATGCAGATGGGTGCTGCTGAGCTAAACTCTAACTTCGGGGACAATCAAAGCAGACACGCAGGAAGGAGAAATGCAGATTCAGGGTCTGTTTTGCTGTTCTCCCATGTCCCCAGATCTAGCTTATTAGCAATCCCTCTAAGTTTTCTCTCTATAAAAACTTAAAAAAACCTTAAAGCAGTTTTTCATATATCATCCTCACACACAATAACAGAATTCTGTAAGTTGCACAATATGGCAAAGTTAAAACAAACTCCCTCTCTTCCTCAGCATTTTCAGCAGCTTTTCTATCTTAGGAAGGGGTGGGAAGGTAGAGGGCTGCTCCCCCTCCTTGCTCTTGTTTTGCCCTCAACCTCCCATAAGCTACTGACAAATATCAGATTGCTGGCTCAGCTGGAGCATTCACTAAACAAGAGATAAGGATTACTTATATAGGAACTCTAAACCCGTCATCAAAATGTCCATAATTGCTGGAGAAGCCAGCTGTCTAAAATGTGGAGGTCTCAGCTGAGTTTTGCCCACAGCCTGGGGCTTTTGCTTTCACCTCCCCCTTGTACTTGTTCAAAGAAAAGAAAAAATCCACCTTTAGCTCAATTAGTGGGGGCCATTTCCTCTGGTAGTCTAAGTCTGCAAGTAAGAGAGCAAGCTTCTGCCAATTAACTACATAAAGACAAGTACAAAATCCCAGACTTTGAAAGGCTTTCAAAGGTAATGCCTCTGGTACAAGCCTTGCCTCCCTACCTACTCCTGCAGATAGTGCAAAGCACTTCAACTTTCTCCCTTTACTCTCTAGCTTGGTTTATCCTAAGGTCTACCAAACACACATGCTTACAAGGAAATTTTCATCAGAAGCAGGACTTTTGCCAGGACACACAAATACCAGTGTAGGCATAAGCTACCTGTCCCCCAATATTGCCTCATTGCACTCTCTTCATGATCTACTTTGCTTTCTTTGCACCCAACAGTGACCCAAACTGCTCAGCTATGAGATCTGGACTAGCATTTCCAGCAACTCATAAAAGCCAAAGTCAGGCAATAGCCTCTGCACTTTGATATGTCAGAAGTGCTTGATCTCAGTAGCACGCCAGCCTGCCTATGAGTAACAAGGAATCATTTCTCATACACTTTCACAGAAGGGAGGATAAATGGAGGTTCACGCCTGATAAAGCAGCCATCTCAGCCTGTGATTGAGCCATGACAGCTTCTTCAACCATGATAGCATGGTATTAAGGAATTCTATTTCTGTGCTCCTCTATTTTTCCTCTGCAGTTTGTTTTTACATTTTAAGTTCAGAGTTTTATTGGGTTTTATTTCTTCAGTTGTTATAAAAACTAAGGATCATCTGTACCTCTTCAAATTGCCAATGATCAGTATAGTCGGTCCTGACTGATGTAAATTTTAAGTTGTTAAATGACAGACTATGAACAGAAAGGAGTAATTAAAGAGGACAGAGAACCTGAAGGCTGCAAAGGTGGCCACTAATCAGATGAAAACCAAATCTCCAGCTTAAAAAACATGGATGGAAGCTTGTCATAAACAGCTGGTTTATGCACAACTCAGAGAAGGGGTTAACAGACCACTTGTGCGATTAGTGAATTAAATATTAATTAATCACTTAATTAATTATTATTAATTACTGACACTTAAATTCCATCCCAACTCATCTGAAGAAAAGAAGATGCCATTTTTGGCCAACATTTCACTCCTTGTGCCATTCAAAGCAGCGACAGACTGACAGCTGCAGTGAAGGTAAATGAAGAGCAGAAAGCCATCCAGAAACAGCCAGTGTTCTCTCACTGTATTGCATGCATCCATCATATTGCAAGATAAGAAATGAAAAAGCAGCTTCCTGTTCTTGTGAACAAAAATAGACATTTGAGTTTGGGTGTTACAGCTATAGTGTTCTCCTACTCTCAGCTCTGTGCCTTTTTTTCCATACCACCCACAACACTCGGAACAGATTCCAATTTCCTTTTTACCTAATGACCTAAATCTCCACAGAACCTATTTTCCCCTTGAATCCTTCCTACATCTGCCAGATTTGGCCTAGTGTCTTTGCACTATTTCATGGCCAAAAGCATCATCCTGGCACTGGTAAACTACCTTAAAGAGTAGTATTTCCTCACATAAAGCACTATGAGCATTTATGCAGTGCTGTATGCAGTGGGAATCTTGAGGATGACTTCCCACATTACTCCCTGCATTCCTATAGCATGTAGTCTCTAGATTTCATTACAAAGAGCCCTAATCCTCACACAGTCATGCCTGAATCTGTCTGCTGCTGCAGCTACAACACCAGCACAGTGATGAAGCAGCTGTATGGGGAGAGTCCAAAATAGTGCAGCAAGCTTCTTTTCTGCTCAACATGCATTTTGTCTCCCTCACACTTATGTTACTTGCAGAAAAGCAAATAATTCATGGTCTCAAATATATATATGTTAATTTTGCTGTTAATGTTATTATTAATGTTTAATTAGTCTTTGCTCTGAAGATGAAAAACAGTGAAGCACATAAGTTAGGCTCCTGCAATTACTGTGATTGCACTCACAAAACCAGCTAATTGCACTTGCAAATTACAACTTAGCTATTTGCACATGTACTTCTGCAGTCTGCCGGCACCACTATGATAACTGAGGAGAGAGCTTGGAAAAAAAATAGGATGAATTACAGTAATTCTGTGGACGGTTACTGGAGCTTTGTTTCCCTTCATATGCACTAGAATTTTCTGATTCTGTTGTCATGGCACGAGGGTTTTCAGATGATCACATCCCGTGATGCATGTGAGACCTGGAGCTGTTCCAGGGGCTGTGGGTCCCAGGAGGTGCTGCTGTGGTGTCCCTTAGCCAAAACAAGCAGAGGGCTCCAGGTGAGGTTTTGAGCATGGGTCTTCTCTCCTCTCTCTGTCAACCCTACGGGGAATTGCTTCTCCCCCTCCAGATGTGAAGTCCAGCAGGCTCATCTCCTCTCTGGTGCATCCACACTCATGAAAAGCCCTCAACCTCTGCTTTCAGTGTTCAACTGTTTCCTAGCACTATGGTGGCTCAGAAGATGATCTTTTCAGGATACTCGTACACGCTCTTCAATCTGACATGCTCAGAAACTCCACCATGCCCTTTAGGAAGGTGGTGACACCAAGGCAGTCTTTTACCTTTTTCATCTCACCATGCCCTCAGGAGGAACTGAGAATTTGTATAGTGCATGGGTAGCACACTTTATTGCTCAGAGCTCCTTGGTGTCTCCAGCTGGCAACACTTAAACCCTTCATAGCAATGCAGAAAGGACTGGACTCATCAGTCACCTGAAGCAGCGATGGAGAGCATCTGCAGTGTCTCTCTGGCACACTTCATTCATATTTGACCACCTATTTGACAGGACATTAACAAAAGTGTCAATCGTTGTTAATTTTTGCTGATGATTCCTTATTAAATGCACAATATCTCGATGTCTGAAGGTAGTAGGAACAAAAGGGTTGATCAAAACCCTTTTTTCAGAGGAGAGGATTTCAATACGTCTGTTTTGCAGCAGTCATGTTCTTTAACAGCAGCAGGGCCTTCGAATCCTTTCCCCTCCCCCTTACAAAATTAAACATTTGCTTGTTTTTCTAATCTTGCTATAGACAGCCTCCACGGGTCACGCACGGAATTGAGGACATGATATTAAAATCAATCTGTCCCGCATACTCATTTAAATGGAGGGGAATAAAACAAAGCCATAGAGCAGAACTGCAGGACTGGAATAAAAACCAATAAGGTGCCCCCTCTCTAATTTCTCAGAAGGTCTTTCTAGAGTTTTATTCCCCACAGTGCTCCTTAGATGCCTCGGTTTGCCTGCAGAAACACTTGATATTTCTGTAGTGCAAATCAAAGTGAATTAAACATTAAAGCACCATGATAGCATAGCAGGTCTGCTATAGGAGTGAAGTTGGTTAACGTGGCACTGAAGTTTATGAAGCAGTGGACTGGACTTTCCCTCCCCTCCTCCTTCTTCAGATGTATTTACTTATTTATTACTTCATTCATACATCCTTCAGTGCAAAGCAGCAAAATCCTTTTCCAGTATAATTCTCTGGTTATATTGGTCTGGCACTTTGAATTTTCTGCATATTGCATGACACAGTTACATACACACAAGCTGCATTCTGATGTGTCCTCACAAACAGTGCTTTCCAATACTCCCTCATTAACTGAAGGATTCCAAACACTGCTCAGAAGAGGAATCCCTCTTCCTTTAAAGGAAGGCTAAGGAATGCATAAACGCCCACTACCTGAACATCATTATTACCAATCTTCTACCATTCCAGGGTATAAAAAACATCAAAGTGATGTCTTATTCTCAGGTGAGACCCTGGAGCAACTTGTACTGATTCCCATTCAAGCTGACCAGAGATGACAAGTTTTCTGCAGTCAGCTTTCTGCCTGGCTCCTTCTCCCCATCTTGACCATAGACAGTCCCTGATCGCCTTCCCTTGGCCAACCCTGCAAGATTCTAAAATTAGAGAGAAGCAAGGGCTTGTAAACATCAAGGGGAGCCAGCACTCACCCAGGTACCAAAGGGTCTACAGTGGCTCCACACTCAGGTGTAGTGAAGAAGAATTTGGCATCTGCACACACAGAACCACAACTTGCACACAACCAGAGCAAGAGCTGGAGCTTCCAGAGAGAAATTAAAGAAGTAATTCAGAGGAGCACACTGCAGAGCTTGCAAAGAGAAATAATTCTTAAGGCCCACTAAAGGGAGAGACTCTAGCCAGGGCCTTGACTTCTATATAGGAGAAATCTGCACTTCAATTAAGCCCAGAGGAAGTTTATCCACTGGAGCTGAATAATGAAACCATCATTCAAAATTATTTCATGTAACTTTTGCGGTTGGTTGTGGTTTTTTCTTTTTAAGAAAGAAGCTGCAAGGCAGTTTAAAGCTCAACTGCATTAAGGTTCATGGGGGCTAGGTCATCTGGAGAAGCTCTGATTCCCTCCGGGTATTTTGATGATTCTGATCCCCTCCCACACATTTCCTTCTTTCTCTCAGCATGTCACATCCATGGCTATCAAGCCCTGACCAGCAAAGGCAGGGCAGGTGAACATCATTCACATTCCATCCTTATTCTATTTAGAAATATTTAGCAGGTTATTTCAAGATGCTTTTGATTAACTGCTATGTTGGACAAAAAGTTCAAAGTCTCCTTCAGCACTGGTGATCCCATTCCTTGCCCTGTTTTCAAACTGCAGACCTTAATTTCACAGCTACCTTTACTTCAGAAGGATGATTTTGCATCGTCAGAGAATCTGCTCTATATCTCTGTTATGGTCGTCCCTGCAATGAAAAGAGGAGATGCAATATGTATATATATATATATATATATATATATATATATATATGTATATGTGTGTATCTAGATCTGGGTCGTCACCTGTTGAACACCTCAGCCAAATAACATTCAGCCACATTTCTGAAGAGAGGGCAGAGCACTCACACATAGGATAGGTTCCCACTGCCACTAGGAAATGACCTAGCACATACTATTTCTGGAAATAGTATTTCCACCTTGAAAAGGAGAGGTGGGAAGGACATAGGAACATCCCAGGTGAGTGTTTGCGTTTTTTTTATTTCAAGAGAGAAATGTACAGAACTCCACTGGAAACAAGCCAAAAAGCTCGTAAATAACCTTGATTAGAAACTGGTAGATCAGGTTCCTTTTTTCCCCTGTTATTATTTCGAGGACAAAGTCTTGTGGACCATTAAGGAAAACAAGCATCAAATGTATTGCTGTAGTGATACTGATATGAAGATAGGATGAAATTTTATATTTTAAGTTCATCAATTCTTTTTCAAATATTCTGTATGCATTGTCCCTCCATCTCCACTTTCTTTGAGAGCATGGCAACAGCAAGTTATTTATTAATGCATAGCAATTTTAATTATTTATTAAAATCCTTAGTGTCTTCTGCTCTCACTAACATCTTCTTCCTCACTAACATCAGAACCTCTTTGACTCAGTATTAGCCAATATCTATGAAAATACTATCTTTTGACTAAGAGTTTTATAATTTAAACACTTATGAAAAGTTGAGACACAAAGGACTGAACTAGCCTGCTTACCAGAGCAGGCTACTAGCCAGAATATATTCCATATCTCCAGTCTTTCAACAGGGATGGTGGCCTCTTGCCATATTGCTGCAAGCTCTGGAATAGCTTTCACCAACACTGCTTGAGATTCAGGTTGACCCAGTAAAGCTGACTCTTCTCCACTACTTTATGAGATGCTGGAGGTCTATTAAAAACTTACTGTTTCTTTCTGCCTTTCACTGGTTGGCATTACCCCTCAAGAGAGATCCTGTAAGTAACAAAAAAAATTATTACTTGCTTAAACAGAAGATACAAAAACATAGAAAAACGTAAGTGTAGAGATTTGAGGAGAGGTTGTTTAAGTTTACCAATCTAGTATTTAACCTTGGTTTTGAAGTTTTCTCTTTGAATAAAGGTTTTTATTGACAGGAAATGTTTGACTTTTTTCCCCTGAAAATCAATTCTGAGGAAAGTCTGTATACTCCTCTGGCAAACTGCTGATTTAGAGAGCAACAAGAGGATAATGATGATCTGACACCACCCTCTCTCAAGAAGAAACAATAAAAAAGCACGTAACTTGATTTCCCAAGACACTGATGCATGTAGTGAGGCTAGTCCCCTTTTTTCACCCCTGTAATCACTGCACTTCTCAACAGAGTCAAGGACATTAATTTTTACTAAGAACACTTCAAAAGACCTCCCAATGTCCTACGCTCCTGAAGGGCAGCAGCCCCCTTCACACATGAAATTTCTGCTGCAGCCTAATTCCAGCTAAAGGTTACATGCCATTTATATCCCTGCACTAAACCTACCTCTTTTTTTCTCCTCAAGCAGCACCCCAGGTTTCATCCTCTTTCCTTACTGTATTCTTCTTCCCTTCCATTGTTAGCATCCTAATCTGTCACCCTAGGCCCAAATAACACCCATCTGTGTTCATCTGCAGCTTCATGACATGTTAGAGCACATGCAGCTGAACAGAAGTAGATGGATCTAAACTTTTGCTATAACATCAGGTAAGGTGACTTTCTAGACCAAAGCACTCTATATGTAACTTGTGGAAAAGCAGTAAGAACAACGTAGGCCCACCTTTATTTCAGACAGGATCTGTTTTACAGTGTAGTTGTAGCATGAGTTTAGGATTTCTTACACTGCTTATCTTCAGGAATTACCCAGCTAGAAAAGAATTTTTATACTGGGAAAACGAGTTTAATAATGGATCATATGAAAGCATCTGCTTAATACAGCAAAGGCCATATTTTCTTGTCAGTAGTTCAGAACTCAGTGCAGAAGGGCAGAAGCACCAAAAGCTTTATTTAAACTGGCCTCTAGATAGAACTCCCCAGACTTATTTAGCACAAGCATAACAGCAACAGAAAGACAAAGCATGTTCCATATTACAGGATTACATGGAACAATGAAAATTACTTTGGAATCACAGCATTGTAGAATGGTTTGAATTGGATGGGACCCTTAAAGAACATCTAGTTTTAACCCCCCTGCCATGGGCAGGGACACCTCTTAATTGACCAGATTGCTCAAAGCCCCATCCATTCTGGCCTTCAATGCTTCCAGGGATGAGGCATCCACAACTTCCCTGGACAACCTGTTCCAGTAAATCACCACCCACACAGTAAAGAATTTTTTTCCTAATAGTAAATAGAAATATTTATAAATAGCTAATATAAATATACCCTTTGTCTTATCATTACACACCCTTGTGAAAAGTTCCTCTCCAGCTCTCTTGTAGACCTCTCCTAGGTACTAGAAAGTGCTATAAGGTCTCATCAGAACCCTCTTCTCTTCTCTTCTCTTCTCTTCTCTTCTCTTCTCTTCTCTTCTCTTCTCTTCTCTTCTCTTCTCTTCTCTTCTCTTCTCTTCCTCTCAGTTCATCTTCATAGGAGAGGTGCTCCAGCACTCTGATCAGTTTTGTAATCCTCCTTCCAAGAGGTCGAGACACTTCGCAGCAGTGATGATGGAACTGTTTGTTACATTGACAGTCTTCGTCAGCACGAGGTTCAAATGCCACAACTCATATTTAAAAATACAAACAAAACCATAAAAGACACTAGAAACACAGGGACCACTCTGACAGGTTTTTATAATTATAATGGGAAACAGGGAATACTTCCATAGGCACAAATCTGGGAGACACCGAAGGGAAAACTTTAAACTATATGCACATCCTTTTCAGGGATACAGACCTTTTTAAAGCACATTTCTAGAATTACATTATAGCAAACCTTTTAAAATATTCAGACATGATTAGATCAAACACTTCCCTACAAAGTCCAGCGAATGAGATCTGGCATTTCAGCTGTCTGAAAGACATGACTGCAGAGTGAAGCCTAGGGGAGGAGAAGAGACTTTAAGCTTCACTGACATATACTCCATATAAAAGGCATGCTAGGCAGACTTTTTGGGTCAGTGGTAATCAGCAAGAACATTAAAGACTAGATGTACTGTAACCATGGAAAAAAATCTATTTATTCTCTAATAGCAGAAGCAGTCACAATGGTTGTGGTGAGCAGCCAAGTGAGGGGCCACTTACTCTCCAGCCGAGTTCTACTGAAGCCAATGGTGCTACAACAACAACACCAGTGGTGAAGTCAGCTTGTCAGAGCCCCAAGACACCACTGTGCTGCATCCTAAGCTGCATAGGCATGCTCTGGTTTGGCACCACCTGGTTAGGAGACAGCTTCAGCAGAGACAGAGCTAATGAAAATGTTCCTCCCCACCTAAAGCCCATCAGTGAATGCAAAAGGACACTGGTGATCAGTATTGAACAAGTGTGTCACCAGCCTCCTGGGTCACACATTAAGAAAAACTCGTATTTTTTGAGGTGCTTTGTGTTGTTAAAATCAGATGTCAAGAAACTCAAATCCCTTGTTCATAGGTTTGTATTCTTTTCTTGTTGCTCTGTTTGAAATTGAGTGGTTAAAAACAAGACAGTCTTGCTGACTGTCAAATCATTCAAATCCCAGATTTCATTCCCCATTAAAACAGTACACAGTGACAAGAAACAGATCCTTATTTTATTTCAGCAGAGTTTTCCATCAAATTAATCATTCACACTATAAGCAATTAAAGAAAATGAAATCTACACATAGCACTTGGATAGATACTGCACTTGAATATATGTAAACAGGCTCCAGCTTGTTTGAATGAGATTTTAGTTACCTTATGATCAACTGGAAATCTTATGTGAATGACATAGGGCTCTTTCCCAAACTTAAAACATACAACTTTAAAATAAGATCCATTCCTTCAAAGTGGACCCCCCAAATAACCAGACACAGCCTCTTCAGAGATTGTTCTCAGGTGTGGCTGGCTTAAAGGTTTATATCTCTGTTAAACTCACATTACAGAAAAATATCAGGATTTCACCATTAGTAAGATAGGACAGAGGCTATTAAAAATATTCCAGCAAAGAAAGATCCTTGAAATTAGTTTGAATACTCCCTCCTCCTGCTTTGTCCTCTCTAATGTCTGTCTGACTCATCACTTGGTGCTACCATAGTCAAGGGTCCAAAGCAAGTTTGATTTTAAGTATCATTGACAGCAACCATCTCAGAAGAATCAGGAGAAAACTTCATGAAGAGATCACTTGAGGGAAATCCATAAAACCTTCCACCACATGGTGACAACTTGCTCCCACCGAGTACCTGAAGGGTCTGGCTCCAAACCCTGCAAAGACCTGGCAAGATCTCCTCGTACACAGAGTCACAACTTGTGTCTCCTGCAAAGCCATCTCACAGGAGGATGCTACAAGTGCCAATATTTGCCTGCATGTCCCAGAGTCTTCATGATGGGCACAGCTACTTTTAAGAGGAAAGCAAGGAAGCAGTCACTTGGCACTCAGTGTGTGGGGAAATATCCAGCCAGCCAAACAGAGCTAAGGAATGCAACAAATAGCTCAATACAGAAACCAGAAGCCTGGGTTTAAGCAGGTACCTGGAGCTTCCACAATTCAAATTCTAATAGCACAGGCCCAAAATACAGAACAGGATCATGGAAAATAACGGGAGAGAAAGCCAAAGCTTTGCCTCAGTGAAAGCATTTCCTAACTTTTAAGGAATGACAAAATTACCTACATGCATTGCAATTACTGACCACCTTTCCTTTCCTCTGCTCCTGGAGCCAGAGCACCTGCACACCATCACAACTTTACAGGTCTCATTTAGTGTGTGTTGTGAGAATTGTTATGTAAGACTGAGTTTACTGTTCCATCCTGGAAGTGCTCTGTGTTTTGGGACACTACCAGCTGGTATTTGTTACCCATTAGAACCAAGGTGTCAAGCATATGATGCTGCTTTTTTAGCAAGTAAAGAACCTCTTGCTGGCATAGAAGCAAATCAGCAGCTTTCCCAGGAGTGTTTTTACAGGATACCAGTTCAATATTAAAAAAAAAAAAAATAAGTCAAGGATTATGTATGATGAACAGCTGGAGAATGTTAAACATATTTCACTTTAGGTTTGGCAGGGTTTAGTAAATCATGATTTAATCACGCTCCCAGGCCATCACTGCAAGTGAACTCTGGAAATGCTCAATAAGACATAAAGAAAGTATAAACAGAAGAATGGAAAAGACATTTTTACCAGGAAGGACACAGTCATTTGTTATTCAGCTTTGGAGCAAAACAAATGTGAAGACACCTCAGAAATGAGAGATGAGAACAGCTATGAAAGAACATCATGTCACCTTCCTCCCTCAATCACGGGCACTCTTCAGCTGCAAACCTGGCCTGCACCTCCGGGTGGGTGTCCCCACTGCACACACAGAGCTCTAGGCTCCAGAATGAGAACTGCCTGTTCTTTATTCTAATAAGGCTTCAATGCTGCCAGCTTTTTCAACCACCTAGGCAGTGCATATACCCAGATAAATTAAAATTAGTTCCATGAAAGTTTTGAGGAATACTGTTATATGCTTTACTGAAAATTAAGGGACAAGTCAGAGAAAGCTGTGAAACCGACTTCAGTGGCACAGTGTTGAGCTGTCTGAGCTCTGCACATACCTTGTTTGAGCAATTTTAATAGCTGTAATAGCTAAGCCAATGCTCTGATTGATTCTTTATTAACACTGCTTGCTCATTTTTTGTGGTTTCATTACGTTCTAGAAGCCAAAGGTTTATAGATTCTGGGCCAAATTCAGAAGCAAGGCTTGTAAAACTGGTACAAACTATACTTGCATCAATTATATTCTACAAGATCTTCATATGTTCAAAAGAAATGGGAAAGCAAATTAAATTGAAGGTAAAAGTGATAACGTGTGAATCATTGCAGAAGCCACACAATCTTCTGGCCTACTAACTGCTGGTGTGAACCAAAGAATACAAGACCCTTGCTAGGTCAGACCAACATTCTGTGCAGCTCAGCAGCCTTCCTTCTGTCCCTTGATGGGCTTTTGGCTTACAGGACACTGTATTACATGGGGGAGACATTGCAGGAGCTGGCTCCACTCACTCTACACAAATCTGATGTGGCAGCACCTCCCAAAAAACAAATAGCACCACCAAAATCTACCCAAGCCAAAAGAACATGCAGTGACTTTGCTCTCCAGTGTCCTGTTTCCAGCAATGTGTCCCTCTGGAATAGAGCAGATGCCTCTGCATTTATCAGCATTCAGCAGATCTCCCTTTTGTTGGTGGCCCAAAAGTTTAGGAAGTTTAGGTGAAGAGCTCCCCAGCTGGCCAAGGGTTCACCTCACATAGCCTTGAATTTGTCACTTGCTGATTTGTTTTTATGTTTCCAACAGCCCTCTTAGGCAACTCTTCTGGGTGACAAGCTACAGCAATCCAGGCTTCTGGTCAACAGCCTAATACAGTAAACTTTATGTGGCTTTAATGTAAACATTTCCACCTTTTTTTCTTTTTTTTTTTTTTAAGGATTATTTTACAAGAAAATAGCATAAAAATTGAGTTCATTTTCCAGATTATTTTTTTCACAGATTTGTGACTTTTTATATTGTAAAAATGTTTACATCGCAATGCAAACAAACTCCTGTCTCTTCCTTAATCATATGCAAGTTACAGAAATGGGTAAAATTATGAAAAATTTTACAATACAAAGAAGTTTGCCAAACATTCTCTTTTAAAGTATAGCATGTGGCAAAGTGGCAAACATCCCTTTTTACCAACATAGCTGAAGCTCCTACCAAGTAGCTTGATTGCCTTTAATTAGTTTTTTTCAAGCATTTAGCTTCTTGATTACTTCTAATGGTTTGGCCAGAAAGATTCTTCTGAAAGTCCACAGAATTTGAGGCTTGAGAACTTTCTTATCTATGTGAGAATGATATTTTTTCAAGCTTACTCTTGCTGAACATCCACACTTCCCAAGTTTTGAAGCAGGATGGCACAGTTGGCAGAGTACAGTGAAACCAGTCAGGAAGGTTTGTGTGAGCACAGTTTATCACTAATAGTTCACCACTAACAGCCACTGCAGATGGACCATGCTTTGAAAGCCAGACACTTGAAACTTAAATACAAGGAGCTCACAAGTCATTGTGATGGATTTGTACCTTAGCACTCTTACAAAAATGGCATGTTCATGAAATATTATCCATTTTGCCCCATGGAAACACAGGTTTCTAAAAACGAGCAACCAAACAAACAACTTTAACATGCTTGTCCTCTCTTGGGTCTACTAGTGCTGAGTCAGATTCCTGCTAGGAACTGGCTGGATTTCTGCAAGACTGGTGCAAATTAATCCTTTCCATTTAAGCACATTTTAAAGGCTGCTGCCAGACACTAAGATATAGGACAACCCATGACATCTTTCCAAAACGGAAAACTGGGGGAAAAAGAAGGGAAGGGAAGGGCACAAATTACAGTCCCTTTTAAAATTATTCTTCAGACAATGACAGCAACAGGCTGAAACACGAAGAGTCTCCATTCAGAATTAGGACCATTTTTCACTTCACAATCCACACTACAAAAATCAGTGTGTGTACATATAGTCAGGATCTCAATATGATACTTCCTGCCATTGTAAGCATGGAAAAAATGGCTTCATTTCAGACACATAAGCTGAGACAGAGTGTACTGAAGCCTTTCCTCCCAACCCTGTGGCTTGCAGTGGCTGCTGGAGCCCTAGGACAGAGAAGATGACTTCAATGGGCAACTCTATCCCCACCACACTCAAAGCCAGGTAGCAGAGGCCCATGTCACCCAAAAGTAACAGCAGCCCCTGTGAGCCCACACGTGAGTTCTTCCTGTGCAGACAGTGGCCAAGAGAGCATCCTCACTGAAACCAATGGCAAAATCCATATGGCCAGGACATCATTTGGGGTGCCTGCTGGGAGCTGAGACAACACTGCCACTGCTTCAGCCACCTCAGAGACAACAAAAAAACTAAAATTAAATCAAATGGGGGATTTTGCTGTGAAGTCTTAAATTGAAAGAAAATAAAACTCCTTCAGAGAATGATAAATATCATTCACAGCTTTTATCTAAGCATCAGCTCAAAGTATTTCCTTCTTTTCTAAGTAAAATAGGGATTTGAGTGCCAGAACAATGATCTCTAGTCAAAAACTCTCACAGACAGAGGGATCACACCAACTCATTTCCTACTGGAACAATAAAATCAAACCAAGGTTTGGGAGAGCAGCATTTGTTGCTATTATTCAAGCTGGCACCATGCACGCTCTGCAGTACTTTGATGTGGCTGCCTTAGGCAGCTCATAACAGGAGTAATAATATTGTAAAATATAAACAATCCCAGTTAGTAGTTTTGGAGAGGATAAAAAAACACAAAAATCCCCAACCCAGAGCCCCTGCTTTTAGAGTAAGACACAACACACTGCCTTTCCTGTTTACAAGTCCTGCTAAAACTAACCCCAAATTTTAACAGTGCTAAGACCATGCTCCTGAACATGATGAAAGGGGAGATGGGTGCCAGCACAGAGCCAAGATGAACAATGCAGTCATATCCCAGAGTTACCCCAAGTGTCCCCCTGATTACCAGTGAAATGGCTCTCCTGATGTCATGGAGGCTACATAAACTTTGAACTGCCAATGAAAATGATAATCTGAAAATAAATTCAAGTGCTGAGAAAATATTGCTCAACTTCGAATGCACACCTGACACATAGGAATAGATAATTTTTTTAATTACCTATTTTTCAAGTGCACGTTGCAATGAAAGTGAAAAAAGTGGGCACTGGAAAGAGCCATGGAGCATAACTAATGGCAGATAAAACCCTACATCCCAGGCCATGTGACCAGCCAGGAATCCATCCTCTCAAAGGGGTGGAAAACAGAAAAGACATGCTAACCACTTAGGAATAACACTATTTTCCTGATTCTGAACCAGGTCCTTTTTCTCTCCTCCCATCTTCTCACCTCTTCCCTTTCCACTGCTATCCTGATCCAGTGCCTCTTGAAATCAGCAGGTTTCCTGACACTGCTTTTCATGGCCTTCAGTCAGGTTCAACAACACTTAAGGCTCTGCTGTTATGAGCAAACCCCACCAAGAGAGGAATTTCCACCATGAGATGTGATATGCGTGGGAAGGCATGGCCAGAAATGCTTGGAGAAAGGGCCTGCCATAGTGGAGTTGAACCAGGAAGCTGAACAGAAGGACTAAAATCACAGAAATTCCAGTTTAGTGAGGGAAGACAGCCTAGCCTTGAGAATGGAGAACAAACTGACTTTGTTCCAATAACTGCAGTTCTGCAGTAGATTAAAAAAACAAAAGAAAAAAAAAAAAGCAGTATGTATCGCAAAATAAGAATAAAATGAATAGTATTAATGCTAAGAAGGAGAGGGCTCCATGTGAATCCAAAACGGTTATTGTGCTTCTACTATCAATTGCTGTGATAAAAGCCTTTGTATTTTAGAGCCTGAAGCCAAGCTCACAAGCCTTAAGATTCATTAGATCAAAAGAAATAGAAAAACAGACAGATTTAAGGACACAACCAAACATATCTATTAACAGGTCTAATCCTGAAGGCTCTGGCTGTTCTACTCAGTCTGTACACAGACAATGGTATTGATGGTGCTGCTCCAACTCCCTTATTAAAACACATTCAGATGGAGACATAAATACTGAGTTGTGTTTTCTATAAGTAAACTTATAGCTATCAAAGCCAGAAAGTATCCCTCACTTCCTTTATCACATTATTTCCAGATAGATGGAATGCATAATATGAAATGCTGGTCATAGCATATGCAGCCTCTGAATCATAAAATGAGGACAGGTTTTAACTAAGTCTATTCAGCTATTTAATAGCTTAAGAGATTACAAGCATTAAAAAGAGTGTTTTAGAGAAAAAAAAAAAAAAGGCCGCTCCTTAACATTTATCTTAGATTCTTGTAATTTAGAAATGAGTTAATAAGAGGAATGTCAAGAGAAAAAGATCTAAGCACTGTCATATGCATTGGCCAATTCTGAAAGAAAAATATCTCAATTCAACCAATTTTAACAGTTATTCTTCCATAATTTTAAACTTTCTTTGCAAAAATAGAAGGTACTATCACTGCCAGTTAAAACTACCACTTCCAGGTTAAATAACAAAATTTACCAAGACCTCCTCTGTAAAAATTGGAGAGGAGAAAGCCCTATGGAAGTACATAGTGAATGAAGCAGTAAAGTTTTTTTAAGTGGGATGGAAAATCGCCTCTAATTGCAGTTAGAGAAAACATAGCAATATGCCTATCAGGAAATTCTCTAGACAGACAACCACCATTTATTTGTGCTTTGGATTTATTTTAAGATGCTTAGATCAGTTCCAAGTAGAATCACCTTATAAGGGAGCTCATACACCAATCTCTGTCCATTATTGCCAAGTTCAAGTATTCAGACAGCAGTAGTCAAATGCCATTGGCTTCTAAAACAGAGTCTGCATCAACATATACTCAGAAGTACCAGGGCTCTGTGGGTTGTTTGATAAATGGTAGTTTAGTGCTCTCCATTCACCTTTGTAGCTGTGAAACTCTAGAGCTCAAAATACTAATGTTTACAACCAGACTAGCTAGTAACTTGTTTCTTTTTAAACACAGAGAGCTAATGCTCAAATGAGCATATGACTCTAGTTTTTGGCAGTCCAAGATGGTCAATAAAATCCCAGAAGTTGTCAGCACTGTCCAGAGTGTCAGCAATCTTGAACCAAGAGCAACTGTTCATCAACCATTTTACAAGGTCCTCTTTCCACCAGTGTTTTTCCAAACAGGTAGTAACAGAATCTCTGAAACAGTACAGCTTATGCATAAAATGAATAAGATTAATAAAATAGCTGTTAATTACATTCAGGAATAAAGCTGTAACAAGATAAGAACAAAATGCCTTAGCTTCATTTGCACACTCAGCAAAGTGTGCTCAGAACAATGCATTTCTCTCATGCACAGTTTACACTTTAAGGCAATGAATAACTTAAAGAACTCTCAGCTTCACTGTTTGACTCACTATCATCTTCCAGAGGCTACTCCTAGGCCATCCACCCTTTCCTCATGTCATGCAGTGACAAAGGGTCCGAAAACAATCAAACTAATTTCCACAGAGATGAAGTAAGCAGCACGAATAAACACTTTGTTTTCTCCTGCAAAGCAAATGTCTTAATGTTTCAGTGTTTTAAGCACAAAACGGTGTCTCTGCTTGCAAAAGAAAACAGAAGTCCTAGCCTGACTTTAAACCTGCACAAGGATGCAGCCACACTCCCCACACTTGTAAGCATATTCCAAAACCAGCCAACAGCCTCCCTCCCCTATGAAAGAACATTTGCAGAAATTATTCTCCCTGCCCCATCATTGCTGCATGCAGCCTAACAATCTCCCAAGCAAAGTTACATTTTGAGGGCAAACACCTCCTTCTGAAAGGCCCTATCATCAGAATGAGAAACCCACATGCCTGGTGACTGCCAGTTTGTGGGTATTGTGCCATGGGACATGAGATCTCATAAAGGAGTTCAGGCCATTCAGGCTCTAGACAATCAACTCCTAGCTGCATACCGAAGCAAGTTGCCATGATAACATCACAGACATCACTTCTGCCTCCATGTCAAGACAGGACAGACACCTTCTCCCTGCAGTATCTCCCAAAATGTTTCAAAGGACAGGCCACACTTAAGAAGGTCCCCAGGAGGGCTAGAACACGACTTTATCCAATTCTACATCAACACAGAGACAAGAACACAACTGTGAAAGAGTTAATTCCCCCAATGTCGTATTTTTATTTTACCTTAGCTTAAGTGACGTAAAAATGTATTTTGCATCATGGGTGTATGCTAACCCAGGTCTACAAGGCCTAAAGCCTCTTTATGTTCAAATAACCCATTCTACAAAATTTGTTTTTCCACACGTTTGCTGTTATGGTGATTTGTTTGAGCTTAATTTCTTTGGTTTGTTTTTGACATGAAAAATGAAAAATTGCAAAGCTCAAAGTTTAGGAAGTCATTTATATGAAACAAAGTATCCCACACTCTTTTAATTTCCTTGCTGATACTCATATGAGTTAGTCACAGCACAGTTGTCAACATTGCCCTTTACATTAAGGCTTTAGCAAGTATGATAAAGTACAAGCTCTATAAAAACATATTCATAACATGAATTTACCTTTATAGCACTTAATTATATGGGAGAGCAACAGTAGAGTGTGTATATTTGATGCTTTCTTAAGTTGCCAAATTGCAGCAGAAGAACACGATTTTGAACATCTGAGGACAAATATATAAACATGAGCCCCTTTGATACAGTTAGGAGGAGGCTTGTACCTACTAACCGAGCTCCTATTCAATAAGAAAATATGTAAAATAAAGCACATAGCTCATTTTCTCAAGAAAAGAAAGATAACACTGTTCCCAAGCTCAGTACCACCGATTAGCAGAATATACCCTCATTTGCTGCAACTGTATAGCCTAGACATACATAGGCTCTAAGTTCCATAATTCGTGTCCTCTGTTACAAGGATAGAGTATTACATTCATGTCAGAAAGGAGGGGAGAAAGAGAGGGGTGGGGGAAGATACTGTTCCATATAAAAGAAGCTACTGTGTTTCACTGGCTCTCTGAAGACGGGTTCTGTAGGTGGCCATTTAAACAACAAAGGAAGTTCAAGGGTTCAAAACAGATTTCTGCTCCTTAACACACTGAAATCTGCATTTTTAAACTCAGTCTCCCTGCTGTGCAATTATGTATGAATTTAAGACTAGTCGTTTTCTTACAAGAGGCTGTGTTGTACAAGTGGGAGACAAAATCAGGTCACCCAATCATAAGAAGTACATTTTCCTCCACCAGCCACTGCACTCCTGAGAGAGACAAAGAGGAAAAGGCAGATTTTGTTACCTGCTCAGACTAGTCCAATTTCTAATCATAACCTTTGGAATTTTGAATACCTCTTCCATTTCCTTTCAGACCTAGGGACTAACACGGGAATCTAATTAAACCATAAATAGTGTCTGTTTAAAACAAGGCACCTGTCCTTCCTGACACTCCTGTGTCTATTCCAGTATCATTCTCTTTCTCTTACTTGCATTTGAACACTAAATGTAAAGTTGCTTCTTTCCTCAGAGACATTTTATATATTCACTCAGTGGGTTCACTGTGGTCCATATGCACTGAAGGTCATGCCCTTCCAGAGCAAAAAGCCTAGAGAAGATCAGATCAGTCCCAATCACTGTGCTTCATCCCATTCCTCACCTTAGAACCTCTCAAACTGTCAGCAGAAATGCCTCCAATTTCACAGCGGCTTTGCACAGCAGCAAAGCCTGACCCCTGAAGAAGCCTCACTCACCCACCACCCCCTGATTAATGTTCACACACAAAGAACATCAATATTTTACAACTCTTTGGAGAAAAAAAAAACAAACAAAAGCCAAGAGCAAAGCACAAACAAAACCCTACCTCCTGGTGTTGGACCAGAATTCAGCACTAGTGAACATCTCTGAGACAAAATTTCTATTGCTAAAACCAGCTGATTTCCTACATGCTTTCACAGAGAAACCAGTAATTAGGGCTAAGGCTTTTTTCAGAAAGATATGGCAAAGGAAGTACATCAAGCCTGAACCATAGGACTGCATCTGTCTCATTTGCTCCCAAACATTACCTTCTGCACAATCATGAGTGAACAGATATGTTTGGAAGAGCCAGTCAGGGACGAAATTACCTCCCAGACTACCCTGAAGGAGATTACTCTAAAACCACCCAGCAATAATTGCTTCCATAGGAAAGATGTGACCCAGGTCCATCAGCTTCACTTAGATATGGCAGTTCTGCTCTGCCAAAAGCTGTGTTACACAGCACAAATTCAGGATGTGCTGCACTGTCTCACATAGGTTGGCTGTTCCAGGACTCCCAGACAGTGTCTTATTTCCCTTAGGAACAGTCATTCTTTAGTTTCTGCATTAAAAAATGAGTGCTATCAGACATTTCTATTTATTAGGTATTTTAAAAAATATTTTGTTGACTGAATGTCAACAGTAACTATATTTTGTTATTCAAAACCTATTTGAAAAAGAAATTTAGGCTGTACACTAGAGATTACAAAGTTAGTTCTGTTTAGTTTCAACACAGGCAATATGCTGCACTAGATCAAAAAGGAAAAATAAATTGGAAAATGCTCTGATTTTCCAATACAGCCCACAGTTCTAACTCTGACCCAGTGTATTTCGGTGCTGAAGAGCTGTGGATTAATTTGGGGTTACCGAGTCAAGAAAGCAAATCAGTCACTGGAATCACAGCATAGTATCCTTTATCTGTAAATAAGAAAAAACCTGGGGTTTGCCCTTTTGTTCCCCATATAATAAACTACAAAGAGCTGCAAAGAATGTCGAAAATGAAGTTAAAATGTGTGAATAAATGTAATAATTTATTACAGTTTAAATATATGGATGAATAGATATTTAACATGCATGTATGTATCTGTGGATGTTAGAAATTATAGATAAGGCTGATACACTCAAACTGTGTTTAAAGATCACAGTCAGACAAGCTGCATGCTTTTCCTTGCTGGGGTCACAAGACTACTTTTTGTGACAGTGAAGAAAATAAAGGGAAGGACAATTTAGGAAACAGTCCTTTTTTCAGCCTGATTTACCACTTTTCTATCTGAAAGAGGCACCAGTGCATGGTCTACAGAAAGCAACCTTTTCCATCTATAATTTTCTTCCTAATTCATGGAGCAAATTTTTTTCTGCCCGCATAGGCAAGGTGTTATAGATTATGTTCAGAGGGAAGAGAGAACTCAGGTAGTCCCAGATGAGCTACTAAACATCTGTGTGACTTGTGTCTCCTGAAATGAGAACGAATTTCAACAGTACAAGCCTAATGGCTGCTTCTTCAGCAAATGTCCCTCCAATGCTAGTTGAGAGACAACTTCTCTCTGAACTTTCATCCTCCAAGCACTTAGAAAGCCTCATTTTTCTTTAATGCATTTTCACAGGTCAGATGCAGGAATGGCACAAAGGAGGGGACTAAAAAATTAAGTTCTGTCAAACCTGTGCTAACTTTGGGAATGCAGCACAGCATTCATTGTCAGACAAAACTGGCAACATGTAGCTGTGTGTATTAATGCAGCCAGCACTGCAAAAGCCAGAGGCAGGGACAGCCCAAAGGATTAGGAAAGCGTCAGCTGTGCTAGAGGCAGCTCCAGGAAGGAAATGGTAAAGCAAGGTGAGAAGCTGGACCCAGCCAAGTCTAGGACCCACTCAAAGCTGTTTCACGTGAGGCATGTAAGTGCAAAAAGATTAGATGGGAAAAGAAAAAGCAAGCCCAGCATTAAGAGTTCAGATGATAAATCCTTCCAGATGGGACCCATGCACCACTGCTCTTTCTGTCCGATCTCATGTTACAAAGGACTGAAGCCACAAAACTGCTCTGAGATCACACACATCTATAGTGAACTAGATCCTCTTTGAATTCAATTTCAGCAGGTACTAAAAGGAAAGGATTTTTCTTTCAGGTCTTATTAGTATTTTCATCCCATTCAGGAATTTGTCTATCATTTTTATCTTTTGATTTAGAAATGTTAATAAAGATTGATGGTCTCCCTGAGGAAAAACAGGTGAGGAGATAGCACAAGTCGGATTATATCATCCCAATAAATCTTCCTTTCAAAACAAACACAGCTTTCTCTTCTTGCAAAATACTGTTCTTTAAAGACCATACTTTGTTTTTTAATAAAGAAAAAAGTCTTTCAACTGTGTTAATGATTAGCAAATGATATGGCAGCTCACCAAGATGCTTAGGCCTGTAGCTTCAGTCACTTATCAGATAAATACACATAAATGAAGGATTCTGTATTCTTCACTTACAATGGCTGAAGTCATCAGGTTTCGTGAAGGAAGGCTACAGCACTGAGCCTGGAAAAATGGGGAGGATGGAGGGAGAAACTGATGAGAAAGGAGCTCCCAGAATACATATATAAGGATACTGCTGTCTGCAGCCGCCTTTGAGTTGTGAATGATGCTGAGAAATAAAAGAGCTCCAGAAACAGCTTATAAAAATAATTAGTGGCATGAAAAGATCTACAGATGGAAAGACACTGGAGAGGTCTAATGTATTTAATTTAGATATAAGGGAGCAAGAAAGAGGTACACAAAGGAATGAATAGTACAGAGGGAGAATTCCGGGATTCTTTAATTATCCAGCTTTGTAATGCAAGAACAAGTGGGTATTCAGAGAAATTAAACTAATTCCAGAGAGTTCCCAGACAATACACAGGTAACCAGCAGAGCTGCTGGCCGTGTTTCATCACTAAGGCCGCCAAGAATTTAGGAGAATAAAAAAAAAAAAAAAAACCACACACTCAGCTCAGTTAATAGTAGTATGTGCAATGACAACAGAGTGAACAAACAGCACATAAGAAGCTCATGCTTCAAAGGACCCGTCAAAGCCAAGCCTTCCTTCTCTAGGATAAAGCTTCATGTGTGGGCAGTTGTTACTACTTTTTACTACAGTACTTCTTACACTTTGCTTGAACCATCTGGTACCAGCCATGATTGTCTGATCAAAACTATTTTTCTGAGTATTTGAGGATTGCCACTAGGCTCAAGGAAGAAAGAATATTATTTTCTTCCCCTGAGCCTTCTCTCCATGCAACCTCAGCCTGCAGCAGGCCACGTCTGGGATGGGAGGGGGACCCTGTGCTGTTCTCTCCACTGTTACAGCAGAACACCACCATTGCCATGGCCCTGGAACAGCCCACAGTAGCATTTCATTCCCTCTCCAGCAGCAGCAAGGCTCAATATAACTTCCCAAACTGGCTGTCATCCTCAGGTGTTTTCACAACTACTGAAGAGGATGTGCATGGACACTACTCCACAACTTTTCTTATCAGCTGATAAAAAGAGGACATTAATGCAAGTCTCCAGGCACAGGCCACAGCTAGAGTCCTCCTTAAGATGTGGAAGTTAAAAATGAATCTGTGTGCGGCCAGGACCAGTGGTCTGGGCTCATTTCCGCAGGTGAAAAACCCATTCTTCCCAGGGACATGGGCAGAGGAGTCAATCCTGCACCACATGAGCCCCTGGGGAGCCGGGGCAGAAGGGGCACCCTCAGTACACCTCAGGCCATAAGCACGGGACAACTTTTGCCTCCAGAGGGCAGAGAAACATAAATGGAAATGATCCAGCTTGCTGTGGCTGCTCCGTATGCCCGGTCTTTTTACTGAGTTCCCTCGGAGAAGGAGGAAAAGCAAAAAAAAAGAACCCGAAGTGATTGATGAGGGCGGGAAGCTCTGTGTGCCTGAATAAAGACCCAAGGCTGGCCCCGCACAATCGCTTCCCGCTCAGCCATCCGCCGACTTCATCCCTCCCAGCAGGACCCGGTAGTGGTGGCAAGGGTTAAACACCACTTACACGGAGCTACAAAAGGCCAGTATAATTTTATATGAGGCCAGACAGCTGGTTTGTATAATTCCAGTTTTTACGGAGCGGTTTCTTTCCAGTGCGTCTCCTCAAAAAAGCTTTTTCTCGTGAGTTAATTCTCTCACTGGAGAATGCCAATGCAGCTCCAATTATCTCTGAGATAATCCAAAGCAAAATTCGCTGTCAAACTCAGACCTGGGATAAGGCTTCAAGAGAAAAACTGTTATAAAAGTCCTCACCATGAAATCATTTAATGACAAGGTAGAGAGTTTGTTTTGTGTCTATCCTACCTAACCAGTCTATGTTTCTAGGAGTTTCCAGATAAGAACATCTGTTTTTGAATAATCTCAGTGCTACTTTGGAGTTTCTACATCTTACAGTGACACAATCAGCTGCTTTTTATTAACTTATTTGTTTGTGCAACAGCATTGGTGAATGTACATCCATTCAGCACTGCACATCAAGCAACTGGGGCAGATCCAGTAGCAGGAGTGTTCAGTGCTTGCCAATTCTGGTATATCAGCACTAACTAGTAGCTGAATCATGCTTGCCTTGCCTGAGCAGGCATTCACTGAAGACAAACACATACATAGCTGCTCACTGAATCCTCTTTCCTCCACACTTTAACAGCTAAAAAGTGAACTAAAAGCATAAGGCAACAGCAAGGCATTTAAGGTGCAGCTGAATCCTCCTTCCCCTAACTCCCTATCTCCAAGACTCTTTCAATTAATGAAAATAATGCCCTTTTCCAGGGATATCCCTGCAACCATGAGTATAGGAAGGAGCTGATCCATTAGGACTCTTGTAAACAGATTTTACACTACCACACACAACTTTGCAAGGCTTTGGAATACTATCCTAGAAGTTCTTGGAATTTCTCACAGTGTGAGCTAACAGACTCTGACTGCCAAAGAACTGAAGGGAGGGGATAGAGCAAAGCAGTCTCCTAATTTGATAACATGCTGCATGACCTTCACTTCAGCCCACTACCTGAAGCCTTTGGCACATGATTCTCCTGTTGAGAATGGATGGAGGATACTGGACATCACTCTTCAATTCACAGGACAAAGAGCAGGAGCAATAGTGAGACTCACAGGTGCAAGGTGTGCCATAACAGCCCTCAGGCACCAAATTTAAGTTCCACTTCAACAATGTGCAACAAGGAAGAAAGCCCCTTTACTGCACTTGGTCTGAATGACAAGCTATCTTCCCTGCAAGTCTTCCTAATGGCTCAGAGCAGTGGACTTGATGGTCATCTGTTTAGAGGGTAAATGAAAAAATATAGTCCTTGAAGCTTTTAATCATGGCACGTCAAGCTCTTAAATGATTCAAAGACTGGATTATAGGGGGCACAGGGAAGAATCAGAAATCCCACATATTCCAGTCTGATTTCTGCAACTATATATATTCTGTAACTACCCCTTTGACAGCACTATTCTATCTGATCTGATTTTGACTTTTTGCAGTGAGTGAAAGTGGATAAGCTGCTTGGCAGCTGTGAAGATACTGCACATGATGGAACAAGGGGCTGTTTCACTGAAAGGCAGGTCTCAATTTGTCCTACAGTTGCCCAATGACCTTACAAGAAGATTGCAAGCAGTTTGGAAATGTCTCGACCAAAGCACTATTGCTGTCCCTGCTGAAAACAAAAGCACCTTGTAATCATGCCATAAACCAAGAAGTTTTATAACAAGCCCTCTCCTCTACCAAACTGCCACTGTAAATCGAAGAATGGAGATCTCCACCTCCACTAAAATGAACAAAGCGGTAGATCTGGGTTTAAAAGGTAAGGGGGATATGATTACACTTTACAAGCCACCTGCAGATCCTGAATAAATCACTATTTAATTGAATCACTCTTCTGAAATGTCCTTTAAAGAAAAAGAAAGATACTGACTCATGATTTCTTTGATCCTTTCCAACACAAGTAGCTATATGAAGCAAGTAATTTTCCTTCCCTGGGTCCTCTCCCATTTGCTTCCTGAAGTGTCAGCCTGCTCCAGGAGACAGATCCTGCTTGTGCCATAACACTGCTTATCCTACCTATCATCCCTGTTAAAGATGCAACAGTTCTGATTAAACTACTAATGAGGTAGGTCTGCTGCCATGGGTGGGTAAATCATGTCTACCAATGCACAGCAAAGAACAACCACATTAGGACACTGCTTGTGACTTTCTCAGCCTCCACCAGCACTTTGGGAAAGGGCTGACTTTTAATACATACTGCTTTGTCCACATCCCCTCAGAAATACCAAACCTAATGTTCCCCAAAACCCTTTTATGCTGGAGCATCTCTTTCGTGAGAGACTTCATACTTAAATGTTCCTTTAAATATTCTTCTGCATGTGCATGGTATCTACACTCCCTCTATGCTTGTGAACTTCAGAGGAAAAGCTAATAGTAGTTTAATAATACACTAAGGTGATAGTAACAAAAGCAAAGCTACAGCTTTCCATAACATTAGGTTTACTGTATTAAGCTTTTAATACTGCAAGAGATTAACAGTGACAGATTCTCTTGTAGAGTAGCAAAAGCTATTCCAATTCTTGCAACTTTCACATTAATCACATTTAAACGTGCTGCTAACAGATGGGCATCATGGAGTGCTAGGTCTCTCACAAGCCAGTACTAACAAAAAGCATGTCTAAGAAATCTTGTGGCTTCTACAGTTCAGAAGGACTGTATATCCAGGCACCTTGTTATTGTTTTTGTTGTATATTATCTAGGATTATTAGAAAAGCTGAAGTTAAATAGATGACAGACTTCAGCATACGTGAGCAGGAAGGGAAAGGAAGGGGGCAGAAAGAGTCAAAACAAGACCACCCACACAAGGCTCCTCTAGTCCACATTTCACATGCATGATCATGGTTTTTCCACTACACAGAGAAAGCATCAGGTTCTGCACTGCAACCTTTCCTCTGACTCTACTACCTGCAAAAACCTTTCCCCAAAGCCCAGCAACAAGCTCAAGCTGTGAAAAATGAGCTGCTAGGCTAGACAGAGAATGACAGCCTGTGCTCCCTCCCCTTTCATTAGTGCAGATGTCAGGTTCAGGTGGCCCATTTTGACTGGAGCTGGGAGAGCACCTGAAGAAAACCAGCGTTAGAACTTGGCACCCAGATAGAACATAGATGTTTAATAAACTTCTCAGCACCGTTTTTTAATTAAACCAAGTCCCAAGGTAAAACCTCATCTTTACATGACTGTAATTAACCAGGACATGCTGTCTGTAATGTAAGAAAGCTCAATCTCCTCTATGAGCCAGACCTCAAAAGAAAGACTGGCAACAGCAAACTCAGCCTAGTTCTCACAGAGTAAGGTCTGCAGATCTATTCAGTTCCAGCCTGCAAGGACTCCTACTTGCTGAAAAGTAAGACTGGAGAATCCCACCTGGGGGTACTGCCTTCATATGCACCTGAAAGCATTTTCCCATGACGGACTGAAGCACTCCTGATGTGGAAGGGTCTCAGCCTTACAGACTGCCTGTCATTTACAAAACAGGTCTGTGTGTCGTGAATCTATCACCTCACAACCTGACTCTCTCTCACTGCTTGTGTGGTAACTCCTCTGAGAGGAAGGATGTGCTGTCACTCTGCCACAGACCTGAGAACAGAGTGCCAAAAAGCCTGTGGCAGTACCCACTTCACACTGTGACACTCATAGAACTTAAGGGACTCAACTGAACTAGAAGGTTCCTCTGCTTAAGAGTGAAAGACACACTCACCTTTGAACAGGATGGATGGCCCAAAGTTTAGAGTGCTAAAACCTGGTGACCTGAATGTCACTAACAACCTTCTCCTAAGCTGTCATAAAAAGTCAATGGTATTTTAGCTGCTGGGTCCCCGTTCTCAGTTCCAGCCTGCAAAAGTAAACATTCTCAGCTCACTCAGGAGGAGTTCAGCACCAGGATGGGTCTGAATCTGCTCTACACACCTACCAGCCATTGACAGGTAGCAGCAGAGCTCACCTAAAAGCTCTCTACTATTTCCTCATAAACCACGTTCCAGTGTCCTCAATGTGCTTGACATGGACTTTCCAGGGAGCAGAATTCACATGAAGCTCACAACTGACCACCATGACTTCAAAACACAGCAGAAAAAAGGCTGTACAAATATTAAAGGAAAATTCAGGTGAGCTTCCACAAGCTCTACAAATTTGTGAAATGTTCCTGTAGTGCTAAAAGGACACAAAGAAATAGAGAGAACTCTGTATTATGTCAGTGAAAATCATATTGGTATATAATTCAGTATCCTCATACCCAAGGAATATGATCTGAAAGGAAAAATAGGAATTACTTTGACACTGGAGATGTAACTTGGACAAAGAAATATTGTAGTATCAGCCAAAGTTTGTCTCAGTCAGCTCCAGCCTTCAATACTAGAGCACTTAATTATGCTATCCAGCGTTTAGCTCTAGGGCTCTGTCCATCTGGCTCATGCCACCAGAATCAAGAAGCTACAGAAGAACAGACTGCAGCAAACAAGGTCAGTATGTGCCAGCTTCTGTAGAGACATATTTAACAAGCCCGAGGTTGGACTGCCTCAAAAGGGAACAAAGGCATGGGACACATCTCTTTGCAAAAACAAATACAACACATTCCTTCAGTGCATTCTGCAAAAGACACTGTGTCACAGAATCACAGAATGAACTAGGTTGGAAAAGACCTTTTGAGATCATCAAGTCCAACCTATGACCTAGACTTGCATGACTTTACCTTTCACTTACCCATCTGTTGTCCTGGAAGATTTAATTTCATTAAGTTGGCTTTTCTACGTTTTAATTTTGTTTTTCAACACTTGCTGTAATATAGCAGGGGCAGTTCATTCAAAAGCAAAGCCTATACTCTTGCAAGTATGCAAGTACCAAACAGCAGAATTCCCACGTTCCTAAGCAAGATGTACCTCACTTCTGATCACTCATTACATGCAGTACAAGAGTTTCCATCAATGACATGACAATCTCAGAGTCCAAACTTATCTTCCATTGAGAGAGGCAGGGAATGGGAAGGAAGTGAACTCAACCATGAGATGCTTTTGGATAAGCATACAAAGTCAAAACAAGGAAAAACAAGATACATCAATTACCTTCAATTTTTACCTCTGCAATGAGAGCTGGAGTACTAAATATTTTCTCTCATTTGATGAGTTTGCTGCTAATGTGGCTGTAAATTTCTTCTCATATTATCAAGCTTTTCTAATCTCAATGACCAATATGATCTTGTCCAATCTTTCCATTGGTCTTCTTCCATTATCTAGAAAAGCATTTCTCTGTGTTTTTATATATATGTGTGTGTGTGCACATGTGTATAACGAAGTTGTTCATTCTCTAGTGACACACTGAATTTTGAGGAATAACCTCTTCTTGTTTTTCTTCCTCTTGGAGGAAAACCTATTTCAATTGTCATTTAAAAAGGTCTGCACAAAAATGGGCACACTTATTTTATGGTGACAGAACCTTTCAGTCTCACAGTCCAAGATGCTGCTTATCAAAACAGATCTAAAGCCAAACAGGACTCAGAAAGAAAATAAATAATCAGCCTGAGCTGTGATATTTTGCAGTTCTCCCTTATTTTCTTTAAATAATTGCCATTCTATTGGGTTCTTAGGAACAAGCAGATAAGTGAAACATACTTTTGATCTACACTAATAATTTGTGTTAAGTTCCCCTTGGACAGTTTCATAAATGAATAGTCATATTACAGCTACTGAATGCAGCTGTAACCTATTCACTCATTTACAGACACAGCACTTCTCAAATACATGAGGTGCTCATTTTCATATGTACCTGTAAGCAGATGATTTTACTGTTGGATCTGAGGGAAAATTGTACTCTAAATTTTCTGTGTGTTGACAGAGGTCCCTAAAAATATTTACAGCACAAACTGGGTAAATACCCTGGGTATACTTCAATCTGGATACTGATTCACATCAGCTAACAGAGATATATAATTAATGATAAACCTTCAGGTGAGCCTCCTAGTCTCCCTTAGGAGGGTTTTATCCAGAGCATAGCTTATCCAACCTCTGTCTTGGCACAAGTATGTCAAGCCTGTGGCAGCTGTAACAGAGGCCTAAAAATACTACTGAAGTAATGAAGTAGTCATACTTATTTTAGAATATTAGCAGATTAATAATTGCCACAAAATACACTTCAGCTACAGTGCAATTTGAAAGTACAGGAACTTAAACCAGTGCTTTTAATGTGCCAGGCACAATGAGTGCATTTACAGCATCTATTAAAAGCATGTTATGTTTGAGGGAGGGGGATAATTACATCTTAGCAGGTAGTTTATTAACTGAACAAGACAGCATCACATTAAAGATAATCAATGGAGAATAAACCACAGTTGTAAAAATTAATACTGTTCACTCACACCATGAAGGGAGTGGGGGGGGTTGCCTTTGCTATTAAGACAGAGGTAAAAGTATAGCCCCTGTGAAACCACCATGAGAAGAGGAGTAAAGGATAGGATGGCACAAAATGAAAGTCATTCAAGGCATAAGTTTCAAAAAAACAATATTGAAATTGAAAAGAAATAATCAGCAATTCTAGAGGGGAAAGAGGAATATGAACAACCAGTTTTACAAGCAGCAGAGCTAATGAAGCCTGGTTTTCTCCAGCTTTTATGTCATGCAAAGACTGACTTTCACATTGAAGTAAATGTGAGCTCCAACTGAAGCACTTCTTTTTATTAGGTTGGAACATTTATATGGGATTCCTTCCCCAGTGGATTTTCTAGTTTCTAATAAAGAACAAGACCTTCCTCCAAATACAGTAGGAATAATCTGTCCTCTCCTTTACCTGACAGCCTCTTTTATGATTTCTACATTGTGACAATGTAGTTGAAATTGTAGCTGAGTAACAAATATAAAATTCGTGAATGGCTGGTGTGAGATACCCAGGCACACCCACCCTCTTCCCTGCTATACACACAGAATGTGCTATTCCTTAATACTTGTTTTGATAAGAAACAAGGCTAAAAACAGTGCTGCCAGGATAATCCAGCTTATGGGGAAAATTTGTCTTTGGTATGCTAACCGTGTGCAAGGCTTCAGGCAATCTTCTGCAGAGACCAAGACCTCAGGTTCCTGCAGCAATACTTGTTGCAGGGAACAGTCAACACAGAAAGGGAGGTGAGATCTCCTCAGTGTGCTGAGATTGGAGCCTCTGTGATGATTTTCACTGCTGGGGTAGAGGAAGGCCAGAGAAGCTGAGTTTAGCACAGCTTGAAGCAGCACAACCAGTCAGAAGTGGGTTTGGGTAAGTATGAGAAAATAATCCCTCCAAAAAAAAAAACAAGAAAGAAAAAAAGCTTGCATTCAAAATCTGGGCTGCACAGAGCTATGTAGCTTCCAGGGTTAAGGCTGGGCATGTGAAAGTCAATGATCAATCCATGATACGTTATTTCTTTTCTTAGAAATTAAGATACATCTCTTTACTCTCCTCCAGTACACAACACTTCATCAAAAACCACTTCACCAAGCAAAAGACCATGCCTATGACAAGAACTGCCCCTCTTTTTTCTTCAAGTAAATAAACTTTACAGGGAGAAAAAAAGGAACTGAATAGTATCCATTCTTTGTACCCGCTCTGATTTGCATGGTAAGCATTAAATCATAATTAATCTCTTGTTTCACTTAAAAATAAAATCGCCCCTTATCATAGATCACTAAGTACTGGATGCAGTGAAATATGTGTAGCATCCTTAAAAAGTTTGCTTCTGAGCATCACAGTGAGTTACTGCTGCCTATCTTGAGTTTCATCATCCAGAAGATCTGATTTCTGCAATCATGGATAATCATTGGTATCTGAAGAGAACAACGCTTGGTAATGGCTTTTTTGGGGGTGGGGGGGAAGAAAAAAAAAAATCGGGCAAAATTGAGCATGCACAAAGAGCCCAGTTTTGACTTTAAAGCAATCCAAAGCCTCTGGACACACTGAATTTTTTCAGTGCACCTTACATATTCTGCTTCTAAAAATGACCCAGTTCTGTAGCCACTGATACACACATCTTCAAGAAGGATCAGCACCAACTCACCCTCTGTCCGGGTCAACTTAAAAGTCTGTTCAAACATTGTCAAGATAACAAAAAACACTTTGAGAAGGCAGGGGGAAAAGCTGCAGAAGCCTGAAGACTGTGCATATTTATAGCACAAACACACTGCCCCATGTTCATTCCCCTTAATCACATGCACACACTCGCAAGACATCTCCAAACTTTCTCAGAGACTCAGTCTGAGTGGTTGTAGTTCAAAGTCCAACTGCCTTGGCAGCTGAAAAGAAAGAGAAAACCATGGTGGCTTTGTAAGAATTACAGTGATCCTATTAAAAAAAAATATGTCACTCTCTGCTGGGACTTAACATGGCAGTGCCACGTAGCACTCATTGAATTGAGCAGCATTTCATGCACACAGCTCCTGGTGTAATAGGACTACAGGCTTAATTAGGTTCCTATCAGTATTGCTTTTTTCCTGCCTTCAGCCAAGAAGGTATAAGAAAAGATTGTCCAATACAGATACTGCAATTTAAAGTCTCAAGTTAAGAACACAGTGGGTGTATATCTACTTTAAAATCTACCCTAAAAACATGCCAGTTGTTAAACTAAGCAGTGCATTAGAAGCAGTTAGATATAATGAGAATGTAAATGGAAAGTATTCTAGGGAGATATTTCAGCTAAAAACAGCATCTATGCTATCTTTTATTTTAATCATGCTCTAAGCCCTGCCTTTTTGAACTTTTTATAAATTCTGCTATCTCCCTTTGCAGTTACTTACATATTGGTATATAAATTCAAAGACGAGAAGCAATTAGGAATGAAGCGAAGACTCCCTCTCTTGATGCTAATACATCAAAGGAAGTGAGAAAAAACCTTCCCCCCTCATACACACTGGGTAACACAGAGAGTTTCTGCTCTTCACAGCCTAATAGCTCAAGTAGCTCCAATCGAGAGTCTGATGTCAGCCTCTGATTACATGGAGATGCCAAGCGATTGGAAAGAGCAGCTTTTGAACAATCCCAGCTCTCTGACTCCAGCGACCACAAAACCCTGCAACAATGCTTTTAAAATATACATGTATTACTCACATCAGTTGGTCCTATATTCACCCCCACTCTGGATATCGTAACATTGCTATTAAGAGTTTCCTGGGGGTATCTGCTTGATTTAGGTACAACACGTGTGAAGGAAATGTGTCAGATCAGAGGCTTTTTTAAACAGCTGTGGCTCCCCTGCACCCGATCTCCTTTGCTCTCCAGTTTGGAGAGAGGAAGAGCCAGGTGCTGCCTTTAAACAGTTGAGCAGTCTGCTTTTGCCCAAATGGAGAAGGAGAAGTTGGGACTGGCTCATGGCAGGGATCACTAAGGACTGTTCCCATTCTTCTTCTGCACCTTTGCACACCTCTACCATACCAGCCTAATCTGATCCTCAAAACTGGAGCCTCTGAACAGGTAAACCTATGTAAGAAATGTCAACAAAACCTGATTCTGCTGATCCAGAACAGCAGCTGAGTGGCACCTTGAAATTGGGTATTTATATTTCCTTCCTGCAAGTCCTTCCCTCTGTCCAAGGACATTTGAGAAATGTGCAAGAGTTTTTTGGAAACACTCCAGGCCCTTCATCTTTCAAAGAGGAAAATTAACATCTCTTATGCATCTGAATCAACAGGTGAATGACCTTCCCATGCCCTCAGCACGTTACCAGAGTCCATTCATTCCTTAATCACCATATCTCCACTGTATGAGCAGGGGAACTAACCAAAAGTAGGAATTACTCCATTGATTTCACTGGAACATTTATCTTATGTTTCTGTATGAACACAAACATTATGCTATTAAGGTTTTTAAACAGAAGCATGGAGTTTTAAAGGGGCTATAGGAAGAATTTCTGTTAAACCACTAGATCCACAGTAAGTTGATGACTCTTACCAGTCTGGTTGTATCTTCTCTGCAGTTTTGCTCCTGTGTGAAGGAGACCTTATTGGTCTTAAAGGAGTTAAAACATTTCCAGCAGAATTTCTAATAAACCCACTGGAGACTCTTGCTTGGCTCTTGAGCATGAGCCAGAAAGAAGCTGCATTAACTACTATGGTATTACACTGCTGTGTAGCTGCAGTGAGGTGGAAATCAAGCACTAAATGTTTTTGATATGTTTTTTAACTGGCAGGCTCTCCATCTAACAACAAAATCCCCAAACATTCAAACCTGGTAAATTAGCTTAAGTACTATTTGTGGAATGACAAGCAAGGAGCTATAGCACAGGCTTTCTGAGCTACACCAGTGGAAGACCAAGTAAATGACATTCAGCAAAACTCTAGATTTACACCTGCATAACAGAAAATGGCTTTGGAGAAAAACCACTGCTTTCTGCTCTTCACCTGCTACCAAGCTGTGCCAGACGAAGTCTAGTGAGTCTATGTGAGCACTGAGCTCTCAGAGCCTTTCCACCGAGCATCTCACTGGCCTTGGCAGGACAAAGGATTTTACACTACACTTTTATCTGCAAAGAGACCAGAGTCTGCATTCCACAAGCTAACAGGACTGAAGGTGACAACCTCAGTTTTCAAAAAGCTACATCCCTGCCAAAGCCACCTGACATCCATTACCTTCTATCGCATATTAAATGCATGAGAAAAAAATACCTCAAGCAACGCCTCTGAATGGTGGTTTTCCTGTGTTAAAGGTCTTCTATCACCATTCTGTAAACAAAGGCATTTTTCTTCTAAATGACAGTACTCTAGCTAATGGTGCTCTAGTGAATGTTAAGGTAAAGTGAGGATGGGATCCTTAAGTGAGCAGGTTTTTCTTCCTCTGTCCCTTTGTTGTTCTGACAGCAGTAAAGGTAAGAAGGAAAGCCCGTGCTTTGGCCTCCCTCTCCTTTCCAATCTGCTAATGTGACACCAATCCCCTGCATTCAGAAGAAATCATGCACCGAGGAAATTCTCCAACTTTCCCACACCCACAGCTTGGGTTATTTGCATTCATGGGCAAACTACAGGCAAGTGCACCAGAGAGATGAGTTCTTTAATACAAATGAGTACACAGTGACCAGCACAACACCAAGAAACCAAACCTGGCAAGCAAAGCCAAAAGCCTTTCTCCTTTTCCAAAACGACAAGTGAAGAGGTTGTGTCATTCCATTAGGGCAGGTAAAGGACACAAAGCTGAAAGTGATGGATTACCACATCCATTGTACAGCTGCTTTTCTTTGGAGGTTTTATTCTGCACCCAACAAAGACTTGCCAATTAATGTAATTTCAGTGTATAAAGGGAGCTCTGAATACATCCTCTTGCTTCATGTCCCCCAGGTTGCATTAGTGTGCACCTCTAAAAGAGTAACTATCCTCACACTTAGATAGGCTCACTAACTATAAAGGACAATAATAAAAGTTAAAGGAAGCTAGGAATCTCTTCTGTTTTGTCTCCAGCAGTATCTGAGATATTTTTGCGTAAATGCATCCAACCCACGGAGATCTACAGCTGCGCCTCAGTACCACAGAAAATCCATACAATGAAAATTGTACTTTAAATCTCAAGGATCTTGAGAGGCTGAGATAAAGTGCAACACTTACCTTCCCAGCTTGGATGTTTGTTTTTTTTCTTTCAAAATGCATCTATTCTTAAGGTCTTGTGTACCTCCCTGCAGATCTCTGCAAGGATGCTCACTAAGCCTAAGCCTGGGATGGCCTTACAATGCAACTGAATTCTGAGATGGAAGCATGACAATTTCTTGATTCCATTTCAACATCAATTGAGACTTCAGCACATTAAGTCGAGGAGGAGGAGGTGCATTTTCTGATGAGCTTTGGGCCCAATATATGTTTTGTAAAAATGGTAGGATTGTGGCAGAAAACACATGAAAACCTTTAAAGGGATTAAACATTTCCCTGTAGTGCTCAAAACCCAAAGAGAAAAGCATTTTATCAGAGTGGTTAAAAGTCACACTAACTAAAACCCCAAGCCAAACAAAATCAAAACAAAACCACCTGAAAAGCACAACGAAAGGAGACTAAAAGCAAGAGTGAAACTTGCCAGGCTGTTCTCAGTAACCAACTTCAATCAAACAGAATAAATTAATACAGAGTCTAAAATTATAAAGAATCAGAATTATAAAGAATTCAGAGCTGTCTTTTTTATCTCAATACTGACACTTCAGGAAACAAGAAAATCCTATAGAGGAGCTCACTGTAGAGATCCAGGGGCAGAGTAACACGGGAGATCCCCACACTTCTAAGCAGCTGCATCACTAACTGTTAGCACATAGCAAAATCAGGAATAGAAAAGTGGAGCAATGAAGATACAGCAGGCAAGTTCTGGAAACCATACAGCCTTTAGAAAGATTGGCTACTGGTAACACATTGATGCTTTCAAAAAAAAGCCTGGTATGTGTGGAATTCTCTGGGATGCCAGGGTGCAAAAAGGATCTCATTAGCTAGGGTTTTCAAAATCTGCTGCCTGGTTGTTGCCTATTATTCAGAAAGCAAGATGGCTTACATCATCAGTTTCTGTAAAGTACAATATTCCACTTAAACTGCCAGATCTCTAGTCCCCTAGACTGAGAAATCATCTTTCCAAATATATACGGAGGCACTGAGTCCCAAGTCTACACACTAGTCCAGCACTCCTATCTTTCTGCATTACCGAGATAATCAAGCATCTAATAATAAAACTGGGCAGTACCACACTGCTCAGCTCTCTTGCTGGCAACAAGAAAACTCTAAGCAACATCGAGACTGACAACAATCATCTTATTCCCACATGGTTCTGCTTTAGAAGCAGACCCTGGAGCTGCTCATGATGAAAAGCAGTGGAGTGGCAGAAGGGCAAAGCAGTTAGTTCAGGAGCTGAGCAAGAAAACATTTCTTACCCTCATTTCTCTTACATTCAGAGAGTGGGAAAGGATTCATATTTGCAAGATGCTGGCTGGCCAGAGGCTTAAAAGAAAGATGAAAGGATAAGGAGCTTCTGGGGAAGCAGAGGCGAGGGACCTTGAGTTTTTGAAGATGACCTGCTTGTAACTGCCCAGAATCTGTCCTTTATTGTGCCTAACAAAGCTTTTCAATCACACTGAACAGTGACAAAAACAAAGGGCAACACATAGGTAAATACTTTTACCAGTAGCTTAGTAGAGGACTTTTAAGTACTTTTCTTAAAGCAAAGTATACACATACTTGCTTGTTCACCATTGCAACAGCAATAGAGCTGAGAATGTTAAGGCCTTGTGAAAATTACAGGAGTAGTGATAAGCATTACTGGAAAAATGCCAGTTTTAATTAATTTTAATTCTTGGTTAATAGTCTCTGAATTCAACATAGATGTTTTAATATAATGACACATAATTTTCAGTATAATATACAACATTATTATGCAAAACTGTATTACATGCTATTTTCAAGTGAACTTCTTTCCTGCTCCCCTTTCCCTTGGTACCATCTCTGCAATTGCCAAGGAATGGCATTCTGGCCAAGGATTGCCCCTCTAACCGCTGGCTCCAATAGCTCTTGAGATGGCATTAGCCCATCATTTACTTTTCCTAACACAGCCTGACTGTTCACAGGGGAATCTCAGATCCAGCTGCCTTACGAGGCACGAAGAAAACAGCCTTCCAGTGTCACAGCTCAGTATCTAGGGCACGTCCAGTAGCATCATTCTCAAATCACTATGCTGAACTTGAAGTTGGAATATGAAGAATGTCTCACTGTGCTAAGATAGGCTAGTAGTTTTAAACTGAATACTTGAAAAACTTGTGGTTGGGCTGCACTGTCCTGATGTTAACATCCCAGTACTTGGTGTCTTGGTCAATGTACCAATAAGCCCAGCCCCTCCAGACTCATAACATGCAATAAATTCAATGCAGCCATTACAGTCATGCCATGGGTGGAGTGGCTGCATGCCTGTCACCAACTTGTTCCTTGTGGTTGTGAGTCCAAACCTCCAGCCAGTTTGAATTATTCTTGGATGCGTCATTTGGGCTGGACAGCCAAAAGACAGCCCTGAGGCCATCCCATCATTTCCATGCTTGCCACAGGAGATAGAAGTCAGTATGCTTTAATGTGATGCTGATTTGGTCCTGGGCAGATCTGTGACCACCTCCGATTGCTCTCTTGGTTTCAAAAAAACAACTGGGTGTAGTGACTTGAGTGTAATACTTTGAGGAATGAATTATGTAGGCACTTCATGCATAAAACAAACATTAGCATAGTCTTGCTGAAAGTAATAATGAAGGAGGAGGCGTCAGCCCAGAGAGTTAAAGCACACTATCATTATACACTACAGGGAAGATGGGCAGCTTCCTGCCAGGCAGTTTTATCTGTCCCTTGGGAACAGTGGGTCTGGAGGCCAAAGGGAGGTATTGTTCTGGGTGTGTAGGGATTTTGGGGGAATGTGAGGAGATAATGTGTAGAGTGGTGCTGTTCAGATCTGGGTCTCAGATGAGATGGTCAAATGCAGCACTGTGTAAATGCAGCTCTGCTGATCCAACACTGGACAGGGAATATAAGCAGCCAAAGGAGGCAAAGTTCGTGTATATTGGATTGTATCACGACTTTCACCTTTAGGGAAGATGTGGTACAGCGCTGCATGGAGAGAAGTGATGACGACAGGGAGGTGTGCTTTGAGCAGCTGTAGAGCTGCAGGCAAGACACACACCTGCTGGAGGGTGGGTGGGGGCAAAGCCCAGCCTTGTGGAGGATCCCTGGGCTGACCAGACCCAGGGACATCTGCAGATCTATCAGTGGCACTGTGATGTATACAAGAGGAAGAAAGAACAGCTGGCAAACACGCGGAAGATCATGACCAAAATTTTCTCCCCTCTTAAAGAGAGAAGGATTTAAAAGAAAACCAAACACTAAAAAAAATGGATCTGCATTTATCATCACAGGGATAATGCCAGACTCTCTAATTAAGCAGATGACATAACTGTGCTGTAATATCAAGATTTTGCTCTGTGATTTGCAAACAAGCTGCACTTGCACAACCCAGAAAGAAAAAAGCCATACAGATTAGAACAGCTAAGCTCTGCTCTCACTTACATTAGTATATACCCACACTTACTCAGCTCAAAAGACCTACAGATGAGAATGTGATACGAGGAGTTTCATTTCCTCAGACAGTTCCCTCACTAGCCCAGCCAAGCCTCCTTCTCACTGCAGTTTCCAATCACAGCCAAGCACTCTGCTCTGATTACACACTCATCCTGAAACCTCAAAAAATCTCCCTCAGTCTCATCTATGGTTGGTGTACATTAATACATCACCAGCAAAGTCACTGTACATCTGCTGAGTATGTAGCTTAAATACCATTGAATACTTAAGGTTTAATTCTGTTAATCAGGACAGCTTCATTGATCCTAGAAGAGTTATGTATATTCCACAATGGTCCAAAGGGGAGGAAATCCAAAGCACAATTTTTAAAAGGCATATTCACGAAAAACACCGAGAAGAGGGCATGGTCTTATTTACCCTGGTGTAAACTCACTTTGCTGTATTTAGTGGAGGTACTCAGGATTTAGAGGGGTACAGTAGAAGGCAAAAACTAAGCCAAATTCTCAAGACAATGCTTTTCCTAAAACAGATACTGAGAGGTCAGAACCAACACCAATCTCTGCTACTCCAGACTTCAAATCGACAGCCCTATCTATAAAAGAGAACACATATCCACAAGTGCTTGGGAAGCGTATGCACTAGTGAGAGTACAAAATCATTACACTGCTGTGAACACGAGCCATATTCAGCAGAATTCAGCAGCTGTTAGAACTACAGAGCTTTTCAATGCTTTTATAGTTTGGGTGGAGAAGAAACAGGATTCAAGCGCTGCTCATAACGCAAGTTCTATATTGCCTTGATCTTTATCCTCCCCCTCCTCCACCCTCCCTCTTCGCTCTTCAGGGCTACTCTTTAAACAGAAAGAAGTCATTAGCCAAACTTCCTTATTTTATGGCCCCGACAGTTAGGTAACGACGAAGCAGTTTTATTATTTCTGCTTAAGAGCATTTGATCGGGAATTCAGAGACACTTCTAAGGGGGAGATATCTGTCGGGGAAGAGGGACAGGCCGGCAAAGGGACAAAACACAAATATGCCCGAGTGCGGCGGATCACCTCCATCAGCCCGGCGCCCAGCTCATAGACCTCGTCCCCCTCCCTGGCCAAACCCTTGGCTGCAGAAGATGCGTCCCGAGAGCCTCGCCAGCCAGCTCCTTACGTAAGGCACAAACCACTGACATCATCCCTCCCGCCGGCATCGCCGCGGCGCCCAGCGGCGCCCACAGACCCGACCCGACCCGCGCCCGCCCGCTCCCTTCCCACTCTGCTGCCCCGCCAGGGCTCCTTTCCCACCGACTCTGGCCCCAAACTTTGCACGGCAGGTTGCCACGGGATGGCTTTCCCCGCCGGGCGCCCCGTGCTGCGGTGCGCTCCATCCATCCTGCGGTGCGCCCCATCCATCCCGCATTCCGTGGTACTTACGCACTGCCTCCTGCTTGGGGTCGAGGCCGCGCACGGCTCCCTGGAGGCCGGCGATGCGGCCGTGCAGCGCCCGTACACGGCGGTGGGTGCCCTGGATGTCAGCCTCGACCTCCTGGAAAAGGGTGCAGGCGTGTCGGGCCACGTCGGAGAGCTGTCGGAGGATCCGCGACAGGGCTACGTTGCTGACCGAGCAGAGGTCCAGCACCATCAGCACCGCCGCCGCCTCCCTCTCCCCGCCGCTGGCCGCCTCGGCGCCCTCGCTCGCCGTGCCCGGCTCCTCCGGCGGCGGGTCCCGCGGCGGCGGTGGCGGCTCTGCGCCCCAGCTCTCCTCCAGCACGGAGGCGGCGGGCTGCCGCCGGCACAGCCGCTGCGGCTCCACGATCCGCTTGGCGAAGGGCATGGCCGAGCCCTCGGCCGGAGCTCTCCCGGGGTCCTGCGGGCACTGGCGGAGATCGTTGCCCTCCTCCTCCTCCTCCTCGTCCTTTTCCTCCTGGCCGCCGCCGCTCCTCGCCCGCCGCCGTCACTCGCGGGCGGCCGCCGGCGGGCGGCTCATCGCCTCGCTGCCTCCCTGCGCGGGGCTCCTGGGCTGCGGGGCGGCCGCCGCGCCGCCGAGCATCCGCCGCCGCTGCCGCTGCCGCCGCGGGGAGCCGGGGCGCATCCGCGCCGCCTCGCTCGCTCGCTCGCTCTCACGCCGTCCCGCTCCGGCGGCGGGTGTGAAGGGGCGGCCCGAAAACCCGGAGAGAGGAATCCCGCGGCCGCGAGGAGGAGCGAGCCGCCGAGCCTCCCGCCCGGGAGAGCGGCGGGGCGGGGGCGGGCGGGGGGAGCGGGGCGGTGCCGGCTCCCGCCGCCGCCGCGGGGAGGCGCTGCGGGGCGGGCCCGGGGCGCGGGCGGCGGGGGCACCGGCGGCCCCTGTCGGGCGGGGAGCGCCGCTCCGCTCCGGGCAGGCTCTGCCGCCTCGCCCCCGGCCCTGCCCGCCTCCTCTCCGGCGGGAGCGCTGCTCAGGTGTGCAAAGAAGAAGGAGAGGCTGTCTCGAGGGGCAGGAGGGGAGCCAACTCAGCACCAACTCGCCTCCCGGGGCACCGCGGAGGTTGGTGCACTCCCTGGAGTCAGGTGCACGCACTTGGCCATCGGCTTCTTAGGAGGTGTCAGAGGAAGCTGAGTTCCCGTCACACAAGGAGCGCTGCTTCTGACGCAACACAGCTCAGCTGGCGTACGTACACTTCTGAAAGGTGAACGTGCCTAACAAGCAGGCATGAAATCTGAACACAAACTCGAAATTATTGGTGGTAAATACCACTGAAAGAGGTACCGTAAAAGGAGATCCAGTCAGATGCAAATACAGGCATTCCACAGTTTGGAAACAGCGGCTTGTTTGCCCGCTTGACCTTAGCTTGTCATTCTTGCACTTGAGTGTTGTGGTACAGCCCGTCATTACATGACCACATAGAGGCAGCTTTTAATTACCTCTGGTCAAATAGCCTGAGCTGCAGAGAGCATCACTGCCAGCCTGGTGATACACGTATCCCATGTTCTGCAGATGCTACCGCTCACTCTTGGGACAAGCTTAGGTCCAGAGGGAGGATAGAGCTGCTTTCACAGAGATCAGAGTCTGAGCTGTTGAGCTTTGCTGGCCCTGCTGCTGGCTTTTAGCATGGACCACTCATGTGCCTTCATGCTTTACCTTTGGAAAGAGGAACACACCATGACACAAAGTCAGCTCAGGTCTTTAGCTCAGGTTTCTCACTTGGCTTGAAATGGTCCCAGCCCTATGCTTGGGCAGGGAGGAAGGGACAGAGCCTGTCCCCATCTCAGCACCACTTCCCCACACTTCCTGGGGGGCTTGAAGTTCAGGTGTGGCCCAGTGGGAGCAAGCAGGGATGTGGGAGTAAGCAGGGGCACTGCTCAAACAGTACTAAACCTATTTCTTGGACCCAAGATGAGTCACTACTAAAATCACTGGGGTATTTGTATCCCACATTTCTGAGTTTGCTCTGCAGCCGAGAGGCTTTTAACTCTTGTAATGGAGCATGGACTGTACTACTCTTCCTATCTGGGGGAGTTGTGATGTGTTATTTATAAGCCACTGAAAGGTTTTTTAATATTTCACTTGAGATTCATAAAGCAGGGGGAACTGTTAAGTTGTAATGCTTCAGAAGGAGCAGCAGCCACCCAAACTGATGTGGGATCACAAGAAAAGGACCAGGAAACAGCAGTATAGCATTCACCAGTCAGGGGCAGGAGATACCTCCCAGGAAATAATCTCAGGCACTTATTTGGCCTATCGGGAACATAATAAGCCAGTGAATTGAGCCATAGGTAACAGGTAAAAGCTGCAAGGGGTAGGATTTTAGATTGCACCTTACTACAGCTACCCCATTGCACCTACTCTCTGCTCAGCTCAGACAGGACAAGAGCTGTGCAGCTCTCTTCCTTCCCTTGAAAACAGCACCTTGGTTCTGGCAGTATATCCCTATTCAACCTCAGCAAAGCTACCAGAAGCCAGAGCTTCCTCTTCATATACTTTTCCCAGTCTGTTATTACTAGTCCACTTTTACATAGACTCCATGGTCTCTCTTTTTATCCCATGCTTGGAAAGAGGTACATCTTACCTTAAGGACCCTACTAGTCCCATGACAATTGTGTGACTTGAGTACAGAACACACAGCACCAAACCACACAGGAATGAACTTGTTTAAAGGAAGAACCTTCTGCCAAGTCCATGCATCTCCACCATGGGAGCATATTTTCATTTTGAAGGTTTGAAACATTACTGTCCTTCCCTCCACAAGTCTAAATGTTGCATTTTTCTTAGTTTTTCCTTGCAAGCAAAACATACTCCATATGCAGCTTGGGTGAGAGGCACTGGAACTTTCTACCAGGCAGGTGGAGATACTGTGTCACTTGCCTCTGGTCAAAATACAGCTCTTATCTTTGCAGGTGCTGGGGAGTCAGGTTGCCCCAGTCATACACTTGCTATGTGGTTTTTTTTATCAGTAATATCGTCTGGTGCAAATCCAAACTGAGTTGCTTCTCAGCTGCCCCTGGGATTGCTCTTGGTATGTCTGTTCAGTAGCAGATGTAGTAAGAGGGGAGCAGTCCCAAAGATTACCCTCAATCTCACCCAATGGATCTTTGGAGTCTCTTATAGCAAAAGGAGAGGGAAAACGTCTTCCATGGCAGATTTTGAATGTTGTCTCAGTTCTGAAGTATGCTTCAGAGGTGCCAATCCCTCTGTGCTGACTGGAGGCTTCTCTTGGTTGGAGTTAAACCTCAAGACCCAGAGTACTTAATTTGTGAAGCCATCAGCCTGGACCAACCAGCTGCATTGTTAGATTTCAAGAAGCACTTGCTGACCTCAGAGACTGAGACATGCCAGAAAGAATATGAGTCATGAACAGAGATAAATAGGTGAAACGATTCCTTGTGTATTTATTTATGGCAGGAAATATGTCATGTTGCACTGTACTGCTTTCTCGCATGTGCGTTGGCTGTATTCACTGTGCTAGTACATCTAGGTTGGGATCCTGCTGTGGGTGGCATTGGCTTTCACCCATGTCAGTGAAAGGCAATGGTTTGCTTTGAAGACCCATACAATGTGGGAGTGGAAGAGTGGGCTAACACTAAAAGAAAGGTCCTGCTTGATCTCTCACTAGTGCTGCTGGTGGTAGCACCTGGTCATAGCCCACAGTGATTGTTGTGCATCATCCCACCCCCTTCCCACTGCTGTGTTCATTCCCTGGCTCACTTTGGCTGCTGGTAGCCCTGCTGAGCTGTGACTTTACAGCAACACCAGCCAGGGAATATTCCTGCCTTTGGAGACAGAGGGCAGAGCCATTGGCAGATAAGAAGAGATCTGGTTTCCTGCTGCAGTGAGGTACAGGAAGCAGGGAGGTAGGATTAGGCAATCTCACCCCGTTTGGCAGGGCTGCTCTGGCCTGCTGCAGTGTCTTGTTCTGCACTGCCAGAAAGGGAGGAGAGGCTGATGAGTGCTGTAGGCTATTGTCATTTCCTCCTCTTTCCACAGCTGTCAGGAAGGTGCCTTTAGGCATTATATTAATGAAGATGTGGCCTTTTGGCCATAATGTGGAATCTGTCATTGCTGATGCTAGCCCACCCTAAATATATCACTTATTTATTCTTAGCAAAGATGTCACAGACAAAGCATTCCCAAATTTGTACCCACTCAGGCTAGCAAAATTATCCTTTTTTGGAAAGTCCCTTCAATATTCAGCTGCCATTCTGCTCTTAGACTCGACAGCAACATTCCTTGATCACAGTAAGGCCACATTAAAAGTCCAGGCAGGAAAGTAGCAGTCAGGGTAGTTCCCTGTGAGCTTGGACCTGTTCATTTAGGACTCTCAGTCCTGCCAGTTAGTTTCAGCAGGTTAAAGTTAAAATAATTTCCAGAACGTGGGACATTAAGATTTTACTGGGAGATACCTTTTCTGAAGAGGATCCCTAATTTTGAGTGACTTAGTGAGGGAAAGGGCTGGTAATTCAAATTTTGATTTGGCATGTCCAGGACACAGAGATGATTTTCTTCTTCAGTGAAGGCCATACTGCTGATATACTGAGGCACATGCCTTCTTACTTTTGGCTCCTGTTTCCCTAAAACTTTAGTGGCACAAACAGCTATACAAATGTATGCGGCATGCAAGAGACCATAAATCTCTTCTAGGAGTTGCTATATGAATATGACTAGATATTGGTGTTTTATAGGTAGGAGTATTCCCTGTTCATCCTTGTTTCTCTCACAATACGCACAAAATCATTGGTGCTGCCAGTTTGCCATCACTACTAAAGCTGTGCAGTCTGAATTTTCTCTTGTTCTCTGGGCCAGGGCACTCTTTTCCTAATTTTTTCCTTCTACTTTGAGAAGAAGAATTTTACTGTCCTCAGTAAAGCTGTTTCCTAATCTTTCTCACACCTGCAGCTGAGGACGCATGCAGGCATTAGAATGGTGAGTGTTTCTCTGCATTAATCTCTCTCCCGTCCAACTGCATTTCCCCAGACACTCGTGTGCTGTCACCAGCTTACACTGATCCAGCCCACTACTGCTCTGTCTGCTAGTTGTTAATATTTGTATTGCCATAAACCTTTTCACCCTTGAACTGTGAGCCCACTGATTTAGTCATTGGTTTAAATAGGGAAAATACAGGGCCTGCAGCAGTCCTTGAGCATGTAGCAAAAGGAATTACTGGACTCCACATAGTGCTGCAAAACAGAATTGAATATATTCAAACTAACTTCCTTTCTCCAAAGTGTCCTAATTATAGTTGTTACAGAGTTTACTTGCAATCAGAGTAGGGATGACATTTGAAACTGAAGAGTGATTATTAAATTGACACTTCCTTTAAAATGCGCCTGAAGTTAAGACTGACATGCTAATTGAATTTTATTAGCAAGAAATGTCTGCTTTAATAGGGGAACTTCCTAATCTCTCTATCAAGTTCATGCTAAGTGCATACCTAATCATTACTACCTGGTATTGCTAGCCAAAAAAAAGCCTCATTGGAGCATCTCCCTAGGCAGCAAATGCTGTAATTTCCTTTGATATAATATTAGTTTCACATTCATATATCCCAGTGACTGCTAGCACAAGAACATGTCAAAGAAGAAAAAAACGAAAGCCCTTTAAGCCTTCAAAAATAATAGTGGTTAAGAATGTGCAATAAATCCAAGACCAAACCAGAATTATGCTGGGTATTGCTGGCAAATTTCAGGACCCCCTAAAACACATTAAACATTTCCAATAGATCTAGTACGACAGGTAACGGTGTCCCTATCATTATCCTAGAGAATACTGATGCTCATTTTGTCATCTCAGAAGAAAGGAGTTGTGTAGAGGATGGCTGGGATACGTTTCCTAGACTCCATACCAGAGCTCAACACAGCAGAGTAACTGCAATCCTGGAGCAGCATCCAGCTCCAAGCTGGACTTCAACAAAACTAGATTCTACCTGTGGGCTGTGCCACTCTGTGATGGGGAAAGGCAAGTGGGGGCTTCTTCAGAAGACAAGGCTCTCAAACTAAAGTCAGGCTCTGTTCTATATAGGAAAGCTCTGTTGAGGCAACATCACCAGCAACCTTAGCTGGAGTGCTGTGACACCTGACTGCAGCCTGTGCAGAGAACTGGTTAATTCAATCTCTACAGTCCCAAGTAGGAACGTTCACAATGACAAAAAGTTAACACGGGGGGTTATATCTTAAAACATAGTAAAAGGAGAAGCAGACAATAAACTGTGCTCTTTACAAAGAAATATGATCCCTTCTAGGGAAACAGAAGGGAAAAAGATGTTTTACTTCTAGTGTGAGCTCCATCCACCCTCTTTTTTGCTCTGACTTCTTAATTGCACTTGATTTGATAGCAGTGGGGGTTTAACCTATGTTGTGGGTATTTTCACTGTTGTCTTTAATTTTGCCTGCTGGCATCAGGCAGTTTGTGCACATCAAGCCAAGTCTGCTGTCTTGATTCAGGACTCATATGACCTCAGCTGACATTTTGCCTGTATCAGAACAGTGGGAGTACACTAGTGTAGAGAAAAGAAGATTTATTGGGAACAGAATGTAAAAATCCCATCATCCACAGATGAGCTTTTATCCAGTATTAACAACACACGTTTTTACACATTCCAAAATAATTTGGCATGCAGTTTGCATGCTGAACATGTCCTAACTCTGTCATGCAGTCTGAATGTGAAAGTAATTTCAAGTTTCTGTATTCTGGAGCCAATCCAGCTTGTGGTTCATGTCACCAAGTCAAGGGCAGTAAAATGTCACTTCCCTTATGCTCATGATGAAGAGCTGAAGAAGGAGACACTCTGGGAAAGGCTAGATCAGGTCAATGCCTCTACACTTTCTGTTGCTTCTCCCAGGGGCAAGGAACTTTAGTTTGGTTGGGTGGGTGTTTGCCTGGCCTGTACCTTTCTGTGTTGTGGCATGACCTTAACTCACTCAGCCCTGAGTGCTGCATGGAGAGCAAAGCAAGCTGAGCTCCCTCGCTTTGCAGTGCTGAGAGGGGAGGCTCAGTCTGCACCACAGCTTTCCTAGCAGTGCCTCAGCCATTTCCCCAGGGGTTTAGCCAAGCCTTGGGCTCACTGAAGTGGATTCCAGCAGAGGAAGAGCAAGAGTGACTCAGGTTGGTTTCACCAAACTGATGAGTTTCCAATTTCATGAGGGAGAGTGCATTAGGGTATCACAAGCTCTGGCCTACAATGTACTGGCCATATTCCAGCTCAGTGTGTCAGAAGTTTAATTTATTGAAAAACCTATGCTCCACAAGTCCAAAATAGCAAAAATGGAGCAAATTAGGATTGAATACCACTGGGCTAAGTAAATGCAAAAGCTCATGCTACCCTGCACGTACTCTTTCCAGCTGTATGATTTCCATTATGAATAAATCTTCTCTGCCAGGAGTAACTCTTTGATTTTGAAAGAAATCAAAATAACAAAAGATACATAATTACTTTGTAGGTGGGCTAATTCCTTTTTCCATCTCTTTGTCCACAACGGATGCAAGAGGAGTAGTTTTATGCTTGATGGCTTGGCGGTACTTCCAGCCCTCTACCAGCAGAAGGGAAAGGCACCCTAAACATTAATATTTTAAATCTTGCCATAAAGCAGAAAAGGTTTGTTCATACTCTTGAGCAGGCTGAATAGCTCCTCCATGTAGCAGAACTGGTGCTGGAAGTACAGCCAGTAGCCCAGCTTTTAAGAAGAATCTTCATCTGATATAAATCATTTTTAGTTGGAGACCACTTGTGGTCTCATCATGGCCAGTCAAATTAGCTTCCTGTTTTGTTTTACAATAAGTAATACTCTAAGTGCTCTGAAAATGCACCATAATAGGAAAAGTCTGACGAAGTAAGTGATTACTATTTCAAAGGAAGGCAAAGTTTATAGAAGCATAATTAGTCATCTGCTCTTAAACCAGAAAAATATGGTGCAGAAAAAATATGTCTTTCGGGTTTTAAAAAGAGGTACAGAAATATGTTAAATGATGGAAAGCCATTAGAGTCTGCATTTATTTTAAGAATAAACAGAGCTATTAGACAGTTGCCCACCTTTATATCTGCTCTGTTTTCTGCCTAACAGGCTTTCTTCCTTGTGTACAGAAAAAACCCCAGCCCTATCCTGTTTATGGTTGAGTTGCAATATGCTGAAAATTATTACTTCAGATTTTGTACATTAAGTCTGTCTGCTGGCAAGAGGAAAACCCTCTCATATTATCTAATTATGACTTCAAGCAGCACTAATGAAGAAGTTGCACAGGCTGGGGCCTGTTCTCTCCTCTCTGGAGGCGTCAACAGAGTCTGTGGTTGTGGTCACACAGGAGTGGAGAGGGAGGCTGGGGCTGCCAGGCACAGCAGCCTGCAGAGGGAAGGTTAGCTCTCAACAGCACAATAGTGAAGCCAAGTTCACAGCCCCAGTGTAGGTCTCGGCTTCAGGAATCGAGGCTGAGACCCCTCACTGATGCCTTTTTCCCTTGGTGTGGCACCTGGGATGTGTCTTGGAGGGGATGGAGCCCTCCATGCCTTGGGAAGGAGATGTGGACAGCTGTGCCAACACAACTGCAGCATGTGTTTGCAACTCAATTCCTGGCAGTGGGCTTCCAGCCAGCATGAGAAGCAGCTGTCCAGCTTTGGGGAAGTTGTGTCTGGTTGTTGGAGAGACTCAGGTATATATTCTCTGGAATCAAAGGAGCTGTCGATGTAAAATAAGGCAATCTCAGTGGAGACTCATGCTAGACGAGCCAGGCTACATACTCAGAGCAAGGACTGAGCCATGGCAATGTAGATCAGGGAACTTGCCAGTTTAGTATCAACTCCAATTTGGCTGTAAAACCCACTGTAAAAGTCGACCATAAAAGTCACATCCGAATTCCCTGCTGCCATTGCTTACCTGTTACAGATTCCGAAGCTAACTAGTTTAGTTTAGCATTAGCTGTGCTAATTTTGTAAACACAGCACAGGCATACATGTAGTCATTTAGAGTAGTGCAGAGAATAGTACAGATACCAAAGAGAATCAGAAGAAACTCTGCTGATAGCTGGCCTACATGAAGAAAAAAGAGACTCAAACTTAGATATGAGTTAATTGGGATTTTCTTCTACATCTCATTAACCTCTTGGATGGAGAACCCAGCAAAGCTGTGATTTATTTACCATAGATGCACTCAAAGGATACTGCATAACTTAGTGTTCTGGCACTGTGAAAGTTACTTGCAGTGATGAATTTTTTAAATTCTTTGGAGGAAAGTGAGTGTATATTCCCTTCCCCCACCAAATTAAAAAAAAAGAAAAGAAAAAAAAAAAAAAAAAGAAATTGCAGAGTAACATTCAAAGGCTCATTAAAAGCAACCAGGGAAAATAGATTACGGAGACTTCAAAGACTCATGATACTGGTTAAGAATCAGCTCTCTTTTTCAAAGAAAATGTTATTAGCTAATCCTTGAAATTTGGGTTTTGGCAGATGACACAGTATTTCCTGCAGGTGCAGAAACTAGACAGTATTAAAAGTTTTCGTAGTGCACAGAAAACTTCTCAACTAGACTTACAGTTCCCTCTGCTCAAGTCAGCTTGGGTGCATTCCCTGATCCCTCGTTCTGAAATGCAGCAGCATTTCAGAAGGCTCTAACCACATTAAGCTATATATCTTCTTTATTGAGAAAGCAAGCCTATTAAGATAATGGTTTTTTAGTTTCTTTAGTAGGAAAAATAATGCATTAATTATTGCTATTATCTGTAATATTGGAGGGAATAACAGAAAAGCCAATGTAATGAATAATGGAAATAATACCTACAAAACAAGTACAATAATGAAACACTATACACATGCAAACAAACATCATTCCACTCCACATTCCTGCTTACATAAGTATGGACATGCTTTGGCATATTGTCTCTTTTAAGATCTTCTTTACAAGGTCCTGTGTGTGTTTTTGTCTGCTCTGTCCATGACTAATCCCAGCTCCTCCATGAGTTAAAAGTCCCTGTTTATCAAAAGAGAAAAGTTCAACCAGATCTGTCTGAAGTCCTTTGTTAAGCTGTGATCTTTTGTCTTTGATTTGAAACTTGACTGTCTTACAATGACAATTTTCTCACTGAGACTTTCACCTAAAATTTGGCCCAGAAGATGCCCAAACCTGTCTTACTGTTTCCATGGCAACAAATTCCTTAAGTCAAATAACTTGAGCTTAAGATGCCCTCAGTAGGTAGCAACCTGAAAAGGAGCACTGGAATAAATAAACGATGATGGAGTAGTGGCAAAATTTGCAAACTGATTCCTGTTTTCTAGAAATCTAAACAGCTTTTTTGCAGGTATTAATTTTCAGATATAGTCTGAACAACATTGTTTATAAATTCAATTAAGACTTTCAGGTGAAGCTGCAACAAAAGTGAAGTTCACAACTTCTAGAAAAGGTAATGGGAGCTCATTAATTCTAGCATTAATGGTAGAGACCCATGTCTGTGTATATTAGGAGATAAAAATGTCAGAGGGACATAGTAAAGCTCACCACTTTACTGAGTGCTTTGTACGTGTCTTTTTGAAAGTATTTTGAAGTGTTCTGAGATTTTGGATATGTTATACAGGCACTTGCATTTGCTTGTAAGAGACAGCTACTCCTATTACTCACAAGTTCATTCTCTGACAGGTATTTTGTGCCCATACACAGTATCAGGTATACAGTGCTGACAACTAATATCAGAAAACTTGGCACTGTTACAATTGTTTGAGCCATGTGTGTACACACCACAAATCAGACACAAGATATCACATTGAAAAGTTAAGCTAGTTCAAAAGTGAATATTTGACTTCTCTGATTTGCTTCAGCACCTAGAACAAATACATATTTTCCAGTACATATTTTTAATTAGAGGTCTCTGAAGAGTCTGGGAGACCTGGGACAGGTGGTAGAGTGTGACCCATGACACCAAATGGGATTAATACAGCATTATTAAACAGGTGCCACAAATATTATACCTGTATGTGTCCAACCGTTTCCCCTCCCCAAAAAATCCAAATGCAGTCACAAAACCCACCTAGATTCATGTTTAAACTATTGTACAAGTGTTCAAATTTTCAAAATCATCTCTTGTTGGCCCTTATTTCCTTAGTGTTATTGACATTTGCACAGATGTGTCAAAATGCCTACTGAAAAGTTTAATCCAATATAATACTGTTCAGAGAACAAGAGGGCTCAGGAGATTTTGTTTGTTTGTTTGTTTTTGGTTTTGTTTTTGTTTTTGTTAGAAAAGAGGTTTAAAACAACTTGGATGCTATAGAATATTTATTGCTCAAAGAAAAATAACCTAAAAGTTAACAAGTGAAATAGACGTTTTTGGGAATAAAAGAGCTACTTTGTGAGTGCAGGGCATCTGAACAGAGCTGTAAAGTTGTTAAAGTTCTCATTTCTTTTGCACAGATTTATTTTCCAGCAGATGACAGGAAGTTTTGGGTGTACTGCAGGATCTCTCTTCCATCCCAACACAGACACTTCCCTGTGGGAAGACACCATTGAGGGCGGGTAGGTTAAGGAGTAGGAAGGGTAGTTGCAGAAAAAGCATATTTTGGGGAATACTCTGATCATAACATGAGTCTCCTAACTGTGATTATAAGAATGGTATCTAGAACCCTTGTACATGCTCTTTACTTAATGTCATGGTACAAGGAGTTGTTCTTGCTGAGAGCAGAATTGTGCTCTAAAATTGTCCTTATCTGCCCCTGGTTTATAGAGGCACTGTCTTCCTAGTTTGGACATCTCAATGATAAACTTAGTATCAACAGTCAGGGGGTATGAATCTGGGTCTTAATATCTCCATTTTAGAGGAGGATATGTTCACAATATATCTCAACATCTTCTGTATTAGATTAGTGATATCAGCATTTCCAGTCAATTTTCTGGAGTCTCTTGCTCTTCACATGTAGAAGGCAGAGAAACAATGACTTGTGAATGATGTTGAGTGAGGATGAGCTATAAGAGAGGAAATATCAAAAAAGGACAGCAGCCACAATAAATTATAAAAGCCACAGTAGTTTTAAAGTAGTTTGGTGTCTTTATCCAGTCTAAGTAGATAGGAACTTTAGTAGTAGGATAACCAGTTTAGAGGAGGTAGCACTGAATCATGTTGTATGAACTTGGCTGCATGGAATGTTTTTTGCAGGCAGTGTAACATCCATTCATCACTCATTATGTTCAACCAGACAACACTTCCCTGTTCGTTCACTAGAATGACAGTAAAAACTACATCAAGAGCCTTGTTCTGGCTCGTTGTAGTTGTCCTGGCTATGTATTTTATGTGGATTTCTCCATGGCTGCCACAGTGTCTGCTGTCAATTTTAGTTTCCAAATGATATGTGTTTATTATTGCTACTTTAATAAGAACATTTGTTTTGTTAAGAATATTTACTATTTTACACATATCTTGACAGCAGCCATGGCTGTACAGGCAAACAAAAATGTTCTGGGTATCTGAGTAAGAACTGAGAGCACTCCCTCTGGTTCCTCACAGTACAGCCCATGCTGCCCACACTGGACTCCCTTCTGTGCAGGGACAATGATGTTGCAGTGAGGCTGTTGACTGGAGAATATGTCAGGATGCCGTTCAAATGAGCGATATGGCACCCAGAACAATTAGGACTATGCTACTTTTGGAATTGCATGTAATCTCTTCTTCAAAAAAGAGCTTCGATAATCAAGAGGAAGGAGAAGCATGAGGAAAAAGGTATATTTTTTTCAATCTTGTTCCTACAACTTTACCCGCATTTGTTACTATTTTAACATTTGTCACAATGCTTAAAATCTTACCACAGGCAAAATGTCTCAACAATATTGTTTTCACTTCAGAACTAGACACAGAATTCCAGCCCTGTGAGCCTGCCTTGACAAGCGATACTGAGCATTGTAAAGTAAAATCGAATAGAAATGGCAATTCAGAAAAATCCATTTGCAGAGCACATTAAAAATTCACTGTAACATCACTGATCAAGTATAAGGTCTTAGGTTACATGAAATGAGTTACAAAAGCACAAATTGTTCTTGAGAGCTACTTATCTTGCTCTCCCATAATTAATTTAATACCTTAGATGAGGAGAACAAAGGTTAAGGCTTGCTTTCCAGTGGGGGTCACTGTTTAAGAACAGCCTCTAATTTTTCTTCTACAGAAGTTTAAACATATCCTAAAAATGCTAGACAAAATCATTACAGCTCATGCAAATGTATTGGAATTTGATTGGCGTAGTTCACATCAACTGTCCAAGTGAATCCTATGTTAAGGCAAAGTGTGTGGACTGTAGAGAGTAAATTATCTGGTAATTATCAGGTAATTAACACAATATGCATAACAAAGCAGTGAAACAAAGATGGGAGGGTGAGTACAACTGTGTGACCTCAGTCAAGACTTGGCCAGAATGCTGTGCTTTTGTACCAGCTGACTGACCATTAACTCTGTTTGGGCAACTTTAGTGTAGGTCTGTATCCTCACAAGCAACACTCGAGTTCTGAATTTTATCCCTTTAAAGATTTTTACTACTCTCCACTGTTGGTATTAGATTTCTTACTGCACTTGCTATAGTGCTTCCATTCTAGACCAAGAACTCCCATAAAATGGAAAATACCTGTTTAGAGCAGCATCAGTGTTATCTGATATGTTGTTTCTCGACAGCATGATATTTCAACCTGGTTGTATTCAGATTAAAAAGCTGCTATTACTCTTTGTTTTCAGAGGACAGCAGAAACAGGCCTCAGACCACAGGGGCCAGATAGATTTGCAGGCAGCCCTTAAGCACTCTCAGAATTATGGTTTTAATAGAATAGAATAACCATGTGATCCAAGTCAAATTTTTTGCTCCCATAAGTTGAAGTGATGCCTCCAGTTCTGTCACTTCTAGTGGCCAACATGCAGCTCAGAAAATTTCAGCCTGTAGAAAGGGGAGCAGGCAGGTCATCCAGCACGGGAATGAAGGGGGGAGATATTTTAGTAGTAGTTCCAAACATAAAGATGTTAATCGCTGCCTAAAGGGATTATAAACTTCAGCTTTTTACAGTTCAAGGAGCAGCCCCTACCACTGTTAATCGTCCCAAATAACTCTTCACTGAGAGCAGGTTAAAAGGTCTGCTGCAGGAAGTACATTCTCAGTGCTTCAAATAGTCCTGTCAACGTTGAACAGAGTTGGAGATATCTGAAATGCAGACATGACATTTCCTACCTATTACAAACGCTTTGTGTATTTTTTAACCATTAGTGTTTGTCAGGGTCAGCAACTTCATGATACACAAAGGAAGCCAGAGAGCAGGAGAAATATATTACATTTGCTCCTGAGCTAGGACTGAGCTCTGCCATCCTCACCATGCTGGTTGGGACATGTCTACACGTGCAGCATGCCTCCATCTGGTACCTGAAGGTGAGACTCCCAGCCACAAGCACAAAAGAAATCAGGATTTCAAGAAAATCCTGAGGGATCTTTAAGAAATGCCATTACTCTGAGAAATTAACACTATGAAGAATCAGAATTAAACTGTTATTTTTAGAAGCAGAAAGTCTGTTTAAAAGGAAAATTGCTGGCTGTCCTGGTTTAGGGCGAATTTGGGGAAAAACCTCCGGAAGGAGCCGTCAGACAGCAAACCCCACAACTCCTCCCCCCCCCACCACCGGGTTCGGGAAGAATTTCCTCAGAGAAGAGTGGGAAAAAAGTCCTGTTTATTTAACAAGCAAAACACTCTCCAGCACGGGGAAACAACAACACCAGCTGACAAAAAAACTCTTTCACCGTTCTGAGGGGATGGCAATCTCAGTCTCTCCGGCGAGTGGTCGCCCAGTTATCAGTCTCCGGCGCTGGGGAATGACTGCTGCAGGTGACAGAGTGTAGGCTCCCGGTGTTTCTTGGGGTTTCCCAGGTCCCCGTCCAGAACAGGTCCAGATGGTATCCAGGAGAGGGAGGGGACGGGGTGGAAAAGAAAACAGTCCAGGGGAAAAAGTTGGACTGCCTAGCTGAACTAACTAACAAGCAAAAGCAAGGGCAAAGCGAAGGAAAGAAAAAGAGGCAGAAGCAAGCAAGCAGGCAAGCAAGCAAGCAAGCAGAGCCAAAACCTCTCCTAAACATAGACCATGGGGGAGGTGAGCCGGCTGATAACAAGACAAAACAAAGCTTCACTTTCAGAGTCAGTCCTGTAAGCACAGGACATAATACCAAACATAATCAGAACACACGATTGGAGATACAAACACCATAACATCACCCTAGGACACTGGCAAATATAATTCAAATAGTATATTCGTGTAGCTGTAAACCTCATTCTTTGTTTAATGCTTGCATTCTCAGCATCTTTGCAAGTGCAAAATAACAGTTCTTTCACTTCTGGACATATCTGTGTCCTTTCATGTCATTGAACCTTCTTTCTCCATTGCATCTGCCACACTGAAGTGTGTCAGTCAATGTGGCTAACCTGTGGTTAACACTTGCTACAAAAGGGATTATTTGTAGCACAAAGTATTTAATCTACAGAACTTGGATGTGGTGTAAGGAGATGTACATGGAAAAGACAAAAGAAAATGCTTCTTCTCAGCTAAACAGATGTAAACCTGTGACTTCATGATGTGCTTCTGTTGCACTCTATTATAAAAAGAAAGTTGAACATTTAGTTCTGCTCCAATTTTAGCATCATTTCCACAGGTAACACAGAGCACTTCACAGACTTTTTGAGAACATTTTTTCCCCATAATGTTTATGGAAAAAGAAATTTGTCATGCTACCTTGCAAAAGGCGGTTGCTTTATTGACCGGATGCCAAAGTGAAATTCAGACATGGATGGCCAGAAACAAGATTTACTTTAATCCTACTAATCCTGAGCTGTTGATTGGTACAAGGCACCATTATAACTGGGTAAGCTTCCCAGGCTTATCGTCTGATTCTCTTTGGAGTCATGAGATCACTTTGGATTCTCAATCTTCCCCTTGTAAAGGGCAATGTTCCTGTCTCATGTTCCTTTTTTTTGTTATAAGCAATAATGAGCAAAAGAAATAATGTACTTTTGCCAGAAAATCCAGAAAACTCAGGGCAGTTGTTGTATTGAGCCTGTGTTTACCAGGGAGAGTGGAATGAGGAGATGTGGGCTGTCCTTGAGGAGATTAGCAGCCTGTCCAGGTAATTACAGGGCCTTCTTCTACTCACTTCAGTGAAGCCCCAAGACATCTTCAGAAGCTGAAATTGTACTTACAGAATCATAGAATTATTTAGGTTGGAAAACACCTATAAATCATCAGTTCCAGTTGTTATCCCAGCACTTCCAAGCCCACTATTAAACCACATCTCCTAGTGCCACCTCTACATGTCTTCTAAATAGCTGCAGGTGTGGTGACTTCACCACTTCTCTGTGCAGTCCATTATAATGCTTGACAGCTCTTTTATTGAGAATTTTTTCCCCAATATCCAATCTAAGCCTTCCCAGGCACAACTTGAGGCCATTTCTTCTTGACCAACACTCACAGGTCATTTTCCATTGGGCACTTTTCAGACACTGTTCCCCAAGCCTGTAGTGTCACATGAGGTTGTTGTGACCCAAGTGCAGGACTCAGCACTTCACCTGGTTGGCTCTCATGCAATTGGCCTCATCCCATCAATCCAGGCTGTCCAGATCCCTCTGCAGAAGCCTCCTACCCTCCAGCTCGACCAACTTCGTGTCATCTGCAAACTGGCTGAGGGTGCCCTTGACCCCAATCATCAGTGAGGATATTAAACAGGACTGGCCCCAGCACTGAGCCCCAGGGCTGAATGTAAGTAAATCTTGTTTCTGGCCACCTATGTCTGAATTTCACTTCAGCATCCAATCGACAAAGCAACCAAGATAGCATGACAAATTTCTTTTTCCATAAACATTATGGGAAAAAATGTTCTCAAAAAGTCTGTGAAGTGCTCTGCGTTATCTGTGGAAATGATGCTAAAATTGGAGCATCACTGAGCCCACTAGTGCCCAGCCACCAGCTGGATGTCATTCCATTCACCATCACTCTGCACCCAGCCACTCAGCCCCCTTTTCACCTTTCATCCAAACCAAGAGCAGCCAGTTTCTCCAGCAGGATGCTGTGGGAAATGGTGTCAATGCTGTCAGGTAAATGATATCCAGAGCCTTTCCCCCAGGCACTCAGCACATCATCCTGGCGTGGGGGGAGGTTGTCAAGCAGGACCTGCCTTTCCTAAATGCGTGTTGGCTGGGCCCCAGTGCCCTGGTTGTCCTGTATGTACCACCTGATGGCACTGAAGGTGATCTGCTCCATGACCTGCCCTGCACTGATGTCGACTGACAGGCCTGTAGTTCCCTGGGTCCTCCTTCTGGCCCTTCTTGTAGGTGGGCCAACTTTTATGAGGAGGGTTTAGCCTTTTTTTTGCTAATGGGAAGAAGGGGAGAAACAGAACTACCAAACCATTTTCAGCTGTATTTGAGGACTCCCAGAGATCTGGTGGGATCATATTCATGTTTCTCTTCCATTTGGAAGCAGCCAATAGACTTCCACAGGTTTGTGAATTAAAAGGTGGGCCAAGTACTCCAGGCATGAAGTACTGACCCAGTCCCATTAGCAGCTGTACCCAAACCCTGAATGCTCACACTACCTGGCTGAAGAATGAATAAGGCCCTTAGAGTAAGGTTGTCTCTTGACAAAAATCTGCTTTGTTTACTTTTTTAAAATGTACTGATTGTGTAATGTGTTCCAACTTGACAGAGCTGCCTCAGTACAGAACACTACATTTGGTGTGCTTTATACCTCACTGGAATGCTATCTGTAAATCTGCTGTCTGTATTCAAGATCCTCTGGAAAAAATTCCTGCCCTTGAAGCTTATCTTGTTGTATGGTAGTTAGAAGGACACAGATTCCAGTACATCTGATGTACCTTATGTTGCAATATTATCAAGTTAACACCATCACATCAGCAACACAATTGGAGTTGAAATAAAAAGATACATATTCAGTTTTAGGCTTAACTTTATCTAAGGACTTGTAGATAAAACTTGAAAGGACAGTAGATAAGTAACAAAAAGCTTCTGAGTCATAGTTTCACCTAGAAAGAAAAGGTGAAAGTTTTAGAGATTAAAACAGCTGAGTTATGTTGATTTTTCCTTTAAGGTGTCTTCAGGGATACCTCAGAACAGTTTTTTAAACTGTGACTCCCTTTTTTTGTGTGTTCATGGTATCCTTGAAATGAATCGTGTTCTATTTCTGAGGCTTACAGGTGCTATGGTAATACAGGCAGTAGCTGGTAGTAAACAGCATAACCTCCCACGCACAAGATCTGTATAAGGCACATGATTGAGAACACTTCTTATGATCCCTTTTAGCAGTGGATGTAATTAATTTCTTAACATTTCCCCATAGTCTCACAAAGAAGCTGAGCAATATGGAAATAAAAACTGGATAATAAATGTACACCGTTGATTCATCTCAGCCCCAAGAAGTTATTCATCATTTGTACTAAATATATTCAAACACACTGAAGGGGAGTCTCCTCTTCTGTCAGTGCACAACACATTCTTGAGACCATGAAGTGCTTCCAAACATAATTCAACTTTCCATGCCACTATTGTTAGGGTAAAAGTAAGAACTGCATAACTGAGGTCAGTTGCTGTGCTGCTGAGGTCATCACACTGATCAACATCTCTAGTTAGTGCAGCCTACCCAACTCTTGTCACTTTCCTGAGGAATTTCTAAGGGTTTCTGGTTTACAGAACTACTATTTGCAAATAATATCACGAATGTATGATTTGCAAAACTAGCAGCTCAGAGAGTGATAAATGGCTGGGTGTCCTCTCCCTAATCCTGCCTCCCAGAGGTAGGATGTGGGAAAAAAACACCTTTGGAAAGTGCTACCTGGCAGAAATATCAAATGGAAGGAAATATGTGAGAAGCAGTAGATCCAAGCTACCCCAGGGTTTGGAATGCAGCAGGAGATATAAATGCTTGCATCTGCGAGAAGCTGCTTGAGGGGAACAAAAGAAAGTAGCATCCTGTCCAATATATCTTATCTCTCCCAAATGTGGTGCATAGGCATGACTAATAGGCCTGACTGTGCTGTTGAAGTCAGTGGAAATCTCTGCCCTGGTAAGTGCATAGTTGATTCCAGTAGTAGGAACTGAAGTAGTAGGTGTTGAAAAGAGCGTTTTAGTTGTTGTCATTAATACAGCAACAACAATTTTCACTGTTAATGGTCTGTCTGATACTGGAGGAGGATCTCTAAAATACCCTTTTGGAAGAGTATTGTACTTGCAAGGAATTATTACAGTGAGGTCAGGGGATTACTCCAGTAAGTTGACTGAACTTCTCCTAAAACTTCTGTCCTAGTAATTTTAGTGGTGATCTCATTCTCCAGTCAGACAATGGGCATTTCTCCATCTGTTCCCATAAGAAATGGGCAGAGATGCCTCTGACTGTCCTAGCTTATTGAGTTCTGGTTATATACAGCTTATGGTTCTGACAGTTCACATAAATAGTCTTATTTAATGCAGACCTGATGATCTCTTAATGCTTTTCTAGGCTAAAGTTTCAAAAGAGTTTTCTCTTTAATTTAGTTTATGGCAGCACTGTATTTCACAGCTGGTTTTAATGTATTTTTGGAGACTATATGGAATCAGTGCTTGAGTTACAAGGTATGTATATCAGATGGAGACATAGCCACCATTCCTTGGCAAACTGTTAGATCAAATGAGCTGAATCTCCTCTACTTTATTGCCTAATTAATTCTTGAATGATTGCTGAATTGCTGGAGTGGGAAACATTCCAACTTTGGTCACAGTCTGTATTGGGTTATGTCAGAAAGGATTGGAAAGTGAGGGTTTTCTTTAATCTGGGTACACAGAGGGAAACTTCTAGGTAGGTGGGCAGGGATTGCTTTTGCCTGCTTTTACAGCTGAATAGCAAGAGGAAGCAGCTCTTCAGCCAAGGGTCAAAATCTCCAGGGAGGAGTAGATCCCACTGGGAAACAGGACCATGAAAGTGCTCACACTTCTCAGTTGCCAGCTTGCTGATAAACAGGATGGGATTGGTTTTCTGCAGAAAAGTCTTCTATGGATGACTAGATTTTTTCTGAGTTTTGCAGGCACTTCCAGGAGTGGGACAGCAGATTAGTTGGAGAGGTAAGTTATGGGCTGCTGAAAGTGGAGTCACAGCACAAAAATTTTTTTTCTGAGAGCTGATCCCTGAGGAGTTAAAGAAACGATTACTTAGGAAGTACATTGTTTCTGGCAGGGTGATGTTAGACACAGGATTGCCAGTGAAAAACTTTTTATTTTTCTGGAGCAGCAGTTTCCTGTTTCTGCGGCTTTATCCTGGTTTTGAGCAGAGAAAGACTCTTTGGTATCTGGCAACATGACAAGCTTACACTCCCTCCAGGAAAATAAAAAATATTTATTCTACAGCCATGGGCTTCAGGAGCACTCGACACACTTACTGCCTCAGGTACAGGAGGGACAAGTCCTTAGTTCCTTTGGGTATCTCTGCACAGAGCTGCCCTATGTCTGCTAGCTGCACCTTGGACATTTGAGCAGGAAAGGAATGAGAGCATATGCAAAAAACTACCACTCACTCATCCCAGTGCTGCCTCCAACAGTGACAGTGATTAGAAATAGGAGTCAGAAAAAGCACACAAACCTACTCATTTTTCTTTCATACTTCCAGCATCCACAGTTCATGTTTTTAGGATGTCAGAGGGTACTTCCCAGTCTCTTGCCTTTAACATTTGTGCATATAACTTCTGTCAGTGAATTTGTGCAGTTTGTCTAAAGCAATAGGGTGGAAATGTGGTTGGCAAGGATACTGGTTTGTAAGATATTGTGGGTGTTGTGGCTATGCTTATTCCTGGAATGAAGAATGCAGTGGAAACCTTATGAATGGATGACACTGCTTCCACTTACTGTGTAAGCTCAGGCCAGATCTCTCAGTGGGTGTAACTGAGGTCAGTGCCCCATGCATTTTTTTAATGAATGGGATAAAATGGCTAATAGAAAATTCTAGATATGAAACTTAGGGGCTGTTTTATATCTGGATGGCAGGTAATCAGCTTTGAACTGCTACCTTGGCTCAGCACTAGGGAGCTCTTCTTTTCCAGCAGATTGAGGCTCCTAGATAGGAGTCAACCAGAGGTGTAGGAGCTCAGCACTGCAGTGAACACCAGCAGTGAATCCGAGGCACAGTCCTGTATCAGAACTCAAGCAGACTTTGTTTTTCTAAATGTTTGTTGAGATGCTTTATGTTTTTTTCTTCTCCATATGATTTCTCCCCAAGTATCACCATTCTTTTCCCTTGGCTTATGTTCTCATAGAGTCATAGAGTCACAGAATATCCTGATTTGGAAGGGACGCACAAGGATTACTGAGTTCAGTTCCTGACTCTGAACTTCTTCTATGCTACACAGTCCTCTGAGGATTCAATGGTGACCTCCTCAGACATAATGTGGAGTTTCTCTGCAATTGAAGAATTCCCCCTGGAAGACTGGTGCTCAGATGGTCTGCAAGCAATGCCTTCCTTCCCAGTGCCTTGGCTCACGTCTGCAGTAGTTCCCTGGGAGCAATTTTCCCTGAAGAGCTATCTCTGACGGGCCACGAGAGCAAGCAAACTTTTGCAACTAATAAAACCTCTGCAACAAGACCCACTGTCTGTTTTGGAGCAAAAGCCTTCATAAAAAATCACAGAATGTAACAACACATACTAGCTGAGTTAGACCCTCAACAAGTAAGTGAAAAAGATAATGCAGAACAGCACCACCTCATGCTGTCTATCACTACTGCAGCAACAAACACCTCCTTTACATTTTCACTGCTCTTATCACTATCAGACTTCCATGGACCGGGAAAAGCAATTGAGAAAAACTAGCCTGTTTCTAAACAATTGTCTGTTGGCCACATAAGGGCTTATACCTCTGCTGGTCACATTACCCGGGGATTACGAACCAAAAAATGTTGAAAACACTCCTATTTAAACTGTATTAAACTTGTACAAAACCAGACCTGTTCCAAAAGTCCCTCTGTCATTCAGTGGTAGTTACAGAGGAGGAAGACTCTCTCAGTGATATGCTCATACCATGATCTCTTCAAGGACTGGAGAGAGGAGGATACTGAGCTCTCAGTATGACAGGGAGCACACTGGAAGGTAGGTGCTCTCCAAAGTATTTTTGCCTGCAAGAGTGTTGTCTATAGGAGCTCATGGTAAAAGCATGAACAGAAACGTGCTTGCTCTTTCATGGCCCTCCTGAGAGAACTGCATTGTACCCTGGATCTAACACTGGAGACACCAATTTCCCTGCTGTGTTTAATATGTAAAAATGAAGGGGGTTGACTTGTTCTTGTTAAAATACTGACTCATCAAAATTTGCAAGAGACTAACTCTTCTTGCAGTTTTAGTGCACTTTTTAAGTCTTTGCTCAGAACTAATGCAGACAAGGACAATATTAAATTCACTCTACAAAATCACCTGTTTCTTTTCTTACCACATACCTAGGAAAGTTTTAGGGAAACATCATGCCTATTCAAAGATAAATTAAATGAACATAAGAATATTCATATGAATAATGTAAATCATATTACTTTACAGGACCACTTTTCATGCTGATTTAATTAATCCATATTCCCAGAACACTCAATACTTTTTTTTTTCTCACTGCAAGCTATTATTTACACTATCAACTTACTTGTGGATGATTTATCCTTAGAGCAAGTCAGAGCCAATGTCCAGAAGGTGAGGAAGAAGTGGCCCGAGATGGTGGCCAAGAGCTGCAAAATGAGGCAGCCCTAATGCACCCACTTGGGTGCAAGGAACGCTGCTCTGCTGTGGTGCCCCCACGCTGTCTGCAGGAAAACAGGATGGAGGGAGGCAGGCATGCTGTGTCGTGGCAGCTTAAAGAGGCAGGAGCTGCTGATCTTGCTGAAGAGCCATGCCCGTGGCTCCTGCAAGAAACTCAATTCACCCCTCATGCTGCAGAGCTGTGGGCGCTGGCACAGCTGGTCTCACGCCAGCATCACTGCTGGAGGTGCCCAGGATTTCTTGCCTGCCCCGTAAGCCCAGTCAGCTGTGGTTTGTGTTGTTGTTGGACAGAACCACATGAGAGTGCTGTAAGTGAGCTGGCCCACAAGGAACACTTTCATTCTGGGAGCATTTATCTGTTTTGGCTGCTCTGTTGTATGCCTGTGACACTATAGCATTCATCAATAGCTATAGATCAGTGTTTGTGTGCTCAGCACCTTTCTCACATCTGAATTTTTTCCAAACCAACAAAGTTACACAGATCTGGCTGATATGTCTGAAGCCTACAAACTTCCTTTTTTCTGCTCCAGCCTGTAATACCTGCCTGCTGCTGATTAGTTTGCTAATTAGCAAGGGTGGACCAAAAAGAGAAGAAAAAAAAGAGCTTGTAATTCAAAGACATATCCCCCAGGCACATAATTGAGGGATCACCATCTCCTAAGAGAAGCTGCTTGCCCTGCAATACATGTATTTATATTTCGCATTGCATGCCATATCCTGCACTTTCTTTCAGAAGAGTTAAATACAGCAGAAAATTATACTTAATATTTTAATAACCTTTAGCAATGAACCCCTAGCCTCACTGCCCTGAAAAGGAAGAGATCCAGGAAAAAAATACTTATTGGAGTAACTTTAATTAGCTATGCAACTTGCTCAAAATTTTTGCAGACTTTCAGCACTTTCATGAAGATGGGCTTGGTTTCTCAAGCTTGTTCATACAGAACGACCTGAAGTTATAAAGCTCCACCAGATGCAAACCCAGCAGCATCTTTTCTACCAGACACAACTCCTCAGTTTCGCCACGGCCTCCCTTGCAGAGTCATTGTGGCTATCAGACGTGTAAGCTTTGTTTTGTTTGCAACTACATTTCCCACATTAATGAGCAGCCTCAAGAGTTAAAATTCAAGTGAGAGGACCGTCATAGCACCTTCTGTGCTCCAAGGCACATGCACAGCGCCTGTCTCTAGCTCCAGGTGCTGTCCTGCTTTGGACAGAAAAGATGCAAATGCGGTTCCCATTAGCAGGGCACTCCTGGAGGACCACACAGGCACATTCCTCTCCAAAAGCGGCCTCCAGCCTTTCACTGTGTCAGCACAAAGAGTAATTCACATGCATATGAATGCATTTGGCTAATCATAGTGTAGGGATAATTCTCTGTATATAATTACATGCAGTACTAGGCAGTTAACACTGCAGGGATGTTAAGGTCTACTTACATGTAAGAAGGGGGATGGAAGGTTGTTATGCAATGGGCAAACAGGCAGTTTTAGGCCTACTGGTACATTGTGCGTAGACATTGAGCCAAAATCTATATGTAACTCAGTGCAGCCCTGATTAAAACCAAAAATAGCTATTGCTGGTGATGTTCAATTTAAACTCTATCCCCTTATCTTTGTCAAAAACTTATGTCTTTGCACGAGGATCTCCATCATACTGATAGCTGAAGCTGCCTGACTTCTATGCACTGTGCTTGCTGTCTCACTTTCAGAAGTTCTGAGCAGCTCTATATCTCATAGGCAGCAAGGGATTAGCAAGTACTTAGTATCCCTGAATATCATGACAGCTTTGTCTGGGCTTGAGGCTTTTCTGAAATTTGTGAGTGAAAGAGAAATATGGAGCCTTTTGAGTAGAAAGAAACTAATACAAACCTGAAAGCAGAATGTCCTTTCCTCTCTTTTTTAAAATAACAAGTACAATTCAAAACTGGAGAATAATTATAAGAGAAAAGTAAAACAACATCCTTGAATTAGGTGTCAAGAAGGTGGAGAAAGCAATTTACACCACTGGGGATACAAAAGACAGGAAAACTCAGAAATAGGAGCAACTGAATGGCAAGGGAGATAGATCCAAGCAGTCACAAGCTATGAGGCTATTTTCCAAAGCTCAGGAGTCAGGGTAAAAAATGATGAGGTTTTAAAGCAATAGAAACTTCTATTCCAGTTTCTAAGCATGGAGAAGATACACCAATCTGCTTTTGTCCAAAGCTATTTTTTGCTCTGCTGTCACCACAACTAGAAGCTTAATTCATACAAGCCAAGTTTGAAATCATTGAACAATTAGCCAGCTTTCTAAGAAACAGCAAATATTAATAGACTTGTGAGAAAGTCTTATGAACTGGCAAAGCTGAATGAGGAACCCCTGGTGTCAGAGCAAACCCAAACAGAGACAACAAGAACTGCTGACTGAAGCCAGGGCAAATCTCCCTATAAATCCTGTGTGAGCCAGTGATTCTCTGCGTGACCTTTGGCAAATCGTTTGGTCTTGGTTTGTTCCTCTGTCTACTCAGCTGGAAAACTGGGTTAAAAAAAAAATAAAAATGCAGGAGCGGACTGACAACCAGATGCTGAGCATGAGCTAAGTCTTTCCAGGTAAATAAATTATTTAAAAATAATTAAGATAACAAAATGTTAAGTATCTCTCATGTTTTACTCTATGTATTTACTACTGGACCCAAGCCCATTTCCCCCAGAGGATGTACATGGTCACAGTTGAGAGGAGAGATCTGGTGCCAAATCAACAGGGAGAGCCATCAATCCTTGCAGGGTATATTGGACTGCCAAAGACAACACTGTGATAACAGCAAATCCCCCCCAGATTTCCAACCCAGCTCATGGCTGAGGCCAAGGCCAAGTGCAAATGGTTTTCTTTTGTGCAGAAAGGGACAAGGAAGCTTCTGGGAGCTTGAGCTGGTCTCTGTGGAGCTGGGGAAACCCCACAGGGGCAAGGTCTCTCAGTGGGCTGGTTTGGATCCTTGGAAGTATTCCTGTAGTTTCTGCCAAAAGACAGGCCATTTTCCTTAAATCCCATCCCCCCACTTCAAAATAAGTCAGACTCCATAACCTTTCAGACATACACTGCAGAAACCATTTGCTAGAGCTTGTTTTGTGGTGAGGCTGGGGACATATTACAAAAGCAAGGGGGAAAAGGCTGTTGGATTGGGGTTTGGGGTTAGGTTTGTGGTTTGGTTTGTTTGGGCTTTTTTTTTTTTTAAGCTTTGATTTATTGCCAAAGTTCACTTACTAGCATTCATTTACCGCTGTTGGCAGGCTGAGCATGCACGCTGCCTAACAGATTTATCTGTTAGACTGCTGGGTGGTCACCATTCTTGTGCTGTAAGATTAATTGTAAAAACTCCTAGGGCAACTGGTACTGGGAAGTTTAGGCTGTATAAGTAAAATAATACTGCATTTTTCTCCATGGCCACTTTTATCTACAGTAGGGAAGTCAAGGAACTGCAGCAGACCAGTGGTGCAACTCCTCAAGCCAGGGGAGGGGCAGTGGCTATCTCAGCACAGACAAGGCTTGTGTACCTTATCAGCTCTTTCTCCAGTCCCAGCAAGGCAGCAAAGCACTGAAAACACTGAAAATTGCCTTGCTGCTCTCTTTGTTCCAATGGGAATGCCACAGCTATGGGCTGTAAATTTTTTGCTCGCATGGATTTCCAGACCTACTGTCTCTGTTTAGCCACTGGTGAACAGGAAATAAGTTTCTGCCTTGGAAATTCATGTCTGAGTCCTCAAAAGGATCTAATTATCTTTTGACACCTAAATGCTATTGATTTCTCTTAGTTTGATTTGGAGGTCAGCACAAAATTCCCTTTTGCGACCTGTGCTTAAAGCCAATGATCAATGAGAAAAATATAGTTAACTCTAATTGCTGTGGTCTGAACTGCGCTTTTTCTTATTGTCCTGCCACTGTGGCGAGTTCAGGAAATGTTCACAGAAAGCACTGAGTAGGCACTAATCCATCACATGGCTCCATCTGGGTATCAGAGGTCAGTGATTTGGGTTGGGAGGGAAATTGCTGGCTTCCACCCCTCAGGGCCAGACAGCAATCACCAGCAGCAATGATGTGTGGAAGCACAAGACTTTCAGTGCTGACGACTTGTCTTATTTGAGCCATGAACAAAACCTGCTAAGCCAACAGGAGCTACTTCCATAGAGGTAACTCCACTGGCTTCACAACCTTGTAGGACCCTTACAGCCATAGTTGTACGTGGGAGCTGTTGGGGATGCCATGTGTGCTCACACCTGTGCTGCCAGAGGTGTTTCACCAGTGAGAAGGGATTAATGGGAGTCCCCTTCCCTAGCAGCTCCAGTAATTACTGTGTTTACAGTTCTTAGAGTGAGGGGAAAACTCCATTGTAGAGAATATTTTTAGACTGATACATTTTATGGGTTTGCACTGAGTAAAAGTGAACTTACTTGCCAGTTCAAACATCAGTTTTAATAAAGCTTAAAGGACTTTGCCAATTTGGGAACATAGGGTGCCACTTCTCTAGGGTGTAGAGATTGCTGTCTGGGATTTTTTTTCTTTTTATGCTTCAGTGACCATTTTTTTTGCATTAGCATTAGCTTCTCATTTCCTTACAACTGAGTGGGCAATAACAAGACCTTAGACACACAGGGACTGCTGCTAAACTCACAGGCACACACAGCAAGCAGAAGCTTCACAGTAGATCAACCAGACTTCAGGCAGCAAATAACCCCCTTCTGGCTTTCTGATGTTCCAGCTACAGTATGAAAAGGTCAAGTGCCAGCTAAAAGCTGCAGAAATGTCCCCTTTCACTTTGTGTTCCAGGTCTGACCCTGTGTTACACAGTGCTTGCACAGATGCCCATCAAGGAGGGAGAGTGGCTGGCTTGCATCCAGAGGCTCCCAAATCAGCCAGTGCTCAGACAGCCCAGGCTCCCCAGGAGCTGTGAGCTCTGATGTGTGACTGAGACGAAAGAGTTTCCCACCCTTGATCAAGCTGGTGGAAGATTAGCAAATGCATGGGCCTGTTTGCTCCTGTGTTGAACAAGCAGTCCAGCATTGGTCTTTCCTACTATTTTCCATAATTCCCCTTTCCAGGGATTTCTCCAGCTTGTTTTGCTTCCTCTCCCCCATATTAGCTGCATCTCTGCAAATGTGTCTCTCTTCTGCAGTGGTTTCATCACACAGCCCTTTCAAAGCAGAAGAGACCTTCACCACTGGTTTCTTCTTCCATCATGAAGCCACACTTGCCACATCTGAGCAGGTTGGCAGACTAACCTGTCTCCTCTGCAGCTGCCAAGCCAAGTCCAGGGTGAGAACGTGAAGGTTATTGTGCATGCTCACACTTTTTTATTTCCAAATAAAAATTTCCCAAAACCTTTACTAGGTTTCCAGGAAGTCATCCATCAAATGCACAACATCAGCAGGAGGTGGGAAGGAAGCAAAGAACTGAAATAAATTTTCTTAAACCAGAGCTTTAGACCTCTCCTTTTTTTCAGGCTGGAGCAGTCCTGGATTACAAGAGCATTTGGAGGTACCTGAGAAAGAAAATAAGGTGACACCTTCAGAGGGCAGGCAAAGCCCCTCAGCAGATACATGTACTCAGTGGCTTTTGACTTGTTGGTCCATGAAAGGATCTGCCTTGTCCATTCCAGGGTCTCTGGAAGCAAATCTTTGCTCTCACTCTGATCATGCAAACTAATCATGCAAATGTTCTACTATGGGACAAGATTAAAAGTGTCGCTTCTTAGAGGTCAGAAAGGCTTGCTAAACCCTATGGAAACTTAGGAGTTGAACTAGGTGACCTTTAAAGGTGTCTTCCAAACAAATTATTCTGTGATTCTATGAAAACCTTGAGAGCCCACCCCCAGTTATGGTATGTTAATTAATGGCCATAAACTAACTCACTCCTGACTGTCAGAGAAGTATGTCCAAGAGCATCCTGGGGCAGCCTCTTCTTTACCACATTACCATGATCACCCCCTTGTACTCTTCTTTCCCATAGGTAGCTCAGTCAAGAAAATGGGCTGACAAGGGTCACTTTATCCTGATGATCAATCTCATGCAGTCAAACTGATAAGTCCCCTTCTCCTTTGGCAACTTTAGCCATGAAGGTTCAGATGCCTGTACCATGTCAGGGACAGAATGAATAATCAATGATAGAAATGGAAAAAAGCTTACAGAATGCACTAGACTTTCATTTTCTTCCTCTCTTAATTATGAAATTACATTGTTTGATAGATTCTTTCATAGCTGTATCTTGCATTCATTTTAGTGGAAGTTTAGAATGAGTGAGAGTTTTAGTAGCTAATTCATGATAACCATTGACTATATAACAACATTAGTGCCAGAAAAAATGACACTTTAATGACAAAGTTACCAGTTCTCAATGGACGATGAAGTATTTTTTCTGAAGCACATTTGTAAATTCAATGCATGGTTAAATTTCACTCTCCTCCTTTGAGCAGAGTGGTTAGTCATAAAAGCAGATCAGAAGGTGGGGAATAGAAAACACAGCTTTGCAACAGCTCAACTCCATTTTCCTTTTCTTCTTTTTTATCAGTAAAAGGGACAGATATTTTTCACAAGCAGAAAGCTGCTGTTGCTATTTTTTTAACAGAAAGGCCTTCTTGCCTCTCTCAGCAAAACTGAAGCATTCTTGTCTGTAAAAATGTCACATCTTCACCTGGGGCAAATTCATGGAAATTTACAAAGATTTACAACAAGAAGCAAAGTTTTAATTTTCATGAATATGCCCCAGGTGAAAATGTGACATTTTTACAGAGAGGAATGTACCATTCTCCTCAGCAAAAGAGTAGTTTCCTAAAGAAATAGCAGTTCAATTTTAAAAGCTGCCTTTCATTTCATTTTTTAGATCTACAAAGGAAAGTTTAATGCCCCTGTGAACTCCTCTCCTTTCCCATTTTTCCACGAACTGGATCTTCTCAGTTAGAGAGACAGTATTATTTTTATTGTCATTGTATTTAGGATTCTTAATCACGGATCAAGACGCCGTCATGCCAGGCACTGTGTAAAGAGAGAACATAAGGCTGGTTCCTGCTTCAAAGAGCCGAGCCCCCATGGCAAGAGGCAGCAGCACAGGGAGAGTGTGAGAATGAGACAACAGATTATCAACAGAAGAGGTTTAGAAGTTGATATACTGCAACCACTTTGCCTCGTGCTGGGAGAGGGGAGTCACCACCTATCAAGTCACAAAACCTTTGAATTTGAGCTAGGGATTAAGGACAGACTTTGAAGGATCTTGCTCGTCTGCAGCAGGCAGAAAAAGATGAGGCGCAATGCCATTAATGCAGAATTCTCCATTTGTCCTGCTGTCACTCAGATAACGAGTTGCTTATATATGAAGACAGGACTGATATAAACACCGGAACAGAGCACTAGAAAGCAGAGAAGGATTTAGGGGCAACTGTGGCATGAGAAAACAACAATCTTCTACTACTGCAGAAGCTGAAAGCATCGTACTGGGGTACAGCATCAGGAGCACCACTTATAAACTGTCTGACACACCTCTTGTCAACTTAGTGCTGCCAAGGGCCTGCCTAGGGTATTTCATTCAGTTCTAAGCACATCTTAAGGGGTTTTTTGAGAGGCCAAAAATCCCATCCCAAGTACAGTTCTTCAAAGTAGCAAAATCAATTAGAGATCTAGAAAATAGAATTTATGAAGTAAGACTGAAGGAAATTATGTTGTTTAGTCTAGAAAAGACAAGACTGAAGGGAGATGATAAGTATCTTGAAATATATCCAATTTATCTGCAAATATGGGGAAATAATTTTGATGAGAAGATGGGAAATAATGGACTCTGATAATCACAAAAGAGATTCAGGATGACCATGAAAAGAATTCTAATAATAAGGATGATTAAGAACTAGATAGATTGGCTGGGGAAACTGTTACATGTCTATCATTGTTTGTTTTTGAATAAGAGCTTAGGCAAACATCTCTTGTGAACAGCTTAGGTACAAGCTGATCCTGCTGCTGGGCAGAGAAGGAATCAGGTCTGTGGTAGGGCATCAAGGTGCTCTGAACCACACCAGCTGCCCAGCTGGAGCTGCATTTGCCTGAGGGGTACAAAAACCCCCAGCCAGACTGAGTGGAGACACGTGGGAGAGACTCTGAAATGTGCTGGGCAGGCCCATCTCTCACAACCCTTTCAAAAGTAGTCAGAAAATTTATGGCATGTGGAGTGTAATTTTTCCTGTGACACGTCTTAGAGTTAGGGGTGCTCAGTGTGTGTGTGTGCTTGAGTACTTTGCAGTTTTATGCAGCTTTCTGAGAAGGTGATGGACACCAGCCCTCTGGAAGCCAAACGAAAGCTCTCAGACTTTTTAAAAGGTTGTTCCTCAGTCATTCGTGTCCTCCACTAATTCAAGGGCACCTCTGCTCTGCAGTCTTTTCCAGACCAGTTTGGGCAAGACTTAATCAACATTCATAAAAAGAGATGATTGCTCTTAGAGAGTGTAGAGAAATGGGAAGCAGGAAATGTGGTTACATTGATGAGAAGTACAACGAGTGAAGCTTGAGTACAGCACTGAATCAAACCACAAAAGTGCACAAAAAAGGGATTCTGGAGACATGCAGAAAAGCCAGCAACTTGTGCTCTCCCAAAATTTGTTCTGTGGTTTGGATTTTTGGGTCAGACCACACAGATCAGAGGGAGTTGCAATGACAAGGGTGGGAAGCAGGGAGACCCACACTACAGCAAATGAAATCCTAGAAGCAATTTATAGGAAGTGCCTCAGTTTTACCCGCCTGAAATCCCTTTCAAGTGGAGCAGGAGAGAGAGACTATGGCTGCCACAGCATCCTGCTGCTTCCACTGCTGCACAGCTTTGAAACAGACATATTGGGGTCTGAAGGCATGAGCATCTGAAAAGGATTACACACACTCTGCAGCTCTATTCTATGATATGTAGCTTGTCCTGAAAATGGGGAAGAAGCTGTTCCACTGTTACCGGGGTAGGAGCAGACACATGAACAAGCACCAGAATGAAAGACATGTCGTAAGATAAAATCATTAAACTTTGTGACACTTCTTCTGCTCCTTGCAGTATGGTGGAATATTTAGGAGTACTTAGCTCTATAGTGTTTGCTTGTTTCTCTTTGAGCATTATGACTTGATACATGAAGACTTTGCTCCTTGGAAAGACAAACACCTTGTGATCCACCACAGAGAAGGGATGGTCAAGAGACAGCTTGTTGCACAGAAACCACTTTGGTTCTTGCCCTTCCATCCTGCTGCTATCTGCAGCTGCAGCTTGCTGTGTAGTCAGTTAAAAGCAATAGTTCATTGAGATTACAATTCTGTACTCACCCGTCTTGGCATCACAGATGCATGGGTGCTCTTCTGCTAATACCATGGGATTTACCCAAGACTGGCCATGGAAAGTGAAAACAATGATCTCCCAATGCCTCCACGAGGAAATAAAACATCTGGAGAACATGCATTCAATACCTCAGCCCCTCATCTGCAATGCAACTCCTTACCAAGTGTTTCTGCCCAAAGAAACAAACCATAAGGGTGAGTGATACAGACAAAAAAACATAGTAATAAAAAATTCCTGACTCATCTCAGACCTATTCCACATGAGGAAGATGCTGCATGTGGAATCTTTCCCTGAAGGTGCTGTCTTTCTGCCTAGCACCAGTGCAGCTCTGGAGAGAGAACAACCACAGAAACATGAATGTCAACCACATTAGGAGAGTTTCAGAAGCACACCCACACAGGTACCAAGTTTCCAGCAAACAAGGGGAGTGTGCTGCATGTGAAGCTGCACTGTGGATGCTGCCAAGTGTGTTAGAAGCAGGTGGAAGATGTATCTCTGCCTACATAGACTGTCTGAGTTTTCTTCCAAAATTTACAGGGAAAATGTATGTCTCTACTGCTGAGGAAAATTAATAATTTCTACAAAATATGTGCTTCATTCTTGAGTTCCCTCCTTTCAAATAAAAGACAACAGATTTTTTCCTTTTGTAGAAAAATTTTTTTTCTTTTTCTGGAGGGGTGGTAGAGCGGTGCAAACCAGAAGTGACCAGGAACGTGTTTGTCCAGTAGACAGGAGAGGACCCCACAGGAAGTATTTTTCCTGCCAGGTGGTCTCCTTCTTCTTGTGAAATGCCTGAAAGACCTGGATAGCTCTACCAAAGGTAGATATGCACATGGGAGAGGAGGGTGAGTGGAAAGAAGGAAAGAGATAACACATTACTTTTGAGACTAATTTTGACAGGAAAACACTCTGGAAGTCAGGTCGCCTATGGAGACTGATTCATTTCAGCTTGAAGCACAAATGTGGTTGCTAGCCTAATCCCCACAAAGCCACAGAGAATTTCCACTAAAGAGTTCATTAGACTTTGACACACTATATGCACGGAGCTGTGTGTGTTTGCTGGGCTTTCCTGAGACAGTAGAAAGTGTTTAATACGTTGCCAAACGTCTTAGAAGGGAAGGTATATTTTCTCATATATTTCCACGTAAAATCTTTTTGAAATATTTATTCAGTGTAACCCCAAAGCTGCCATATAGCTCCCAGGAACAGCTCTGACCTTGGTAACAGATGGGAAATCAAGCAGCTCAGCTCTGAGAACAATCTTCTCAAGCTGCTCTCAAGTTTGATGTTGCAGTTTTATGCAGGAACTTCCCAGTTCAGTGCCCGTGTGGAGAGAAAAAAAAGGAAAAAACCAAAAAGGATGTTTCTATTCACCAGCTCAGCCCTTACAAAGTACTATTGTGTTTCCTTCCCAGGGAAGTGCCTAGGGAATTAAGACATTATTTCCTTAAGGACTACCTGCTTCGGGGATTTCCAATGATTGATTTTCATGTTCCTTTTTGGCAGTCTAATTCACTGTATGCCATCAATGATAAAAAAAAGCAATCAAATTAGATCATATTATCAGCATAAGATAAAATAGTAGTGGTTTTATTTTTTCTAGCATTTTTATCTCAATAGCACAATTTGGAGCAAGTCCAACACTCAGAAATTCTGTAGATTTGCTTTTAAGAGCCCAGCAGGGGGTTTTCACAGAAAACACTCCAGTATATGAAAGAATTTTTGAATAGCCAAGCCCATTTACTACAAGACTTAATGTGAGTTTTTGAAGTGTGATTTGGTGAAGTCTGTGTTTCTGGTTGCTACTTCCTACCATTATGTTTTCATTTTAAAATGCAGGAAAGTTTTTATTTTTAAAAAACGTTATTACACTAAATAGCAAAAGAAGCAAGCCCTTAATAGGATTATTACTCTAGCTGTAACGTTTGTTTGTTGTAATGAAGTTTGTGGGAAGAGAAATATCTTTTGTTAGAACTACTGACAGGCCTTGGAAAAATAGACAAGTCATTTTTTTCATGCCTGAAGCTGCTATAGTCAAAGTCCAATTCTGTTTGTCCTCAGAGAGAATGATGAACTCTTATTTTGATGGAAAATTTATTATCCCAAGCACAGCCATAAACTCCTGTGCACGTCTATTAGTGAGCTGTGCTCTTAAAAGCTAATGAATCTTCCATTTTTTAGGCTCTGATACAACCCAGCAAGCTTGTTTAAGTTGATGATGTATCCTCAGCCACTGACATGTCAACCCGGGGCTGAAGGAGCAGCACAGCCATGAGGAGAAAGAGATTTTGCAGTGATTGAGCACCAGGCCCGCATGATGCAGGACCATGCTCCTCCCTTGATTTCCCTGCCCATGCCACAAGGGTTGGATCCAACCCAGAGACATGGATATCTCAGAAACCCAGTCCAACTCAAGCCATAAAACCAGACATTCAGGTGATGGAGATACCATGACAATGCCCCACTGAAGAAAAGGCATGAAAGGATTCCTAGCTTGGATGTGTAGGAAAGGGTTCTTCACGGGCCCTGCTGCCCTCAGGAGCACAGTGCCTTCCTATGACTATCCCATGGCACTCTAATTAGAAGTGAGTCCATTACAGACTGCTATCTGCCATGTAAAACAGTTCTCAGTTCTCAAATGTGGTGTTCACACCACTATCCAAGCACCAATGCCCTTTATATTGTCCCTGCCACTGCACCCCTGCAGGAGAGCACTGCACAGGATGTGGCCCCAGCAGTTTTCAAGTGATTTTGGCTGGAAACCAGTGGTTCATCACTTTGTTGTTGAGATACTTAGGGATGGTGTAGTCTACTTTACAGACAATGAATTAATGCCTTTTGATAATCTCCAGGCATTGTAGAAAGATGGCAACAACCATCACAGACTTGCCTCAGTCTCTAGAATCAACTCTCTCCAGCTGTCACTAGGAAGGGCCTGGAAAGATATAATCTGTCATTCAAAACCTTTTTTTAACTCTGAAAAATATTGATGAGTATTTGTGTTTTCAGCTATCAAAACGAAATCCATCTACTCAATAGCTTACCTTGAATTCCTTAGCCACAAATTAAAAAAAACAGCTAATGTCTCTTTTGCCTTCATGAGGCTCTAGCTGTGTATTTTTCCCTATCTTTGCACACAGCTGAGAAGGAGCTGAGCTACCTACTCACTTTCATGGCTGAGAAAAATGCCAAAGAGGTAACTTACCCTGCAGAAGTTTGCAAGACAAAGAAACTTGCCTCCAGCTTCTTCACTTTGCTGTGCAAAGGGCATCCTTCCGAAACCATCCAGCACTCATGACCTGGCCTGCAGCCCCTCAAACATTGTACTGACAATGCATGGGTTTTTTGGCTGAAGAGAGAAAGGGAGAGGTTTCACCCAGCTCTCTCAGCCAGGGAGATGTTGGGTCCCTCCTACCACTTCTGGCATAGGCTTGTTTTGCATCTTGTGAGAGTTTAGGATGCAGCTGAGGAGTTTTCAGCAATATTTTCTGGGGTATCAATGGCCCAAGAGCAGCATAGTTGACAAGGACAGCAGCCAGCTCTGCCATGCCAAGGGCCAGCTTGGCCATTTATCAGGATAATAAGCAAAGCAATTAATTTGCATATAAATGACTTAGGATTTTAATCAGAGATTAATAAAGAAAGGTTATGGTAATTATCTATACTCATATATCTATATTATCACAGCAGTAGTTCTTCACACAACGCAGTGGCCAACATCACTTGCTCTTGGGGCTTCAGAGAAATATGGCTGGAAAAGAAAAACCCACTGCTCTGCTGAATCAAACTTTTCCACATATGGCTCTTGCTTCAGCAGTGACTGGACCCCACTAGAGCACGGGTTCCTCCTTTCCCCAGGGAACAGGGAGCTCCTGAATCCTCACCTCCTGCTTCTCTTCCTCCTTACTCTCCTCACCAGGAGCCAACCTGCTTCAGCACAGCTCCAGCAGGCTTGGGCTGCCATCCAGACTCCCTGAATTGCCACACATGGACCCTGCAGCATACGGTGACCTTGCTAAAAAGCCACCCAGGAAGAAAAACCCCCAGTGCATCAGTCTTCACTGGCAAGGGATCACCTGCCTCCACCCTGCCTGTAACAGCTGGGAAGACACTGGCACAGGGTGTGCACAGACCAGGGAGAGTGAAAGAGGGGAAAATAGCTCTCCCTCACAAACACTTCACTCTGAAATAACACAAAAGCTCCGAGAGATTTATATTCCTCTGTATTAGCCTTAAATCACAGATTTGTCTGTTAGTTGGTCCTGTTGATTCCCTTCTTACACACTCAGGGTCTTCATGCATGCATTGGCTGCTATTCAGTTTAAAAATGGAGATCGGAGTTCAAGTTTTCACAATAATCTCAACCATTTATCTTTATAAATTATTAGCTGCTATAGTTAGTCATATAAAAATAGAGGATTTAAAGTCAATACTGCCTAGAAACTGCTATTGCATGCAAGAGAAAGGAAAAGAGATCTTTGTCCTTAAGGAAATGCAGGACCAAAACTATTCCCTGAGCATAGAGCTGGTCTGTTCAGCACAGCTACATCAGTAGCCCAGCAGAATAAGGTCAAAGAGAATCTGTAATACAATAAAATAGCAGCTCACTTGTCCTTCTTTAAGGATTCACATCCATAGACACTGCTAAACAAAAAACTTTTCTAGCAGGAGGGTACTGGAACACATCATCAACATGAAGGACTTGGGTGTTTTTCCAAGAAACATGAAATGATCTGGGCTTTAAGTTTCATTTTCCTCAGCAATGCTAGGCAAGAGCAGGCACAGCAAGACTATTTTAGCTTACTTTTTGTTAGTGGCTTGCAAACGGAAACTCAACAGCTTAACAGTTTAACACAGCTGGGGATATTCAGCTTCAATGATTAAATATGCCTGAAATATGTCATAGCTGACTTGGAAGATTTTATATTTATTCTGCCCAAAGACTTGCTGGAACACTGTTTGGCACCACAGGTAATTGGCTCTGCTCAGTCTCTGCATTCAACAAAGGAAGGTTCCAGATTTTCCTGTCCATGGGTGAAGGAGATGATGTTTTTCAGTCTGTCTTGGTGGCAGCTTTCAAGATTTCTTTTCTGAGGAGTTATTCAGAAAGGACTGATTGCCACTCAGGGATGGGCTGGGCACAAGCCAGTGGGTAGGGAGCAATTGGTGCATCAGGATTTAATTTCTCTCTTTTTTCTTTATTTTTTCCCAATAATATTTTTTAAAAATTTTCTTTCCCATCCCACTGGGAATGAAAATAAAAAGAAGGCAGATAAGTCTACAGCTACTTCTGAGAAGGCCTTCCATCCAGGTACAGATTCACAGGGATGAGTAGAGTTGTGGACAGGAAAGGAAAAAAGAGATTTGCAGTTTCTCTCCCCTATTAGTAGGTCCTGTGCCCCTCTGGCTACACATTTTCTCTTCCATCCCCTCTTCTCCTGATCTGCTGAAATCTGTTGAAACCTGTCCTCATCTTTAACAAACACCTGCCACCAGCACTGCCACTGAGATGTTTTTGTCCAAGCAAACACCTCCCCACCTCCTCCCAACCTCCTCATCCTCGTGGGGCACTGGAGGGCTGCTGGCCCTTCCTCATCAGCACCCGCTGTCCCAAACTGAGCTTGTGGTGGGTCCTGACTCCAGTGCACGTGAGGATCATTCCTAGTTCATGTTAATCTGCCAATGGGAAAATCTCATTTGTCTTTCTCACTTCAATGTGCTCAAGATACCATACAAGCACCTTCCCCAAACCTTCCTCCATAGAGTACTTTGCAGCCTGGCGGGGTGCTTGGTGAGAAGGGTGGAAATACATGGATGAGATGAGTGGAAAGGAGCAAGCAGCGCCTCGGGAAGAGCTGACAGAGATGCTGCTGCCTGGTACAGTTGTGCATAAGCACCCAAACTTGTGTCTCTCATTACTGAAGACACAGCTCAGTGAAAGCACCCCTACTGTCCACTTTGTGAAGAACTTTCTAGGTTATAAAATCCTCCCCAAAAATCAGTGTGGAGGGGGCTTTAGGAGGTCACGTGCTCAGAGCAATTCTATTTAGAAGAAGTTTCTCAGGGTTATGTCCAGTTCTATTTTGAGTGTGTCCAAGAATGCAGAAACCACAATGCCTCTGGGCAGTTTGTTCCAAGGGGGTGGTCTAGTCCAGAAGAAGCAGGCATCACCATTTCCCAGGAGATTCAATATGTGCCCACCCTGGGCCTGACACCACTGGAAGGTCTGAGAGAAGGAAAAACTCCAGCTCCCCATGGGACTCCTTTTACGTGCCCTGGCATCAAGCTTTGTTACCTTACTTGCTTTTTGCAGCAGGGGAGTGGGGCCATTAGGATCCTTGGGTCCAGAGAGGGGAGAGAGCAGCACCTGCCTTCTCATGCAATGAGTGACACCATGGGCATTGAGGAGGCTGTGAGCTTTAGTGTCACCCTCTTGTCACTCCCCTCCATGGCTGCCATCCAGGGGTGCCATCTGGTGTGATGAGAGTGCTCAGTGCACACACTGTGGTCTGTCTCATCCTCAGCTCCAGGATGAGCCATGCAAGCTCCTCTGGTTATTGGGAGGAACATGACTCTCCTGAGAGTGGGTCCTGAGGAGAGGCAGCAGGAACAGTGTACAGCAAGCTCCTGGGCTGTCCCTCTGAACACAGCATGGCCCCCACTGGCATTTTGTGTGGCCTACAGTTCTCTTGTCCATGTCCATCATGTAGAAAATTTCCTGCATCCTGACTGTAAAGATAGAGTCAAAGTAGGACATTTCCTCAGCTACTTCAGGGCTCATTCTTTGTTACTGAAGCACATCATGTAACAGTTTGCAATTAAAACCATCAACAGCATGGAAGGCCATACCACAATAGCTTTGTAGTCAATTATTTGATTTATAATTAAACATGCTGAATTTCAGCTTACTGGCTAGAAAGTAGGACAAGTACTTTGTGTTTGCCTGGTTCTTAAAAAAAAAAAAAAAAAAAAAAGAAAATCCAGGAATCCAGGCTGCAGTTTTGATAGCATGGATAATTTCTCTCCTACAGTGTGGGCTGTCTAGACGATTGAGTGGGTTAGGACAAAATAAGTTTTGGAATGCAAATTTTAAGTATTACCATCACAACAATTAGAAGCCCTAAGAGAAACAAACAGCTGGTGGCTAGGAAGGCCTGTTAGCCATGTGGGAAGGCAAGCAGGGAGAGCCTGCAGCTCGTGGGTCAGGTTGGGTGCTCCCCCCATGGGGTCTCATCCTGCTGGATTTGGCCATGCTGCCATCAGCTGAGGCAGTTTTGAGCCAGCACTTTGAATCAGCCCCAAGCATTGCCATTTCCAGCCACTTTTTCACTCACATACCAATATGTCATTGAGCCCTCTTTACCTTTCCCTCAGATCAGGGAAGATTTGAAGGTGTTTTTCAGAGTCCTGCAAAGGACATGGAAGAGTCTTTTATGTTTGCGGAGTCTAAAATAAAAGACAGAATAAAGAAAAGGCCAGGAATGAGACTATTCTCAGTCTGATTGACCCACTGAACTTGGCTTTGTTAAAACCTCCAAATCCTTGCACTTTTGGGGCCAATCAAACACATATTGGGCTGGACCATCTCAGCTAGGCACATCAGAACCTGACACCTGTGGCCAAGTTTTGCAGCTCTTCATCTGTCTTCCAATTTTTATGCACATAGAGTGATATATGGTCCATTCCATGGGCATCCTGCACACAGTAAGCAGTGTGCTCGGGCTAAAACCAGGTTTTACTCAGCTGAAGGACAGAGCACTACACTGGATTTAGCCAGTTCATGTTCATTCTTCTCTGAGAAGTGGTGAGTGTATCTTAAAGCTGTTACGCTTTTCTAGCCACTTCATACAATTAGTCTTGAGGACCTTTTGAGAAAAATTTGTAAAATGTACTCTCTCCACTACTCTCTTGTACCCACTAGATTTTGTTTTTTCTTCCACAGCTTTGTAAGAGGCCACTAGAAACTTACAGACTCTTTGCCTCCACTGGACATGCCACAAAGCTTATGACAACTGCCAGCTCACAGCTCCTCTGGGATTTCCATGCTCATGTAATGAGAATGAATGCTGAGCCACAGCTCATTGTTCAAGATCCCAAACATCTGTTTGTGGGATAGAGATTCTGTGTATCCATACAACTCATTCTGAAAGTGACTTTCATGTGAACACTTTGTGACTTGTGCTCAAGACTTGGATGTTTTTCCTACCCACTACATCTCTGGAGTAGCAGAAAGGCTTCAAGCTGTGAGTGGCCAAATGTGTATTTATCTGATATGTTTTTATACCTGGAGAGAAGACTTAGCTTCCTGTGCAGACAAAACCTGCCATTACCTTTCCCATACTCTGGCTTTTGAATACCTCCATTACTTATCCTTGAAAAACATTTACCTTTAGGATCATTACATAGCAGTGAAGTAAGGCCTGAGTAGTGGATATCTGCCTATTCCACCTCTTGACAGTAGAAAAGGGGCTTTACTTGCTGATTTGTACATTGGGACATTTCTATGCCTGCTTGCTAGTCTGCTTTTCTACAGTGGTGGTGAACTGCAATTTGTAAACAAGACTATTGTGTCATCAGAAGAGCCTACCTACTTCCATGTGACATTTTAGGAAAGTGGAGCAGTAATGTTTCCCTGTATCAGGTGTAAGTTTTCAGCTTGATCAGTAACAAGTATGCCTTAGTGCAGAAGTGGTTCCTCTCTTCTGATGAGCATAGCCTAAGCCTAGTTTCCAAAGGCTTGGATTATTTTGGTATTGCAGTGATTGCACATTCAGAAGAGGCAGATTCCTATCTTGAGAAGGTTGCAGTAAGTGGCCTAATGCCTTGCAAGAGTTCAGAGGAGCTCAGAGGTGTTCAGCTGATGGGTCAGGTTGCAAGACTGCAAAACCACTGACATTTAATAAATGCCAAACAAGGAATGTTCTTTTTGTGTGTCAGATGCAATTAGCACAACACTAAAAGTACTCAACATGGTTACAATTGTCACACAGAAAAGCAATATGCAGAGTAGAAGTGACTGGATTTCAATGCAAGAAAACAAAAAAAGAAGAAATTTCCACTTATAAAAACACATATTTCACTTAGTGCATTCTTCTTGCTCAAGTCCCATTCCTCAGCAGACAGCCAGTAGTGGATTTTTTTTCCCTATTTTAATCTTTAGTACACAGAAACACATGTTTTTGTAACCATGAGGCTCAAATGGTAGAGTACTAAATAAGGGTTATGTCCAGTATTACTTCAACAGCAACAATTGTTAAAAATAAAATTAAGACCATTTTGCCATATTTCCTTGCTTTGTCATCCAGCCATTTTTCTCAAATTAACTTTTCAACTGCAGAGGGTGAGGGTTTAAGTATGAAGGAACCAACTGGGATTTTTGTATGACTAAATGTTATTCCCTGGAGTCTGGGAAAGTTTGCATCAGCTGTTGCCAAATCCTGCCCACCTCCCAGTGAGCACAAGGCCATGGCCTCTTGCTGGGAAGGGGCAGATGTTCCTCTGAGCCCACTAAATGGGGAATGAGGTGACTCAGGGTGACGTGGAAAAATTTTCTTCCTCCCAAGTCATGGCTCAGGCATAACACCGTACCAAGTGTAGTTATCTACCTCTCTACAGTGTCAAACAGGAGCATCCTTTTTTCTTTCAGCCAAGTATCTAGAACACCAGCAGAGAACAGGAGCACCTGGCTGGGTTTCAGTCTCTGGAAAGAGACTGTTGGCACATCTGAGCTCCTGGGAAGGTTGGCATGCTTAGACAGGCATTTCAGCTTCTGCCTGCCACCACAGTGTCACACCAGTGCATGGCGGGAACCATCTATCCAAGCAGCAGCCATGTGGGTCTTACAGATAAACATTTACTATGACAAACAAGCCAAAATGAGCCTGAGGGTCAGCTCCCAGCAGCATAAACCTTCCACAGTGCATCCTCCAGCGCTTCATCCAGCCATGATTAAACTTTATGGTTAGTGGTGTGGGATCCTGTTGGCATAACAGAGCAGCGGTGTCCACAGGTGCTGCCTGTGGCCAGCCATTCTGAATGCCTCTGGCCACCACCATGTGCTGCTCTTTACCTTCCCCAAACACCACTGTGCTTCTCCCTCACTGGATTTAGGCGGTTTTATTTGATAGACAGAAGTATTTTCTGCTCCTCTTCCTCTTTAATGTCCCAGTCTTCCAGTGAAATGTTTACTTTTATCACACCTGCCATTTCACCAGCTGTAACCTGCATCTGTGACTGCTGGCAAGTACAGAATGTTCTGGGTTTGCCCATTCACTTCCCCGTGGTCTGTAATTTTGTGCATGGACTCCAGTTGCCACCTTCCTGGCTTCCCACAAGTATCTCTCTAGAGGAGGTGATCACAGAAAACTTCTATCTGGGACACTCCAAGAAGGAAGCAAGTAGTAGTTGATTCCTACCCAAAGCTAGCTATGTATTTTCTTTTCTGTGTCTAGCAGATATGAATCCCTTCCCATAGCCAGGTGTCTGAGTCTTACTCAGCATGACCTGGCTCTCTTCCAAAATGCCAGTGTTCTCATTTAAAATCTGAGGAGTGATTTGTTTCTCAAAGTGTGCAAAAAGCCCAAGAAGTTCTCATCAGTAATTAGCACTGAAAGATGACTGGTTTTTTTTCCATGAAGTTTGCTAGATCTCATTACTGGAACTTAATTTCTAAGAGCCACACTGCCAAACATTGATTAGCACACTAAGAAGTATTAGAAAAATGCAGCAAGTGTCAAAATCTAGTCTATGTCTCCAAGCCTCACACCTTGCTTTTTCATTATGTTCATTCACTTGCAAAATTCATTTGCTTATTTTTGGAGAGCAAGAGAGCCATTAGGGAGAATTAAAGAGGATCTACCGAAACTGAGGAAGAAAATCTTAAACACCTGCACAGGAGGGAGGGGCACTTCAGCAGGTTGGCTTGAGGCTGCATGATTAGGACTGTATGTATTCCTAGGAGAACAGAAATTGTCTGGAATACAGGTCTGCAATCCAGAACCTACTTCATCCTGGAAATGCTGGTTTCTGCTGTGAGGTTTCTCAGCTGCAGCTGGGGTAATTACACCCACAGACTCGTGAGCAGGGCAAAAGTGGGGAAGAATTTGTGGAAAGAAGAAAGCCGCTTACATTTTGTTATCGCTCGGTGGAGGTAGTGAGGGATTTAGCCTGATTACACGAGCTGCACCTAATCTTTCATTCCCCAGCACCTGCCTCTTGCAGGGACTCTCATCAGATAATGAGGAGTGACACACGGTGTGAAGTGCCAGCCCTATCTAATCCACGCTGTCATCACCACTGTCACAAGGAAGCACTACGGGAGATAAATTTAAGCCTGACTGCTGTTTAGAATTTGGATGTTGTTTGTTGCTATTTTAATGCAACCACTCTTCAACTCAATTCTCTAACGGAGGCAGAAGGAGAACTGCTGAGTTACTGATCATGAGAAACAATTCCAGCTAATTAGTGTTTCTGACCCACATTGGAAAGAAACGTGGTTGGTTTTCCCCCCTGGGTGATTCTAAAATGCATCTTACAGAATCTCGAGTCTGATGCAGAAGACTCACTGTAACTGCTGGATTTAGCACCTCAGTACCTGCATTAGGGATAGACTTTGTGAAAACTTTCTGACTATTTTATATGCAGTTTCCCCAAACTAGCTTTGACTTTTCAAAGGTCAGATGTAAACTTCATTTTGTGGCACTGTCTTGAGCCCACATGATCAACTGTACATAACAAAACAAATGCATGAGTCGGCAAATTTCTCCTGTGAGGACTGAAGTTCTAGTTTGATTCTTCCAAGAGATTATTGTAAATGACTGCGGGACAATGATGAAAAAAATGTAGAGTCCTTTCATAATTCTTGCACTGAGAAATAGAAGAAAAATAATTCCCCGTTTTTCTCTATTTTGTTATATAATCCTTGATGTTAGAGCTGTGATTGTATCTCTAAGCCTTTTCCTTAACAATTGCTAATTATAATGCACCAGCCACATTTCTCAGGTAGTAACTTCTGACCTGGTCATGCAGAAGTTTGCACTCGTGTTTAAACTCCTGTACTGTGAACAGCCTCCTTGGCTTAGAAGATCTGCTCCCTGTACAGAAAAGTAGAGCCTGTGTTTGAAGTCCTACAGGAGGACTGGAAGTTGTGACCTCTCAAACAGTCTCATTCAGCTCAGCAGCTGTGCAGAAACCTCCTCGCTGCCTGACATTTACAGAGGTCTACCCACACAAAAACAAATGGCAAGATTTTTTTCTCAGTCTGTGGCAATTTAAGATAAAAAGTTCAAAAATATTTTCGCATTTATTTTTCCTGAGCCAATGAAAGGAGTGTTTTGCCATCTCCAGCACTAACATCCATTACCATTTTGGAGCATGCACAGTGTTTGCTTTGCTGGCAATGAGTGCAATTATTGTTTGAAGGACTGAGAAGTGAAATTCTTGGAAGTGGAACTCTGTGGGCTCTCTCCAGACCACAGTATCCTCCCACATGTGTCTATAGGACACAGTGCCACTGTGGCTGTACAGAAGCCAGGGGTGTGTGTGCTGCAGTGGGATTAGCCTGTGAAAAGTGTGGCTATCCATGGGGTGCCCACAACTAGAGGGATAATATATACATTTCTATCCTCTTTGGAATATTGTCACTTGCAAGGCACTTTCCTTGGTAGGTGCAAGGTAAGGTGCTTACCCTGTGATAAATGTTACCCCAAAGAGTAGCAAAAAAATCCCACATTTGAGTCCACAGGCTTTCCTACGGGATCCTGTCAAGGCTCCTGGTAGACCCCAAATCTGAACTGCAATTTTTCTTGTAAGCAAATGAAGCACATGCTGACCACAGGGGCTGTGGACCAAATGGGCTGCTCTACTCCAAGACCAACAACCACGTGGCTTCTGCAGCTGCAAGTCTGAAAATCCAAAGATATTTAGACTCTTGTAGTATTGAACTCTGTTGCTGACTACAGAGCGGGTTAAATACCTTTTTGTCATCCCCACTCTCACCAGAAGCAACTGGACTGTGATTCTGGATGGTGGAACCCTGTTGCTGAGCAGCAAGTTTCTCTTCAACTGAGCAAAGGTTTCAAGAGTTATTATCATATTTTGTTTCAGAAGAGGAAAACATAGAATGATTTGTGTTTTCTGGTTGTGTGTTTTCCGTTACTGCATAAAATTTTTAAAGAAATACTCACATACAGTAATTTTGTATATATCTATTACTACAGAAATTTTACATAAAAACCATAATGCAAGCTCTGCTCCCACTCACCCCAGTCAGTGACTTCACTGACTGAAGACTAAATACTGATCACTAGGTCAAGATCAACATGTGGATTTTGGTGTATTTCTTCAAAGAAAGAAAATAAAATCATTAAAATGAACAGACCCTCTAAGGCCCATAAACAGCTTCCCAGCCTCTTCCTTGAGAAAAATAGAAAAAAGGAGTTGTCAGTAGACTTAAATTCCCTATGAAGGGATCCCTACCCCCACAGGAAAATCCTAAAGGTTCCAGAAGCCAAAAGTACTTCTAAAAACCTAGCTTTAAATGGTAGGCTTGCTCTCTCCCTTGTGTCTAGGGTATGAGGTTAATTACTCAGAAGTAATTATAGTGTCATAAAGGATCCTGCTGCATGCAGCAGAGAGGTGGATACATACAGTGCCACTGCTCCTCTTCCATCATCTGGGACTCAAGATGTGTCACATCCCTCTGGGAATACAGCACCACTGGCTTCTCATTGGCAACGATGCAGGGGTCCCTGGTGAACCTTTATGCAAATGATCCCAGTGATAAATGAGAGAGGGGAGAAAAACAATAGATCCAGACTAAAATGAAATAAACACATTTCCGAAGTTCAGCACAATTTATCTCTTGGTCTCTCAGTCAACTTTATTCAAGACCTTCTTAAAGTCCAAGCACCTTCTTTGCTACTTGTTTCATATCTCTTTACTACAAGAGAACCTAAACTACAGTCACAACATGACTGAAGTGTATCCTAACATACTCCTAAAGTTTAGAAAATCCAGGTTTCTCTGCATTCACTGGCTTCAGACTCAGCTACACTTTTCTTGTCCTTCTTTGCTATTTTTCCAGCATGACTTGACAAACCATGGATGTCTGGTTATGTTTTTATTTCAACCAAGACATCCCATTTGATCTCCACTTCTTGGTTGGCAGGAAGATAATGCCAGTTTAACAAAGGTGACAATACAAAAATGTTCATGAAAAATCTCTCTTTACTTTTCTGAATTTATCCTCCAAATCAGACTTGATTTGATGTGTGAATTGTGAGCCATGTCTTGATCCATGTCAGATGGAATTGCATTTGGGAAAAATACAGTTTTTAGTATATCATTTACTCCTCACAGAGGAAGAAAAGTCATTTCAGGTGGAATCCATGTTTGTTTGTAAATGCAGAGCTCACCAGCTGAGGAAGACAGCCTGGCTAGGTCTAGGACAGGGACTTAACCACTCTCCTCAAATACTCACAGAGCAAAGAAATCCTCCCAGCTGGCACTGGTTAGGAACACACAAGCTGAACTCTGTGTGTAAGATCCCTTCACAAGACTTTTTAGAAGCAGCAGTAGCACAGGTTATAGCTGGTCCTCTCCTCTGCACCCACCTTCCATTTGTTTTTCCTGGTTTTCCAAACAAGAGACTTGAGTGGATAAAGAATATGAGCAGTTGCTTTGGAAAGGAGAAGATCTCTATGGCTGCCTTCTAGCGATGGGGTGGAAAGAATTAGTTTTTGAAGACCACCCCAAAAATACTGGAGATCTGCATTCAATTCATCCTCAGACAGCCTGAGGGAATCAAATTCATCCCTGCCTTGAGATGGACCATGCAGAGGAGAATAGCTTCTTCTCATCAGAGAGAATTTGACATTTATTTGGTAAGAAGAAAGAGGATCCTGGCACCACTTTAAAAAATTATCTGTAAATTTCATAAAAAATCTCCATGGTGAGGGGGTTATTTTTACTTCTTTTCCTTGCCTAATTAATGTTTACTGATTACATGTGAAGTGGGACAGCTTCAAGCTTGAGAGATCTTTTCTTGGAAGTACTTTCTCACCGAGTGATTGACTGAAGCCTGCATCTCTGAGAGAGGCAAGAATAAGACCTGCCCCTTCCATCAGTTTTTCCCAGTGGCAAAAGGTATGTCCTTTTGCTCATAAGAATCTGAGACTGGAAACCAAAGGGATGGGTATCAGCTGTCTCAACTCCCTGGAGAAGGTCGGTGTGCTAAGCCTGCAGTGGATTTCTGTGTCTCTGCACTGCTGTGGGTCAAGGAGTTCCTGCTGGAACACCTCACTAAGTCACAGCTTTGGGCAGTGCTGTTGCCTTCTCACACAGCTGGCAATGGGGTTTGAACTTAAAAAGATGAAGACATCCTTCTCAATGCTCAGAGGTACTCCCTGAGCTGAGCTGAGCTGAGCTGAGCTGAGCTGAGCTGAGCTGAGGGATGACACACTCACAGCTCTTTGTCCATGTCACTCATCCCATCAGTTGTCCCTTGGCCACTGGCACATGATGGACACCAGCTTGCTTGCCCAGCTTTGCTTCACTTGAACATTCACTACAGTGTGCAGCAAGATGGATCTTCAAGCCACATCCGTGTCCCCTTGATGTCTGCAGGCTGAAGTTGCCATGGGAAATAGGGAGGCTGCTTAAACCTCCAGCTCCTGTTTTAAAGACCCACTTGTGGAGATAGAGACTCCTGGCCAGGCAAGCTTCTGGGAAACTGCTCTCTTCTCAGGGAAGAAGGAAAAAAGACATGGAAGCCTTGCAATCCCAAGGTGCTACCTTCCACCACAGGTCTTATTTTAATATGAAGGCTTTGGTCTTCCCTATATAAATGTCCCTATGGTATAACTGGGCTCACAACCTAAGTTGCTCTAGAAATGCCAGTGGAAAAGGATCACAAGGAAAATGTGAGTAAATGCACAAGGTACCAACCAGTGCAAATGCTGTTTTGCATATTTACTAATTCAACTGTAACAACTGGACCAACTGAATACTGCCAGATTATTTAGCAATATTGTAATTTTAAAACCTGTCTAATCTTGTTTAGCATGGTGGCTTTTGAGAAGTACATCTGAGATACTGACCCTCCTTACAGGTGCTGCAGAAAATGCTACAGCAAACACATCAAAACCCAGAAGGATTTTCATGTAAGTCAATGGGCTCCACGGTGACCTCCTGCAGTGGTTTGGCTGCACACATGCTCCTCAATGCTTTGGAACTTTGGTTTGTGTGCTGGGCTTGACAGGGATGGCCTGTGCCCACTAAGTACCTGTTTCCTCCTTTAACTGGAGCCAAGTGATCACCTCACACTGCTGGCTTTAGTCTTTATTCATCTTTAAGCAGGCCAATCACGTCTGTGCTATCTCTGTTAGATATCCAGCCACTAAGCTCTGCACATACAACAACAAAGCCACCATGAAGTTATTCCAGCTGGAGTAACCATATATGCTAAACTGGACATGTGAAGAAATTCTTGCAGGGTTAAGACTTGGGGAGCTGAAGAAATGTGGCCTGATTTGCCAGGGAGTCAGCTGAGTGCTCAGATCTCCTGATGAATTCAAAGGATCTGTAGGTTCTCAGCACTTCAGAAAATCAGTTTGCACCAGATTTTTATAACAGAATGATGCCATGCTGCACTTAAAAATAAACATTTCCCCCTCCTGCCCCCTCTGTGTCCCATTTTAACTTACTTTTTTTCATTTGACTTTGTCTCTAACTTTCTCAGTAGGAGCAAAGGAAAAAAATTGCTAAGTTTTAATTAGAAAGTAATCTTTCAACCTACAATGTAAGCAAGACTTTAAAACCAAGCAAAAAATGTTGCAAAGCCTGTTATCCTTAGTTACAAAATAAATATGCAAACTATGTCACCATATTCTTCATAAATATCTTTCAGCTGTTCTTTTTAATAAAGAAAAAGATGAATTCTTCTGTATTACTCTGAGTTTAAAGTAGCTCAAATGTTTGGTCTACCAACTTTGACAATGTCCCTTTAAGTTTTCTGATTTTTGTGGAAGATCTAGCCCTGGGGTTTTTTTGGCTTAGACACAGTACTTGTCAAAACCCTTCAGACTCTCTTACTGAAGTGGCTGTTCTGGAGGTTTTCTTCTTAATATTATTCCTTTTTTTTTCCCCTCAGTATGACCTTATTTCCAGCTTCAATTTCATGAGAAAATATGATCGTGTCAGAATTTTCCTTTGGAGAGAATTTTCATTTTATGGATCTGACAGATTTTCAATTTCATGCTTCGATTTGAAGTTTCTGTGATTCTTTTCCTCTTTCATTTTAATCTGACAGTCTGTGAGGCTAGGGGGATCTATTCTCAAATGGTTAAAGCAAAAGGTTTTGCATCAAGAGATCTGGATTCTATTTCTGGTCTAATCTCCAGACTTGCTATGTAATTTCAGCAATATGAATATATGAGTTTGTACGTTTGTGTGTCTGTGTGTATTTTGATGGGTCCTGTCTTATAAATACATAAATAGACATTTAAATACACAACTATAGGCATAAAAGGCAGTAATGTCTACCCACCTTCTTTCAATTAATGCTTTTGAGTATTTTAAGCTTCTTGGCTGTGAAAGGAAAAGAAAGAATAATCCATGTGAGCATTATGGTATCAGTTGGAATGCTCTCTTCAGCAGTTCAATTTTGACATATTTACAACTAACATTGATTTGCCAAAGTTTTTCATGTCTGTGCATTCGTGCAATATCCTAAACACAATTTTATTTCAGCAAACAGATAGGGAGGGCTGCAGAGCTGAGGTGGTTGCTAGAACAAGTTTAGGCTTCCTGGTCAGTGACTGAAAGGCACCAGGCACTGGTAAATAGGTGCCTTGAGAGCAGACAAATATTGCCAGAGTTTCCTATTCATCTGACAGAGAGAAATTTAGGTGCCTCTGCTCCATAGAGCATATCTTCTTGGGAGATCTTCAAAGGCATTTACTTGTCAATAGGGAAATTAGGTAGTTACTTTAAAAAGACTATTTCATTAGGTGCCAAAAATGTAGATGCAAATTATGTGCTTATGTTGGCTGGATCCCTGTCACAGAGATGTGAATATTTGGCTTCAAGAGTCCTTCATCTGTTTCTCATCTTGTGGTCATTTATGCTTTTTATATTTCTGTGTTCATAGGTGAGGAATTCCTCATTTATAGAGGTTATCTGAAAATTATTAAAAAAAAAACCAAAACAGGTCAGTCCAAAATGGACAAAAGATCAAACTGTTGAGCACTGAAAACACTGCTCCATGAAAATTGACAATATTCCCATCCAGGCTTAGAGACTCTGTGCTGTTCTTGCAGGCTGTGTCTTGTATTTGTAAGCAAGATCAATGCTTTCCTCTTCTAGCTGTCAAACACAACTGGGAAGGGAATGTGGCAACCCACAACTTCACTTTCACAGTTCAACTATTTTCTCATTCATGAATTATATGGGAACTATGGGACTATTTACAATTTGGTTCTTAGCTGAAATGTGATCCATGTAATTTGTCATAGAATTCATATCTATTCTCTCTCAGACCAAAAACAATTCCAAGACCATAAAAAAGGTTTCAGTCTTGTGCCACCAGCCTTGCCAGTGAGAGTGCCCAGGTGATGACTATCAGATGAGTTTTCACATGATTTTCATGTTACAGGGCTTTTTCTGGCAAAACAAAACAGAAAAAAAACCCCAAAAGCATTCCAAAAAACCCTCCAAAACAGCACCAAAAAGACCCAACAAACAAACAAAAAACCAACAACAAAAAAACCCAAACAAAACCCACAAACAAACAAATAAAATATAAGAAAACTCATCTACTTGAATGTTGGTGGAAAGCACACAAAAGGAGGTCTGATACTATAAAAGAGAACTTGCTATTGTCTTCAAATACCAGTATTTTATCTGCTACTGCTCATTCAGATGTGATCTGTGTCACACAGAACTTTTCAGATCTGATGAATGATCTGATTAATTTTCATTCATATTAATTTTGAGGGGAATAATAAGCACGTAAGAAGAAATGTGTCTCTTCCATCTCTGGCTATACACCCATGAGTTTGGGCCATGGAAGAGACTGGTTCAAATGCTGTCAGGACCTGAAATCCTGAAAGGATTTTATTCTTGGTTGTGTGGAGGGACAGTAAGTTCTTTTTGACATGTTTACACTGTATCTGCTACAAGTGGCTGGAGCATAAACACAAATGGTGCATCTTGAGAGTCATATTCTTCAATGAAAGGCACTGCACCTAGAAAGCAATATAAGCTGAGAGGGAAATAAACTTCAGAGGAAATAAAAATTCACAGAAAAATGCTGTTTTAACTAAGATCACATGCATTGTTTCAATAATAGTCTTTTTTTTAAAGCAGATATTAAAAGCGGCTGTGACATTGATAACTTGCTGCTAATATCAGTCTCTCTGTCTCCCAGGGAGGGAGCAGATCCAGCAGCATCCTCAGCTCTTGGCAGGCCCACAGAGCCATGGCAGAAGGAGCACAGTGGCATAAGCACAGCCCTAGGGGAAACTTCTTAATCCTCCATTAAGGTGAGGAAGTTTACCTTCAGCTGGGAGGGGGATTCCATTTTACTTTTGACAAATTTGGCACAGGATAAGGGTACAAATACAGGTAGTCATTGAGAGCACATGTATCTCATGTTTTTACAGTAAGTTACTGCACTGTAATTTCCTGAATAATATGCTGTGTATGGTAACCTACTTAATTATGCTACTTTATTTTTCTTGAAATATACTCTCTTTTTGGTTTTGGTTGGTTTAGCAGAAATATGGGGAGGTAGTGAGCAGGGATGGGTTTGAAGTGGGAGAGAGTTATATATGTGTCCAGTATTTTTAGGAATTTATTTCAAATTGCAACCTTTAACTCAGGCAGCTTTTCTCACTTCTCATTGAGCTGTGTTCAAAAGGCCAGGTAAGTTGTGTGTGAAGGAAGCCCCTCAGAAACACTGATGGTCCCCAGCCACTGATGCCCCCCATGTTTGAAGGCTGGCTGCTCAGTGTTTGGGCAGCATAGCTTCCTGCAAAGGACACCCTTCCTCCCATAGGCACAACCTATTTAGTCCCATCTGGTATAGAAAACATTTAGAGAGCCTTCTTTCCTCCTGCCAATACAATTGCAATTTGTAGGTCTCTAGAAAACCATCCCACGGTAAAATCCATAAACTTTTCAATTAGAGGAATGGCAGATCAACCAGTCCTCTTTTCCTATTTCCTCCAGTTCATTCCCTGTGTCTCCTCATCATCATTTCAGCCTTGATGCCATTGCTTGTGGAAGGAGTTTATTTGGTTGGCTTCATAAAAAATGCACCTCTTCCAGAAAGGTCTGAAATTCCAGCCATGCTGATTCCTCCTCAGCAGGAACTTCTGTGCATGAAGCACAGTGTTTTTTGCAATACCAAGGACAGACACCTTCTAGGTGCCATTAGTTTCAGGGACAGTTAGTTATTTTAAGTACCACAGAAGTACTTCTCTAATAAAGAATATTGCAATGCTGCTGGAATGGCTGCCCACTGAAAATTTCTAACCCTTTTGGGGAGGAGTGGTATCACTTACTGCTCACCATCAGCAAGCAGGGTGTTTGCTCTGAGGGAGCTGTGTGCCCTCTCTCGATGGTCTCTGTGGAAAGATTGGTCATGTGAAAGGACAAGATCCCCTTTCTGCTCCACAGAGGGATGAGCGTCAGGGTCACAGCAGCATTTTGTGATTGGATGCTAAGGCTTGGTACTGTGAGCCTGAGATGTGTTCATGGATATGAGAGAGCATTAGGTCTGTCACAGCACTGCTGAGGGACAGCCCCTGAAGGTGTGGGGCAAACTGTCCTGTTAGCAGTGGCCAGCTTTCCTCTTGAAACTTATTTTAGACTGTGTCTGGGGCGGGGAGTCTCAGCAGCAATTAATATGTGGGGCAGTGTGGGCTACTGATTTGATAGCACAAAGGCATTTCAAGTTGTTGGAATGAATCATCCTGTGGATGTATTTGTGGCTCCAAGTCCAATCAAGAGAGCTGAGGCAGCCTGGCAGAGCTCTGCACCCTGCTTTCAGACTGCTAGGGCTGGAAGAGAGGAGCCCCACTGGTGTCTCAACCCCTTCCAGCCTCCACAGGTTTGATTTCTCCTCTATTTTACTGTGTCTGCTGGGACACAAGCCAAAGCCACACGGAGCTGGATCTGCTCCTGATGTTCTTCATGTTCCCACTGTTCATCTCTAAGGCTTTGGGTTGGCCCTTCAGAGGAGCTGAGGCCAGCAGGGAAATTTGGAGCTTGATCAGCTTCCTGAAGGGGGAGGTGAGTTTAGATTCAGTGGGTTGTTTCAATCACATCCCCACCAATATTTGCTAGAATAATAAAAATTCATTTCTTTCCATTAGCTCAACTTGGATTTGCTATGTTGGTGGTCTCTTTTTCTCTATTTTCTTTAAGTCTTTCTGTATAAACTTAATCAAAACAAGTTTTCTAGATTTGCTGAGTGATTCCATGACATTTCCTCACTGCTGTCTTTCATGTCTGCTTTGCCTGTTCCTCCCTGTCCTGCAAGGATCTTTAACACAACCCTCTGAACCCACGTAGCCCCAGCCCTTCAGTCTTCCCTTCGTGAGGCACTGACACAGGCTGAAGTAGACTTGATTATTTGACAGAGTAAACCTAAAGGGTGTCTCTCTGCTGCTCCAAGGGAAAAATCCCTGACACTCAACTCTGATTTACAGCTCATGTCCTACGTGACCAGCAGCTCTCTGTCACCTCTCCCCTCTGTGGCTGTTTTCCAGACACTGGCTCATCATGTCTGTCCTGAGGTACCTCACAAAATAGGAAATTCATTGTGTCATGCTGATGGGTGGTGTTAGAGGTGGGAAAGCCCTGTGCCCCAAGCCTGGGTAGAGGCATGCCTGCTGCTCAGAGGTCAGGGTGCAAATCCCTCCAGCACCCAGGGCTTGCTCCCCTGAAAAGTCCATGCCACCTCTTCTTCCATCCTGCATAACTGTGACCTACCTTTCTGCATCCTTTTACTGCTCTCTGATGGGATGAATGCCCTTTCTTAACCTTGCAGGAATGTGAGTGCCTACTGACTGGAGGGGATGTATAAAACATGTCAGCCTGTACCTAATACCATGTGAAGGTGCTTACCTGGAGACACTGGGGCATGAAGACTACAGTGTGCTGCTGGGGAGCAGGAATATTTATTGGTGGCTTTAGGCCTGACAACCTTTTCTGGCTGTCAGAGTGGCAGAGAATAGAAGTAGAGACAGATTTGTGCTTCAGCCCAGCTTTAACTACTACTAAGGAATTTATTGTTCAATCATTAACATTTTACGTAGAACCTACTTCCTCCAAAAGCTGCAGTTATTAGAGGGGAAGGAAAGCCCTTGCTGTCCTTTCCTTGTTTCCTCTAAAAAAACCCCAAGCTATATATCCTGTGGAGTGTTTGTTTTGTTTTAAAAGTCTTTGCAACAAGATGGTCAAAAGTGTCAGAAAAAACCCAGCGGTTGCTTCGTGGTTTTCCTTGATTCATTGTGTTCCAGCTGACCAGCTGCAAACATTTTTTCATGCCTTCATTGTTGTTTTTACTGTCAGTGGTTTTATTGCTTGATTTCTAATCGGACATTTCTTGCAGGTGTACCTCCAGTGGTAAATCAAGGCTGCCCTTGATTCTTTGATCCGGGTCTTGAAATAACAAAACCAAGCACTTATCTGTCCCTTTTATCCAGGTGGCTGTGTACTTTGCCAGCACTAATGAGTCTGGTCTCACAGCACCGAGGAGACAAGCTGTAAATAACTATTGTCCCCATTTAAACAGAGGCACAGAAGGCTCTCCCAGCACAGCAAGGGAAGGCAGTGGTGCAGTCAGAGGAGCACACCCAGCTCTGGCTGCCAGCACAGCCTCTCTAAACTGACTTCCCCTACATCTATAATGACTCAGGGAGAGCAATAGCAAGCCCTGGCAGGTGCCATTGCTCCTTTGTAGGTAGAAAGACTGATCATAATAATGAGAATACATGAAGAAGAAGCATGCCTCATCTTTAAAGTGCTTTTTAAAAGTAGTAATATAACTTCCCAGGTACACCCTTTGCCCTGTGATCCCTGCTCAACTTACTGAAACTGCTTATCTGCTGTGCTCTTAGTAATTACTGCCAGAGCTCAGGACATTTTTCTCCTGGGAACTAAGGGTGTGCATGAGACAATGGGAGCAAGTCAAAAAAGAGAAAGGACTACAATATCTCCCTCTTAAAAATTTGCCACCTCTGCTGTGCCTAGACTGCTGCTGTGTCTCCAGCTGGAGACACAGAGGTGAGTGACCCATCTGAAGCTGCAGGGCAAACCAACAGGAGAAGTAGCAGTGTTGCTGACAGGAGTGGGTAATTTTGGTGTAGCTGCCCAAGCTTGCCCACTGAAATGCCACCTCATGAGAAATGACACAAAAGTTGGCTTTTAGTGGCCATATAATCTAGTAGCAGTTTGATATCCACTGCTGACATGTTTTTCCATCCGCTCTAGAACTTATAATTCAAATTTTAAGAAATTAAAGTTTGTATATTTCTTGTTATGGTGCAAACTGTGTCCAGGTATAGCTTAATGCACAGATGTGATTTTAGCTGGAGGGTATGGTTTCACAAGGCAACTCAAGCTGAATGACTAACTCACAGGTCTGCTGTTTTACTGGTCCAAATTGGCTTATCTTACAATCAGATGAGTGCCAGAGCTGGTGCAAGGAGTCAGGGAGGTGAGGAGTGGGTAGTTCAGACTGGAGTCTGGGGAAGGGCATAGAGGGGATCCAGGATGGAGGAGAATGAGCTCTCCTCTCTTGTAGCAGCAGGAAGCTTCTGGTTCAGCTCATCCACCACCAAGCCCTTACTGACCAGAGATCAGATCACAGCAGTGTCTGGACAACTGAGTCACCTCTACAGCTGCAGGGGGAAAGCTTCTGAAGGATCTCATGGCAAGCTCATGGTGTGGACTCAAAACTGCAAGAGAGGTGTCAGCTTGGGAGAAAACAAAGGCAGCTCTGCTACCAAGATCCTGCAAGAGCAATTAGTATTGTAGGTTGGTATTGTACTCCCACAAGGGATGCAAGTTAGTGAATACACTATAAAACGTAGGAAAAATAAGGGAAAGAAAATATGCATTCATGAGCCATGTTAGTTCAATAAAGTAATAAACACTTAATGGATAATCATTCCAAAACAAACCAAACCAAAGAGGATTGCAGAAAGGTGGGAGAAAATGCAAGTGCAACTGAAACGAGCTGGAAGACTGAAATTCTTAATGAGGTCTGAAGTGAGTAAGGTAAAGAGAGGAGCTGGTCAGAAATTTCTGCAGACTTCTCCCTCTAGAGTGTCTCATAAAACCCCATACAGCTCAAATTATTTTACTCCAAGACACACATTTTAAAGAAAAACCTATTATTAATGGGGAATTTTCCTGATATGAAAGGCAATATGAATTTGATCTTGTTCTTGCCATATGTCTTCTGAAATGACAGCTAAAGACGGCTGAATTGCCTCCAAGCACTAGGCAGTTGTTACTGACTAAGGAGCTTTTTTATTGAGGAAATTATTATATTCCTTTCCATGATAATAAAATTCTTCATAACCCTCATTAAAAATGCTAAGACTTCCCAGGTAGCTGCTGTGCCCTGCCAGAACATCGTGCTCTCCTGGAGTTCAGGCAAACCCAAGTAATGTGTAGAGCTGTCTGTGTATTTTCAACATCTTTGCAATCCTCCTTTAAGAACTTGTGATTTGAATAAGCCCAGGAGTGTCCTGATGCTTCTGAGCTGATTCTTGTGCTGCTAATCTTTGCTCCACTATTTTTAGATAATTTTCCAATCTGCTTGCTTTTCAGTTACATACTCGCTCAAAGTGACGGCTTATTTATGCGGTCCTGGAGCGTTTGCTGTTTGCCTCAGTATGTCAGTCTGAGCTCCGCAAATGCTTCCTGACAGAAGTAAGCTCCAGTTGCCCTTATCCTTGGCTCCCTGCTGTAGGAGAGGTCTCCATAGGGCACCTGACCGTGGGGTGCTGGAGGAGGAGAGCAGAGTCCAGACCCCTCTCTCACTCCCACTATGTGCCCCTGCTGCCTGCTGTTAAAAGATAATAATCAATACACAGTATTCTTCCTGGTTTCAAATATCCAGAAAGAGTAAATGATCCTACAGAAGTGCGAATGCATTGTCAGCACACAGCAGTGCCCCAGCCATGGCTGCAGGAGGGCCCTGTGGCACCTGATAGAGGCCAGGGAAGGTGCCCTGGAACACTTCCAAGCTTGGTTTTGCCCTGTGTCACCCAAAGATAGGCACACAAATGAGGCCAGAGGGTCTTTGTGGGCCCAGACCCCCTCGAGCCCATGTTTGTGCAGATGTGCAGTGAGCTGCAGCAAGGAACATGGTAAAAAATTATAACTTGTTTCTTAATCTATTTTACTCCTGTCTGCCTTTAAACAGCTGCAAACTGAAGACTGATGGTTGGAACTTGGTGGGTACAGGAGCCAGGCTGCTGCATTCTAGCCACCTGGTCCCATGGATGCTTTGGTGGTTGCATGGAACCTACTTCTGCTCCCAGATGAAATAAAAACCTCCTCAAGAGCAGTGAGCTATCCTGCTGCTACAGCCTTAAGGGACAGAGAGGGGGCTTGAGCCATGAGGGTATGTCTGCATGTCTGTTGTCCTTTTCACCGTCTGAAGTGCTCCCAGATGAAGAAATGAAGCTTTATTACATTCAAAGCTTTGTTACAAAAAATAGTTGGATGGATTCAGAGCTGCCTTCTGTGTCTGAAGAATGGGCTCCTCAGGCTGCAGCCACTCAGTGTGAGCTGCCAGTGGTGAGTGACATCTGTGTTGGCACTGCAGAGCAAGACTGCCATTTTGCTGTGAAAAAAAGCAAAATTTCTTTATGCAGACAGGCAACTTTCACCTTGACTTAAACTAGGACAGCTCATGCAATGTTTGCTATAGGAAATACAGTGAAAACAAACCTGTGATGGCAGAGAGATGGGCTGGATGGTTTTTGCCCTCATCTCTGAGTCTATAAAAGTGAGGAAATCTCACTTAGGGTCATATCTGAGCATCTCTGTGGATATTCACAAATTTGTCAGGTTTTGCTCAAAAAACAGCCCTGAGCTGTTCAGATGAGACGGTTCAAACCCACTCTCCTTCTCTGCTGAAGGAGCTGAGATGCAGCTGAGGGTCAGGGGAGCATGTTCCAGCTACAGTGCACAGTTTGTGTTTCACACTCCCATGCAAATTCTGTGTGTTTGCACTTTTAGGAAATGGGGCTGCCCTCGAGGAAGAAAGAGAGGTTTATCTGAGCTGATGCTGTGAACAGCACTTGGCTGCTATAGCTGCCACTTTTACTTAAGGCCAACATGCTTTACACAACTGCAGATGCTGTGGGTGTTGCAAAAAATCAACAATTGCTGACAATATATCTACAGACGAGCCCAAACCAAAGCTATTCCTTGAATTTTGAACACTGAACTTCACTAGAGTGCCAAATGTTATTTACATATGATATAGGCAGAATCTTAAATCCCAAGATTCTTACAGCTAAAATCTTGATTAAAAATAGATCCAAAGTAGCCAGCTCAAACCCCTCAGTAATTTGTTTATTTTGGGTTTCTTTCTTTCACTTTTGTGACTCAACAACCTGGCAGCAAAAGGCCTCAGTTATTGTTATTATACAGGGCAGTGTGTTTAAAGAAATTGGACTCAGTTATGTAGGTTATGTTTGTCTTGCCAAACTACCTCTTCCAGCAAGGAGTTACGTAGCCAATATAGTTTCTGTGTGATAAATATCTTTCATTTCCTTCCAAACCACAAGTGTTTTTTGCCCAGAGCAACAGATCTCCACCCTCTGTGCCAGAAGCCACCTCTGCCCCTTGGCACTGCCTTGTGCACCTGTCCCCATCGAGGGTGCCCAGGCCACCTCTTGCCTGGGGTACCTGGTGCTGACAGGGTTATGCAGCAAGGGCTCATCACCCACTGAGATGTCAGCTGCACTTGGCTGGTGCAGGGTCTGGGAGCCCCAGTTTCACAGCTGGTGAAGCAAAGGGGATAGAGATTGGTTCTCCTTTAGGACTGCTGTGTCCTACAGTGACAGAAGTCCCAGGGCAGATCATGCTTTGAGAAAAATGTGTCTGTCTGTGGCATTATCACCTGTCTGTGCCATATGCAGGTATGCCCTGACTGAGAACAGGAGCCAGCATGGACATGTGAAAACCTCAGTGTGGTAAAAGTACAAGCCAGTGCTAAATTTACCATGCCAGGTCACGGCAATGCAGCAAATCCCTTTATTCAAACACGAGAGGTTGTGCAGCTAAACAACTATTTCTTGATGGATCCTCAATGTTTTCATGTGCTTATACCAGGGCTTAACCTTCATATATGAAGCTGCTCACTGGAGAACACAGACTTGCAAGAAAGTTTACTGCAGACCCTCTTTGTTCCCATATCCCCTCTGTTCAGACCTTAAAACCTCCTTGCTCTTTCCCTGGCAGCCCCTTTGTCACCTCAGCACTCTGCTCTCCCTGCTCAAGTACTTGCTGCTATCTGCTCCCACCTGCCTGGCATGGAGTCTGCCTTAGGGTTTTATTCCAACAGCAATGCTTCTGGAAAAGCATGGTTGATCGGGGAAGTGCACATGTAAATATCCTCCAGAGAGCAGAAAAAGAAAATTAGAAGAGGTCAGCTTAGCTTTGCCTCCCGAGCACCCAAAATACCCAACCAGTTTCCAGGAGATAACTAATGTTGGGAAGGTGAGTCTTCAATGGGAAGAATTAAGGATCCTGAGAGATGATGCTGTCAAACAGGGTCATTAGAGTCAGTCAGAGAAAAAAACAGGAATGTAGACAACTGCAGAGAACCACTGCTGTCAGTGGTCCTTCCCTTCTTTTTGGAGTATATGCTATTCATAGACTTCAAGGGTTCCTAAGTTTTCAGTTAAAATGAGTACTAGTGCAAAAAGTGAAGTCTCCCTATGGATTTATTACTCTAATAAGGAAAAATGATGGAATGCCTTGAGTCAGCAAACCCTGCCCTGTGTACATACAACCCACACAGGTAACTACTGACAGTTCATCAAGATCAGCAGGAAACAGGCAGGGGAACTGGGAGGTGGCAGTGGCCCATTTAATTGTGCAAGCTGAGGAAAATGGAAAATAATATCAGAGGGCATCAAAAATGAGAAAAAAACAAAACTTGACCATCCTTTCAATAGGCACGACTGTTAAAAAAGAGCTTTTTGAATCTCTAGTGACCTTCAGAGATATCCAAATCAAAAGCAACAAGGGGCTGGGGGCAGGTGGTGGGGCAAGATAGGGATGTAATGACAGGCTGAAGGAAAATAAATAGCTATGAGCTTGCTGAAGATCATGAAGCCCTGACTTCACCCTCCATATTTGTCATGCAGACAAGACAAAAGCCTTCAATTTTCCAAGCCTCTCACATTCAAGTCCCTTTAAGGCACCTCTTAGTGAACAGGCAAAATGTAAAGAGCTGAAGTTACAGCCCACTCTGGGAATGACCTAATATATCTACTTTTAGAAAATTTTATTTTGAAATTATAACTAGTTTTATCTATTGAGGATTTTTTAATGTTTTAAATTAGTCATGATTTGCATATTTTGGAAGAAACTGCATCAATTGTCTTTTATTTAAATGTGGAAACAAAATGGAGCTTTCCTGGTCCTCCAGTCAGCACTCAAGGAGGATTAACCAGCATGCAGTGTATTTCTCATTCAAGCTCATTTGGTCTCTTTTTTTTTCCCCCTAGAGAATTTTGGCGTCTTATCTTCAGCTGACAATACACACCAATCACACCATCAGTGCTGAAAGCCAGGCTAACATTTGTGGCAGCAGCTACTTCTCAACTAAATCCCCATGTTTACTTTGAGAAACGTCCATCATTCTCCAGTCCCAGGACCCAGACCTTGCAGTGTTGGTTAATGGCAGCATTTACCAACTGCAGCAAAAGCCTCATCTGAGCAACCTTTACCTGGAGAGGCAACTGGAACAGCAATGGCAACCCATGGACCACCTTTCCCTGTGGGAGCCAGGACAGCCAGAAACTCAGCATTGGGAGGTAGAAATATTTTAGGTCAAGAGACACCTGACCCCCTGGAGCCTCACTCAAAACGGGAAGTTAGTGGAGGTGAGAGCTATTTGATTGAAGTTCCTGCTGAAGTCTTCTGTCATCTACAGCTGAAAGGAAATTCAGCCCCCTATCTCAAGAAGTTTATAAGCTCAAACTAAAATTTTCAACAAATACCCTAAGTTCTGCAAAGATCAAGTGTAAAAGCTGGAGAATTTGTCAGCTAGCTCACTGAAGTGAAGAGAAAAGAAGTGGGACAAAAAAGAGAAGGGCTTTTAATAAATAAAATGCAACCAGAGCAGTAAAATAAGCATAGTAGAGTCAGTATTATTTGTTTTTATACTAATTTTATGCTGCCCCCACAAACTCAGTATACTACAGCTTTGTATATTAAGAAAATATGTGCAATATGGAAAGAATTAAGGACGTGTTGCAGAGGTTGCTTTAGAGGAGGGTCGCTACATTTGGCTGTCTGAGGAATGTGTGTGTCAGCTGACTGAAGCCCACAGAAGTGATTAGTGAGGGAACCCTTAACAACGCTGCATGTCATGCACATCTTGAGGTTAAGGAGTTAATTAGCTCTCTCAAAACTGTGGTTTCATGACTTCTGTAGACCTGGGAAGCAAACTCAATGGCAGTTTGAACTTGATCCACAGTTTTCAAAATTCATTTCACAAATACAAAGGCTAAATATGTCTCCTTTTAATTCCTGCAGAGCATTTTAATGCTGTGTTAAACAGCTAATTCTGTGAAGAATGAGGCAGCCATGGACTACATAAGTGTTTACCCATCACCTCCTCTGTTTTCTCCAACTTTCTATTTTCAGGAAAGCTTTTCCTTGATTTATGAAGTGCACTTCTCCAAGAGTTCAAGTGTTTCTACCTTCCACAAAAGCACTGATGTACAGCATGTCCTTCAAAATGCCCTTCCTGCCCCTGGGAACAAGCACTGGCCATTCTTCCCATCAAACCATCCTCCTCCCACCCAAATAAGCCTGAAGGAATAAATATTGCCCAAAAATTAACAGCTCATGATTTTATAGACTGAAGGAACAGAAAGACGAAAACTATGAAAATGTCCTGGTGTCTTTATTGCATACACATGAGAAGCTCTGCCTGGACCCACCCTGGAGGGCACTGGATACCCTCCATCCTGGCAGGTGCTGCCTGCACAGCTGTCCTGTGGGTGCTGGGTGCCCCTGGCAGCCTCATCTCTCACCTGGACCCCAAACTGCTCACACCCAGGCCACTGCTTTTCAGTTGAAACACTGGAATGTCACCATTGAGAAAACTAGGAGGTCTTCCACCAGAGGAGTCCCAGGCCATTTCCAGCTTTTAGAGCTGTCTCCAGACAGACCATGGAAATCAGGGATAAGACACAGATATTTTTCAGACAAGATGTACCTAAGGCAAGTGCTGCTCATGTCCCCCACTGCCACTGCTGGGAGGACTGCACTGTGCTAGCCCAGTCTCAGGGTAGGCAGGTATTGCTCTCTGTACTGCAGCCTGTGAGCAAATTAAACCCAGAAAAAGCCACAACTGAACAGAGGAAAAATAACCATTTTTTCAGATCAGCTGCTCTGATCTGCTCACATTTTGCTCAGCTCCCCACACAAGCCAGAGAGATGCACGATAGACATAATCTATAATCAAGTGGATCTTTGCTTACCACTAACATGCAGGCACCATCAATCCTACCTTGGCTGAGGCCAGCTGGCTCCAGGTGAAGCCCTACCCTCAGCCAGCCTGGAGTAAATAACCTTTCCTGCACACCCTGATCCATGCCCCTGCACTGGCTGGCAGGCTGGGAAGGTACAGGGCAAGCTAACAAGCTCAGGCAGTGGCTGCACAGAATCCATCTTTTCAAACAGTAGATGTTGGGAGCGATGGCTGTGGCCACCTTGTGTCCCTGCCAATAGCTGCTTAACACAACTATGAGTTTCTGCACCAGCAGCTTTAAACAATAGGAGAGGTCCTTCATGACCTCAGCTAAATCTTTAACCTGAGAAGGGGAGAGGAGCTTTAATTTGCACAAGCACCTGCAGTTTCAGTTGTTTGAATTTTTTAAAAACAGCTGGGCTTGTCTTCTCTAGATATGAGTTTTTCTAGAGATATTCTGCATTTAATTATCAGCTGGGATAGTAGGCTTGCAAGCACAGCTGTTATTGCAACATTTCATTGCTTTGACTTTCAGGCCCAGATGGAGTGAGCTGTGCAAAAATGAGGAATCAAGAGTAAAGCAAACTTTCTCAAACTTTCAAAGCAACTCGATGTGAGAAACAGCCTGGGATGGATTAAGAGTGCCCATGGGCCAGCTGAGCCAATGAGTCACGGTGCCACACGGACGTGACACCTCGCTGTGGTACCCTGCCCTGCACAAATGCTGAGAGGAAGGGCTCCTCCACACCCTGCTGCCCTAAATCTCTCTGCAGTGCTGGGTAAGGACTTGGCTCTGCTCTTGGTGAAATAGCCTTAGTTGTCTTCCAGGAGCCCATCACAGATAATGGCCTTGGTTGCAGAAGGTATTTGGCTACTGAGTGTAGACATGGGGATGGCGTGGGCTCCTGGCTTGGCTGCTGATCCTTTCCTCAGCCCTGGCTGTACGAATGGCCTTGTCACAAGCCAAAGGAAGGAATTAGTTTGGGGCAAGACAACGTGTTTTTTACCAGGTTGGTGTTAGCTCATTTTTCTCCTCCAGTCAGGCAGCAGCAGGGCTCTGGGGCATTGCCATGGCAGGAAGGAGCAGCTGCAGGGCTGGGAAGGCAGGAGAGCAGTGCTGCTGCAAGGGGGTTTAAGACACAAGAGTGACAGGCCATGGTGAGGTGCTGGCAGCCCTTCTGTGCTCGCCAGCAAGGTGGCATGGCAAGAACCTGCCCTCCTAAAGTGCTCTTCTCTCCTTAGTGCAGAGGGAGCCCAGGCAATTGGACATCAGATCTTTAATTCCTTACCAGGTGGAACCAAGAAAGGCCAACTCCACCTCTGATAGCTTTCCCAGACCACAGAAAAGGATCTGAATCCAGATTTACATGGCTCATGCCCTAATGCCTGAACTATCTTTCCTATCTGAGAGCCAGACTCTCATCTGCAGTGTCAGTGGCAAAGAATCAAACACCATGATAGCAAAGACAGCCTCAACCACTATTTCCTCTCATAAATAAACAGATTATTTCCTCAGGATAATATTTTATGAATATAACTGTAATCCACCCCATAAATACCCACATTTACTAGCAGCTTCTTGTCAGGAAGTGCCGTGCACTGTGTGGGACATTGGCTGGCAATCCCCAGCACCTGCCCCCAGTCAGTCCCACCAGTTCAGGTTCCCCAGTTGTCTTCATGCTAATGCTGAATGAAGTCCAGGTCTCTATTTCCTTGTCATCTGGTTACAGATAAGGGGAAGGGCATCCTATCTCTCTTTGGGGGTCAAAGAATCCAGTCCACAAGCTTAAAGGAGTGAATTTCTAGGAAAGTAGGATTTCAGACAGCTTTGTGGAGCTCTCCTTATTGCCTGTGCAAGAAAATAATCTCTTTGGCTGGCTCATCCCATATTAGCTTCTCAATTCATCCCCCCTACTCCTGAGCCAGGACCATCCTTACTTCATTAGTTCCCTGAGCCCTGTTGCACCTGCCACATACATTTTATTAGGTCACTGCTGATTAAATAATTCAGTCTCTCTGAAAAATTACAGTCCTCAAAAAAGTGGGTTATGTGCTGAGGCCAATCCTGTTTGCCTTAAGGAAGATCACTGCTCTCCTGCCTCTCCAGGGCACAGAAACAAGAACTCAGTTTCATTAATTATCCCTGGAGAAACACTCAGCTAAATAATTATGATCAGCTGCTGCCTAAACATAAGATACATACAGACTACAAATCACAAGCAAAATACAGTAAGGAATGTCTTCTATGGATATGGTGGTCAATGCAGATGGGGTGTTCCCATTTCTAATGGGACAATATTGACCTTGTTTTATCAGGGAATCACACACTGGTTGAGACTGGAAGGGATCTCTGGAAACCACCCAAGTCTAGGTGGCCCTGCTTGAGTTCTCCAGACCCATGTCCAAATGGCTATTGAATATTTCCAAGAAGGGAATCTCTACAACCTCTCTGGGCAATTTGTGTTACACTCATAGTGAAAAAAAGTGTTTCCTTTGTTCAGAGGGAACCTACTGTGCTTCAGTTTGTGCCCATTGCCTCTAGTCGTGCCACTGGGCACCTAATAGTCCAAAACATTTTCCTCTGAGAAGGTAAGCCTTGGTCCTAGAGGAAAGTATAGGACACACAGGTTTAGTCCTTTGCAATGGGTCCTTGGAAGTCACAGTTACTGAACCCTCCACTAGTAGCAGGACCTTTAGGCTATTATTTATACACTGAATACAATGCTTTAGGATAGGAGCAGTGCATTTGAATGGGTATCAACAGCTGAAGAGCACTGCTGCCCATTTGCTCTCTCCCAGTATTGACTGTATTTCTTGAAGCTCCAGCTGTTGGAAGAAAGGGATTTAAACAAGGGTAAGTTTAGCTTTAATTCAGAAAAAAATTGTGGTAAAGAATTAAAAAGGCACCCTGAGTAAAAATTCAGGGGTCAGAAGTCACATTAAGCAAAACTTCCCATTTAATTTTTAGATCTCACTGTTTTTCAGCTCATCTCATGGGTTCATAAATATTCACTGAGGCTTGTCACATCTTGGCCAACACGATGCACAGAAAGTGAAAATGAAACCTCTTTTAGGTAAAATTGTTTTTCCTACTAATTTCTTATGCTCCTAAAGAACTTCTAGAATTTAGTATACTTTTGCCACTTTGTGATGTATATTGACTTTGCAATTTATTCTGCCCAAGCAATGAAAAAAGACCAGTCTCTCTGAGTAGTGTGGCTGCCCTTGACCTGCACAGTTGCTGCTTTAAACCTAAAGCACTTGCCTACAGCAAATTTACACATGCAGCAAACAAGTTCACATTTCCCCTGTGTCACCCACTTCCCATTGCAGTAAAAGATGCATAATGAAACTACTGTCAGAAAGTAACAGCTACAAACAGATACATCTAGGTTGAGGATTAACATAAATAACTTGTTCCCTTCTAACAGATGAGGGGATTATATGGTATCCTATTGTGTAGGCAGTGCATATATCAACCTCATTTCTTTTAGACAAAAGCTAAATTTGAGGCCTGAATTATTACTTCTTCTCTAATGATAAAAGACAGCTGCATAAGGCAAAATGTGCAGTATGTCTGAGCACAAAAATGAGTGCAACTCTCAAAAGGCCTTGCAAAATTTAAAGAAGAGCAATAAATCCTCCTGTTTAAGGGAAGCAAAAATTGAGACATCCATTACTTTTATTAGAACTGATTTTGTTATCTCGCTCTTCTCCTGCCTTTGATCTCACTTCTTCTTCCTGAGACAAAATAGATGAGTCTGTTAATGAGACACCTCAGCATGTAAAATTACCTGCAAGATGGTCCTGCTCCTTGGGAACTTCCCCAGCCCATGCTCAAGTCACCATTACCATAAATTCCAGAGCAACTCCTGAGCTTGGGATTTGCCTTCTCAGGAGATGCACCAGCAATGCTGTTACCCAGGAGAGTGGAAATCAAAGAGCACAAGGTCTGAGGACAGTTTATATCCTTCTGAAGGGACACCTTTTATTAGCACTGTTTTTCAGGAAGATACAGACTTTCAGCTAAGGACTGCCTCTCCAGCTCTTGCAGAAACTTTTCAATGCAGTTCTCTGAAAAATACAGTTACAGAATGTACATGCTATGGGCAGGGCAGCTCACACCTGCATCTGATGGTTTACAAAAATATTATAACTTTAAAATGATGCTTCAGGTTTGATGCAAACACTGCAAAAAGAGTGAGAGACAGATTCACACCGCCTCTTACAAACTTGTATAGTGTTATTTACAAATTCTCAAATCATTAGTATGATCCCACCATTCCAGGATGCCAGCTGATATTTGCAGGGCTGCCAGATAAAGTGAAAAAAAGAAAATAAGAACTATAAACTCCTAGGTGTCATGGTGCTGTATTTTAGAGTCACTGCTTTAGAAATGAGATGACAATGAACTGGATTCAATTTGGCTACCTTACTACTACTACAAAAAAAAAAAATCCCAGAGAGAAGCAACAAAACCAACTAGAGATGAAGAAATGTCTGGAAGAAGACAGGCTGAAGAAATGGGAATTCTTCTGTCTATACTGGAGAAAAATAACACAGGAAAAGATTTTTAAAAATACATATCAAATAAATCGCAAAAGGAAAAGTAAAGCAGAAACTTCTGTAAATATGTCTGTATAGATCTTATACTGCTGAGTGTGCATTGCAGGTATTTTGACTTAAGGCAGAGAGGAATGACTGTGGTCAGAAGTGAAGCAGGGCCTTGAGCACGGTGCTTCAGGTTCCAGAGATGCCAGAAGAAACACTAGCATATCAGCCAAGGCAGTGGTCACCCAAACTCTGTTTACTGAATTGATTTTGACAACTTTAGGGCTCTTCCTTTTTCCTCTAATACTTTTTTAACAATGCACAATGTCAGAGTGACATCTTGAATAAGATGGGCCAACTTGGCGCTACAGCCCTGTGTGTCCAGTGCTAGTGTTGCTATTAGTCTCAAATATCATTATTTCTGTAACTTTTCCCAAATTATGTCATGCAGTCTTAGGTTCCTGTGCTCAGTTTGAGCTGAGTGCAGGTTTCCACTAACCATTTCAATACTCAGCTTGCAGAGCTGCAAGTCCACAATAAGACCATATGCATCCAGATGATGTGTCATAGAGGCCCCTTGCTTCATCACCTGCAACCAAAGCCACTTCTGGAATCAACTAAATCAGAGTGAAGTTGTAAACCCAACCATTCATTTGTACATGAGAACAAAGGCAAGATGAGCCCCCTAAGCTATGGGCTGAAAGCAGGACCAGCCAGTAAGCACCTGTGCTTTGCTCAGCCTTCCCAGTTTGTGCTAAACCAAGCAAGTGGTTTAGAAAACAAGGCAATGAATCAAACTAGAGAGAGGAGTAATGAACTACAGCTGAGGATCCAACTCATTCAAATATGAATTAGGCTAAGTTAGATTTATAACTAAGGTGGAGGAAATTAAACTGTATTTTTCTTCCTCAAATTAGAGCTTACCTATGGTGGTAAAATTTAGAGCAGGAGGAAGATGCTGCTGGCCTGCCTCCACCTCAACCCCTGCAGGCCAGCACTAGCCCTGGAGCCTGTCACACTTGACCCAAACACCAACAACTTGTTTGCTTTCACTCTGACATTGCTCCAAGTACACTTAATGGCCAGCTCTAACTGGAACACGACATACCTGCAGCAGCAGTTTGAAAGGCTGTACAAATAAATGTGTATGTGTTACTACTTTCTTTAACATGAGTGATTGGGTAAGTGATAGGAATAAATAGACTGTAGTGAAACAGGAAGGTCAGTTCCAAATCACAGCCCCTAAAAGTCCTGGGATGCTTGGATCAAAGTTCCCAAGGATTTTTGCAGCAATAAATTCAAAAAACACAGCCCTGAAGAGGCAGCTTCTGAGTAACACAACCAGATATTTGGAGAGCAACCAAACCAATAACTATTTTTTTCCCCCCTCTATGTGGTATGGTACTACTGGAAACATACCTTTCCCAGGGAGGGTTTTTTAGTCCCAGGAGACATTTTGATGAATAGCTTCATGTGACTGATGACTCTGGCAGTACTGGTTTCTTTAGCATCCAAACTGAGACACCCAAAAAGGAGTGGCTTCTCTGTTGGTGGAGAATGGTGCCCCCATTATGACCCACTGGGAGGGCCAATTGCTTTTGGAAGTGCACACCTCCCTCATCCAAGGTGATTACTCTGAAGGGAAATTGCTGTAAGAACTCATTAATGAAACAGGAAGCCATTATTTCTGACCAAGTATGCAGTGTCCTTTATAAAAAGCACGAGGCTGGAAAACAAATCCAGGTGAGATCATGTGCTGGCCTTTTCCTCTCAGATCAGAGTGTGAAAACTGCAGTAAACAAAGCATGCTCTGTATCACTCCGCTCAACACCGGTTTTGCTGCCTTAATACAACCTAAACCTGTGACAGACAGCACAAACTACTGAATTGAGTGACCTTGGAAGGGAGTAGCTAATGTATCACATGGCAGCCCTACTCCAAGCAACCTGGTAGCAAGTGGAGCATTTTAAAGCATATTATTCTTTCGTGTGGGCATGGTGCAAAGAGGTGGAGGCACACTGACTTTCCTGGCACCCCAGGAGCATAATTACCTTTCCAGAGTCATGTTTTCTCTCCATCATGGTCATACCAGAGCTGACATACTGCCTCCTTCTCCTCTTTCCTCCTCGCTGGGCTCTGGATGCCATTTGCTGTCACAGGGCTGACACACTATCACTGCTCTTCTCCTGTAGCAATTATGCTAAGATGGACTGGACTGACACCATTGTCAGTCCTTTATTAAAAACTCTTCATGCCTTCTTTCAGGCAACTCTGACTCCTTTCCTTATAGGCAGCTCTACATAGGCCTGACTCCTTCTCTTCTCTCTGCAAGTTTCCTTCATCCTTCTGCATGACTGCCTAACCCCAACCTGTCCCTTACCCTGCTGCCTATCCTGTCTGTCCCTTGCACAACCACATGTCCCTTCCTCCTCACAGCACAGCCAGCAAACTCCATCCTCAAACTGCAGAAGTACTCAAGCTTCACCTGCAACTCACTCTCAACCAGCTGCCCCACTCTTTTATAACCCCCATCCTCACTGGGCAGGCAAGGCTGTCTCCACTCCTCAGCAATCAGTACAGCTGTAATTCATTGGGAAAGATTGCCTCCTGCACTATCCTTACAACCTATCCTCCCACATGCTCCTGCTCATCTCTGGAGGGCAATGAGGTCCTGGTGGAGAGCCTGTGGCAGTGAGGTATTACCTGCACATCTGCCAGCTGTTATACCCATGTTTTATTGAAAACCGCAGCACACTGATGAGCTCCCTACACGAACCAAGGATGGCATGTAAAAAGACAACATTTCTTGTGGCATCAGCCTAGGCTAAGGAAGCAATCTCCCCCTCTCCCTCCCATCTTCTCTCCCTCCCACAAAAACTAGACTAGATGCAATATATAGCCTTAGTCTTGTCTAGCCCATCACATTTCTGATGCATAAAGCATCCTCAAAACGTCCTCAGACAAGATATTTTTCCTGCCTCGTGCAATTTAAGTTAGCAATCAATAAACATAAACCAATCCAGGATTTAACTGGCAATACTGATTCAGCACGTAGTAGGGGGACTACTGAGCTAACACATCTGGGACACAGCTAATGCCACTGCTTCCAGGTGTGTGCCCAACACTGAGGACATAAGAGCCTGCTGCAAGTGGAGCTCACATCCCCAAGGCGCATTTGAGGGCACTGTAATACAGAAGGAGCAACTAGACCATGAGGTGAAGGAGCTCTGATTCTGCTACAGATACCTAGGGATTCCATTTCTAAGTTAATTGTCCTTTATTCTGCTTTAATACAAAATCCATGTAAAAATCCCACTGAAGCATGCTCTCTTGTAAAGCAGCACTACCTTAAAAAACAGGAGAAAGAAAGGCCTTTGAAGCTTCTCCTACTTCTTTTGTTTCCCATTCCAACTAAGAACTTTCCTCTGGAGCAGGAAGACGCATTTTTAATTTTTAAGAAAGATTATTGGAACCATGAATTTAAATACAGAGAGCCAATCTAGATTTGTATGAAGACACCCCAGAGTACCATCTAATTGTAAAAACTAAGAATGGAGGAGCCATCTAAATCCATCCCACTGCTGATGGAGAATAGCTCCCCACGGGATATTTACAAGTTTTTAACGCCTTGGCCTTGTGCCTCACGTGCACCAGAGACATACTTTTAGGCCAATAAAACATCCCTTGTCATGGCTTAATGCTGGAAGAATTAATTTATCACTCATTATTTCCTCTTTTAAAGCTCTGCTCTTTGGATAGCTGTGACATAATTCTTAAAAATCACACTAGTTAAAGAGCAGAATACGCTGTCCCCTCTGGCTCCCTGCCCACAAAGGGCAGCTATTTCAATGGTTTCCTTTTCCCAGCTTAATTTCAGCTCTTGCAGCTGACAAGGGACCAAACCCACTGATCACAGGGATGCTGGGTGGAACACCTGGAGTCCCCTCGCAGGTCCTGCCTGGCCACCCTCCAACTAATGGTCTGTTAGAGCTTGGGAATGGCTTTTCCTTCACAGTGGTGAGAGTGTCCCTCTTTGGGCTAAATCAGGGAGTTATGTCTGAATTCTGTCAAAGCAAGGCCTGACAAAGCAAAGATGAAGTTTTGACTTAACTGGAGCCTAAGGAAATACGATTTCACTTCAAATAAGCCTATCTCTATTGTGTACACACAATCCCAGTGTAAGTGATTTCATCTTTCAAAGCTGAAGGTCAGCCATTTCCACATGGTATTTTTTCCACGGGGTGTCACAGTTTCTGGTCTCCTGGCAGATCTGTACCATCAACATCCTAAATAAACCACAAAACCAAGGCAATTTGAACTCATTGGACGCTTTTATTTTAATGTAGCACCCAGCTTCATATCACATACATTTTCCAAAATTAGATGGGCATAGCATAGAACACTATACATTTTGCAGCGTACCACGAGGACAGTCTGCAGCTGTGAAAACAAATTACTTAAATCTGGCTATCTAATTTATAAGTTAAAATTCAAATATATAATAGCCTTGGGGTATTTTTTTAGATTAACAACCATAATGCTTGCAATACAACTTTTTTATATAAAAAAATCAGTAACAGAGTAAAACATAATGCATATGTTCATAGCACATATCGAGATAGCTGAAAAAAGCTTCAAAATACATAATCTCTTTTCAAAGATACGAAATCACTAAGATTTACTTTTTTCCTGAAAAAAATATTTTACTCTTTAGTCAATAAAATATGTAGCTTCATGAACCCATGTATTTTCTTGTCAAGGACTGTGTATGCTGAAGACTGAAAGACTGATGGTATTGGAAAATGGACATCCCTCATTTCCCAGCTAGCAACTTTTACAAGATCTCTTTCTCCTGATTTGGAAGCTTAGCTGTGAGGAAAGCAACCTATGTATCACCAACAGGCAATTTTCACATTATGCCCATCCTAAATGCTTCCTGTGAAGGTTTCCAAATCCCAACCTCTGTGGTCATTTACCATGCACAGCCTCATCACCCTATGCTGGCTAACCTTGGCAGTGTTGTAGAATCAAGAGATTGGTTTGGATTGGAAGGGACCAGGAAGATCATCCAGTTCCAACCCCCCTGCTGTGGACAGGGACACCTTTCACTATTCAGGTTGCTCAAAGGCCCATCCACCCTGGCCCTGAACATTTCAAGAGATAAGGCAGCCACAATTTCTCTGGCCAACCTCTTCTAGTGTCTCACCACCTTCACAGTAAAGAGTTGCTTCTTTATATCTAATCCAAACCTGCTTTCTTTCAGTTTTAAGCCATTCCCCTTCGTCCTATCACTACATGCTCTTATAAAAGGTCCCTCTCCAGCTCTCTTGTAGTCCCTTTAGGTACTGAAAGGTGCTATAAGGTCTCTCCAGAGCCCTTTCTTCTCCAGGCTGAATAACCTGAACTCAGCCTGTCTTCATAGGAGAGGTGCTCCAGTCCTCTGATCATCTGTCAAGCTGGAACTGTCTGGATGACAGCCAAACGAATTCCTCTTCCTGATGTGGATATGGAATTTCCAGCAGGAAAACTACTGCCATGCAGTCTGAAGATAGTATTTTGACTTCAACAGTATATCCAGCAATTTACCAGTAACCAGGCTGCCTTGACAAAATACACTTTTGTTACATGACCAGAACTCTCTGGAAGAGCAAACTGAGCTTTCTGGAAAGAACTGGTAATGTTTTTACTGCATCCTAGTATAATATTAATAATTAGGAGAAGGACATTGATCCTTAAGGATTAATGTGTGTTCACAGGTAGTTTGTTTAATAAAGGAATGACTCAGAAATGGAAACTGTTTGCCTTGCTTAATTATCAGGTCATTATTTATTTTGAAAGGCTCAAATAAAAATGGCTTATCTACAAAGGCAATCAGTCACTACACTTAGCTGGGCATTTTTCTTTTTTCACCACGGAATTACCATAGATTGAAGTAAATACAGGTGTCAGGTGCTATGAATGTTAACAGACCTATAAAGAAATACATGAACAAAAGGAAGACACATGAGTGCACATTTACACACACACACACTGAGGAAGATCTTTATGTGCTCTGCCTAGCCCTGTTCTGCAGACAAAAATATTTCTTTGCCCACTGAAGACTTGAAAAGGAGCACCAGGCTCATGGTCAGCACATTGTCTCAGATGCAAGGACGTGTGCTCCTGCTCCATTTATCCTCTCTTGCTGGGCATGTTGAGCTCTGCCCAGGTACCTACAGAAAGCACAAACTGAGGACAGTGAGAGTTCATGCATGGGAATGTGATCCCACTCCTTCATCAGGCTGGCAGCTGGGGCAGGCAGACCTTACTTGCTGTTTTGGGTCAGGTGTGTCAGGGGCTTAAAGCTGATCACTCACCTGTAACTGAAGAAAGTACCCTGAACATTAAGCCAGTGAGGTCTCCCTTTCTGACCAAATGGTATTTGGACATAGGAGTATCTCCCATCCAAAGTTTGAGAAAGTAAAGGTTTCTGCAAGAAATTATGATTTTGCTTCACCCACATTCTTCTAAAAAAAAGTAATTTTTGAAGAAAATCTGTAATACTGGATTGAGATGTGAATTTGGACCAGCCAGGGCCCGTTAACAGTAGCCATGAGCATGTCTGGATGGAGCAACTGCCAGAAGCACTGTCATAGCTTCATGATGCCTTCTCATCACCTCAAAATGCTAACAGCTTCCCAAGAAGAGACACATTTTTTCATTTTGTATGGGCTATCATAAATGCATTGAGATACACAAGAGTAACCTCCTGCATCATATGTATAACACATCGACACCTCTCCTTGAATATTTCACTTTACTGATGTGTGAAGTATTGTATCATCATCATGGCTGACATTTCACCAAAAAGAATACAAATCAACTCACATTCTAGTCATTGAAGCTGAGTGGGGTATTTGATTGCAATGCTAAAAATGCAGGGATTGTTAAATGCTTTTATTTATTAATTCAGTGGTAAAGTAACAGCCAAGCAAGTATTTCATTGTTGGCTAAGCAAATATCATAATTTCCAGTGAATGAGAGAAACTCCTGGATTTTAGAAGGGAGACATTTGAAAAAGACAGTATAAAGCAGACTCTTCCACTCTTCCCTTGAACAGCATCTATTCCATGAACAACTCAGGGGAAAATGGGAGATTATTTCAAAGGAAGCTCCTATCAAACATGAAAAGTCCTCCACTGCCTTAAAAATGCAATGTGCACACTTCTTTGTAATAATTTAAAAGCTTTCCTTAAAAAATCACCCATAAAAAACAAGTGTGCCATACGATTATTTCCTATGAAATAGTAAGGTCTTATTAACTAAATGACAATGTATGAACTAAAAAGCAAACAGGGCGAGCACTTAACCTCATTAAATCTCAGGGATGACTCAGTAGTATTATGAACAAATGAAACAAACGATGATAAGTTCTCAGCAATACCACCATTAGCAAAAGGGCAGTGGCTCTTTTGCAGATTCCCAGAAAAGCTTGCATTCCTCACATTTTGTCACTGACCAGGAATGACCATCTGACCCCAGCTATGCAACAGCCACATGAGAGAAGTCCCAAATCCAGAAGAACAGTTGTTGCTTGTTGACACAGTAATTTTTAGTTGAATAAAAACTAGTGCCTTACAAAAACAGACTTTCAGCACTCCGCCAATGCTTATTTTCACCCACAGACTTCTGGATTCATGTCCCCCTTCCACGTTCCTTTCAGCAAAAGTAGACTGTTTCCTTTAAATACTTTAAACACTCCCAGTGATGCCTTGCTTATCTCTCAACAAAACTGTTTGCTGCTCTAGTGCCCTCTGATACCCCATGGCAGCCATTCCATGACACACCCCAAGGAGAGGTTACCCAGCTGCTTCAAACCTGCTTCTCCTTCCTCTCAGCCCCAGGGCCAGTCTACAGCTACAGGGAGCAAGCACCACACCCACAAGGGTGACAAAATTGCTGCACAATACACTTAAATCAGGTCAGTGAGACACGTGCAGGGTCATGTTCAAGGTGGACAACAGGTAGGTGACATCTCCTTGCAGTAAACGACACCATACCCATGGTGGGAGCAGGGTTGACATTATTATGTCTGAAGTCACCCAATCCAAGAGTATTGCCCCAAGAAATACAGCAACATTCATTAGCCATCTTCCACTGTAAGAACTGACACCAAAGCCACCAACCACTGCATCCACGGAAAACTCCCTAAGGAATTCAGCTGGCCCTGGATCAAACGCAGGTTAAAGATTAATCTTTGCTTCTTCGTTTAGAAAATAGATGGCCATTAGCAGCTTTCTCCTATCAGCAGCATCTCCACTGATGTGCAAAGGAACCTCAACAAAAGCCTGCTGTAAAAGGCAATTACTTCCATCTCACATTTTATAGCCTCATACATAGCACTTCTGCTATCTCCCCTCTTCTGGAAGTACAGTCCTTGTACACATCCTTAAATCAGTAGCTATTAAGACAACAAAGCAGACTAATACAAATGTACATAGAATAGCTTTTATAAAAATGCCCTGAATGCATTTTTAACCTCTTGTAAGAAATACATTGTTGGTTAAAGAAAAAGAAAAGAAAAGAAAAAAGCTATACACCAGCCATCTCAAACATGCTAAAAGAATGCAGAGATACTGGTAGTTGCAAGCAAGTGCTCAAATACTGGTGATTAGAAACAGCTGTAGCTCAAAAAGATTTTTTTTCCTAATTTCCAAAATAATTATATTTTAGTATTTTTTACTGTTCTCTTATATGACTTCAACTAATAAAATACAAGTTCTCTAACATTAAAATACATCCGTGATTGCATAATAAACAGTACTAAGAAAATAATTATTTGACATGTGATTGAGGATAAAGATTCTGTACATCTTGCAAGTTCTATTCCTATGGTATGTTAAATCCACAGGTACTCTATAATGATACAATTCTACATGAATCAGTAACATCCAGAAGCACATCTCAGAGGATGAGTTTTCAATTTAAGCAAGAATTCGGGAATGCTGTACCTCTTAATGATCAGGGCAGGAGGTGCTGCCAAAACGCATATAAACCAGGAATTCTTTACATAAATAAAATACTCTCAGGTTATTCATTTCAGTGATAAACTGCATTTACACATTAGGCTGGGAAGGGGGAGGAAAGAAGGCAAAGCACTCCCACTCAGAAATATTCCATAGTCAGGTATTTGTTTTCTGTACCTTCCTCACCTGCAAGGAAAAAATGTGCATAATGGGGTGAAGAGAGAGCCAGCAAGGCCAGTCTTCCCCCCTGCCTTGGCAGAGACCCTGCTCAGCTGCACAGAACTCCTGTCCTTGCAGGGCTGCTGGACACTGCTCTGCTGCTGCTCCTGCACAGCCATGTAGGAAGTCACAGGACGGTGACAGGACGTAGCTGCTCCAGCTGGGTTTCCAAGGCAATGCGCTCCTTGTGAACCTCCTGCAGGAGGAGAGGTGTGTCACAACTTTTGGGATGCTCACATGCATCACCCTGCTCCAGGAAAGGGCAGCCAGGCACTCACTCAGTTCATGGGAACTCACTGAGTTCCCATGAAAGGGCTCCCTGCCAGTGTGGGAGCTGGGCTGCAACTCCTCAGGGTCTGCTTCCCCATTTGGGCAGGCTCAGAGCCCCAGAGTGGGACTGCACTTGAACCCCACTAAGCCTCAGTGCAAGATGTGCTTGAGGAGTGCCCATCAAGTCTTCTGGTCTCCATAAAAACAGCAGAGCCCTGCTCCATCAGAAAGCTTCCACAGAGCAATACAACTTGAAGGACAAGTTAAGTTTTCTTCACTTTTATGAACTTAGACAAACTTCTCTGTCTTTTCCTGTGGCAAAACCCAGGTAAGAGCATTGGCCTGCTGAAGATGGAAGCAAATAAGACCTGACCCAAGGAATGATGGCAATGTGCTCTCATTAAAAGCTTTCATCTCTGTGCTTATTTCAATTACTGTCCTACATTTTGTTCTGATTTCAATACTGCTGGAGGTGACGCCTAGCTGATTGCAGGGAGCTTTGTCACTGATTTTCAGTGTGTTCCTTACCTTCAGCTGCTGCTGGAGCTCACTGTTCAACCTGGCGAGCACAGCATTGGCTTCTTTGTTTTTTCGTATAGCGGTCTGAATAGCCCTTTTCTGCTTGGAAGACTGTCTGCCAGACACATAAATACAAGACATTTCAATTAGGAGTCTCAACACTGGCTGATGCCAGAAAAGCAGCCACCCATTTTGCTCTCTGCAAACTGGCACCCCGGACTATGCTTCAAAGACAAAGTACAAACTACACATTCAAGAGGAAAAAAATGTAACACTGAAATGAGATGGGTGAATCAGGTGGAATATTTCAAACTTGTTAACCTGAATGACAGAAATATTTAGGCTGTCTCAATTATTTCAAAATCACTTCATTCTCACTGAGCTTAGGAATGATCCCTGAAAAACTGTGCTTATTGCAGCATCTTTGCATTAACTGCTTTTCAGAGACTTGTGGAGTTTAAAGAGTCAGGAGTGGTTAACAGAAAATACAAAAATTGTTCTATGCAGAAGGACATTGGCATGAAAATTCTGTCTCAGAGTTTTGCTGATTCTGATGTTTCTTTACTTCAAAAATTAATGCTTCTTTTATTCAAAGCAGTCATTTCCACCAAAATCATGACATCACAAACATGAAGATGACTGACTGACTTCCCTCAGCTCTTTTGCTGCTAAAATAAAGGATGTATCTTTTTTATTTTAAGAACTTATTTTATTAATTAAGAATTTTTATTGCTTCATAGCCTGTGGTAACTGATCTGGAGGAAATGACAGATATGCAGACAGGTATAACAGAGACAGCTTTACATAAGGACCAACCTATTCAAAGCAAGAGAGATAAAAACAGCAAAAAAGAAAGAAAATAAAGAATATCTGCTTTCCAAACAGATTATTTTAAAGTTCTACATGAGGAAACAAGAGCTCTTTAATGCCAGATTTGATCTAAAACAGATGCCCTATTTAAATATGGTCCAGTGGCACACAGTCCCCATTAGCTCTTCTCTCTTAACAGAGCTGATGACACTGATTTTTGCAATAGACTCCTGCAGCACAGCGACAGGACTTTATGCTGTTATCTTCCAGTGAACTGCCAGTTTTCCACTTCACTGTTTTCCTGCAAACTACTCTCCACAGGCTATAAAGTAATAAATGATAGGGAAAAAAATAAAAGCAGGGCAATATATGTCTGTGGCCATTTTAACATTTTAGGAAAGATATGAACAAGACAGGATTGAGATGTTAACAAATGCTGTTATCTTTGAACCACTATGGAATATGCACTCCCAAAGCACAAAATAGTACTTTAAGAGCATCCTAGGAGTCTTATTACTTATTCTAATCTCCAATTATGCAGCTCAGATTCAGTCTACTGATAAACAGTCTGGCAAGAAACGCTCAATTGATTTGGGCAGCTTGATTTTGTTTCAGACTGAATCAGATGCCTTTTGCAAGGCCCTGGATGATGGTGGGGTATAATATTTGCACAGTGCTTCGGCTGAGGGAGATGCACAGAACCAACAGGGCTTCAAGTGCCTTCACTTACCATTTGTACAGCCCCCTCTTCACGACTATTAAACATACATAGAGTGAAATCCCTACAAGTCTTTGTTGCTGACAGCTTTGACAGCTGTATTTACAAGAGCAAACAACACATGTTGGGTTTGGCCATTATCAGATGGACTGCAAGTGGTCTGTGGCTCATCTCACATCAGTGGAAAGCCTGTTTCCAACATGCCTTGCAATGAAGAAATATCACAAGGATATGACCAACATCAAGCATTTCACGCCTCAGCTTCCTGGGCATTAATTTGGTCATATCTGTCCACATGAAGGAGCAAAATTCCAGAAGACATGCAAAGCAGAAACACACACCCTCACATATAAAAGAAGTTGTGTTAGAGATGCTGGTGTTAGAGATGGTTGAACAGCTAGGCTTGCTCCTCAGCCATGTCTACCAGGTACTGAAGCAGTGAACTGAAGTACTGAACCTTTGAAGAGGTTATCTACCTATCAAATACCACTAACAGTCACTACAGGCTTAGTCTGCATTTGAGAAGACTGATGTAGATTTCAGAGACCTCTATCTTGTGAAGCATTCTCAGAAGCAGAACTATTAAGCACAAAATTATACAAAGAGCAAACCCTGCTACATCAGATCTCATGTTGCAGTTTGGCATGCTTGGTACAGGTTTTTACTTTTGGACTGGGAGGTGAGGCTTGACTGCTGGCAGGGAAGAAGTCACATTTATAGTGGGAGAAAGCTCAGGGGTCTCCAGCCCCTGTGCCTCGGTGCGGAGCTTCCTGCGGGCAGGTTTGGAGGGTGGTTGAGCAAGAACAACCTCCTGAAAGGAAAAAGCACAGCAATGTTAACTCAGGCCATATGTGTCCCATCATTAGGCTGGAGGGTACTTGTGACACATAAATTGCTGACAGCTGGTTAAGATTTCATAATTTAAAGACATACAGAGCATAATTCCAATTTGGTAATAGCCTCTCAGGTTTCTGACTTTGAAAAAGGAACAGTAACTCCTACGATCCCTCCATGAATGAGAGGGAGTTTTGCCTTCATCTGGATGACAGGCTCCTCACAACTGGGTTGTACAGCTTAGCGTGCATTGGGTGGAGGTGGAGGGAGGGGTATAAACACATGTATTAGCCCCCAGGTGACCCAAAAGCATTAAAAACAGAGCAAGATTTATTTTTGACTATGCTCAGTTGGAAAGAATCAATAATCATTCACTTGCATCCCAACTCACTGCCTCACACATCTGGCAGCAAGGCCTTCTCCCTTCTCCCCTCCTCTCTTACATGAAGCAACATTGAATACACTTTTGAAATACAAATACATGAAATTATCTGTGCAAAATTAACATGATGAAGTATAGAAGCCCAGCTATTTCTCTTGATAAGTTACATCAAAGAAATAGTCTGGGTTTTCTAGGTAAAGCAGTGTCTTGGATTTTTACGACTTCAGTGGTAAGAAGTGTTTTCATTATTATAAATTAAGACATCCTTTCTTTTGCAATAAGAAGTAGTTTTACCACCTTATAGCTGATTTAAATTATAAATATAAATGTATCCTCTTCAGTGTATTTTATTATTAGATCTATTTTACAAGTGATATAACTATTACCGCCTCATTTCACGAATAAGAAGCTAGAACTCAAAAAGTTGAATTGAGACAAGTTTTCTTTCATCAAAGATGAAATTTCACTATCACACATTTTACTGGGCTAGATAACCTCACTATTGAGTTTTCACCAAATGTTAATAAAATAAACAAAAAATTAATGGGTAAACATTTAATGACAAAGCAATTACAAAGGAAAAAATCAACACTGTAGTAAGCAGCCTGACTCACAAGAAAAGACTACTATGAGTGATACAAATAGTAACCAAGACCATCAATCATTCATATTAGAAAGGTTGCAATTATTAAAATAATCTGAATTATAAGCAAAAAGGTTTAAACATTAAAAAACAGTTCTGTAATTACTGAAAAAAAATCTAAAAATACTATCAAATGTTCTGATCAGGATGTCAGCACATCATGACTGCACAGATCTCTGGTAATGCCATGCTCTGAAATCTTCTGCACAGGCACAGCTCCCAGCAAACACACCCCATACAGCAAGGGAGGAATTTGCATATGCCTTCCACAACTGTAATGCCAAACACACCATCCCAGTCTACCTTAAACTGCCCAAACCCTACCAAATGCACAGGATAAGTCCCTCTTCCCTTTCAAACACAATACTGTATGCAATGTCCAAGCAGATCCCTGGGCAGGGGCTCTCTGGCTGCTGCTGCTGCACCAGGCTTTGCAAGGTGGGTCAGCAGTGCAACAACCACCTGCCTCCCACAGCCTGGGGATTCACTGCATTTTAGGGAACCAGGTGAGATGAGGGTGAGCATGAAATAGGTGGACCACAGGGACTTCATTTCCCCAGCAAGGCTACAAAGCAGAGCAAGGAAAAACCAGGGCCAAGCTAGAAGTAGCATATGATGAGCACAAGCAGAACAAGGACACTGCCCAGAAAGCCCTGTCACATGCAGAAAATTATGACACTGCATGTTTGCCTGTGTCTTCTGTTACACTAAGAAGTGTGATGGTGCTCCCTGGGCAAGGAACATCCAGCACCTGCCAAAAGTTCTTGGCTGGGTTGTGTAAATGTCTTGCAGGTGCCCTCTGGCTGCAGGAGGGGCCAGAATGGGGAGGATCTGTATTTGCCCCCTATCCACACCTGTTCTGGCTGAGGCTGGTGGAAGGAGGTGGTCAGGTGGTGAACCAGGAGGAGAAAACACTCACAGCCACTGCTAAGGCCACTCCATCCCTAAGCAAACCCCTCTGAAGTGTGCCATTTTAGTTTTAGTGCTTACTTTTTATAAATGATAGGTTCATTCAAAAACTTATTAGAAATTGCACATTTTGAGAAAATCTCTCCCAGTCTATGTACATTTAGTGACAGATCCTGACCTCTAGCAAACAGGTGTATTTACATCAAAATCTAACCCTCAATAACTGAAACTAAGAAGTGCTTCACAATTTGGAGGAACTGCAGTGAGACGGGGCTAGAGTACAACCAAACTCTTTATTGTTTTCCCTAAGGCTCCACAAGCCCCTATTGATTTGAAATAAATGGCAAGCTGCCTGTCTCAAAGCACGTGCATCAATGTGTACATACTAAGAGGTTTCTTAATGATTTATCCAAGTTGATGTCACATATGATCACAGTTCTCTCCAGTGTCTTGACCTCCAGAGAATGTAAACATGTAAAAACATAACCTTAACCATCTGTTTAATTGCTCTTAAACTTAAAACAACCACATTTGTTGATGAAGGCAAGTCACTCCATAATGGTACAATGTGTGCAGATCTCACCTTTTTTGCTGAACTGTTTTCTTCTGCCTGTGATGGGGGTCTGTTCATCTGAGGATGTAATTCAACCTCAGATGGTTGCTCTGTCTGCAACAACAAATCAGTCATTGCTACACCCAGAAAATGACTAGCAGTCACATACAATAAAGTCTATTAAAGGAAATGTTACACACAAAAGAAAAGTTACTTGAACAATTCAACAGTGGGTGAGATCTAGGGCATGGCTGAATGGATAAGTCTTTAGCAGATTTTTAATGAAATTATATTCTTGCATTTTATTGTGCTGAGAAAATGGGAGAAAAGTTTTTTTTAGTGAAGCATTAGGAACCATATCTCTGAATGTAAACAATCTAGTACCCAGAATTTTTTCAAGAATTACCATTATGGCCTAAATACTCTGCAAAAAACTAGGAGAGTGGAAAAAAGCTAGAAAAATCTTGGATATGCCCTGTCACCTTATTATCACCTGAAACTGATGAAAATCCATAGGAGTAAGCCTCTGTCTTTGAAGTTTGTGAGGCTAAAGTGACAAAGCCGGAATCATACCAAAAATTCCAGCAAAGTCACTGAAAACACAAGTCATTTAAAAGCAGACAAGTCTTCCCTCCTCCCTTCTCACATTTCAAACAGAAACCCAGCTGAAAACTCACCACCCAGATCTACACATCTGCAAAACGAAACACCTGATTCCCAAAATATCTGACTGGGAATCAAATTAAAACACAAGGTTAACCCCTTGCTCTGCCTCTCATGAAAGTTTTTTGCACCCTTTGATTTCCTGCACCAGGACAGGACAGAGCACCGGGGAGGGTGGCAGGATTTAGAAGTGCCTGTCCGCAGGTGCACAGCAGTGAACACGATCTTATAAAAACGGTGTGGCTGTTTTCTGTCCAGAATGTATGGGCTGACTCTCCAAGATGGGCAAGGCAGGCAGGAGCAGGCGGCTGGGGCCACTTGGCACTGGTAGCCAGCCTCTTCTCCTCTTTCCCAGCTTCTGCCAAGTTGGAGCCTGGCTGGCAATGGCCCCCGGCAGCAGGGGCAACCTGCCATCCTGCTCCCTCCTCAAACGAGCCTTGTTTCTACACAGGTGAAAGCCTGTGCTTAAAACCAAGCCCAAGGCAAACCTCAGTCTTTAAAGGGGCCAGGATTTTAGCCATCATAACAATCTGTTGCACACCAAAGGACCTAACTCACTGCTGCCAAGAGGTTTCTGCACAGGGCCACCAAGCTCTGTAGCAGTCACAAGTTTCCAAGTGCCTAACTGTAAGTTAAATAAAAGCAACAGAAAACACTGAATTTGGTATATTTAAAAAAGAAGGAACTTTTCTATACCATTTTTATTTCTTCCATAACAGACACAATAAGAGCTGTACAAAAAAGTGCATGGGAGATGTATTTCTATGGTACTGCTCTTCTCCAACCATACAGTAATCAAACATGCACAGAGGAGGAAGTTTTGAAATTATTTTTTTAAAAGCATATGTGAATTTGCTCAGGAGAGAGGGGAGAGAGGGACTGACAGATTTCTCTCCCACCTTTTTTTAGTGTGCTACATCTGTAGTATTACTGATGGTTAAGAATACCCCAAAGAGCCCCTCATACTGTAATATTTCCAGTATTTGAATATGAATATCTTAATTTTTAAAAATTTTAATAACTATTGGATGTTTAGACTTGAATTTTGAAAAGCTTTTTATATAATGAAGGGCTTTCTCCGTAAATGTAAATTTCTAGTCAAATAGAGTGAAATGGAAAAAAGCAAATTTTTTTGTGTATCTATAAAAATCAAAGACCTTAAAAGTCCATTGAATGCAACAGAACATTTCTTTATCATCAAGATGAATAGCCCATAACCATCCTGATTTCTACAGCCACTTTTTAAGAAACGAAGGCTCTAAGCACTGCTAGCAGTAGCCTGGTAAAGTCCACAAGGGTTTAATGTATGATTTGGGGATGGCAAAGCTCAAATGAGTAGAACCACACAATAAGTTTGGGCCACATCAATTTGACAACCCATTCCTTCATTTAAGGACAGCAAGAGTAAACCCAGCCCTTCAGAGAGGCATGCAATTCACATACTATAAAGTGCTCATGGTGGTACAGCTTTGCTGCTCAACACAGAACAGTGCCAGGGTACAGGAAAGACAACTTTTAATGACCTTTTAGTGGCAGGGAGCACTAGATACCTGCCTTAACCTGGTCAGGCAGGCAGTTTCTGGTGCTCACACTCTTGTTGGAGTCTACACTAAAACTTGCATCAAAAGCAAGAATATATTAACTTATTCCACAGAATGGAGAGGGAAAAAAAAAACTACCAACTCCACGTTATTTATGTATAGATAAAAAATGAAGCTTTTGAAGAACCAGTATGTTCAAGCAGTGTAGAAGTAACTGAACAGATTGATATTCTATAATGTCAGTTTCAATTAATCAGAAAAATCGAAATCACTGTCAGATAAGGGGCCTAGAGAGGGACGAAAAGTAGAAAAAAACCCAGAACCCGAACTTTTGCAGAAACACCCTCTCTTTTTTCCTTTTTTTTTTCAAATGGTCTCATTGCAGGAGAATACTGTTTTAAACCAAAGGGAACTGAAAAGGGAAAGAAAGGGTAAACCTTGCGTTCTGGTGAAAGCAAATATAGATGGCAGTGAAAACATCAAAAAGGGTAAGATTTCAAAATCTGTGAGAACACGACATTTCTTGGGAGCTGAGTGCTGTGATGTGTGTGTCAGGGGCAGCCTGCAGCCCATGCTCAGGGTTGTGGTACCCACTGGCTGTGGCTGGGTCACTGGGCTGGCCACAGCTCCCTGCTGCCAGGACGTGGAGACGGCAGAGTTCAGCAGCCAGGGTGCAGGGGCTGGTACAAATAAAGAAATAGCTACATCTGACAGAAGAAAATCAAAACAAACCAAACAAAAAAAAAAATCAAACAACCAAAAAACCAAAACCAAAACAAAACAACCCCTCCCAACCCCCCCCCCCCAAAAAAAAACCAAAGAAAAAAAACCCAAAAAACAAAACCCAAAAAAACCCTATTTCTGGTGATGCAGCTCCTGCATAATGAATCAAACCAAGTGACTGCTGTGTCCCCAAACTGCCACCTAGTGGCACAGGGACATGACACTTCTGAGTGCCTGGCACATGCATCGTGCATGGCTGCAAAGAAGGTTTGCTGTGCAGCCAGCCCAACAAAGTCCTCTCTGAGAGGCTTTATGAATACATTTGCACACTGATGTTTCCCCACATTGTCCCCACACAGATTTTAAAGGAAAAATAACTCCTGCTTTTTCTTTTTGGCAGAAGGATTCTTCGCAGATTTCCTTCACTGGTTTGGATGTGGGGTATTACTTGTAGCCTGCTGGTATTGGGCAGAGACAGGCTGGCTCAAAAGTACTCTGGTCCTCTAGGGGAGTACAACAAAAAGGAGATCGTTCAGGAGCAGCTGAGGTGAATTCTCTTTAGTTCTTCATTATTTTAATACCATGCTTACCATAGTCTGCCCACAACTCATTCAGAAACATGGCAATAAACTACCCCCCTCCCATCACAGAAATTTATTAAAATTTTCACACATCTTGGCACAATTATCTTTAGGTTTAAATTCTTCACTGTTGGTTTATTAACTATAAATCATGCAAATGGTCTTCCAAAACAAACTCCATTTATGGTAGTGTAGAAGTGCTTTGATGGAGGTGTCTCCCATCCTCAGAATCCTCACATCCTCAGAATGGAGTAAACTACTGACACTGGGAGTGCTGCTCTGCTGGTGGGATGGCTGGGAACACATACAGGGTTACAGGAGATGGGCAAAGAATATCCTGGTTGCCTGCACTGCTCATAGTGCATTGCAGAGTCTGCAGACCAGGCCTATGGGTACCTTGATTTTGGGAAGCAGGGTAAGAGACCAGAGAAAAGAGCAAGAGGGTGCTCTATTCCAAATCTCCTGAATAACAGAATCACTAGGTTGGAAGAGATCTTCCAGAACCAACCCATACCCTAACACCTCAACTAGACCATAGCACCGAGTGCCACATCCAGTCTTTTTTTAAACACATCCAGGGATGGTGACTCCACCACCTCCCTGGGCAGACCATTCCAAGAGATTCTCTTTGCAGAGAGCAGTCCAGTTATATTAGCAGACAGTATCTCTTGTTTGCTTAGCACAGCCTCAACTTTACTAGGAATAGCCATACCCTTCTCATTCTTCCAGGCAGAAGGCAGAACTGGCCAATAAAGTTTCTGTGCAATGGCCACAGATAGAGCCCAATCTGTGGCCTATGGCAAATACTGAGCACTAGGACAAATAATTCCTCATCGTGAATGAGAGTATTAAGAGCTGCTAATGCTCATTATTTCATCACAGGATCCCTGACCAGCCATGATCCTCACTGCTCTGTGTGACCATACTTAACAGTACCTTCCTACAAGAATATGTAACGCTCACTTAAGCACTGAGTGCTTTGAAAGCCTCAGATGAAAGATTTTCATAACCATAAGAGAACGCAGTATCTTAACAACTGCTTCTTCGCTTACATTTCCAGTTCTTTTGCTTTGCAATGCTGGATTACACATAGATTTCGCATCCACTTTTCAAGACAATCCGTAACTGATCTTCCAGAACAGAAGATCTACACCAAGCTTTCATATTTCTGTTACCTGATAGCCTTTTTGCAAGAGGTGAAGTATATATATATTCAATCACTCCCACAATTCAATTTCGCCCACACTTAAGCTCCAGGCTAACTTTACACATGAAAATAGTCCCATTGTAGTCACTTGTACTACTCACAGAAATGAAATTTTCTTTGTGCATTCATTGGAGTAGCCCATAATCATTACCTATATAGTGCCACTGCTTAGCTTTGCAAAAAACTATTGAGAACAGCTTATCTCTACAAAAAAGTAGGATACTAAATATGCTTAATGCTCTGCATGTGCCCATTTCAATCTTTATCATCTCTGTGTAAGTTCATTTAAGAGGTATTTTGCTCCTTTCTAAACACTCATATTTTTGTGCTTAAAGCCAATTTCTGGGAGTCGAGACATCTCAATTCCAGTTTCTGTGAGTCTCCTGCATCCCACACTGAATCATCAATTCTTTTTATTGCTTATTACAAAAACCAAAAATGCTAAGACAGAAAAAAACCCCACAGGGATGCAAATGCAACAAGCTGCCAGGGTCTTAGTGTGCTGCCTGCTTTCTCAGCACTGTGCAGCCCTGAAGTTTTGATAAGCTTTTTCTTTCCCTGAGCTATCTGAGGGCTGGTGATAAGGTTGAGGAGAAAGGCAGTAAATACAAACAAATTGCTGCAATGTTCAGCTCATTCACAAGGAAAGAATAGGACCCAGATGGAAGCATTAACAATCTGTTTTAATACTTCAACTTCCACAAAACCAGATTAACGTAAGCTAGAAAGGCATATGTGCATTCCACTAGAGATACAGGCATTGGGTTCTTAGCTTCTTTTTTTGTTGTTATGATAAATGTGAAGCCAAATTAAAAAATTGTTACAACACATTTTAATTAAGATACTCGCCTTCTTCCACTCTTCCAGAAACCTCTTTAGAAAGGATTTTACAGCATCCATCAACTACTCCTCAAATTCAATTTTAAATGTGCTACTTTCCACCACTTCTTAAATCGCAATTTATTTTGTCTGGCTGTCTTAGATTTAATATATAATTTTCATGAAAGGAAGATAATCCATTTGTATTATATTAAAGTGGCAGATGGCAAAATCTTTCATGCTATAGAAGACTTTCAGTTTCATTACTGTTACATGCTTCTTCAGCACCCATTGCATGGCTTATACAACATATGTTATTCTGCAGCCAAGACCATGAAGATAATCAAAAAAAACCCCAACCTTTCCTTGCACAGTGGTAGTAAATGCAAGCTAAAAAGTATTCCTTTAATATAAAATAGTTACTTGAGAGAGTACCATCATGTATAAAATTGCATGGTGCCAAAAGCAAAATCTTCACTTTTTTGTGGGGGTAATTTTTATTTATGTAACAGAAAAGCTCCTTTCTATAAAATTCAAGGTGTCCTGCCAGCACTTGAAATTCCTCATGTAATTTCACAGAATAAAGGAATGCTTGAGTATTTTCTCCAAACAGCCTTGTAAGAAGTCCAGCCTCATCCTCGGTGTATCCCTGCTTTAGCCAAAGGCGCTGGTGTGGGGGGATGCCTGGAGCCTGCACATGGCCAGCCTGCTCTGGAGAACCAGAGTCTCAGCAGGACTGATGGGAAACCTTCCCCACCTCTTGGCCTCAGCATGGGCACATGTAATTGATGGTTCAAAATCCAGCCTGAGCCACAGATTCAGCAGAACGTGGAGGCATGTTAGTAGAGACAACTTCTTGAAATGCATCCCAGTTTTCACTTGCAATTCTGGATGATGAATGGCCAAAAAGTTTCAAGGAGCTATGAAGTATCAAGTAACATTTGGAGAGCAGAACATTCAATACATTAAAAAGAGTAATATTTTTGCTTTCCAACACCACCAGGGCCTGTGACTATGCAGGGTGACCCACCCATCACCCTTCACAGTGCTTAATTTCCAGGATTTCACCAAATCAATAACATATAATGGTAACAATGGCCACTAAACTGACAGCTGAATTCTGAGCTCATATAACACAGTGAGATTTTAATCTTCAGAGCTGCACTGTACTCAGGGTACTTCAATTTGATAATGTTAACAGCTGCCTACCTATTCTACTTCACTTGAATGCTTTGCCTTCACCCACAATTTTTTCAGTGCCTGCCAAAACTGCCAGCATGGAATCAGTGGGAAAAACACTTCCCAAGGTCTCCAGAAATAAAAGTGCAGCACAAACCAGTGTGAATTTACAAAACCAACAGGCTTAAAATTGTGACTCTGGGAAAAGAGACCAGGAACATCAGTTTTTTCAGCCAAGATACACAGAGTTTTCTTCCAGTCCCACTGTTTTCAAATTCCCTTATACAGCACGGGCAGGATTGAAGATACGCCTTCATTGCTGGACAGGAAGGTAGTGAAATAGAGTAATTTAAATAAAGGAATGTTGCTCTAACTGGGCAACATTGCAGATAGTTAGCTGATGTTGGATAAAATCCTAAAGTTATATTTGTTTTATGGTGTTCATCCGTAATTCCTATTAACATAAATATGTTACTAAATCTCCCAGAGAAAGCAGCTGTGGTAAATGACTTCTGTAAGCTTAAAAGCCAACAGTAATAAAGTATTATTTTGTTTTCCATTAAAAAACTAACAACAGGGGCTTATATGAAATATGCATACATGTTTGGCTCCAGCAGAATGTTATTCATGAGCACCCAAAGTTATTTTCTATCTGAAATCTGTGTCACTGCAAATCATCTGCATAGCTATTGCCTTCCTACTGTGATTCTTGCACCTCCATGTTACACAAATTTTCTCTGTACAGCCCTGGATCTGTACAAAAGTGTTGGGGCTGCCTTTATGCCATTTCTCCTTGATGACTTAAGTTTGCTATCAAGTTAGGAACACAGGATGAGGAAAACTTACCCAGGCCACTGAATCCCATTCTCTTAAAGCCCAGAAAAAACTCACAGTAGGTATCTCCAAAAGCTACAGGTTATCTCTTCTATATGCTACAGCATGCCATGGGAAATAAGCAGAGGTGGGGCATTGCCAGTATCCTAAGTCCACAAAAGCTTGTAGTATACGAAACATTTATGGTCAAAAAAGTTGGGAAACCAATACGGGTAAAATTATCCTTAAATCCGAGAAGCTACTGCAGAATTGCTAAATGTGAGATGTGCTACTAGAGATCACAGAAGGTGTCAGTGAAGTTACACACAGGCTTATGCACAAAAGGAAAACACTTCAAAATAACAAATCCAAAAAAACCCCATCTCGTCTGTGTGTAAGTGTTTTTCCATACACAATCTTTCCAAGAACTCTTTACAGAATTGAAGCAAAACTTTAATGACTTTTTTTAATAGGAAAGCAATATGAATTTATTATTCCAATAAAAGAGTTCATTCTGCAATTCACAATGTCTTATTGTAAGTATCAATGCAAAATGGCTTGGGGTACAGAGAGGTATGAGCTGGAATTTGGGTTAAAAGATCATGAACTGAAGATAATGATGCATCCACACTATTTAAACTGGCCTTTTGTCCATCTTTATTTATTCGGGTTACTTACAGGCACCAGAGGGACTTCAGATAAAAGCATCACTGCATCAGAGAAGTGTCTGTTGAAAGCTCTGAGGAAACCTTAAGTATAGCTTGTGGACTGATACAAAGTCAATAAAATGCTGACTTTGGCAATGGAGGCACATCCTGAGAAGGAACTACCATAGCCTTTTAGAGGCCATCAAGAAAAAGGAAACACAGAGTTAGATCCATCAGCTCCAAAAGCTGCCATAGAATTAAAAAGACATGCAGCCACCACCTGTAGAGGTGTCTGCCCAGCAGAGGTGTGGAATAGCACGGGCTGGCAGCAGCAAGCTGAGAGAGAAGCCTGCCCTGAAGCTTTCTGCCATAAACAGGTCCTCACAGCATCCCAACATCGAACCTGCCACAGTAAGCCTGTGCATCCCCTAAGCTGTGAAGTCAAGGCCACAAGAGTATCAGCTCTAAGTATCACCTTGTGCTCTGCTCACCCAGTGATACAGTCCTTGTCCCTCGTAATTCTGCTGCCTGGACTATGGAAGCAGAGTTGGATGTGGACATAATTTAGGAAGTTTGTGATATGAGAGGAGGTATTTGGCATGCTCTGAATAGCCAGTGATTCAGTAACTCACCAAGGTTGATTACCTTGGAGGACAGGAAAAATAATGTTTTCCTAAAGGCTGAAATAATTCTACTAAAAAGCACCACAACACAGGACCAAATTCAACGTGTCATTTCTATATTCTGCTCTATATTCTGCTTTCTATATTCTGGACTTCTGATCCACTGAAATGTAACACCTATCTCTGGGTGCCTCTGTTTTATGCACTTTGGTCTTTACATCCTATGAGTCCTTTAATCTCACTCTAAGGAGCCAACTGGTTCAAGCTGCTTCTCAGTCATCCATAGAAAACTATAGTCCTCAGAAAGAAATTATTTCCCACTCCTCCTCCATCAACTGATTTCCAAAGCTGAGCCAAAATAATCATATCATGAGCATACTTATAAGGTGCACAGCCACCTGAAATATGCAGGGTTTGCTTCACGTGCAAGCTACATTTGTCATTAACAGTGCTTAACTGCAGGTGTTCAGCAAAATGACACTAAAGAATGATTTTCAATAACATTGTTGAAAAATAAGTTAATACAGAAATTTAAGGAGAATTTGGTAAATCTTGAAACAAGAAAAAGCTGAATATGCAATTTCAGCCTCATGGCTTTTCTTCAGGTCTTGATCCTATCTCAGTTTTGAAAGCAGATCTCTTCATCCAACTTCTCTGCGCTCCTTAAATCAAGGGCCCACTGGACTATGGTAATCCAAATGTTCACTATTGCTTACATGTTATTTGCAAAGGTCAGCTCAGCTGAATTATGACCCCATCACTCATACTTCTCCTACTATCTGTTACCTTTATCACAGATAGGCATGCTTGGAGAAAAAAAATAAACAATGTCATGAGCATGAAGCTTATTGTATTTTCAAGAACTGGTTTAGATACAGTTTTGGAAGACATGAGTACAATAGTATTTTGATATTTGATTCAATACCTTTAAGTATCATCAGAAGTAAATTAAGTAAATATAAGTGAAGCATGTTAGCAAAGCATCAGCTGCATATGCATTACTGAGCAGGCAGAGAAAGCACTCTTTCTTTTTAAAAACCAGACCTTTGTAATGGAGAGGACTGGATCAAAACTTCCACATGAGAATCTTCTCATGTTTACCATTTTAGAATGGTCCTGTATTTTGCATGCCCCAGTGTACGGTGAGCAATTGGTTCAGTATTTGGTAAGGAAGCTGCTGGACATGCATAAACAAATTAAGTTGTCACTCCTCTGTTAAGGAAATGCAACCTGATCACAGGACAAGAGAAGAGACAATTAACAGCATCTTGCTTAAAACCAACGGGTTTGTTCTGTGAGAGGAGAATTGGTTGCAGTTAGTGCTTTCCCCACGGCAGCAAGAGGGCTTGCACTGCACAAAGCCAGCACTGTGGGAAGCTGCAGCAGGGGCAGGAGCAACTGCAGGCACACCACTGGGAGGTAGGGAGCTGTGCTGGGGATCTGGGATGGGGCATAGAGAGCTGTGCTGGGGATCTGGGATGGGGAGTAGGGAGCTGTGCTGGGGATCTGGGGAAGCCAGAGGGAAATGCTGCTCTCTGGGGAGTGTCAGACAAAGCAGGAATGTGATGGGGGCACTAAGGGGTGTGTGCTGTTAGCAGCATGGTTAATGCCATCCTGACTGGGGAAACATGCAAGCTCAAACCAGAGTCTACAGTCCTCAAGTCAGAAACGGCACTCAGTGCTAGTAAGGGATGGGGAGACGGAGGGCACAACAAGCTGCTGATGGACGTGTGTGGCAGCAAGCCTCTAATCATTTCTATCATAAGCACTGTGCAGTAAGAGGTGTTCAACAGCACACTCTTAAGGGTACATCCAAAGCTCAAGTGATGGCCATTCTAGCCTAAGGAAGGTATCTCTCCAGCTTTTTGTATGTGAGGGCTGTCAGCTCTCCTGTGGATTTGTTTTCTATCATATACATCATAGAAGTGTATATATATCATATATTTCTAAAGGAGTAATATATGAAGCATATTGCTGCCTAAGACTTAACACAACCAACAACATAGAAAAAGATTATGATCCTCCATCATTTCCTGAAAGGTGAGGAATTATCTTGATGCAGACATGCATGATTTCGTCAATTTGTGTTGTGCTGTAGTTGTGTCATGCTCTAAAAACAAAACCCAAAAACTCACTCAAAATTCAAAATAAAAGCATAGCACTAATGGTTTGAAACTTTGAAATTAACAACATAACTGATGTGGCATTCGCTTCCTTCAGCATTATTATTTTTCAAGCCCATGGGTGCAGCACACACTCCCATGTCATAGTTCCCTTAGCAGGAACCTCAGCGTTTTCCCTCAGTGTTTTTGAAGCTTAAGAAACAACTAGCAACAGCAGGTATCAAGCCCATGCCTTCAGGCATGAAACTCATTTTAGTAGACTAACTTTGCCAGCCTTTTATTTACAGTTAGGTCTAGTGGGTGCACGTCAGCTCCATGGCAAAGTGGTTTAATTAGTCTGTAATTTGACACTGCAACATGCCAGCCAGCCAGACACAGGAAGAAGGACACGGAACTGCAAACTGCAGATTTTCATTAACTTGAACGCAATAACAACTGCTATGTCCAAGCCAAGTTGTGCTAACCGCTGCAGCAATAACACAAATAAACAAATAGCACACAGCAGAGAACTAAAGCTTTGTCCATACCTGAGATACAGAAGGTCGAGGGGGCAGTGCAGGTGGTGGTGGGGGCAGCCAGCCAGACCTCACAGCTGAACAGTGGGAAAAGAAGATGATGATTAAAAACCCCAACCAAACAAAATCTCTGTAATTTAATTCCAAATAAACCCACAATTAATTCACAGGATAAGTGGAAATTCCTCCTAGTGAAGAGGGAGTATTCAAGATTTAAAACAAAACCCAAACTTGATCTTTATTGAGCAAAAGCTTGTTTGAAATAACTTCATGAATAGTGAATGAGTAATGATTTAATTGCTGTAAACCCCCAAATGTTATGACAAAAAGCAGAGAAAGAAGCCAGTCAGCCACAAAACCTGTAGGTAAAGCAATCTAATTCCAGTTAAAGAAACCCAGAAAGAGGGTCCACTTGTTCTTCAGACTTTCTCTTTGTCATTAAAAATATTGCCCTTCTTAAAAGTGACACTTTAGCACCCAATGTGGACACTAGCATTCACTCTGGATAAAACACACTGTAATAGAGTACAGCCTTAAAAAGAAAACATTTGCCATGGAATTAATAGCACAAAGGCCTAAATGAACCAAAAAGAAATCCATTTATTTGGTTTTATATTTTGTATCTGCATGCCCTTACTCAGAGGAGGTATTTCAGAGGGAGGAGGAAGACAAATCCTAACTGCCAGTTCAAGCCCCTACAAGACAACATAATATCAGCTTTGAGTTTGAGCCAGCAAGAGGGACGGTCATAATCATGTAGGTGCAACGCTGTAATTTTCAGTTTTCTTAAAATACCTAAAACCCATTTGGGACAAAACTACAGAACAGATGACAGCTTCCAAAGGCAACTGTGAGGAGGCAGAGAGGAGGACTAGGCTGGCACAGATACATCAACCAGGACTAACTGGGTTACCCTCCCCAAGCTCCTGTTGCACTGAATGCTCAGCACTTGATCTTGGTGGCAAAGACACCAGGCAGTTCATCCTGCACTGCTGTATATTTGTGTAACAAAAAACTCCCAACAGGATTAAATTTAGAAATGCTCTTTACCACAATAATGCTAAGCAATCAATTACATTTATACACTTTCTATTTCCATTTCTATTTTAAAAAGACCACAAAGACCATTAAGAGCCATGTTATAGCTTAGCCATTTATATATTTTATATACCAAATCTAAAAATGCATACCTGGTTGAAAATAATAAGAAAAAAGATACTAACCATTACAGATAATTGCGACATGAGTAAAACTGTGTGTGAAAACATTGAGAACACCCATATTGACTATTTACAGCTCCAAAGAGACCTGTAATATACTGGTGAGTTCTTTCCATTTTATGTTTCATCATCTCTTACATCTTATAAAATGAAGCCTAATATGGCACACCATACCAAAGAGAGAGTTAAAGCAACTAAAACAGAAGTTATGCCAGGGAGCCCCTACAGGTGTATGAAAGATTCGAAAAAACAGTCATCAGGATCCTTTCTCTTGCATTTAATTAGTTCTGTTCGTAAGACCATTGCAATAACAGCACGATCTGGTAACTACATCTTCCATCTCTCCAGTGCAACTGATCTTTAGATAGGAAGAAACCTCCCTTTCCTTTAATCTGAACTTCAGGTTATTACTTCATTTATCTGGGCACTGGCAGTGGATTTGGCATTTACAGCTTGTGACAATATTTGAAAACAACACTTAGCTCAGACACTTAATACTGGGAAAGCATCTCCTGAAGTCATTGGACATACTGTGAAACTCCATGAGTCTCTTGGGATTTGCCCTACAAAATTATAAAGGGAAAAGTAATTGTTCCATAAAATAGTCCAATGAAAAAAACACATCACCACAAAAAAAAAAAGCCACCACAAAAAACCTCCTTCTTCAGCTTTCAAAATGCAACATATACGAATCTAGCATTAAAGAAGTTAGATGCTTACGACATGTGTATTTGACCCAGTTTCCTCTTTTTAATCCTAAAAATTCTAGCTTAAGCTACTCATAAAATATTCATAGAATTCCTGCTGTTGCAGAAGATCTTTGGCCTGTTGTTAGAAGGAAATCATGCTTATGTGAGCACAATTACTAGCAAAAGTTAGCTGACTTTGGAGGACTCCTAACAACTTACAAAAAAACCCCAGGCTTCAGCTTTCTCTGGTGTTACTACCCTAAAAGAGGACAGTATGAGCAGACACTTGTAGGTTTTCCTGTACTTGGGCAGGTGATTTGTGCTATCTGGCTATTCCAGAATCCTCTCCTTCCTGGGAGACTGCCCTGCACAGGTCAGCTCTTGCTGTCAGAGATGCCAGCACCACTTATCTCAGAGCAAACACAAATACAGGGGAAGGTTTGTTTCCAAAATGAAAGCAAGTACTCTGGGTCTGAGCAGCAAACAGATAAATAGACAAATGTTGTGCTTCCAGGGGCATTCCTCAGAGCTTGGAGAAGCTGATGTTCCTGATCTTTGCAAACAAGTCTTGACCCTTTGAAGAAGCCCAGGGAGCTGCATTGCTATTGAGCAACTTTTGCTGATATTCAAACCAGGCTGAGCCACAGAATCATGGAACAGTCTGGGCTGGAAGGGACCTTAAAGATCAACTCAATCCAAGCCCCCTGTCACGAGCAGGGACATTTTCCCCCACACCAGACTGCTCAAAGTTCCACCCTGTAAGGCAAATCCCACAGAGGGCACTGCGAAAAGCCCATACAGGTACCAGAAAAACAGATTTAAGTATCACATGTATTCCTGTAAATGACAGCATTTTCATGCACTAGTTACTCCCACAAAGATAGTGTTTTCAGTTCAAAAATCTTCACCTAGCATGTTTACACTTTAAGACAGATTATCTGTATGGAAACTTTCCAAGACCATTTTTCTGCCCCATTTTGGCAACCACGAAGTTCTGATAGTACTAACATGACACCACACCAGATCAAAAAACAGGTTTTCCAATCTGAAGGTAGATTAATATTTTAAAACAAACAGCAGGCTGCAATAGTATACTCTGAGAACTGCTCATGCCATCTTATCTGACCATTCTGCCTCCAGCCTCCCTAGCAGACAACAACACTCAGCACTTAATCATTATTTGTGGCAGTGAAAAATAACAATCCTAGGAATCACCCAGACAGCTCCTTTACTTATTTGATGTAGGAAGAGAAGATGAAGGAAAAAATAGAAGTTGTAACAGCCCCCACAAATGTATGGAAGTAGGTCTTTAAGTCACTAGATAAAACCACAGTGGAGAATCCCAAAACTAGGGTGAACGAGTCTGGGCCCATGGGATCCTTTAGAGCAATAAGAGCAAGGTGCTGTACTTCTCTTACCTGATGACAGTCATCTATGCTTTTGGTTTTCAGTACTGAAGAGTGACTTATGCTCTTGGTTTTCAGCATTGAAGAAAAAACTGCCATAATACACTCAGCTTCTGGACGCCTGATATTTTTGAAAATTAATACTGGAATAGAAGCATATAAAACTACATTTCCTGAAATATTTCCATGTCAGATATTTCATATTAATTCCTTACATGTGGATGACATCTTGGTTTTAGATGTCTATCACCTTGTCTTGAACATCACCTCAGACAAGTTAAACCTTGGGTAGAAAAAATGTACACCCTTGTTCCCATCTGAATTGAATATGTATATAAGCAATCTCCTGAAAGAAGGGAAGGGTGCTTTTCCTGGGTCAAGGGCCATTTTGTACCTTGCAGGCCAAATTTAAACTAGATCTTGCCTACTCAAGAAGAATGACCTCATCTTAAGTCAAAAGAGAGTCTGGCTGATGTATTTGGCATTTTTCAAGTGGATGCCACAATACTGTTGGATCAAGGGAGAGGCTGGTTGCACAGTAGATTTCCATCAGCTTATGCTGCTTCAGAGTCCTGAGCTCCCAGATCAAGTTTAAAAAGACACCAACCAATTAATATTATCAGGAAGCAAAGGGAGTAAGATACTGCAATCAGCTCAAAAAAGATAAGCTAACAGAAGGAATTATTCTTCAGTTCCCCCAACTACCTAAGGCTTGGCTCCTCAGGGAAGCCAGCATTTTCACCCTTCCACTCTGCCACTACTCTGGAGAGGTTTTTGAGATACTTTTCCTGCTTCTGTTGCCAAAGGCAGAGCACAGAAAAGTTCTGTGTCTAAGCTGGTTTCTGTTTACCTCCTTCTTACTAAACTTCTATTCTTGTTCAGTGAAATTAGTACTTGGTTATCCCCTAACACTGACACTATTCTTTGCACAACTTCATTTATTTACCTTCCTAACAGAAGCATTAGTAAATGATTGTGAAATAACCATTTCTCAAGAGGTCTGATTTATTAATTCTCACTACTATGTCTAAAAAATAACAAACCAAAAAAGCCAAGCCAAAAAAAAAAAAACCTGTAAAGCTTCAGTCAGGAATATAAATTTAATAAAGGACTCTAGTAAGGTAGTTGTGAAATACCATTGATCCAGGGATGTGTTTCAATAATTCTTGCTAATGTCTCCTTGGAAGGTAATAGCATTGCAAAAAAACACGTTTTAGACTCCTGACATTAACTTTGTTACCAGGTTTGTAGAAATACTGTAAAAAGCATTGCCAGTGGAAGAACTCTTCTCACATTTAGTTTTGGGAGTCTGCTCAGCAGGCAGTTTCTTGTCTCTCAGCAAATGATGCACGCACCTGATGTCACAGACACACACTCTTGCTACAGGTCTGTTTCATGTGCTAACCATACAGAATGTTATTTGTACCTTAAGTGAATGGAAAATCATCCATGTACTTTCCAAGTAATTAGGAAGAGATATAGCCAGGCTTTAATTAATGTTTTTGCACTATGAACTCACAGGTGTGACCATTTAGGACACCGTGATGGGTCACCTCCAAATCAAACAAGGAAAATATCATTAGAGGTTTTTTATGATGTCTGTTTTTAATGTCCTATCTATGAACTTCAGCATGTGTTAAGAAATTCTGTAAAACAGATTATTTTTAAACATCTCTTTTCTGGTTTATGTCATATATCCACAACATCTGTATTTTTACCTCCCTGTCCCTTGTTTTCCTTAAACCATTTCATTTCCTAGTTACTATTTTCTCTACCCTTTCCTTTTCTGTGTGTTTCTATTTGGGGACTGTTTCTCCCTCCTCCCTTTGCCCTTAAACAAAACTATCCAATGTTCTGTTCTGTCTCACTTCAGCTTCGTTCTCCACCCACAGGGAGGCACAATCCCTCCACTACCTCCTAGAGATCCATGTTCCCAGAGCTTCTCTCCTCTGGACACCTGGGGGGCAGTGCTGGAGATTCCAGCATGGGCCATCCCTGACCACTTCCAACATGGGCACACACAGAACAGGCACAAGGGAGCCAGGAAGAGCAGGGGGCTACCAGCCACCACCCCTCTGGTCCCTCCTGTGGCTCACACACTTCTTGGGGACATCTGCATCTCCAGGGTCTCCCTGCCAAGGGAGGCAGCTTGACCCCTGTTCCACACAAGACAGCAGATCCTATCTTGTTTAACCTATAAAGCTGCTCCATGATGGATGAACATTTTTTAACAGAACAGAGTAACTCCCATGGGTTCATAAAAAAGGTCAGTGGGGCTGGTCAAGAACATTCCAACCTTCGCAATTTTCTGCAGAGAGTTTTTGGATTAAAATTTAATTTCTAACAACATGCAACAGAATGAAAATAGACTGCAAATCATTCTTCAATCCCTGAAAGAGCTAAGATTAGATGAAAGGGAAAATACGATTTTTTAAAAGTTAGATTTATTGACACAAATTGTAAAAAAAAAAATCTACACTTAAAAGGCTGGTAAGATTTACCCCACTCAAGTATCATCCCAACTCAGCCCTTAGAGATATACATAAAAATCTAAAAATGCAAAAATAAGTGACCCCATCAGATTCCTATAATGTAATAACTATTCATCCATTTATATCACTATTTTCTCCATCTTATTTAACTTTAACTATGTTCTTGTCCAGTTGGGCAAAAAACTAAGTTACACAGTTGTAAACATATAAATCCTTCATAAAAAATTCTAAAAGGCTGATAGGCACAAATCTCTTCCATTCAAATCAGAAGGAAGACATGAATATTTCATATTCATGAAATTCTGAATATTCAGAGTAAGTTCAGTTCAGTCATCAAATATATTCTGAAAGGGAACAGGACTAGAAAAAAACAACAGCTCCAGTACCAGATTAGGGGCTGAGTCTCAAAAGAAAAAAATCTCTTTTCTGACTCAAAAAAAGTACTTTTGCAGCAATTATTTTTAAAGTGTATTTCATAGCCAGAGAAAAAAATATGAGTAGCAGCTCTATTTTGTGTTCTCTGTGCTCTACCAATAAGACATTTTTAATTTGTCACAACCCTTACAACCAGTCACTCATTTGGCTCTACGCTCCTCACTTGATGAAGCTTGCAATGTTAGAGCTCTTGTACAATATGCAAACAATAATTTGTGAAATGGCATATTTGGTGAGGGCATTTGCTATTATCTCTTCTCTAAAATAAAGGTCCTTCAGAATTCTCATCTTCCTAATTTAATGTTTAATGGTCTGATTAATAAACACAACACAGTAACGTGCAAGACAGTACAGTATTACAGCATTAACAAAATCCTGAGAAAGTAGCTGGATTTTACTAAATCAAGACTAATGTAGGAGCAACGAGAGGAAGGAGTCCTGAAAATAATTTACTTAATTAAATTCAGTCATAAAAAAAGAACATTACTATTCTAAGTTCCCCCTTGTCACTTTGGCTTTCAAATTAAATTTTAGTTAATAAATCTGTATTATAGAAATACAAAAACATAACTGCACCACTCGTTAAGAGCTTGTCTTCAGCAACTGCATCTTTTAGACAGCTAACCTCAATGGACACAGACATTTCCCAGCAAATACAATTGAGCATAACAGAATATAGAAAATAATACAGTAATCATGCTTATCTAGGTCAGGTTTTGCAAGTTTTTTTGTACTCAATTTCATGTATACAAAAGGGAAAGTCACTTGCATTTGGCTCACTAAGCTAAAAAGACAATCAAGCTGAAAAGATATTCTTGACAAGAACTGGAACAACAGTATTGTGGTTACTGTTTGGGCCTGTTTGCATCAAAACATCTGTCACATCAGAGCAACAATCATTTTAATTCTCAAAATCCTTTTTCCTACACAGTTATGAACTGTTTCATTTTACATGTAAACTTAAGACCATTCAGAAATACAAAGAATTTGACTTAGGCCAATATTAAAAAACCTAACATACATTTAGCTATTCACAAATCTCCACACTTGGCAAATAAAACCCACCAAGCCTGTAAGCTCAAGGAAAGGATGTGCTTAATTGAATGAAGTAATGGAAGTCTGATGAAGTAAGGAAGTAATGAAAAGTCTTCTTCAAATGTATGAAAAAGAGGGTAAAACGTGATGCTGAACAGTCTTCCTTTAGCACTAGTGAAAATGAGAGGGTGCAGAAAGACAATTGTACTGATTGAGTCTTAATGATACATGTACCACTTCAAACTGCTTGGGAACACGTGTATGAAGGAATACAGGAGTGACGTGGGATGCACACCAATAAATTCTATTCCCTTGTTCTTTTCTTGTGAACACCAAATTAGAACAAACAGGACATTTTCTTGTCTGGCAGTCATCACTAGCCCAGCAATGCTAAGTACAGTTGACAGATCTGACTGTAGTCAGGAAAACATCATCTGTGACAGGAAATACTGCACTTGCAAGAAAGTGCTTGTTGTGTTTCCACCTGATCAGGTGTGGAACTTAACACCTCACATTTTAAAAGAGAGAAAACCCCCAAATTGCTAGCCCCTTGTTGCTGGCTGAAACCAGGTTACAGTGAGTGCTTCCTTAGAAACCTATGTAAAAAATGGTGCCTGCATTCCACCTGTTCTTCACCACAGGGACAGCCACAGCAGGAGGTGAGTTTCAAAAGCAAATGAGTGCTGAAAACCTCCAGTCAAAAATTCATTTGTAAATAGTTGTATGGCTGTTTTGTTCAATCCACTTCCAGATAACACAAAACCACACTGTTTATGACAATCTTGTCGTTTCATCAAAGCAAATTCTCTTTTCCCAACAAGTATCCTTTGTTCAACAGAACTTTTAATTAAAAGTAGTTATGTGACTCAGAAATGAAACTAAATGGGAAATAAAATGTATTTCAGAGGGAACTGTATGAATCTAGCAAGACTCACACTGCTGTCACTGCCCAGAAAGAAATTCTTTGTCAGCTGTCATGGGCAGCAAACCGAACTGAACAAAGCATCAGATGGCAATGGGTGCATTTTCAGGTTTTAATACTCAAACTGAGACTTGCCCCAGCCCCAGAGTCACCTCAAGGCAGACTCTAGCTTCCTGCTGCTGCTGAGGCTAGAAGGTGGTTGGGGCTCTGCTGCAGGATCTCTGGGCTCTGAGCTGCCCCAGTTTTGGCCCCCTCAATACCCAGGTCTTACTCTGAGAGCTCTTGGCTCATATCTGGCTAGAGACTGGGCTAGGGGAGAAATGAAGATGTAAACTAGGTCATGTATGCATTTAAAATGACATTATTGTTTCCACTTAAAACCTGCTGTTGTCCTTCCAAGAATGCATAAACTCCAGCCAAGTATTTTCTTAACATGAACACAGGCCAAATGCTAGAGATTACATATTCAACAGAAAGAAATACATTGAGAATGTAGCAGCAGGATTTTTCTCAGATGCTAACATAAAGTCTACACAAATAAAAACAAAAATAGAAGAGATTCTGTCTCTTAACAGAAATTCACTTGGATATTTCAGAAAGTGGTGCCTTTCAATAAGTTCTCATGCTTTTTTATGTCTGTTCTGGGTAACACTCATTGCAGCATCCCGGAGAAGTGCAGCCATGAACGTGCCTTCTTCAAGTCCAGTAACCTCCCAGTTCAATAATTTTAAAGCACATTTCTATGGCTAATGTATTTCTGGACATGCCAGCCATCACAGATAAATATTCTGTGTATATGCTGGCCAGGAGAAAGGCACAATAAGATAATGACAAACATGATATAGCAGCAGTAAATGAATAACAAAAGAAAAAAAAAATCCAGTACCCGCAACAGGGATTTGCCACAGTCTTTAACTGAATTTAACTGAAGTATTCTTCTTTTTCTGCCCTTTAAAAAGGAAATAAACAAAACAAATGCTTCAAAGCATTTTACAATTAAAGAAATGATACCTATAGATCAACATTACTTATGTGGAACTGAAAACAAAACTCAGTACTAGTGAGCATTCCTTTGTAGATCTGGAAGCAGATTATCCACCAATCTCCCCAAACTAAAATTATTTCTGAACTACAATTAGTAGGATAAAAACTAATGCACCAAAATAGGATTATTCTAGTCATGGTGGATATACATAGAAGAATAGAATATCCTGAGTTGGAAAGGACCCACCAGGATAATCAAATCCAACTCCTGGCCCTGCACAGGACACCCCAACAGTCACACCATGTGCCTGAGAGCATTGTCCAAATGCTTCTTGAACTGAGGGCTGGTGCTGTGACCACTTCCCTGGAGAGCCTGTTCCAGTATCCACTTCACAAAGGTGAAGAACGTTTTCCTCATATCCAACCTCAACCTCTCCTGACACAGCTTCAGGCCATTCCCTTGGGTCTTGTCACTGGCCACAAGAGGGAAGAGATCAGTGCCTGCCCTTTGTCTTCCCCTCCTGAGGAAGTTGTACCTGCAGTGAGGTCTCCCCTCAGTCTCCTCCAGTCTGAACAGACCAAGTGACCTCAGCTGCTCCTCACAGCTTCCCCTTCACCATCCTTGTGACCCTCCTTTGGACACTCTCTAATGGCTTAATGTCCTTTTCATATTATGGTACCCAAAGCTGCACACAGTTTGTTAACTTCCCCAAAAGAAACCGCTTTGTGACTTCTGAAATGAACCATTGCAAATTTAAGATGTTAATTTTGATTCACAGAATTACTTCTTTAAGAATTTACATTCTTCTTTCATTTGTGTTGCAAGCAAAATTTAAAACCAAGTTTATTTCCTTCCAGTTATACTTGTTATCTGGATTCCAAGATTTGTTGCAGTAGAAAATGTGCACTTGGCTCTGTTTTGGGATTTATTTTGATGTATAACAAAACCAAAATTGGAGGTACCAGATCCCTCAAGAGGAACAAAGATAAGGAATTACTCCTCGGTATAAGGCAAAAAAAAAAAAGTTTATTCCTATTGAGTTCCAGGGATCAGCATACATAGCAGGACTCTTGAATTCTCTCTAGTGTTTGCACAAAAAAAGTCCCATATAGCAAGAGGTAAAACTCTTTCTACTCCAAGAACCACATTAGAGAGCCCAGTTAAACATTCCTTGACACGGTCAAACCTTGGCTTTCTTCTGAAGCATAAGCATGACCGTGTTTAGGCTGGTCCTTTAGTCAGATGATTGGTGTGCAGCACACAAACCTCTGATCTGTTCAAGGGCACTGCTGAGGCACAGCCACGCTGGGTGACTGCTGCCCTCAACAAACAGCTCCTCTTCCCACTTGAAGGCAAGAGGCACACTCGAAGGGTAACGTGCTGAAAAGCCATTTTCTTTCAGTTCACTCCAGCTGCTATTCTATATTTTTCTTCCCTCCCCTCAACATGCACCCATGTCAAAAGAAATTACCCTTTTTTTTTTTTACTCAGAGTGTCTTCTGATTGTTCTCATGCATATGTTAGACTTTAACATCAGAAATGTTTGCTTTCTTTCTCCCAGTTTAAACATTAAGGGTTTTCTTCCTGCTTCTGAACTACAAAAAATAAATAGTAATGAAAATCAATTATACTGTAGTTACTGATGAGAGCTGTCTAAACAGCCAGACGAGTTATAAACAGTGATGACAGACTCCCATATGTTAAGCTTCCCATTACTGTGCCAGAAAACCTTATAATCACCTTAATTATAGAACCAGTGATTTTTCCCCTCAGTGGTCATGTAACACAAGCAAGTGCAGAAGCAGAACTCCTGTTCTGCAGTGCACTACTGTCTGCAGCAAAGGCCAGCTCATGCACGTATTGCCAAGCATTTCTGCAAACAGATCAAGTTGCCAAGCACGCAGCTAACCTGAATGGTCTCAGAAGCAGCAAAGAAAGCAAACTTTACCTTGTGTGTTTTGCTGGAATATTTTGTTCAGATCCAAAGAGGAAGCTCTGGAATGTGATTTTTGAGGCCTTGGAGGTGGAGTAGGGGGCTCTTCTCCCTTTTTCATAGCATCTTCTATTGATGTGCTAGAATAAGACCTAAGGAAAAACATGTTGGGGAAAAGCAGAAAATATTATATTTAAAAAATTAATTTTAAACAATTATAGTGAATAGTACCTAAAAATACACTGAGTAGAAGTCAGATTCATGGTGGAAATTCCTTGCCCTAATGACTAAGAGTTCCCTCTTATAACAACACAGATTTATTTGGCAACAGAGGGACCTAAGCATGTGGAGAAAGGAATGAGTCATGCTTACAGGACTAGTATTTTTTAAGGCTTTTTGTAACACAGCTTGAGGCCTTCTTATGTAACTTTGCCAGCAGGATAATTGTAGCAACTATTTTGATTAAACCAAAGTAAAATTCCCCATATACACCCCTTGGAGTTCCTGTTGCCTTTCCCAACTGCAGGGGTAATGTTTATACAGGTATAGATTCAACCGACCTCTTGCAAGTACACATTTCGCAATTGTAATATTCTCACTGGTAGAATACATTTTTAACTGTTAGAATAAATTTCCCATAGGAAACTATCACCAAATTCCACAAAATCCAGAAAAACAGAATGGCTCCAAAGTCACTACAACTGGTCAAATACATGTCTCAGTACCTCTTTCCAAGCCCTCTCACAGCGCATTAATCCCAATGTGGTGTGGTACATTTGCAAAGAATTTTGATTTTCATGAATACTGTCCAATTTTTTCAGCTGTTGTAGTTACAAGTTTAGAAAAACCAAGACCAAGCAAGACCAAGGTTCTGTTCAAAACGAGCACTGGCAACATGAGATGTTAGACTTATTGTAACACATTCTGCATGTCAGGGCAAGACCAAAAGCACATTTGAGTAAAACAGAAATAACTCCCACTAATGGCAAATGGACCTTTTTTTTCTTCTTTTTTTTTGCCAAACAGGTTTTTAATACCCAGTGCCAGCTATTCAATTAAGAGCATATTGAGCAACATCCTATTACTCTCACTCTCCAGGTCCCACTTTGTCCATTTATGAGCCACTTTGCACAACCACTCGTAAAAAAGCTAATGGAGATTCTCTGACTCTCTGCTTTACCTCAGACAACTTTGCAGGATTCCTAGATTTTTCCACTCCATTATTAATTCCATACAAAATCACATTTTTATTCCTTTTAATCCAACATCTTCATTCAAATCCCATTCACGATCTTCTTTAGGGAGAAGTTCATCAGGATTTGGTATTCCTGCTTCACCAATTTTCTTATCTAGCTTCTCAACTTTTCTCCTACTCAGTCCTTCCTTTGCTTCTTCTAGAACTACTCTTTTTTTCTTCATACAGAAACATATTTCTAACCAAACTTATGTATCTCCTCCAGCTAGGTTTATACGTCATCATCACATATTTAATAATACTATGCATAGCATTTGGATTATTACAATGAGATGCACCATCCTGTTTCCAAGTCAATAAATCAGTTAGTAAACAGTACACGCACATAGACACCTTTCCCAGCAGTCTCACAGTTTTTCTTAAAGCAGGCTGAATCACTGATTTACTCCATCCTCTTGTTCTGGTTCTGCTAGAGACAAGACTTCCTGATTTGCTTCTTTCTCTAATGGGACTGTCAGAGTCCTCCTCACCCTCTGAGTCAGAATTTTTTGGACCCACCAGAGGAGCCACCAACAATTCTACTTGTTCATCATCACCACCAAGTTTACCAGATTTATTTTTCACACCACAAATTCTTACACTGTTTTTATTTGTTTTCTCAGTTACTGAATATATTCCAATCTGCTTTTGAAGTTCATTAATATACATTTTTTTCCTAACATCCGAATCATTCTTTAAAGAGAAAAATAATTTCCCCTATTGTATTTCATTCAATTTCCAGCAAGCACAGCAGGTCCAAGTTCAAGGATGTGCTCAGGCATCTTTATTCTCAACTTCTGCACTGAAGCAGTGACATACAGTCAGATGTGAGAGATGACATACAGCCACATGTGACAGAGTAGTCACATTCAAGTGACTTTTTTTAAACTTGTTTAAGCATTTGGTGTTCTGTGTATTTGTGCACATTTTTTCATATTTGCAATTTAGTAACACAGCAAGAAAAATTAAAACTCTGCAGAAACTAAAAAGCTTTGGCTAGCAGCAGAAAAAAAGCACACAGGCCAGTTCAGCCTTCCCACATATAGGTCCTAAGAACAGAGGATTTCAATCTTCAATCACCATGCTTATAGCTGATCCTCTCTTACTAGCAGGCTTTGACAAGTCTGTAAGCAGACAGCTTCTGATTATACTCTCATTACCCAAGGAAAAAAAATCCCAAGCAGAGTCCTCTAACTAGCACCAAAACCAAAAAGTTTAAAGTGAGTTAACAATATGACTATACACCAGTAGGTGACAACCAACTCAAGAGGTAATCCATTTATATAGAATATTTTCTGGCAGAGGTTTCCCTTTTCTTTCAAACATCCAAATTCAGCAGGTGTCACTTCTAGCACACAACAGTCCTGAAATCCTTCCTCACACACCAACCAACCCCAGCCAAGCACACGGATGCCAATAAAGGGATTCACTCACCCACACCTGAGAGCTGAGCTACTGCTGCTGTTTCTGTGGGAATGTGCAGTGCTCCCCTCCATTTGAAATCTCCGTGCAGGCAGCAAGGGCACAGAATTGCTGAGGATGTTCCCTGCAATGGGGTGGTCCCAGCTGTCCTGCCACGACACCCCTGGGGCTGGCCTGGAGGCAGTCACCACCCTGGCAAGGCAGCAGGGCTGGGCAGACAGGCAAAACTTCCAGCACCTTATGACCAGAGATCATGGGGCCCCAGTGCAGTATTTACGTAGGGTCTATAGCTTACAGATTCCTCCTGGTAAATCTGTCTGATCTGAGCTGTACTTCCAGTACAACACCAATTAAAAAAAAAAAAAAATCCAACACCAGTTCAGATGCCTTGTATCTAACACTAGAGGAACATATGCCTTTTCCTGAAACGAGAATGAAAGCAGTACCTGGATCGTGGTCTGGCTCTGAATGCATTAGGTTCTTGAGCAGCTGGAATAGAAAAGAGAAAAGAACCACTAAAACATCATATTTTAAATAAATGTCTTTAGCTACAGAATCAGTGACCATTAAACATGTGAGTGTTGCAAATGTGGATGTGAGAGTATACTCATCTCACATGAGGAATGGGGATTGATTTTCACTTCTCCTTCCCCTTTGTTTTTGTAGTGTGTGAATGCCCTAAGAATTCAAAAGCCAACATGTAGTGAGAGCCTCACCTTTTTAATTTGGTTACCCGAACACAGGAAGAACAACAGGTCTGATAGCCCTGATCTGTAGTCATGGATGTAGTTGTGATAAAGCAATGTAAGGAACAACAGAAACTTTTTCTAGAAAACATCTTGTTCTTAATCCAAGTATCTATTACTTGTCCTGCTTCCAAAAGCACGAAGCTTTATGTCCTTCCTAAATAATTTTAACTGATTAGTATAAATGTACATCACCCATTACATGTCATGTTGAGACTGTTTTGACCTTGGGAAGGAAAGGTATTTGAAGGAAGAAAGTTTTAAGTCTAAATGTTGACCAAACACATTTCCATTAATGTAAAAATGGGTTTCTATTATTTGGATGAATTCCAAATATCCTGCCACATGCAGGTTTTATGTGATAGGAAAACAACAGTGTTGAATTATCATCTCTGGGTAATTCCTCAAGCTGTTCCTTAGTTTACATTGTCTTTTCTGTTACTCTCCTTACTAGAATCAGATAATTTTGAGAAAACATATCTGCATGATTGCTTTCAAATTCATCCCACTGAGATATCCTCAAGGTATTACAGCAGCATCAATGATCCCAATACACATACAAAGTGAATCCTTGTATATTTTCCCAGTCTACTAATCAAGGTACAACACTCAAAAGAAACAAGTAGGTTGGGGAAAAAATAATTGTCAGAATTCCTAGCTGCCTTCAGATATATGCCTACTTTCAAGTCAGACATTTATCACCAGCTGCTACAGAGCATTTATCATCAGCTACCACAGAGCATTACCTGAGAATACAACAGATCCTCCCAACCACAGAGCAGGAGCTGCTGGTGGCAGCAGCTGGCAAATACTGAGTGTTTAATGCCTTGCACCGTGGTACTGCACAGACCCTCCATAGGAGGCTTTAGGCTCACAGAAAACAAGCAGCAGCATATGGCACATGTACAGCCACACACTAGCTCTTCGTAAAAGAAAATGCTTTTAGGATCATGCAGAGCTAGTTGGTGTTTTGGATAGAATAAACCCCACTGCAGCTGGCAGTGACCACCTATAAAACAAGTTCTAGTAGATTGTCATCACCAAACTGGTTTGTTCCACATTTCTCTGCAGCAAACTCTTCCTAGCAACTAAAGAAGGGAGAGGGAATTAATATTAAAATATGCGGTGGTGATAATCCTCCTCCCTCTCTCTGTGTCAAACTCCCAGAGAATTCAACTTCAGACATTGCTTCCCTACAGCCATATGACCCAATTTTCCAATGCTGAAATTGCTGATTATTAAATTACATGCACAATTATTAAATATGCCACTTAGAAATAGGAAGTATAAATCCTTTCCAAGCTAAACCGTGTTTAAGAATCTTCAAAATTTCCTTTTCTTATAGAGATTGCAATTCTATTCATACTTCTTTTAGAAAGCCTTTCATATAAAAAACCTTTAGGTAAAACTGATATTCAAACTCTCCAAGGACATCCTGTTGAGGTAAACAGGAAAGCACATAAGGAAGAGAGAATTCCAAAATGACTACTAATAAAAAATGATAGCAATAGAATGCTACTGCCAAGGATTTTCTTCTTAAGCTTTTGAAAAACTAGGAAATTCAAGGCTACAGTTACAGAATACCCAGACTTAGCTTTCCTTTCAAAAGAAGTAGTATAATACAAAAAATACTATGAAGCAGGTATTTCATTTTTAGGCCATACAAATAACTGTGGCAGGATTTCCAAGAAATGTGCAGCTATTTTGGTACATTCAATCTGTGCACACTTCATGTCAGAGGTTCGGGTTTATACACATAGATGACAAAATCATTCAAGATGATACAAAACTATTTATCCAGTTTATGAGTTTTCCATAGTTCTACTGCTATGGTTACACAAGCCTAACTTTGCTGAAATGGATAAGTTAAACCTGTTGAGTAAATAATTTACATTGATTATTCAAAAGTTTGTATGATTCCTGGAGTAGTGGAGCCTGACGGAGTGAGAAGCTTGGTCTGCAGTAATTAAAGAGGGTCTGAAAGTTCCTGTTTTGGGTGTTGAGCTGCTCCTACACGCCTCTTGCAAGAAAACTTCATTTTAACATTCCAAAGGATGCTGGTTTGGTAACTTTTGACTGTAGCCTAACATCTTGCACTCAACAGCTGCTTCCTTATTTTACAGGCTTAAGATTGGGTGGAAAATTGTCCTGAAAAAGGTGAAAGGCTAAAAAAAAATAACCAAAGCATTCCCCACTAGTCAACATCAACCTCAATGATTCATCTTTTATTGCTCATCTAGGGAGAAATGTACAAGTTAAATGCTTGGAAGTTTGGCCCTCAATTCTTTAAAAGGCTAAGGTCAACAATGATCCTGCACTTAGGAGTCTAAATAAACTGGCCAGATATTCAGAATGCTGAGCTTATAAAGTTCTTACTGATTTCAAATTTCTACACTATCTGATGGCAGAGAAAACTTTCACAGATTATCATCTTTCCTGAGTTTACATAAACAGCCTAAATGAATAACCAAAGAAGCATGTAAAATTTCTCCCACTTCATCCCAAATGAGTTTTCATGCTGGAGGTTAATGATTACAATGACCTTTCAGAATGGTGACTGGTTCTGAAACAACCACTCAATTACTGTGCTGCACCTACTCCACTGGATAGATAAACATTTTTACTTTTCACATCAGTTGTAGCATGCAACCTGAGAATGTGCTGGCTCAAATCCTCAATGTGCAGCACAGCAAGAGTGGAACCCCTTCAGGGGACAGGAGCTATGATGATGGAGTGAAATTCTGTCACTCTCCCCCTTGGTATACAAACACAGCAACACTGCTGGAGGAGCACAGCAGCATGGGAAGACCTCCCTGACCAGGAGATGAAAGACACAGGGGAAGGAGATGTGTAGGTGACAGCAAGTTTTTTTCCTAAATGTACTAAAGACATAATTGCTGAACTGAAAGTAAAACTCCCCTGTGCTCCTGGGCAAAACCAGGGGGAAGGAGAACAGAACAGAAAGTAGTGCAACCACCCTCCCTTTTCCCTGTGAGGGATGTGCAAGAGTGTCTGTGTGTGTGTAAAGGAGACGCAGCAATCTTTTGAGAACAGGAGCTCAAGATAGCAAATCTGGCAGCTGAAAAGTGTTTGGGAAGAAGCCAGGAAAAAAGATTTGGGAAATGATGCATGCAGCTGTTGAGCAGCCTTGAATAAATCGAGCTATAAGACAAAACTGCTGTGATAGACATGTGGGGTCCAGTTTCTTAATCAAGGATATCTTCATGAGTAAAAACACTAATGTACAAGGAAGAGAAAGCAAGATTTTAGCTTGACTGTGACCAGGGAGGGCTTACAAGAACTCTTACCACTGTAGAAAAAGATCAACAAAGAGGAAGGCAAGGGAGGTCTGATGAACTGAACTGAATGCAGGGGAAGTTTCTGGAGCAAATAAGTAATTTTGACATATGCTGTTCCAAAAATAACATTTTCCAGAATGATAGGAACAAGGAGTGTACGTTGGAGCTGGAGAGAGAAAAATCGGGAGTGGTTTCAACAAAGAAACAAGCCTGAGTCAAAAGCTTGGGTCAGTGTCTTAAGTTCCTCCAAGGTCTGTGTTTCCAAAAGGCTCTCTGTCCTGTGACTCCTCGACACAAAATAGAAAAGCTGAGCTTTCACAAAGGAACAGGCCATTTCAGAATAGTTACCAAAATATTACATAGTTATTCTATACTTCAGATGAGGTTTTACCAAGAGGTACAGTATCCACGCTCTTGCATCTTGCTTATAGCACAGAACTTCAAAATCTTTAAAATGGCTTAAAACATTTTCAACACAGGAAGAACCCATAAACTAACAATGAAAGAAAGAAAGGAAGAAAACCTTTTGATCGCCTGAAGAGCTAATTAATGTTTATCTTACAAACAGTAGTCATTATGAGGTAAAAGCTAATATCAGTAGGAAAATAGTACAAGAGCAAAAGGTTCTTTCAAAAATTAATCTAGTTACACTAATTTAGGTTTACTGTGATATAGAAACACTTGATCAAAATTCTCATGCAAGTAACACATGGCATTTTTTTTCCTTACCTGCTTTCACAGTCAAGTGCTGAAATTCCTTTGGTATAGTTTTGAGAGTAGTGCTTACTTTAAGAGCTTAAGGAGAAAAAAAAAAGATAATTAAGTATGTGTGGGTATAATCTAGAAGTATCAGGCCTGAGAAAGGAACACCTAAACTGGTATTAGACATCTTATAATGCCAAACATACTTGAAAAGTAGCCAAATACTCTCAGAAAACTGAAGCACTCAAACAAGTAACAATTTCCAAGTGTACAAAAGTCAAGAAGAGAAAGAAAGACCTATGCTCAAATTGCCAAACACTCTCTAATGTTGAGAATTTGTGGGGTTGAGTGGTTATTCCCCTTCCACATTCCCCTACACATCCTTTACAATGTAGCTCTTAAATCACCATAGTGTATTTGATGCACTGTAAGACTCAGTGTTAAATGACTACTTGGAATGAAATCTCTCCTCCTCTAGGATAAACCTGCTTCAGCAAGAAGGTTGAACCAGATGTCCCTTCCAAGCTTACCAGCTCTATGATCTGCCTTTATCAAACAAAATATGTAGGAAAAGTTTTGGGTCTTGCAACCTAGTTCAGTTGACATTATTTTCCAAATTCAACTACATTATAACCTAAGTGAAGTTAATGTACTTATATACTTTTGAAAATGCAGGCAAATTTGCTTCTACTGTCCTGAACTGCAGGTTTTTGACTTCTGGGGAGATCCCCTCAGTCAGGAGAGCAATCTGCTCTCATGTTTGTCCAACAGTAATAAAAGGTAGAACAAAAGTATTTGTTCTTTGGCTGAAAAGGTAGCAATCTGTGTCATAAATACAGCGTATCTTCATCCCTGAAGGAGGACTGCATGTCTCAAAACAGGTTCCCATGTGTCAGCTACAAAAATCAAAGCACAACTTCGTCATCTAAACAGGGAAAAAATATTCTCTTTGTAAAAAGTAAATCTTCCCTAGACATTTTAAAGCAATAACCTTCAAGGTTCAAGTCCTTCACTGGTTCATTATACATTTTACAACAAAACAAACCTTGTCAATAAAACACTCATTTCTTGGAATATGCTGACGTATGAAAATGTTTTACAAACACACGTCAACTCTTGACAAACTTTCTTTGAAAAAGGGACACTGGGAATCTGTCAAACCCTGTCACACCTGAGTGTGGAAGGTGAATCAGGAATGTGAACTACCTGGTCTCACAGCTCTGATGCAATATTAAAGTGTGGACATCTGGGAGGCCAAGATATTTTTTTAGTTTAATTAATACATAATCTGTAGCTCTGTTCTGTTTCTACAACAGAGGGACATCAAGTAAGAATTGGGAAAAGGGAATATAAAAGGGAATGAATGGCTATGTGATGATCCAGTGCCAATTCTGGCAGCCATAGAAGCTATTGCAGCAAAAAAAGAGAAAAATCACTTCAACGTCACATGACTCCCTGCTGATGGATGTCAAAAGAAATGAATGAATCCAGTCTTTTCAGTCCAATTTGACCAAAGCTTTTGTTTTGCAAGAAAATACAGGGATTTTTTTTTCAACTAGGAGTAAAAACTGATTTTGAAGTGTTGGTTTTTCTTGCAAAAATGAAAATTGAAAATTCGGCACAGTGTAATTTTACTCTCAAAAACTTCCTGACAACAATTTAAATTTTAAGTAAGAAGCACATTATTAATTGCCTTAGGGCTAGACATATTTTAGAAGGTACATTTCATATCATTCACATATGATAGAACTAATTTTGAAGCAAACTCATTCATTTATTTGTCTTCAACTCAGCTGATGTGAGTTTGCTCTTTAAATCTTTAGCAATACATAGCCAGCTTAGAAATTAAACACATCATTGCTTCTGTCAGCAAATATAGGGGCTTACTAAAAACACATAATTTAATCCCTAATTGAAAAAAAAAAGTTATTTATTTGAATACCTTGTTTGTCATCTTTCTTTCCATCTTGTGACAGGGCAGAGTTATCAGGTACCTCTTCAGCTGATGACTTCTAAAGAAAGAAAATTTGTTAATTACACTGATTGTTACAGCTCATACCTTTCCACAGCCAAATATTTCAGAATACAGATCGACACAAATAATGGCCACACTTGCTCCTGCAGCACAATTTCTTTGTTAGATAAAGAAGACTAGAGGACCTGTAGAAAGACAATACAACTCTGCTTTTCAAGGTACAGCAGTTCCACCCCTGAAATCAATTAGAGGAGCATTTCAACAGTGAATGGCTGCAGGAGATAAGGACTATATGTAAAGAGAGGCTTCCCCCAACAGAGCCATATGTAACACCTGTGCTAGGAGAGATGAAAGCTTCTCCAGGCTCCATGAGAAAAGTCTCCCTAACCAAAACTCCAGCTGTACTGCAGAGCCTGGTGGTGATGCTTTAAAGGCTCCTGGCTGATGTGGCTGATCCTTGAACTACTCTTTTCCTTCAACATGCAGCCATAGAGACGGGAAAAGCAAATTTCATTAGCAAGTCTGCTGGAGGGCCCATTCAGGCCTTTGATAGGAAAACAGGGAATTTCTCCCCAGTCTTATTCCTTAATTTTCTATTATTTCAGCGGCAACTTATAGGCATTTATTGTTCTTGGAGCTCCTGCTGGAACAAATTCTACCTCCATTATGTGTAAGAACAAGAATACACTCTGCAACCAAATAAAACATTCAAGCAAATGTCAGAAACCCTAAACTTCTCTAAATATTAAGTGATGCTGTTTTTTTCCCAAGGAGCATGGAAGAGGTTTGATCTGAAAATGCCCTAAAATAAATTTGGCCTAAAGAAATTAATTGAGAAACTTAGATTTCATAGACATTTTTAAAAGACCACAAAAATCTCAAGTCAGTAGTTCAAAAAAGAAAACTCCACAGTAAAGGTCTGTGGGATTTGTTTTATAAAGTTTCTGAGGAATGGGATACCTGAGGAATGGGATAACCTTTTCTGAGAAAGCAATGCAGCAAAAATACGGCTTGAGGACTCTGAAAATGTATGAACAAAACATTTCACATCCACAGCTAGCCATACACTCAAGTGAAGAACAGGAGACCACAGACCTAACTCAATGCATGCTTTAATTTATGGAATGACTTTCAGAGATTTCAATGAACTGTGAGCATGACATTTCTAAAGGGAGCCCAGGGGAACCCCAGGCAGTCATTTTATGCATGTTTTAACTTTAAGATTTTGGCAGTGAGAAAACTTGCAGAAAAAGGCAAAGGAGAGTGGGAGACAAAAACTTAATAAAATAAAACCTGTGAAGACAAAACTTCCTCGGTAAACAAAAATCAGTCACCCATGTCATTCCCAAGCATAATATCAGCAGCCTTGGTGCGTTTTTCAAGTTTAACAAAGCCTAGCATGCAGGTGACGTGTCTCCTGCCATTATTTTCTTCATGAATGCATTCAGGAACTGTTTCTATTTTATTGCAGTATTGTAGTTCAGCAGTCACAGTAAAAACAGGCATTTGAAATTAAATTAAATATCCTGAATGGATGATAGGTGGAAATTTAAAAAGACATGGAAGTAAAGCATAACAGATTGCATTGATAATATAATATTTTTAATGTAGTGATCAAGTATCTAAAGTATAAATCCTCAACTAGCCAAGATACAAATGAAATTACAACAGTGAATTGCTGCACTTCCCACTGAAGGAGATGAATGGAAGATGATTATTGACCTCCCAAATGATACTCATTCAGTGCATTAATTCTGAATGTAAAAATATGAGTTGAACAAAAAAAATATCAAGTCAAAATGATTCTCAAATCACTTTTGAGGAGATTTTAAAGTCCATACCCTTGGACAATGTAAACTGAAGCTTTTAAATTATTTGTATGAAAGATACATGATTATACATTTGTTTACATTTCAACTATAATTTAACTCTATATTATACCTGTATCTTCTTCTTCATATTTGAGGTTGCAAGCCACACAAAATAAGGTCACAAGCAAGGGATTAGGTGATTCTGGTGAAGGATCTGCCCACACTGCCAACATACCAGCACCCTGCAGTACCAGATCCACAGTGCTGCTCCCAAAGCCCAGAGTGACTGCTGTGCTTTGGCCAAGCTGCTGCAGGATGAGCAACACCTCCCAGGGATACAACATGAATTTTAACAGCTCCAGAAGATACACTGGCTGCAGCATTGCCCAAAGTGAACACTGTACTCCACAGAAGCTTAGGAGATTCTGTTTGGTGGTACCACTGCCAAGATGGATGTGATGAGGAAGCAGGTGGGTTCTGACCCAGGGACTCCCCAGAGCAAGGCATTGGGAGGAAATAGCTGGAGAACAGCTTTGCTGAGCTGCCATGACATACCATTATTTTTAAACTTGGAAGACTGTCAGAAGGGCCAGTTCCTGCAGTCAGTCTGCCACTTGACTAACCACCTTAACACTAAACCTTTAAATCCCACAGCACATATATTGAGAGTTGCAATATTCAGGCACAACTCAGTGGCCATGACTAGTTCAGTTCTAAGGGATCTTTAAAAGTTTGGGATTTTAACCTCAGTGTTAAACTCTTCTCCTTAATTCAGTTTTGCTTGCAGCAGACTTCATGGAATCATACAAGGGTAGGGGTTTTGGAAGGGACCTCTGGAGATCTAGTCCAAAGCTCCTGTTCCATCCATACTGTGTTCAGTTGTGGGCCCCTCACTAGAAGAAAGGACATTGGCTTGTGTTCAAAGAAGAGCAATGATGCTGGTGAAGGGTCCAGAGCACAAAAGGAGTGCCTGAGGGAGCTGGGGTTGTTTATCCTGCAGAAAAGGATGCTCAGGGGTATATGAAAGTTATATCAAGTATCTGAAAGAAGGCAGTGCTGGGCTAACAGTTGGAATCGATGATCTTGCAAGCCTTTTCCAAACTACATTATTTTATGATTCTAAGTCTGTGCTGAAGCCTCATATTTTCAACCAATTCAGACTGAGCAGATACTTCACCTGAACACGGTCCATGTGCCCCACTGCCCCTCCTGCAGCAGCCCTGAAGGACATCAACAGGGAAAGCCTATTTCTCTGCACATTCCAGCAACTCACAAGTCCTCAATGATAACCATGAACTCTGTTATGCGGGAATATCTCTTGAAAAGCCTGTCAGCCCTTTCCATACACAGAAGAAATGGCTGAGCTGAGGGTTTGTGATAGCTTAATGAGAAGCTTAGAGATTGCTGAAGTCCTCTCAGAGACTCATAGCACAGTCTGTGCAGCTGGTCCAGCCCCATCCCCTCTGTAAGATAAGGACCCAGCTTACACCCTCTCACCTCTGTCCGACTGAAGTCCCGACTCTGCTGACTGCTTGGCAATGGCTCAGAGTAAGAATCAAATAGTGCACAGTCATGCATGGGCTTCAAACAAGCTGCAGGGGAGAGAAAAAGAAAAGAAAAAAGTAAAAAAAAACCCAAAATCCTAAAAACCCAGAGCCAAACACAGAGACACACCAAGTCTTTGGTTAATATATACTTCTTAGAAACCTGTTCTAGCATAGTTCTGCCCTTCATTTCTACATCTCACACCTAATGGATGACAAACACCACGAAGGAAATCTTTCTATCTTGCATCTTAAGTAATTCGGTGTCATGAAAGGGATAGCTTGGATAATTTCTGCTGTAGAAATAATCGTGACATTTGGAAGAAATCTTTTCTTCTCCCAGTCCAATATCAACTTAATTGATCTTATAGTTTATATCTTGTTCTCTCACAATGTTAAAGGTATTTATGTTACCTTGAGCTGCAATTTTGACTGTTTCAATACTGAAAAGTATAGTGGAATCTACATTATACTCTAAAATTGAAGGCCAGCAAAAAGCAAAGCACTAAGCACTGTGGGTGCTGTAGTATGTACCACCTTCAACTAAATAACATTGAAAGCAGGGGGGAAAAAAAGAAAAAAGTCATATCTAACTTCTCAAAGGAATTTTGACAACAAGCTAATTTCTATCCCACAAGCTCGGGGCCTTCTGCTGGTATCCCTCTGGGATTAGGTCCTCTGAGATAAACCTCTCTTATGAGCTGGAAAACAACTTCTTTTTAAAGATCAATATATTAAAAGGCAGAACAACCACATTTCTAGTTTTTGGCTCGCATTTATTTTATCTCAATAAATTTAGCTCTTGAAAATCTGTCTTAATTTACAGTACAGTGGGTTACACACAGGGCAAATAGCTTTTGAGATTCTGCAAATTAGTTTTAATAAAAAGTTTCCAAAAAGAAGGTGGTGGGTCAAATTGTCAATGGAGCTGTGCCAGAATAGCATTTGGACCAGTTTTGCTTGTAGTTTACAGTACAAGTTATAAAACTAACAAGATTGATGCATTCTTAAATGCTTTTTTGCTCCCAGTCATTTTATTTGAAGCTTTAACAGCACTCTTATCAGATGCAAATACTTCAATTGAACCAAATTATGCCTCATTCTGAAACTAATACAGCAACCTAATGAAAAACAGTTTCCAGTATTCTTCTTCGGGCTCCTAAGAAGCCAAAAAGATTTTGAAAAAAAATTCTAAATTTCACAGAAATCAATTTATGAAAACATGAAAACACAAGATTTCTCTTGAAAACTGCTTTTGACATTTTAGGTAACTGTATGAGACACTTACAAACTTGTCAATGCTTTTATTTCAGAAGTAATACAACCAGGGCTCTACACTTTTCTGTGATTCACAGGTTTATAGTGTGTTAAGATGTTCTGCTTTTTATTAATGCAAGTTTTTGTATAAAAATAAAATAATCATTAAAATAATCTGTCAAAAAAAGACAGATTTATGAATCCTGACCAGAAAGCAGAATGAGCAGGAGATATTTTCAGACCCTCAGATTAACCAGAATTAGTTCATTAGCTGAGGTATTTAAGGACCCAAAAGAAACAATTAGTCCTTTCACCCCTTCCATGTAGATTTGCTTGGAATGCTTGGTTTCATGCAACAGCATGAAACAATCATCTAAGATAATGGTAGAACTAAGTGCTGAAAGGGACAAATAGGGAAAAAGAGGAGCCCCAGGGAACAAATGCAGCTTCCCATCCTATTTTTCCCATTGACAAAATGATTCCCTGCTACTAGAGAGAGTTATTTCCATTGCAGTTTTACCCAAAAAGGTTCAGTGTGAAGACACATCAATGAGAACCTGCATGGATGAGTTTACAAGCCAATTTATCATGAGACCAGGCATGAAAGTAGTGAACAAAGTGGTGGTCCTGGAGGGAAAAAGGGTAGTTGTAATTATGACAGGGGAATGTAATTAGAGAGACTGAAAGTGATGAACATTTCAAGTGCATATTTTCCAAGAGCTTATTGCTTTGGACATGAATATAGTGGATTACAGGGAACACGACTCCATCAGAAATTATTTCACAAATGTGATATGGGGTCAACATTTAATTTTCCTAACTGCAGCTTGATTTGTTCTTTTCTTGCCTTTTAATATATTCAGTGTCATCAAATTTAATGGAGATTTTATTAGGTCTTAAATATTATCCTTTAGCACTATAATTATCATCTGTGATTAATCCTTCTTGCCCTCAAGAGTCATGCACATTTTTTAGATATAACAGTATATATTTCAACATTCATTTATAATTAACAGAGACATAACTGAAGAGAACAAATGAAAGGGCAGGTCTTTCACTGCACATTGTTGCTGAAGTATGTTATATTTTGGATTAATTCATCCTTGTGCTACACAAATTGTTGTAATCCTCCTGTCATTAATGCAAACTACCCACCTGTGGATTACATAAAATAAATTACAAAAAAATTCAATCTTTGATATAACCAGTATCTCCATCTAAAAAAAATACACTAGCACATTAAGGTCTAATGCAGTCCAGTATCATTTTTAACAAATCTTCAAGAGATAGATACTTTAAGAAAAAATCATCAAAATAATTAAAAGCTATATCATAGATTCACAGACTGGTTTGGACTGGAAGAGATTTTAAAGATAATCTAGTTCCAATCTCCCTTACCATGGGCAAGAACACCTCCCACTAGACCAGGCTGCTCTGTGCCTTATTCAACCTGGCCTTGAACACTCACAGGGGTGGAGCATCCACAGCCACTCTGTTCCAGTGACTCACTGTCCTCACAGTGAACAGTCTCTTCCTAAAGTCTAACATAAACCTGTCCTCTGCTGGATTCCCTTTGCTTTACAGGTATTCATCTGCCTCCTTACCTGTCCTGACACCTGAAGCACAGTGGGGCAAAGGGGCAGACATGAAGAGGCAGCTAACTGCTCCACTTTGCATCCCTATCTCTATGCTTTGGTATTTTACTTCTTTAGCAATCACCTCCTAACCACAATTAAAAACACGTGCCTTAAATGCAGCAGGAGATACACACATTACACACACGTTGGATTTCTGAGATGGCTGCAGGGACATGGCTTGCCACAGGAACTTTACCTGCTTGCAGGTACTCTGGCAGCAGTGTTTCTGGCAGTGTCTCAGGCAGCTGGTAACCATTCTTCCTTGCAACCACAAGGTGGAAAGCGGCACAAAACTCAGGGAGTGTCAGCGCCCCATCACAATCCACATCACTCAGCTCCCTGTGGATAAAACAGGCACACATTTTCCAAGGTGTTACCTCAAGGAAACATATGTGTGCCATCAGGAGGGAGACAAAAACGCAACTCTGAGAAGGGATATTTTAACACAAGACAAGCATCTCTGCCTTGTACACTTGATGCTGACTTGCACATTTGGCTCAGGGAAGATGAAGAAAGTCGATTTTCTGAAACTGACTTGCCGCTTTTTTATTTTTCAGTAAAGTACATTTCTTTAATACATTATGCCATTGAATATGATGGTATGTGTATATTAGAATGTGAAATACATAATCTATATTTATAGACTCATAGGGTGGATGGTGCTAGAAGAGACTTCAAAGATCATCTAAGTTCTACTACCCTGCCATGGAAGGTCAGGGAACCTTCCACTAGACCAGGTTACTCAAAGCCCCATCCAGCCTGGCCATGAACATTTCCAGGGATGGGAAGTCCACAACCTCTCTAGGCAATCTGATCTAAGGCCTCATGACCCCTAGAAGAAGTCCTTCCTAATACCTAATCTAAACCTGCCCTCCTTTAAGCTTACAGCCATTCCTCCTCGCCCTATCACTGCATGCCCTTGTGAAAAGTCCCTCTCCAGCTGTCTTGTGGATCCTGCTTAGGTGCTGGAAAGCTGCTAGAAGATCTCCCAGACCCTCTTCTTCAGGCCAAACAGCCCCAAGTCTCTCAGCCTGTTTTCATAGGAGAGGTGTTCCAGCCCTGTGATTAACTTAAGTGGACCTCCTCTGGACTTGTTCCAACAGCTCCATGTTCTTCTGATGCTGGGGAGCCCAGAGCTGGATGCAGCACTCCAGATGGGGTCCTTGCCAGAGCAGAGCAGACGTGAAGAATCCCTTCCCTTGCCCTGCTGGTCCCACCTCTTTCGATGCAGCTCAGAATGTAGTTGGCCTTCTGAGCAGCAATTCATTGCACATTGTTCCAAGGGTGGAATTAATCTTCCAATATTTGGAAGCACTTTTGGCTAATCCATGCAGGATCTTAAAACAGTTCAAGCAGAAAAAGGTAAATATGGACTTTAGCAATTATTACTTAGCGCCATTGACTAACCTTTAAAAACGAACAAAATTAACGCTCTTGACAAATTTAAATATTGTTGTTAACTTCTCACTAAACGGTTCTCTCTAATTCTAGCATGTTTCACAAACACTAAAGTTAAATTTCAGAAATTCAAGAATTCAATTTTATAAATTAATTCTCTGCAAAAATTGATTGATATTTTATCTTGGGCACCTGGTCTAAAAGAAACATGTAATTTCTTACTCTTTGAAAGTAACTAGCATTTCTCAAACTGTTGAGGTTATAGTGACAAGGACTGAAACATCCCATGTGTTTAACACCGCAGCACACTTTGATAAATCACACTGCCACATATTTGCAAGTATCTACTAGAAAGCAGTACTTTCTGTGAAATTCTGCATAGAGAACAAGTTGTGTCAGCAATAGAAATAAAATCTGATTTGGTAACATATTAGGTTAATCCATTCTTTTTAAGTAATCTTAAATTTAAATTCCAACATTCAGTTCCCTCAGCACTATATTTCTTCAGTTGGGGTTGTTTTTTTTTTATTTTCACAACTGACAATCCGCTTTGAAAAGATTCCAGACATATCCTTTGACCCTGACAGATGTTTAGGCTCTTGCAAGCTTTTCCTCTCATCTCTGTTCATAAAAGCATATATAAAAACAAAATCACTATCAACATTTCTGATCCATGTTTAAAACTGTTTGTTCCTCCTGTCAGATATGCAATGATGACAACAAATTACAAAGCACCATGTCGTTGATGAAAATATAATAGAATTCTTGTCAAATTTTATCACGTACAGTTCCATCCGCAATTGTTTCTCAATAAGCTCATTAAAGGCAAGAGCGCTGGTTCATTAGAAAAGCACTAATGAATTACGTAGTTGTTTAATTAGGCCTCCTCTGACAGAACAGACAGAAACATAAAACCAGCAACACATGCAAAACATTCCAGAGGTGCTTCTCCTCTGTGTCATTTCATGAAGAATGCCAGTTCTTTGAGCTAATGAAGCTGCTTACAATACACTTAAGAACAGCTCTCAGCTACCTCGCTGTTCAAACCTTCCCAGTCCTGCTGAGTAGGTGAACATCTCTCCAGAAAACAAGTGTGTCAGGAAGACCAATGACCACCCTGCTGCTTGGGCCTCTAAGTGATTCTGGAGATAAGAGCAATAATTATAATTGAAGATACTTTTAAAATTTAACAAGAACTCTTGAATTAAGCATATTTTAAAATAACATGATAGGCATCTCCAACACTATTCCAGTACTCACCAGATGTGAGAAAGTTCCGGGATGGGCAGCTTTGATTTTGTGAAGAAATTCTTTGCTACAGAACCTGTTGGGAAAGCATGCCTCATCAACCATTGGAAACTAATTCTCCAAATTCTTCCCTTTGACCAGGTTTGCCATGCCAGAAGCAGACAGTTAATTTGTGTCTGAGAGATGCTCAGATTAATCAGATGCTACTATAGATGCTGGACCATTTGTCTCCTCCTGAGTAAATGACAGAGAAAGCCAGACAGAACTGTTGACCTCATTTCTCCATTCCCTCCATATGGGGAAAAATAAATAAAGGGAAACCTACTTTAGTACTAGTAACTCTAACCTGCATAACAAGTATGTCACCAATGATGAAATAACAGACACAAACAGCCCTGCTTTACCCAGAAGTCATGTGTATGGCAATATAGTGCTTTGACATATGCACTGCTCTCCCAAGATGCTGCTTCAACCATGACTTTTCCCTGCAGTGAAAATTTTATGGAGAGGGAAAAAAAGAAACTGCAGAAGATTCAGCTAGCACACAGCTCCTGTTTTACTGCAGGCATCCTCACTCACCCTGCCACAGCAGCCCTTCTCATACTTCCAGTTAACAAACACATTTCTTTACCATCTCACATGCACAGGCCGTCAGGGAAAGCCCTAGAAGCCCTTCCTGGTTACATGCTTACAAATCATAAGGAAACTAAGCACAGACTTTGGGGACAATAATCCTTTTCCCATTGGGCAACCACTGGGGAAAGAACCGACACTGAAAAAATAATTGTTCTTGAAAGTAAACGGCATGAAGGAGACTTAACTCAGGTGAAGAACTGCTGAATTACTATTCACTCTATCACAATTTCAGCTAGAAGCAGGTCATTTCTTTGAACTTTGAACTTGGCTGGATCAAAGCCTCCTGAACCCCAGTGATACAGCAGGTCTCATTACAACTGCCTCAGTTTAAAACCTGTGACATATTCCTTGCCAGACTAATTGTCTGTACATGGTAAAGTCTCCTCTCACAAGCAAACTTCTATTCAGGATGGAAATCCGAGAATAATCAGAGTCATCTCAGTATGCTCTTAACAATACTTTTACCATGTATGCTCAATAGGATTGTTTCCTATTTACCTAGAGATCCAAATCTCAGTCCCTCAGAACCAAAAACCCTCAAGCTTGACTGCCCAGGGCAGTTAACTGAATGCTTCACTGTCATCACATGAACACTGCCACAGTTCTGCTGGATAAGCCAGCACAACCCTCAGGGGTTTTTCAACTCAATATACACTGCAGGTGTGATCTACAAATACAGCACAGCAAATGCAGAGAGCTCATTTTAATCTTTTTACCAAATTGCTAACATTTCTCTCTTAGATGTAATTATTTTTCTAAAATCAGGATATTTAGGAGAAAATGGCCACAATATTGGTTTGAATAGTCTGCCTTAAAAAAAACAAAACCATAATCAACTCTTACAAATGTGCTGCTAGAAAGAAAAAAGAATTTATTTACTTAACACTTTTCACCTCCCAGTCTGGTGCCCCTATTTGATGTGTACAGTGTTTGGTAAAAATTACCTGAAATAAAGGCATTGAGGTCAGGCTGCAGGGACCTGAACTGGTTAATGTAGTAATCTCGCTGCTCCTCTGTTATCCTCCAAGGGTCATCTGAGTACTGGGTGCTGCTGTCCTGCTGCTCCCGCTCCACTGAAAGAGACTGAAGGGAGGGACACTGGCACCTGCCACAGGGAGGGCACCAGAAGGGCACTGGGAATCTCAAGAAACCAGACTCACACTCTTCTATGTAGCAGAGACAAATTTTCAGAAGACAAGAAGCAGAAATGGCCACACTGATGACCATCTCACTACTTACCTGCTAAAACTGATGCTATTATTAGGTATCATCACCCCTGCAATTAAAGGAAGCTTTACATGACCAACGCTCAAAGGAAAAGGAAATCTGGCTACTGCTGACCACTAGAAGGCCAAGTCATACTTTATTACCTCTAGATTCATTTTGGGGGTCCTTTTTTTCCTGCCATGCACACTGTACACCTCAAATGGATGGAGCCAGTAAAGGAACTTAAGCTGCATTTATGTGAATGAAAATTCATCTCTGCTATGAAACTACATATTTAATCTAGGAATGGTGCTGCAACTATGGAGATATTCAACTTCTGGACTCTCTGCTTACCCTAGTAACTCAGCACTCATGCTAAGTCAGGGAGACACACAAGCCTAGAGACCCCCTCAAACTTCTATCACTTGCCAAGATTTAAGCAAAAATCGTCCTTTGGGTAAAGGAATATTCTGGAGGAGAAGGGTATTTAATCCAGTTATTTCTTTGCTCTGTCTTGGCTGTCTGATTAACTTGCTTAAGGGAGGCCTCTACCTTTTGCAGGTTGGATGGAGGTATCTACAAGAGGGCTGCCAGTACAGCTGGTGCCTTTGTTAAAATTGAATAAATGAGTATTCAGTATTTAAGCCTTCATGATAACAGTCTTAAAAAGGGAGGGCAAGAATGAACAACAATTAGGTGTGAAACCCTTTCTCTGACATATCTGTCTATTTCCTAAGAATCATGCAAAACACCAGTTCTGAAATACATCAAAAGATCCCTGAAACAGGCAACATCATAAAGCTGTAAATTAATTTTCATTTCAAAGTGCTACACAAATGCACCCAATTTCATTTCAAGTTAGCACAAATTATGTGACACTACCTGTAGATCTCTTTTGGAGGCTCAGGTGACATTTTATTGTGGGTGTGAGGTGCTAAGCACTCAGGAAAAGTCGGAGTCTTACTTATTTAGGAAAATCACTTGCTTAAGAGAGCTCTGCCCTCCCTCAGGGCAAATTAATTGTTTGCATAATAAATGCACAGCAGGCATACTGAAACACAGGAAAGATCTGTTTTCCCAACCAGCAGGAAAATATAAGACACATTTTCATAAAAACAAACAAATACCCAGAAATCAATATATTTTGTTTAAGGTGCAATTTAACCAACTGGAGTGAAAAAACAAAATATGCAGAATGTTTGCCATAAATACTGTGCATATGTTATAAAAAGCAATTTAAATCTAGAAGGAATCTCTGTGAAATTTCATGTACTTTAAATGAAAGTGTTTTACTCGACTTACCTTCAGCAATTTAATTAATTTGGTTATTTATTTATTGCAATTTCTCCATCCCATATGATTTCTTCCTCATATACCAAAAAAGCACACTTCAGTCTCTACTCTAAAAACACCATGGAGAACACTTTTCACTTTCAAAGTGAGAATTTTCTGCCTTTTTTTTAAATTTCTCTGCCTTTGAAAAAAAATTTTAGATGTTTTAACTGTTTTGTTAGAAGTACTACTAAAGAAAAATATGCAATTCTTTACCCGGCTAGGAGTTGAACAGGTGAGTGCAGATTTGGCTCCATAATTCCCTGAAGATGGTCCATCTTGCTGGTGAGTAGAATGTTTGGCTTCATAAGGAGCTACATTAGACATTTAAAATTAAATATATAAATGTCAGGATAATTTTAAAAATACTGCTAAGCTAAAGGAAATAATTAAATACCACAAGATCAAGAATGCAGCTTGTGAACATTGTATCAGAGCACCAAAGTCCATTCGGTCAAGCATCTACAAAGTGAACCTGGTTTCACAGTATCAAAGTCCATTTTGTCTTATGCAACAAAATCCCATAGTTGTCTCTCCCATTGCATCATTCTTCTTCAGACATTACTGAGACACTGTCATTTATAAACTGGTAGACAACAGAAATCACTGTTCATTATGTTTAAATATACATTTATATAGTCTGTCCATGCATTTATACATTTTCTACGCTTATAGCCACATATAGCACGAGAACTATTTTAAGTAAGAAGAAATAGTTCAACTGGGCTATAAAAAATATGCTTTGACTAAGCTATCAAATAGCAAACCATTACTTCTCCATACACTTTTCCTCCCTTCTCCCAACTTCCGTTGAAAATCAAAATACATGACTCGCTACTTTGTACTATTTGGAGTAAAGTTAGTGAAGAAAAGTAACAATTTCTTCTTTTGCTAAAATAAGTCACTTAAACTCCACTGTAGCAAATATAGTAGGCAGTGACACAACAAGACATTTAGGAACAATGTTTTAAAAATAGGGCAAGTATGCAAACAAAAAGGCAACTCACTTGCAAACCCTTACACAGCTGAGAACTGCTGCCAGCCTATTTAAAATTTACCATTACAAAGTCTACGTTAGACCTTAAAGACTCATTATGAAAAAGGAGTCCAAGAAATCTTAAAACTTTTGATCTCAGGAAGAATTTAAAAATTATACCCCTCAACCCCTTTGTTTTCCTAAGGCGTCTTATCCTGTATTATTACCTATTTTTATTCCTGTACAAGTGACTGCTAACTTCAGATTTAAAAAAAAAAAGGTAAGTGAAAGGCAGGAAACCCTTTAGATGTCCTCAGAGGGGAGATTTAAGCAGAAAGTCATATGGCTGTGTGCTTGCTAGCATGAAAAACTTTCAGAACTATAAAGAAAAATGTACATAGTCATGGCTGCAGTTCCCTTCAAATGCCCTGTCCAGTGCCAGGGTCAGATCTGCAGCCCAGCCCAGCCCAGCCAGCCCAGGGCAGGGGCACAAGCTCCTCCTCCACATGCACTACACACAGCTGTCCTCTGGAGTGCTCTTCAGGAAACTGGAAGGGTCTTAATCTCAAAGACCACAAAGAACCAGCAGGTCTTGCATTAGGCCTGGCATTTGCTACAGCACAGGTCATAAAATGTTAACCACCCACTGCCATTGAGAATACATCTAGCTGAAGTATCCCCAGTAGGACTAAAATAGGAGAGATTCCTTTTCTGGAAAATAGGAAAAATTGCTTTCTGAAAAATAACCATTGTTCTGCACCTCTAAGATTTTATTACCTTAGAAATCTGAGCAGTTAAATAATTAATTTTGGAAGACGTTGACAGCTGGACTGGATGCTGCTGTCCCTAGTCACTTCACATAGCTGCTGAGTCCATAAGAAATTTCACAGAAGTTACATTTGCAACCAAATTCAGAAGGAAAAAAAACCCAACACTCAAAATAGTCCCTCATAGCACTGACAGATGTGGGACAAAGTGCCAGGAAGGAGGAGAGCACTCAACAGGTACAGGGTCAGCCAGTCCTGACAGACACCCCCTGCCCTGCTCTCTGCCACGTCTCTTCTTCACTGGGGCAGAATATGCATTGTACCAGAAAACAACTGTACTAGAGTGCTTCCTGCAGAATTAATCCCACCTCTCAACAAGCTGCAGTTTACCTATGCAGCAGGGCAATGCCTGTGACTTGGTGCTGGTACAGTTTTCAGGTGGAGGCCACTTTATAGTGTCAGACACATTCTTATCACAGCTGTACTGAGGTTCAGCATGTTGAATAGCTCTTTTGTCACTCATTTGTAAATAAGGACAGAAGGTGAAGGACTAGCATGGTTCAATCTTCACTCACTGCAAACATACTAACATAAAGCAGGAGGGATGATGGTATGCACTAGTGCCTCCTACTGCCACCAAGTTGATCACCACGTTGCAATTACAAGAGCATAGGTGCTTTACTATTAACATGAACCTATAAAACTATAGTTGAACTGGCTTCTGCCCCATTAGGCTCTTATTAAAATCTGAATGTTTTCCCACCACTCTAATGACATCAAAATGAAGGACAGAACATCTTTACAGTGCCTTGTTTTTGTCTGAATTGCCCAAGTTACACTGTGGGACTGCTTTTATATCCTCACCCTATTATTATTTCTGTTATAAAACCAGAGATATTATTATCTGTTCTTGCAAAGGAAGGTTCACTTCCAATCTGAAAATTAATATGCAGCTACTGAAATCAGGAGCAGGCTTTTCTTCCCCTCTAATGAAACCAAAACCTCATGCACTGACAATGCTTGCAGGCTCTCTGCCACTAGGCTATATTGCAGAGCCTTGTCAGAGATTAGGTTTTAGCATTTGTGAGCAGTCACACATAAATCTAATTTAATAGAAAGTGAATAGGAAGACAGGATTGAACTGTCAAAATAAATTGATCAAATAATTTTCCAAAACACAAGTCTAATTGAATTTTTAAATCATTAGGCTGATTGTCACTAGCATTTTGAATCTGGATACTTCTGATGGGGGGGGGAAAGAAATAATATTTGAATGCAATGTGCTTTGCCGTTTTTATCCTACCTCCATGCTGCTGTTCCAGCCCACTTCTTGCTTTACCATATCCATAACTTAGGGGTATTCTCTGGTAAGTAGATGGAGAAGCAGGAGGTGAGCAAATTGGAGACATCGGAGGAGATTTGGGTTCCTATTTCAAAAACACACCAACACAAAACACAGTTCTGAGACAAAAATTGTAAGAAACAATCAAATAATGCTGCAAAGTGGTCCAAGTGCATACAATATGATGGACAAACAAGAAAAAACACTGCAGCATCCTCAGGCCCTTTATTTCCAAGAAAAGGTTTAAAATAGACAAGACAGGATTTGGTACTGAGCCTTTGAGAGATAAAGCATGGCAGTGCTATAACAAAGCTTTAGAATGGTCAGCTCAATATATTTTACTTGCAAGATTCCTGAAGTAGTAAATGTAGAAGGCTCAATGTGTGTGGATAACTTCGAATTTACATAGTGTGAGCGTGTTCATTGTGGGAAATCATTTTTCATATTGAAAAAAATGTACAAAAAATTAAAATACATCTCTGGATTGGTATTTTAAACACTGTGGATTTGTAAGTATCTGGGTAACTATCCTAAAGCTTTCTCTTTCCTTTGATTTACTGAGATTGCTTGAGAAAAGAATGTAAGCCTGAAAGGTTGTACTGAATAAAGAGGAAAATATAACACAACACAGATAATTCAGATGGAGCCAAGGGTTTGAGGGCAGTGTTCTACTCCAGTGTCAGTACACAGAGGACAGGCATACATGCTCTTCTTCCTCATCCTGTTATTCCACCTGTGTATCTTGTCATCAGCTCACTCCTGCTGGCTGACCTCAGGCTGGGAGCGCTGTTACTGACGCCTACACACCAGGATAAATGTGGATAAATGTTCTGGGAAGATAAAAGTGCTTCCACCAGGCACTTACAACATGACCTGATACAGCACCAGAGGACAAGGTGTCAAGCCTGGGGAAAATTATGCAAATCAGTCTTTATGAAAATGATGCAGCACTGTGAAGCTTCTTGTATCTGAACATGTGCTCTCTACTCTCCTAAATATAGGTAATATGAATGTTCCTTGGAGGCTTCATTAAACTGGCATCTCACAACAACAGATGCTGGGACAATGTTTCACTCGGAAAAAAGAAAAGCAGGTATCTTCTGGAGTACTCCTTGGGGAGATAAAAATGAAAGAAAACTTGGGGACCTTACCCCACCCAAAAATAATGGCTCATGATTGAATACCTCATCTCCAATTGAGTATTTTCAGAGTGACTAAGAACCATTACCATACTTGCATGGGAAATCACTCACTTTCCCGTTCTGTTTCACAGACAGATTTCTATTTGCTGCTTTTCCCACATCCTCTCCGAGAAACAGTGCTGGATTAAGTAGGAGGAAAACACTGAAAGAATTTACACAGAATATTACAGAGCTGACAGCTTTATACAAGCTCATATAGAGCATGTTCTTCAGAGAAGCACCTGGCATGCATCAAAACCAGAATACAGGCATGATGGGGATTATTTGTACTTCAGGAGTCCATCTCTTGTCTAGTATTGAAAAAGTGAGTAAGCCCCTGTGAGTGTAATCATTTACAGGACTGGACCCAAAATAAGGATGCATAATGACATGCTGGCCTGAAGGAGACAAGCCCGTTACCTGTTTGTCCCCTTCATCTGTTCTTTTGTAGGAATTTTTTTCCAAAGTTGCATGTGGAACCTGAAATTTAACTCCATGGAATTCTGCTGGAGTCCCATAACGTACTTCAGTGTCATTTTTCAGTGCCATAAATCGTGGTAGAGGCAATTCTTTATTAAGAGAGAGAAAAATTCAATTGAGACTACAGAACATTAGAAGCACTTAAAGCAATATCATCTTGTAAAACCAATGAAAAGTTTATCTATTAAAGACTGCTAGTTATATTTTGTAACATTTTTAAGTGTGGGACTCCTTTGATTATTTTATGTCTTAATAAAAATACGAATGTTACACAAAGCTACATTCACTAGCTTTATATATAATCTTTCCATGCAAAGAGGAAGAAATAAGCCCTTGTGCATGTTATTAAAGCAAGCAGCAAATTCATTTCCTGCCTTCAAAACCTTGCCTGTAATGAAAAGAACAGTTTCCCACAGAAACTGTGGGACGGATAAATTAATCTGTCAGGATCACAGTATCCTCAATGCTGCCATCACAAAAGGAACAAATCAGAAATGGTAGGGTTCAGAGATCACACCAAGGCCTAGAGAGACAGCTGTGTCAAAAGGTCCCATGTCGCATCTGCTGTGCTGAGCACGAGACTGACACTTTGACACCCTTTAAAATTCCCAATTATTTCGCAGAAACACCATTTATTTTTGTGCACAGTCACCCTAAAAGATCAATACAATTAAAATCAACAGAATGCTCAACACCAAGCAAAGCCATTCATCCATTATCTCTGTAATCTTTCACACTAACAATTACAACCACAAAAAAAGTAAATCAATTGGAATTTGGTACATGTTACTCACTCCACTCTAAAGATGCTCATATGTTTTCTGGAGAAAATGTAATTAGCACTGGAAGAGGTTTTATTGAAATTTTACTGACACAGTAAGTAAGCAGAATGTCAATACAAGGACTGCAAGTACATGCTTTCACTCAAATTTGTGGATTATTTACATACGCTGGACTTGTAAAAGATACAGAGTAAATCTCAGTCCAGGTTTCTAATTTAGTTTGTTGAGAATTTATTGTTGTGGTTTTCTTTTTTTTCTTTTTAATTAACATCTTTAAAAAGGATAGCAATGCAAAAGAAATTGCACAAGCTGTCTGTAAGGAAAACTGACAGACAAATCCAGGCCACTTGTCTTCCCCCTTGGTTCAAGCTCCTGTTCCAGCAAGGCACTGAACTGAACTGTGCCAGCTGCATCTGATCCCTCCACTGGTCAGGAGCTCTGCACCAAAGGAGCTCAGCTCACACAGCTCATCATGTGCTTGCCATTCTGTCCTTCCCTCCCTGGGATGGGGCAGACCTGGGAACCCCCTCCCTGTGCCTTGCAATGCACATGAATTGGACGTTTCATTGCCCTTATCAGGGACAGCAGAGCAGAAGCTGTGCTGGGAGCAGTGACCTGATTGCAGAGTTGTGTGTAGGTGCTGCCTTTCCAGCCTTTTCTCTGATCTTTTGGCTGCGTGCACTGCTCCTGCAGTGGGATGGTGCAAGCACAGCCTCAGGGCATGGCTTGAACACCCGTCTGGGATATGGGAGCTAAGGGTTCAGACCTGTTCAAGCTCGAGCAAAAAGCCTTGTGTTTTGAAGACTGAGCCCTCCTGAGGCAGAGTGTGCATCACTGAAGCAAGAACACTGAGTTCCTTCCAAGTTGCTATCAAGGTTTCACAGCTGAAAGGGACCTGCTTTCTCTCTTCATCGCTTGAGTTAGATAAGGCTCTTTCAAGAAGCTCTCTTCTCCACCAAAAATGGTACATTTAATATTACTGTCAATTCATTAGGAAGAATATAGCTGTTTTAAAATCTTATATACATTTTCGTACCTATTCACAGTAAGCACTATGATTTTATCTCCACCACCCATTTATTCCAGCAGGATTATTTGCTAAAGTAGATGAGTGTTCCAATCTGCCCTGCACAGAGGGACTCCCTGACCTGCCCATGTCCTCCACAATGTGTCTCCACCCAAAGCAGCTATCAGCTCTCACTCTGGACAGCTGTCAAGACTAGAGGCTGAAGGTGAGAGAGAAATGCATCTCCCACACTGATCATCTGTCATTCCTGCTGCTCCTTTGCAATGCCTTTTCCAGAGGGGGATGTCGTCTCAGATCTGCCATATCTAAAATTCACTGCAATTTTCCACCACTCACTTAGAGCATGTAACATTGCCTTCCACTCTTTCTCTGCTCTTTAAAATTGTTCATAGAAACATAAGAAGAAGGAGGTTACCACCATGGAGAGCTGACAAGCATTAAAGAAAGTGAGAAACAAGTGCATAGCACTGCAAGCAAAATTTGCTACTTACCATTCTTAATGCTCTCAATCCGTACTGGGAACCCTGACTGCGCTGCTGCAATTAACTTCAAAGCAATATAAAATTGAGCAGGACCAAAATAACCCACACGCTTGGCTCCACAAACTTCAGTAATCTAAGAGAGAAGAGACACATTGTCAGTGAAATGCATTTCCCTCTTCAGGAACATCTCCACATAAACAAAGCAAAAACTTTAAAATGCTTGTTGTCTTTGAAGTTTTCTACTATGCGTATTTGTTTCAACTCAGAACATTTGTACACCAGAGACAGGTTGGTAGCTGTGACACTTTTCAGAAGCGCTGCTGGTTAACACTGCTATCCTAAAACAAGTTATGGGTTCTCATACTATGTAAGATTTTAACAGCAGGGGAAATTAGAAGTTCTTAAGTACCCTGTCCAGTAAAAAATTTCCATCAGAGAAGCTGTGATTTCTTTGGAAAATTATACTTAATATTAGCCCTAGCAACAACAGTTCAGATAAATACCGTAACTGGAACATAAACACAACAAAAGACCAACACAGCACAATGCTTGAACAAACACTTAATTTTTTTGTGTGAAAAATTAATATGGTCTCAGCACTGAAGTTTAAATTCTATGTATATTTCATTATTTACTTCACTCTGCCACTTTTATGAAGCAAAGAGCACCACGATCACACACTCAGACAATGCCTAAACAAACAGCAGATATCAGCAGGTTTTAAGCATAGGTGCCAATTCTCCCATGCCTGGAGCTCCCAGATGTTCACAAACAACCTCAGACAGGCATTGAGATTAGGAAAAAACTCCATTTGCACCACGCATAATAGGAAATCTCAAATTGTTTTCCTGAAAATACACCTAGATTAGCGATGTCTATTGGCTGGCGAGGTGCAGCCCCTGTGACAGCTCTCCATGGGCAAGGGTTGCTTCTAGAAAGCCGTGTCCATGGACTGGCTCCCAAGCTACAACAGCATGACAGAAAGTATTAAGTCGCATATAAACAAATAGCACAAACAGTCTATTTTTTCTGACTTATTTTTATACATGTATATACACCTACATACACAGTGGCAAAATGTCAGGTCAAACCATTACTGAAAAAATCAAATGTTTTGGAATGGAAATTCCTACTAATCAAAGACAATTGTTTTCAAGCAAACCCTTTCTTCTCTGGATGTGCCCTTTGCTTTGACAGAATGAACTCCGGCAACTTTCTCTTTCTACGATTTTCAGACTTGGTCACAAGACACATCAAATAGTTTTCTTTGTCTTACTGTTTGATGAAAAGGGAGATTGAATCTCTGTGTAAGGACAGCTTCAATTAACCAGAAGCATTTGTCATTCTCTTTCCTCTACTTTTTTCTCTGCAACTGTGGCCTTTTTTATTCTGCCCTTCCCTCTACCACTGGCCTTGCTTCTTTTATTTTCCAGTAGGAAAGCAAGGCACTTGGGATGTGCCCGAGATGGATGACTGGGCACACCCCTGGTAGCTTTCCTGAGCTCCAAAGCAGGGTTCTCCCCCTTGGTCCTGGATGCTCCCAATTCACTCAGTCCCACTGCCCACTCCAGCCACTTCTGCATGGTCCTTTCCTAGCCAGCAGCCCTGGCTCTGCCTGGTGCAGTGGTGTGGAGCACAGATGACTGGACTGGAACCGTGGACATGGAACATGCACAGCAGCTGCACTTCAGACTGCTCCTCGTGCTCTGGGGACAACGCTGCTGCAGCAGGTATGTGAGAGAAGCCACCAGCCTATCCAACAGCCTGGGGAGAACCAGATGGAGAAGGGGCACAACCAAGCTGAAATTCAATCTGGGTTCACAGCTCTGGTCTGTTATGGGAGGTGTTTGCTGTATGGGAGGGCACCTGGCAAAAGCTGGGCACCCACCAGCAGCCAGGCCCTCGCTGGAGGCTGCAGGCGCTCAGCTCCTGTGTGACCCACGGGCAGTGCCTGGGACAGCTCCTGCTGTGGGGCAGCAATGGCACACAAAGTCCCTGGGAATGCCCACAGGGTATACCCTATAGGGACTTTTCTCCTCTTGGGCTCTTTTCCTGCCAGGGCTACGCTTCCTGCCCTGCCTATGCTTGCTGAGATGGAGCAGCAGTGTCACCATGATGTGTTTCCTCTCGCTGGCTGCTGGAAAAAGGCAATACTGAGCAGCTGGGACTTTCACAGAGATGCTACTATCTTCCTGAAGAGTTCATTTTCCATATATTTTCTATACTTTGAAATACTAAGGTTGTTGAATGCTGCAAGTGCTCTGCTTGCTCTTCATACGGAAACATGAACATTTTATTCTGAACAAGCAGGCTAAAAATTTTTATCAAGGACATCTCATCCATCAAAAAATACAGTGATGTTTCTCAAGCACACATAGCCAACCAATCAGAAACTGCCTCTCTGTAATTTTGCTTTTTGATGATAATAACAGAAATAAATTTTGTAGACACAAGCTTCTTTGTTGTTTGTGCAACCAAATTCTGAATGATTTGTTAATGGCCCAGAGCAAAAGACAGAAACTGACAGAGTAGTTAAATTTATTACACAATTATTTGTGGGTATTTATATAGATTAATTGCAGGTACAGGCATTTATTCTCATCAGGTTCCTTGTCCTGTAAAGGAAAGGGTCTTGGGTTCCTTCCAGCCAGCATTTTACACTATCTGCATCAGAATCCTGCTTAGAGGTGCCTACAGAGCAGCCCCTCTCTCCAGCAACCACAGAAGTTGGTAGCAGATTAGCCTTTATCTGAAAGTAAATCCTCATGCTGCCTGCTCAAATTTCCCTATCAGCTTAAACTGAACACTGCATTATTTTTTTGTTTCCTGGTTTTACCTTTCACAGGTCAGTGCACATAGCTTTTTGATGGGCAGTTCACAATTAGTGATATGCAATTCTGAAATTAGGCTAGTTTGAGTGATGCACTATTAGGACTATCCCAAGGTCCATCCTAGTTAAAGGCACTGCATATGAATGTGATATGGTAATTTTTCATTTAAATCCTTGAACCAGTTGTCAGTTTGGGCTGCATGCTTTTTAGCAAGCCAGCAAGGAAAGAGCTGGTATTTTCTGCTTGTGCACTGCTAAACAAGCACACATGTAAATAAAAAAAAACTTGCATGCCTTGATTAGGGATTTTAATGCAGAACTATTGTCCAACTATATCACAACTTTTCCTTTAATTCTCCAGCAGAGAGCTGTAAGCCTCCAGTGATAGCAAAATATTGGGAAAAAAAGTGTAACAAAGAATGTATTGGAAATAATTTTTCATGGTGGTGGGTTACAGATGTTGTTTGTCAAAACTAACCACAGGATGATAAACAGAGTTAGTCCAAAATCACACAGAATCACAGAATGGCTGGGGTTGGAAGTGACCTCTGGAGGTCCTCGAGTCCAACCTCCTTGCTTAGGAGATCAGCATCACCTAGAGCTGGTTGTACAAGACTGCACACAGGAAGGTTTCAAAAACGTACAGAGAAGGAGAATCTGCCATTGTCACAGTAAAGAAGCTTTCCTCATATTCAGAAGGAACTTCCTGTGTTTTCCTTTGCGCCTACTGCCCCTTGTCCTGTTAGTAGACACCACCAAGAAGCCTGGCTCCATCCTCTTGACACCTCCCTTCAGACACTTACATACATTGACAAAATCCCCCCTCCATCTTCTTTAGGCTAAACAGGTCCAGGTCCCTCAGTCTCCTCCTAAGAGATGCTGAAGTCTCCTGGTCATCTTTGGAGCACTGATGCCTGAACTTTAACCACCTGGACCCACCTCCATACCTTCCAGACTTCTAACATATGGGATTCTTCCAAGTAGATCCTTGAAGAGGCCAAACCTAGCTCTCCTGAAATCCAGGGCTGGGACCCTACTTTTTGACCTGTCTCCTCCACACAGATTCATGAACTCCACCATGTCATGGTCACTGCAGCCAAAGCTGCCCCAACCTTCACATCCCAAACCAGTCCTTCTTTCTTCATTAGTACAAGGAGTAGCACCATTTCTCTCCACGCTCTCCAAGAGCATTGACCTCGAAAACACACTGGGCAGGCCTAATTTAGATTGCAAGAACTAAACTTCAGAAACTGAATGAGCTGAGAGCTGAAGTTTGTTTTCTATAAGTAGAAAAAGGAGTATAATCAGAAATAACTATATCCTAATCCTATGGACAGGCTGAAATGGTCATCCTGGAGCCTCAAGGCAAAGGCAGACCTGTGACTGACTTTTGCTGTTTCATTTATCTGCTGTGGCATCCTCTGTATCATGCTGGCACACAATTTTTGTCTGTTCTCTGTCACCCTGCTGCTACCTGCCGCATAGATAGTCACTGCTTGTCATTCGTGGGCAAATCCAGCTCAAAGGCACTCACACCTCCATGTGGGCTGTGGGATCCTGTGAGAGCACCTGTGAGCTGAATGAGTCACCTCATTTGAGAGAAAAAGGTGGTGACCATCACTGGCTCCTACATTAAAGGAAATTTTCTCGCCACAATTTCCATCTCAGCGCAACCCCAGAATGCACATCTATTTTACTTGTCCCTGCTCAATTTATGAGGTAGAAATATTTTCCAGTTTATCAACTTCCTCTGAATTTTCGGGAAGATGTTGAAAAGTTTCTGCCATTACCCAATGCACACCTCACCCAGTGCTCTTCCAAGGACAACCAACTGTGATGCCACTGCTCTGACCTCAACCACAGAGCGACCTCAGACTCCCTTTTGGGTCAACCATCTGCTTATAATAGTTTCAAAGACAAATATTTGCAGCAGTGGCTTATCAACAGCTTATCTCAAAATTGTGTCATGCATCTGACCCACTTTACCCTTTTTTTTTTTATTTTGTGTTTACAGACTCTTTGATCTGCTTGTTATAGACAAGTTTTGCTACATTCTTAAACAAGTATTTCTCTCTCAACGGATCATTGTTCAGACATTTGTAATACTACTTGGAGCCCAGGGCTACATATCTATTTCTTCAATATTTAAAGCAAAGTAAGAAATAACACATCAAAGATTACTGACTGGGAAGGCAACAGAAATATGCTGGGGCGTTACACTCCCAGATGCACATAGGAAGAGGCTCTGCCATGGATTAGGTTCTTTACCTCTGCTCCATCATATCAGTGGTATTTCTGTAACTATTTATTTTATTCTGACATCTTGTCTTTTAAAAACAGATGTTTTATCTATTTTAGACTTTTTAAAACACCACCAGAAACGCTCACTAAAAATCAAGCTATTTTGAACAAGCAGGATTCCAATGTTTAAAACAAAATTGGAAACAGCTTAGTCTATGGTACAGAAGAAAACGCATACATAGTATATTTTTAAAGAGCTAACTTTAATACATTCTCATTGTTTAAGCTCTGCATGATCATCACTTTGCATTTAAGAACACCATAATTTTAAATTGCAAGGCAAGCAACAGATAAACTGCCAAAGCTCCACAACTTCACATAACAGAGTGCTAAAAGCAGCAGAGAGCAACCCCTTGAGTTAGGCAAAAACCTGCTGACAGCACCATCAGAGTTTCCCTAAACTCCCTCCTCCTCCTAGAGTGACCCAGAACCATTCACATCTGCCTGCACTAGTGCTCCATCACACCTTTGCATATCTGGGGGGAAAGCATTTTGCTTTGGGAACAGGGAAACACTTTTCCATCAGCTCCAAGCAGAACATTTTATGCCAACACTGAGAACCACAAGGCTCGGGATTCAGTGCCTGCTCTCTGTGCATGGACAGCCAACAACCACCAACAGAACTGCATGAAACAGACACAAAACAAGGTTCAAACAACTCCAATCTGACAATGAAGCTTAACAGAAGAACCATTTTATGTACTGGAAAATGCTGATTGCATAGCAGAGGTTAAAACTAACCCCAACCTGTAACACAACTGGTTTTAAAGAGTCTGTGAGCAGGAGCAGGGCAGGAGCAGGGCAGTCAAACTGGTCAGTGCAAGGGTCTGTCCAGTCCTCTCTCTTGTGTAACAGTGAGCTGTGGATGCCTAAGGAAACCCAAGCATGCGAATCACGCAGTATTTCTCTTCAAGTGGGAAGACTGGTAATGCCAGCATACCACAAGTCACAAAAATATTGATCTGAATTATACAGCTATGAGGACATGTGAGTCAGCACTGATAACCAAAAGATTTCAACTATTAAGGAGTGCTGGCAAGAAAAAGTCTGCCAGGGAATAAAGGCTGCTGATGCATGCTACTGCTTATAACCACTGAAGTACACCTGAAAGAAATGCCATCTCCCATGCTCAACCTTTTGTCTTTCATATACAAAGGCTGCTCAACCATTTACCTGCATGTGATGCAGAAACGCTGGACACTTTCATCTCATGTCAGTCTCATAGGGGAGTTTAAGAAGCCCCATTCCTGAGAAATATCTGACAATTGCCACACCAAGTAAATTATTTTTGTGATAATGCTCCCTACAGCATTAGGTCAGAGGTTGTTACATACATTTGCTGATACTTCATTCTGTTTTTGATAGGAAAACCTAGCACCACCTTCACCAAACATATGCCTTTAGGAGTATGTGAAAAGCCTACAGAGGTGAATGAGATGAAGCAAATTATTTTCAAAAACTCCTTACCTTTTTTTTATCACTATTTGGAAAACAAATGCTCCAAGAACAGCATGAATGCATCTAAAGTTGTTCTGGGTTTCATATTCATTGTCTGTATCAAATTTGTATTAACAAGATGGATAAATACAGCACATGTTAATAAATATGTGTAGGAGTAGAATTTTAGTAATGCTTGAAACACAAAAATAGTCTGAAAACAGGTTACTCCAGCTTTAAGAACTTGGCATAAAGATGTCGACAATCAGTACAGATTTTTAATATAAATCCATTTATTCACTGAACTGCTTCCCATTCTTTGTAGATAATCAGTTTGCATCTGGATATGGCAACACAGACACTCAGCAGGTCACTCTCTGAAATGCTGCATGCATAGTCTTGGCAAAATTCACTGTTAAAACCTGAAAACCCACAGAAATTTGCAAAGTACACAGAATTGAGTTATAGTTGCTGTATCTGCTTTTCAAATCTTGACTGCAAGGGAGTAAGAGCAAGTAAAATGGCAAACATGGAGCTGTAACACTGCCCCATCCTAACAAATAAATTGCAGAAAATTTCCACAAGGGTTATCCAAATTTCTTCTGATGCAAGTCCCTGCCAAGAGCATTTAATTCTCTTGGACATGAGTTTCATAAAGTTTCATAAAGCTCATCCTACAGATGGTTAACACCATGTTTCATACATTGCAAATATGGTAAAGGCACTACTCATCCTAAGATTTCCGTTCATTTTCCTGCTCACCTCATCTCTTTCAAGAGCACATCTAGGGACATAACACAGAGAAGGTCCAGGACATGAAAGAATAGAGCCCAGACTCTCCAATTCTTGTCCATTCAGCAGAGACATTATGCTGAACTCCCCTTACCCACCAGCAACTGACATTGCAAGAGCCTGATGGAGGCAGGATGTAACCATCCACACTGAAATTTGGCCAGGGCTGGAACCAGCCCAACCAAAACACCCATCTGTTCCTAAAACTTTCATTTTCTGGAGGTTGGACGAAAATTGTATCTAAATCTTACTGCTAGTAAGAGTGAATGGGGGAGCTGCTTTTTAGCTCAAGTAGAAATGCCATGTTTTGCACAGGAGCTGCACCAGTATCCTGTGGGAATGAAAATACAGGATGATCATGGGAAAATTAAAGGACAACACTACTTTTAGCATGCAAAATCCTTGTGGTTTGGGCATTTTACACTAGATCAGCAACTAAGTTGTTAATTATTTCAAGTAATACTTTACACAAGCAGCATATCCATTAGCATATTTTGATCTTGAGTGTAGATTTTCATTGACTTAATATATGGCACTCATTTATAAGCTTGAGTTCATTATTAGTCCAATGTATTTCAAAATGCAGGTTTTTAAAAATCTATTCAAAATGCCATGTGCATATGCATATGCAAAATTGAAATTAAATGTAACTTGAAACCCAGCCTTAAAAATCAAACCTTTGAAGGAAAGGTTTCTGCAATCTGTCCAAGCCTTTTTTTACAAAAGAAAAAATTGTCTCTCCATTGCTACAGTTCAGATCTGGATTGAAACACCTACCATGAGGGTTTTTTTTAAAAAAAACACTGAAAACACTGAAATTTTATGAAGGAACTTGAAGCCATTTAAAATGCTGGACTCTCCAAGTCTGCACAAAAGCATATAATTGAATCTTGACATTTGTCATTCATACAGAAAATCCTTATCCTATCTTTCTTAAATTTTAGTCTCTTAACAGCATACCACAGACTGAGAAACAACAGATTTTTCTGAAGAAAAAAATAAATCCTCAGTGTATGGGTTGATGCCTTATTTCTTGTTGGAGTAAAAATTCAGTTTAGGTATTACTCACACAAAACAAATGTGAATTACAGAAAATTCCACAAGGTGTTGCTAGACAGGATTTCATTTACCCTTTGAAGAACCAAACATCAATTCTTTGTTGCAACTTATTCTTCAATAAATGAGTAACATATGAAGCTCTGCAATACAACTCCGTTTTGTTCTCATGTTAAAACATCACCATAAAAAGCTTCAGCATAAGTAATAGTCTGTGAAACTATTGTCCCCCCACCCATAAAGAAGCTTGCCAGACTCACTTAAGGTGCAAAGAGCATCTCCAAAAAGGCTGGAAAACCTTAGCATAAAGGAAATAACATCTCCTGTGGACACACCATAATGTGTTATGAACAATCAAAACATCTTCTCAAATTCAGAGACTCTTTTAGCACCTAAGGAAAAACAATGGAATTACTGCTAGATAAATGCTAAAGTCAAGTATAGTGAGGAAAATGGGCAGAAAGGCTTGTTATCTTTTCTGTAAAAGTAAAAAAATTAACTTATCAGAAAATTCTTTCAACAGTTCCATTGTTAAACTCAAGCCAAGGCTACCCAAAATATGTGCCTTTACAGTCAAATCTTTCTTTTCCCATTCTGTCCAAGTAACTGCATTGCTAGAAGTGAACCCCAGAGAACAAAGTTGTTTTAAGTCACCACTGAGAGGTCTAGAGGACTGCCTGCAGACAGAGCTGCAGTGTGCCCCTGCTGCCTCTACAACAGCTGCCTTATTATTTCCACATTTCTGTAACTACAAGGAAATACTTCAGGAGTTTCACTCTCAGATGCTACGCCAGGATAACTTTATGATCTGTTCCACTTGTAGGAGTTCCCAGAGCTGAAAGCATACCAAGAGTGACCAACAGCAAACCTCATGACAATTGCCGTTATCTTTACAAATCCAGGCAAAAACATTTCTCTACTTATCTTGGAAGGTGAGCAGCCTTTTCTTCTTAGCAAACATTTTCCTACTTGTTGATGGGACACAACTCTTCCAGCCACCACTGGCAGTGTTGATGCACCCCATCACAAGCTAGATTTAAATAAATTCCTCATCTCTGATCATACTCAAACAAGGCACCTCACTCAATTCCCCTCTGTACAGGGACAAAACACTTGGATGCTGAGCCATGGGGACCATGGTTTAATTGTGCAGGATAAATTTGTGCGGGCTGTAGGTGACAAAAGATCAAACACAGAGGACACAATGTTGTCTAGAAAGATTACAGAAAAACATCCAGTGTTTAGCTTTTTACATTTTAGTGACAATTTGCATCATTGCAGTACAAGGTCTGTGAAGAAATTCAAAATCTTTTAAATTTCAGGATGAACATGAGTTTTCTACTGTTTGAGTTCAAATACACAGGACATCACCCTAATAACGAGGTACTCTGAAAAACTAAAAAGCCATAAGCAGAGGTCACTGGCAGAGGCAGTAATCAAAATTCCCCTTTCAGCAGTAATCAGCACTTAACTAATTTTGCCAAGCTCTTTTGGCCTCAGGCAGCAGTAGCACTGCTGACTTGTGCAGTGATCTGTTCTTCAGGTTTCCTACCACAAACTCTTAAAAAATCCTAGCCCAAACCTCAAGAGTCTTCCACTTCTTGTTCCCATGCTGCCAGCACTATGCCCCTTCCAGAATGCCCCAGCAGGTCAGGGCACAGGTAGTCAGGCTGTACCCAAAAGCACCCAGCTGCAATCCTTCCACTTCCATGGGCTCATATCCCTGAGTGAAGATTTTCAGAGGAGTCTGAAAATCCCCTCCCTTGGGAAATGTGCTGACAAAGGCTTAGAGCTAACTCACTTTTCTCTAAAAAATTGGCAATTGAGTCAGGTTTCCCATGACTTTTGGGACAAACCCTTTAAAATGCAAGAGAAGTAACCAGCTTCCACAATTATCAAAAGAAATAAAAGCAGAGGTAGTGACCCTAAACTGAGCTGAGACTTGAATTTTGTGCAGCTGTGCTGAACTGTGGATCAGCTGCACAGCTGCCCATGGGATCGACAGGCTGCCCTGCCAAAAGCCGACTGAAGGCATAGTGGGTTCTCAGGGCCATGGCAGGGGCACAGACAGGCTCCTGGAGCACCTGCCAGTATTCCATGCAGAAAGCATTCCCAAGATATGCACCTGGGAAATATTCTCAGACCCTACCAAAACATAGCAAACCAAACCCAACCAGCGATACACAGCAGAGCTGGCCAAAAAAAATACAGCAAAGTTATCAGCTCCAGGTTTCTGGATTGAACTTTTGAAAGCCTGGCACGTGGATCAAAGCTGGATGGCCTCTCCCACACAAGACTCTTCAACAGCAAGATTTTTCTACAAGACAAAAATCTAGCTGATCCCTCTGGGTCTATTTGTTTACAACAGGCCTTAGTTCCAGTAAAGTAATGGAATAAAGCTTTTCTTATATATTTTTCTCTAACATATGGTTTATAACACCAGATTTTTTCACTCAGGCCAGTGCAATACAGATGAGAGCTTAAACATTCAGTTCAGCAACACCTTTACACTTGCTTTCATTACATTTCCATCCTACTCTTTAATTGCTTAACACAACTCTAAGACCAAACATCACAATTAGCAAAAATAAATAATACAGCACTTAAGAACACTGTCTGCAAAATCTTCCATAGCACGACAGAAAGAGATAATCGTCTAGAATAAAACTTTAGCAACATGATTTTAAAGAGTCAGAAAGTATTTAGAAAAACTACTTTTTTTTTTTATAACCACTTACAAAAATTCAATTCTGTACATTAGAAAAGGAGACCAAAAGTCTTAGAGGTTGTTTTAAATTACGCCTTTTCCAAAACCCCAGAGGGAGCAAGTGATGAAGCTTGTTTTCCAAATCTTGATGGCAGAGTGAAGATTTGTGCGGTTTAAAATTAATTGACATGTTATTAGGAGCATTGCACTCAATTGAAATGGGCATAATTAACTGACAAAGAGGTGAATCAGAAGTGAAATTCTGTAAAAGGATTTTCTAACCAACAAGTCAGTGGCAATTTGTGTGGAACAGCTTAGGCTGGTTCACTCTGGAAAGGCAAAAGTCACTTAATGGTGCAGCCTATTTCTCAGTTATCAGAGATGCTGCATGATCCATCACGTCACTGCTGCAGCATTCCTGCTCAAATTTTCACTCCCATTCTGATAAAGATAATGATGGCCTAAATTGCACTTGCAAAAGATTGTCAAATATTGCTTTGGACTTCTAAAACGTCAATAATTCTCTACACAGGGTATCTGAGCACCAAACCAAGGAACTTACACTTCAACAGCTGAGGGGAGCAACTCAATGGCAGAGATTGGTGATAGGTATGCAAATCCCTGTTTCATTTCTCCATTCTGGGCACCACTTTCAACAAAAATTTATGGCTCAAAATAGCAAATTAATAAGGGAGAAATTAAAACATTGCACAGAGCAAAGACTGTTGATTTATTCAATTTGGAAAAGATGGATAAAATGGAGAATGATCTGCGACCAATGTTGCATGCAGATTTCAGCTCTCCGAAGGCACTAATGATCACTGCAGGAAACATACTACTATCTGCAAAGCAAGAAATAAAGGTCCAGTTAAATCTTAGTGATTTTAAAAAGATATGAGTACAATTATTTGTGACCCAGGTCTCATTTGATACAGAATTCAAATAACTCTGTGAATTCTGTATCAAATGAGACCTGAATCACAAATAGCTATGCTCAAATCTAAAGTACATGAGCTAGCACTTCTTTAACCCTGCAAGAAATCCTTCCACAATCAAATGGGACAATTGACAAATGGAGCATAACCCAAAAGCAGGACAAAAAGTTTGCATTTGCCATCAGAAGACACTTGCGTGCTTGTCTTCTGCTGTGCTGCATATTCAGTATTTACAATCTACTCTAATAACTATTATATTAAGCAATTATTTTGCATTGGCCCATCATTCAAGAAAATGAAGCTCAGCAGAGATGCACTGGGAAAGAGCAACTGCATACCAGTTCCACTCATGGCTGTTGCTGAAACACCTTCTCCAGCTCTCAGCACAGTTGTTTGTGCAAGAGGAGCTCACAAGGTATTTGAAATGCAAAATTATTCCGTTTCTCATTTCTTCGGTCTTAATGCAACAATTAACGATATGCTTATTTTAATGCACCTCTATTACCAAGGAGAAAACACAGCAGGCAAAGAATTTAAGAATATTAGCTGTAAGGCTTTTATGACTTTCACAGGACTTTCTGGAATTAATCTAGAAAAACAAAAAGACATCTGTACACATTACTACATATCAGAATAAAAAATTATTTGCAAAAGCTTGTCACATGAAGCTTTTCTAAATATCTGTTCATTTTTAGCATTACTTTGCTTCAGTATTGAAAATTAAGCCTATGCATCAGGACAGTGAATGAACTAGCTAGCAATCATTTTTCCTTTCAATTGCTTTATTTTCTTTCTTGTTCTTTAATACTGGGAAGTTTTATATTTAGGCAGAAGTCTCTAGGCAAATTATTGCTTAAAGTAAATGAAAGCTAAATACCAGAACTCAAGCTTGTGTTGCATGCCAATTCATGTCTTAAAGGCAGCAGCCTCTCTTCCTTCTCCTAACCCTCTGCCTTATACTTTGCACAACTTCTGCACTAAATGAAAGAGGAGTCCTGCAGCACAAATAGTTTACCATGCAATTAAACCTCACAACATATTCACAAAGGGAGCCAAAGTGCAGCAGCTTAAAAGGAAGAAAAAAAAACAAAACAAAACAAACTGCAGAGGACTTTTAATAAAATTATATTTTACTGAGCACATATTCTTTGAATGATTGAGCTAGAAATTTTTTCTTCCAAATTTCTCTCTCAGATTCACATTAAAACAGCCCCATGTGAATTCACTAGGAAAACTCAAGGGTTGAAAACCCCCGAGTTTCTTAACTGCTATGTTAGTTTGAAGTCTAACTGAGAACAAGCAGAAGTACTTAAATATATACTCTTTCCCCTGTTTTCCTTGCCTAAACCATTTAAACTCCTCAGAGTGCAGGAACCGCTTAAGCTCTTAATTCCCTTAGTGCTTTTGCACAGGAATCTGTTGGCTTAGTACACTTACAACAACCACTTTGTTAGGCATGAGAAGCAAGATAACAAGGAAAGTTCTATTCCCAACACTCCCCTTCACTCCAGTCCCACCTAACAAATATTGCTCTACTTCCCCAGCTGCTGCCCAGCAAGACTGCCACAGAAAGTCCTGTCAGTTTGGGATATCTCAAGCTCTATTTTACACTGAGAAATTAAATTTCACATATTCCTATTACTGACAACTTACTGAAAGAAAGTTTAAATGAAGAGGAAAATATTTGAGTACAACACAAAACACATTATTGCCACATTTCTTCACTTGTAATTTTTCAACTATGGCTTAGTTTTATTTTGCTGTTGAAATCGGGTCTACAGTCAGAAAGCAAGACTGGTTTTTCCATGTGTAAGTATTTAAAATAGATATAGATTACATTTCAATGTTGGACTTGAGGGCAGGCTGACAGGGAGAGAAGGGATGATGCAAGATACTGGGAATTTTTGGGACTGGGGAGAGGAAGATGTTCTAAGTTGCTAAGGCTTGCATAGGGGTGGGGGGAAAAATGCCAGTTTTACATCTGCTCTCCATCCACCAAGAAAAAAAAGCACCTCCACTGATGATCTGCTTCTCCCAAGTTGTGGGCTCATTGCTGACGAGCATGAATGGCAGTTTTTCTTCTTTCTTCAAGTCCTCAGCCATACTAACTTTCTAAGTTGTTCTATAGCATCTGCACAGAGGAGTTTCAACACATTAAGAAACTGTTTTAAGTAGGAAAAAAAAAAAATCAAACTATTACCCACGAGCACTTCTTCTCTAGAAACAAATGAGTGTATACTTATTTTGCAATACTATCTGAAAGACTCCCAGATTTTATTAAAAAGTGAAACATCTAATCTATGGTATGACACTAGTTCTGAATTAAAATGACTTGCCTACTCTAACTAGCAACAAGAAATTAAAAGTCACTGTCCATTATACATTTTAAAAAATGTAAACTGCCTAATTCTCAGAAAAATTTCTGATGAGTATAAATTCTTAAAATATCTGGGGGAAAATAAAATTTTTTAAAAAGCCTTTTCTCAACATGTATGGCAGATACATTAAATTTACTCACTACAATTTCAAAACCCTGTTTGGGATTGATGTCACAAATCATTCTGACTGTCAGCACTATATGTACCTTACTGGCACAAAGAGGGTATTTAATACTGACAGATAAAACACAGCTTTGAAGAATTTTATGCCAATAGATTCAAGTGATCTTGAGGTACATGCAAAACCAGGATGAATTAACTCTGACAAATAACAAACTGTGCTACCTTTTTATCTCAAAAAAACCCTAAGAACTACACAAATTTACTGATAATCTGCATGCTCCTATGCAAACAATAACAAAAAAATTGTGACAATTGCAAATGTCACAATGCATTAAGCAGGAAAAAGCATTCAAAATGTCACATAAATAATAGAGTTAAGAACACGAATTAAAAATATATTTTTCAGAAAGATAACCTTATTGTTAAAATAGCCATGCCCTTTCAGATACTTACTTGCTTACCTGTATGTTTCATCCTTCCAGATTCAGAAATAGAAAACCTTTTGTTCACAATGAACAAGTCATGCAAAAATGACTCAATTACACTACAGTTTATAACAGAATTTATTTGTATTCTGTACCTTTCTTTTTAATGTCACAATATTTGGGCACCATACCCAGGCTCTTATTGTTTTAAATCCCTCAGAACTGCTTTCACAATAATAATTCCCACAATACTGAAAATCTTTGGCACTATAATGTCAAAAGGAATTAATTCAAACTGAAAGAATACAAAACCTTTTGTCCTTTTAAACAAGAAATTTAATGAGGTATATAATTGTACTCATTGCACATCAAGAATACAAATTTAATTCAGACTGCATCAGAATACCAGATTTATTTTTTTCCCTTCTTGCTAAAAAAAGCTGGAGGCACTTCCACAGAGTATTAACCTTAAAAACCTTGACACTCCCCACAGGAAACTGATTTTCTACAAAAACTTTGGGAAGGGTTCAACTTGGATTCCTGAGCAAGATACTTGGGTCTCAACCTACAACAAAGCCCACAGATGAGACTGCAGCATATGGAAACCAAACATACTGAAAGAGTCCACATCGGATGAAATTTTGAGAATATGAGGAACAAAATGGAAGGATAATAAAAAAACAATTCTAGAGTTTAACATTTTTCCTAAGTCTCCTTATTAAGCATTCTGTAATGTAATTGTTTGCACAGCAATTGCTGATTCTTCTCTGAGTCTTGACAGACATATCCAACTTATTTTGCTCCCGAGAGCTTAATACAGGACTTATTTTTAAAGAAATTAATAAGAAACATTTCCGATTCAACAAGGAATTTACTGCGAATTCATTCCCTTATTGAGAGATTATTTTTGTGGGGGTTTTAATCTTAATTTTGGGGTTGTTTGTTCAGTTTGGTGCCAGTATTTACAGCTGAGGGTCATTTGAACACTGGGCAACTGTTACAAGGCTTTTATTTTCTGGTCCACAGCTAATGCTGGATTCAGGGACAAGAAGTGCACATGGCAAAGTGTGCACAAGGAAGCCACTAACAGAAGTACGTTTTGAAAACTAGAATTTAAATGAAAGAACACAGACATAGGTGAACACACCATACAATCCACCATTTCAGCACGTGTAGAAACTCCAACCCTGCCTTGCTGGAAACGAACATGCTTTTATGAACTCTTTACAGATCAGCCCACCGGGGCATAAGGCAGTTTCCAGACACAATTCACTGATGGACAGTCAAGATCCTGCAGTTGGTTGATGCATTTTGACTGTCTCGAGGGCCACAATCAGCAGAATGGTGGCACAGCCCTGTCCACAGGGAGGATCTCTCCTGGCACTGCAGCTCCCCAGGACCTTTGAAAGCATACCAGTGTGCCTCAGGCACAACAGAGTCCCTGCTCAGACCCCAGAGGAAAGCCACAACGGAATTCCCACTTCTCTGAAGAATCACTCCCATATGGGCCTTGCTCCTACATCCAATGTGACCATTTGCACTGTTTTCTGTCTTACTAGCAAATGCTACCTCAAGATTCTTAATGAAAATCTTTCTCTACTTGCACTTTCCCAAGACTTCCTGCAGAAATATCCAAATTTACATGTCAGTTTGCAGCACTAAACTAAAAGGAGGCATGGTAGCAGTTGGCTTGAAAAAGGAGAGGAATGATCTGTTCTTTATATCCTCTGTACACCAGATACAAATAACATAGGGCTTAAAAACAACCTTGGACCCAAAGATAAAGCAGCAGTAGAGTCCATTAGCTATAAAAATTGTAGAGTTAGCACCAAAGATTAACTAATTGCTCAATACATGGCAATGGGATTTTGCTATGGGTAGGAAAGGGTATTTAGGGAAGCTCCAAGGTCCTTTCCATGCTTGTAGATTATTCAGCCTGCGGTAAAGATGTGGCTGATGTGACCACACCATAGAATACTCCCCAATTATTTTCAGAATGCATTATCTTTGGTGTCCATTTGGTTTGAAAAAGGGCAGAGGTGTCAAGAAAAGCATTTCCCAGCCCATGATTTTCACAGGTGTTATCAGTACTGCTGACAGCTCAGCCTCTTCTTTGTGCTGACACAGCCATCAGGTGTCACGAGTTGTTTCTGAACCAATTAATGTTTCTGCTACAACTGGCCCATGAAAAGTGCTATGCTGTACTCATGCTGCCACATGCCTTTTTCCTAGGGAAAAAAAAAAGTGCAGAAGGCCAGGAGCAAGGGATGGCAACCCAGGGGCAACTTAGGACACAAGTCTGTGTCTTGACAAGACTGTGCCCACTGGTCCCTACCTCAGCAGCCATTTCAAGAAAAAAGTACAGCAAGATCACTAATTTTCAATTACACCTAACATCTGCAAAAACCTCAGACGTGTTTTTACTGATTACCCTTTCTTTTATTCCCTGTCATACTCTGAAAAGGGAAAAAAGTCAAGTCTTACTGGGCAACATCTCTTACTAATGAGCAAGCTCTCATCCTTTTGTACACTAAAGGGATCCTTGATCACTCCAGATTCACTGGTCTTCCTCCCTACCAGCTTCTTGCTCTAAAAGTAACAGAGTCAGTAATGAAGTGAAGAGCAGAAGAATACTCAGATCCAGCTGAGCAGGACTATGGGGATGAAGGTGTGCATTGCCCACTGACTGTATCCTGCTTCTCAGAGGAACCTCAGCCCTGGCATTTACAGGACATGCATAAACATCTCTCTAGACTGGGGAAGCTGCTTAAACACAAGCATACATCCTCTGAAATTATTTTGCATTCCAAATAGCTTTTCAAACAAACCACATCACAAGCATTTTATGCAGCTCAAGACCTAAAACACATTTACAAAGTCAAAAGGTACATAGTCAAGGGAAGTTTGGTTCATAATTAGATAACTTTACATAATTTTTTTCCAAGATTTAGTATCAGCAAAAACACTTCTGCCATGAAATGAATGGTGGAGTTTGTTATTTTTAAGTTCCTGGACACAGCTGTGCAGGTTTTGTACAAAAAAGCTTTTTCCTGCAATGTTCATACTTAAACATTTTTATAACAAAACTTTAAAAGTAAGACAAATCTTCCTTCCAGGTAAATTAACACAGGCAGCAGAGGAATACTAAGAAATTAAGGAAAGTCTATTACTCAATTTTACTCATTAAAAAAACCCAGTGGTTTTTATTAAGATAAAAAAAAAATCCGTAAATACTTTCAGAAGGTTCCACAATCCTCTTGATTAAGTATGAAATAGATATGGAGATAATTAATGAGACAGATATATTACAAAACATTTCTCTTGTGATAAGACAATCTTGCTGCAAAGGAGACTTAAGCAGAAGAATCTCCTGCACACCAGCACAACTAGGACAGCTCTCTCACCACAGGCAGTGAAACCTGCAGGGACACCACTGCTAAATGATCTAGGCTTCTTAGACATAGCTGAAGAAATTACTGCCTCCTCACACAAACGAGAAAGGAATGAGCAAATAGCAATGATATCAGGTATTTAATTTAGAAGTAGCCATCAACTGCAATATGCTGAGCTGGCCCACTGTGTGTGAGGAGCTCATCTCCTTGATGTGCCAAGGATAATCCAGCTGTTCACCTCAATCTCCATTATGAGACATCACTTGGGGTCACTGGGAACCTGGGCCTAAGTACAATTAAAAAAAAAAAAAAAAAAAAAGAAGGGGTTGAAGGAAGGAAAGGAACAGATATTCTCTCCAGCTCCCAGGCAGATGGCAGTCACAAAGGCTGGAAACACTGGGAGAAAGAACTGGCACAAAAGCAACAAGAATAGTGCTGGGGCACATTGTCTTCAGCTTCATGGGGAGTTAGAGGGAATTTATAGGACAGACAGCTCCCAAAGCCCTGCAGTGATGAAATGGGGGCGCAGGTGCAGGTCACCCTGCAAAGCACTGCATGGGCAAGGGGTGCCTCCTGGCAAGCCCTTAGGGGACAACCTTAAACCTCTCAGTGGCTGTGGCCTATTTAATACCAGAATATTTGAGAATCCATCTCCACCAATGTGCAAGCACTTGCATTTTTCTTAATGCCAGAAAACTAAGAAAACCAAGGAGGTGATAGGATTCAGCTCCAGTTTCAAGGAAATCTTCTCAGAGTAATGCATTTTAGCAAGGCATACAATTAAAAAAAAGCCCAAAGTAAAGCTGACAAAAAGAACAAGAACACATCCCTTCCGTTTCTCATCCCTCTATTTATTTATTTCCTGGCAGATGCAGAGAAGTGCTGAACCAGCAGCTCTCTTGGCTGGTGGAAGTCGCCAGCTGGGAACTGGGGGAACAAAGAGCAGCGCAGGTGGAGCTGTGTGGGAAGAGACGGGGGAGCAAAGAGGGGCACAAAAATAGCGACACAGAGCAGACATGGAGACACCAGTCCCTGCTGCTCTTCTCCACTCACTACTACAGAGATTTTTAATATGCTATTTTACAGTCATCTTTTATCTCATGCCCACACCACTTTTTAGAATCATGGAATCATTTAGATTGGAAAAGACCCTAATCCAGCACTGCTCCAGGGACAATGACTTGACTACTTCCCTGGGCAGCCTACATCGGTCAAAGAGTTGTCTTTGAACAGCAGAACCAATAAACCTCAACTTTCTCTAGACCCTTGCCTGGAGGTGACATTCCTATAGGGATTCTTAATGTTAAAGTGATTCTGATTAACTAATAACTGACTAACTGATTAACTAATATTAAGGCTGATTTCCTTTTGGAACATTCCTCTCAGCAGCAAAATTAACAGGCTTTTCTTTTACCAGATGACTTAGTCTTCCACATAATTCTTAGGTACTCTTCAAAGTCTCTCAATTTTCTTGAAATTTTGTTGAAATAGTTAACAGATTCTTAAGTTATTACAGAGCTGAATTAATAGCATCATTGCACAAGCCTCACTTCTTTCGAAAATCAGACCAAAGAAACCTCAGCCTGTGACATAGGAAATTGACAAATTTTAGATTACAGTAAGAAAGTAGAATAAGTTGTAATAAAGGCACCCATCTATTTTTTTAGCTGAAAGCACACAGCTATGTAGGAAATGGTAAAATCTTTCAGGAATATAGGTTTGTAGTTAGTCATATAGTGGTAACAAAAGGACCATTAGTTGATAGGTTATTGCTAGCAGGAGATAAAATCTTGAATTGAATAAAAAACAGGGTGATATGTTAAGCCAGCCCCTAACATGGAACCAGATGAGGGATGCCTTTCCTGCAGTACACATTACACATTCAGAAACTCAAAGGTGTCTTCAGCCATTTGACCATTTAATGATTAATGCGACTGATGGGTGTTCCCATAAGGATATAAATGGCCTTCATATTCTCCTTACAACCTTGGTAATAAATGAGCTACTGCTGCTACAGAGGGGTAGACTGAATGTTCTATTGCAAATAAGTACTTCTAGCATTGTGCTTTCAGCAGTTCTACATAGACCACAAGAAAAGGGGAACTAAACAGAGAGCAAGACTATCATTAAAAGCATTGACAGAAAATTCTAACAAACAGAAACATCACCAGCAGAGCAAAAGAAACATTTTATATTACATAGTACTGAAAAACCATTTGAGGTTAAACATTTTCTAACTGTTAAGTTTGGGAAGTGGTCCACTATGGCAGTGTATATTAGCTTGTGATTCAAACACACCTTTCCTTGGAACTATACAGCTCCATTATGCTCTTTTATCATAAAACTATAGCCCTGGCCATCTTAGAGCAATGGTGAAATGTTTTTGAAATAGCTTAACGTTCATCTACAAAGGAAAATTTCTGTTCAATGTTTCTTGCAAGACATGTTGTCTTGAAAGTGTCATCAAGAAGCAAAGCAGAATTCCAGGTATTTAAAGTTGGCCCAAATAATTTCACTGCTCCAAAGTTTTTCTCTGCAGAGTCACATATGACCCAAGCCACTCAATGACTCAGTGCTGAGAAAACTGTAGAAATGCTTTCCTGGGTTAATGCAAATTTGACCATAGGATAGTCCTGCAACTCTCAATTTAGGGCCCTATATATTGCCAGAATTCTCCATATGGATGGGAATCAGGAACACAGAAAGCTAGATAGTACTCCCACGTATTTAAATGTATTTCACATCTACAGCCCTTGACACATGACTTCTCTTTCTTTTCATTAAAATGTGAGAAACCTATAGTTTGAAACCTAACTTGACCAACTTACTAGAAGGACTATAAAAGTCTTATGGTGCTCAACTATTAATTAGATGGTTACTAATATTTGCACTTATATATTGACAAATAATTTAAACTATAAAATTTAAACTATGTAAAAAGCGGCAGGGAATAAAGAAAAAAGATTCACAAATGTCTCTCTTACTTTTGCCCTTCTAGATGTTTCCCTCACTCAGATGTTTTACTTTAAGGTCCATCCTTCAGTACCTGAACAGAATACCTTCATTCCATTTCCAGAGTAATCTCTTTTATTGCAGAGCTTAAATTCAATAGTTATACTGAAACCAAATGCCTTGCTAGACTTAACTAAAGCTTTACCTCTTGAACATTTCCCTTGCAATCAAATATATGCATAGTAAGTAATGCAATCTAAAAACAGCTAATGAGTATTTCCCATGGAAAAATACTCCTTTGGAGAATATACTCAAGGACAGTCCTGATTTAGTCTAGATCAAATAAGATACAATTACTCTACAGCTGTGGGTGGAGGAGGGGGTGGAGAGAGGGAGAAAGAAAATAAGGGACTGATAACTTGATGTAAATAACACTAAGAATTATTTTCCTGCTGACATCAGTACTGCCCAATCCTGCTCTTTGCTCGTTCTGAAACATTTGCTCTGGTCAGTGAACCTGAGTCCTGTCCTGCTGTGAGGTAGCAGGTGCTGTAACATTGTCAACCCCAGGCTCCCCATCCTGGTTCCTTCCTCTCACAACACTCAAAAGATGTTTTGACAGACATGACTTTACAGCTGTATTATTTTAGAAGTATACTGTATCTCCAGAGTAATAATATAGTGCTGTTTCTAAAAAGAAGTCCATGGTTAGCAGCAGGATATAATACAATTCCAAAAAAACCCCAAGCATACTATCTGTTACAGGGGTACATTTCCATCATATATCAGGCATAGAAAACAGAAAGCTGAGGCTGTCTTCATTTCTAACCTTGGCAGCACCTCATGAAAAAGTCAGCCTGAAAACTGGGTAAGATTTTGGTTTGTTTTGGGGAATTTTGAGGGGTTATTTATTTGTTTTGGGTTTGGTCCTTCTCTTGTTGTTGCCAGGCTTTCCAAAAGATTACCCAAAGGCTCTGTAGGAAGCTTCAGATCTCAGCACAGTTTCTCTCTTTAAAGGTTACTGGGCTCTAGCCTGATTCATCTTCCATCTGCAGCAGACATTTATATTTATAACCTGCTCACCACCACGATACCTAAAGCATCTAATAAAAACCAGAAACAAGCAGCTTCCTGGACCCTGCCTTCTATTACTCAACAACAGAGAGCAGCTGTTAACAACATTATTGAGTTTTGTTTATTTTTGCCTTCTGATCTCCTCCCAAACCAGAGAAGCCCCAATAAACACTGGCCACCTGGATGCCTCCTTCAGCCTCCTCCAATCTCTTTCACATCCACTGCTTCCAATGACATTCACTGCTGCCCTGCTTCTACTTATCAGCCTCAGGTAAGGTCTTCGTTCATACATTCTTAAAAGAGAAAACTCATTTCAGCCTATCTATTCTTTATGCTTCCAACAAGCACCATAAGGGATCTCCTGTAAGTACCAGAACACAAAAAAGCTGCTGGGAGATATGAACTTCACATGGACCAAACTCGAAGGAACCCAGCCAGTAGCAGACATCAGCCCACTATGACCTGCAGAAATGTACTACCTACTTTGGAATAGGCTTATTTCTCCTTCTCATTCTTCTTAAAAAGGATATTACTATATATTAGGTTCAAAGGAAAATTTGTTTCCATTAACACTGAAGTCAGAGAGAGTATAGAAGAGACAGCCTGAACATATGGGAGATGTCCACATAGCTAAATAGGAGAACACTTCTAGCAGTTACAATTATCTAGCTCTTCCGTAATGTTCAGCAATAATAGGGAAAAAGCTCATTCTTCAGAGATTGAAACAATTTTTTCTTACTTATCAGGATGAACTACTGACAACTCTGCATGGCAGATCTGACAGCTGGTGTCTCCCTCATTCTGAAAGCAGTGGCAGAAAGCATTTAAAGTTGCTAAAACCACTAGAGTTAATATCCATGAAGTGGCAAATACCGCACAAAAAGAGGTGAGAAATCTTCCCCAGCTAGATGGCAGCCAGCAGATCCAGTCAACTTGAACTAAATTAAATGAAAATACTGCAACATCTTGAATCTCTTCCTGAAAAATGAAAAAAACCCAACCCAAACTCAATTTACTATGATTCCAGTGAATCTTTCAAATTTCTACCAGGAAAGGAAATGAGTTCTTTTCTGGTCACCTGAACACAAAGGTACCATAGAGTGCCATGGAAGCTGCTGTTTTGATGTTCCACACCTTTGTGGCTCTTCAGCAGGTGACATCTCTGAGGCACCACAGTGCCCCTTCTGAACAGGCTGCCTGGCCACCACCACTTCTACTTGTAATGGCAGAATTAGTGGAAGGAACAGAAAGGAGCAAGAGATGGTGCACCTCTTTCCCAAAATTTGTGTGTTTAAGGTGTCACAGTGCTTCAACATCCAAGCAGCTCAAAACAAAGCGTTACAATTTAATTCAACAAATTACAAGCTCTTAAACATTTCCAAAGCAACTTCTCTTGCAAACATCGTTAAATCTGCCCTAGAAGACAGGAAGAAATTTTGGCATTTCCCATAAAAATGCAGTTCTGCGTTTTGTTCCACTTTCAGACAAAATGAGACTTAACTAGTACAGAAGAAAACAGAAATTCTGTGTCACATAATGCATTTTTGCCACAAACAAATCTCTTACAGACATATCTACCACTTAATCAAAATGCATATATTTTTTTAAATGAGCTTCTTTCTTCCACAGTTACTGTTCTTTGGTTTTTTTTAGACTGGCTGCCCCAATAAAACCTTGATGCTTTCTGTACTCCTCCTGTTTTATCATATGTGGTATGTTTCCTGAGTTCACTCCCCTAGTGCTTACAACTACAGCAGGTCCTTTTAAAGGCAATGTGGCAAATACACAAAACATTATCTTCTACAGTTGTGCAGTTATCTTTATCAATAACATTTATTAAAACCTGTCTTTAGTCGACAGTTATGGACTATTTTCATAAGACTGAAGAGTTGTCAAAGGTTTTCTCAACTGAAGGTACACCCTTGCTGCTAATTCCATCACATGTGGCATATGCTGAAGACACTTCCAGACACTCCCTACCCTTCCTTGATCTTATATCCAGTTTACCTCTACTTGGAATCAACATATCTTTTAGAAAAGCAGGTTAAAGTTTTTCTCTTCCACACCACTAAAGAAAACACTAAAAATACCACTACTTCACCCAACATGTTTGCACCTTATGTGCAGAAATGCATCCTTCAGTCAGTGAGAATCTATTTGTTTGTGTCCAAATCAAGGGCTTGTTCTCAATTCAGCTAAAGAGCACAGGATTTCAAAACAGCAACACTAGAGTCAAGGATGACACCGTCTCCAGTGCCCATGCACAGTATGGCAGCATCTATGGCACATTTTCTACCACAATTTGCACTTGCAATTCTATCTGTACACAGTAAAGGAAAAGCAGCCTATAGCTATTAAAATATATAGATGTTCTTATAAAGACAGCAATTATTCAGAGGAGGGAAAGCAAAAAAAAAAATAAATTCAATATATACAGAATCACACAAGTGAGTTTTGGCCTCTCTCCCCTTTTATTCTTATTTTAGGCATTTGGAACCTCCAAGTACTTCACCTTTTGCTGCTCTGCTGCTGTTACTGTTCGCAACAAAATAATTCTGACTCTGTTAGCCCACAGCAGTCACCCTGTTTTGCAAATGATTAGACACACTGTTTTGTTCTGAGCACCATCATCTTGGCTTCCATAGGACATCATTGTGTAAATTATGCCAGAAGTAAATAATGCATGAAATGTGAAATGTTGCCTATGCCAAAGCTGATCTAATGTTTCTTGGTGTGGAAAGAGACTTTAAGAAAAAGAAAGGATTAAAAAAAAGGTAAATTAATTTGAAAGGCTCACACCAAAAAACACTTGAAATTTATAATCATAATAATAAAGTAATGCTGCAGACATTTGCTATTGAAAGTAGAATTCAGCTTCATGACTCATACCAGAGTGAGCAAGCAGACACCATGGACCATGTTCAGACAGTTTGAATTCAAGCTCAGCCAAGTGTTTCCCATTAACCAACACTAAATTTTCAGTGCCACCAAGCCAGTGGGAATTATGAGGCCCAAATCCAGTATTTTATTATGGCTGTGCCCAAAGGAGCATATCCCCACCACTTCCTGACAATGAAGGGGACCAAGTCAGTCCTGCACATTAGACTGGAGGGCTACACAGGTGCAGGGCTAAAATACTAGAACCAATATTTGCAGCTTTTTTGGATGGGGAAATACTGCAGGGCAGAAAAAAACCCTACAGACATAAAAAATAAAGCAGAAGAAAACACTGAAGATGTGCTCTGGTATTCAAGCTATCAAAAGTTACTCAGACCCCCCCTTCCTTTTTTATTTTGCAGGCTTCACAGTGCTGAACGTGGGCCACTCCTGTAGCTCATCTCAGCAATGTGTGCTCATTGTCAAGGCCTCCATGGCTCCAACAGGCATGAGAGATGATTTAACAGGCAGCCACTGTGTAACCTCAGAGTGGCTCTAAGCAGCCTGTTCCAGACCAGACACTGCCCAGGGTAGAGAGGAGCATCTTCAATATCCCACTGCAAACATACCACCCGGTCTGAAACAAGTGGCAGAACCAAGTGTCTGAAGTTCAGTGTTTGCAAGGCAGATTTTTGGGAAAAATAAGCTATTTAAAACATTATTCAAATATTTATCTCCAAAGAGATAAGACCTTAATTTCATAATTATCTAGATAAAGACCTGTCTTCTTAGCTGGTCATCATTAAAACAAGACTCTTACTTTAAAAAAAATATATAACATTTTTGCTCTGAGCACAAAGTAGTAATTCAAAATATATTTCAGCAACCACATCACCTAATAGTCATCTTAATTCTTATTTTATAAGAAATCTGCTCCATTATAATCGTTAATAAGAGACACGTCTACTTGTGTGGCTATGTATGACATATGCAAAGTTAAATCTAGCTGAAAACTGGAATTCATTTAAAAATACACAGTCTTCATCTGCTAAAAAACCAAAAGCTACACATTTCTTATATATACAAAGATTAGGAACTTTATAAACACATTTAGCCTTTTAAACGCTTTTATAAATGAAGTCGATATAATTTGCAGTTAATGATTTGGTTGATTATTTCTGGTCACTATGTCCTACCAGATCACAGAACTAATGGATCTCATCCCACCACATCCTTCCACCTCATCATCATATCTAAAAGGCAGGAATAAAAAAAAAAAAAAAATTAAAAAATAATGATAAAAAAAGTTTTTCCTGACGGAATTCTCATTTTTATGTAGTGTCAACCAATACTGCTACTGAATACAATGCATAAAGAAAATATTCCTTCTGTTCAGGAAAAGGAGATTACTATTTGTCCCCAGTTGATTTTCTACTCCGCCAACCTTTTCTAATTAATTATCCACTAACTCAGTTGTTAAACTGTTTGACTGTCTCAAAAGTTGAACTAGCACATATGGCTCATCAATATTTTATTTTACCACACTGTTGGTATGTTTAGACATTAACACACCTAAGAATCTTGCTTTACAAATATTATATCAGATGTATTTCTCAAATCATAGTATTTTAAATTTAAACAGGTCGTTTATCCTGATTCATTGCCCAAGAAATGCTTGTTGCATCTTTCATGAATCTATCTTGGCTAAATTAATGTTTTCAGACTTTTTACCATCCCTCCTTCACAAGGGCTATTTGAGCCAGATTCAGCCACTAAAGTGAATTTTGTTCAACATCTCCTTTGCAAACAGGCAACATCAATCTGTGTATAACATCACAATACTGACAGCAGATTGCTATAGATACACACAAGACTAGAAGAGGTTATACTCTGAGGTTTGGTGAACCTCACTGCATTTGTGTAAGTACCATGACAAAACCACTTATTGAAAACAAAAATGAAAACCATTCTTCATTGTCCCTGCTTCATACTGCAGCAACCTCTCATGAAGAAAGCTAACTCTTTTTCATCCCAAAGGATCTTTTTCCCTCATCCCTTTTGTATTATTTTAAATCACTGACACAGCAAAGCATTACTTTCTTGGGAAATTAAATAATTAAGTGATGCTTGGCTGTTATAAGGGTTAATTACTGAAGGCTGCAGGCCCTGAGCAGACGAATTCTGACCATCCCACTGAATGTCTGTGACAAGCAGGTCTAAGAGTTTGTTTTGCAGTGTGATTTGAAACACACTTGGAAAGAATGGCTTCTACAAATCATCTACTGCGTATGTCAAGGCACTCAAAACTACTAATCTTGTAAGCAGTGACTATGAAGTGATAGTTTACATCACAAAAAATAAAGATGTATTAAGACCTCTATTTTATTTTTTTAATGGAACACATCAGCAAGATAGCTCCAGGTGAAGTTTCACCCTTTACTTTGTTGCAATTTTAAAATTTTCTTAGTAAAAATACTACTGTACCTTTCACATCTGGGTATTTCATTTTCCTACTGACATAAACACAAGTTTGCCTGTGACTCCAGAAAGGCAACGGCAGCTTAGCAGATTGTGGTCAGAAGTACTGATTCTGAAATGCCAGTTTCCCTTTCCTCCTCTGGCTGCACTGCTAACATGATGTACCACTCTTTTGTTTCTTCCTGACTCAAAGACGTCAGTAGGATGCAACTTCTCTCTAACGCCACTTTTTGATGGACCAACTGTTCACTCAGCAAAATCACACGGCCAGCACAAGCATAATGGCACGTTCTGTCAACAGCTGCAACAAAGTGAACTTCATTTTTGTAAAATAACATTGAGTCCAGACTTTCCTCACTCAAACAGCTCTCATTGTAACTGCCACAGTTCTTTCTCTTTTCTGCCTGTTCGAAGCAGATAGTTAGTTCCACCCCAGCTATCATGCAGGTAATGATTTATACTTACAAAATTAAGAAAAATAAATCTCAGAAAGCCAATCTTTACAGGCTTTTTCCCAAAGAAATATCAACTTAAACATTTTTTTTAGTCTATTCACACTTCTGCTTTTTGAACACAATACAGTTAAAGTGTAGAGTTGTAACTATAGAGACAAGGCACAATAAACACAAGTTAACTCACGAAGTCCGTGGAAGAAAAGCACGACGTTTGTCTGTGTTCCCTATTCACACAGTGCTGGAAGGAGAGTCCAGCTAAAAAATGCAGTGCCTGTACAGCTCCAGCATCACACAATTAGTACTTGTCATCCTTGGAGCTCAAAATAACACAGTGTGTTCGTTTGCAGAGGAAAGAATGCATTTTCTTAAGAAAATTGGATCTCTGTGCTGATAGTGCCAAGTCCACAAATAAGATTAAGGTTTATAAAAGTGAGAATTAAAGATACTGTCAGACAACCAAGTGAGAATTAATGAAATAAGTGAGAAACTAATGAAAAAAAAAAAAGCATTTTAGTGTAAATCTTGAGTCCAATCCTGCTCCCCAATTTCTTAAGACAAAAGAGACAATAGTAATGTCAACAAACAGCAAAACTAGCACAAGGTATCTCTCCTTTGCTGATCAAGGGCAGTGATTTTCTAAAAGTTTATTGTATCTGAGATGCCTGCAAACATCAGCCCATGGCTAGTTGGCACACTTGGGCTCTCAGACTCAAGCAGCAGAGGCTGTACTTGCTGGTGGCCAGCTTCAAAAAGGGTCACGAATCAACTGCCCCAAATGAGACAGGACAAACCAGCCATTGTCAGCACCTGGCACAGCTGTCAGGGTGGAGTATTGACATCCCAATGCACTCAGGGAGCATAATCAAACAGATCTTTCAAGGAACAGGCCCAAAACCCCAGAGAGTTTGCCCACATGGGCACACAAACCTGTTTTATCACCCACTGATGCCACCAGTCTTCCAGCCCTCATCCATCCCATACCTCTGCCTGCCGTTTCCCCTTGTTAGAAGGGTTACTGATATTGATCAATGTAACAAAGCATGCTGTGGGATCACCAATGCTTTTGTGGGCCCACTGAGTCCAAAACATTTACTTTTTTCAAAATTTATTTTTCCTTTGTAGAAATTCAGTTCTTTTCCCCTTTGTTACAAGCCTAAAGCATAGAGAACACCATTTTCAACCTCATCAACATGTATATATATAAATCCAGCAGATGCTGATGAATTTCTTCTAATTCTGACAGTCTGCATAAGTGTATGGTGCATGACTAGTCTGCTCCTTCTCCTTCAACATAAATACTGTAAAAAATAAAAACAACCCCAGCACAGACCTTTCAGGCAAATAACTGCAGACATTTTGCACAGTTACTTTAAATGCCCCTGGTAAAAGATCTTTGTGCAAGTCTAAATAAAATCTTAATGGCTCTGTCTTTAACCAAACAATATGTCTAGCCGAAGACTTTCAGTACACTGGGGAGGTATGATTATACAGTCCACAAAACCCATGCTATTCTGCCCCGTCATGCCCTTCTCTGTCCTATGAAGTGTCTGACATTTTTAATTTTAGTGCTAACTGCAACCTTTTTTTTCCAGAACTGAAATAACTCTTGCTGAGTTCATTGTTTGATCCTGTCTGTAAGTAACGCGAAATCAGTACAAGCTCTGCCGAACTCTACTGCCCAGCAGAATTGCTGGCTTTAATGAGCCTGGGTGTAATGAATCTGTGTTCAATCACTTCATTCTTAGCAAGACCCAGGAGTCTCGGGTGCATGCCATCTGCTCCGACTGACCCGGCTGCTCTTGGATTTTTTCCATTTATTCCAGCATTTCCTCTTCTGCCACATGCTCTCGCATTGCCTACCTGCTCTCTGTTACCTAGCCTCTTTCATCCATATAACTTCTTGGATTAAGCCAACAAACCTTTAAACCAAACCAAACCTTTGCACCAAACCAAACCTTTGCCTGTTTGCTGTCTGAGAGTACACATCACTGCTTTTCCCCTAGGAACTGACATCCCAAACAGCACTGCTCCATCTAGGAGGCACCCACTGATTTCTGTCTTGACAGCAAACCCTGCCATTACAGGAAAGGAAGTGGAGGGAGATTTTCTGTGATGCCTGTGAGCATTATCCTGATGAGTAATAAATCTCAATCAAAAGGAGTATAAGGAAAAGCTTCTTCTTTCTCAAAGATTTATCCCACTTATTATACAATACAACTGAAGACAACAGTACAGGTCTGAGAATGCCACGGCACTAAATGTCAGTTCTGGAAGCATCCTGATTTGTAAAGCAACTCCTCGAAGAATGCCTTGAGAATAAAAAGCTGCAAATTGCACATAGCTTACAAAACCATCCATAACTATCTCTTGCTATAGCCCATGCAAGGGCCAGAGAATGGTGTTAAGTACCTTCTGGACTGTGCAGGCTCTGCTTAGTAGAAATCCAGAATTGGTTTCCAAACCAAATCTCCCCATTTCTGACATGAATAAACTCAGCATGACCATTTCTCAGTCGGTCAGTAGGGATGCTACCTGTATACAAAGCACTAATAGTGACAGATGGGGAATTTAAAAAGCATTAAAAAACTCCAAAAAAACGTTCATACTCAAAAATTATTTAAAAGAAAGCATGTTATCTTAACCCAAATGAGCTGTCTTGGTCTAAAATAGGTGTTCCCTGTACTAGCAGAAAACGTATACCAGGAATCTCTGTGCATTGCTCCCCTAACTGTTAGAATGGTAGGATTTTTTAAATGTGAAAATATTAATTGCATTTTTGCAATATAATAAGACCAAACATCAGAAAAATATCACAAACAGCATTGTAGGATTTTCCCTATCAAAACATCTCCATTCACAATTTATTTTTTTAACTCATTCCATTAATTCATTTTTCCTGAGGTCTCAGTAAATGTAATACCTAACAGAGGTGGGTTCTGAGGACAGGCATGCCAGTGGTAGAGCAGAATGCCACTGTGATTAGTGCCCTATAAACAAGAGGGGGAGGGAAGGAAGGAAAAAGAGAAACAGACCCAGATCCCACAGGCCTTATTATCTAATATTTCTGAAGCCAATTACAGGCTTCTTTGCCAGTAATGCTCTGCCCACAGCACAAATATACCTGGAAATAATCTAAAATAGTAAAAAAGCTCCCAGAATGTCAAAACCAACCAACAAACAAATTCAAAAACAAGACCCCTCAAAACAAAACCAAAATCAATACTTCAACATTTCCAGGTTTAAATCACACATTAGTACCAAAACGATCCTGAAAACAAACTATGATAATAACATAATAATAAATTTCACTGAAATGATAGGGTAAGAAACCACATAGCAAAAATAAGAGGTTTTTTTCATACTTTTTTGAAAAAATAAGCGGCTATTCGAATAAGCCGTCTTATTTGAAATTAAATGCCCTGTTCTTCCTCTTTGCAAAAAGAGGAAAGAGGAAGAACACTCCTAAGTGCTCTATGTATGTGAAATCTCCACTTGATTCACCTGCAAGACCAAGGTCACAGTGTGGCTCAATATAAGGTAGTAATACAGTGCTTGGTAAGATTTTTGTTTTACTGATCGGATAAAGAGCATAAGTAGGAAGAAAAACATCCTTGAAACACCACAATTTTCATTCAGAATCCCCTGTGCAATATGAATTTATATAACCCATTAAGAGACGATCTGCCAGCTATCAGGACACCAGCAGAGCTCACTACCTTTGGGCAGTACCCAGGTACATGACCTCCACTTCAACGTAACTTTTTTCAGCTTGATAAGTAAAAGCTATTTAAGAACAAAATTCCTGAAAATAAAAGTTAAATAAATAAATAAATAAACAAACAAACATCCTATCTCTGTTGAGGAAGTATTAGGCAACTACAGAGTGTTAGTTAAACTACTAATCCGCAGGTGGAGAAGACCCAAGTCTGGTTTCTCCCTGTTCCTGAAAACTGGCTGGCACCAGCTTTCTCCCACCCCGGAGAAGCTTTTCCTCAAAAAGCAGGAGGACTCCTCCTCACAGCCCCTGTTGGAGACCACTCCTGGGGCTCCGCTACTCGGACGGGGCAGAGCCTCGCACTTGGCTCCTTGTATTCGCGCTCTAGAACCAGCACTAAACACCGCAACAGCATTTTACCGACGGTTGGGTTTGTTTTTTTTTTTACTGAAAAAAAAGTATTTAGGAAAAAACCCTCAATGGTAAACCAGGGATTTCGCACACGGCACGTCCTTTCATACAACTGCCTTTATGACTTTCAGGGCCCTTTTGAGAAAGCCGACGGCACTACCGACCTGACAGGAGAGCGCACCCGGAGCCCGCGGGTGCCCAGCCCGCACGGGCGGCCCCGCACGCACCCGCAGCCGGAGGGCAGCACCGCGGAGCGCCGGCACTGCCAGTGCAGTCCGGAGGACGGAGCAGCCCTGGCCCCGCTCCGCTCTCCCCGCCGCCGGCAGGGCTGTGCCTCGGCCCCGCGGGCAGCGCAGAGGCACCGACCCGCCCGCAGCCCCCAACTTCCCGGCGGAGGCAGCGCCAGCCCCTCTCGGAAGGGCTGCGGGAGCAGGTCCCGTCCCGCATCCCCCCGCACTCCAGGGGCAGCTGGAGCGGACACCCCCGGACCCACCTGGTGCAGCGTGTCCGGGGGCAGCTGTGAGGCCCGGAACAGCTCGCCCACGCTGCTGCCCCCGGCGGCCGCCTCGGGGGGCGGGCAGCACCGCGAGAAGAGCTCGGAGTAGCGCTGCTGCTCGGTCTCGCTCAGGGGCAGGAGCAGACCCCCGGTGCCGGCGGCGGCGGCGGAGCCGGACCCCCCCGCCGGCCCCTGCTCCATGGCGGGGCGGCGCAGGCACAGCCGCTCGGCGGGGCAGCGGGTGCCGCGCCGCCGGGGTGCGGGGGGACGGCCGGGGGGACGGGAGGTGTGGCGGGGCCGGGGGTGGGACGGGCGGCGGGACGGGAGGTGTGGCGGGGCCGGGGGCGGTGCCGCGCTGCGGCGGCGAAGGTGCAGTCCCCGCCCGGTGAGCGCCGCGCCGGCTCCGCAGTGCCCCGGCCGCCGCCGCCGCCGGCCCCGCCTCTGCCCTCCCCGCCGCCCCTCCGGCTGCCCGTCCGCCCTCACGGGCCTGCCGCTTCTGCCCCGATGTGGGACGGCGCTCCCGGCGCTCAGCGGCACGCGGGTTTCCCTCCGAGCGTGGAATCACGGAATAGCTTGGATTGCGAGGGGCCTTAAAGAACGCCTCGCTCCCACCTCCCGGCCGTGGGCAGGGACACCTCCCGCTAGACCAGGTTACTCACTGCCTTGTCCAACGCGGCCTTGAGCACTGCCTGGGACGGGGCTTCCCTCACCAGTAGCGTCTTCAAAGTACCACCTGCTGCTGAGCGTGCCACGTGGGCAGCAGAGGAGAAATGGCATAATTCGATACCCTGCAGTGAGTCCTAGTCGATTAGCCATGACGGTTTGAGAGAGAAGCATCACACGGTGTTCTCTACAGTCTTTGCTTTAACGTGAAGAGGATAGAGCCCCTTGTTCATGGAGACGAGATTCCTCTTTATTTCTTCCCAGCAGTTGTTCGGGGAAATTCAAGGAATAAGCTAATCACAGATACAAGGTGATCCTTGTAAGTATCTGTGACGCACAGAGGAGTCAATGCAGCAGCTTGGCGCATAGACATGGCCTGGCCCAGGAGAAATCAGACTTACCAGCTGTTTGTTTCCTGTACCATTAGCAATGTTGGGCCAGCGTTGTTACCTGTGTTCCTGAATGCAAAACATATGGGAAGTCAATGTGGTTTAATTTTTATATGTTTCTTTACTATTAATTCAGAAAAAATATGAAATCCAAATGTAATAATTTTACATAACATTTTTACTAGAAAATAGTTCCATTTGTGGTCTGTAAAGAAAAAAAAATAAAATTACTAGCTCCTCACTTCAGTTCTTGTTAACCGAACATTGTTAATCCTTTTTAAAATCTTTTTTTTAAGCTACTTTATCATCTTCACACCACATATCTGTGCTTTCTTCTCACTTGCACAAAACATGCAAACTCTTAATTTCTCTAATCCAAAATGAAGATCTGTTTGTGCCTTCTCAATGTGTGGAACGGTGAATGGGTTGTTAGATACAGCTATTAGCACATGAATAATTGATACTTGCGTTTAAGGATGGAGTGTTATGGAGAAATATTTTTTCTTTTAGGGATGATTATTATGGTATTTTCTCATTTTAAAACATATAGTTATTCAGGAGGGCAAGACTATTTCAGCAACTGAGTTTTGTAGCTCAATTTAAAGTGACAAGTGTCTGTAGTAGCTCAAAAATTTAAGCAAGTCCTCTTGAGAAGGCTCTGCAGAGTGGAGAGTGAATGACCCCCTCAGCTGCAAGGTACATCACCTGGAGAGTCCTAAGATGTCACTGGCCTTTTTCTGTATCTCCAGCCAGAAGGAGATATACTCTGAGGAAATGGTGCCAGCCATGTGAAGAGGATGTAGGGCCACACCTAACTATTTCCATATTTAACTATATGACTCTCATGATAAAATATCTTTAACCTAGCTTATGGCAGAACAGCTGGCTTCCAGCTGAACTTGAGCAGGAGGGATGTTATCCTGACAAGCAAAAGAAAACACTGAATAATTAGCACAAATTGTGCATCTTCCTGTGCCTGAAGATGCTAATTTGTAACTGACCAGCTCAATACTTGTGATGTCTCATCACAACAAATTTGCCCTTTGCCAATACTCCAGCAGACACCATTTGATCCTTGTTGATGTATCAGCCAATTCTTCAAAGTTATTCTAAGGTGGACCCTGGCAGGAAGGTTTTGGAAACACACACTGTCCTGAACACAAGCCTGTCTCACCAGCCACACTTCTTGCTGCCAACATACACAGCTGCTTTTTTTTTTTTCTCCTTTGGACAATTTTCTCTTCTTCCTTGACCTTTAAAACTTGCATTCCTCTCTCCATACTGCCCACTCTGATCAGAAATGACACAGTGGCTGTGTTCACAACCAGTCTACCCCAGTGTTGTTATCTCCAACATGTTGTCTCCAAGACATGAAAGAAGTAAACTACCATAAGCTAAGGGAGGAGGCAGGGAAATCCATGCCCCTTATGCCTGCAATGTAAGTGTGAGCATAGAGGTTTACCAGGTGTGAGGTGACCACCCCGGTTTGCCTTTGGGGAATAGAGTGGTGCTCAGGTGTCTGCCTGCTCCCTGCAGGTGTTCTGTACTCAGCAGAGCCAACCACATGGACTTAATCTGCTGCACCCACTACTTATGTGGCGTTCTAATCCACTCCATGTGCCAGAGCCACTTTCTGTACAGTCCAGTGCACCTTGTGCAATGACATTTACAGCCTTTGTGTGCTTTAAAGTTCTTGTGAGGGTACATTAGTTCAGACTAAGAGGCACTTAATGATAACAAAAGCCATACAAATATCATAGGAAGAGAGATTCAACCTTCCTGTTTACATGGAAGCTGTGACATCATTTCAGATTATAAAGCTTCCTTACAACTGAGAAACGCTACATATCAGTATCAGAATCTGAACAATTCAAGTATTTATTTTTTGTTGGAGAAAATACTGATAATGTAAACTGAATTGAAATCTGACTTATCAAACTATGGCTTAGATCTGTGTGTGGTCCTCCTTCCCTCCCCACCCAACTAGTAATGCAATTACTTACTCTGAAGTCAGCCAGCAGCAGTCCTGCAAACAATTGTGTGATCACGTGTGGGAGGGAGACAGAGGTCGTAGTAAAAAAAAAAAAAAAACAACTAAAATAAATACTGCTTCCAAGGATGTGCTAATAGAAATAACAGTAACATGGATGATAGGTACATTTTTGTTCAGGATATAAACTGGTATAAATTGTCATGTATAATATGACATAATACATAACCTCCAGTAAAAAAAAAATTCCCAATAATTTAGTATTTAGAAGATCCTGGGAATTTTTATTTGAGCAATAAAACCAAACACTAGTCACTCAAATTCATGTGTTATTTCAGAAGTCTTAGGGTTGAGATCATGTCAGACTTGTCCTGGTCCAAAAGACAAGAGATTTGGCTGGCAGCTGCTTTCCATTGACAGTGGAAACACTCCATATATTGCCAAGTAAAGCTTTGGAAACGCATGCAAATGGTTGGCTGGAAAACTGTGATTTAGCTTTTCCCAAACCAGCTCAAGTGAATCTTACCCATTGTTCCTCATAACAATTCTTTTTATTTACTTGCTTTGCAAAATCAAAGAAGACTTTGATGGGGCAAGCAACTGATGGGGCATGTTTCCTGACCATAGTATCAGACATGCTTGGAATATACTTGACAAGCTTGCTGTTTAGTATATACATTCAGCATGCAAATACTCATATTCTTTGCATTGTTGCTTACATGAAGAGATCCTGTTTCTAAGAAAAGCAGGAGAAATGCTTAATGAACTGTAAAATTTGATTCCTTATTTTCCAGCTTGTTAACACCTTTGATGAAAAAGACTAAGAAATAGTAACTGTTTTCTACTCTGACCAATTCATTGTTTTCAAAAATTAGATGGCATCATAAACTGCACATTGTGGAAGATGCGATTCCTGGCAGGTTTTTTGTTTTCTGTAAGCAACTGAGTACATAATCAAGAATTAGAGTTTGTGTCACAAAGTATTTGACAAATATCCATATATTTATTAGTTGGGAGGAGAGGAGGGAAGGAGGGAAAGAGGACCACACACAGATCTAAGCCATACTTTCATAAGTCAGATGTCCATCCAGTTTACATAACTGACATAATTTCTTTCTAGCAAACAATAAATACTTGAATTGTTTTGATTTACTGGTATGTACAGTTTCTTGGTTCCAGGAAAGCTTTGTAACTTAAAATGATATCACAACTAGTTGTGTTTAGAGATTCTTTTTATAAAGTCATTTTATGAAGACTTATGCATGTAGTATGAGCTTTAGTGCCAGAAGGCAAAGCCCATGCACACATTTTTGTAAGAGCAAGGACAAAAAAAGTACAGTGCTTTTTAGGTATCTTTCCAGGAAAGTACAGCTGCACTTCTATTGATTTCTATCATAGTACCTCCAGTTTATTTCCAGCCGTTTAAAATAATGGCTTCATGTGAAATTGAAAAACAATTCAGGTGAAAGTTTGTTTTTCTTTTAGTTTTAGTTTTGAAATATCCACTTACTTTTTATTCCATGGAAGCAATAAACCGAGCACTTGAACATGTTCCTCTGTCATTTGTGTTTTAACTTAGGAAATTAACAAAGCCTTCAGCTACTATTCAAACACTAGATTTCAACCAGAACACACCAAACCTTACTTTGCAGGGTGATCATTCCTAAAGGTCCTATCATCAGACACTTGAATGCCTGAACCAAGAAATGCTGCCAGGGAAAATCTATGTGATCCTGGAAGTCCCACACAGAAAAAATAAAAATTACAAACTATGTAAATAAATGAGGGACTTATGAATGTCTTCTCACACACACACAAGATAAAATGTAAAACTTTCAATATACTCTGAAAGTTAACCCTTTCCTTGTCTCATGGACAAGGAGAGAAATACGTTAGGCAGAAGGGGCTATTATAAGAGCACGGATGATAATTAAAGAGAATTTCTTAGTGCTTTGTGTGGCAGCTCGGGTACTATTGCTTGTTTCTTTTAACTATCTGTTACCGGTAACCACACTCCTAAGTGAAAAATAATCACAGAAAGGCACAGAGACATTAACCACTGCAATGAAGCCATGAATGCAAAGCAAAATGTGTATTTTCCATTTGAAGAAATAGCAAGTAAAAAATCACTGTACATTTACTCATCTGTGTGTCCTGCAGCTAACGTGCTGCTCAAAATTTTGCCATCAACCTCGGAAACACATTCTAATAAGTGTTCAGTTACGAGATAACCTATCAACCATAAAGGACTTTCAGTGCTGCTACTGCAGTCTCAAGTTTCCTATGTAGTTGCAACCTAAATCAGTTCCCTTTTGGGCAAATAGTATATGCCCTTATGCCATTTTCCTGGTTACATTTTAGCATAGCAAGTAGTCCACTTGTCCTTCAGTTAATTAATGAACTCAATATAAACCACAAACAAATCAGCTGCAATTCACTCTGGCTTCTGTTGTTAGTGCAGACAGTGGAGATAAACCAACAATAAATTCTATTTATGACTCATTTTCTCATGCAAAACCAGCTACAACAATGCCATTGCAGCTGCAGAAAGTATCGCGGCAGGCACTTTGAGCAGGAGCGTGCAGTGTGCTGTAAAGCTTGTAACCTGCACATGACAAAGCTTTTCATTCAGCATCAGCCTGAGAAGAGCTGTACTGTCACTGCATGGCTGTTTATGCAAAAGGCACTGTAAGAGCAGCCAGTCCTGCAATGTGATAGCAACCTCCAGCTCTCAAATCCCACATGCAAAGACGGAGAAAGCCACAGCCGGCTCATATTCCCCAGCAGCCAGAGCTGCATCTCCCTCACCCGAGGCACCATGCCCCAGCCTCACCACCTCTTCACAGCCTCTCACAAAGTGGCGTTTGTCGGAGCTGGGCAGCTGTGCCCGGTGCAGGGCAGCGGAGCAGGGCTCAGGGGCACGGGCGGGCTGGTGGAGCAGCTCCGGGATGTGCCAGCCACAGCCCGGCTGCAGAACAACTCTGACACCATCATGTAGGAATCTCCTTTCCCTTCTCCCACCCCTCTAAGTTCACAACAGATACTTGGGATATTGTTTTCAAAGATAAGAAACCTGAGAGACCTGAGTGGATCAGGCTGCTTTTCTCAGCAGCACAGGAGAAGGTCTTCTCCTTTTCTTGTAAAGCCCTCCCGTAGCAGGGACAGCCTCGGACAGTCAGAGCCCCTGAGACAACAAACAGGAGATACACAGGAAAAATAACACAGACCATAGCTTGACTCTCAATGTCACAGCCAGCCCAAACATCTCCAGCCTGTTCATTGTCAGCAGCCAGCAAGCAGGGGAAGGTACCAGAGAGGTAATTCAGTGCCTCCCATGTGGAGGGCAGAGCTGCAGAGCTGAACACAAGAGGTCCCACATTACACAGCTTGACCTGGGCCACAGTGAAGACAGGACACAAATGACTTGTGGCATGGTCACAGGAACAACTTTCCCCTGGGAGCCTCTTGCAGCATAAAGCAGGATAGTCTTCTCAAATCCCTCTTCAAACTATGTCTCCTGCTTGCAGACTCCAGGACAGAACAGGGGTGGCTGACCCTACTCTTCACAGCGTATTGCCAGCTTGCTTCCTCACTCTGGACCAACTTCACTGAAGGTATTCCTAATTTACAGGAATGTGAGAAAAGAAATGGCTTCTATTCTTTGCAATATGTTTAAAGTCTTCCATAGATTTGATACTGAGGTATCTAAAGCCACAACTTAAAATAGGAATAGAATCAGGCCAGAAATAAAGGCTAGTCTATGCATATATACTTTTTGTGTTGTTGAGCCATGTCCATTATTATAAAAATCTTATCTTTTTAGCTACCCGTGTTCTTATTGCCAGTATTTGACTGACGAAGACTAAATTTTGTTAGAGTACTATTTGATTTGTCATTTATATACATTCAACATTTTTTCAGTGTAAGAATTCCAGGCAGTTGACAGCTGACATATTATTATTCAGTACAGAGATAAGATATTAAATCTCATCACGGTGAAGAAAGATGTGTGTGAGAAAGAGAAATTAGTCTTGTGACTGAGGAGTATATCTTAGTGAGACTCCGAAGTGTGGTACTGCTCCTACCTTTGTTACATTTGCTGTGCAAGCCTGCAGATATTCTTTAGTAGAAGTAAAAGAAAACATTTTCCAATCATGCTGCATACTCCAATCATACTCCAATCATACTCCAATCATACTCCAATCATACAATCTTGTGAGATATAGGCAATCTCCTGTGAGATATAGGCAATCTCTTGTGAGATTATTGGGCATTGAGACATTCTGAAAGGGTGAAGGGGACCAAATAAAAAGAAAAAGAAAAAAAAGAAAGACATTTCTGCATAGGCAGAGTTTAAGCTCTCTCCACCGGTGCAACCTGTCTCCTGTCTGAGCATTAGCATTGAAGAGCTCAGGTTTGCATGCATGGATCTGCCTGGACATATCCTGTGTCTCCCTTTGCCTGTATGGATCCTCTTGGACATATCCTGTGTCTCCCTTTGTCACACAGCACTGCAGGACAAAGCAATAGATGCAGCCTTTCCTGTTTACTACTCTGGGTGTGGTACCTCAACTGCTCCTGGCCCTAATATTAGCAAAACAATTGGAACTGGGCCACAGGATGTGTAGCTACTCTCTCGTGCTTGGTCAGTTACATGTTTACAAATATTTCCTACAATACCATTCCAATTCTGCTCATAACTAATATTTCAATCCCTTCTGTTCAGGTGTAGGAACACTGCAGTGGAACTCAGGATTAGTTCTGTCCTGAAAAAGCATAGCTAGAGACAAAAGGTTTTACAAAAGATTGCCGTTCTACATTAAAACTTCCAGGGATGTCAGGTGGTTTTTCTTTTACGTATCAAGCTATTAAAAGTGTCCATGTCTTGTAGCCTTGTGGACACCTCAAAGGGATCTGCAGAAGCCACAGGTGAAGCATTTCAAACTAGCATGGCTCAAAAGCAAAGCCCTTTCCTGGAATCCCTGGATTTGTAGTGAATATGCACCCTCTTTCCTAGCAAGCAGACAAGCATTTTTGAGCAGTTGTATTTCTGAACACTGTTGTACTTTGCACTTAGTTTAAACAATAAACATTTGGCAAGACTTGCCTTCTCTAAAACTGTGCATATTTTAAGGGAGGAATATTTACAATGTGTTGGTTATAATTTAATGAACATGCAGTGTATTAATTTGAAGGAGTAAGAATTGTTCAGATATCCTGGTTTGGGGGTTTTTGGTTTTGTTTCATAAGGAGGGTTTGATTTTTTGGTTAGTGGGTTGGTTTTTTTGGCAGGAGGTTTGTTGGGGGTTTCTTTGCTAAGTTTTTTTTTGTTTGTATTTCTTTCAAGGTAAATAAGATACAATTTTGTGAAATGTATGTTCTAATATAGTTACAGAAGAGTCTACTTATTTCTAGAAAAGAGTTGCTGTCAATATCATATGTATCTTGTCAAAATTGTATTTATTAACTAGCAATATTGGAATAAATCAATATGAATAATTTCATAAAGTATTAATCTCTACAGTCAAAACCACAGTATGGGATGAGGGGGGGTTGTGGGGGGAGGGAAATTTTACTGTGCTTTGTAGCACAACTGAGTGTTTCTTGTGCTAACTCTTGGTACTTAAACAGAGTCAGGTAATTCTGTACCCTGACAGCAAGATCTTTTTGTACTTGTTTACCTTTAAAATCCATGAAAGAATACTGAATTTACGTAGGGCTACAGACAGCTGCTAAGTGAAGCATGTGCTGGTTAATGGTCTAAAAATTTACTATAAGATAGATAGCACTGTAATAGATTTGCAATAAATGACCATGCCAGATGAGGCCTGATCTCAGTATGATTTTCTATTTTAGTGAATTGTCATTGAGTCTTTCATGGAACAGTGCATCCTGAACAGGCATCTAAATGAAAAGTCATAATCTAAAAAGTCAGACAACTTTTCCAGTTATAAGAGATGCCATGGAAAGAAAATTAAATACAAACAAAAGGGAAAGTTAAAAAGAATAGCTAAGCAGGATGACTGGGTATGAGTTCTGCAAAATTCTTCAATATTTAAGAAATGTATAGGAATTTAAAAAAAATATAGACAATTATCAGCTTTCAGACAAGTATATATCTTCTCAGATATCCACATTAAAAACATTTCAGCAAGGAGAGAAAAGATTATGGTATTGCAGGGTAATATCAGAGATGCTTGAAATTCGTAATAGAAAACCAGTCCTTCTGGGACATTCAGTGAACAGATGTTCAGAGAATCTGCTGCTTGGAGTAGTTACAAATCAAAACTGTGAGAAATATTATAGATGCTGAAGTCTGCAAGAAGGACATATTCTCCTTTCTAGATTTTTTTAATGTCAGCTCTATTAATCTTTGATCCTATAGATTCAGAAAAATCCAATTATCTTATCCTGAGAAAACTCAGCAGAGATATGAAAATGGAAAGTTACTTAGTTATCAGCATTCCTTATGTAAAAAAAAAAAAAATCAAAGCAAACCAACCAACCCACCCTCAAAAAATGCAAAATTTTTGAGAAGCAATATTTCTGAAGTGTGGCTTTCCCACATTTCTCTCTTTTCTGGATACCTGGATGACCCCAGATTTTCCCCAGTAGAAGCACTAATTTTGGTCTATCTCTACCTTCACAACATTGATAGAAAGCTTTAGTCAAAAAGGTTCTTCTTTTCTGGAGGCTTGAAGATGTCAGCATTAGGTCTTATTTGCACCAGCCACCCAAGCCAGTGTACAGCAATCTCATAGCATTATTGAAATATTTTCTTCTTCCTTTGCAGAACTTCCAGAGATTTTTTCTTGCTTTCTGCAGTCCAGTGATGGAAAAGAATCAGCTTGTTGATCCTTCTTTCCTTTCCTGAAGTTTTATCCTGGGCAAATATGTATTGCTCAAATTCAAAAAGCACTTGCTTGTAGCTTCTCTGGATCATCTGTGAAATTCAGCATCCTATGCTACAGGGAGAGAAAGCACTATAGCTGCCACAGCAGTTTTTAGCCAAACCCTATATTATCAGTTAAATTAATAGAGAAAAATCTTCATGCTCAGGAGGAAGAAAGTAGCATGCAGTTGGCAAGGAAGCTATATTAAACCAGATACCAATCTCAGCATAACCAGAATTAATTAGGAGTAATTGAAATCTACTTCTCACTCAAGAGAGTAATTTTTTAAATGAATATACATTTTCTTATCTTTATGTTTGAACCTTTAAGATTATGATCACATTTTTAAAAGTTGCTTTGGTTTGATAACTGAAAATTATATCTGACAATAGATGTCATTGTATTAGGATTGTTCTAGATAAAACATCTTCCAAAAAAAAAAAAAAAGTTTAAGAAATAAAGTGTCCCACAGTTAGGAAATATCACAAGCAAAAAGCCTATGAAATAACAATGTTATTTCTGGCCTTTTGTGGACACAGAGGCTGAAAATTGAAAGGTAAAATAAGTTCCTTTATTTTCAGCCATATTTGCAAAATAGTGATGGCATTTACCAGATTATCTGCAATGTGGTAGATGTGGTATGCATAGGCACAGACATATACAGTCTGGTCTGACTTCTAAGGGTATGGTGATTTTTTAACCATATTTCAAAATACAGTTTGCTTCTACTTCCACAGTACTAAAGTATCACCAAGAAAAAAAAATTATCTTTTCTTTTGCAACACTTTTACATGTATGAAAATTTAAGTAACTATGTAGCCAATGAGGCACGAATAAGGCCCATGGTTACTGGGAGGAATTCTACTGTGTAATTGAATCAGCCCATGTGGATCTCAGCTCTCAGATGAAATGCAGGCTCTTGTGTTTACGTATGGCAGTGATGTCTGTATTGGTTTCCTCACGAGTAAAGATACCTATCAACATACTGCACTAATGACAGGGCTGGTCTGTAACAAAATTCCTCACAGTAAAGGACAGTCATACGTTAAAATAAAAGGGAATACAGAAGAAAAAAGAAGCTCAGCTGATCCTTTTTTTTCAATACTGCTCAAGATATTATGAACATGAAGCACCTAAAAATATCTGAATATTGATTTCCTCACAGTGCTGATGTTATCAGTTGTACTCGTTTCTCTCCAGTGTATCTGTTTGCCCAATTCTCTTGGTCTTTTACTTCTGCTACTTAACAGCAAAAGCTGAGGATGTTACTGCCTCCCAGTAATAGTTGGTAAACAGATGCTTTTCAGAGCAACAGCTGCACTTTCACAAAAAACTTTAATTTTCTTTTGCAATTTTACAATGAGATGAAGTAGCTGGAATGCTTTGGAGACAAAGGAGCTCATGAATAATTCACTTGACACCTTTATACTGAAGTATGGGTGTCTTCATTAAGCAAAATTGCCTCCTGTCAAGGGCAGTGAGAGGGTTTTGAGAGGAATGCAATGTTGTTTCCATTTGAGACCTCAGAGAATGATACTTGACGGCAAGGTGGAACTTAATGTCAGCATAATTTTTAAAAGTTTTTGTTTATTATTACCCTTTAAATAATTTCAACATAAAAATCATTGAGTTCAGTACTCTGGAAAATAATGCAAAGTAAAAAAATTCTGCAGGTATATAGATTACAGATGCCTGTGGCCAGTGAAAAAGCCCTATTTACACATAGGGCTAAAATTGCATACTGCAGCATACAAGGTGTTTTATCCATTTTTCAGTATGAGGTGGTGCTGGACACCCTCCTGAGTATTCCTGAGGGTTCCTGGGGTTCCCCCCAGAGCTAGCTCAGCTGGGCCAGCGTCCTGGGGTGGTTCAGCCCCTTATCTGTGGTTCCAAACACCTGCGGGAGCATGGTTTTGTTAAGATCCAGCCAGATCCTTGGCATTCTTCCCCCACCACACACACCCCCGAGGCAGAGCATAAACTGCAGGCACTTAACATCCTTGTGCTGTTTCACTGGCAGCATCATGAGAGATGCCACTTTGGTTAATTGCTGCAGAGCAGGAGTGCCAATTTGGCTCTGGCTAGCACAGGGTGTGGATGGAAGCATGGAGTCTTTCTCTGTCGGTAGAGAAGGCTGCAGGGATCTGAAGTAAGGTTAGAGCCTGTGGCTCTCGTCCAAAATACCTGCCTGCTCAGATCTAGTAACATCTCAGCTTTCAAGCAAGTCCCTGAAGCTCACACAGCCTATAAATATTACTGATGGTGGGTGTGAGGGAGCAGGGCAATATCTTAATCGGGTAATAAACACTGCATTTAATGAATTGCACAGACAGAAGAGCTGGGACAGGGCTTACAGCAAAGATCCTGAATTACCAGCAGAGCCACAAGCCTTCAATCAGGGTCTCTCAAGAGGGAGATATGTGGAAGAAGCCATATCAAGCTATTTTAAATGTTTTGGGGAGCTGTTCTAGAAATAACAGTGAACTACTTCCTTCCAACCAGGGAACCTGCAAACAAGACTGGAGTAAAACAGAGTGAGAACTTGCAGGCTAGTTCTTCAGAGGGATTCCATGTGTGCACAACTACTACTAGAGAATAAAGAATGTTTGTTAACGTTGGTGTATTAGTTAATGTTAGTGTATTACTCACCAGAAAAGTTGAATATACTAAATCAGGAAAAGACATGTTATTCCATACATCATTTGAGAATAATCTTATGTCAGTAGAGTCCTCTGGGCAGAGGATGTAAAATCCATGTTAACAAATACTTTCTGATTTCCAGTCACCCCTACGTAGAGAGCTTGACCACTAAAAGTACTGAGGATGTGTCCATACTGCAATCAGTGTGTGACTGCAGCCTGCAGAGACATTCCAGAGAGAACTTATGGCAGGTGGTTTGGAAAAAGATGCTGCAGCGTCTCAAGGTGCCCAGAACACTGAATGTTTACCTGAATTTTTAAATGGGCTTTGGAGCCTTTATTGATCTATGTGTATCATCTCCTATAGTCTCTTTAGCTAGTCTTAAGCTACCTTCAGTACATCTACGTACATTATCTCTGTCTTTGCCTTAGGGAAGAGATGCCATGAGATCTGTGCCCTGACCATGATTCCACAGCTGGTGAAGGAAAGGTGAATACTCTGACTATAGCATCACTAAAAATCTCCCACTAAGTATTTTTTCACATTTCCACCCTCAACTGTGTATATTTGTGAATATTGCAAATAGCTGCAGCCTTCTAGACAAAACTACTATATTAAAAAGATAAACTTACTGTCTACCCCAGCTAAATACAAGAAGCAGAGCTGATCTCACTTGGAAGCTTTTGACCAGCTTTAATGAGAGCTCTTCTACTTGCTGGTACTTTTTGATGACAGTGCATCACTGCTATTTTGAGTCAGCCTGAGTTTGGTGCACTGTGAAGAATTTTGCTCACAGTGATTCAGCTGCAGTGCTGTTAGCAGCATTAGCACGGACAGTGCTGCCAGCAGAAACCTCAGGAGCAAGGATAACTGGCATGATACTGAGAGCAATACAAAGCTGTTGACAAATACAGCTCTTAGTACCACTGACTGTGCTAAGCAAGGATGGAAAGCCTCCTGCAGCTTGCTTGGTACAAGCATAAGTGCAAAGTCATTCTTTGGGCTTTCAGATTGTCTGGCTGAACCAAGGAACACTATGGGAGGCTGCTGAGTGATGCTGTCTGGCGATGATCCCATGCTAAAAATACAATGGAAGATAACTGCTAGTCTTTTCAGAGTTTTCCTCCTCAGTTTTCTGTGGCTTTTATACTGTGCATATATGGTGTGGAATGGGAAACAGAGCACCTCATTTTTTCACTGAACCTCAAAGCTTCTTTGGTCTGGTACTTCTTTTGCTCCTAGCTGCATTTCTGTGAAGATGTTTCATGGCCCTTGCATGCTACTAATTACAAATTATTAAATCCTAGGGATTTACACATTCTTTTACCTCTCATTGAGGACAACTGACAATTTATGGGACAAAAACATAACACCTGTTAAATTTTAGAATCGGTGAACTTCTAGCCTTTTATTCTTCATGCAAACCTTCTATTGCAGTATTTTGAAAGCTGCATTTCAAGGCAAAAATCAAATAGTATCTCCTTTTCCATATGGTGGAAAAGAGAAAAACTTTTCCCCAATTTATCTCCTGAGTGACTAATAGCCATACTTCTGGATCGAATGTAAGTGAGCATTGTATCTATTCTGAACACTCTTATCACCATTTCCAAGGGGTTTGTAAAGGATGACAAAAAGCTATGGTACAGAAATTACTGTGATGGCAGATTAGAATTCCAAGGCTTGTGGGGTTTTTCTTTTCAGAAACAGTTGCAGTGATTTAAGATGCTGCCAATCCTTACTCTCCTCACTACCCAGGCCCAGTTATATTTTCCAAATCTCTTACAAGTAACATTTATGTGATTCTAAGCCAATATCATATGAAATCTAGCAGCTCAAGATCGACTGCCTCTCACAGTAATTTGGGTTCTCTTACGAAACTACTAGATCTCACAGTAAAGTGGCTGAAGAAGCATTTTGCTCTACTGATTTCAAAAGGGAGGACATTGAAAATGTGATTCTGTTCACCTCTGGCAGGAGGACAACAAAGAGTTGGTCAATTACAATTTATATTGTTGCAGCTATTTCTTTCCTGAATGTGTTTCCAAGACCTAAGCTACAATTTTGCAAAACCAAAGGGAATAAATGCAGAGTTAAACTCTGCAGCTGATCACAAAGTTGGTTACTGCACAAACATTTTTTAAGTGCTGTGTCATTTTAGTGACTACTAATTGCTCGCAAGCCACTTATATAAATCTAATCAAATAAACCAAACCTTTCTAAGAATCATAAAAGAAAAACTACTCCCTTTGGCTTCACAGTCCTCATTACTTGGATAGATGCATTTGTTGAGACAGAGCTTCACTAGACTGATTCAAGTCAGGATAACAAATCCCATATTCCAGATGACAAAACATTTTCTATCAGGCTTTCAGAGGCAAATCTCTTATATTGGCAATTCCCATCTCGTGACTAAAATTTATTGTAATTTGAACTGAATACTCTTTATTTTCAGAGACAATTAATGTCTCTGAAATGATCAGTAAAAGGTTTGAAATTATCAATAACCTGTCATAACTGAAAAAGCGTCAAACCCTAGTGTGCCTAATCTTAGGAGAAAATAATGAAGTATCGATTTTAAAAGGTCTTTATCAAGATTTCTTCATGAGCACAAAAAATGAAGAACTTGCGACAATGTGTGAAAGGTTCCATTTTATTTTGCAGCTGACCTGACATAGCACATCTGCACCCTGAATATATGCAGCAAGAAGAAACGGCTTGAAATATGTATTTTCAAATCATCATTAAAATGTTTTTGTACTCGGAGTGACCTGCAGAAAGAACTGAATTAAAATGCTTGGTCTGAGGGGAGGGGGAGTTTCAATTTTGATAATAAATGTATTTTTTCTTCATATAAGCTTTGTATTTTCATACAAGCTGTGAGACATTCACTCACCTTCTTCTTTGGGATATTAGGATGAATACTGGTTAGAAAGCAGGAGTAGTAGCCTCGAGTCAAAGGCAGGTAAGCAGGCATTTAAAAAGATGTTCAGTTGACTTCACTGCAGAGTGATAATTAGTTACACTCAAGTGATGTCTCTTGAGGTAATGCACTTGAGAGCAAATCTGGCATGCAGCTCAAAGTTTTCTGGGGTCATAGCTCGGATCCTCAGCCAAGTATGCTCAGATGTATTACAAGTTTCTTTACAGCAAAAGGTGGAAAAACTTTTTTTGCCATGACAGTGTATAAAGTTAGGTAACAGAAGTACTAGAATTGGTCTGGATGAAAATCCACAACAGTACCAGAACAAACAGCAGAGCAAAGCAGCAAAGCCACAGCACAGTGGAAGAGCCATTCCCCTCCCTGTTATCTCAGCACTGACACAGACCATAATCAAAAAGAACAGAACAGGCAGCAATCCTATTGAATACTTATGGAGGATAATAATAAACAAGGTTATTTAGCAAAAATATTGTCCATAATAACAGTTGATTCCTAGAGAGTTTAAAAACCTGTCCAAACCCATTTCTTGTCACCCACGGAGAGGAACCCAAGAGACATAGTGAGGACCTGAAAGCTATTTGCTGCTGCCTTCCATGGCATACAAGTGATCCTGGCAAAACTGGTCAGACATGCATGTCTTAGTAATTGCAAGTATGTGGGCATGAGTGTGTGAGTGGAAAATATCAATTTACTTAGGGAATTGTAAATTAAAATCATGTTCTGTCTGCCTATGGTCTTGTACTATCTTTTATTGCACTAACAACCTATGAGGACTATTTATCTCCAGTTACATAACACTTTGCTGTGGACCTGCTGTTGTCTTGAGCTGAATGGATCAGAAATTCTGATACTGTTCTCACAACACTTCCTTCAGAAATTTCAGGTTTGGGCAATTGTGGGCAAATGGAGTTTTCCAATATATACAAGTCAAACTTAGTTAATGGTTTTGAAAGTGAAATCGGACAACTTTGGCATGATTGCTTATGGAGAGAAAGAGCTGGCTCTGGTAACTGTTAAACTCTTGCAAATCAGCATCCTGTGAATTGGTGTGGTCAGTCCAGATGCTACTATCATACAGCTGTGTAGAGCAAAATGGCCCAGAAATTATCTCACAGTTCACCCTTCAGCAAACAAGCAGGACATCATAAGAAACAGCATGTTTTAGCCATGAGAGATGTATTTTTTCCACATTCTTTTGCTTGTTCTTTCCATATCTGCTTTGTTTTGGGGAAAAAAAGGCAATTTTGGTGGAAAGCAATGTGCATATGCACACAGATACTTCCTGTCTTAAAAAAAATCTAGAAATCTAGCCAATAGCCCATTTGCACAGAACTCCACAGCACTTGCTGATGTAAAGCTTGGTAAGAAACAGCATATCCAGCTGATGGCAGATACTGGTGCTTCTAGCCCTCACTTTCCCATGAGAAAATTAGTTTGCAGAATGCTGTAAGCCCTGTGCATATTTCAGAATTACTCTATGCAATAAGCCAAATGTTAGCTGCTATGCAGTGTATTCAGTAATTTTCATGGAGTCTCTTACTTTGCTTTTCTCTTTGCTTGGCAGCAACACTTGTGCCAAAAAAGGTTGGTTTTTTGTCCTTTTTTAACACAAGTTCTCTCTGCTAATAAGAATTTCTGAAGTGTTCAAACATGATCCTGTTAGGAGAAAGAGTCAAAGACTCATTGGTAGTCTGTGTCTTATGCTGAAAGATCACCTAGTAGGCATTTATCAAGGTCCTGCTGCATTCTGAACACAAACAAATGAGAATCCTGAATAAAACTTCCATCTCCTCTATGGCACCAACTCCCAAACCAGCTCTGTTGCCCAACACTTGCAAGATTTCAGTGGCAGCAGCTGATTTCTCACTTTCCTCTGAGACAGTACCTGCTTTGGCACTTCTTCAGGCTTCCTGTAAGCTGCTGTTATCCCAGAAAAAAAAGAGGGGCGACCTGATGTCTGAAAAAAACCCCAGTCATTGTGGCTTAGTATTACATGCTGTCCTACCCCACTCAGAACAGGTCTTCACACGGACTTGATTTTGCATTGTTATGTGAACAACACATAAATGCCATTATCGCTTACTTAGAAAAATGTTACTTAAATACAATGTATTTCAAGGATTCTATTATATTAAAAAAGCTTTCTTGTCTTCATGGCACACTTTTGAGTCTTAAGAATGAATTACAAGTTTTACCTGACCCTGATGGAGTTTAGTATTCTTTTATCCCTTCTTAGGAGGTGAGTTCTGTGCTTTCAATTTTGGAATTAGGTTTTTTCCCCTTGCTACTAAATGTCCATGTTGCAATTTATTTGTACTGTATTACAAAAGCTTTGTTAAATAAATGTGTCTGGGATTTGTGGTGAAAGGAGGGGGAAATTATTATCCTTAACTCTTGTAGCAGTTCAGTCCCAATGAAACTGGGATTCTTCTGTGACCTCTCTCTGACCACCATCTCCTACATATATAAGCCTTAAGAGACACAAATGACCCAGTACAGGAGAGGTTGTGGGTAGCTGTACCAGCCAAGGAAAAGTCTGAGGGAGGAACTAGGTTTCACTTCTCTGGGGCCCTCCTTTTCCCTGTGGTTGATTGTGACAATGTGCTACATTACCCCTTAACAACCTGTGGTAATTTCTTCCCTTCCCTTTCTCTAAGTGTATGGAGAACGGGGAGTGTTTCCACATTTCAGCCCACTTCAACGTCTTGTGTTCCACATGTTACCAGAACATTTATCTTCTGAACATGCTAGGCCTTAATAAAACACATACAAGAGCAACAGTATACTGCCCCTAGATATTTCCACTGCAGAGCCAAGTAAGTGGAGAGAAGAGACTGATGAATGACTCCATGGCCACACATGGGAAAGAGGGAAAAGTGTTTCCAAATGTTCTGTTAAAACTTGTAACATACTTTTTAAAACTCTCACATTTCAAGTCAAAATCCCCTGAGACAGAATTTCTGACCTTCACTATCTTTAACTATGTGTTTCCATATGTGCCACTGCCAAAATGCTGAGTAGGCATTAGAGATACACCTTCAGTACATCATTTTAGCTTACGAGATGCTTACTGTGAATCCAGATACTTTGTTCTGAAACTAGGGCAATTTCACTGCAAATACTAACCAGAGCACATAATGCTACCTAAGCAAATGCCACTGAGGCATTACAGATGATCAGATACCAACATGTTTAAGAAATATAAGCAAAGAGCATTTGAAAATCTACCAAAAAGCTATCTGTATTCCTTTCAACAAAAAAAATCAAAGAAATGAGGTACTTTATGTCTAACAGTAGCAAATAGTACCATGGAATAGAAGTGGATCTGTAGAGTAAAACAATTGTTTTTGAGGACCTTGACTCCATGCTAAATATATTTGATAGGAGCGTTAATAATTTTAGATTCTCTTTTGTCTGGTTCTGTATATCTGACCCCTTCATTGGCAGGTGGAACATATTTCTGATTTAGTTTCTCTGAAGAAGAGTTCAGTGACCAGTGCTCCGTGACCAGTCTGCAGTGGAAACCAAAGTGCTCTAAGTGGGGACAATCATAAGATTTGTTTCAAAGTTCACTCCTGATCCAAACTAAAATGTTAATGTTAATCCCACAAGACTTGCAGTCAGGGTTCTGTTCTCCTTTGAGAGGCAACCAGATTATCAGATAAGACCAACCCAGACTTATCTGAAAAGTTATCTATCCCTTTTTCTTACTTGCTTGTTTCATCTAGGCACAGCTCTCCTGTAAGTATTCACAAAGCCACACTGTGAGTCTTTCAAATTCAAATTTCAGTTCTCTTTCTATATTTTCTTTGCTGCCATGGAGGTTGCAACCATGAGAGCTGCTTATTTTGCTCACCAATAATTGCCACCTTGCACTGCCCCGTCTTCCTGTATCCAAACGTCTTGTTGTCAGAATCCAAGAAAAAGACAGATCTTCAGGTCAATAACTGGCATCTCCCTTCGGTGTCTACAGAGTGCTGACAGAATGAGGTGCTACCCTGTGCCTGTGGCATGGAGATGTTACAGTAACACATAACTAATAACAGAGGCATTCTGACATCCAGTCTACTGCATCTGTGTCACTCCTCCAAACAAAAAATGAAGTTATTCACGCCCTCCTTAACCTCCTATGTGCAATGGTTTTAAAGTAAGAAAGAGCCAAAAATGACTTTTCACACAGAAATATGTTATCGTGTAGTCTCTACTTGTTTCCCTAAGCTTCAGCAAAAAACAGATCCTTCCTAAGAAACAGGGCAGAGGTGCTATGTTAAGAGTTATCACTGCTCTACTCACACTGCCTCACTGCATCTCACAGCAGAGAATCACAGAAAGACAAAACCCTAAAGCCAAACGTTAGCATTCTGGGCATGGGGCTAGAAATCTGAGCTAGTATTAGCAGTCAGCAGTTCTGATTTCCTAAATTACTTTGGCCAAGTTGCTAGGCTCTGTTTACATTAGATTTCCAGCTGTATGGAGAAATAATTCAAATATGAAAGCTTAGATTTTTCTAAAGCCCCTAGTGCTAGGGATTTCCTCAGCTGATGGATGCTTAGTCTCAGATACCTTTTAAAGAGACTCTCTGCAGTATCTCAAATCACAAGATGCTTTTAAAATTCAGATTTTATTTAATTTGATCCAGTTGTGCTGCCTCTCAGCAAAGCAGCAATTTTGTTAAACCCTTTTCCTTTAAGAAAACCTCTTTGAAGAATATTTTAAATGCATGTTAAATAAGGTCTCAACGGTGTCCCATGATAATGTGAGTTCCTGTACTCGTATTTAGCTCAGTTGTCTCCCACTGAAGTCCTAATTATATATCCTGCTTATACCAGTAACTAAGTAGGAATTTTAAAGCTTTCCTCCCGTGCCATCAAACGAAAGCACATGAATGGAGTTTTCACCTTCTTTCTCAGGTTTTACATCTGCAGAAGACAGACAAGTGGCAGAGAGACAATACTCCTAGCTGGATGGTTCACAGAACTGAACATTCCAGACTTGGCAGTGAACCAGCAGTAGAGTGCTACAACTATTGACTTGCATAGCCCATGGTGCAGTCTCACGACTGGTGCAAACTAATCTGAAACAAGAACCTGAATGAACCATCCCTGCTCTTGCCCACGGCCATGTCCTCCCCTTGGTGCTAGGTTTAAAACGAGGAAGACATGCAATGAGTATGCTCAGTCAGATCATCTGGCTGAAAATCAACTCTGCAAAAAAACCCAAAAGTCAGCTATCCTGGGGATCTGGTTCAGCTCCCCATTGACCTCATGAATGTTAGCACTAGGCAGAGCAGAAGAGTGAGCAAGAGGGGAGACCAGCTAATATTATCATGATCTTAGACTGGCTTAAACTGTTCATAAAAATATCCTCTGAAATGTTTAGCAAAATTGGCAGCATTGAGCTGGTGCACAGGGAATATAAGAATGTGTCAAGTACTGGCACAATAAGGCCGTGCCACTATCTCCTTTTCTCCCATTTCTGAACATGTGGCTATACCACTTCAGCTGAGTCACCACTGGGAGTAACTAGCAGAAACAGCAGCAAAGTTTATTTGCTTGGGTACCCACCAATTTTAAAACTGACTGCAGAAATGTAAACAGGCACCAACCTGGTCTCAGCAGATCCATCTGCTTGTTCCTTCTTCCCTTACATGATGTACACACTGTGAATCCATAGTTCCTCTGGCCCCAGCCTCTGCCTCCCAAAGTAAAAGGCTGCATGGATGTCTAACATGACACCTGGGTGCAGGACTGTAGTTCTTGGTATTTCAAACCATTGGAAAGAAGACAATATAAAAAATCAAGATCTCTAGAGCTTCCAAAGACTGCACATGAGGGTGTTCTGCCATAATGACTGACTAAATCAAACAGCATAAACAAAAATCTTCATTACCACAAAAAACAGGATCAGTGAGCTGAAACAATTTGGCATGGTTCCTGTCTCCGTGGATTCACCTCTGAGATATCCTGAACCTTGAAGACAATGCCATTATTAATTGCTCCAAATCTCGAAAGAGTAAGAGTGAAGAATACAGAGAGAAACCATATGGTGACCTCAGAGAAGTCTCTGAAAAAGAAGGCTAGGCAGCTCAGGTCGGGAGAGACATTCCCGAAGATTAGAAGGCAAGAGTGGAGATCACTTTCCTTCTCTGAATACTTGCAGAGACTTTTAAGCCCTAGAGTGGAAGTTGAAGAGGAAATGGATTATAATAAACAACTCCCTTTCACCTTCTTTGGCATGAAAGGCTGAGACTTTCCTGTGCTTCGGCATATCATTGAGAGTAGCAGTTTGCTTCAACTTCTTTCCATATAACTGAAAACAGTGCTGTCTGGATTACAGTCTCCTTTGATTCCTATGACCCAGACACAGACTTGGAACTACCCAATTTGTGCTCCCCAAGTTCCTCCAAGATCACAAAGAGGGAGGTCAAGGCAACAAGCAACAGGGAACTCCATTAAGCCAAGTGCTGGAAGCTTCAGTAGTCAGAATTCTCCTTCAATTTTATTGAACATCTCCCTGTTGGCATTAATTTAAGCATTTGTACTTCTAGTAAAATAGATTGTTGTAAAAATTTGCATATCTGCTACATCTATCAAAAAGCCAAATAATTTTCTGCTGAGCAAAATGTTCTCTGCCATTTCTTTTAATATCCCTACAGATCTGCAACTCCACATATGGGAAATAACCTGTCCAGCCCAGAGGTTGCAAGGCTACAGCAGACTATACAATGAAAACACATATTGGAAATATATAGCCATAAAAACAGGGCATATTGCAGCACTGTTTCATAAGATGACCTGTTAAAAACTACTCACATATTCCCCTGCTCTTCTGTAATTCAACCAGTTTCAGTACTCTACAAAATTAATAAAAGTGTACCAAGCCAGTTATATAAACATTGACATCGCTTTCTCAAATAATCTACCTGCTATTATACACGGAATTATTTTTTAAAAAGTGTAGAAAATGCTAATATCACAGAGCATAGAAATAGCCCAGCAAGCCCAGTTGTTGAGGGAATATTGCCGTGTCCATGCAAATAACAAAAAAGTGTTCAGTAGGGTTGGACTAGTCTTAGGTCAGTGCAGTGCTACTTTGGGAGGTGAACAAGGGACTTGCTATATGAGAACAGGCTTGGTTTGTACCTTACAGAATAAACATATTCCACTTCAAAGGTAAAACACTATATTCCTGAATACTGAAGGAATCCACAAGACTGCTATAGGATTTCCTCTCATTTGCAGCTCGAAATTCAATACAATCTACAGCAGTTTGCTGAAAGTGTGACAAACAGTGCTAGTTATCCAAACCCTGCAGCTCATGAGTTTCCACTACAGCATCCCAATGGTGGGAACAATGCTGCCTAGAAGGTGCAAGAGGAGTATTTGTCTACAACGCTGGATATAATCCCAGTGAGTCATGCTTTCCCCTAAGTACTGACATGCCCATAAATGCTCTTTATTCAATGCAAAGCAAAAGCTGCCATTTGCACACGGCTGTGCAGCACTCAGATGTTGCACATCAAGGTAAAACACAGTCACAGCTATTTAGAGGTGAACTACTGGAGACTTGCTGTCATTAGACAAACCCCAACGTGCATGTCACAGAGAGCAAACATGTCCAAGATACGGCTGCAGCTCAAGACTTTTTGTGACAGCAGTATACTGTTTAGGTGTGATTGATTCTGGGGAGATGATAAGTACTGGGTAAATAAAAAGAAATATTGGATGAGCAGTGGGGAAAATAAGCATGGTCACATTTCAAGAAATTTTGAGTCAATGTTTGCATCAATTAAAACAAAGTGTGTTTTTCTCATCTACACGTTTTAAGAAAATGATGCTTTATTCCAAACAGGCTACTGAGACTATGCAATGATAGCAAATATATTAGAGTATAATAACTGTTGGGGCTGCTATTTTACTTTTCCAATGGGCAGTTTTGGGGTTTTGTGGAAACTTGTCTTACCCTACACAATTTTCTGACTGAGATGGTCATTCACAGTAATACCTACACATACTTGCTGAGTTATGCTAAAAACATCCATCACCTCTGTATAATGTATAAGAGACAGAAGCAACAGCAAGCCAGCAAATTCTTTGCAGAGTAATAAATCAGCATACGTGTCTTCAAGCCAAAATTAACAAGTGCATATAATTCTTCATAAATATATCTGCAATTTGAAGCATGATGCAGCACATTCAATTGAGGATGCAGGAGATGGTGTTTTTTTACTGAAATGAAGATGCAGTATTTGATGCTTAGGTTTGAAAGAAGTATAGCTTAATAAAAATGAAGCTTATGATTCAAGTCACTCTTTCACTTCAGAACTATTTATGGTGCATTTTACACATACTGCAAATGATGAACAACAGCCTCAGGTAATTGCTTTCCTTACAAAGTGTGGGAATCAAAGGATTCATTTTAGATGTGTGGCCGCAGATATGACCATGTCAATGAATTGCAAATAGCCAACATAAGAGCTGATGATGTGCTGTCTTTGATACATGTAGTGTTATAAATTGTCTCTTCCATAGTAAATCTCAACGGGAGAAGAGCACTTAATAACAGGATTTTTGGTGCACAGTTTTAACTGAAAAGAAAATATGGTTGTGCAGGTGTAATTGTTAACAAGGAGAACTGCTGGTCACTTACCAACTATTTTGACATCTGGATGTAACAAGTTTTCTTCACCAAAGCCAGTACTAGTTCTGGAACCTATTATAATCCAACTGGATTTCCAGATCCTAAACAGAGTTGGCAAAAATTTGTGGAGAGCTGGGGAGCAATTTTTCACTTATAGTTCAGCCAAGCCCTACATGACATCATTGAAGAACAATTTTGTCCATTATTTTTCAAAACTTATTCACATTTTCCCTATCATATTCCAGGTAAGCTGTGGCCACAAATACTACTGTTTACAAAAAATCACAAAGAGCATCACAGCCAAATGAGTATACATGCTTCATCTTTCAGGGGATACACAATCACCCTTCTGGGAGAGCCAACAGAGGTCACTGAAAGCCAGGAAGCCTGACAGAGATTTCCTTTATCCATCAAGTGATCAATGCTCTGTAACAACACACAGGCTCTGAAAGGTTCAGTCTTCACTCTGAAAACATTTTAGGAAGGCCTTAGCACTTCATAGGAGTAGACACATACTTGGCAGCAAACACCAAAGCATCGAGTAAGCAGTGCCAAAGGGAAGCTGGTGCCACATCTGGCAGAACAAGGCCCTGTGTCTGTGTTAACTCATGCACTCCTATGCAGCTGACTACTGTACAGCCTCCATGCAATTTAACAGGATTCTCATTTCAAATAAGTAAGCCATGCACAGGTATAATTCCAATCTGTGCAGGTTAAGGAGAAGATTAATATAGTCTTATTAACTTCCCAAAAGATTTCTGGTTTTTAACGCTGATCAGAAAAGCAATGGTTTATTAGGGAAAGCTTCCAGTTGAAGGAGCTGGCTGCCTTCCTCAATCTTATTCCCTGATTCCCATGCTACAACCTTTGGCTGCTGCTAGCAGCCTTGGAGTCTCGTGCCTTTGCTAGATATAAACATTTTCCAGAACTGGATTCTTTGTTTGAAAAACTGGTGTCCAGACCCTAGAAGGTTCAGTCCATGAAGAGTGTCCTCACAGAGGAAATTAAAATTAAATGCCAGCTATAATTTGGCTGTTTCCCTCTCTCTCCTGCCACCATCTATAGCAGTGAGCTCCATTTCAGAGTTGAATTTTTTCTGTTCTGGGACTCCAGACATATGAGCCTTAGTGATACAGGATTCATCTCTGTGAGTTTAACACTGAAGCAAGGATTCATCTTAAGACTGTCACATGGCACAACATGGCAAGGAAACACATGTTATTTGGAGACAAATAGTTCCTTTGAATCTTTAAAGGCATTTGGGACAATCTAACCTGATTCATAACTGCCTCTATTTCCATTATTGTTCTGGAAAGTGTTATTAGCTGCCAGAAAGATCTACCCTGGTTAAGACAAGCACTGCTCATTGAAAGCAGTTAAATAAAATCATAGAATGGTTTGAGTTGAAAGGGACCTTTAAGATCATGTCGTTACAGGGCCGGGACACCTTCCACTAGGTTAGGTTGCTCAGAGCTCTATCCAGCTGGCCTTAAACAATCTTTTGTCTAATGATTGCTAAAAGGAGAGATGTGGCTGGGCAGGTATGGTGGTCAGGCTGTAGGTTTGATTTGGATGATGGTAGGGTCGTATGCTTGATTTGTACGTGGCTGCTCAAACAAAGCCATGCCACTTGCCAGGGTATGAGACACCACCACTCACCCCATCAGAGAGCAATAGAATTTAAAACTGTGGTAACACTGACTGATCGTGTGTCTGACAGTTCAGTAATGCAGTGCAGTGCCTTCCATGCCAAAACTGGAACTAAAAAAATAGTTCAAACATACGTTTCTTCTAGAAAATTAAGCAATATTCAGTATCATTGCTGAAAGAACGGTAACTATTCAGCTGTGGCCACTGTAACCATTTTTACTTAAAGATTTATTTACCTGGTCTAGTGGAAGGCATCCCTGCCCAACAGGGTAGTTGGAACGAGCTGATCTTTAAGGTCCCTTCCAATCCAGACCAGTCCACGATTCAATGATTCTATCATTTCTAGTTGCGAAGGGGGATTAATATCCAAGTTTTTAATGCACTTTAGGACTCATTAGGTAAGACATACTTAATAGAGGTGTCCTCGGAGGCGCTGCTTTACCCACAGCCCCACCTCGCGGCCACAGCGCGGCCCAGACGCCTCCGCCTTCCCCCGGCCCCTCCTCGCCTTCCCCCGGCCCCACCTCGCCTTCCCCCGGCCCCTCCTCATCGTCCCTCGGCCCCACCTCTCCCTCTCCCGGCCCCTCCCCACCGTCCCCCGGCCCCTCCTCTCCTTCCCCCGGCCCCTCCGCGCCCGCCCCGCCCCTCCCTTGTCCCGCAGCCTCTTCAGGGCCGAGGGTGCTTAAAACAGGGGAGGCTCCGCGGTCCCGGAGCTCCTTGTGGACCCTCGTCCCTTCTTCCTCCCGCCTGCCTTTCCAGGGGCTCCTGTGCGCGCTCTCTCCCTTCTTCCCGCTCCGTTTCTCCCTGTCGCGTCCTCCTCCGCTGCCTCCTGGCGCCGCGTCTCGCCCGACATGGCGAGTAAGGACGGTAGGAGCGCCCCTCCCTGCCCCTGTCCCCGGCCGGGCTCTGAGGGTGCGTGCGCCCGGGGATGGCGGAGCAGAGCTGGGCCTCTCCGGGATTCCTCCCCGAGGAGTTTCCACGGGAGGTGGGAGTGGGGATGGCCGGCCACAGTTTCCGTCTCGCCGGCCGCCCCCGAGGGCCCTGCGGGACCCCCGCTCCTGCTCCGTGCCCACCCGGTAGAGCCTGGGCCGGGGCTGCGCCCCCTTCACCCCCTCCACCGTCGGTTCATCCCATCCCTTCCCTTCTCGCAGTGCTGGAGGACACGGTGGAGGAGCGTGTCATCAGCGAGGAGTACAAGATCTGGAGGAAAAACACCCCCTTCCTGTACGACCTGGTGATGATGCACGCCCTGGAGTGGCCCAGCCTCACGGTGCAGTGGCTGCCTGATGTGACCAGGTGAGAGGACGGGAAAGTGCCAGGGAAGCGCACGGCTCCTTTTCTGTGTGTGCTGAGTTGCTTAAGGATAAAAAGCCGTGCGAGCCGAGAACAATTTGGGTTAGACTTCTCTTTGTTAGCTTGTAGCGCTTTATTTTGCTTACAGCTTTTAAAGCCCTTCGGGTGTGCGGAAGCATGGACGGAAAAGGTCACAGGTTGATACTTCATCGAAGTCTATATTAGCCTAGCAGAAGGAGAAGGTGTTGTGAGGTGTGAACACAGAAATCTTTCTCAGTTTATTTCTAAATAAGAGATCTAGTGCTCATCTATAGTTAATTTTGACCGAGAAATCTATCTACTAAATTAGCTCATTATTGAAGATTGTTTTTCCTTATGTGCACTGTTATACTCTTCTGTCCAAGCGATAGTATCTATAGTATAAGCTTGATATCTTTTAAGTCTGGACTTATTTAAGAGAATATTCTAAAACTGGTTCTTTGTATCCTGGTTTTGTGCCTGGTTCTTTGTTGAATTCACATGTTGAAATTTCCTATTCTTCCACACCCCCCTGAAAACAACTCTGGGCTCAGTTTAATTTCTTAAAGAACCATGGAGATGTGGATAGAATTTGTTCATGTGCCAACTAATACAGAACTTAAATTGTTGCAGTAACAACTCAGGGCTCCACTGAGGTAGTGGACAAGGACTGGTGTAATGTAGATTTAGGTAGATCTTAAAATATGTGCAAGCTTTGTGCAGTTGTCAGAGGACAGTCTCTTTCTTCTGTAAAGTTCCACTCTGCATATGGGATGTTTTACATGTTGGTTAGGTGATCACTTCATTTGGTGTACCAGGATGTTTGGGGACGATGTTGAGAGATGTGAGCTAACTAACTAGTCATGGCATGGAGAAAATCCATTGGGGATTTGAGGGTGTGGAGCCCTTATGAGGAACACTTCTGCTTGCCTCGTATTTTGCAGATTGACTTAATATTCAGTTTAAAACCTGGTATTTTCAATTATCCAGTGTCAAAATGTCCAGCCATTTAAGGCAAGGACTGCTTCTTTGTCTGTCATCTGACATGATGGGACACCTGTTCCTGATACAAGTAAGTGTGTGTGCGTTGTGTTTCTTGTTTGGTTTTGTATTCTTCCCCCTCTACATTTGGAAGTGGTGTAGTAATATCTGTAGTAGTTTGATTACCCAAATGATTCTGGATTGCTTAGATTCAGGCAACATAATTAGCTCATTGCATTCAAGAATGCAGAGGTTGCTGGGTTTTTACTGCTCAAATTTGTCCTTTCAGAGTTAAATGGCACCATCCATCCAGTGGTTCACTTTTAGCTAAATGTTGCATTCAACCACCAGAAGAGAAATTTGATTCTAGTTAAGATAACTGGTAAAAGCTTCTAAGAGAAGTAACTAAAATAGGTTGACACGTGTCACCTCAGGATTTATGTTTTATGGAAAGGGGTATTGATTGTTTCCTAAATCAATACTGTGAGACTCTAGGGAAGTTAGACCAAAGTAGGTATTGCTGTCACCTTTAACTGCTGTGCCAGCTGTCCCTTTCAAGCCACAGTGGCAATGTTTACTGCCTTGTATTGTCACTTAAGCCTTGCTGGTTGTATCTTTGGTTTGCTCATGGCAGACTCCAGTTTGCTTTATTGTGCAAGTCTTTGCAACAAAGGGGAGGATCTCTTAGGGAGTGTCTCTTTTCTAGCTCCCTGAAGAGGTTTGGCTCTTCAGGGTTATTGATGCAAGCCATGGAACTTCTGGAACTGAGCACGTAATTTTATTCCAACATTTATAATTCTAAACAGGCCAGAAGGAAAGGATTATGCTCTGCACCGGCTGATTTTGGGAACACACACATCTGATGAGCAGAACCACCTGGTTGTTGCCAGAGTCCAGATTCCCAACAGTGATCAGTTTGATGCTTTGCAGTCTGACAATGAGAAAGGAGGTGGGCACGCAGCATTCTTAGCTTCTGTTTGTGTAGTATCATTACTGCTTTCAGTTGTTCTGATAATGATATTCTAACTTTGTTAAATACGGAAAGTCCACCAGTCCACAGCTGTCTAATTCTAGACAGCTAAAAATAGGCAACTTTTTGTTTCAGAAGAGCTTTGGTAATATTGATATGCAATCCCTACTACAATTTCTACCAGCTCTCAGTTGAGGTGAAAACTGGTACACATCTACCTCAAATAAAGACTAAAGCTCTGAAAGAGGATTCCAATTATCAGAAGTGTTAATGCTGTTGTGTTACATGGTGTGAGTCTTTCCTAGTCTTTATGGTTAATAAGGTTCTACCACTCTTTCTGGGCATAGGGAAGATGCTGTGGAATGCTGTTTCAGTAGTCTAAAATAATGGATTGGATAAACTGACATTTTTCTGACAACTGTAGAATTTGGTGGCTTTGGATCTGTGACTGACAAAATTGAGATGGAGATTAAAATTAACCATGAGGGTGAAGTGAACCGTGCCCGTTACATGCCACAGAATGCCTGCATCATTGCAACAAAAACACCTTCTGCTGACGTGCTGGTGTTTGACTACGCTAAACATCCTTCAAAACCAGGTGGGTCAGATTCCTTGGAGCTAAGCAAAATGCCTCTTGTCAAAGAGGGGTAAACTTGTGTTTAACTGTGACTGGGAGACAATTGCTGGGCTCTGGGACCCAAAGAAGAAGACCCGTATCTTCAGTGACTTTAACTGCCTGGTTATGCTCGCTTTTGTAAAATAATCTTGGTAGAAGCAGCACTCTCTGAAGAGGTTAATGTATAAAATATAATTATTGCAACAGAAACAAATTGCTTGGGTAATAATGATGCTCCTATGGATTGATGTACAAGGAGATGCTAAATTAAAGGAATTTACTGTCTTTCAGACCCAAGTGGAGAGTGTAATCCTGACCTTAGATTAAGAGGACACCAGAAGGAAGGTTATGGCTTATCATGGAACACAAATTTGAGTGGACATCTTCTCAGTGCATCAGATGATCATGTAAAAACCATATATTTTCCCCTGTTTAAAAAAGCCCAACTCCTCCTAATTTATGCTGCAGTAGAAAATTGGAGAAAATCTGTCCTAGTTCAGCTGTGTATTATTATGTGGGGAAGCTCTCACATATTGTAATTACATTTCTAAAGGCTATGAGTTGGCTTTAGGCTGTAATCAACCACAAGTTCTTTTTAAGGTTTTTGCTGTAAGAACATAATGTTTTTGTAGTTGTCTGCTGGAAGAAACCCTTTAAACTGGTTTTAGTCAAGACCATAAATTAGTAAGACTCTCAAAGATCAATAACTAATAGCTTATAAATTTCTTTGTGAACTTTAAAAGTGTAAATTGCTTCTAAATAATCCTTGGGCCTTGAACTTGCAGGAAACTGTTAATTTAGCTCTCATTAATGGCATAATAAGTGTTCTTTTTCAAAAGAAAAGAGCTGCTTCAGGAGTATTGTCTCTTTATATGTAGAGTGTGATTGATTATTTATTAGAAAGATGATACAATCAGTCTGCATTTCAACAGAATGTGGCTTATTTACAGACGGTGTGTTTATGGGATATAAATGCTGGACCCAAAGAGGGCAAGATTCTTGATGCAAAAGCCATCTTTACTGGGCACTCTGCAGTAGTGGAAGATGTGGCATGGCATCTGCTCCATGAGTCTCTGTTTGGATCTGTGGCAGATGATCAGAAACTTATGATGTAAGTTAGGAGATTTTTGGGTAGGGCTTGCTGTGTCCTGCTGATGCCTTTTTTTCAATCTAGAAATAAAACAACACACACTTCTGAGATTATATTACCTCCCATACTAATATTAAAGTGAATCTTTATTGGAAGCCTCTGGGCCAGTTATGGATGAATGTCCACAAAAGCCCACACCCCCATAGGGGTACATACAGTGTTCTAAGTTTAGTAAATTAGCATAATTGACAAGAAAAGCACCAGTTAGGCAGACACATGCTGGTGCAATTACCCCCCAGGTCAAGCCCCTTCTCTGGAACCCCCGTTTGGAGCAGGCTGCACTTTGTTTATGAAAATGTGTCTTGATGAGCTGTTTTCAACCTTGGTAGACGGGGAGAGCCAAGATAGGATAGGGGCCCTTGGAATAGTTTTGTCTTTCTGCCTAGGAAAAGGGCATGGAAAACTAGCCACTAATACAATAGGCTATAAATGTATGCCTAAGGAATACAGAGAATATATAAAAGAAAAATGTAAAAACCAAAACAGCATAATTGCCAATGGACCTAGTCCATAGCACTTGGATTAAAAAAAGGTCTGAATTTTGGAGTGATTTCATGTAGTTCTTTTTGGCAATCAGCTACAGTAGTGGTGCAGATTCACTGAAATCTACATGCCAATTAATGTGTTCACAGCACTTAAAAAGAAGATGTAACTAATATGTATGTCAGCTTCCTGGTGCAAGCTGTTCATGTACAACAGACACAAAATACTGAAGGTTTTGGAATGAAAACTGTAGCTTCAGAGTTGAGTTTAATAAAACAAGCTGTAGTGAAAAAGAATTTCCTATAAAAACTTAAGTTTGTTTGCTTTCCCTCTTTCCTCCCTGCCCCCAACCTTTCCCCAAACCATTCACTGCCACAGCTGGGACACAAGATCTAACACCACGTCCAAGCCGAGTCACTCAGTGGATGCTCACACGGCCGAGGTCAACTGTCTGTCCTTCAATCCTTACAGCGAGTTCATTCTGGCAACTGGCTCTGCTGACAAGGTTTTCACTTGTGTATACTTTATATTCCTAAGCAGTGCAGAAGAAAGTCATTATGGTAAAACCAGTTTCTTGTTGCTTGTGTCTCCCAGACAGTGGCTCTGTGGGATCTTCGAAACTTAAAGCTGAAACTTCATTCTTTTGAGTCTCATAAGGATGAGATTTTTCAGGTGGGTAAACTACTTACAACCTGTAGAAAAAACCCAAGTAAAGTACTGGTTTGGACAAGAATATGTAGATTTGTGTTCTTGCAACACAATCTGTTGAATTTGGCAATTACAGACAGTACCATGTAGTTTATTTCTGCCTTTCCTCACTTAACTTTGAATCATGTAGTCAACCACTTCCAGATAAAAAGATGCTGGGTGTTTGCAAGTACCTTAAGTACAAGTAGAAAGTTTATCTAAAATAATGTGCTGTAGAGAGGATTTGGATTCAAACCTAATTTTGTGAACTCTGCCTATTTAATTAGGTGCAAGTAAGAGTAATTTTTAGATGAATTACACGAAATATGGTAAATCTGTAAGAGTGAAATAATGTTGTCTGTTCAGTATGAGAGATCTTAAGACTAAAGCAATTTGTTTGAACTACTGGATAGCCTCTGTGCTGGAAGAAACTGATTTACAGAGTATAGCTAAAAATTAGTGGCCAGGGTGCTGGTTATTCAGGATATGCTTTAGAAATCAGTAACTGCTCCACTGAAGTTTTCTTTCAATAGGTTCATTGGTCTCCTCATAATGAAACCATTCTTGCTTCAAGTGGTACTGATCGTCGCCTTAATGTGTGGGATCTAAGGTGAAGAGCAATTTCTTTCTGTTAGCATACATCAACAGATGGTTAAAAAAAAGGCTGCAGGCCTGCTTTATTTGGAAGGTTGGATTTGTGCTGCTCTCTAGCTTTTCTTGCTTACCTCAAGTCTGGTCTTTTGGGTATAAATAGAAACAGTACAGTACATCTAAAGTTACTTCTCCATCAGAATTTCTTGTTAATAGCATTGTTTTCTGTTGTTCACTTGTTGCCTAGATTCAAAAGACAAAACCTGCAACAATGTTGAAGTGGTAGGATAAAAAGCAGTTCTTTAATGAAAGCTTTCAGGTGCACAAATATGGCTATACGTGTATACATGACAAAGGATTTCTGCAATTTTTAAAAGGTTAATTAATTCGTTTCTCTAGCAGGTACATCGAATAGATCAATTGGCCCAGTTAAACACCCTTGGGTCTGCCCCCTTGGAGTTGGTCCAGGAGTTTCTTTGCCCTATTTCTTGTTATGTCTCTCAATTTCTGGTGGAAAACAAGGTGTCCTTGTCAGAAATTGTGTTCTTAAAAATAAGACTAAACACAATTTCAGGAATGTCTTAGAAAGGGTTAGCTAATTACTCTAAAATGTGAGTGAAGGCAGGAAAAGTACTAGAAATCATACAACTATATATTAAAAATCTACTAAGCTACAAATGTGAAAAAGGCTAAAAATCTTTAGGCATCACATCAGCGATTTTTACCTCCATGTGCTTCTCAAGATTCCATTTCAGTAACAACAGTGCCAGACTGTTGATGTTTTATACCTGCTGCTTAGCGATATTTCACAGTGAGAAACACCAATGGCAAATATGGGAAACAAAGGCCAGGAACTGTTCAGTTAAGCTGACAGAGAATGCAACTGTCATTTTAATAAAAAGTATAACCTACTTTCTTACAGTAAAATTGGAGAAGAGCAGTCTGCAGAGGATGCAGAAGATGGGCCTCCTGAGTTGCTGGTAGGTACCCTTTTGTACAGGTTTCAGTGTGCAGACATGCTGTGTGGCAGTGAGATGTCTTGTTGATGCCTTTCCAGGCATCATTGTCCCTGTGCTGCTAAAACTGCAGCTGATCATAAATCTTTTCACCTCCCTGGTTTCCAGTCCACTGCTAATTCTAATTTGCTGTAGGCTTCCTCTCTTCAGTTCTGAAGGTTTCCCCATCTCTTGTGTAAGTGTTCTTAGAGATAATCAAAATGAAATATGGCTGGATTTCACAGCCCAGCCCTGTGTGAAAGAAGACCATTTTGAGGATGTCAGTTGTTGCTGTAATAGCAGGAACTGTTATCTCAAATGCTGTCTCAGCAACTGCATCTGTGTCCATAAGCAGTGAATGGGAAGCAGTTGAACACACACCTTCCTTACGTCTGTTGTGTCTCTAGTAGCAATTTTTTCTCTGGGTCGTCGTTGGCATGATGAATTTAACTTAAGAATCCTGGGTTTTGAAAGATTTCTGTAGAGTTGAAATGGCTTACTGAAGCTTGTGGGGTTTTTTTTAACAGTTTATTCATGGAGGACACACTGCCAAAATTTCAGACTTCAGTTGGAATCCTAATGAGCCTTGGGTAATCTGTTCTGTATCAGAGGACAACATAATGCAGATCTGGCAGGTGGTGAGTGTCACAACAGCTCTTGTGTTACTCTGAAGTTGTATAAATGAAACTGAAAAGGCTTGTTCTTCTTAGGGCAGCTTGTGCCTTCAAGGACTGAAAGTTGTCTGTGCCATATACTTCTTGATCTAATCAAAAAGTGTGAGACTTTTAAAAGAAAATAAAGACTAAAACAACTTGAATAAAAGCAACTACTAGTTAATTCTTGATTCCAAGACCTAGGTACTAATTAAGATTTATTCTTAACAAAGCAGTTGCAAACTTAGTTCCAATATTAGCCAGGACTTACTTGTGCCCTTTCCCTCCCCCATATGTTGGCTGTAAAGCAGGATGTCTTTTAAATCCCCAGTTAGTTCATACTACTTCACATTACAGGAAATGAATCAACTATCTTAGAAATGTGGAATAAAGTAATTTGAGAATAAATTGAGTTAAAAAACTCTAATGGACTTGAATGTATTTCACAGGTCAGGCTTCTTTTTTTAGTACCTGCTCTTGTTTTGTATGTTTAGACTGTGGTTGAAATAATTCCAAATAAAATGCTCATAAAAGGGCTAGTGGTTAAATGGCCACTGCTTTTGTTGTTGACATGGAGCAATGCAAGAAGGCAGCTGCCATAATGTAGCCACTGTGTACACATTCCTAAATTTGGCAGCCTTTTAAGAAAGGGCAAGGAGAAAATCCCTCCAAGGAGGGGATGATGGCTGTGCCACCTTGGTGTTATCAAGGTTTTTTTTTTTCTATATGAAGTGTAGAAGATTGTATTACAAATGATTTACACAGTTGTTTTTAAGCCATGTTTTATTTCATCAGGCAGAAAACATTTACAATGATGAAGAACCAGATGTAACAGCAGCTGAACTGGAAGATCAAAGAACGTAACTTTTCTTCTTTAAGGAACTACTGGGAATGACATAGTCAAATTCTATTACTACTGTATACGTAAATAAAGCCCTGGAAAAAAAAACCCCGCCAAACCAAAACCCCACAATCACTAGGCAGAAGCATTATATCAAAACAAGAATATTCCTAATCAGATTAAGCAAAAAATATGACAACTCAATTAAGCAAGCAAAAAAAGCTTGTTTGATCAAGTTGTTATGGGATACCTTTGGTTCTGTGGGCACTTTGAGCTGTTACATACTGTACAGCAATTAGCTTTAGAGAAAATAAGAATTACTTAATACCTTTGTCTGTATTTTTAAATAATTTCCTGTAAATAAAATGGTCACATCCTTACTCTTCACACATAGAAACTGTATTAAAAAAACCCCCTTTTTATTAATATATAAAAAGAGTTTTTCACTTTTACACACCACTTTTGGCTTGGTTTTGCATAAATAAAATATATTCAGAAACTGTTTGCTGTATTTCATGTTCACTGGCATAAATTGAATGCTTCTTGCATTCAATAATAGCATAAATTTAATTGCTGCTTGGTGATAAAGTTATGTATTTTTTTAGTTTAATACTTAGCCCACAAAAAAATCTGGGAAGATTAGAGTTGTCTTCATGCAAAACAAAAAATTTGAATAGATGACTTTTTCACAAAGGGAAGGGGTATAGGAGGAGGTTTAGGGAATCCCTAGGGAGAGCCAGTAGATCTGTAAAGCTCAAGCATAAATCTTGAGCAGACTCAAATAACTTCTTTGTGTTTGAGGGTTGGTGGTTGGATTTTGTTTGTTTGTTTTGGTGGATTTTATATGTTAGGGGTTTTTTTTGGGTGGTGGTAAAAGCACTGTCCAATATAATTTTCTTAAGTGCCAAGGTGCCAGTGCCCTCTCAGTGCATTGGTGTCACCTGTGTTTGGTTAGAGCCTTCCTGTTGTATTTTTTACTTAAGTGAGGGAATTTGGTAGTTGTCTAAAATACATTAGTGTCTGAACAAATAATTGATAAAACAGTTTGCTTCTAAACCTCAGACTGACTGAAAAGCTCAAGAATTTTATCTGTATAGTAGCAAAATTTCATTGTGTTTATCATGAATGTAGACAGCAGATGGATAATAGTGGGAGCTGTCTGGCAAATCTAAGTGTCTGAGTTTATAGCTCTTAGCTACCTAGGACCTTAATTAAATTAATTGATGGCTGTCCTGATCTTTCTGCTGAAGCTGGAAAAAAAAGAGACGATGGTGGTGACTGACAACTGAAAATGTGGTACCTTGCTCCCCTCTCTACTGGAACTGTAACAAATTAGTAGACTGCTGGGCTCAAGCTGCACATCTGAAGCTGCCTGGCTCTGGTTAGGATGGAGTGCATGTCTGTCCAAGCAGTGATGTGGTGATGGGGCTGTGGTTTGGCTTTATGGCTGGAATGGTGCTGATAAAGCACCCGTGCTTTGGCTCTTGCTGGGCAGTGCTTGCACACGGTGTAGGCTGGGGGCAAGGGGTTTGAGCTGAGGAGACACAGCTGGGACTGCTGACCCCAACTGGCCAAAGGGCTATTCCTTACCTTAGGCCATGCTCAGCAATAAAATGGGTGGAGGAAGGTGAAGAGGGCCTTTCGTGGTGGCCATTGGGCACTGACCTGTGTCAGGGAGGGGACAACTGCTTTCCATTCCCCCCTCACCCACTCCAGCTGTTACCAGATTTTCTTCTTGTTCCCTGCCCTGCTGGGGGAGTGCAAGTGCCAGCACATGATAAGTGTCAAACACTGAATTCTGAGGTGGCTTCTGGTCAGGCCCTACATTCTTTTGACTATCATTCTGACACACACAGCTCTTGAAAAGCAGGAAATGAAGATGTCAATGGCCCAGCTTTCTGAAAAACAGAAATACTTCCCTGAGAGCATGGTGGTGGCTCCTCCTGGTGCAGATGGAGCGGTGCTCTGTGACATGACCCCTCCCTGCTGCTGGTCCTCTTCAGTGCTTGCTTCAAGGAGCCTCGTGGCTGCTTGGCACCAACATGTAGAGCACAGCTTATCCCTAGAATTGGTGATTCCAGCTTTGTCTGTGAAATACAGTTGGGGTTGTTTGCTACAGTCTTTTTAGTGCCTCACTAACTGAATGGGAGAAGGCAAGTGGACTGTAGTAACTGCACTGCTCTTCTCCTTGCTTTTCTTATGCTATCTTTCTTAATTCCCTGCCTGCTGTTACCCCCCTGCTTTGGAGTCACTGGGTTACCATGCAGGGACTTGTCTCTCCACACCTTTTTCAATAATGGTTCCTAATAAAGTGATGCAGGTAGGTGCAAAAGAGCTCGAATATTCCTCTCTAAGGCTGAGATGCTGTTGAGTTGAGCAGAGAGGTGACAAGTGGACAGGATGTGCTAAAGAGCATGGAAGGTCAAACCTGCCAAAGGGCACCTTGGCCACTGCTTGATTGACTGTGCTTTGGTCCTACTGGTGTTCTGGGTGTACAAACACTAAAATTCTGTGCACAGGAAATGGAAATTAGTGAGTTCTCTAAATATGGGTTTGGTTTGCCAAGCCCCCTGCCATGGGCAGGGACACCTTTCACTAGACCAGGTTGGGGCTCCAAACCCCATCCAACCTGTCCTTGGACACTTCCACAAATGGGGCTTCCAGGCATCCACAGCTTCTCTGGGAAACCTGTTCCAGTACCTCGTCACCCTTACCATAAAGAATTTCTTCCTAATATCTAATCTAAATCTACTTACCAGATCTGGATCCGTAGGGATTGCTGATCATTGAAGGTGGTATTGAATGTCCCACAAAGCCCTACTTCCCTCTAGAGCACAGAGGAGCAGCCACTTAGGGCATGGAGGTGCAGTCAGTGCCTGCTCTCTTACAGCTGAAAGGATGGGATAATTAATAAGGGAAAAAAATGAGAGCATAATTTCATTAACTACACCTGCATTTCTATGTGCAGTAGTAAATCCAGCCTCTGCACTGCTTTCTTTTCCCCAAGTCTGGATTGTCTTTCTCCAAAACCTGTGTTCAGTCCAAAACAGTTTCCTTCAGTAGTAGCAACCTCACACCAATATTTTTAGGCAGCTCTAAGACGGCTCAGTCCTGCAACCAGTATTTAATTAGGAGAGTCTACATCCTATTGGCTAAAAGTGTTTTGTTACAGAGAATGCAGTGCTGGGAATAATATGGTTTTCAATTTGCAAGTGTTTTTTTTTTTAATGCCTGAGTAGCATGTTTTGAAACACTGGAAGATCCTCATATTGAAGTGTATTTATCTGAATGCCATAAGATTTTGAGTTTAAAAGCTGCTGCCTCCCACAGGAACTAGATTACTGCTTTTTGGTAGTAGTAAATATAATGGAAGCTGAAGTTAAAAAAAAAAAAGAAACAAAGCAGTCAACCTGAACAATGACTGCAGCAAGAAACTTAATTTATTGCATTAGACAAGAGTTATTTTAGGTGTACTTACAGATTATACTTAGTTCAATGTGTTATTCCTCCAAGTTCATATGTGCTGGGGAAAGGAAGCACACCATCAGGCTTTCCATCCACTGGCCTTTCTTTTCAAGGGAACTGTGTACAGTTTTGAGACTTAGCATTTTTGGATTGGCTCTTCCCAGAGGACCAGGGATAATGAAAACTGTAAAAGGTAATCTAAACTGAAAACCTGCCAGTTTAGAGGGACTTCCTCCTTCTCAACACCTATGTATTTGATGCAATTTTCCAGTATTTTTTCTCTCCAAGATTTTCAGCCTACACCAAAGAATCTAAATTCTTTTCTCTTTGTACTGAAATACAGCATGAATGACAGTGAAACTATAAACTGTATTTTAAACCAGCTGTTTTATTTCAGCAGACATGTTTTCTGGAAGTTGAATGACAAAAATCTTCAGCTAGGCTTTTGTCAGACCACACCAGCACATTTTGGAGAACAGCACAACTGTGGCAGAGTGGTCTTTTATTGCTAATAAAGCCAAGGAGCATCACAAATTTTTGCTTCCACTTTTCCCTAAGAATAGGATGGTTATCATCAACTCCTCTGAAGATGAACGTGACAGAAGTATTTGTGAGGAACTGCAAGACATTAAGGCTGAAATATTTTGGAAGACTGGTACCTATACAAATCTGAGAGCACATGTAACGCTCCTGCATTTTGCTTCAGTGTGGCAGAATGCAAGTTTGGGGTCTTCCTTAACCGTGTATGAAGAACTGCATTTGCTTTTATTGTAAAATGCAAGACCCTTGAGAACATGAAGTGTGAGATAACAGGTAATTTTTGCTGTGTAGCCACACAGTTTATGCCATTATCCATACTATACTTTATTGTTTTCCGTGTGTATGCGGTACCTCTTCAGCACTGCACCGGCTGAACAAAGCTGTGTAAACTCTCTACAGGGAACAAGTATTTAAGTCTAACACCCAGTTTGACCTGTTGCTTGATGGCCACTGAGATGTTTGGTGGGGTAGATTCTTCATAATTCTTTTAACATCAGCTTCTGTCCTGTGAGTTTCAAACCCAAAGCTTCTCCCAGTTCAAGCAGAGTCAAAGAGGGATAACAATGTTTTGAGAGTTCAACTGTTCTTCCCCTTTAAAAGGCAATGGATTGTTCTTTAAAAACATCCAACAGTGCATAAAATCCATATTCTGGAGAAAAAGGTTAGGAGAAGAGTCAGTAACCACTCAGTAGGAAACATCAGATGCACAAAGCCAGCAAAAGCTTTGATGAGCAGGATTTATAAAACAAGCAGCATGACCAAGATCAAATGGTTTTATATGAATATAGGCATAAAGGGTAGAAACCAACCAAACAACTCCAACAAATTACACAGATTAAATACCAGTATCATCATGGACTTGACAAAACTGAGGTAGTTATTTTAACCCTTAACACCAGGACATAAATAGTGAACTACATCAATACGGAGAATCTGTTACATGGCTGTATTCAGATTAAGTTTAAAAATTTGTGACTTAAATTCATTTCCCCCCTCAGCTTGTAATATCATGATGTAATAGGGTATTTAAATTTGTAAAGGCTCTAAGAGATGACTTTCTTGAAGTAGAGCTGTAGGAGTAGTGTTCTTGGCATAATCTGGAATTACACAAAGGCCTGTTTCAACTGTCCCAGTCCATGAGACAAGCACAGCCCAGATCCCTATTCAAACAAGAAATCCAGAACAATGTGCAACCCCAAAGCTAAAAGATCACAAACAGTTCTAAAGGAAATTGAAATAAAGTTTTCATGGGCACCACAGTACTCTTAAATTACTTAAAAGTTCAGGCTCAATGGGTGCCAGAGTCAGCAAGGTCTGTAAAAGCTAGCAGAGTTAGATGAAGCTGAGTTAGGCTGTTAGAAGGAAATATAACCTTCCTTCAAGAAGAAATGTCTAAACAAGAAGAAAAAGGTGAAATTATCAAAATTTAAATGTAAAACTTAAAAAACCCCAAACAACTCAACCAAACAAAACCAAACCAGAAAGGAACAAAAAGTATCTGTGAGGAGTAACTTTCTAAAGGCCTAAAACAAAATATTTCTGACTACATCAAACACAGGTGCCTGGAGGGCTCAGAATGCAGCTGGGAAAAGAGGTTCTTCCCTCAGACCTACTCTTCACTAGACAAGTACAGCTCAAATGTGTGTATACATGTTTGCATGTGCATTAGCAGGAGAGTCTTAGCACTTGATTAAAAAAAATGAAAAAGCCAAAATCCTCAGCTATTAACTGCAACCAAACTTCCCTCTAGCAAAAGCTTGCAATTCTGACCAGCTTTCATAAGGAACTTTGCAAGACTGGGAAAATCGAAGGAAATAATAACAGATTTGTCACCTGTATCAGCATACACTGGAAGAAAGGACAGAAAGAGGTGTTTACACAGGAGCAGAGGCAGCACCTTTGAGGAGCCAAGTCTGAGATAAAAAGGAATACTTTGAAGTATAAGGAGAACAACTAAGAACAGACAGTGTAGTTGGATTTCAAAACACTTGGCACACGTCTAGAAAGACTCAGGGGCTAAGACCTCTGTTGCTCGCTTTTTATACAATGGGTATCTTCAAACAAATTAACACATTTTTTAAAATTAAAAAATTAATACTATCTTCAAAGAGCCGTAGAGCATGAAAGAGTATGTTGTTGTAGAGCAGTTCCAAATGCTACCTAGAAAAAACAGACAAAGGAAAACTGAACTCAAAACCAGTTCCAAAACAAAACCGTTTAGGGAAGTTGCCACATGTTAAAAGAGTATATACCAAAAAAGGCAAATAGAACACTTTTCAGTATTAGGAAACTAGGAGGAACAAATGACCCCACAGAGTATGACAGAATGTGGAGCACTTGATGAACTTACTAAGAAACCTTGTTTTAGATAAATCCCCACATTTTTTACAGTGCACCCAACTGAACTATGATGGATACATTTTTGGAGAGAGAAGGCATGAGCAGAATTTGAAGCAGGCAGGGGCAGGTTCAGCCAGAGCTCCTGCCCTTCATGGTCCAAGTGACCCTCACCTTAAGACACTCCAGGTGAGGTGAGCAGAGTGCAGCACCTACTCACCCCTTGCCCCGGGCTGCTCCCACCAGATACCACCAGGAATGTGCAAGTCACTGCCATGACCCCAGAGCAGCCCCCTCCCAGGGCAGCTCACTCCAACAATACACTTGAAATCAAATTTCACATATTTTAATTTTCACTCTTGACTTTTCAAATAAATACAGCAGATTCAGTTAGCAGACATGAGTATGATGTTAAAGAAAAACTCAAGAGTCCAATATATTAAGCATACTTATTTACTTAATCTATACAGAATTGAGTAGATAAAATTTCAGATTCACATTAGTGAAAAATCTCTACAAAATGTTTTTGAAAAGCAAAACAAAGACTGCCTGTTCATTTATCACTTTTCCTCATGAAAGCAGACATGGGTTGTAAAAATAAAGCAGTGTGTTTAGCACAAACTAGATTTCTGCATCACTTTTTTCACAGTTATTTCCATCTACAGTCCAAAGAGGTAGATTTTCTGCAACACCTGAGAATTGAACTGTAACATAACCAGGTGTAATGAAAGGAAGGACAAAACAATACAGATACAGCCCTAACTTAGGTGTGTACGTATACACATATCCGGGTCTTCAATCACAGACAACTTAGCTTTTTGCAGCGTTATCATGGTGAAACTGTCAACCAGGCCCCAGTTTTGACAATCAGAACACACTCATCTCAGGCTACATTAGTTTACATCCCAAGTTAAATGGTTTGTAGTAGTGGGAGAAAGGCAGTAATACAAGATTACTTAAAAACCCAACTGGAGCCCCTTTGGCTGCAGCCTGGCAGTGCAATAGCCTGCACTATGGCAGATCAGTGACAGTGCTGAGCTTATCCCTAGCATCAGTTTGTATTTTTTAAAACAACACTTTTTAATCAATGCATGAAACTTTGCTGACTGGTTTCAGGAAGTAAAGTACAGCTTGCCTTGGCCAGACAAGTTGCTATGATAAGGGTATGTTTAGGGTAGAAAATAGAGAAAATATCCCCGTTCTAAAAGCCTTTCACTTGCGGCATTCCGCTTCATTTACATATTTAGCCAGTGACAAAGATACTTGTATTGCTGTTCTATACATCTGTTGTGTCTCAAAAAGCCCTTTAATTTATTCTTGCAGCAGGGTCTAAAAACTCACTCTTGCCTCCATGTAAAACAAGCACTACAGAAAGAATTGTTCAGAATACAAACATCCAAATAATAAATTGTAAAAATAGAAAACTGCATGTCCTACCTTGCCAAGGGTATGATGCACCAGATAGAAAGTTTTTCACTTTTCCTCAGGAAAATTACATCATACATAGTGTTAGCTGAAAACCAGTTCTCACAACACTTGTTTTTTTAAGCTTGATTCCATAAAGCAAGCAATTTGAACAGCAAGTCTGAAATATTTCTTTCCAGTTATTTTTATGCTATATGGTTAGCAAGATTGACATTTCAAAGCTCTGAATCTAACCTGACTGACTGCTCATTGCTACCTTCTTTTCATTCCTGCATTGTGCTTCAACCACAAACACCAAACCCACACAATCTAGGAGAAAGATGGCCAGCTTCCCATTTGCTCCATGTCAGAAATGTAAGTTTTGCACAGTTCCTCTTAGTGGTATGAGCTAAAACACATGTATCAGAGCTTATATAATCTTTCTCTCCAAGACAGCTAGGTTATTTCAACGAACATTACTACAGGAAAAGGACTGAGAGCTCAGTGCAGCCTGAACATTCAAGTAATTTAGCCACTGAACTGCCAAGGGCAATTGGGGTGGGAAGCTCCTTGAGATGTGCTTGATTCAGAAATCCCCTCCCAAGTAAGTGCAAAAAACTTTAAGTACCAGAAAAGGCTACACATGTTCATATTTCTTAAAATGTCAGCAACCAAAACTAGAAAGTAAATGCATAGGAACTAAAGTTAGGGGTAGCTTTTAGTTAGATCACATTGCCTTGCCAAAAATAAATGTTGGTCCTAGTTCCTTTCTAGAAAAGAAGTCATAATGTGGATATCAAATTTTCTAGGAAAATACAATATGGTTTAAGGTTAATAAAGGGGGCTTTGCTTGTGGTATGTTAGTGTAAGAATGTGAAGTACCATCTTTACCAGATAACCTGACTGGGAAGGCACTCTGCCAACTGGTGCAGCTTTGAGGTTGAACGTGCAGGAAATTCCACGTTGTACTTCAGGAGACGTATCTGAATCTTCATGTTCAATTATGACCAGTATAGCCTTAACTAACACTTAAATACATCACATACCTGGCTTTTAGAGGAAGTCTGTATGTCAGACTCTTGTCTTCCACACCTCCAACAGTAAGAGTCTTACTTATCAGCTCTTCAGATAATCTAGAGGTGAATGGGTTTCTCTAGTCAGGATAATCATGTGGTGGACACACTGCAGCTAAGAGGGAAGAATGTGACCAACACCTGTGCAATAGGCTCCACAGCTGCAAAAATCCCACTTGGTAGCATCACTGTACATTTTCCCACACATTTGTATTCAACATGTTCACAGGTAGGGCAAATAGTCCAAACTAACCTTTACAACACAACCCTGAGACATCTGCAGAAAGCTGTACACCCTGTTTCACCAGCTGCAAATTAATGTATTTCAAAGCTGTTTTTTCATACCACAAAGTACATAAAACCCTTTAAACTTATCTTTTACTATAAACTGGACCTTTACTTTTTTATTCATCTATATGAAACCATATATAGGGGAAAAACTGACTTTTTTACTGGCCATTAGGCTTCTTTATGTAGATAAATTTACTGGAAAAATCAATAATCTTTTGTATACTGAGTGGCAAATCAATGAACAAAACCAGAGTGCTGTTCTTTAAAACAAAAGTGACCTGCTGTCACCATTTCCCCCAAACAGTATTAGATCTGTACAAAGTCTTCCATGACAGTGATTTGTGTTGCGGGGAGGAAACACACATGCATCCTTTTATGGAAAAATATTTTCTTTTAAAAAATGAGGCAGATGTGCAACACAGTTGTGGAAAATTTATAGTTTAAGCTATTTAAAGCTGCTATGCAGCTTCCTGTACCACATAAGTCCAGTAGTTCTAAGAAAATACAGATATGGTAGAAAAAGTAAGAAAATTTTCACCACAAAACCAAATAGTTACCACCAACAGAGAAAGTTTTACACAAAATATATCTCTCAATACAGTGTTTACACTTCAGTTTAGTCTACAGATTCAGTGCCAGGAACAGGACTTGTTGAGACAGTCTTTTCTGAGCTATTTCCCGCACGTGATTCCGCATCGGGTTGGATTCCTGGTTCCATGTCAATGGGAGTTCCCAACTCCTCGTGGGAATTGAGTGTGCAGGACTGCAACACCTGCACAGCCAGATCCACGTCTGCTTCCCTAAGAGAAACCTGCTCCTTGAGCACTTCCACCTTCTCATTCAGCTCGTTCCTTTCCGTCTGAAGGGCCCTGCATAGCTTCTCCAAACGCTCCAGTTTTATTTGAAAGCCTTTGTATTCTTTATCTCTTACTGTTTTCTGAAGGACAAAGGAAATAAAAACTGTGATACAACCATTTCCCTCTTTAAATTAATGAAAAGAATCACCACTATTTAATCCTGAATATTAAGTCTTAATTAATCCAAAATTAGGCCAAATTCCAGCTAAACTAGAGAAAATTTCCTCAGAATACTTCACTTAGCCATGAGCTGAAGTGGCAATGGATGCCTTTCAAAACAAGCAATGAGAACTACATAACCACTTAATACTAACTATAAGTAAGGGCTGGGCATCAGCCAAGGCCCTAAAATGGAATCCCATAACAATGTCAACTACAACCCAAATAATGGTAACTACAGGGAGGAGAAGGGCACAGAAGTAAGAAATCCACAATCCACCAGCAGAATCCAGGCCCGAGTGTACCATGCCCACGGCTCTCCTAACTAGCTCCTTAAGAAGGAGGAAGGGAGGGAAAGATAAACAGCACTGCAGCAGATCCTACTCAACCAAGCAGTTTGCCAAGGCCAGCCCTCACACACCTGAACCAGGCCCTGGACAGTGCAGGCACAGCTGCATTGCACAGCTCCTGCCAGACTACAAGTAATGGCATTTTGTGACCTCAAAAGCAGCAGCAATGCAAGAAAACAATCCATCTCTTGCACAGGGGTTACTTCCTCCATGCCCGTCTTGTGCATTTCAAACAGATTTCTAGTTGAAACTTTGCTCAGCATATTGAAATACAGTCAATTCCTTCAGCTTGTATGATTTCATACACATTATCTCACCAATTAAACAGTAAGCAAAGCCGAGGCTCAATTTTCTTTGTGCCATCAGTTTAGATTTACATAGCAGCCTTCCATTTTCCATGCCTGAGGAGGACAATAACTTACATAACAGGAAACATAATGCAGTCAATCCAAGAAGAGGCTACAGTGTATTACTTCCAGTTCTCTAAAACTGAAAAACTGTATAACATTCTCTAGGACTCAGGCTCTACTGAACTACACTGCTGCTTAAAAGATGATTACCTCTTCAGCCATTTGCAGAAGAGCTTTGTTGTTGTTTTCCCATTTTGTACGCCACACAATGGTTTCCTTTTCCAGTTTCTTAATCTTCTTTGTCATCTACAAAAGATAAATAAAAGATTTAATTTTGTGGCTTGTGTTGCAATATAGGTGGTTTTACATGAGTAATTAGACTTCTTAGCATTACTTTCCAAGTCCAGTTTGAACAAGTTATTTTGGAAAAGTGCTTCTGCACAGACTCAACTCCACAAACACAGATTCTGCATTCAAAGAAAACAATACTGAGGCTAAAAAGAAACAGACAATCAACTTTCAAGTATAAGTAATAAAAACTTCTCAGAAAAGAAGCTTTAAAAGATAAGCACAGCCAAAGAGAATGAGAACCTATATTTGATAGAACACTGAAATTGCAATTTAGGTATTACTTAAGAATGTCAAAATACAGTAAAAAATTACATTTCTCGTCCATAATTCTTATACCCTATCTTATGATCCACATTAAGTTGTCAAAATACTCTTTATGTTTTCAGAGGGCAAATGCTTATAAAATATAAAATGCAACCCACTAACAGTATGCATTTCTATATTACTTTTTATGAAACTAGGTAATCCTATAAATACCTTCTCCATTTCTTGCCTGAAAGTTGTAAAGAGCTCATTACTTTTTGCCATGGTGGTCTGGAATTCTTCAAACTTATCCATGTAAAGAGAAAGCTATTGGAAAAGAGGCAGGGACATTAATCTGAACAGTGTATACAAATACAAAAATATGTAGGTACACAGCAAAATGAAACTAGAAATAGTAAAACATGAACTTAAGTTTTTCTTTTAAACTATACTATAATTTCCATTTGAGAAACACACAGACCTTGTCTGAAAATGTGCTACTCAAATTATATGTGGAGTCCTGTGTTTATAGAACAGCAATATATTCCGAAGTTAAAAGAATATTAAGTTTAATAAAATGCTGGAAGACATCACAGTTCATCACTACTTCATTTTTACTTCCCCACTGGAAAAAAAAAAATCGGTGGACATAAACATTTACAGGAAATTCAGCACCTGGTGGGTGAAATTAAAACTTAGGAACTACCTGCCTTTACACCTTAACCAGCCAAAGCTAATAACCAAGGCTGGGACAAAATAAACAGAATTGATTTCAGAAATCAAAATACACATTCACAACCAATGTAATCTGCCCAGTGAACAAAAATCATGGAAAGTGAATATTGAAAAGAAATTCACGTAACAGTGAAAAGTATTACACTTTAAAAAGTCAAGAGCATTAACATTCAATGACAGAAAATTTTCTTGCCCTGCACCACAAGGTAGATCACCAAGAAAGAACTGCAAAATATGTTTAAGAATATAGTGAAAAAAACCATGATTCATAATCAGTGTGTGATTTGATGTTCTAAGAATACATGACCATTTCACAGTAACTTCTTACTCCCAGTGAAGAGTAGTAGATTCTCTCCATTCTTACACCAAGGGTTACAGTACAGTACAAATCAGAGCATAGAAATATTGTGGTTTGCTCTATTAGTAAAGGGAATTTCATAACAGGAATTAGCCTAACTTGTCAGCAGTGCACCATGACTCTTTGCCATTATTGTCACTGAACTTTCCAGTTCATCTTATTCTACAAAAAATCTGTTGCCCCCAAGAAACCACTAACTAGACCCACCATTGTAACTACTGAAAACAATAAGAGAGGAAGATTTAAATAAAGTGTAACTAGCTTGGAAAAACCACACGTTTTTAAGCATGCTTAGTTTTCTATCTAGAAGTGTCTGGATATTCCTGTGTTCAAGTCCAATGGAGATGCGTGTGATCGCATCTAACTACATACACAAACTTCAAACCTAACTCCTGGAAAGCCTAGAAAAGAATTGGGTACAGTGAGTGCGAAAAAAGGACATGGAACAGCTCAAAGACACTATCATGGTTTAAGCTCAGCTAGCAACTAAGCACCACACATGGGGATGCCCCCACCTCAGTGGGACGGGGAGGAAAATCAAAACTGTAGGTTGAGGTAAGGACAGTTTAGTAATTGAAACAAAGTAAAACACAAAAATAATAGATGATGAAAATAAAAAAGAAATAACAAGTGATGCACAACACTGTTGCTTACCAACTACTGCATAATGCCAGATCTCATTCCTAAGCCCACATCAGCCCCCTTTCTGGGTAACTCCTCCAGGTTATATATTGGGCATGATTATGTCCTGGTCTGGAACATCCTTTTGGCCAGGATCATCTGTCCCAGCTGTGCTCCCAGTTTTTTGGGGGTTTTTTTGTGTACCTCCTCATTAGCAAAGCATGAGACATAATAGCCCTTGACTTAAAGTAATCACAATTTAGCAACAGCCAAAACATGTGTGCCATCAGTGTTATTCTTACAGTGAATCCAAAACACAGAAGAGAGAGAAATTTACTCTATTCCAGCTGAAACCAGGACAGAGACTTCATACAAAACCTCAAATGAAGCAGTAACAGACACACAGTGAAGAGAACAGCTACTGCTTCCCACTGCTCTGGTACTGGCTCAAACTTCCATTTTCCTGTGCCTCGTGCTGAGCTCACATGCAGTCAATGACTGAAAGTGATCCAGAACCAAAGCATAAAATCTGAAGACCATCTCTCCTCTCTGAGGGGATTTTGCTGTAGCATTTACATTACAACAAGAAAATAATTTGAAGACAGCAGGGTCTGTGGACTGAGATAGTCAGGTTACTACATCTGGATAACTACGGGGATAAAAGGGACATTGCTTGCTCCAAATTGTCCACAACAGGTGGTGATGGAACAGGAAGAAACAGATTCTAAAACCCACCCGAGTAAAAATCCCCACACAACTCTTTACAGTCACAAGAGAACAGTATTTTCAGAGAAGCCATGCTTTCCTAAGCTTTTCTCTTAAGCTTTCCTACATTCTAGTCCTTGTAGTATTAACACTATTAATTTAGAAGAGCACTAACTCTAGAAATTCAATGTTGAGCACTTTCCAAGAATAGCACTCTCCAGATGTATCAAACAGCAAGTACAAAACACCAATTCTTTACAATTTATATTTCATGCTTCACTACAGTAGAGTTACCTACTGGAAATTAAATTTAAGACTTAATTAAAAAAATACAAAGTACTCTTCACAAGCATTTGATGAATATTAAGTTTTTTCCGATGTTGCCTTATGTTCACTACAGTCACAAATCTCTTGGTATTTTCTTTTTGGAACTGTTACTGAAGACCTCTCCATTAAAAAAAAATGATACCTGCTGCTTCAGCTGAGCTTCCTGTTGCTTCATCTGTTCACATTTGTGTCTGGATTCTGTAGCTTCTTTTAGCAGCTAAAAAACAATGCAAAAAGCCACATAATGAAAAAAAGTACTCCCAAAAATGGCTTAACTCAGTCTATGATTAAAAATAAACAAACATTAACATCACCTAAGGGCTATTCAACCATGTTTTCTCACACAGGCTTTTTTTATTACTACACTATATTTTCACATATACAATTTAATGCATGTGATGGCATGCAGACAGTTTTATTGAGACATTTCTGTAACTGGTAACATGAGTCAATATTTCTATTTCTCTAGCAAGTTTGAACTGCTAAATTATGAATAGTTAATTAACAAACTGTATGTAATTTATAACTGGTTTGTAACCTAATTTACTTTCCACTTTCATTTCTCCAGTCATCATGTTATCTTTGCAGACTAGTTCAAACCAATTTTACTTCAATTTGACACCATTTCGTAGGTTCATGTTTGAAGAGATTTTCACCTGCTTACAACTGAGGTTTAAACTCTGATTTTCAAAAAAAACAGAAGAATTCAACACTAGATGCTAAATTTAAGATTATATAGAAAAAAACAATGGTTTTTGTCTAGAAGTTACAGATTCATTGGAAGAAAACTTCTTAGAAGACTGCAAGTATATTGCTGATTATCAACATACAAATAAAACATCACACACAATTTGGGGGGCAAACAGAAAAACATGTGCTTTATTCTGTATTTGTTCTCTCTTATAGCATAAAAACAAAGGTTACAACTCTTGACTGCAGAAAGTACGTTTGGTGGTCCACAACATGGTCCCCAGTCTAAGAGAAATTTAAATGATATCTAGTATATTTGTTGAGTAAATGCAAACAAGAAACATTACTTGCCTGTTAGCATGGACATCAATATTCTAGGCATAATATACAAAACTTAAATCTCAGTCTCCTTGTTGAAATCTACCCTAACTTTCAAAAGATGGTCCTCTCAATTAGCTATTTGCTTTAAATCAGACAAAGTCTGGTTTGGTGGGTTTTATTTCTCCTAGCATATACAGAGTTCACTTACAAATTCCCGCTCTCGCTGATGTTTTTCCTCTGCTTCTTTAATAAGTTGGGTAGTTTGTTGAAGTTTGGCATCCACAAGTTGCTGCTGCAGTTCCTTATGTTTGAACACTTGATCAATATGCTGAAAGGAAAAAGAAAATCATAATAGTCAAACACGGTCTGCTGATCAATGAAGGCAAAGTACTGTTTGGGGAGATGCACACTGTTTAAAAGTTTAATGTAAAAGAGAAAGTGGTGATAGACTCTTTTACACGCCTTTTTTTCTCCCTTTATCTCCATATGCTGTAATTATCCTTTTTTGTCTTTCATGGAAACCAGGTGCCTGTTTCATTAAGTTGGTACAATACTGTCAGTCACTTCACACCAGACATTTCAAAAATCCTGTAATAAGCATTTGTACATCATTGCTTCTAAAGTTGGTTTATCTATCTCTAACCCTTATTGTGTTACTTCCAAAAGCTCTAGTTTTCGTAATTAAAAAAAAAGTTCAAAATGGGCAAAGTTTGCAACAAGTTTTATTTGGCTCATGAAATCCCACAAATAATTGCATTTTGCACGCCATAAAGTAGCACAAGGCAACTTCCTATCTTTTCTCTATACAGTCTCAAGGTAGATACAAATATTCCATGACTGCAAAAGGTAAGGAATTACCTTACAGAGAGCTTTCTAACTAACTGATCCAGATTAAAAACAAAACAAAAGCCCCTTCCAGAAACAGCTGAGAAATTATCCTCCAAACCTCCTCTGCCAACTAAGAACCAGCCAACTAATCTTAGCTGTAGAAGTCCATGCAGCTCAGCTCTTTCTTGGACAAGGAGGATTGGCTGTTCTCCATCACTGTAGCTTGGACAAGCTAGCTCATATCCTGGTGCCAATTAAAGAGAGTTCAGTTAACCCTAGAGTAGAGACATTTCCATGACACCTGGCCAAATATGTTCTTAAAGCATGATAGCTCACTTCAATTCTGTGCCAACAAGAGCAGCTATGTACACAAAAGAGCTTCCCCAAAAGACCCCAACCTCAATGAAATGGAAGAAATAAGACAGAATAACTCATATCCCCTCCCATTATAATGTGAAACTATAATTCTGAAGAACTTCAACTCTTAATACATATTTATGTTGGAAGTAATCTTTGGAGGCCATTCAATCCACTCAGACTAGGGTCAACTTCAAAGCCTGATCAGGTTACTCACACCTTGCCCAGCTGAGCTCTGAGTATGTCGAAAGGCAGAGGTTTGGCAATCTCTGGACAACTTATTTCTGTTTGATTACTTTCATTGTGCAATACTTTCTCCAACACATCTTGAACTTAGATATTCAAAACCAGTCAGGAAGGGCAGACAGTGAGCCAAAGAGCTACTAAACTTCCCTTAGTAGAGAAGTAAAAAGCATAATTTAAAAAAAAATATATAAAATGGCTGTAAAATATGAGGAGTTTTTTCTCCCTTTTCAGTAATTATCTGATCCTTACAGCCAAGGAACTAATAAAATCCCATTAGAAGTGTACTGTAAGCACCTCTTCTCGCAATGCATACTGTTCAATGAGTTTCTTCAGTTTTTCCCCCAGCTCAATATTTTCCTGGCGGAGCTTGGCATTATGTATATCATGCTGTTCCAGTTGAGCCTGAATTTCATTCAGTGTGATCTGGAAGTGTGCAGTTGCTTCTTTCCGTCTTTCTTCTTCTTCACGTGCTTGTTGCATGTTTTCTTCCTTTTATGAAAAAATATTCATAAAATATTTAAATATAAAATAGTAAAAGTGTTCAGGTCAAACCATGCCCTTTTTGAGTCAGAAACAATGGCAGTAATTCAATTCTGTACAGCTTCAATTTCTTGAGTGCCAGAACTAACATAACTAACCTAAACTAACATATAATCATAACATGCCATGCTGACTACCCATGTGAAGTGTGTGGAAAAAAGAATGTAGAATGTGCACAACTTTTAGAAACTTTTATCTTTACCACTACCAACATTACTCAAAGGCTGGTATTAAGATGCTACATAAGTACCTTTGCAAGTGTTAGCATTATCCAGATGTAAAACCCAGCACTGACACTATAATGCAATTTTTCATGGCAATCACAGATTCTTATTTTATCTTGGCTCTCTTCCATTTCACTCCCATCAAGTCTATTCTGACAGAATTAAGCTTTTTGGTTACCCTGCCATTTCATGCTGCTATTATTTCACTTGTGCTATTTTTTCCAGTAGTTACCAGCACTGCTCCCAGAAACAAATATGACAAGATCAAATACAACAAGTAAAATGAATTGAATTGGGAGAGGGTGGGTGAACTTGGATTAGCAATCTATCCCTGTATTCCTTACCTTAAAATCAGCTACACTTACACTATATGCCACTTATCTCCTACACATACAGGTAACAGGCAAAGTGACAACGAGAAAAGCAGTAGTCCCAATTTTAAGCAGTGATCTGTAAGATTTCCATCACAGTAACTTATTTACATAAACCAACCTTCAAAGTTTTGTTGTGACGCTGAAGCTCCCGACAGAGAGATTCCAGTTTGCTACGTGCCAAAATGGCCTTGCTATGCTCACTCTGCAAGTGCACTTTCTCCTTCACAACTTGTGCTTGCTTCTTCTGAAGTATTTTCATTTGCTTTTGAACATTCCGGCTCTCCTCCAACTATAGTTAAGAGAGTAAATTTGTTAAATAAACATAGGTGAAACCACTTTTATGCAACTAGATGAGCACACTGAAGAAACTTTTGAACATTTTGGATGAAAACAAGGAAATAAAATTTCATTAAAACCCCAAGTTGATCTTAAAGAGAAACTGCCATCATCCATCCAGACAATTCTAAATGTATAAGGTCAGAAAATGAAAACATACAAATTCCAACGTAACATTTGCCTTCGAGGAACAGGCAGCATGGACCTGTCGTTGACTAGGAGCTATCAGCCTGCTTTCATCTACAGGGGTAAGAATAGCCCTCTGAAAGGAAGATGTGGCAGATACAATTAAAAGCCAACTGAGACTGGCTTTTCAACAAGTCACAACTTTTCCCACTCTTATCTTCAAAGTACATGCAACTGTTTATCCAACAGGTCTTGTTTTTGCTATCAAAAAGAAAAAACACACAACTGTATAGAGCTCCTTGTCAGCAGGAGCTCCTACCAAGGGAAGCAGTAATTGATACAAGTTTGTAAAATGCTGTGGTATTTCAGAAAAGAACAGACAAAAAAACTAGCAGCTCTGACAAATCAAGTCAGTTACTATTACGACTACATAATCCAGACTTTAAGAGATCTGCAGACTCAACCAAAAAAAAAAAGTAAAAAAAGTAAATTTTTTGTTCTATTTCCTTTAGGCTGTTTACATGGTAGATGACACAGTTAAACTCTGTATACATATTTAAAAATCTATTCTGTGAATATCCAGTGAAGTTTATTGCATTAATATCTCAGAGTAGGTTCCAATGTACGTTATTTTTGGGCTCCCTGAGAAACCATATTATTTAGAGGCTGTTTCTTTGCAAAGAAGACAACAATGTGAAGTGTTACACTGCTCCTTATTAGACACTGCCGCAGTCTTGGGACACCACAGGAAAAGAGGGCTGGCAACAAGGGACATCAATGTGACAGAAGAATAATACAATGCTGGTTTTCTGAAAGAGCTCAAAATAATGCTGAAGCACAAAAGAAAGAATAAAGTTAAGGACCTCCATGACAACAGTAAATTAAACGTGTATTTAATGCAGTTTAGGGAAATGGAACATTAAGGGAGTATTTTTACATCCAAATATAAAAAGCCCTTTTCTTGCATGGTCAGAAAACACCATTTCAAGTGGTTGTGCTGTCTGCACACCTATGAAACTTCAGGCCTGTAAAACTATGCCACTGTGAGATGTATCACCAAGGATGCAAACCTTCCTGCATCATAGGCTGATCTCCTGATAGATTCCAAATTACGGAAAAAAAAATTGTGGAAGATCTTTTGCCAGGAGAGAGGCATTCCTACCTTCATTGTACAGTCCTTTTCATGAGACACCACTGAAAAACCTGACAGTGAGCTTTAAAGATGATGAATCTTTAAAAAAAGAAAAAAAGCATTGTAGGTGCACTGTCATAACAGTTCAAACCTCTGCTGGTATTAAAGCTGACACCTATGCCAGTGGCTCTCCACCACTATCATGAAGAAAAGAATCCATCTTAAAAGGAACACAACCAGATCCAAACCTAAACATTCTAAGTGGAACAGGGCATCCCTCAAACTCATTTATCTGAAACAGAACTATTCTTACACCCAACAAGCTCCCACCCAACTCTTCAGCCATTCTGAGCATCATGAGGAAAACAAGTGGTTTTCTAGGATGGTGACTCTGAATGCTTACTCTGCCTACAGGCTATTGATCCTCTCCTGGGTGGGCAAAAACCATAACAAAGACATCTCTTCTGACTACCAAGCTTCTTGAAGGAGATTACAATTTATTTGGTCTAGCTGCTCCCTAATTGTTTTGAGAACTTTCCATCAATAATAAAACCCAAAGTGAAATAGGGAAGACTCTTTTCTTTTTGCAGAATTGAGGGATTCATACTGGCCTAGCTCCTCATGCAGGCCCTCACCACCACTGTGATGTGACACAGGAGCTGTGTGCTTAAACAGAAAAGGCATCACATGCATGAGCAATTGCATAAGGAACAATTAACTTACTGCATTTTTCTCTCATAGTATCGAAGCTCATTTTTAGGTGGGCTCCCCATCCTTGAGTTACAATTCAAAACTATTATTGTTTCTCATTTAAATGGAAGTGACTTCTTAGAGAAACTGCTAGTTTTACAGGAAATGCACTCACATGAACCAAGAGCACATGAGAGAGAAAAAGGAAAACACAGCAAAAATGTAACAGACCCCCACAGAGGACTCAGGATTTCCATAGCAGAATTAATCTAAGCTTGTTCTTACGTAATCAATATTGCCTCTGTGAGTAAAAAGACCACCTGCTAGATCATTCTCAAAGTTTTGGAGACAGTATAAATCTCAAAGGAAAAAAAAATATTTCAGAACAGTTATGCCATGTTGTGCAGCCACTGCCATTTTCAAAAATATTTGCATATGATACACTTGACAGCTACAGAGAAAAAACTTATGCTTTTGTAATTTCTTCAGTTTGCATGCATTTTATTACTACAAATACGGTGGGAAGACATATACACACAAGACTTCCAGTCCTTCCATTCCTGTCTGTCCCTGTCTAAAGAAAAATGAGTCAAGTGTTGCTATCTCCAAGAACATTCTGGAAAGTAAATGAACTTATGAACCCTCTCCTCTAACCCTCCAATTTTGCGATCAATTATTTTAGAGTATAAATTACTATTTAGCCTACTTGAGGCAGGAATGCACTTTACAAGCTGCTTCTTTTTGGTTTGTTACTGAAGAAATGCAACCCTTTCTTTCTGTTCCTTTCCATGATCAGAAAGCAAAATTAAATCTAGATCTTTCCAATGTCCCACATTTCCCAAAAATCACTAAAGAGTTAAATGTAACTGGACATTCCCAGCCTCTGAATCTCTGTATGACAGTATATTCTTTCTCTTTATCCTACAATGATAAAGCACTAGCACAAAAGCATTATCAAGAACTAGGAAAATAATTACTCCCAAAAGAACTCAACTTTTCTGTTAATCCTAGTATTATGCTTCAACACTAAGTTATCAAAACCTGTTTTTTCTTTGGATTTGGGCAGTCATGTAGAAGTGAAATGACTATAAGAAAGTTTGGCTGGAGCAATAATCAGTCAGCCTGAGTGTCTTTTTTACCAACACTGTAACATACTCAAAATCATTAACTGTCCTTCATTAGTTGTTCTTGCATTCCATAATTAATATTAACACATGAATAACTTCTGCTATCTTTACAAATTACTTACCAGATCAGCATACTTCTTGCACAGGGCTGCCAGCTTTTCTTCTGGAGTAGAAAGTGTGTTCAAGGCTTGCATTAATAATAACACTTCTTTTCCTATGAAATGGATGATAGACAATGATACTGAGGAAGAAAAACCATATACCAGAAAAGCAGCCTGTCTTTAGAAGTAAAATAAAGATTCATGAGAAATTAGCCTCAGTTGTTCCCTGGTTTGACAGCTGCATAATCCTAACAGATGACAAATGGGAAGTCATCACAAGATGTCATCAGCAAGAATAAATCTGTCTTGCCCTAAGTGCCATTTGACAGCTAGGATAGCAAAAATTACTGCAATATAAAAACACAAAAATATTTTTGTTTTATAATTACACAGATAAAAAGAAAAATCTGAAAAAATGACATCTAGAAGGTTAACTATTAGCAGATATGTTCTTAGTATGCATTTAGAATTCAATTATCAGCCGTGCTTTGGCAGCATTGAACACTGCAATCCCAGATTTAAACCAGAAAGTTAAAAAAGTTGATTAGCAATTACCACGTTATTATTATTAAAGTTCATGTAAAAATAGCATTGCCAGCTGAAGGAGTCTTACATATGCATTAAGAACTGCCTTTCCCAAGTAGAAGTGCACACACAGTTTCTCAAAATATCCCCTTACGGGTGACAAGCTTTTGGCTACAGAGTAAATTTGAGACAAAGAGCAAATCCATAGCTACTTTACAAAAATATTAAAGCCATTTAAAAATACAAAACGTCAAAGAGAACTTACCCAAAGTTTTCTCTTTGTGTTTTTCACTCTCTGGATCTTGTTGGCCATCAGGTGGATCAGTACGGGCTTCTTCTCTGCCAGGAGTCTCCTCACGGGACTCTTGGGAACAGCACGTGGAGCCCGGGTGCTTTCTGCTCCTGGTGATGCACTCGGCTTCTTCCAAGGTGCTGCTGCTGCTCTCCAGGCTGTAACAGTTGGACTGTGGAGACTGCAACGCTCTATCCGACAACTCAGTGCACTTGTTCTTCACCAGCTGATCCTGGTTATTCATTCCCATCTCCCCTGATCCAGCTGCTTCTTCCATGGCACCACCAACCACCTTCAAAATGGAAAGCAGGAAGTGGATGTAAACAGTCAAGCAAAGGTGTTTAAAATTACAACTTCCACCCTTCTTTTGCATGAAGAAATAAGGGCAAAATGCAAAAAAAAAATCCTGGTAAAACATGTTAATGGAATCTATATAAATACATTGTTTCAACGGCATAGAGCAAGAGCTTGAACTACACTTCAATCACAATGCCAAACACAACAGCCAGTTCTTAACTGGAGAAGACTGGTTATAACAAGAATGATAAATAGACCAGAAGCACTTCTGAAATGGTAAAATTCAGATCAATTAAATTATCCAAAAAAAGTGCATATTAACTGGCTTCAGGCTTGGACTGCTACTGCCTGTGATTTGTAAGAATATATTCTTTCTGCTCAGTTAAACAGAACTTTCTCTAAAGACATCCTAAAATGCTAAATGTTTAATCACAATCAAAAAGTTAAACACCACTATGCTGTGACATAGTCATATTTTAGAGCAGAATACCCAATGTACTCTATGTAACACTCTCTAGTTTATTAAGCATCTCCACACTTCTCTCTCAATCACCTGAACATTCTCAATTTCTAGAAACATTTCAGGCTGGTGAGAATTGGGAGGTGTTTGGTTGGGTGTGTTTTGGTTTTGTTTATTTGGTTATGCTGCAGAGGCTAGGATTCAAGACAATACTTGAAGGTGGTTGGGTGTTTTTTTGCTGTCCATTTGCAATCCCACTATACAGCATGCATGGATAGTTAGAAGTGGGATAAGCAGAGCTGAACTCACTGCCAAAATTTTTGTTGATTTATTTTCAGTGAACTGAAGGTAAATTTCCTTAAAATCACAAGGAATTACAAAAACAGAGCTTGTTTATACACAGTTATGCTGTTAAAGCACAAACTAATTTCAGATTACCTTATATTTTCATATTAAAAAATGTGCTAATTCTTAAAGCCAGAGGTTTGCACTGGGTTTGCTATTCTGCACAGGACTGTTTTCCTCTTCAAAAGGAATTAGCCAACATCAAAGGAATTCAGCCAACACTAATAATATATTGTGAGAGTATTTCAACTCCAAAATTGTTCAGCATGCTTGAAAAGGTTATTTAAAAATCATTAAACAAATACATCCTTTTCTTTTGCAATATTCATGCATATCAGCTTTCTTCTCTATTCTTAAAGCAAGTCCCTTTGTTTAGACCTTATCTCAAGGTAGATTCATTCTTGAGGAGATGGAATTCACACAGTGTCTTTCTCAAAAGATAATAAGATTTTTAACTGCAAATAATCTCTATAGACATTAAGAAGCAACTTTTGACTCGCCAAGGAGATTCACATTGCACAGTTCTTATATACTTTATGAACAAATATAAATACACTGCAGTTTTATTCTCCAACCATGTCAGACAACATACTGATAAATGCCTACAAAGGTCATGCAGTAATTGAACTGCTGGAACAAACAACCAATTATAACATTTTATACCTCTAAAAAGTCATCTGTAAAATGCGCATTTTTCTCCCCTTGGCTTGTCTTAAACTGTGGGTCTTCCAGGAAAGGTTTACCCCTCTAAGGTCGGCCAAATAAACACAAAAGAACAACTCATGTCACCTTTCTGTATGTACCAATGGCTGAAACCATGGCACAGATGTTGTCCAAAACCCAGAATTCATACAGAAGCTGAAGACACTGTCACATTAAGCTGACAAGACAAGAAAGATCAGATTATTCTAACACATGATACCAAGAGTACCTGCAGTACCAACAGAACAGCTGAAACTTGCAGTTTTTTATTTGTATAGAACATGAACTTCTGATTCAGATACTTGTACCCAAGTAGCCATGCAAAACATAGAGAAAGTCTGCTTTAAACTCACGGGTTTGGCACCCAAAAGCATTAAGCATTTCCAGACTTTCTGAGAGCCATAGAGAGACTTTGGAGGGTTTTTTTGAAAGCAGAGCACAGAATTGCCGGCGGCTCCAACAGGAGCTGAGAAAGGCTGACTGGCTGCACTCACAGATTGAACAGCAGCAGTGCCCAAGCTTCCCGGGCTAGCAATAACATTTGTGCAACTTGCTCTAACACAGTTTACAGCCAGATCGGTTCCTCAACTCACTTCACTGCACAGCAATAGGCAATCCTGCCAAGAGAAGTGGAAGCAGGATGACTGGATAGAAGCCAAAGCACGAGAGCCTCTAAAAAATAAAAGTCAATCTAATCGAAGTCAGAGCACAAGGAACCAAACACACAATACCTGATTCTCACCACAGGTACACACTTAACACTGGACACTGAATGACTGGAACGTCAAGAAGGCCATGTTTGTGAGCAGTGTGTATAACTTTGTGACTGCTTCAAACCTAGTCAACTGAAAAATTTTCACTGATTTTTATCTGAGAAAATTCTATCATTTCCAGTGAAAAAAAGAACAACTACTAGCACGGGCATACATGCGTATAAGTCATGAAACGCCAATCTCTTTTTGAGCAAACCATCATAGTAACCTAAACATCAATTCAGAGCTGGCAATTCACATGCATATTCTAAAGCATCTGGAAGTTTCACGAAGTGAACATCACTACCTCATTAATTCAGCAGAGCTTTTTGTTGAAGTCAAATTAGGTGTCAGTTCAATTTTTTACTGACAATAATAGTTTCTAAACTCTGAGTATTCTCTATTCTTTGTCAAAAAAGCCACAAGGACTTTTAGAATTTCAGGCTCATTCTCCAACCTCTAACAGAAAAAGCAGAAATAACCTATCAGAATACTGAATTGAAGAAAAAGGTTTCTGTACAAATATCCTGTATGTCTCCAACACATTTGAAGATGATAAAGATGGTGAAAATATACAGAACTTGTCAACCTTCTTTTGGTTTTCCAGTGAACATGGAACAAATCCAAGCTTACTGACAAGTAAGTATGCTCCCTGCAAAACCAAAGCTCGGTGCAGCAGTAGGCAGGCTTTGTAAAAATATCCAGTTTTCTTATCTTAAATACAATTACAAATTGTTGACCACAGACTAGAATACTGTGTTCCAAAAAGTGGTTCTACCAGCAGCTAGAACAATCTCACAGCATACACACAGAAAAAAATGCAAAACAAAAACCTCTTCTTAGTTAAGACTATCTGTCAAGTTGTAGCCTTTAAGTTCTAGCAAATCTGACAGTACTGGTATGACATATTAAAATTCTAAATTATTTAGCCTAAAATAGAAAGTGTTTTCATTTTAAAAACCAGAAATCTGCTATTGCCTGACAAGGGCCACAAACACAAATATCTAGATGGTTTCCTGATTATGACTAACAAAGAATTTTCTACATTAGCTGTAACTTTATATAATTAAAACATTAGCTAGAAGTCTTAACAGCCTTCATATACTCAATGCTGTTCTTAAAACACTTTAACTACAGGTAGTTTCAGATTTGGTCTGTATCAAGCTTCAAGCTGGAGTATAGGAATAGTAGACAATACATTGAGAATGTTAAGTACTAACCCATATTAATCACTGAACTTACTTCCTCCTTACTGAGGCAATGGTGAGAACAACCCTAACTTTTACCCCTCATCTTTTCAAATGTGTGCTCATCAGACTAGTGAACTTCTCAGTTTAACATTCCAGCCAGAACAGAGTACTTCCCACAGCACATTGTATAATAGTGCTGATTCAGTACTGGCTGAATAAAACCAAAACAAAACTACCCCAGCAAAGACCTTCTACTGAAATCGCTGCCACCTTTTCTAGCTGTTACCATGCTCTCTCAGCTTCCAGCCATCTTCAAGCACAGGTGGCTCAGGATCTGACAACCCAGAGTCACACTACTATATGCCTAGAACGATTTACAGAGAGGCAAAAAGAATACGTTGCAGAGGGAACAAGCAAATTCGTAAGATCACAAATGTATCAAAACCCTAAGATATGTGTGACCTATCTAGCTGTGAAACCAGCTATAACAAGATGCTGACATTTCTGAATAAGCATGTAATCTTCAAGCTACTTACGAGCTACAGGACAAACCACTTGAAGATGACTGTAGGAAAATTACTGGCAACACTGCTCCTGCTCACCCCAAAGTTTTCATTCAGTCTCCTGCTTTGTCTCTTCAACGTATACCTCAATCAAAAAAGATGCACATCAAGAAAACTCTACCTTATTCCATACCTAAAAGATCATCAGTATGCAAGACAGATATCCTACATGTGAAAATGGCTATGATCACAAGAGCCTAAGCCAGCTCTCCTTCAAACAGTACAGCTTCAGGAACATGTACTGCACATAAGGACAGAACAGACACTTGTCCTACCACCATACCAAAATGTATCACGAACCCACTAATTTTCTGTTCTACTACCTACACAAGTCTAAAGCACACAATGCTACCTAAAATATACTGTGCTTATTACCAGTACCATGTTTACCTGTATTCCATACTCCTGTGCACACACATATGCAATCTTTCCCTAAAACACCTGAAAATACTTCTCTGTAACTTTTAATTAAAAAAAAACATAATTAGTAGCTGCATCAGAATTCATTTTCTCCTGTATGTTAGCTAATTATCCTAAAAAACATAAGCACTAGCATTAATCTATGAAAACAACTCCTACATAGCCCACAGTAGCAGTTGGACTGTGCTGTGAAAAGACTCTTCCACCCTTAGCCTTTGGAATTGCTAATACTTTCAAGAAATATCCCAGAGCTCTGGAACAAACATATGTACATAAACCAGATTTTCACAACTTTAAAGACAATCTCACTATATAAATAAATATATAATCAATTTTTCAACATGAGACTCCAAAAGAGATCATTTGAATAACACTGTTCAGCTGGCTACATTTTCAAACTTATTTCACATGCAATTGTCAAAAAGCCTTATACCCCTTATCCTGACCCACTGCAGTAAAAAAAACATTGTAGCAATATAGGTTAAGTCATATTTATCACAAATGTGTATGCTTCATAACAAATATTAAGCCTCCTGCATCCCAGCAATTTACTTTTTCCTGCTAACACAGAAAAGCTTATTTTGAAAACATGTATGTAATACACTTTTCCTAAAATTGATTTCTCAACAAACCATTATGTTAAATAAAGTCGTCATTTTTGGTAATAATTTTATTTACAACTCCTGCATGAAAACTACCATTTTAGGATGTCATAAAGTTTGGGTTTGAATTTTATAGCAGATGCACCTTCATTCACTGGTCTACATGCAATTATTCAGATGCTTCTGACCACATGACTAGCTTATTAAGGTTATTTCTCCATGCAATCCTTCTCTATACTGTGCTCACTGACCTGAATGATCACACAGTCTAATTACACCTTTCTCAAACCTAATGGCCTCTGAGGTGCCTTCCCCACTGAACAAGGATCTTAGATGTGAGATCTGAAAGTCATTTCAACAAACATTCCACCATGTTCTGTCATTACATTAACAACTATGTTCTATGCACTCATTTATCTACTTTCAAAACACCAGACTGAGGAATCTACAGTATTGCTCATCATTAGTTTCAAAGCTCTCCAAGGTTAGAAGTTCCAACACAGAAGGACGACTATTAAGAAATACTACTTCCTAAATTTGTATTTTACCTTCTTAAAAGTCAGGCAGACTCTCTGTTAGCAGAATTCCACCATGAAGTTTCATGGTCACATAATTCAACACCTGGTCTTTGATATCGGCTCAGAAACAGTCTCACATGACCCCTGTTTACAGTCCTTACTTTTTCCTGTTACCCTTAACCACACTGGGTTTTTTTCGCTCTTTCAGTGGCCTCATGACACAGATGACACGCCTGCTTTTAAGAAAAAGCTTTTCAATTTACCTCAAACACAAGGGGGGAAAAAAAAAACCCATCTCTGCCCTAATTTAGCTTAAGACATTAAAACAGTGGTGTCGCATCTCTCACATCACCACCACCCCAGCCACACTATGATCTCAAGGCCCACTTGTTAGGCCTTGGCCTTGACAAACAGCACCCAGGAATAAGCTCATCCAGAGCTTATCACAAACACTGTCTACTCCCAGGAAATAGTGATGGCTAACAAGCTCATGGCTTTTAACAAACATCCTTCTAAACTTTTTTTTTTTAACATGAATAACAACCCAAGTAGAACAACATTTTTGTTATGGGACTTTCAAGGGAAGTTACCAACCCAAACTGGAGCCAAGATGAAAAAATTATCATGACTAAAGGCCTCCCTGAGCTCTCCTGGACTGTGGCAGGCTGTGGCCAGCATTTCCCTCTGGGGGAGCAGCTCAGGCCCAGCAAAATCCCATGTTTGCTATTCTTAGAGGACCACTACCAAATGCTGGTGATGCAGCCGGGGCTGATACCACTCCTCAAGGCTTAACTCTTTGCCCGTTGAGAAGACAGAAAGGCATTCAACTTCATGTACTCCATGAATACTTCCCTGGATCTAAGGGGAATTTTTCACAGATCTGTACCTGGTGCATACTGTTCAAGTCTGTGTCTGTGCAGTGTAAATATGCTACAGCAAATGTACTGTGAATGCTGCTCTCTGTGATTTTTATGTGCTTTACACTTGTGAGTGAGGCCTGTGACTTACAGTTGTACTGATAGCAAACTCTACAGAATCTTTTGTTAAATTGGTTAACTGGAGGCATCAATTAAGTGCTGTTAAGTTCAAGTGCTTTTGTGCCTAAACTATCAGTCAAACCTGGGGCTAAGTTTGGCAGGGGGATTCACTCTGAACCACATGACTGTACAGGAGGCTCCCCCTTATTTATTTTCATCCTTACCCTTTTCCCATCCTCAGCGTCCACGCTGATCACTTTGTTTGATTTTAGTTTTAGATCGACTGGTTTTATTGCAAGTTTTTCTCTGCATGCTTTAACCATACAGTAAGTACCAGAGTGAACCTCGCCAAGCAACTCTATTATGCTTTTTCTTTTATATAAAATCTGCTTTTGCCAGTGATTCTTTAAGCAACCTAAAAAATTAATGACAAACACCTCCTGTAATTCCAGCAAAAAATTCGCTGCAGGAACCCAAGGCTTACATGAAAGCTTTCAGGTCATTTACCCACAGGACAAAGTGCTGCACATCTAACGAGACCTTTTTTAATATAAGCATCTGACACAGGTGCTAATTAAGAAAACATTTAATGTAGCATGAATCACTTCCACCAATGAGGTTTCACTTCCTCTTTACTATAAACTTAATAGTTTTCTAGTCACCCACAGTATGATTCTGGAAAAAGCAGGGTAGACAAGTTCTGAATTCCCAACGCAAACAGGTCACAAGGAATCTAAAAATAATATCAAGGTAGGGGGAGGGAAATCTACAAGAGAGTGCGGAACAATTTTTAATTCACAAAAAATGTTCAAAGTAGAATTTGCTTAACATTGCCTGCCATATATCACCTCTTTAAAATAATTAAATTCCTTTTGATTGTATTTAAAATTATATGGAATGCAGGTTCGTTTTTTTTTTAACATCATCAACATCTGCTTTTATAGTAGACACTGAGGTTATTTACAAGTTACTTCTTATTAAAGAACTAAAAAAAACACACTGCAGAGGACGGTGCTTTTCGTGAAGAAAACTAGCTCCATAGCTTCCTAGGCCTTTTTTAACAGCCAAAATAAACCATCACCACCAAGTTACTATTTCTGAGATGTTATACTTTGCAGCACGGAAAAAAGTTACCACTAAAAAGCCACTTATATTTATGTAAAGGCACAGGACGAGATACTTCAGAAGCACATGAGATTAGCAAGGCAGTTCTGCCACATAAAACACTGAACTGGTGATATTATATACAGGAGATGAATTACAGCATATTTTAAGTCTTGGCCGTTGGGTGACCAAGCACAGGTATTTTAAGATTTTCCTACACGGATCTGCAACCAGAAATTACTGTAAAATCCTTGGGAACAGCCTAGCTTTCAGTGTGGTTTCGGTGGAAAGCGGAAAAAGAAGAAAACCCAGCCTTTTTTTTTTTTTTTTTTTTTTTTTACTATTTCGGAGGTTAAGAAATAGTGGCTCCCGCCACCCCCGTAGGCAGAGCCACCGTCCGCTCCCGCCTCGCACCTCGGCCGTGTCGAGGGGTACCGGGGGGCCGCCGGCGAGATCCCGGGGGGCGGTAACATCCCCCGGCCCCGCGGCTCCCGCCCCCCGCGCACCGGGCCCGCCACGTGCTGCCGCCCCCGGCGGCCGCGCTCGGCAGGGACCGCCCCGCGACCCTCGGGCAGCGCGGAGGGGCCGCTCCAGACCCCGCGGGGCGAGCGCGGCTCCCCGGGGGCCGCGCCGGGATCTCCCCGACACACGCCCACGGGTGCCTCGGCGGGTCGGGCCTCGGGGGCAGCCCGAGATTCAGGCTCTCGGGAGCGGCGGAGGCGGCGCGGGCACTGTCCGCCTCTACCCCTTGCACCCGGGCCGGGCGGCCGCGTGGGGACGGGACAGGCGGGGAACGCGGCGCCGCGAGCCGGTGCGGAAGGTGGAGCTCGTTCCCGCCGGGCCCGACCGGGCCGCCTCCTCACCTCGGGGCTGCCGCTCGGGGCACCCGCCGCCTGGTCTCCGCCGCCGCTGAGGCTTGGGCTCCGCCGGGTCGGTCCCGCCGCGCCGCCGCCCCCGCGCGTCGCCATGATGTGACGGCAGCATCCAAACAAGTGCCGAGCGCGGGGCACCGGAAGTGCTCCCCGGGGGCCCGCCTCCCTCCCGGTCGCATCCAATCGTCAGGCAGCTCTACGGCTCACGTGGGAGGCCCGCGCCCTCCCTGCCGCGGGGCTTGCTGGGAGTTGTAGTCCTGCCGTCGAGGAGAAGGGGCACGGCATGGCCCCGGGCGGACAGCGTCAGTGACGGCCGATCCCTTCCCTGCCCGCGCTGCATCCCGCCTCCCTCCTCTCGGTTCCTGCCTCGGTCATGGCTTTGAAGTCGCGGCCAACTCAGCGGCGTGTCCGTGACGGGACAGGGGGCGGGACGGCCAGGGTCAGCAGAATCAAAGAGTGCGTCAGGCTGGAGGGGACCACAGCGGGGCACCTGGTCCAACCTGCTCGAGCAGCGCCATCCCAGAGCACAGGGTGGCGTCCACGCGGTTCTGGAATACCTCCACTCAGGGAGGCTCACTGGAGATACTCAGTGATACTCGGCTGCTGCTTCTGCAGGAAAACTGGGGCGTGCGTGCGGGGAGAGCGAGTTGCGCAAGGAAGCTGTGCCAGGAATTGCTCTGCGGGTGCAGCCGAGGCCGGGGCTGCCCGTGAGAGCCATCGCCCGCCCCCGCCGCGGGGCTCCTGCTCGGGGCCGCCGGGACGGAGGGCGCGGCTGCGGAAACGAGGATTCAACAGACGGAGCGGAGAATGAAGCCGCCAAAGCACACCCGGGAGTCGCCGTCCGTGCACACGTGGGCCTCGGGTGTCGGGGACTGCACGGAGATAGCTGAAAACTGGTGGAAGCAAACATCCTAGCAATACATGTGTATACATACGTTTCTGCTTTCCGGGGAAGTTAGCTTACCCACTCCATATGTGACGGGAACTTTGAAATTACTGAATAAAAATATCACTCTAAACCTCCCTAAGCACTTAGTACTTCAGAGAATAGGTCAAGTGTCAGTGTTGAATAAAGTAGCTTCAGTGGGGCAGTAACTGCTAAAAATATCTTGTCCTTAGATCTTAAATCTATACTTACCAGAAGTATTCAACTGTTAATTTCAAGATGAAAAATAATTTTACATTTTTTGGATCTTTAGATGGAAGTTTTGTCCTCCCAAAACACTTGTTCTTTTACAAACATGAATAATACTGGTAAAAATTCTTGGAAAAAGGAAGAAGGCCCACTCCTTTTCCCCAGCAGAATGTTGTTTTAGTATTTTCCCCATGCATCCCTTCTGTTTGAGAGTGGCAAAAGATCCATTTATCAAACATGCTCTGTTTGATCCCTGGTAGCTCATGAAATCCTTAAATAGGGCTTTAAGATTACTTTTAATTTCTCCCAAGCATTATATATATAAAGCACGATTTACAAAACATAAATTACTTTTGCACCATCCCCCTCTCAGACATTTTTTGAATGGAAGGAAGATTAATTGCAAATACGAGCTACTTTGAGAGAATGGAGTAAAGAACCACAGACCGCTTGCTGTCTGTAATAAAAGTAATTGCACACTCTATTTTGGTGAATTTGGGTGCCAGGGAGGTTAGCATACATTGTGCAGCAGCAGCAGGCACAGGGCTGCTCTGTCAAGAACAAAGTTTTCTTCAAAAATGATCAGATGTTAGAGAATATATTTCCAGCAGTAGTGCTTTTCACACATGAACTGTGTGGTTTGGGTTTTTTTTCTGCTGATAAAGCAACACAGATCAATTATAATTGATTTGTGAAGGAAGATACTCTTCCTAGTAAGTAAGTTTTCTAGAAGTTCAGGTTTTTTTTGCGGATAGCTGATGCAGGTGTAGCGTGAGAGCTACCATCAGCTTCAGGACTCAGATCTCTGGTGCACTGTTTGCCTGCTATGCTGTTTTCCTCTGGAGAATAAAAATGAGAAATTGAATGAAAAGAATTACTTTTGGTATTTTAAATTATATTTAATATTCTCTCCCTGTGTCTCTTCTTGTATTCCTGTGAACATGCTTTCCCTCAAAAATGCACTTACCAATAAAGTGCATGTCAACAGTATGGGAAATTTATATTCCATTCCTGCAAGTAAATACACGTACTGAGAGCATATTTTCAGTTGTGCCCTGTAAATGACCTTGCTGGAGATGGCTCGTGCAATCCTATGCACCAGGAGCAGCCAAGCAGCTGTTCCACCCAACTGGCCCTTGCCAAGAAGGTGTAGTGATCTCAAGTTTTTGACAGGCAAGAGGCTGAAATTATAGAAAAATTAGTTCTTTTAAATTATTATTTAGGATATAAGTAAATATCTATTGGTAGAAATCTTTAGTCATCAACTATTTACAAATTTTTGGAGGACTCAGTTTTTTTGAACTACAGCCAAGTTATGTGGTTATCACCCTGCTTAAGAGTAGTCTGACTTCATAAACCTTCTGCACTTACCAGCCAGGTTGGCACATCTCTTAGGTACATTGCCCTCATTGCAGAGGCACTCCCAGGCAACTGGGTGAAAAATTAGTTCCTCCATTATGTTTAAACATATCAGCAAGGTGACAACTAGAACAAAACGTTCAATTCTTTAACCAAAGACAATTGAGAAACTGAAATAAAGATAATGTTTCTTTCCTTACTGCGTTGTTACAACATACAATGCAGTCAAGAAACTATTTAATTTTGTCCTTTTCTCATGATGATTGTGATAATTGCTTCTATTGGAACTTTGAAGAAGGTCAGGACTATCAGAATTTTTATTGGAACATTTCCTTCTTTGATACTGAGTAGGAGCAGTAATTCTTCCAATGTTACTTTTCACAGAATAACTAATCAGAAATTAAAATAAAGGCAAGTGGGAAACATAAAAGTACAAACAAACCAAAAACCCAACCTCAATCACTACACTTCACAGGATCCTAAAATTCAGTGATGGCTAGGGAAGTTGCCTGGGGTCCACTATGGACAACACTGCAAACATGTACTGGCTGGACATACTATATAGCTATAGATAAAAACAAACAAGATGCTGGGGTACATGTGGAATGAGATGAGAAGAAATACAGAAAATAAAAACCAGGATGTGTCAGCTGGGTGGTGCTTTCTTGCATGTGCTTGTTGCATGTCACACCTCCCTCCCAGAAAATTACCTCCAAAGGTGAGTATTAAAGAAAGCTGCTACACACTATTTGGTATATGGAAACCTTCCCCCATTAAAATTTGAAATTTGACAAGAGTGAAGTTTGAAACTTCTTGCTTGGCTCAAGAAAGTAGTTTGTGGGAAAAGAAGGCAAAGAAGGCAAAGTCAAGTTCTTCTGTTTACCTATGTCACATTGCTCAGGTTGATTCAAAACCAATAAAAAAATTTTCCCCCATAACACCTCAATAAGTTCTTATCCCACAATACCAGGGAAGTAATGAAGTAGTTTACAAAAAGAGCTGTACTTTTTAATGAATAAGAACAATAGCCAGTTGCATGTTTGTGCAAACATACTTTGCAATAGAATTCAGATGTCAGCCACGGTTAGGGAGGCAGGTGGTTGGTGTGGGGCTGGGTGAGCCTGGCACTGCTCACTCTGACACTGCTCCTCTCCTGGGTTACAAGGGCCAGGACTGGGGGCCTGGCACCCAAGCCAGAAGCTACTCTTGCACTTGTGACTTAAATATGCTGGTGATTTTCTTTGTTCTTTCTTGCTTCCCCAGGGGAAAGGGATGCAGACCACTCCTTACTGTACCCCTTGGCACCTGGCCTCCAAAGCTGGGTTGTTTGCCAGCTCCAGTGGCAATAGCGCAGGGACCGGGATGGAGAGATTGCTAGCTGACTCAGGGCAAACATTATTAGTGGTCTTTCTAATTGCTTATAATCATTCTGTTGTCAACATGTGCTCAGACATGTCAGCTGACTAGTAAGTACATCCACAGCCAGAGAAACACAAAGTGGGTTGGATAACAACATTCCTCCACTTGAAAGATCCTTTGCACCAGTATTTTCACCTGCTTAGGCAATGGTTCCTGCTCTTTCATGTACATGCCCACTAATTTTTTGACACTGCATCCCAGCAAGAGATCGTTGTTTCCACATCCACAGCAAATATCTGTGGAAGTTCCTCTCCACCCAGTAACATCCTTACAGCAGGACCTTTCATCCACCCAACACATGATGGGCCTGAAAGTCTCGTTGCACATGATACAGGATGAAAGGTGGTGATGATACCGTTTGAAGTTTAAATTGCTGGCATCAAAGGGCACAAGGCCAACATTAAAACATTTCTGAAGTAAGTGGGACAAGAAGCTGGGTGTATCAACTCATTCTCTGGCCATTATTTGACTGCGAGGTAAACAGGTTTAATTGGGAAGGAGAGGAAATGCAGAAAAGCAGCAGTCTTATCTGGCTCTTAAACCTTCACACTGGTGTATGGAAACCATAGCCACGAGAAGAAATAAATAAAAGCAACTGCAGAATTATTGTTTTATGCAGGCATACAAATAAAAAAAACTCCACTAAGCATGGTTTTCTTTAGAGCATCATATATCTAAGAAGGCATCAAATATTTATTCTTCTAATTTTATATAAAGCCCTTAACTAAAGGCATTTTACTTGTCTTTCCCTACTTTGCCAGAATCACACTGAGAGAAAATAACCTGTGTAGTTTTGGGTTAATTATACCTCCCGAGTTTATCTGGAGAGGTTTGTCATAGATTCATGAATTCCTGAATTAGCAAAGGAGAATGTCCCCAACTTGCCCTTAATGCAAATCAGATTTTTAGGAAACAAAGCAAGTGATTTCGTTACTTTCTACAGAGAGTCATCTCATTACAAAAGATAGTGTGACAAACTAATGCTAATTATTTTGGTTGTCCTTTGTCTCTCGATGGTATCTAGTTAAAAGTAGCCAAAAAGTACTTCATATTTTTTTTTAATATATTTAGACACTATGACACATGTGGGTTTCCATTTATATGTATGCATGGTCTCTATCTATCTATCTATCTATCTATAGCAAATGCTATAAATAGGCTATACTGAGAATAAAACAAAGCCATGCATGTCTTCTGATATTTTTGTAGAAATTGTTGTTTTCACCAATAGTTAACTAAAATATATAGAAAGAAAATAGAGCAAGGAATTAATTGACTTGCCATTTTGTTAAAAAAATTAGAATGATGATCTAACACACACAAACAATCTAAATATTTAAAACAAAGGAGAAGAGCATTGAAAATTAGTATTTTGGAAGGAAAATCTATGAATGGGTAATGTTAAATAAAGGTCCACTTTTATATTACTAAAATTATCTTGAGATTCATTTCTAGGTTGGGAAAACAGCAACAGCATCACCCCTAGCAGAGCCTTCAGTTGTAGCTAAGCTGAGGAAAGATGATGTTGAATTTCTGGTGGATATGGAGGCAACATATTCTATGGTAAATACTTTAAAGGGAAACTGAGTCAAGATACTGTAAATGTGATTGGTGCCACAGGGGTAAGTGAAACAAAGCCTTTCTTCCAACCGTTAAAATTTAAGTTAGGAAAACACTGAGTGATTCATCAACTCCTTTACATGCCAAATTCCCCGAAGCCATTATTGGGGAGGGATTTATTAGAGAAATTAGTAGCAGGAATCAAATTTCCCAAAGAAGGGGGAGTGAAAGTTAAAATTCCTGAAACTAAATTTGTTGAGGCAGCTGCTATTTTCATACAGGAGAATTATGGAGAAATTCCCAAAGAAGTTGAAGATGCTGTCCAATAGTGATTCCAATAGTGTGGGCCAATGATTTCCCTGGGAGATCCAAAGGAACTGAGCCTGTGAGTATTACACTCAAAGTAGGGGATACACCAGTAAGGCAGAAACAAGTTAGAAATCAGAAGGCCATAGGGGATTGGCACCTACAATTAAGAAGTTCCTTCAACTTGGGTTATTAGTGGACTTTGAATCTAAACATAATACACCCATTCTGCCAGTAAAAAAGGCTGATGGCAAGAGTTATCAATTAGTGCTGGATTGAAGGGAAATTAATGAAGTAACAGAGGATATACACCCAATCGTAGCAAACCCCTACACTATTTTGACCACACTGACAAATTAATTAGGGTGGTTCAGTGTTTTAAATCTCAAGGATGTCTTCTTTTATTTCTGTGCATAAGAACAGCCAAGAACATTTTGCTTTTGAGTGTGATAATCCTGAGATAGGGAGGAAAACGCAGCTCATCTGGACAGTTCTACCCCAGGGATTCAAAAATAGCCCAACAGTATTTGTAAACCAGCTTGCAAAGGAGCTGGAGGACTGGAGAAGACAAGAACCAGGAGGGGTTATTCTTCAATATGTTGATGATACCCTAATTACAGCTAAAATGCAAGCTCACTGCATCCACTCACTGTAATTCTGTTGAACCTTTTGGGACTAACTGGGTATAGAGTCTTGAAAGAGAAAGCACTGGTTACCAGGAAAACAGTAGTCTGTCTGGGGCTAGAAATCTTCTGTGGACACTGACAACACAGCAGAGAACAGAAAGAAGCCATCTACCGTCCTCCAGAGCCCCACACCGTGAGAGAGATGCAAGCCTTCCTGGGAATGGCAGGTTGGTGTCACTTATGGATACCAAATTATGGACAAATTATGGTAAAATCTCTATATGGAGCCTTAAAGGAGCCACAAAGGGAACCATCGTGTGGACAGAGCACAAGGGCTGCATTTAAACAGTTGAAACATTCCTTGATGTCAGCCCCAGCTCTGGGGCTGCTGGACTTAACTAAGCCTTTTGAACTCATTACATAGGTGTGATTGAATGTTGTTCTGGGGGCACTGGTGCAGCACCTTGGAGGAAAGGGCTGTGGCCTACTTTCAAAAGCTAGACAGTGTTAGCCAAGGGTGGCCTAGGTGTTGGAAAGCCCAAGAGCTGAAGAAGATGGAACTGACATCATGGAGATGAGTTCTACCACTCGGGCCAGGGTGGTATTGGATATGTGACAATAAGGCCTGAAAAATCCTGCCCAGAGTTAAAGATCAGGCTTGTGCCCTTAGGGCTGAAATTCCAAATATAACAATATTTGATCATATGGAAAATCCAAACCTGTTAATGCCCTTGTTACACATCCCACACTTTTCCATCGTATAGTCAGAGCTCTCCTTCCCTCTTTTGGAGTACTTACAGACAGTAATTGTAACATCTCAGCTGTTATTGAGAATATTGAACAGCATACTGCAGATGCAACTTTGGCCTTACAGGAGGAAGTCCATGGTCTGTCTTGTGTGGTTATGCAGAACAGAACAGCTCTCTCAATTTCCTATTTGCTGCACATGGAGGTGTATGTGCTATTATTAATACCACTTGTTCTTATGTGCACAGAGTGGAAAAGTTAGGAAGAATGTGGATGAAATTTGAAGGAAACTCAAATTTTACATGAAGTAGCTTCCAGAAATAACACCTTAAACTTTGACCATATCTTCCACACCCTCACCTCATGGTTACCAAACTGGGCCTGGATAAAAGAATTATTCATAATAGTTGTAGCTATAGTTGCCATCTGTGTGATAGGTGGTGGGATAACTGTTTGTGTAAACTGGTGCTGGGGCTGAATGTGGAAATAAGGGACTAGACAAGATAGAGTCTTGTTAGTCTCTAAAAAAAGGGGGGAAATGATGCCATTTTGGTTTTTACCTTTTTTTTCTTTTAGATATTGTCTGTTTTCTTTACACATAGATTTGTAGCTTTGTAGCTTGTAACTGTAGCTTAGCGTCAGCATTTTCTAGGCAGAAGACAAAACAAATTCCAGGACCCCTATGCTATCTTGGTTCTCCTTAGAAACCAAGGTTGAAACCACCTTTTGGAGGCATATTTTTCTAAACAGGGCCTGTTCCCCACTGCAGGCAAGGAGAATTTAGAAGATACTAGAACTGGGGAGATTACTTCACCAGGAGCATTACTAATTGTGGGGCTCTTGTCAGGTATGTCAATGTGCAAAATCTACAATAATTGTACACACATCACGCAGAGTATGCATCCTTGGTGTTTTCCACCTAACAAGCTGTGCACTTGAGGATCCTTAGATAAAGGTACCCCTTTTTATCACCCTGTGTCTTGCTTGTATTTTTAGTATCAGAGAAAAAGGCATCAATGGTACAACTACATTCTTGACACAGCCTCGGGACTGAGGGCCCAATGAAGCTGCTGCTGCTTCACAGGGCACAGAGAAGTAACCAGACACACTTTGCTCCTTTCTATGCAATAGATATTGCATAGTAAAAGTCAATAATATGTGAGTGGCCAACAGTTCAAGGATGCATCTCAGAGTCCAGCAACACACTCCTGCACACAGGGCTATTCTTTAAATGCATGAGGTTAAAATTGACATCCTGCACTTCAGTATTACATACATCACCCCACTGACCACCAAGATCCCCAAACAGCGAGTAAAAAAATACTGAGGCAAAAAACTAAAAAAATTTAAAGTTTACTAGAACAATTCAGGAAATTGAAAGCTTTGATTAACTTTGATAACAGATCATCTGTAAGTGATCAAATAAAAATGTATGGGAACTTTTCACAACACTTTTCTTATTTCAAGATTTTACAATCTTTCCTCTTTCTCCAGACAGATTACTAAATTTTAAAAATTCCATACAGGTATTAACTAATACCAACTGGAATTATAAACTAATAGCTGAAGATGATTGTTCAGTGCACAGAATAAGTAGGAGATGCTGGTATCTCAGAGCTATTCCAAGCTAACCTACATGATTCCTGGGTGATCTTTGCCCCGTTTCCCAAAGGTTAATTAAAAAAATCTGAAAGTTTATCTTCTAAGAAAATTTGTTAACTATCTTTTGATTTGTTGTTTGCTTCTTCTCAATGTTTTGAAGAACTGTACTTCTTGTCACTCTGTATCCACAGGATGATGTTACTTACGTTCATTTTTGTTCTCATTTTGTCACTGATTTCATAGCACTGCTATGCTGGATTTTAGCATCTGCACCATACCAGTGCTTGGAATGATGTTGTTAAGAAAAGACAAGCCCACTTGCTTATGTAATATACTATTATGACACATTTGGGTACAAAGGCATGCAAAATTCACCACGAACATGAAAAGGTCTACCTGTGCTCCTCTCATGTGGCAAGTGTAATGCAGAAACTTTCCCTCTTCCCATGCACAATAAGAACTGCTAGGCACTTGTAGCACCTACCTAAATGAAAGGCATAGGCCAGGTCTGAAAACTGCAGGACTATGGAGAATTTACTTCAGTTTTCCAGCTTAAAACCAGATACCCAGATTTGAAAATATTAATATGACTTTTGATAAGAGACTTTAAATATCAGAGCTCAAGTCAGATTCAGCCTTGCTACATTATTATCTTTTTTAAATGCAAATTTAAGCAGTGGGCTGGTTTCTTTTATTTTATAGATATACTTGCTTTTCATAAAAAGGGAAAAATGAAAATTTTATATGAAGGAACCATCTTTGGTGAGAAATGGAATTTGATATCTATGACCACTATATAGGTCATGCTTATATGAAAAGAAAAATGAGGCTTGATGTACAAGCCCCACGCAAATAAGGCCATCATACACCTGAAAACATTAGGAATGATCAGGCTTGTTTTTAAGAAGGTGGACTTTTGGAGCAGTGATTTGGAGCTCTCAGTCATCCAGGGAATATTTGCCACTATCAGAATAGAACTCCTCATCTTTATAGAAGGTGTCATGTCAAACTGTACAGTAGACAGATCCTAATGTCCCCAGCTTAAATCCACAGCAGATGTATTTGTCAAGAGTAACCACTGAGCTGTGAATAGTCTCATAAGCATAACAGATTTAACTTTTGTCGTCTTTAATTAATCCCAGATATAAAAAGCTCCTTAAGTACCTCTTATTTACTGTAACTTACCTCGCATCTGTTAACTAAGTGAAAAATCCTATAAAAATATAAATTGTGCTTAAAATAGTTTGCAGTTGAGAAGGTGTATGGCAATAAACTAATTTGAGAAGCCAAATGTATGCAGATTTAAAACAATTCTTTTTCCACAATGAGAAATAGAGAACTTTCTGACCAAGTTGCTAATGGAGACAATTTTAAATAGTCCTTTCTTACAGTAACAGCAGTGGAAACTACTTAGCTCTTTTCATTTCCCACAGGATGAATATTGACTGAGTAATTACAGCTATAATCTCTTCAGTCTCTTTACAAAAGTTTTCTGCAGAATTATGTCATTAAGACAGAGCTTACTGTATGTAACATGCCTATAATTCAATTGTGCTTAATGGCTCCGACCTACTTAATTTTACCCATTTTCCTTTGTATTTGGCATTCCATGAATGCTTTGTCATAGAAGTTTATGAAATAGATGATAAGCAGAACATAAAATTTTCATTTATCTATATGTAAAGCTGCTGACTTAATGGTATAACCACAGGAAACATTCATGCCTATGAAGAATCAAAAACTTTTTAGAGAAAAAAAACCCTATTTTTAAATTTAAATTCTATGTCTTAAGCACTGTGAAAAAGTATATTTTAAAATCTGTGTCTGAAGCATATTTACTCCTCATTTCCCTCCCTCCAAATAAATGAGCCAATTTTATACATATTTACAGTATTTAATAAAGATGTCCAAACCAGTGAAAGTTTTTACATAAATGTTTCAGCACTTAAAGTAAGGAGAAGCATTTAATTTGCTCTCAGCTCAGACAGTAAAATTAAATGGAAACATAGCAGCTTCTGCAGAAAGAATGCATTAAACCATTTCTCTCTGTGGGGAAAGGCAGTATCTCAATATGATTAACAAACCCAAATTTAATTCAAGCAGTTACTATCTCTACCCTAATTTAAATGCTTAAATGTTTGCTGCCTGACTGATAAATAATCAGCTTCTTTTGGATTCTGCATTAGTATATTTTACCAAATCCTTGAAAGTTATTCAATAGCGTTTTCTAGAAATTCTTTGGCTACATACATTAAGGAAGTTAAATACATGTGAAATCTACCAACTACAAGTACCTTAAAAATAGTACACATTTACAGATTATACAGGGATCAGAGTGCAAATGTCAAGAGAGAATTGTTGTAAAGGACTAAGTTACTTACAATATCCACTTTTACATCCCAAACAGAAGGCTGTAGACAAAAAAAAATGTGGTTCTTAGATTTTAAAATCTCTTTGAAGAGCTTCTTGATCATCTAAAAATGCCTCAAATTGAACCACTGCTTCATGTATTAATGTTATCACTTTTAATTATAACCTGCAGTATCTGCCTCCTCTTTCTTTTCTTTTGAAGAATATAGAAGTTCAGAAACTGCTCATATAAAGAACAGAAATACTGGTTGTATTCCCATATGGAATTATAATGACTTTAGATTCTTTTGTCTTCTGAAGATATTTTTGTAAGCAAAATATGAAAGCAGAAATCCATGTCAGTCCTCCGAAAGAGCTTTGGGTTATAGTGATTTTGTGAAAATGTTCAATTTTCTTCTTGCAGCATTTCTTCTATTTCTTTATCCCAGTTTTCATCACGCTTTTCTGATTCTGTCACCACCTCATACTCTTGAAGCTCTTGTTGCAATTCCTTTTCCCAATCAGCAGTTTCTTCTAAAAAGATACAAATGATGTGTAAGAATTCAATGGATAATATTGAATGTTGCTTATTGAATAAAACTAGATGAATTTGCACAGAATCTCTTTTATACCCCCTAAACTTTATGGACTATTCTCCTCAGAAACAAAAGGAACTTCAGAAATTTCACCTTTCTACTGATCACAAGTAGGAATTAATTAATATACAAGGCTATATTCCTATATGCATACTATAATAAATATATAAAGAGCAAATACACAGCTAAGTCATTATGAGTGTCCCTTTGCAAGATCATTTCCTACAGTCTTTCACTCTACTTTCAACTCAATGTCCCTTTGCAATTTTAAATCTCCATAAAAAGATGAAGTTTGCAAAAGTGTGGATATACTGTTATGGAAAAAAGAAATCAAGATAAAATACTGTAGCTAGTTTAAAACAAAGAAGCAGCAGCTCTCCTCATTGACATTTGTAGCTAGGCAAGCTCATTTAATCAGGGCTAAAGGTAATCATATTTCATACTTCAGGGCAAAAAATGAGTCAGAAGGCATTCCTGTGTTGTTAAATCTCTATTTTAATTAGCTCTACCTATCATAGGCAAGAGTGTGGGGGAGGAGATGGGCGTTTGATGTGTTACACGTTGCTTGGTACTGCAGCCTAGATAGGAAGGTTCGCAATTCCAGAGTCCAAGTCAGTCCGGCCAGCTGAGATTTCTCTGAACAAGTAACACATTAATGGCCTATTGAAACACTTTCATCAAAGAACTAGATGCAAGAAACTGATACTACTCATGACAATTCCTCAAGCTTGGCAATGTATTGGACAGGAAAAAAAAAATTCAGAAAACAATAACTCAGCAAAATCCAAAGCATCTACATGTACAAGTGTTGTCGTAGTAAATTATGTATGGCCAGAGTCACATCATCACAGGCTGGTTTTATGCTCTTTACACTGATATTAGTTCTTCTGAATTATTTTAATTAATAAGCTCCACTTAATTTCTTATCATCATTCTTAGAACTATTTGTTAAACTTTAACTATTCCAAATGCCTCTAAACCTTTATAGGTTTTATAAACCTTTTCAAGCTCATAGCATGGTACAAATGTTGCCCTTTTAGATGGTGCCAAAAGAAAACAGAGCCTGACTTTCAAATACTGTACTTTACCTACAAGGATGTCAATTAAAGAAAACAATATGCAGAAGAACCTATGAAAGAGAAAGGAGGAGATAAAAAGAAAAAAATACCCCACATTCACTTTCATAGAAAAGCGAACTAAAACTCTTAGGTCCTTTGGATTTAAACCACGTACAGTTAACATTCTGTATAAGATGTGGTTTGACCATGGCAAAAATTATCATAAATTTCTGCAATATCTCATTGAAGGTTATTTAATACACTTTGGATAAAACAGTCACAGATCTACTTTTCTAAATTGGATTACAACTTTTTTTTCTTTGAATTTATATCAACCTGTCTTAGAATTGCTCTTGTAAGAAACAGAGGTAATAGTAGCTTTACCTTCTACTACTGAAGTCTCTTCTTTCTTTTTGTCTAGCACTAGTTGCTCCATTTCTTTTCTTAGATCTTCCTGATTCAGATTACAGGTATCAAAAGCATCACTCACAAATTCTGATACACCTGGACTTGTGGAAATCTCTTCCTCATCCTGCAAAAAGACACTTTAGTAAAAACTCATCCAGAAAGGGTAAAACAAGTCACCAATACATACTTCCACTCATGTGACCACTTTTAAATAGAGTTTGGAAAATCCAAATGCATTACTCTCACAACTACTTCTCTTCACTGGCAACTTTTCCTTAAGAGTATTTTTGTACAAACAAAAATGTTATATATTTGTAAAATGGAAGACATTCAGCTGTACTGAAAATTATCTGCTTTACATTCCAGGCTGTCTTTTTGTGCTCTCTTAACAACTTTAATTCTTAGTTTGTCATCTTCAGCAACTATAATAAACTCCTGAGTAGTTTAGAACAGGACCTAAATATTAAAATTTTGGCCACAATTCAGTAAGTTTTCTACACCAAAATAAGATTAAGTGAGGACGATTCTTTGGAAATCTTTGCCCAGTGCATGCTATTGGCAAGTGAATGCACAGTTCTGCTACTGCCAAGAGTGTTCTCTGGCACCAATTTTACAATTCAGAAATGAACAAGGGTCATTATGTGTCTAAGGTAAAGGTTTTTGCAGTACCAAGCAAAAGTGAAATAAAACAGTGCTGTTATTGCAATGTATCATTTAGATTTTCTATACTTCAGCCTGACCACAACTTGAAGAATTGGACAGAACATGGCACACAAATACATTTTTATGGAGGTACTGCTAGTGTCTCAATGCAATGCTAACCTAATCCAAACGTTTTGGAAATTTCACTCTTGACAGTAAAATCACATCATAATGTGCAGGATACTAAGGAAAACATTCTTCAGATAAATTACTGTTTCTGCAACTAAAAATAGGTTTCAAGATTATAGGCTAAAAATTAACACCACAGCAAAACAGCAGCAGGTTAGGACTGTCAGGTACTATATTATGATTTCATAGCAGAAGTTACTCAAAAATATATGTAATTATTTATTAAGAAACAGCTTCACATACTAAATCACAGATAAAATATAACAGCATTTTTACCTCTTGCGATTTTATTGGAGGCTTTATTGCAACAGGTGGTGTTTTTGGCCGTACTGTTTCTATCAAGGGAAAAAAAGGTAGATAACATTTAAACATATAAAAAAATCTCATTTAATTTGCATGCTATTAAATATATGAGGAAATACTGTATTTTAAGGAATCCTTGTGGTTAAAGGCTGAATTTAGCCACATGTGAACCATTTTCGAAAACAAAGAGAAACAATTTTCTATTCTTAATTAAGTAATATTTAGCAAGCCATTTCCTCATTATGGCTCCAAACTTAATAGACAGGACCCCTCTGACCCTCAAAATGACATCCCAAGATCTTTAAAGTTACAAATGCATAGACCTGGTCATGAAATCCAGTCACTGTTTATCACAGAAGTTCTCAAACTCCTCTTGGCTCAGTACTACTGCTTGACATGGGTGCCAGTTAGCTCTTGGGCAGACCAGACTGCACACGTACTATGCACACGCCTAAGGGCTCACGAGAACAGTGCTCTGCAGCCTCACCTTTCACACAGGCAAAGGAAATCACTGAGAAACAAACCCTAGAAGCTGGCCTCAATTTCCTAAGAAAACTCACTGTGCATTCTGTATTTAGAGATAGTGCTAGGAAGACAACGATTGTTGACAAGCAAGGTTAGATCTTTTCCCTGGCAGGTAAAGGAACATCCCAGCTTTCTTCCTCGTGCAACTCTCAGGGGAGAGGAGTTACAATGAAGAGCCAAGTGGCTGCAAGAACAATTAACATACAGGGGCTGTGGTAGTGGTGGAGTGCTTGCTTAGCAGTTCTCTTTGCTTCAACATGCAAAGCAGCTCTGAACTTGCAGCTCTGTTTCCTACAGGGTGCCCAGGTGGATCCTTTCTGCTAACTAAGCAATTTCTGGGTTTTTTGTGTTTAATTTTAAAAACTAAGGTCAGTTTTAATTAAAATCATTCCCTAATTCGTAGCTCTCACTGCTTTTGTATCTCATTTACTCAATGGCCACTGCTCTGTCCCATCTTCTCTCTTCCTTCCACTTTCCTGTCTCCAGAGGATCTCTCACTGCATCCAACACTGCAGCCAAAGAGGCTCCAGCATTCCCTGCTTGGGGAAGCTATAGGACACGGCAATAACTTTGCTGTACAAGAGAAGTGCCTCAGGCCCCACCTGCTGCTCTGGCGTAGGTGGGACACAGCTGCTCTGCACTGGCCATGCCCCAGTCAGGTGTGACTGATGTGCCATTAGCACCATTCTGTACCCACTGGCATGGCATCATCTCCTCCACTGTAGCGTGCTCTCATCCTAAGGTGACCTAGTTCCTAACTACAGAGCTATTAATACCTAGAGAAGGGCTAAAACTTGGCATTTTGTTATAGATCTTATATAGCCTTTACACTAAAATGAAGAATGTCTTTCATTTGTCTCTTCTCTTTTCCTTTCACATCAACCAAGTTAATTTAATGTTCTGAAAATAGAGGCTAAGGAGGAGACAGAGAAATGGAAGGCTAACAATTCTATTTTATAGACACTCAGCTTTAAGAAGAAACCCTGAACATTATGAAGAACTACCAACAGGCAATTGCTTCCTGTTTTAGCCTCCAATTAGGGAATCCAACTTTCAAAAAGGTTACTTAAAAATAACACCTATGATTCAGAGCTTCCCAAGTCTATGCAATTTCTGAGTCAAACAAAACATGCATTTACTACAGTCTGGTACACGTATCTTTGCCATTACAGAATATGCAATCATCAGTAAATCTATCTGCATATCCCACACGTGTGGTTTGAAATGCAGAAGAGCTGCAAGAGGTCAAAAGCCAGTGGAGTTTTTTGTTTTTTTATATGAAGATACATTTTGCTTTAGTCACAATGGGAATTTTACTAGAATCTAGCAACTTTCATGTTGACTGAATGGTATTTTCCAAGGGTTTGGATGACTCAAACATAACATTTTTGTTGTCCAATAGGATCAGATGCCATCTCTCCTGTAAAGTTGAGACACTTCAGTTAAAAAAGCCATTGTTTTGGGACAGTAAATAAATGTCCTGAATAAAAGTAGTGGGAATTGGTGCCTCTTGGTCTACAGTATATTCTGGAGTAGCCTGATTGCTTGGATGGCAATGCTGACAGGACAGGCTACTACAGAATCTACTCAGAGAAAACGACTTTTTCCACCCTATGTGGGGACCTTGACTAGGCTGGACACAAGCACACTCCAAACAAAACCTATGAGAAGCATGAGACAAACTGACAACAAAGGCATATATGCAACATGGAAGCCCAGATTTGTAATTCCATCTGTAGCCTCCCCTTCACCCCAAAGTTCAGCTGCTCATCCAAAGAGCAAAGGCCCAGCTGAGTAACCTTAGCTCAGACTGCACAGAACATTACTAAGCTGTGCATAAGACCTGTGAAAAAGGCTGTAAAAAGAATAAGAAAGGTGACTCAAGAGGAAAAATACCTATATGGAAAGATATTATATTCATGAAGGAGGAAAAAGAAGTTACCTTGGCAGTGATCAGCTGACTGTCAGTCAGACCAGCAGTGTCAACACTATGTAAGTATTACTGGATTTCATGGACAACAATTAATTGATATTGGAGATATGAGAACCATTCCAAGGTACAGCAAAGGCTTTCTCCTTCTGCCCAATGCCTACCCAGCCTGCCAAGATCCTTTGGGTGTCTGACCAGGGATGGTGAATGTACCTAGGTTAAGCTAAGATTTAATGAGCTACTAATTATCTTTTGTGTTTCTGCCAGTAACTGCTTTATACTCTTTAAGCCACAGATATTCCTGCTTGCAGAATCTGTTAACATGCAAGGAGGTCCAGTGGTTCATAAGAGGGTCAGTAAGAATCACCTGTAGAAACTGATCAATGTAACTGAAGAGAGCTTTGATGAAGCAGCTTTTTCATCTCAAGGCTAAATCCCAGGTAGCCTCCTGGTCCCCATTTTTTCTGTTTCCACAACATATTATTTCCACACCCTGCACTCCACCACCACAGTAGTTCTATCCCTGTACCACTCACTAACTTCTGTTTGTCATGAGAGATGAGCAAAAGCCCAAAGCAAACCATATGCCATCTGGCTGGGTTGACTAGTACCTGCTGTGTGATCAGTCAAATGTTTCCCAATCTACACAAAGACACCAAGTATGGTGAGAGAAGCCCTGATTTAATAGGTAATCCAGGATAAAAATGTGATGTCATCTGATGTATACAGTGAGCATTTGTCCATGCCTAAAGATTTTTAGCTTTTTAAATATATTTGTAGCTTTATACATTTTTAATATATAGCTGTATAGTTTCTAGCACTTTCTCAGACTTTAGAACAGTAGTTACCCTTTCTCACATATTATGCCACATTCTTGAAATCCTGTTCTTATTTTCAAGAAAAAGAGTTTCTAACAAGGGCATCCTGTTTTGCACTAGCACATGGGCTGAAATAGTATAACAAAATATAGGGCTAAGAATCCTTAGAGGGGCTACAATGGGGCAGATCCAAGGGTGGGTTACCAGGGCAACTGTTCTCCTATTGGATGTACTTGCTAGACATGGTAACTAATTAAACTTGCAAAAATTTGATGCTGCACATGCATATAGGTATTATATGTGCAAATGAAAGCTTTCATTAAAAGACTGCTCTTTATGTTCTCTATTTTAATATTGTTTGAAAAATTTTTCTTCCAATTTTAGACAACAGCATGACATTAAGTTAATGAGCTGTGCTAAAACAAATGTTTCCCATACCTTTCAGTTCACTATCCTCTTCTCTGCCTTTGCTCTCTTCCTTTCCTGCTGCCTGCTGTTGTGCTGCAAGCGCGGTGAGTTGTGCAGACTGTTTAATTAGGGACACCCTGTAGAAATAATTTCTCCAGAACACCTCCTCCTTTACACTAGAGAGAACAAACAGATTTTGATTATTACATTTGGAATATGGTTCTTTTTACCATCTAGCAATGAAATGAATTAAATATGCAGAGAGGAGGAGTAGACAGGTAATATTTAAGTAAAACCTTAAAAAATAAATTTATGACATTAACACATTCTTAAATGTCCATCATTTTAGAAGTTCCTGATCTCTCACAAGACATTTGCAATTGACTTGAACCTACAATAGTAATGTTGTAACTCTAGAAAAAGCTTAACAGCATGCAGCAATACATGGTATGGAAAAATATTATGCTGTTCCATCTTTCCTGACAAACTGTGTAAACAAACCCAACAAGACAAACAATCCCATTCTCTTCCCTTCTAAGCCAAACGCTCTATTATTGTCAAACTATAATTGTCCACGTCTTCCCTAGACATCAGGTGGAACTGGAACATCTGTGGTGCCAGAAGCCATTCCTAGATGGCAGCAGTACTATGTCACTATCTGCATTTTAATACACAGGCAACAAAAGGCAGAAATGGCAAGATCTGTGGGGAGGAACTCGTGTGGGTTAAGAAAGAATGAAGTTACCTTCACACTTATTCAGGCAAACAGAAACCACTGAGACTAAGAACAGGTGATAAAAATATTAAGCAATGTGGTAGAAAAGGCAAGGATAACATGACCAGAGGCTGAAGACAGAGCATCAGACAATATGGGCATATCTTCAGAACTGACAACAGAGAAGAAGGTAAACAGAATGAGGAGCTGGGAAGGTTTATAAAAGGAGGAGATTTAAGACATTAAATGTCACAAGGAAAGATTTTCTGTTTCCATCCTTAGACAAGGAGACTAATGTTGGGAATTCCCACTTAAATAGAAAGTTGAGTTGTGAAACAAGCATTAGGAACAGAGTCTGGGACTGGACAAGGAATAATAGCTCCAGAATAAAGCTCTGCAACACAGAGCTTTTCCCATTTCTTACTCAAATCAAGATTTTCTTGCTTGCATTGCTGTTGTTTTTTGTGACACATTCTATTACCATTTCTCCAGGGGCAGTCTCTGCCTATCTATAATCTCCTTTTTGGGATGTCAGTTACACCAACAGACCTGAACATTTTTATTGTTGCCTTTACCTTCCTTTGAAGAAAAAAAAAACATTTAATTTAGCACACTGGACATGGAAATACTGAGGGCCTCTCCCATACTTAAGTCAAAAGAACCCTATTTCTGTCTCACAGATATACTTCTTTTCTTACCTCAAACTGGTAAACTGCAATGCACATGCAATATTCCATATGTTAGACACTAGCATAAAAATATATGTACACATTGGAAAAACATAAAGAACTGAAGGAAGAGAGGAACAAGGAGTAATTTATGAGTATTTACAGACACAGACACATTAAAAGCGTGATGGCACAGTTACCAGCAGAAATTACTTACTGTTTGGGAACAAGGTCAAACCTCATCCTATTGAGAAGCTCATCTTCTTGTAACATGACCAGTGCAACCGGGTACATTTGATCAAAGTCAAAATGAAACTGCACACCTGCTGGAGGATCTCGCAGAAAATTCCGTTTATCCTTTGAAGAATATATTTATGGCCATTAAATGATATCAGAAGGACACCATATTTCACACACAAGAGCAGCAAAGCAATCTGTAAAGCCTTTCTAAAAATAAAAACTATATTGAGGATCTGCTTTGGTTCAAGTTGAAACTGACAGAACTGTTTAACTCTTGCACATAATTGGTGTGGTGACAGACATATTAAAAGTATCTTGAAAACACATAATTTAATAAACTTACTTAAAAAACCCAGTGGATTTAATTCCTCCAAGAGAAAATTTCAAATCTTACAGGAAGTGAAATACTTACTGCTGATAAGGCCAGTATTTGTTGTTGAATTGTCTCTTCTTCATTGCTGTCTACCCAGGGAGGCACTGCTGCTTCTAGTATTGAAAGGAGGAAGATAATTGCATGTAGAATACTTGAAAAAAACCCACTCCATATAACAGACCTTACATAAGGTAACACAGAGTGTCACAAAAGCAAGCAGAGTTACACCAGTATGCCAAATCATTGTGTCTTTTTCCTAAACTAAGCCCATGGTGTAAGAGAGAAACCCTAGGAATGGATCTTCGCTTATCAGAGGTAAAAATAAAATAACTAAATAGTTGCTGATCTCTGTTATTGTAAAAATAAAACTGTGGGGATTTCTTTGCAGCGTGCACCAGTCAGAATTTGGTGCCTCTTAGTTTAGCTAGTGAAGTAGTGCTGTAAAACTGGTTAAGTTGCCTGCAAATAGTATTTCCAGATCCACTTTAAATGTGTAAATTTTGTCTAAATTAAGTTTGCAAAGTAACTTACACCCAGAAGACACCAACTCTTTAACGATGGAGAAAAATGTTATAAATTTGTTATGGACTACAACCCATTATACACTGAGTAAGGCTACTCCACTTCAGTTCAGTTTATATTGTTATGCAGATACTTTCAAAATAGTTCTTTGGGCTGTACAGAGAGGAAAATAAACTATTGTAGATGTACAGATATTTATCAATCTCTTCACTGTCAATGCAAATTCAGCCTACACAGACAATACAATGCATCTGTACCAGATAAATAATTCTTGTGCCCTTAAACCAACAACACTTGTTTGCCTGTGCAGCTGATATCAGCAAGATCTTTCACCCACATGCATCCACATCAGATGCTGATGCTTCTTTCAGTCATCTGTTACTTCTCCTTTGGCCAACCTAACTACCTAGTTCCATGAAGCTTTTAGAAATATATTAAGAGAATCCCAAGTTTACTAACAGACAAAAAGACAGAAATTCAGACAACACAATGCCATAAGCAATCCCGCAAGAAGAAACCAGACTAATATACTAACTACAAACAAAGTGAAAAATGTTTTCACAATCCATTTAAAATCAGCTCTTTTTCAAGATTAACAGAGTCACTATATACTCAAACTGTCAGAAATTATTGTATTCAGGTAACACGCTAAAAATGATAAAAGTCAATGATGAAACACAATGTGAGCAAACAACTTTGCTAGCATGGTGATCTTTATTTCATAAAGCAGAATTTGGTTAGAAAAGCAAATCTAAACCAATTAGATAACATAACACTAACCTCACTTAAAAATATAACCTTCCCATTCCACCATATGCATTAAGTTCTGCCATAATGTGTTTCATTAAATAGTGTTTTGATAGAGTAGTTTTAGATATAGCTCAATAATTCAGCTTTCAGCAAGGTTTCACTTATGTGATGTTAGGCATCAACAAAAAAAGCATACTTTACCTGACTTTTTGGTTTGCTGCTCTTGGACAAATTTCTTCTGTTCCTTCTGAAAATCTCCAATAATTGTCTAAAATAAAAATTAGGGAACCACAATTAAAAAAAAAAAATCACTCTTCTTATTTTATATTCATGCAGAAAGTGCTTTCAAATACAGTGCATATTCTTATATCTGTGATGGCCCTTCCTGTAAGCTAAAAATCTTTCATGTTAATCATACACTTCCTTCTACTGAAACATTTGATTTAGCATTTAAAACTACTGTGTATGCTTTCAAAATTATATTTATAGTTTTATCAAGTTCAGGGGACAAGGAAAAAAGATGGAAAATCTTAGCTGATAATTTGAACATCGGCACACTAGGCATATCCACTTACTGTTCCACTGTATCAAATACAGACAACACACATGGCTTAGACTTATCTAAACATGGTTTTAAAGCACTAACACTTACAGATGACCTTGGCCTTACAGAAGATTCAAGAGTTGCCTAAGAAATATATCCATTGCAAGAAACTGGACTTTCAAAATTGTAAAGCTGGATTTCAGAACACCTGCTTAGCTGAAACAAGATAACTTCTCCACTTACATTGTTGAAAAATTTTCATTAAAAAAATCATACTTGGAAATAGTCTATATTGAATTTAGAATTTTAAAAAAGGAGAATGGTTCTCAGAATTTGGAATGCCATAATCTAGAAGCAAGAATGCAAATACTCTGTGGTTGAAAGCAGAGGCAAAAAAGATGAAGCTAGAAATGAAAACTTAAACCACTCCCAAAATACAAATTTTATGCGGTGAGGTCTATGGATTAAAAGTTGCCAAAATGCACAGAAGTCTTCAAGCTAAATCCTGATAAATTCCTATACTATTTTTTTCCTTCAGTGACCCAGTATTTCAGTTTAAGATTACTATGAGTCAGAGAACTACAGTAGTATCAGTTATAAACAAATTATTGTGGTTCCTTCTGGTTTAAAGTTATGCTAATTTCTTCAACTTATGGAATAAAATAATTTATATGGTATAAGAAGAAAGCTTTATGATGATACAGGTATAATCTTGTTTCTCCTGTATATGATACTGATTAATCAAAACAGGGAATTCATATTACTCTAAGACATTTACAGAAAAAAGAAAATTGTATTCAAAGCATAAAATATGCTGTAGGTACTTAGCTACAGTTTCTTAGGAGCATTATTATTAGCATATTAAATTAACAAATAACCTTGTTACTTTATTTTTCCTCTTTGATGTAGATCAAAATAACATTAGACTCTGATATTACTGTAGAAGGAAATAGATCTCTGCTATTATTATATAGAAAACTGTCAATGAAATCTGAAGACAAAATGTAAAATGTGATCATAATAGAAATTAATTTGACATCATTTGATGATTTGTTTGGAAGACAACATGAACACTAATTGCATCAAGAAGCAGAATTCTATTGTATTAAAAAAATAAACAGGCAATGCTGTAGTTCCCCAGAAAGGCTGTCTGAGAGACAGGAGCAGGAAAAGGGGTTTGCCTGTGTCAGACACTCCTGGATGCACAGTCCTACTACAGCTGAGATGGTTTTGACCAGCTCCCTTTCCCTTCCCAGGTACTCTCAATAGCAAACACAGAACACTTCATGGCACTTAATGCTGCCTTTTTCTTTTTTTCTTTTCCTTTTGCCAAGTTAGTGGCTTAAAGCACTGGAAGAACACTTGCTGGCACAAGTTAAGCAACTGGAGCTGACAGACAGGAACAGAGAGGGCAAGAACAACGTGGCAGGGTCAGGGTGGGGAAAAGAACAGGACAGTAACAAGGTGTTTCATTATCTCACTGGCTCTTATGAAACTACCTGTATATTGCTAAGGTCCTAGGACACAATATGTACAACACCAAGCTAATTCTGACTTTTGTACAGAGGTGCATTTAAGATGCATTCCTCATTCCTTTTTCCAACTAAATAAGCTGTGGGGCAAAAGATGTGGCAGTCCACACATCTTGGGACAGACATTCCCCAACTGCCTGTCTCAAATTCTTCCACCTACGTCAGCATTTTTTCATATTTGCTTCTGGTCTTTCTCCAGTATATCAGAATCCTGAAGGAATGAAACAAACACAGGTGCAGCACTGAGAAAAGCAGAGTGACCATTTTTTGGCAACTACCACGAATAAACATTTCAGTCACATCATTCATCAAGACAAGAGATGCATAGTATCTCTCGAAAGGCACAGTATCTAAAGACAGCTTAAAGAAACATTATCAAATGTTAGATTTGCCACATGTTGTAACAATGGTAAGCAAACAGATCTTTCAGATCCAGTGTCTAAAAATAAATTACCTTATCGATGATACTGTCAATTTTTCCTTCTTCTACAGACTTCTTTATTGTCTGTGCTGTTTCAGCAACAGACTCAGATATCTTTTTTGTAGCAGCAGAGGCAAAATTGAAGAGGTAACCTTTCACAGACAAAAAAAGAAAGATCTGAGAGAAGATTTCTTTACATGCAGTTCACTTTCTAAATTTATTTTTCCTTCTCTTTAGACGTTTGTATACCTACTTAAAAGTTTCTTTCAAAATAACTTGACCCAGCTAATGGCCTATAAAAAACCTAATTCTATTTATCCTTTTCTACTTTGTATTCTTTAACGATGATGATGATCACAACTTTCTGTAAATGATATATTTATACATAAACCTTGTTTACTAAATCAAACATAGCTAATGGTCCTTGAAATACTCCTTTCCAATGAGTTTTCTGAAGCAATGTGTTTTTCCTGATTTCATATAAGTATTTTGGAAACATTAAGCTATAAAGTAACTTAGCCACAGTATTAAAACAGAATTACATTTAAAAAAAAAAAATCAACATGCACAATAAAGTCTTATAAACTGAGGCAGCAAATGCATGAAAAATTTCAGCCAGGTAACACCTCCTTCAAAAGTCTTAGCTTACAAGCTTGCTCTTGATGTTTGCCCTTATCTATTTTACATTGTCTTCTGTTTCATGTATGCCTAGAAACTCTCTCATATGCCATTGTTTTAGGGGCAAAATGTGCAGAGACATTTCCTGTCTGGTGACATTCTGGCATTATTAAACAAAGTGGTTTTGTCCAGTCCTGGAACCACACTGAAGAGCAATAAGCTTTTTATTTCCAATAAGGGGAAATACTCTTTTAAACTGAAGTACTTCTAAAACTGCAGAAGGGCTGGTACTTAGCCTTAGGAAAATAGGTTTAGAGGTAGAAAATAACACTTTCAAATGACTAAGAAACTCATCTTCCATCTTACAAGTGTATGCCCGTATTCAGAATATGTATCTAATAATATTTCTGTTATTAGTTCACATTGGCAAAATGCTCATAATTTCTGTAATGACACGATAATGAGCAAAAAATAATGTACATAAGGCTTTGGTTTTACCAGTAAAGTTCTTTATCTGCCAGGGGATTCTTTTTTCACAGCTACCGAGGTTGTTGGCCGTGAAGGTTTCTAGGATTATGCCTTAAAACAGCAGGAAAGCCTTTCCACCACAACTCTGGCATCACAGACAATGGACACAGTGACAATTTTCACAGAGCAAGTTATGGGATAGATCTTTATATAGATAACAGTCAATACTTATTCTTCCCCTGAAACTCAAAGTCCTTTTCTCTTCCTGAGCAGTCAGACCAATTTGCAGATTAGAACAATCAGAGGAAACAGCAGATTAGAATCAATTTACCACAACCAGACAGGTATTTGACCAAACTACACAGACTAAACTGCTGCAGTTCAGGCCGCCCAAGACAATGCACAATAAAGAACCAGGTCAGATTAACCTCTCCGATGATACAGATCCAGAATTTCTGAGCATCAATTAAAAAAAAAAAAAAACAACCGAAACCCCCTTTTTAAAAAAAAATCTTTAGTAATGAGTATAGGTCTGTACTTTGGACTACTTTGATTCAAGAATTCACTACAGTAAAATAGGAGTTTTACTTATAGCAAATTACAGCTTTGCCCCATCCCTGGCAAGGTTCAAGGCCAGGCTGGATGGGGCTTTAAGCCTGATCTAGCAAAAAGTGCCCCTGCCCATGGCAGAGGGGTAGAATGAGGTTATCTTCAAGGTCCTTTCCAACCCAAACCGTTCTGTGATTCTAAGACTGCAGACATGTTCAACAAAATCATCAAACCCATTATGAAAATAATCACAAACGCCCATAGCAATCTGTGAAGTACATGATTTACGTAGACAGATCTATTCTCTCTACACACAGAGCTCCTCCCATAGTGCCAACAGAACTGATATTTATGAAACGCTGCTCCTTTAAAAACAGCTCCGAAAGAGGCGATAACCGAGAGGCACATTTGCAGCCTGGTTTTCTTAGCTCATACTGGAAAGGCGGCAGCCCCGGGACACTCACTGCCGAATCCTTTGGCCTGGCTAAGCAGCGCCTCCGAGTCTCCCTGCAGCTCGCCCTGCTCCTGCCCAGCCGGCCCTGCCTCCTCCTCTTCCTCCTGCTGCTCCTGCTCCGCGGGGCCGCTCCTCTTGCCGGCGGGCAGCAGCTGTTCCTCGCCCGCCCGCTCCAGCCCCAGCCAGCTGCCCAGGCCGCGCAACATGGCTCAGGGGAGGCGGCCGCGCTCGGGCCGTGCCGGCGCCGCTGCGGAAACCCGGCCGGCCGCTGCGCGCCGCTTCCGCGTGCGTCACTTCCGGCGGGAGCGCCGCGGGAAGGGGCGGGCCGAGCGGGGCGCGCCGCACCTGCCGCGCCGGGGGCGTCCCTCCATAGCAGGGGTGTTCGTCCAGTGAGGGTGTCCCTTTCTAGCACGGGTGTCCCTCCTAGCGGGGGTGTGCCTAGCTGGGGTGGTCCTCCCATTGGGTGTGCTCCTCCCCAGCGGGGGTGTGCCCAGCCAGGGTGTGCCAAGGGGGTGTCCCTCCCAGCCGGGGGTGTGCCCAGCGGGGGTGTCCCGCCCCGCCCACAGGAGTGTCCGTGCCCGCTGCCGCGGCTGCGCTCCGAGGCGCGTCACCTGCCGGGGCTGTGCCCCTTTTCCCTCCCGGGCAGGTGCCGCCCCCGCCCCGCCGGCCGTGCGCTCGGGCTCGGCTCTCCCGCGGCGGGCTCTCCTCGTCTGCGCTGCCGGCTCTGGTGGGAGCAGCCGCCTTTAACACCTACGTAAGTCAGAGGCCTCTCCGTGCTCGGCCGCGGCGCCCCGAGCGCTCCCGCGGTGCGGCACGTTTGGGGTGCGGCGCCCGCAAATCCCTGCGGGAGGCGGTGACTCCTGTAGATAAGGCTGCACAGAGTAACTCGTGTGCCACTTCGCAGCAAAGTGATTTCTTCCAGTATTCGCTTTCAGCTCTCCCTCCCCTAACTCTGTTTCCTTCATCTTTTACAACTGGCTTCCCAGACCACCTGCAGTTCTCTGTACCTGTTTCAAGTAAACGCGTTTCCTGAAGCTTCTGGGATATTGCTGGTTTTGCTAAAATCACAGCAAACTTTTTATTTTGGTTTCTGTAAGCAAGATTTAAGAGTTCTAAAGTGGCATGTGCTCAAGATTTGTAGCGTTATTGAAACTATCCCCCCTGTTCCTGAAAAGAGCTTTGAAAATGACTGAGATGTTCATGATGTCAATGTTGACAGCTACGTTGGCTGACTTCTGAAGGAATAACCTGAAACAGTGGTAGTAGAGTCCAATTCTTAAAATTGTTGCCATTAAGAGAATTGCATATTAAAACTAAATGGCAGGGAAAAGTTAATACCTGACGTTCTTTCTTCTCCTGAATTAAAAACGTTTGATTATGGCCATTATGGTCATCCTTTCGATTATATTGACAAGCAAATAATTTAATAATTCCTATTACTGGAAATGTAAGAGTATTGATAACAAGGCATTGTTACATTTCTGAACTCACTCTCCTGAAGATCCAGGCCTTATTTGTGTTGCTTTAGTATAATAAAAAGAATTAAAATGTTCATTGACTATCTACTGCTTCCTACCAGCAGCTGAAGAACCACACTGCTTTGATTTATACTGAGGGCCGTTAGATCACGTGCTGTTGCATGTTGTTTTGGGTGCATTGGATATTTAAGTAAGGAAAGATTTTCTAGGCCACAGAGTTCTTGCTTTATGGTGACCCATGCTGTCACTGTTCAAAAATTGTTCAGTGATTAGCCTCCACAGCCACCTGAATGGAATGTGAATTCACCTACAGATGAGATACATGTCATCCTGTCTCAGATGGGGGGAAAAATGCAGCTTGTAGCTGATGAATACTGGTGCCTTTGTTTGCTAAAACATATAAAAAGTAAAAAGTTTTTGTAGTCCTTTTGTGGATTTGCCAGCCAGCACCCCTTTCTGTGTAGAGCAGCAAATTGATACCTCGGTTCTGTGTGTTGATCAGTCTCATCAGAACCTAGGGACAAGATAGGTGTTTATCCTACATATTGGTATATAACCTGGGAGAGGTGACTCCTGCTCCCAGATTCCAAAATGATCATTTTTATTGTATTTTTCTGACAGTTGTTTCAATTTAGATTCTTCACAGATTCAGTCTGTGATCTTCCTAGACATGAATTTACATTTATCAGATGTACATCTTTGTTGTTCTAGATTTCCAGCTCAAGGTCTGTGCACGTGTGCTGATTTTCCAATGAAGTACATTCTGGTAACTGGTGGTGTCATCTCGGGCATTGGCAAAGGGATCATTGCAAGCAGCATTGGCACCATTCTGAAATCATGTGGTCTACGTGTCACTGCAATCAAAATTGATCCTTACATAAACATAGATGCTGGAACCTTTTCACCCTATGAACATGGTATGAGGATTAGTGCTGTTCCCTTTTGCATAAACATTTGTATTTACAATAATATGTTCTGGTTTTATTTTTTAAAAACCAATAGTATGCTGTTTACAAGTTGTTTTATCATTATTTTGAAAGTTTGTTGCTTACTCTGTGTTCTCAAGGACACTGTCTGCTCAAAGTTAAGAAACAGAAGCCTGTTTTTTTGAAGATACTGTTATGAGCAGATGCTTTCTTTCTCTAACATACTACTTTACTGGGAAAATCCTAGCTGTAAGCCGTGTTCAGTTAATGCTACATTCAGTTCAACTTGATTAAAAACATCTTTTAAATAGTGCTACAAAACCTGAAACTTAAGTCCCTAACAGTTATTTGAAAATGCTGTTCTCTGGGTATTAGTGCCTTTTAATGTACGTGCCTTCATGAAAGTTAGCTTCTCATTTTAGTAAAAAAAAAGTCTAGTCAAAAACATTAGTGAAGCTTAGAGAACCTGCTAAGGATATGATTTTAAAGTAGATGTGTAATTTGATTGGTTGGTTCTCTAAGTCACATTGGTTGTATAGACTGTTGCTGATGAGTTACAAAACATTTTATTCATAATGTTTGAATGTTCCCTCAGCTGTGTGGCTTGTGACTTGTACATTTATTAAAAACAATGGTTTTCAAAGTGCCTTCAGCCGGTAGACATTTCTAATTATTTTTGTGTTTTGGATTTTGTTTGCTTACTTTTAGTCCACACCCAAATTTTTGGAACTGAAGATAAATATGTGTATCTCCTTAACTGAAAAAACACTGCTTTTTAAGTAGAGGAAGAGCAGAGCACGTGAGACCTCTCTTAAAAAACAAAATTTACTGCACTTTAAGGAGCACATGTGCTGCTGCTTAAGATCATACAACTCCTGTGATGACTTGAGATTGTGAGGATATATTCCTTCCCTGGACCAGGTAGAGGGGAGGGGGAGCATTAGGGCATGTAATTCTATTTTTCACTGAAAATTTTCTTACTGCTTGTGAAGAAACACTGGTTTTCTGCATAGTACATGGAAGTTCCAGGAGCTGGAATGGTGACCCTCCTTCATTAACATTTTGACAGAAATATGATTGAGTACTGTATTGAGTATTGAATATGATTGAGTATTGAGTTACTAGAGTAATCTAGTGATTTCCAAGAAACTGTAGAGCCTTTTTAATAATATTTTTTTTATTCTCCTCCAAGGCCTGCTGAAGAGACATGTTGATTCTGCTCTGCTTCTTGGCAGAAATGATGATTTAGTATAGAGGATGTATTAAGTGCCTCACAGAATCAGGCATAATTCTTCCTCTCTGTTGTACACATTGGAGTGATTTGTTAGGCAGTTCATTGAAGTGGAGTGTTGTACTTTTGTGGCATATATATTTCTGTAGTCCACTTTTTTTTTTTCTTTTGTGCATTAGTCATGTAACTTGTTTTTGTAAATTGATTTATTGGGTCATGGCAAAATATTTACAGTTTTTCTGGAGAGCTTTCCAGCCTTACCTGAAGATCTAGCAACTTGAGTTCTGTCAGAATTTGACTAGATTCAGAGCTTAGAGACTCTTTAGAGGGCTAAGGAAAATGGGAACCTGAAGGGTATTTTAAGTGGATTTTTCAGAGTCAGAAATAACCCTTGCTATGAACACGGTGAACCAAATATATTGGATGAAGCAACCAACTCAGAAACAGTGATCACGTTTGAAGAAGCATTTTTGTTCATCATAACATTCAAGCCTCAATCATTAAAATAGATCCAAACAACAAGAATTCATAGTGAAACACTTAGAACATGTATAATAATTCATGCTTATAAAAGCATCGTTTTTCTCGCCTGCAAGTAAATGAATATTTTATTTGTTTCTGATTTATGGTTGCTAGAGATTGTTTTCTTCCAATAGAAGATTATTCTGGTGTTGAAATGCTGGTTAAATATTTATGTTGCTTAAATATTTTGGCACTATAACTTACGTTTTATTTGCAAAACTATACATTTCTGAGGGATGGACATTAGATGTAAAATTAATGACTTGGATATTAAGTCATACATAATGACAATGTAGATTGAGTTGCAGTATGAACTTTATTGATATGGTGTTGTCATATATAATTTTTTTCTTCTATTTTAAGATATCTGTGGTATTCCTGCTGTGTGTTTAATAATTTCTGATTATTTTATTGTTTTTCTGTCTGTTTTTGCTTTCTTTTTTCAGGTGAAGTTTTTGTATTGAATGATGGTGGAGAAGTTGACTTAGATTTGGGAAATTATGAGAGATTTTTGGACATCAATCTCTATAAAGATAACAATATCACCACTGGAAAGATATATCAGCATGTCATTAATAAAGAAAGACATGGTGATTATCTGGGAAAAACCGTTCAAGGTAATTTTTTTCATTTCGTGGGATAATAGTCCATCCATTCTTCCCAAAAGAAGGGATCAGCTAGAACAGGCTGCTTCTTGCTGCACCACTTTACTTCTTTCTCCCTTCCAAAAGGTGCAGGCATATTCCTGTAATGTTTGGCTTCTGGGCTCAAGGAAAGGAGAACTAGAGGAAGGACCTAGTAGTTTCTTCTTGGCTTTCTGCTCACTTTATCCCCTTTGCATGCAAAAATTAGTATATGGGTCTAAAATAAGCTGTGCTTGCCTTCTTTGGTATTGTTTTGTAGTTGTTCCACACATTACTGATGCAGTTCAGGAATGGGTAATGAATCAGGCAAAAGTTCCAGTGGATGATGACAAAAAAGAGCCACAAATCTGTGTAATTGAGGTAAGTGTGGAATCTTTTAGATTGTACATCTACAGTGAACAAAATGAGCTCGTTTGATTTCTCTTTGCTCCTTACTGTAAAAAAGTCAGACTGAAGGTTTATGGAGAGCAGAAATTCAAAGACACATTCTATATTCCTTGATTTGTTCTGAAAGGGATAGGCATGGTCTTATCTCTTCAGCTTCCATTTACTTCACCAAATCCACTGTAGAATATGGCTGAAATTGAGCTTCTGAAGAGTTTATTAACTTAGAGAATTAAAGCAGTTACTGTGATGTGAACTGTGTATTCCAAGATCCAGACGTTTGACTGAAGCTTTGTATTGTTAATAGACTGTATTGAGAACGTGTGCAATACCTGAAATCTCCTGTGGTCAGTAGGACAGCCTTCAACACTCTAGCTTTCCACAGAGCTTCAAATATTCATCTTTTTGCTTGTGGTCATGCTTAAAGGAATACATTTAAACAATGTGTAAGTTTGTTTCCCACTTTCTCATGTTATCTTTAAGATATCTGGAGGCAACTTTGTTAATTACTTTATCTGCTGATGTCCTGCACAATGGAAGCAATGCGTTTTACACACCTTCAGTAGGGCATTGAGGCAACTGGATTGAAGCCTGTAATGGCTAGTAGTACTGTTACAACAGAAAATAATGAAAAAAAGATTATACTTGAGAATTTGACAGAAGATGTCACAGATTTAGTGTCAGAAGTGACCACTGCAATCAATAGTACCATAAGCTTTGTGATCCAGCAGCAGAGTTACTCAGTGTTTCTTATGCAGAAGAATCTGCCTTGATTGAAATACACTTACCAGTACATCTGTAGATCTCTTGATGATGTTCACAGTGGGAGTCAAATATTTCATTTAAAACAAATATGGAAAAATAAATACAAAAGTTGCACAAAAACATTAATAAGTGATGGTTGTACTCTATAGTCCATAAAGGACTATGTATAGTCCTTTAACAATAGGGTTTTTTTGTTGTTGTTGTTTTTGTTTTTTTGTAATTACACACTTATACCTCCAGCCTGATAAAATTATTTTTCTTTAGTACTCTAAAAATAATTGTAACATTTTTCCGTTGTAAAATCCTGAAGGCGTTAGACTAAATGTGTGTGATATACAAATGTAGTTTTGCGTTTTTCTGGTACTGGATGAACAGAAATATGTAGTTCTGTGAAAAACCACATGGTGGCACAAAAAGATAATTCTTAAATACAACTGTTTCAAAAGACGAGAGTGAAAAGCTGCTTTATTCAGTGCTTAGTCTGCTATAGCTCCCTGTGTGTTTGGAAGGCATCTGATTTCTGTCTTTATAAATAAATTTCAGCATTGACTTAGTCTTGCATTTTAGTTTGGTAATAAACAATTATTGATGTTGGAAAGCCGTGATAATACTGAGAAATGTCTGTCTCTAGTTAATCACAAATATTAGTTAATTTGACACGGAATAAAGTTTTGCTATGTGAAAATCTTCACATCAGTTTAACTATTGATTACTGGTTCACCACTTAGAAGTCAGTGTGAAGCATGAATTATTCAGCAGCACCACATATCTTCCCATGGGAAGCTTTTGTATTTGGTGGAAAGTGAACATAACAAAACTGGAAAATTGTTTAATATTTTCCATAAGAAACAAACTATGCAGAGTAGATGAAAGCACTTTGTAGAGTATCTTTGCAAATTTCAATTGTCAGGGTTATTTTTTTTGAGATAAAAGTTTCAGAAATCTTGAAATATATAAGAGATTTTTTTTCTTTTGTTTTTGCTTTCTGCCACTCTGACATATCCATTTCCCTTTCAGCTGGGTGGTACCATTGGAGATATTGAAGGAATGCCATTTGTTGAAGCATTTAGACAGTTTCAGTTCAAAGCAAAAAGAGAGAACTTCTGTAATATTCATGTTAGCCTTGTACCACAGGTAAGTTATTAGAATTAATAAAATAAATTTTACCCTATATTGGCCTTATGTTTGTTTACTTGTCTCATTAACCCTTTCATGCTGAAGTCAAGTCAAGACCACTATAACTCCTTGTACATGACTAAAAGTATTTTTTCATTAGAACTCTAACTTTTGCTTCACTACTCACTGGGGATATTTTGGTAAGCAAAGGTTTGTAATGATGATAGATTTCACCTTCTACAGATGAAAAGATAATTGCCAGCTACAGCTGTGGATTAGAGGATTGAACAGAAATTGGTAGTATTAATTATTATAATTATATGCAACATCTGAATATTCCAAGAACTGCCACTGAAGGCTTGGTACTCTGTTGGGTATTCTCCATTTTTTAGCCAAATCCAGCTTTTGTAATATTCTTCCTCTGCCTGAGCCAATTATATGGGAATTTTTCTCTGAAAACAAAAACAACAAAATAAACTTGACCTGAAGTGGGACTCTGTGGTTTCCTCACAATATTTCATATACAAGTAATAACAGTGGTGCCATTTTGTTTCTGGCATATTATGACTCTCTTTGGATATGTTTATTTCCTTCAAATATTATTACTTGCAATGAATTTTCTCTCCTAATCTATAATTGCTTTATTAGTAGATATTAGTTGCTATTTGAGCTTTCAAAATGTGCCTTTCCAGCCTAATGCTACTGGTGAACAGAAGACAAAACCAACACAGAACAGTGTTCGGGCACTGAGGGGTCTAGGCTTGTCTCCAGATTTGGTGAGTCAATAAATACAGATTTTTATTTATAGGTCATCTAGAAATGTCCTTACATAACCTGTGTTCAAAGAATAAGATGTAGTCCCTCAGGACAGACCAGAATTTTGGAAGAAATGCAAAATATGTGCTGCATAGCTCCATTAAAGCCACAGGAAATCAAATTACTCAAAATCACTCTAAGCTAACTTAATTCAACTAACTTCTTGCAGTATCTTGGGACTGTAGCTAAGTTCTTTTAAAGGCATCTTTTTACAAAAATAATTCTTCACTGCTAAAAATAATTTAAATCTCAGTTCACTTTTTAGGCAGACCTAAAATGTTTCTGTCTTGTAACATTCAGATTTTTTTTTATGCATTATTAAGAAGACGCAATGTGTATATCCTCAAAAAAGAAAAGTGATTCTTAAGAAGATAGGACACGACTAAATTTTGTGTGGTGCTTCTTTCTGGTTTTTTTTGAGCTCTTTCATTTTACATTTATGAATGAGTGTGTTTTTAACTACAAAACCAATGGATTTGGAAATAGGATATGTGAAAGATGTGTTTGATGTCAGATGGTTGTGACATGGTAATCATAAGCAGCTTGTGGAAAGAAAGAGTTTTATTAATGTAAAGCTGTACTGTGTTCCAAGTTTCATGGCCTGATCTCCAAAACCCCTCATGAAGTGCTAATTGCATAGGGAAAGTTGCCTCTGCATTTTGAAGGCCTTTAAGGCAATTGCCAGGGCCTGACTTCTCCCCCCCCTCCAAAAAATAATTTTCATTAAAAGGCCTGCTAAGTGGGTGTGTGTAATAAAAGGAGAACAGACAAACATAGTCACTGTCTTGCATCTTGGTTTCTTGCCTGGGGCAGCTCTGGGACTGCCGGGAGCACATTGTCGTTTTTGTTTTTTTGACTGCTGCTGTTGTCACCTGAAGCAGGGACAGATCTCACTCGAGATTCAGCCTCTTGGTGCCCTTATAAAGCTCCTTGAGTGCTGCTTCAGGATAATATTTAAATGGTTGCTGTCATGGCCAGGGCAGCACAGCTCCTACAGCAGCAGCCAGGAAAGCTTCCTGCATGAGCTGTGCTGCCAGGCAGCCTGAGCTGAGCCTGGCTCATGCTCCTGAATCCCTGCTGCCTCCTTGCCTGCTCCCAGGCATCCCTGGGGTGGCTGCTCAGCTCTGTGTGCCTGAGCCTCTCTGCTCTGCCCAGGGAGAAGTTCTGGGTGCCAACTGAACACGCTGTGGCTGCAGAAGTCTGGACTCTAAAGCAGCACTTGTAGTATGTGCTTGCCAGAGCTGCCCTGTTGGATTCAGTTGTTTCTCATCTTTTGTGTGTTATGTTTCTTTGTGGTGTATCTCTGCCATTTTTATTGTAGTTTTGTTGTTTTCGTACTGATTCTGATGTTTTTGATTTCTGTGCCTGCATTAACTTTTAAAAATCTGTCTCTGCGAGACAGGTGATAGATTTCAAAGTGGGTTTACTCATGTGCTCATGCTATCCATTTATGAGTTATAATACTTCAAACTGTACCAGATTTTACATATGAATTGTGCTTAAGTTAATAGAATGTACAATTTTTTTCCTAATTACATTTTGATTTAATCATGCACTAATTTTCCCTTATACTTGGCATTTCTTTTCTGTTTCTAGAATTACTTCTAAGGGTAGGGTAAGTTAATTAGATTCCATCAGTATCAGTGTAGCTAAGCTGCATTAGCAATGTGATCAAAGGGCATCTATAGGTTTCTGAGCAAAAGGGTTTGATAAATCAAGTAGTTGCATTTGGTAGAAAGATGGGGAAAGTAATGAACTAATCCCGTAACAAGATCATTCTACTTTATTTATACTTTCAGGTTTCAAAATAACTTAAGGGAGAAGACTGAGTAATCAGTAGGCACTTTACTAGAGCAGTTCTGCATTTTGATCTAGTTGCCTGGAGTTATGTAATGCAAAAAAAGACCCCTTCAAACAAACACCAAAGCATATAATTGTTTTCTTCATTGGTTAAAAATTATCAATATTTTCTAAAATTACTGGGGTGTAAATGTATCAGCAAAATACTAGCACCAGCAAAAACTCCATACAATTATGAACTAGTTTTCTCTTCTTTGGCCTCCTTTCTTTCCATGATGTGCAAATTAAAAAGATACTGAAATACTCATGATGCAAGCTAAGTATTGTTGCTCTCAATTTAAATCTGATCTTACTGATAAGATTACAATATTCCTTTTGATTCACCATATTCATACATACAGAGCTGATAGACTTGAGGCAAAGAATATTACAGTAGTAGCTGCAAGAAGGAAGAATATGAGGAAGCAATATTACAGAGAGTGCCAATGAAAGATGAATGAAAGTTGGTCAGCATGGGCAAGTGGCTGATTTACTTCTGCCTTGCTAGTAGACATTTGTGAGCTATGATATATTGTAGAACTCCAAAAGAGGGGAAAGAGTAAAAGAAGGCAAATTTGTTTGTGTTCTGCTTCCAAAGGAGATGAATTTCTTTATGAAATATTGAGGATCTTCTATTGGTTTCCCTAGTAAATATTTGAAGTTTTTCCCTTTGTTATGATAGATAGTCTGCAGAAGTGCAAAACCTATAGAGATGGCCGTGAAGGAGAAGATTTCCATGTTTTGTCATGTGGAGCCTGAGCAGGTCTGTACTTCAATATTATATGTGGGAAAGTACACAAATATTTCTGTGCATTTCTGTTTTCAACTTCTGACTGCTTCATTCATATCTAATTGTTTTTTATACTTTTTATCTTGCTGTTATGAATGCTTAGCATTTTCAAAATATTATGGATGCTATAGTATTTTCAAAATATCAGGAATACATATCTTTTAAAGTTTTATGTCAAACAGTAATTAATAATTTAAATGCATGTTGTGTAAAAGCGAATAAAAAATAGATTTTGTGTGCATGGTTAGTTATTATACATAGCATGACACGGTACAGTTTTCACAACTATGGCTGGTTTTATTTATTATTTATTATTTATTATTTATTATTTATTATTTATTATTTATTATTTATTATTTATTATTTATTATTTATTATTATGTATTTATTGCTCATCAATCATTTCAGGGGATTATAATAATGGATGAACAAAGTGTGGTTAAAGGCAGGTGATTTTCTTATGTCCACATATGGTCACAGCCACATGAACCCTCTTACTGTAATAATATTTGATAGACTATTTATGCCCTTAAGCATGTATCCACCGTGTAGTTATATATTTTTCTATAATTCGTGTGTATTTTTCCCTTAATAGTTTGCAATTAATTTCTATTAAAATATTAATTTTGATTAATCGACTGCTCTTTAATATTTTTGCAAGTGAGTGCATTTTGCTCTTCAGAGTAATGGATAATGCTGAAGGTACAACAGATTGTGTAATAATCATAACAGCAAGTGGTTATGTGGCATTTCAGATTGAATGGGCACACAGAGAGGCATGGGGCAGCATGCAAATATTCAAAGTTTGTGATGAATGGAAGCAGCTCAAGGGTAACAAAGAGACTGTCCTTTACTGTTCATGTGTTCAGGGAAGAGAACACTTGTGCTCAGGATCCTGAGCTCTATGATCTCAGGTAAAACAAGCATATCCAGCTTAATTGTTGGCAACTTGGATGCACTTTATAAATGTCTTCTTAGCAAAAAGGTCCTTAAACGGACTGTACTCAGTAATTACATAGCCTAGTTCATTAACAAAATACTTTTAGGAGACTTTGTCACAGCCAAATTAGGTCTGTTTTGGTAGGTTTAGTTTGTTTTCTTGCTTTCATGGTTAATACTCTTCAAGTTTGTGAGGGGGAGGAAGGAATTACTAGCAAGAATGAGTGCTTGCAGATGTTTGCTTTAAAACTGATGCATTGGTAGACTTGACAAGCCTGTATGATGGTGTGAAGGGGAGGTAAAACACATTTTTTTACTTTTTGAGTAACTTTTTTCTTGTAGATTTAATGGAACCTTAAATATTAGCTGTGCTGTCCTGCTCATTCAAAATAAAGGTATTTAAAAACCAGAATGTGTGTAGAATAAAAAGATGCATGTAGTATCCAAAGGTAGAATGAATGTTTCCTATGAAAAATTTACATAAGTTTTTAATATTCTGCCTTTTTTTGTTAGGTGATATTTATTCATGATGTTTCTTCTACTTATCGAGTACCAATCCTATTGGAGGAGCAAGGCATCATTAAGTATTTTAAGCAGAGGCTAAATTTACCTATTGATGACCAGCCAAGTGATCTTCTAATGAAGTGGAAGAAAATGGCTTGCAGGTATTCTATGTCCTGCTTCTTTCTCTAGAAGTGCTGTAATTAAAGTTAGGTTTTAGCTGCTGTGAAGTCACCAAACTGGACTGACTGGATGTAGTGCTGATCAACACCCCTGAACAGTTTGGATTTTATAACCATTGGCAGTTTAGGAAATTTTAGGAGGTATTTAGTGGAGTTCAAAAAAAAAGCACTGTTAAAATGTTTTGGTTTTTTTTTTTGTGAAATGTGATGTAGTAACTGAAGAACTTGTTTTTGTCAGATACGAAAGGTTGCTGAAGGTGTGTTCCATAGCTCTCGTTGGCAAGTACACAAAACTGAGTGACTGCTATGCATCTGTTTTCAAAGCTCTGGAACACTCTGCACTGGCAATTAATTACAAACTGGATTTAATGGTGAGGATATTTCTGGCTTTTGCTTTCAGGAATACTTTGATTCTGCTATTGTATCATTCTCTGCTAACCTACTAGTTCCCATCATGTGAGGCAGTTTAAATTCACGTGAAAATTAGAAAATGAATCATGCAGATAAATACGGACTGGCCAAGCATCCCGTTATTTAAAATAAATGTTTAAAGATTTAATTATTTTATTTGGAACTGAACTTATCTGAAAGGAACACTGAAGACTGGATCTGATGAAAAAGCAGACTTTATCTGCAAATTTATATTTGCTGTCATAGATTTCACTTGTTTTCATGACACATAGTATTATGGTGAACTTGGCAGTCCTGAGTTAACAGTTGGATTCAGTGATCTTAGAGATCCTAATTAGTCTATGACTAGCAAAGGACAAATGTACTAGTTTAAAAAAAACAAAGGCAAAAATTAAGATTTGGGGAAATGGCAGGTGGACAGCCTTTTCTTGTTCCCTGGGACGATTATTAGCTAATACTCTAAAAAGGTTTTTTCTGTGTGCATGAAGAAACAAGAAAGTGGAAACAGCCAGAATTGATCTCTGGAGAATTTTAGATCCTACTGGAAATGATCCTAAGCAGCCTACTCTAATTTGACTTGCTTTGAGCAGGGAATGAGGCTTGAGACTTCCCAATGTCCTTTCTGACCTACATGAGTGTGTCTCTGATGTGTTTTGTACTGACAGCTGCAGAGTGGGAAATACTTATTATATGAAAAATAGCTTTTCTTTTAGCAAAAAAGGTGAAAGGTGTCCTGTCTGCAAATGCACAGCAAGCTTCATGTGCAGCTGGTCTTAGTTTTGGTGGGGCTTCTGAATTAACAAGCATGAAAACTGATGGTTGCTGAGCTCCAGTGCAGTGTTGAAATGTTAAGAGACACAGCTCCCACTGTACTTAACTGCATGTCCAAAGCTCCTTTTCGTGTTTATGCCCAAAGGCTCTCAGTATAATCCCATACTCTGAAGGAATTTCTTCATCTGAATAAGGAAATGTTGATGCTTCTTTAACTGATAAATGTTCCTTCTCATTATGTTTGGCAAGGAAAATACAATTAACTCAAATTGTCATTAGTTTCTCTTTCCAACCTTGCAGTATCATAGTGTCTTTTTAGTTGATTGTGTAATGTTCTTCTAGGATAGAATAGCAACATTCAAAAGTAGTTATTTTTCTGTTGTATTTTTGATGCCTTCTGGAATGTGGAAAAAGTAGAAAATATTTTCTAGAAAGCAGTCTTGTCTGGGAAACTTTCAGCAATCTCCTTGTCAGTTGCCTTTCTCTGCACACAGGCGATTTCTGCCATTTCAGATGATCTCATTTTTATGGAGGATGGACTCTATATCAGAATGTTAATTATGTTAATCTGAGAAAAAGACTGACAAAACCCAGAATCAAATTCTGATCTTTTGTGTTCCCAGTGCAGTACATTGTCTCCTCACTTCACTCTAGCGGTGCATTAGGAGCTGTGCTTTTTAATGACTCTAGAGATTCTATTGCAGTATTTCTAGTAGGACATGGATAATGAGTTTTTCTCCCTTTCTACCCAAGAGTCCCCAGGAACATTGTCTTTCTCACAGACAATGCAGATTTTTCCAGTCTTATAATAAGATTGAATAAGCTGTGGCACCCAAAAGCCAGGGAAGTAAACATCCTGGCCATACACCATTGGGATGACAGGATAAGGTCAGCACCACTCCTTGGTTGCCATAGGAAGGCAACCTGGGTTCAGAATTACAAAGCATTGTAGTTAAGTCTGCTTACCTGGATGGTGCCAAACAGGGCTGTAGGCAGACACAGCTCCTGAGCTTTGTGCAAAGAACAGGGCACAGATTGCTGCAAATCAATCTATACAATTTGTTAGAGCAAATACTGGGTCTTCAGTGAAGTTGTTACAGGTTTATTGGCATATTCACTTGAAATTCATAATAATTTCTCTTAACACTTGATTATATACTGTCTGCTGCTCTTTCTGTGGAAGAAGAGACCATTTCGTTGCATGTTTTTCTTTATTAGTACATAGATTCAACAGAACTTGAACGTTCTACGGAAGCAGAGAACTCAGTGAAATATCACCAGGCATGGCACAAACTGTGCAAAGCAGAGTAAGTGACATTGGGCATTCTGTATCCCAAATGCAAACCATGATATCTATTTCATGTGATGAAAAAAACTGCTTCAATAAATCAAATAATTTTTCAATGCATCCAGACTTCTGTTACTTATGTGAAAAGATAAATTGCATGGGTGGTGAAAAGCTTTAGCAAATTAAAGTATCAACGTATATCCTCAAAGTCTGCTAAATCTCTTTAGACAAATTGCAGTTTTTTGGTTGTTGGTTTAGGGTTTTGATTTTTTTTGTTGTTGTTTTGCTTTTTTGGATATCTGGACTTTCTTTACAGTGCAGATCAGTTGTCAGAGGTTTTTTGTTGTCAACATGCAGCATAGTGAAAGGTGCTCATAAATGCACACTGCAAATGTCTGTTAAGAATCATTGCTGGGATTTCAATTTGTATTTTTAAAGGGATGTTGTTTCTTGTCTAGATGCATTCAATTTTTTGGGTATTAGAAGGTCTAAACTTTGGATGTTAGGATTTTAAGTAGTGAATATTAGCTAGTTTATTTGAGCAATATTTAAGCAGTGAGAATTTCACTGTGAAGTGTGATATTGGTCAGATGAGAATCAGAGTGGGTAGATGGAACAAATCTCCAAATTTAGAGTCAATTTCTTGGTATTCTGAATGGTCATATAAAACATGCCTTTGATGAATTGTGCTTAGTTAGTTATAACCTCAAGAATCTTCAAGTTGTGTGAATTCCTCTGCTGGCTTGAGTCTATATATTTTATATTTATATTTATATTTATATTTATATTTATATTTATATTTATATTTATATTTATATTTATATTTATATTTATATTTATATTTATATTTATATTCACTTGTATACAGTGGCATTCTGGTCCCAGGAGGTTTTGGAATTAGGGGAACAGAAGGCAAACTCCAGGCTATCTCCTGGGCAAGAACAAAGAAGAAACCTTTTCTTGGTAAGATAATTAGAGTGAGAAATTACTGTGTTTAGGAGATTTATAGCAAGCTAATTGTTTTGATTAATAAAAAAACCAACCCAAATCCCCACATTAGGGTAGGATCCTATCTTAGGGAAGTATGTATGATGTTGTGACTATCTGCCACATAAAGAATCCTCAGGAGCACAGTCTTGTACCACATCTGCTGTATGAGGAAGGATAAGAAGACAATCCCTTCTGCAAAGGTTTAATTTGCATGTACAAAAATGGAGAGTCTGCTTCTCGTTGTAATTATATCAGTATAATTCTCTTTATTAAACTGTGTGCAGAAAACATAGGTGTCTTTGGACCACTTTTGCTATATTAAATGCTTTTTTTGATTTACTGGTATATGTTATTACGGTAAAGTCCAAAGGCATCATCTGGCCTATAAGGAAAGTGGTGTTTGTGTAAGTGCCTATGAGGCTTTGCTTCCTACTCCACATTTCTTGCTTTTTAAAGTGTCAGAGTAGTTGCCAAAGCAGAGTTTGAATCTAGATATACCCAGGCTTTCAGCTTCTGTTTGTCTTTGCAGTAATTACTGGTAAAATAGATGAGAGGAATAAAATATCTTTGAAAGGGCTTAAGGCACATAATTGTGTCACATGTATTTATAGTGTTCCAAGTTTTAAGTGGGTTTTACATTGAGCAGCCACTTTTGGTTTAGCTTTTTATAAGTCTGTGTATATGCAATGAATACCAAGATTTCAAAGCAGTCAAGTTTAAGACAGAGCAGCAAGTACTTCATCAGTTCTACTCTTTGTCGTGGAAATTCTGGAGGTTTTGTTTTCTCTTCTAGGAGTTTGCCTGGGAATGCAGTTAGCAGTTGTGGAATTCGCAAGAAACTATTTGAATTGGGAAGGTGAGCACAGTATGCTTGTGTGAATATGATTTGTTTAAAGGGATTTTTATTCTCTATGTGAAATGTATGTCTATTATTAGAACTGTTTACAGATTCTGTGATTGTTAGATACTTAGTTCTTGCAGCAAGATAATTTTCAGCTAAGTACCCTGTGCTACCTCTCTGTGCAAGGGAGTAAGAACTCTGTTATGCACTTTGTTTGAAACCTGCTTTTTGATCTAAACAGTACAGAAAGAAGTGTGCTTAGAGTTCACCTCTAATCTCTTTCTGAAGTGTGCAGGTGGTGAGAAGTAAAAACTGAGAAGTGGTTTTATCACTTGCCTTCATTAGCCAGAGTGGCCAAAGAAGAGCCATTGCAATAGTAGTATGAAGAGATTTAACTTGCCAGTGAATTTCTAAAACCAAGAGCTGAGAGGAAAGCGTTTTGGAGAGCAGGAAAGGGAACTTACATATCTGAGGTCGTATGCTTCCTGTGACTGCTTCAAAAGTGGTGCAGGATGCATTTCAACACGTGTGATTGTAACATAAATATAGACAAGCCCTGAAATGCCACGGAGCTGCTAGGAGTTTGTAGTGCATGTAGAGCAAATGTACTGTGTTTACTTTGAACTTCTGTTCCAGATGCAAATTCTACAGAATTTGACCCAGACACTAAAAACCCAGTTGTAAGTACTGTTTTTTCCCTGCATGTGTTTTGTGAACATATGTCTTTGTTAAAAGGGGACTTATCTCTGTGTTAGTTGAAATCTATCTATATTTTTATGTGGTAGTACATGAGGTGGTATCTGCTGTCCTTACTCAGTATTGTTTAGAAAGGTATTTTCTTTTGATAGTCTCTTGCCATTGCCTGTTTGCTTCTGTGAATTGCCTTAGCTTTATTTCTGTATTTTTTCTAATAGTTTTGTTGTGTGTAAACTCATGCTGGGAGTAGACAAATGAGTATGTTGGCTTTACTGGAGAATAAAATATAAAAGGGTGCTGAAAGGTGTAGCACAAGCATTACCAAAATAAAAATTTATATGACAAGATAAGGATTAAATGGAAATGGGTTGAAAAATTCTTATATTTCCTTTATATATAGTATAAATAACCACTACACCTGTTCTCCCCATGCATCTTATGGTCCTCCTTTTATCAAAAATGTCCATGCCCCAGATATGACAGGGGTCTCTGCATCATATGCTGATTTTAGAGTGGATTTCATTACATAATTAATGTAGTAAAACTTAAAAGTGATCAGGGAAGGAGGGTTTTTAAGAAGATGAAAAAGAACAGAAATAAATGAAAAATAAAGCAGTATCTTAGTGTAAGATGAAACATTTGCTCTAGTGACCTAGGTGGCTTGCTCACAGTGACCTACTGTTTCTGTATGAATTTCCTTCAAAAGAATTTGGTTGGGATTTGCAAGTAAAGCATACTCTTTTCATGTCTGCTTAGTCTGAAATGTGCATTTGCTCAGCTTGTCAAAGTTGCTTGTTTGCGTAGGAAAGATAATCTAGTCTGAACTTTTAAAGGTAAATTAAAAACCTTCAGAGTTTCAGGGTGAGACTTGCTGCTAGAACTTGGTGGTGTTTGGAGAATTCCTCAGTGTGAAGATAAACTTTGCCTTTGGCATCAAATTTGTGACCTTGCCATAGTTAGAGGTCTCTTCCTTTCTTCTTGACTATGCCCAAAGATGTACTCTTTCACTACAGGAGTCTATTTCATAATAGCAATATGTTGTAAAATGTGAAAGATGTTGAAAGTAAAGTTTATTATAAAATTTTAGGTTGTAAGAAGGTAGAGCACAGAAGAATGATTCTGGGGCATCTTTATAGAGCTTTTTGAGTGTCAGTTTTATTTGATGGTATTTAACTGGGTGATTTGCAGTTTATGTTCAAGGGCAAGTAAGGTAAAGAGAAAATTATGTGGACATAAAGTTAAGAAAATAATGGAGTGAATGTATGTGTCATAGAAGATTAATTCATTGTTTACAATGGAAGCATTGCAGTATGTGTAATGGATATTCTGTTTTTCTGAGCTGCATTAAGGTTCTAAAATTGGTTATTGACAGTCATATTTCAGCATTTTAATCTGATCTTTGACGCTTCAGTTCTGGACAAGAAACAGATGCAAATCATTCCAAGTGGGAGATTTGTGCAACCGGTAATGACAGCTGCTAAATAATCTGCCTTAGCAGAGTCCAGCTTGTGCTGAAAGCTGTTTAGATATTCTATATAATCAATAAAACAGTTGGAAGAGAAGCAGATTACTGAAGCTTTTGAACTATCGAACTGATGAGATTGTTTCATTATCCAAGAAAATTAATTGGAGTATATCAGCACTGATAATATCTTGTGATGCCATTGTGCACTAACTTAAGACTGAAGCAGTGTACTTTTCATTTGGTTTCCCCTCCTTGGAAAACTGAAGAGGGAGAAGAAAGGTTCTGGCGAGGCAGTAGTTACATTTCCTTTTATTTTTTAAAAAAGAGACAAAACTTGACAGGTAGTTTGGCAGGGGAGCTGAGGGGCATCATAAAATACGCAGCTGCTTACATAACTTCTTAATTTGCTAAGCGTGAAAGTACTCAGAACTGTGCTGCTGAAGCTGATCGTTTCATCTAAAGTACTTAGAAAATATTTTTGGTCTTTTTGTTTCTCTTTGTTGTCTGCATTTATGGAAATGCAAACCTTTTTGCTGCAAATAAAAACTACAATTATCAAGTACTCATGTAATTCAGTATTACACAGAATCATTTAGGTTGGAAAAGACGTTCAAAATCATCAAGTCCGACTTTAAACCAAATGCCACCTTGTCAACTGGACCATGGCCTTAAGTACCACGTACATTTGTGTCTTGAACATCTCCAGAGATGATGACCTCACCACATCCCTGGGCAGCCCATTCCAATGCTTAACAACCTTTCCAGAGAAGAAATTAGTCTTGATTTCCAACCTGAACCTCCCATGGCACACCTCTCATCATGTTGCTGGCTGTCTGGGAGAATAGCCTGGTCCCCATCTGGCTACAGCCTCCTGTCAGGCAGTTGTAGGGATTGATTGGGTCACCTCTGAGCCTCCTTTTCTCCTGGCCAAACCCCAGTTTGCTCTGCAGCTCCATGTCAGACTTGTGCTCCAGACCCTCCATCCAGTGTGTTGCTGTTTTCTGGACATTCTCCAGCACCTTAATGTCCTTTTCCCCAGGGCAGCTTTCCAGCCACGCTTCCCCAAGCCTGGAGCATTACCCTAGCTCAGTAGGGAAGATGAAGGAGGTACATGAGCTCTGAGCACAGCCCAAGTTCTTGGTCACATCTTGGTTGATTATTTACAGGTGATACTCCCATTATATATTTTTAAGCTTTCTGCTTTACTTCCTAGCCTTTTTGAAAATAAATTTTTAGTATTCTTTGCAGGAGGACGGCTCTTCAGAAAGGTAGCACGTTTTCTTGCGTGTAGAGCTTGATAGGTATGAATTTTCTCGTGCTAATGGTAATTTAAAAAATAACTCCTTTAAAGGGAAACTGTATGGTCTGAACTGCTAGTGAACTGGATTCACTGGATGGATGAATAGTTATTTGTTTTGTTCCATTTCTCTCATCTTCCTCTACTACTAAACTTAGATTTTTTTCCTTTTATGATCCTTTTAATTATGTTCTTCGTCAGTTTTATTGCAACTGCATCAAATACTGTTCTGGAAGAAAAAAAAAAAAGACGTTCTGGAAATAGTTTTCCTTCTCTTTTTCCTTTGATTTAAAAAAGCTAATTTTAATTCTGATCATTGTTCTTCATTAACAATTACACCTTGTATAGGATCATGAACCTGAACTTACTGCTCTGGATAAAATAACTGCATTCTATATACCCAAGAAATTGTGCAGAAGTATATTTTGCCAGTAGGTGACACTCTTAAAACATGTTAGTTTCCTGATGCCCATGTTTCCTATTCGGGATGTCAGTAACCTGATTGAATTCCAAAATGTCTAAGGTTGTCTGAGAGCTGAAAAGGAATGTGTCTCACACATGCAAAAGCATGTCCTAAAATTCTGTGATTGTACTTAGGTGTGTGTGTAAAGTTACTAGTGGAACTTAGCATAATGTGCATGTAGTGTATTTACTTTGGAAATCAAAGCATATTGTTAATTTAGAATATTTTAGTAAAACAGGTAAAAAGTAATACATATTTTCTTAGTTTTTCATTTTCATTATTTTCATATTTTTTGCATACATTTTCTTTCTTCCAAGAAATAACACATTTCAACAACTAAAGGGGTTTTAGAAAATAATGGCCTGGGAGTGTGTTAGGGCAATCATATTTTTAAACATCATATTTTTTAAGGCTTCTATTCATGCGCCACTGGTGTGGAGTACTTTATTCCTCATTTCATGGACGGGAAATTCAGGGATAGGAACCACAGTAGTAAGGGATTTTGAATGCACTTCACAGGCTTTGCAATTAAGCTGAGTCTTTTAAGTCCTTAAGTAACTCTGAGATCTAAGTGATTTATCAAGATAATGGATGATGGTGTTAAAATTCAGTCCAAAATTCCAAGTTCTCTAGTAGGATTAGTGCCTAATCCACTAATTACTTGTCTTCTAAATGTCTGTTCTTCACATTTCTTTTTCACTAATTTCTTCTTGAAGTAAATAATAATGAAAACACATCTGTTATAGGAATCATGCAATGAAAAGGTTAAGACTGCACCAAATAAGGCTAGTGAACTTTAACTGCAACAGCAGTCACTCTGTTTATATATGTACTTTCATGTTCCCATTCGCAGAGTCATAACAAGAAAAGTACATACTTACGTAAATATAATTTTAAATGGGCATCTAATGTTGCAGTTATCATACTTGGCATTGTTACATTGCTATTGAAAATAAGTACTTCATTTTCTAAAAATTTGAACTACTTGTTTCATGAAGTGACATCTTTTGTGAATGATAAAACTGAACTATGTGGAGTATTGGATCATATACTCTAGGAAACACTCCTCAAATGGAATGCTACGCCTTTCTTTTTATGTGTTTTAGAAACTGTGTGATTTGAATTTCTCTAGAGATCCAAATAATAGCCCAGGCAAAGCAGGATTTGTTAAATAACACCTCAAATGTAGCGTGAAATAGAAACAGTAGTTCTGAACTACTGAAGTTGGAAGGCATTTTAGCTGGAATGTGTGGCTAGTGGCTGTGGATGAAACACAGTACAAACATACTTCTTATCTGTTAAATCTTTATTCCATATACTTTAAAATAATAACAAACCTGTGGGTTTAGATGCATGCATAATGTAAACAAATGCCAGGCTCTTCTTCAAAGCAGCAATGCTCGTTCTTGCAGGTGCCTCATTGTCCTGTGCCAGTTATCTTTTTTACAATCATTATAAACTCATCAAAACTGACAGATCCATCCTTGTTTTTGTCCAACGATTTAATGATGTTATCAAGTGAGAATTGATCCTGTTTTTATAGGACAAGAATTAAAAAAAAAGAAAAGAGAATGAAATAATTAGATCACCATGAGTATTTTTCTGTGAAGAATGTTGCCAAGAAATGATGCAGTCAATAACAGTCAGTGTTACTTGAAGATATTACTGGTGTTGTTGTATTTACTGGTTTGGCTGGTTAAACTAGTAGGACAGTGTCTGCTACGCCTGCCAAAAATGTTAACAAGAATATATACCCATTTGAGAAATATAAAGTATTACTCAGATGGGTTACTTCAGTCTTCTGGGTAAATTTGGAATCTGAGAAATGGAGCAGGTGAAATAGCTGAAGCAGCTACATAATCACCAGTAAAAATGAATATGCATATCACCTACTCCTTTATTAGATACTAAATTGGGCTCTGCTTGCATGTTTTGAAAACATGTTGCTACTTTCTTTATGCTTTGGGCCAGGATCTCATCTCTTTCCCTCCATTTTCCCCCTCTTTAGTAGGAATACTGTATTCACTGCTAAAAACATCTTGCTAGTGTATTAAATTTAGTTTCTATTATTAGCTTCTTTTATTTCTCATGTCTGGAAGATTGCATGTAGCATCCTGATGCAGTGAATATTCTGATAACAGCCCTGATCAGGCTAATTAAATAATATAAACCAAATTTGGAGTTATAATTTAAATGCATAAAATGTTTTCTTTTGTTCATACCATGTATCTCTGTATGTTTCGTAACAACCTGTTATGTTTTGATATTGATTTATTATGGTGCCACAAATGTCTGCAAACATACTTGTTGCTTGAAAATGTCTGAGGTCCAGACAGAAAACATCAGTATTGCTTTTTCTGAACAGTTCCATTTATACATATCTGGGAGAATGGGTATGATGCTGAATTGTCTTCAGTGTTATAAAAAACATTATATTTCTGAATTTGCCAACACATTTCATTAATTTTTGGCAATCAATTTCTAAGCTGTCTTTTCAGGGAAAGAAAAAACCCCTTGTGTTTTATTAGGTTTTTTTTTTTGGGAGTTTATTATTAATAAGCCATTTTATGTTAATTGAAGTGACTAAATTGGATTACTGTAGTTCTCAAAATACTGTGTTTTTCTATGGGAGTGCCACTTTTTTCAGACCTTTAGCAAAAATGGCTTCTGTGAGATATCCAAAACACAGTATTTAAAGATTTGTCTAGCAGAAGAATCTAAACTGAGATCTAACGTAGTTCAGGAAAGATTTGGCAGAGAATATATATAAAAATCAGAACACAGTTTTTTTTCTAGCTACAGGAAATGGGTATTTCTCTCTCTAGCTTGGTGGTATCTCTTTTCTTTGCTTGCTATCATTCTGGAATGGCAAAACTTCTTTTATTTTGCAATGGTTGTAATTTAACCTAGATAGAAATTGGCTGAGGTCTCTTGAGTTTAAATGTTCTACTGTTTTACTTGGTTTATAGATTCTTTTCTATATATTTTATAGATTCAAGATTAATTATTTAGGTTGAAATTAAAAAATATTTTCTAAGATTCAGGTACAATATTTTGGGTGAAATTTGGCCTGCATTAAAAAAAAAACCCACAAAAAACCAAACACAAACAAAACAGCTCGTAGATTTTTTTTTGTATTTGATTTCATAGGACTTTGTTATAAACTCTAGCTCAAATATCTGTTTGGAGCTACTGTTCATCAATGTAAATTAAGTTTTATAAGACAAACCTTATTTAAGAATTATGGATTTAGTGAAACCATTTGGGCACAGTAATTTGCCCTGAACATCATTGCCTGTATTTCCTTTATTTTTGTGGATTTCATGGAAGCACAATGAATACAATGAGAGTGAAGCTTACCTTCAGGTACTGTGCAAATTGATTCTGAAGTAGATTCTTCAGCCCACCAATGGACAGTGCACTGGTGCTGCCCTCCTGTAAAGCATACTGGGTGAAATATTTCAGAAGGTTTTCGTTGAGTAAATGTTCCATGTTTCTTGTTTCTGTTGTCTTGAAGAATAACTGCAAGCAAAACAGACAATTACAATCACAATTTGAAATATTTCGGACACTCTCTTCATTGTTTAATTAACCATTTAATGAGTAATACTTAACCTAGATGAAAAGAGTTTGGTGGGTTTTTTTCCTGTAAAATTGATCAACTTTCCCAAGAAAGGAATTATCTAAGTTAGGTTTAAGGATTTGAAAGACCCAATATATTTAGGTTATGCTTACCACACTCAGAACCTGGTGCTTTCAGATGTATCCAGCAGTGAGAGTCTCAGATTGGAGCAACCTTTATAGTTGTTTGCATGCTCCACCCTAATTATGAAACTAGCATGTGCCATTGAGTCAGTGCACTAGTTATTGTGTTCTCAGTAGTCAAAGGAATAGGCTACTGTAGCAGTAGAAATGAGTAATATTTTTTTATCTCTGAAAGGTGTCATCATCCTCCACTGCACTTGATGTATATTTACTCGGTTTTTATAGGTGATACTGGAGAAGTTTTCTTGATTGAATTTGTGTATTCTTCACTTCACAATGAACTACACTCAGAGAAGCGTGAAAAAGACTCCCATGGTGATATGTGTAGCATTTGTTATTATAGTGGTGTTTTGGAAAATGGCAAACATAAGGATTTTCAAAAATACCAAATACGTAAATAAAATATTAAGAAGCTACTCGCTCTTTGTGTGAGTAGTTAATCATACTTCTCCACAATTTGTGCTATTTCTTCGCACAGGAAAGAGATGAAGTTCCTCTGGAATAAAATTTTGGTTGCTAGTGTTAAAAATCAAACCATTCCATGATGTGAATGGAAAAAAACTGAAGCGTTTTAAATGAGAAAGTTGAATGTGAGGTTCTGAAAAACAGTCCCTTCTCGGGAACACCTTCATAACTGAGTATTATGTTCTGCAGGTTCTGAATGTTCCATTCTGACCGTTCTAATGGTTTTATCATGTTCCCTTGGTGGTCTGTGGGACATCCTGGAGCTGATAATCAGCCTGTGGTTGATGCTTCATGACTTAACACTGGTAATTTTGCAACTGCTGAGTTGCTGGCTCTGGCTATGGTTTGTACTTGTGGTTTCTAATCTGCCTGTCAGATTAGAAACCGCAAGTCTGTTGTAATTTTTTTTTTTTTTTTTGTGCTTGATGAGGTTTTTCACCCTGTCCAGAGTCACCCTGTCCACCCATCACTTCCTTCAGAGTCATTCTCATTTCATCATTTATAACTCTAAACCAAGAGCTTTGTGGGTCTGTAGGAGATGGATGGGGCAAAAGGGATGTTTTTGGAACTGCAGATGAATGGGTGTAGGATTCCATAGCAGGTTAGTAGAAGGTTTCCTGAGAAAACCATCTACTTTGGTAGATGAATTATGTAGATATACATCTTGCATTTGCAGCCCATTTGAATGTGCTTGCACTCACTTCCAAGTGTCAGAAGAGTATTAGAAGAGTCCATAGAGATCATAAAACTAATCATCTCCTTTTCCCTGGAATGGGGTCATCAATATTTATGCTGGATGTCTGCTGAACCTATTCTTAAGTGCCTTAAATAATGGGGAATACACAGCCTTCTTATCCGGTCTATTCCTTATGGGTTTTGTTAGAGTGTATTGCTGTGTGTCCACCAGCCTTGCTGCACTTAGGCCCTTTGATTCTCCTGTCTCTGCAGACAGGCAGAACAGACATCTTCCTTCTTAACATGGCCTTTGACATCAGGGAAATTCCCTGTCCTTTTTTTGCTTTTTGATTCAGAAATCCTTGCTTAGTTTAGTCTTCCTTTATGAGTCCTGTTAGTTAGATCTAGTAATTTCTTCTTGATTTATTCAGTTGTTCCCCATTCTGCTTGAGGTGCCATGTCCAAAGTTGTACCATTTGTTCACCTCTCTGGGTGCTCATAGTGTTGCAGATTTAAATAGTTCTGGATGCATTTGGCTGATGAGGACAATCTCTGTATTATTTTACGGGAGATGTCCAGGTTTTTAACAGTGGAAGTCTTTGTCGAGTTTCTTGACACTTAATTCCAAGATTGTGGAGAGGACAAATACATGGATTTAAAATTCACTGCAACAGCTTGTCATTGCTTGGAATTCACAGAACTGGGGCAAGGCATCCCCCAGTATCTGTCCAGTCCAGCTGAAGGACAAAGCTGGAAATGCACTTTCTCCTCTGTTTGCTTTTTGGCTCTACAGAAATTCAGAAGCTGCTGTTGCCTATACTAAGAGAACCTCTACTGCTGCTATGGGATATGGGAGTAGCAGTGGGGCTTGTGGCCTGGAATGCATTGTATGGGTTAGGGTGAGTCCCATGCACCAAACTGGGGCAGAACTCTGTGGTCGTTCATGACAATTAATGATCATAAGTCCTTTCGTCTTCTTTTTCTTTCTGCCAACAAAATGAAAAAGAATATCTATCTCTTTCTCCTTTCATCCTCTTTTCCACCTTTGGTAGGTGGTCAGATTTTAGTAGTATTGTGTGACTGGGTGATCTGCTAAGTCTTCTGTTCCACACCTGCTAATTCCTCCCTGCAGCTCCTGTCTAGTAGCCTCACTATCCTTACTGCTTTATCCCTTTTGGAAGAAGTGCCAGAAAGCTGGTGTGGCTGATCTGTATTGTTGACATTGCAAGATTTGTTTTAAGTATTCAAATGACTTCTCTTTGTACATAAGGCACCTCCCTGAGTATAAAATGTAGTAGTAAGATGCTTAGTGGTTTGGAAAAGCTGCATTTTGAGGGATCACAACTCAGAATTCAGCACATTAGTGTTGTTAATTTGCTGTGGGTTCATTAAAGAGCACCACCTAATTGCAAAATAGCATAAACAGTTTTACTGAAATATCTTCCAGGGAAAGTGAGAGACCAACATCTGGAAATCTGGGTGATTTCCTCAAGAGTCGTGTGCCAAATCTGGAGATGAATCCAGTATCCTCAGATCAGCTCTGTTCACAAGGCACTGTAATCTACAAGGCTGTTTGAATGAGAGACTGGTGGAACTGGGGTTTAGAGTTTGATCTCCTGACTCTTTATCCTCTTCATTCTCATTTAGCCTGCAGTTCCCCCCTCCAATAGTTTGTGTGGCATCTCTTAACTCTGTATTGGAATCAGCCACAGAACTCAGTTTGACCCCCAGTACATTGTCTTTTCCAGAAGACCTCTTTGTAGGACTTAAGTGCTATTCTGAAATACATCCATCTTATATAGCACTGCCCAGCAATGGCAGAATGATATCCAGGTGTAAGGAATTCTGGTTGCTCACTAAGAATATGAACAAAAGTAGGGTAAGGTAATATGTTACTGTTGCTGCCCTTGGATGATGTGTGACTAGCAGACAGCAGCATTTATCTGTGTTAAAGAACAGCATTTGGAGCTTTGGCATCTGTACAAGCTGACTTCCAGTGTAGAAGCAGCAATCCAGTTTTGGTTCCAATTTCTTGCTGCTCTTTCTTGCATCTATGAAAATATATAATTCCTGCAGTTTATGACATAATTCAGGTGGGTTTGCCCTGATCTAGAGAAGCCGTAGTAAGTACAGTATACTTTTGGAATTGGCATTTTTATTTTAGCTTAGATACAAAACCATTAGCAAAAAGAGGACTAAGTTGGTGATGTCTTGTAAGTTTGTTTAGGGATGCAAATTGCATGTCCCTGTGATGGTTGTGTGTCATTTTCTTTCAGTGATGATGTGTGCAGATTCCGTATTCACTCAAAACTGGCTATTGATGAATATTTCCTTAGTAAAGTGGTTTGTTGGCATATTTGGAGCAAGCAATTCCAGTCACATTGGAGAGTTAAGGAACACAAGCTGCAGGGATGACTGAAGTTTGGGCACCACCACTAGTGGTAGGAGGGGTAAAGTTTATGGCGTCACAGTCATGTGCATTTAATGATGGATTAAATGGGATGGTAACCCAGATGCTGTCACTTTTGCCCTTGTCACATCCTTCCTGCCACCATTGATGGCTGAATGTTATGTGAGTCTGTGCTCCTTGTTTACCTTAACGTGCTGGACTATAAATTGGGTTGGTCTGCAAGTGGATTTCTGTGCCATTCATTGACACTGTTGGAAGGGACAGGGCACCCTCTGCAGGGGTGGGGCTGTCACCTGAGGGCAGTGACTATCTCAAATCATCCTGTTTAATCCCCTGGTGATGGGTTAACGCCCTTACCCTCCAGTATTTTTCCACCTTCTTTGGTATATTTTATTGTAGCAACACCAGGTTCACTTGTATATAAGCCCAGTTACTTTAAAGCAATTTCAAGAACCTCTCTGAGGCTTATTTTACAGCCTAGCCACGGTATTGAAATGTCTGTTGTAAAAGTGAAGTTTGCTGTAATGGAGAACACACCTTTGTGGATGTTGAGCACTCGAAAAGAAAGAGCAGGAAGCAGCTTTGTGCTTAGTGTTCACTTTTTTCTACTTATATAGTATAGTATAGTAAGTTTGTGCATCACCTCAAGCTTACAGACATCCATTGCTAGATCAAAGCCCTTTGTTAACTTTGCTTATTTTTTGTAGCAGAGAAAGATGGGAGATGTAGGACAAAGATGATGGGACAATTAAAGTAAATTGGGCTGGACTGGGGACTTTGTGGAACAAATGAATCCTATGTGATTTGCAAAGAAATCTTGTACAGGTGTTAAATTTGATTTTTTTATTGAGTAAAAAAAGCAGAGCAGAATTTGTATAGAACTAGTGCTAGTATAAACTATGTACATGTGTCTGTGCTTGTGTACATTACAATCCCCATGCTGCATCTGAAGTTAAATATGGGATACATTGTACTGTAGATAATTTGCAAATAATGAAAGCCATGGAAATGCAGATGTCTGCTGCTACCACGGTGTGTGTTCATTTCAACTCTAAGGGCTTTGGCGAGTTTTGCAGAGACTCAGTCCTGCAACTGCAGGCAGTCATCTTCAGACATTCTTGACCTGTCTACAAAAAGGAATAGGCTATAAAAGTTGGGATACTGAGAGCCAGTCTAACCCATGGGTGATTTTTCCAAGATGTATGGTGGCTGGCTGATGTGGGAACTAGGTCTGTAGTGCAAATTGTGATTTGGGAGTTGTGATAGAACATTACAGTGTTGTCAGTTGGATCTTACTGTTAGGCCAGGAGGAGACAAAGGACTGACTTGAGAGAAAAGTTCAGTGAACAAACTTCCTGAAAAAGATCAAATAATTACAGGTGAGAAGTTCAGCAAACTGCACTACAGCCATTGTAGAGAACATGGTATTGCTTTGAGGGATGGAACTGTTAGATGGACGTTGGTGATGAGTTGTAAAATCCTTTATGTGTCACAGATGATGCATTCCCTATGTTGAAATTGTCATTGTTTGTAAAACCTGTAGTGGTGACATGTAAAAGGGTTGTCTCATCTCACAAATTAAACTTGAGCTATATGGGTTATCCTGACAAGAGTCTTTTGCAGGCCCTCCCTTGTGACATACACCTAATGAGATGTTGAAGGTGTCTCCCTAAACAGGACTGGGTGCGACTGCTACAGGAATGAATTATTTAATAAGATGCATTATTTGTAGTCAGCTTTAAATTGGTGCTGTGTTACTCATTGTAACTATATGTGTCAGCTGTTGCTGCCATATGTACACATCTGGCAGACTAATTTATTGCTGAAACTCCCTGTGATGTAGATATTCTATATTGCACAAGATAGTTTTGAGGGAGAGTGTGTTTCAATAAGAGGTTTTATCCTTCTGTTTTGTGAACCTTGACTCGTGCAGCAGTGCAATATAGTTGTTGCTGCCACAGATGAAATTTACAGTTATGTAGTTGCTAAAACCCTAAACCTTTTTGTTCCATACTAAACTCTGATTTGTTTTTTGAAATTCTTTAGAGTGATCAAAAATGTGTAATCTCCATTCCAGTAAAGCATATATGGATTTATGGAGGAGTGGCTTTGGTTGAGTTTCAGGTGGGACAAAGGAAGTATAAGTCAAATAATGCTGTACAAGAGGCATTAGTGAGTTTATTTCTCTGGTGAGATTAGGTTTTTTCTCAGCTGTCCTTTGACACTGCAGATGTCTGGAGTCTCTAGATGTCACAGCTGTACCTAAAAACCTTTCTTCAAACTAAAGAAGAAATCAATGAGGAGAGTTGGAATCAAGTTTGCAATTCATTTTCAGAGCATTGATGTTGCTCTCAACAATACAAACCTGATGGACTATTCAAAAGAGGTCTAGAGGTGCATCTAATAAGACACATGGGCACATAATTTAGGGATTACATGACACTGAGATTCCTGATCTCAAAAGGGGAAACGTACCACTAAGAAACTCCCTTGCCCAGAATAGTTTGTAGCTAGAAATAGTTGTGATCTGTGTTCATGCAAGCCCGGGACTACTGTCTGTCAATATAATAATCCTGGTGAGTCAGAAATGTCATATCTGGTTGTCTTAATCTTGAAAGGATATACTCCATTTTGTATTCTTAGAATTTATTTAACATGATTTGACAGACAGGAGGCTGATACCATATGAGTTTGTGTAGCTTTCTTATAAAGCCTACAGCTTGAGATGATGGTGTGGTGACATGCCTGGTTCCTCTTGATTCACTTTGTGTGCATGTGGGAAAGATGGGGAATCCTGGGTTCTGGGTTCTCTAAAACAGTTTTGGCTTTTCTGTTAAACTGCAGAAGCTGAGAGAATGAGTATTCTGGTGTTTTGACACCACAGATCAGTAAGCACTCTTCTATGGATGTACACTGGGTAGGGACAGGGGGCTCTCAGCACAGTTAACATGTTCAAGCCCCTAGAAATCAGTGATGGAGGTGTTTTATCAGAATTGTGCTGCAGTGACCCTTTAGGTCCCCGTGACTCTGCTGGAGCTGTGCTGACTTTGCTGCTGAAGTGGAAGGGAATTGTTGAGATAGGGCTGCAATACTGAGCTGAAGGTGCTTGTGCTAGATAATGACCACCTACATTCTGCCAGGAAAAGGTAAGTTTGGGGAAAACAGCACCAACCATGAGAGGTGCCCTTAGGCAGAAAGAAATGGAGGTAATTTTTTGGTAGAAACATCTGAATCTCTTCTATTTCTTCACCTTCAGCAGTGTGTATCTGCATGGCCAGCCTTGCTGGCTTGATCACACTCAGCAGTACAAAATGCAGAGGCAGAGAAATAATAGAACAGTGGTAAGAATTTTGGAGCTCTCTCTGATTTGGAGAAAGAGGTGATTACATGCACCAGTAGAGCTCCAGAAGTTACTAATTCTCATTCAGAAGTCTGCAAGTAGCCATGCCATGTAAAATCAGATTATTAGTGATATTCTGGGGTGTGTTTCATTACCAATGGGATACATAAGAAAAATTTTGCTACAAAGTAATGGCGTTACCTTTGGCATAGAATTCCCTCATCTTCTTAGCATTTTGATGTATTAGTATCTAGAGATAATAGATGTTTGCAAAATTATTTCCAAAGGGAAAACCGTCAAAATTGCCATTAATAACTTTCAGGTCTCTCTGTTAATGGGAATTTAGGACAATGGAAGCAATAAGCTCCTAGAAAAGTCTCCCCCATCTTCTGTTTTGACCAAGTAAGAGTGAGACCTGAGGAAAAATCGAAGAAATTAGAGGGACTAATGAGGCCTATGAGAAGAGTAGCAGTTGTCTAACTGACAGTATAGAGCAATCAGTTTTCTAACTATTTTGTATGTGATTATGGCCTATTGAAAGAAAGCTGTTGCTTCTTACAGAAATTGTAGTTAAGAAAGGATAGTTCTTGTATACCTAGCTTAATTTTAGATTTTCTAATTACCCAATTTGATTATTAAATTAAAACCAAATTATTCTAAGTTCGATAAGTAACATGAGTAGTTTGGAATTTCGCAGTTCACACAAGTGCATCAGATGAGCAATTTAAACATCTATAAACTAGAACTTTGAAGAAGTAGATCTGTGTTTTGTTGTAAATTGAAATTAACAAATTATCTACCTCAGCCATAACTCACTTCTCAGCTGTGCTAGTGAGGAAACCACCTATCAATTAAGTTGAATTTACCTTAAAGCCGGTTTCATTTATTTTAGGTTAGTGACTAGTCTTCCCTTCGACACACGCTTTTTTTTTTTCCTTCCTGTAATACACAGTTCACAGCTAAACTGTAACAAAATGTAGCTTTAAGGAATTTCTTAGGGTTGAGAATCAAAAGTGGAGAGAATTTTATAAGGAAGTTTTAAGTGTCTTTGGCTTGTGAGGCAATGCACCACGTGCCATGTGGAGCTCAGCCTTAAGGCTGGCACCAGTTTGGAACAGACCTTTGTAATCCCAAGATACCTGTGTATGCTATGCTTAGACATCAAAAAAGGAGAAACATTGATTTTCCTCTGGACATTACTAAAGTCCATTTTTCCCAGCACCTCTGCACAGTCACCTTCTATTGCCCTTTGGATCCTAACATTAAAAAGCCCTAATATCTAGCTGTGAAGAATCTAGAATTATAAATTTGAAAATAATGGAAATATATGTCTAAAAACACTTGGTGATTATTGCATTACAGCTGAAAGATAATACAGGTTTATTAGCTGTGGCTTCCATTGGCATTGTCATTGGCCTGACTAATTAGGGAGAGCCTGTGTAGGCATCAGAGACATGACTTGCCATGAGACTGTTAACTTTGGTTTTCATTGATGAGAAGGAAGCCCTTTGATTCAGCAGTTGCCCAAGAGCCTGGGAAAAATATTAAAACCTCAGTATTGCTCAAACTTTAAAATGAAAAATTAATTTTCACAAATCACAGCAGACATGCTGTATCTGCAAATGACACAGATCACCGACAGTACTTTCTTGCACAGCTTGACTTTGTGTACAACTTTTGTCTTGTGGCAAAGAAATATTCTAATCTTTCTCAGAATAATCCATTTTAAGTGGCAATAAATAGAGTTCTTGCAAGGTTTGTGTTGTCTTGCTGTTTCTCTCACTGTGAATGTGGAATTGTAAGTGAGACTATAAAGAAATGGTATGAATTAACTAATACAAAGTAAATTACCGTTTTTGAGATTTAGTATCATTAACACCATTATGTGGTGAATATATTTATATTATCACCTTCTCACCCAACTTAACTAATTTTTACCTGCATTTTCTGAGCTGGAACTTAAGTAATGAGACATTTAATAATATCTGTGTTCTTGGAGAAATTAAAGAGCCAGTACTTAAGCAAGCAACTGAAAAAGTTTCCAAAAATAATTTTTTCAGTGAACTTATTTTCTTCATTCCACCACATACTTGCAAACTCAGCAAAACGTGAAGGTCAAGTTACAGATAGCACTGAGATGACCTTTATTTTAGATAAGGAATTAAAAGGAGAGAACCCTACTTTCCTCTTAGAACTGAGCTGATGAAATTAATTTGTGAACTAAGCACACCTATAATTATTTCACAGGAAGGCATTGTGTGTGGTGTTCTACAGTGCATATTATGGTATCACCTTTACTTTAAGGAGAGCACGCTGGCTCAGACCACAGCTCCATCTAGACCAAAGGCCCACTTGGCCAGACTTGACCTGTTTCTCCCTGTATAAAATCTTTGTTGTCAGTGTCTCAAGCTGTTATAGCTGCCCAGGTGCCTTGTACTTCTACATTTTTGTTAAAGCATCAGCTATGTTGCCTGGAACGGCCATCATGTGGTTCAGACTCTGGGTCTCTGTATCCCCACTGAGGCATTTGCCACTTGGGTGACAAGGCTGATGGGCAGTTATTCACTGATGGCAGTGATCCACAGGTACTGGATCAGCTGTTTCACACTTCAGTTGTTTCAAAATTGAGTGAGTATCATCTGTTTCCAGTGATTTTTTTGCTGTCTATTTTGTCTGTTTTGTAACCACTTCTTTTAACACTTCCATTTGACTTAGGCTCGTCAGTGTTTCCCCTGAAGATGGATTTTAGCTTGGCAATGTCTTTCAGCTCCTTGGCACTGCACACAAGCAGAATGCTCATGTTTTTTCTGCTATGGTCGTAGTTATTAGTATGAGTTTTATCTTTCATTCCTGATAATTTATTAACTTCACAATGCCATTTTTCTCCTTAAATGAAAATTAATAAAATAATTGACTCTCAATTATTGATGCCTTTTACAAGTTTCTTCTTAAATATTTGGGGGATGGGATTAATGATTTGGTCTTTACATATGTAAACTTAAAAGTATATGTATTTTCTTCATTTGGACAATTAGTTTCTGTGAAGAATGCCTTCTTGCTTTTAATAACCTCCCACTTTTCTCCTTTCTTAATATTTTCTTCATAAAAAAGCATTTTTCTAAGTAGAAATGCATGTTGGATTATCAAAAAAGTTTTGCCCTTTCCATTACTTACAAAAGGAATTATGTATAACTAACTGTAAATCAAATAGGGAAATTTATGCTGTGCACAAAACATTTTTCTGGATGAAGTGGATGTAGGTGATTGTCTGTCACTGTTTGATTTAATAAGCAGAGAACATTTTGTTTAATGGAGAACTGTATGACCGAGTCTGTGTTGGTAATGCTGCAGTATATTGTGTGTCACTTCAGAATGAGCTGAGGATGCTCTAGGATGGTGCATAGAGTGTTGACAAAGAATGGATGTTGAAGGGACATTCACAAAACTAATTTTGTACATGTTAGGGCACAACAGCACTGCTTACCTCATGGCCTAGATGAGCATTTCAAGCTGCCAATTGTTTTGGTGATATTTTCCAGCTGGAATGCATTGGCCCCTGTCTGAGTTGTGGTCCCTACAGAGAGAAGCACTCAGGTGGTTCCCTTAAATTATTTATCTAGAACTTATGCAGCTGAAGTTATGTGAGATGTTTCTCACACACGGGGGAAATACTGTAACTAGTGAACTAGTTCCTCACCATTGTTCTGTTTGGCAGGTTAATAATGTAAAGAAAGGGGAATTGTCCAGATCCCTCAATGCTGTGATTATATTGCTGAATAGAACAGCTCCAAAACATCTCCTCCACCCACTGGCCTTAAAACAAGCGTGCAGAAATTGTGTATTAACAAAAAATCTTAAAGTTAGAGAACACGAAATAGTTTACCTGTTCACAGATTCCTGCATAGCTCAATAGACTGCTGGAATTCATATGTTGAAAACAACATGAAATCGCCAATTTTAATGCCATTTCTGTAGACGTTTTTCCTACTCAGATAAGGGACCAAGTGGCACTAAGGCACTGGCCTTGTTAGAAGATCACCTGGGAATGCATGGTTTCTGTATCCTTAGCTGCCTTGTTTCTAAAGTGTAGGAACAAGATTAGATATCACAGAAGTTCGGGTTCTGCTAGGTTAAGAAAAAGTTTAATCTGCCTAATTTTTCCCATACCAAATGGAGGTAATGAAACACACTTATCTTTGTAAAGTGGATTGATACCTGCAGAGAAAGGTCTGTGCAGCAGCTGAGGACTTCCACCCTTTCCTGATTTTCCTTTTAGACACCCACGAGTGAGAACTGGAATTGAACACGTGCCTGGAAGTGCATGGCAGTGAAAAATAAGGGATTTAAATCAGTTGAATGGTTATATTGGAGGGTGTATTTTATTAGATGTGAGTGGCCTGTTCATTATATTGTGAAGTATTTAATTTTTATTAAAAATAAACAAAAAGCTATTAGCTGAAGTTTTAGTTTTAATTAATACTTTGCCCCCCAATCCTCCCCTGAAATTAATGTGATGGAAGAAAAATAATGTTAAGAAAATAATGAAGGTTCCCCAAAAGGAAAAAGCTTTTTATTAATGAGGTTTTCTGTTTCCTTGATTCTGTATTTATTTGCTTCCCATCCTTCACTGTATGTGATAATGCAGTGTTCCATACTGGGGGTCTAAGCACTGCTCAACAGAGCTGCATTTGCAATGGATTCGACAGTGATGCACTGTAGATCTGTGCTTTTAAACTAAAAGATTTTTCTTGTGCTCTCTGTCTCTTCATTCCGCTGTTGGAGACTATCAGAGGTGCAGGTGAAGGATAAAAATGCTTTTTGTATGGGCACCACTGGAAAACTTTGCCTTTATGAGGTTGGCTGTGCTTGGTGCCTGTTGTGTCACTGTGGGGACACAGCCTAGAACTTTGGCTGTGTGGCAATATCTTTTAGTTGCTCAGTAAACAGTTGTAGCATTTGAGTAGATCATCTGTTGAATTAATCTGTACCCAGCCACCCACACTTTTCACAGAGTGTGTCTGGAATTCTGCTGGGTGTGTTCAGCTGATGTCATGTTAATTGAATGCATGCTTGATCTGCACTAGTATAAAGTTGATTCTATAAATGTTACTTTCTTAGAAACAATATTGGTAAATTTTTTTCCTATAGGCTTTCATCATCTTGTTGCTAAATAAGAAGTGATCTGAAGATCCATTTCTCCTCCTCTCTGACCTTTTTGCTAGTGGTTCTTCCATAGGCATACACACATCCTCTCTGCTTCTCTCTTCTTACTTACTCACAGGTAGCTCTTCCTGTTGGTTTATATTTTAAAAGCATGTACCATGTCTATCCCTAAAACATGAATATGATGATTTACAGTTCTGGTTTTATGATCTGTTAGCAAGCAAGAGCTGCACAGGTGTGTCTGTACTGTCATGCTAACTCTGGACCTTGTGAAATGAATCCAGGCTTCCCAGTGGTGCTCGCTGGTGCCCTTTTGGGAGAGGAAGTGATTAGCATGGGTGAAACTGCTCAAGCCATTTGTCTTTTTGAATGGTGTCTGAACTTGACCCCCTGATTAACACAGTTAAGGAAAGCAAATTCCATTTCATGTTTAAATGTAGAGTTAATGTGCTGGGGGAGAAGATCACAAGTGAAGGATTAAATTATAATCCAAACAGTGATGTTTATTAGGCTTTTGGAGGAAGTAGGACAGACAAAATGAGACAGGAGGGATCCTGTTCAGAAAGAATACATCATGGTTTCTACTTGAAATGAAAAAAAAAAGTATTGTGGGTCATAAGTGTTTTATCAGAATAAAGAGCCTTCTAGACAAGATGGTCTTTGGCCAACTGAAGCTTTTTTTAAGTGGAAGCAGGAAGCCATTAAATGTAATGTAGAGCATGTATCTGAAAGCATCCCTGAAATGCCTGGCAGAGGTAATCAAGGTAATTAATCTCTGCTGTGATATTAATGTATATCATTCCTTTTGGTTTTCTGAAGCTGAAAAGATGTTTACTGTTGTTGGATAGACAGTAATGAAAATATCAAAGAACTTACAAGATAATCTGTTTAAAGTTGTGTCATTGTAATTATCTCCCTATGCTATCTTTTTTTATTTCTAATATAGTTTACAATGTGAAACTATAGGATTTAGAAAATCCTAGAATTACAAGTCAGTACCTTGATTAATACTATAGGATATCCAGCTCTTCTAGCTTTAGCTCTTCCAGAATGAGAAGAGAAACATGATGTATGTATGGGAGGGAGGATAAGGACTCACGGAAGTAATCTGCTGTTGAGTTCATGGGGGAAAGAAAATCCCATTGCTTGTTGCTGGAGAGCTTTCCAGAAGAAAAAACGTTAATACTGTATGCCTAACAAGATACTCAGCATTCATGTTCTCTATAATTTAGGAAAAGTTATAGACATGAAAGATCAGATAGGTCAAAGTACATTTAATGTTCTAGGCATGAATGGAAGACAAGAGTAGTATTTAAAATTAGAGTGATTGAGCCAAAAGCTTTCTGCCTAGATATTCCCTGTTATAATATGTCTGTTCTGCTCTTAATCCATAAGATTAACGTTACTAGAATTTCTCAAATTAGTAAATTAAGTGGGAGGACCACTAAATAATAAGTGGTCAGCTTCAGTTCTAGATGGCCTTTCATTTTGTATGCTTTGTTACGGGGTGTAGGTAGTAGAAGTGAGGGAATTGGCATGACATTTAAACAGGAGTTAAGTGAAATCAGACTCTTTCAAAGAGGAAGAGAGAAGGAGGACATTGCAAAAATGCATATAAAATATTTCAGGATAGCTACATGGTAGATATGAATCAGTTTAAACAGTAAAAATGATCCTTGCATGCCTTCCAACACCAATTACTTTAGCTTGCACAGTGTTCTTCCCGGTTGTGATCTTTTATGAGATGCTGTTTCAAAATGCAAAAATGTAAACAAAGAAGAGAATGGGGTGGAAGGTAGGAAGAAGCATGACTATACTATTAATTAGTCTGAGAGCTACTCCAGCCTTCATTATCTTCATCTGTTTTCATTTCTACAAAGTTACAGCTTAGATGTAAAAGAACAGTTGACAAGAAAATGGACTTGTGCATGAGAACAAATTGCTTCAATTAAAGGTTACAGTGGTTGGCATGAGCTGGCTGCCTTGTGTGGTTTTCCAGAGTGGACTCAGCTGAACTGCTTGTTAAAGGAATCAGATTGGCACAAGATTTTGGCAAGTAGATCAAGATTTACTTTCACACCTGTCTGCAGTTGTCTTTAGTGGGACTCTTTTCTAAAGACATACAGCTTGCAAAATACCTTGTAGCAGTTTAACATGCTTGCTCAGCAGTGTCTTTAACACATTTCAATATATTTTCTCACTACTTTGCTTTTGCTTGGGATCTTGAATTGTACTATGAGGTTTTTGTTCTTCGAAGAGTTAAACATTAACATTTTTTATTCTGAATAAGTGCATTGTTCTTCTTTCTATTCTGCTGATTTTTATAGAATTTTCATCTATCAGAGATAGCAATTTAGTAGAACTAGTAGAAAATTCTTTTTGAGGTAGAAATGCCAGATTTTAAATTCTGGTGTCTGTTTCAAAAGATGATCAATCAGCCGTTAAAGTGATGGTCAGCCACTGATTTTTGGGCATAATATAAAGCATAATACCCTAATTAGAAGGAGTGGTATCGGGCTGCTTCCTACATATCTGTAGCAGAGAAATCCTTATGGAGCTGGAATACTTTGTTTCATTCATTTACTCCAAATTTTAAGTAAGGAATTTTCTTGTGTCAGTATCAACCAGTGGGATTGTATATTTTTGTCCTCCAGTTGAAAACCTCAATTTAATGATATATTAATCAAATGCAACTAAGCCTAGTTGATGAAATTATCTTAGCTGCTGGAAATTGTTTAAGCTTTGATCAAATGTGTGTTGTCAGATAATGTAAAAATGAATTATCAGGCTGAATCAAAAAAGAATAAAGTAATTTCTCTTAAAACAGAAGCAAACCCACGAAAAATACAGATGTTCAGGTTTGTGTTCTTAAAACTAACATGGATTTCATGCTCTAGATAGCATTTGCACTTTTTTCTTTCTTCTGTGAGTAGAGCTCTTGCTTGAAAACTTTCAGTCTCTTTTTCAGTTTTTCAACTAAGGTTCTCAGCTCTGCATTTAGCTGGGGCAAAAATACTGCAACAAAAATACTTTCCAACTAGAAAAAGAATTAAAATAGGTCAATCTGTAATTTTCTAATTGCTTCTCATTTACTTCCTTTCTAAAAGAAATGCCTCAGTTTCTGTGCCCTTGGTTATCGAGTTACCAAATCATCACTGATCAGATTTGGAAAGTGGACAGAACATAAAAATGGGTGGTGACACCATTCTGTGGGAAGGATCAGTGGTTGGAATCCAGACAGTCTCTCTTACAAGTCTGATGGTGGTCTGATTACTTCAGGGAAATAGGATGAAAAACAGTAGCTAGTTCTCCTCATTTTCCCTCTGAGGTATTGATTTTTATGGCAGATGAACAGAATTTCTTCAAGAAGTACGGGGGTAGTGTAGGTAATGGCATTGAGCATTGCCTGAAAGCTGATATCCATGATTCTCCTCAGCGAAGGTCTGGAGTAGTGATCACTTGAAATAATTCGTTTTCCCACTTACTTCCCTTGAAGTAAACCATTTTCCTTCTGACTTGCTTGCTGAAGACAGTGATAACTGATAATGAAGTGGTTTGAACTAGCACAGGTTGTTAATGGATGAAAAACAACTGGAATGGATGCTTGCTCAGGCATGATAACTCAGTGAAGAGCAAGTATAGAACACTGGATGGTTTTGAGGGTTAAACATCTGCTGTGCTTTGTCTCTGCCGGGGACAATCTCGTGTTTCCATGGCTACTTTGTGTAGTTTAGGTAATGGGGCTTGTCTGTGGCCCAGTCTTCTGTGGCAGTTGCCTGCAGGATATAATAATTCTCTGAGTCAGAGACCATCCAAGCACACTGCAGTTCAAACAGTCTCAGCCTGTGTTTCATTATTCCTGTCTCACCATTGTGGTGAGAAGAGAGCACCAGGCTCTATCTCACTCTCTAGGTTCTTCCCTCTGCTTTAGGATGCTCAGAGACACAGACTTGCTTCATGCTTTCCTCTTTCTGATGTAGATTTAAGGGCATTTGCTATGGGCAAAATTTGACCTACTAGGAATTGCAGCTGGAGAACTCTTCTTCAAAGGCAGCGACAGAGTTCTGATTTTTTTAAAGATGTATATGATAGGATGAAGGATTTCTCCTAGCTATGGATTTGCTGATCTTTCTGAAATTAAATTAATATTTAGTCATTAATTTTAATGTGAGATGGACCAGTCTGAAGTCCGAGAACACTCTTCCACATCCTTTTTAGTTATTAAAGTCTGTGGCAAATCCTGCCCTTTATGGCATGACTGACATTCCAGTGTACTTCTATAGCCAGCACTATCCAACCCTGTGCTTTTCACTTATGCTAACAGTCTGAAACCTTCTGCTTGATTAAGTCCTTAAGCCAACTCTGGGACATGTGTTTGGAATAACTTGAATGAGTTCTCAAAATGCTGTTAAGCAATATCTTTATGGGCTTTGCATATCAACATCTCCATTAACTTCCTCAGTTCATTGCACTCTGCTTATGAGTGAGTAAGCCTTGCTTGAAAAGGAGCCACACCATTTATGAAATCTTCTAGAGAAAATGTTACAAAACATTCTGTATCAGAATTTCTGCTTAGACAGAATCCTTAGAGAGCTTTTAGACTTCAATAAATAAATGCTTCATGGCAGTTACTTCATTCTAAAATAGGAAACAAGATATCTGTAGAGAAGAAGATCACCCAAACTGGAAAATAGTCGACAGTAGTATTCTATGGAATTTTAAGAGTTTTAAGAAATTTAAATTGGTATTTGTTGGAATGTTTGGATACTGTGCTGTAGTTTGTTGAAGAGAGTAGAGGACAGGATTTTTCAAGCTGGTTACTCATATAAGTATGTAATTGCATGAATCAGCTATTGATAGTTTCTGCTTTGATCTTACACATAATGATGGACATCCTTTTAAAAACATTACTTTAGTCAGAGTAATGGAGCACTGAGTAGTCTGAAATCTGAAAGTGGCTTTGTTGGCAGTTAATTCAGTCCTAGGGCACTGAGTGCTTTAGATGGGTGGGCAGTGATGGGGTTTGCTTGGAACTAGGATATCTCTAGGGTAAAAAGGAGCAAGGGATTCAGGCAGATGTAATATTTGCACATTCTTTCAGTAACTGAAAAAAGAGGGTTACATTTTAATGAACAGAGAAAATCTGTCATTTTGGTTTCCATGCCAAGTTGGAAGCTCTCAGTGCCCCGGGTAGTGTTGCAGTTGCCAACCTTTTCTTTAAAATATTTGTACTAAGTTTGTTTCTAAAACTGAATAGATGTTAGTATAAACATCCCATTTGTAGGTGTCTAAGTTTGTTTACTGATGAACTTTGATTGATCAGATCAAATCTAGCAAGTACTGACTAATCCTGTAGAGAAATGATGGAAGTGTCAATAAAAGGATGAGTTCCTTAAGTTTGGGTTGAGTTCTTGTCAGATTGTGCTGCTGGATTTTTTTTCATAACTGTGTTCAGCAGGGATTAGTATTCATCAGTATCTGTCACTGCATTCCCTGCTCCTGTCAACTTTCCCTCTACACATCTCTTGTGTGCTGTGTTTAGAGCTTCTTTTCAGTGTTCAGGTAATCTCCAGGGCTGTGGCATCTCCTGATGCTTTGATCAGCACTTACATGTGTAGTAATTTATTTCAGCATTGATAAATCTTTTGCTCACCAGTCAAGGGTAGAGTAAAAAGACAAAAAAGCCTAGACCCCAAACTTGTAAAAATATGCTTCCAAAGCTGCTTAGCAAACAGTTGTTCAAATCAAGCAATGCTCATCTCCCTCCCCAACTCCTCAAAAACCAAGTCTGCAAACAAAACCCAACCAGATACTCCCCACTTCCCCAGCCAAGGTAACCAGAGTAGATGAATTTCTCAAAGTGGCATTGCAGAATGTGAAGCAAAACAAAGATAAAATGTGATGGTCCTGGCATGATTACTAAAATGATAGGTGTGGGGCTTTCAGGGCCTTGGCTGCTCTATGTTGAGTGTCAGGGCTTGAAAGGTTTTCTTGTTAGCTTTTATATGTTTTCTAACAACAATGAAACCATCCAAGCAGTAGATATTTGAAAGATTTCTGTTCATGGATAGTTGAAGTCACTATTCATTAGTAACGTGATTAAATAGTGATCAGACTGCTTTATATCTAGACTTTGCTTTGTGTTGTGTTACAGTGATTCATTCTTAATTTCATGTTGGCTGTCTGGTGTAATACACGTTCTCTATAAAATTCCTGTACTGTTTGCAGTTTTCAGAGATTTGGGTAAGAAGGACCTAATTGATGCCTATCTATTCTTGCATCCTCCCTACTGATACTTTTTGTTGCTTGTGGTGCCTGCCTGTTCTGTGCTGTTCTCTGCCATTCAAAGAACTAATGCATAGAAAGAGCTGATTTATTCTGTGCCAGGAATCATAAGCTCTTTGAAGAATACATTCAGTTGCACAGTTGTTCAAAATGCCCACCATTTGAAGGCTTATCTTTTTCTGATCAAATAAATTCAGTACAGTATGGCAAAATATATTTCATTAATATGAGTTGCTTTTCTGATTTTCATTGCCTTATTTGGACTGTAGGGCCACAGAGCCAAAGCAGTTCCAAGCTGTTAATTCATAAGTAGCTCCTATTGTCACCTGACAACAAAAGTTAATATATCAAACTTTGTCCATTTCTTACTATAAATCTAACAGTATTGGGAAAGATGGAAAGCTGAAAATACACACATAGACAGAGACACACAGGTGGTATTGAAACTCACCTGAGCCTCCCCTATGAGAGCATTTCTCCATCCAAAATTTTGTAGAGCTTGCAGTGCCAAGGGGAGGTCTGATGCAGAGGATGATAGAAGCCTTCAACAGAGCAGATGCTCTACTTCTTATACCCTCTTTTTTTCCTTTGGCCACAGCTTCAGGAAAAAAGTGAATTTAAATGAAAGGAAATAAAATTAATTTAGTGAATTCCATGCTTTTAAAATAGTAAGGATTAAATTAATGGGTTTTATTTTTTGTATTTGTGGAGGGAGGCTTAGCTCAATGTCTTGCACAATCCTCACTTTTGTGATATGAAAGGTAATTGAAGGATCTGTAACATCTCATTGGTTTGATCACTACTCCTGCTCATGGCATTTTATAATGAATATATAGCTTATAAATAACATTTTGAAGGTATAAGGTTGTACAGAGATAATTACACAGCTGAAATGCATTGGCACAAAGCCAAAGGTTAAGCACTCTCCACCATCCCTCCTAAATTGAATAACTTCACTTTATGAAGTGTATCATCAGATATTGTTTTCATTACTCTCAGAGGGCAAATTAAGGTTAATAAAAATCCATTCAAGATTACCCATGTATGTGAATATTTGTATTTTTAGAACTTTTCTTTGTTAATTACATTCCTCACTGACTGTGTTTATGTGAATACAAGTATATAGGTCAAAGCTTCAGCTCATGTTTCTACAATTTCAGACGTTTTACTTCTCTTAGACAGATTTCCTCTATACTGGATTGTGGGACCCTGCAGGATTTTTCAAACTGAGCAAAACACTAAGTGCACTCCTTCCACTAAATTGTGGTTTCTCATGTGCCCTGAATGCCACTATCCTGTGTTTCACTTGTCCCACATAAAAGCTGTTCGACCCATCTGCTTCAGTCCTCATCCCAGTATTTGTATATCCTTTTGTTTAAATTCTATATTAAATAGCATATTCTTCATATAAGGCAACCCAGTATTTTGTGAAGTCTTCAGCAATCTGAGAAACCCTTTAGTAGAGCTGAAGAGGGGGGAATGGTTTTCCATTTCCTGTGATAAATTAGTTATATCTATAATCTGAAATAGCACACACATACTGGAGTCACCTCTTCTCATACTCTGCTTTTACAACATCACCATCTCACTACAAGTGTCCTCTTTCTGCTCTGCTGCTGCTGCCCTTCCCCTCTTCCTACTGCCTACGAAAGAGGTTGATTTCTCACTTGATAACACCACTGTTTCTGCCTCTCACCATAAGAAAGAGCAATATAAGAAATGGCCTAGTGTACGGGAATATTTACCCAGGATAATCTTTCAGCCTCTGAAACAAAGTTCAGGGACTTTGTTTTTCCAGAGATGGCACTTGGTGGACTTTTTTTGGCCTATGAATTTTGATTTTTAAAAGTCTGTGTACTGTCTTAGCAGAAAGAATAACTTTGGGCAGAGTTATCCTAGTGGTAACATTTTGGTATAATTTTTAAAAGAAAAGTGGTTTTTCCACCCCAAAAAATGAAAATAAGAAATTAGTAAATTGCTTTTGTTAATCTTAACATTAAATGAAAACATTTGTCACAAGCTAGTTAACATTGTCAGTGTATTACAATGCAGTATTGAAGAACAAAACAGTAGAAAAACAAAAGAGAAATAATGATGGGGAATGGTTGGAGGTAAAATATGTAAAGTCGCCATTTATAAATCTGTGCAACTTTCTAGGCAATTGTTTGTTTCAGGATTTTTTAATTTGTTGAATGAAACAGTGTCTGAACAACTTTTCTCTACAGGTTATTGATATGCCAGAACACAATCCTGGAGATATGGGAGGAACAATGAGACTGGGGAAGAGGAGGACAGTTTTTAAAACTGAAAATTCTGTTTTAAGTAAATTATTTTTCTGCTCTTATGACTTTGCCTTTTGGATAGGAGCTTTGTAACATGGAAAATAAAAAATCCTATAATCTTAAGCAAACAGTTAGGTGGCAGCTTCCCTGAGCTCATTCACTCTGATCCTGTTATTTACATTTACTGAGAATTGGAGTGTAAAAAAGAAATTAGAGATATTCATAACTCCCAGTGAAACTGTCACTGAGGGTCCAGTGCTTTTTTAGAAACAAAGAGTAAAATGTTGATAAAACTTCATTTTGTGGCAGTTTAATTCATTATGTTCTTGAGAAGGTCAGAGTGCTTTCTTCCTATTTTCTAGCCTGGTCCTGAAAGCAGTCTAGTTTGGGAAAGCAAAGTATCTGTTGCAGAAAAAGAAAATTATTTGCTGTTACAGGATGCTTCAGATAACAAAATAAAAGCAACCAGAATATTGAAAAAAATATTGAAGTTGATCTATGTGTATTTTAGAATTGAAGTAATAGTTGTCTCCTATTAATCAGCCCATTATACAGTAGTAATACAGATGATGCTGCAAAGGTGTGAAAAGTAGTTTCTTATCCATTGACTAAATATATATTTCTTACATTGCCCTGCCCTTGATATTGATCTGAGGTATTCTCTCTTTAGCTGCGTTAAACTTAAGGAATGTATCCTTCTGAGCATTTAAAAATGACATCTACTTCAGCAGGAGACCAAAGTGTAATACCATATGCACATTTAATGAAAAATCTCCAATTCTAGAGATGCCCATACTAGTGATCTAACTAGCCTGGGTGATACTTTGCCTATATGTGATATGGATATGCATATCACAATGTATAAGTTCTTGTGTGATCTAAACACTTCTTGGAAAAGTTAATAAAAATTAACATGTGTTGTAACCCTGACCAATATTAAGAGTTGTTTAGATCTATTTAGCTCTTTATAAAGAATCATAAAAAGCTATGGCAGTTTAATCAGGAAATCTTTTTTCTTTTTCTTATGCTTTACAATTTGAATGGAAATAATAGTTATGAAAAGGGGATCCCTTAAAATTAAGACATACACCATTTTTTGTAAAATGGCACTACTGTTATTCTACAATTTTTAAAGATGTTCTTGGCAGTTTAGTTCATGTACCAGTCCTCTAGCAAGACAGTAATTGTCATGACCTTAGTGTAAATTGAGAGTAAAGTTTGAGCCATGATTATAAGAGATATGATTAAAATCTGGTTTACTGCATACCTCTAACTTGCTCCTTGTTGCTGTGAAATGTGGAGTGTTCAAGATGATGCACAGAAGACTGCAAGAGTCATTTGGGTAATGAGATCAGGAAAACAGAAAAGCAATATTCTCTGTTCTTTGGAGGTACTATGCCAGGTGCCATGCATAATCTATTAAAATGGAACAGATGCTACTAAAAGGCTTCTTTCCCTGCATCTTTTGTGTGCAACTGTTGTAAAACCCTGAAGGGATTTTACATTGCTGGTTGACTCAGACTTTTTTCTGAGCTTTACAATTTAAATTAGTTAAAGCATGTTTAAATTCTAGTCTGCCTGTGCTATTTCTAGTCAAGGAATGTTGACTATGAATCCTGAATAAACTCAGGTAACAGTAAATTAAAAGAAACTAGTCATCTAGTCACTCAGGGAGAACAGAAAAACACAATGAGATGAATAATGTCTTGTTGAGTTTACTATGTGTTAAATGTGACTTTTGTGAGGTTTAAATTGCAACGAATAATTGTAGCAACTATTAAAGCAACACTTCGGCTTAAATTTATCTTTTTTTGTATATTCAGGGAAGCTTTATGGTGATGAAATGTTTGTAGAGGAGCGACACAGGCATCGATATGAGGTAAGCACTGTCCTTTGTATGGGCCCACTCCTCGGTGTGAACCTTATCTGAGATAAGGTGCCTGAATACTCCCAAAATACTGTCATTCATGGAGACACACACGAGGTGGATTCCTGGAGTTATCTCTGAGGTAGTTCAAAAGGGATCTGAATCCATCAGTGTCCCTAAAGGGGCCTGAACAATCAGATATGTGCATGCTGTAACTGATTCAGACAATATTAACCTTCCTTAAAAGGGAATAGAACGTGATGGTAAACTTGCTCAAGGTTTGGATATTAACTGAGTGGTTGAAACATCATCAAGGAAATGAGACAGCTCACTGCAGAGCCCCTTAGTTTGAAGGAAGAGCTGCATCACAGCTTTTGTCATAACCTCTGAAATGCAGTATTCAAAGGGGAGGTTAGTCTACATCTAATGGGCCATTTTAAAAAGGGGGAATGCAGACTGCTTGGATTCAGGAAGGCAGCAAGCAGAAGGGGCCCTGGCTTTAATTTTTGAATGCTGCATAGTAACTTTTAAAATTACTGATTCATCTCTTTATTTAATAAACATGTCCACTTTTGCAAATTTATGCCAGAGTTGTTAAAACAAGAAAGCAAAAGTTCCCAACCCTTACCCAATTTTCTTCATTCTTGTATGTATGTAAAAATCATTACAATTAACTGCTACTCTTTGTTAAATCCAAAAAGAAACAGAACTACAATTATTTTTGCTTTCAATGTTCTAGGTGAACCCAGAATTGACTCACTGCTTTGAAGAGAAGGGTTTGAAATTTGTTGGCCATGATACAGAAGGGAACAGGATGGAAATTATTGAACTGGAGAGTGAGTGTCTTACTTGTTTGTAATACTTATTGCATCTATTAGAACTGTATAAGCTATAGGTTGTTGAATGGCATGTAGGCACAATATTTAGCTGTCATAACAACCATGATCATTTTGGGGATATTGCTAACTCCACCTGTGTATTACAATGGGTGAAAATTCAGAGTAGGTTAAGAAAAGTCTTACTTTGCAAAGACTGTGCGTGTATTTGATTATGTGGGACAAATGTGCTCCTTTTCCAAGAGGTCCTAAATCTAACTCAGGGGGATTTGGCTATGGAAAATCGTTGAGTGATTTGGAGGTCATATAGTCCAACCTTCTGCTTCAGCACTGCTTCCAATATAGGTCAGGTTCTCCAGTTATATCAGTCAAGCATTGAGTATCTCCATGTATGCTGTTGCTTGGACTTCAAACTACTCACCACTGTTCTCTGAACCCAGAAGTCTGGTCATTTTTTAAACACTCTTTGTGGTCTACCCATAGTCCACAGCTTCCAACTTAAAGGGTAGGAAAACGTATGAAAAGCTTTGCTAAAGTCGAATTCAGGAAAGCCAGTGCTCTCCCTGCATGGAAAGACAGATTCTTCTCAGGCTTGTGCCAGTCTTCCTGACCTTCATGTTCTGAAGGTCAGAAATGTTCTGTGGTTCCTTGGAGCCTTCCTTTTGTCTTGAAGAAGGGCTTTTTCTAGTCATCAGGGACCTCTGGCCTTTTATAGATTTTTATCTATAAAAATGTTTCACAGTGACATTGCCCTGCTCCCTGGGCACCCTCAAATATTCTTGGTCAGGTGCCAATATGTGTTCATTTTGCTTGAGTATATGAAATGTGTCATTAAATATGACATTACTGGAGTATATTACCTGGAAAATCTGTGAAATCTTCATCCTTGCAGCAGAGACCTTCAAAACTTGACTAGACAAAGCTGTCAGCAACCTGATTTGAGTTTGTTCCTGCTTTGAGCATATTGTTCTGAATAGACATGCATAAATACATATGGGAAAACTGTGACAATACCATGATAAATGTAAACTGTGACTTTTCCAGTTGTGCCCCTCTCCCCCCACCCATTCATTTAGTTTTACATTCAGGTTTATTATTCAGTTTTTATGAATCATAGGATGATTTTTCCTTAGTTTGCCCTACTAACCTTCTGCCTCTCTTGTCAGTTGCTTTTTGTGGAAAGACGTTTTCTGCTGCCTCACCCTTAAATTCATATGTGCTGCTCTGGCTTCTGGACGCTAGTCTGAAATCTTCAATAAGGTTTTTTCCTAAAAGTTCTTCCACCAGCTTCTTCCGACATTATGTAATTTTCTTTGATATGTATCTTGTAGATCACCCATATTTTGTGGGAGTTCAGTTCCACCCAGAATTTTCCTCAAGACCTATGAAACCTTCACCTCCATACCTTGGACTGTTGCTAGCAGCAACTGGGACACTGAATGCATACCTGCAGCGTGGATGTAAACTGTCTCCAAGGTAATCTTTCTTTATTGCTTGCCTACAGTTTAACAGTCACATTTTTGGAGGGACTATCCCATCCTTCAATTCAGAAGCCTAGAAGAGGAAAAGGAGTTCTTCGTGTATTTATTTACTTGTGGCTGTGTGTGCCTGGGTGTAAAATAACCTGCAAGCAGGAAACACAGTTCCTCACTTCTTCCTTTTCAGAGGCTATTAGGGCTAAAGCCAGAACCCCACATTACAATCAGAAAAAAAGTAAAAATCGTTAATGAATTCAAATGAAGATAGCAGCCTCCTGTGTTAACTTCCATTGACAGTAGCTTCATAAGGAGAGAGATGTGCTAGAGGATCAAGCAATGAAGGGAAATTTGTACCTAGTTGTACTTGGATGATGATAGCAACAACAAAGAAAACACTGATTTTATTTTGCAGTAGCTAAATAATAAATACTATCTTTCAGGGACAAGCCTGAAATAAAACAGTTGGGATACCTTTAGACTTGCAGAAGGATTTGGATCTAGGTCAGAACTGATGGTTCAACCAAAACTCAGTCCTTGGTCTTGGACACAGAGGCTTTGGTTTATTGAATGTACCATTGTTTTTTAGCCAGGGTTAACTAATTATTGTTTATTTCAATGATATTAATAACAGTTAAAATTTCATTATAATAGCAATAATAAAGAAGTCAGAGGGAGGGTGTGGGCGCAATAACAAAAAATTAGAAAAAACCATAAAATGACTGAATAGTGACATCGAACAGATCTAATTCTGGCAGGCTGGCTTTTCCTCTAAACAATTCTGTGGGTTGGGTTTGGCTTTTTTTTCCTGAGTCTTGTGTTCTATTAAAATAAGGGCTGTTTGTTAAGAGAGAAATAGAAATTTTATTCAAATTTGAGTAGTAATGGGAAAACAGCCAGACCAATCTGTTTTGACTCTCTACTACTTTATGGGTATCAGATTTTATTCACTGTGCCCAGTTGTGCAATGATGTACATACAAAGAGAATGAATTTCTGATCTGCAAACTACAGCTTGATTGAAACACTCCTATTACCTTAGCCTGTTATTGTTAGAAGTGGTCATAATGCTAGCTACCTTTTAAAAGGTGTGGTTGTGCAATATACAGATTAAATTTTTGTGGTGCTTGGCAAGGCACAGTCTTCCAGCTCAGTGATCTTCAGTCTTCCCCTCTTTGTGGGCACTCTAACTCACACTTCATCTCTCTTCACAGGCCCCAATATCCTTTCTTACATGCTTCATCCCATAAGTAACCTTATTTATTTCTCTGAGATAAGGAAAAATTACTTTTTTTTTTAATGAGTGATCTGCATGTGTCCTGCTAATTTACATCCCCTAGCATTGGAACAACTATGCTATCTAACCCTGACCTAAAGTTTCATCCATTACAGAATTCGCCCCACTTACTTACTTGAATTAATAATTCAAAATACATACCCAACTCTTTTTCTTCATGTTCATAGAATAAACTCCTACCAAATCTTAAACATTTAGCAAAGACAAAAGTCCATACCCCAAAACTTAATATATAAAATTGCAGGTTTTGCTGTTTACCTAGTTACACAGCAATCAAGCAATACCCCTGTGTGTTGAGAAAGAGCACTGGAATAGGAAGGCATTTTGAGGCTAAAAGGAGCAAGATTTTTTATGGAAGAATGTTCAGGAGGGAGCTGCAGTGTTAATGACAGCACGTCCACTCATATTAATATACCCACCTGCTGAGTGGAAAGATTTCCAATGTAAACCTTTAAAGCCCAGAATGCTGGTGATTTCACTGAGTTGTAAAGCTAAGGCATGTCCTAGCAAGGCTGAAAGAAATGTGAGGAGAGGATTTTCTGCACAGCTCATTCAGCACCACCCACTTGTGTTGTAGTGATGCTGTTGACTAGAGCAAAGTAAGCTGCAAGAGAATTTGTGCAGACCAGCAAGCTGAGCAGATTTACTTATGCAAGGCTACCATAAATACTAAAAAGAGAGTGAATGATGTATTTCCTTTTTTCTCAGGACTTCGTATTTCAGCATGAGAGTCTTAACAGGAAACTATTACTCTAAGAAATGTAATAGCCCCATAATTAGGGTGCAATTTTAGAATATTTGACACCTGGACAGGAGCCCTAGCTTGTAAGCAAAGCTAATAATATCTTAAAGGATGCATTGCAACTTCTAGTGCCCTAAATAAATGAAAGTGAATAAACCGCCTCTTAAATTTTTGTGAGGCTAGTCTGGTACAGATACAGGCCCACATAGGCATGAGCATATCAAGTTTGAGACTGGAATGCATCCTCTGGGGGAAATTTAGTTCTTAGAAACTTCCATGTATAAACCAAGAGACAGTCAAGAACTGACCAAAGGATCAGGGCAACTCAGTGATTAATTGTTATTTATTTACCTGAAGTACTAGTTGGGCACCCAAGTTGCCTTTGTGGTTTCAGCTTCTTGTGCTTTATGGCACAAGTGCCCAAGCATCAAAGCCTGCACATCACTTCCTTGTGAAAAGTTTTAGGTCATAACCTTTTCCAAACCTTTCCATGGAAATACTGAAGTCACCATTTCATATAGAAGTGAGGAATGTTGTTTGGAGGCTGCTAGTTTACATTTTCATTTTCAAGGACAGAGAAAACCAAAGCTACATGACACTCAAAGTGTACAGCACCCAGAAATATGCTGCTTTAAAAGAGAATACAAAGGGTTTTAATAGGAAACTAGTGGATGAAAAAGGGAACTTCACGTATAATGTTGCTGGCTTTTACTGAGACTTATGTAGCTTCATTTGGAAAAAATTAATAAAAACTGACTTTGGGAGCAGTATAATTATGGGTTGCAAAACCACTGGTGTACAATAAAGTCATGTTGCTTGTTTTATTTTGGCTTGGTTTTTTTTTCCCCTTATCCAGTTAAGCATCAGCAGGCTTTATTTCTTCTTTGTCTACAACTAGCACCTTTGTTAATGGCCTGCAAGAGTAAGCCCGAGTGCATTAATTATATTTGCAAATAATGTCATTTGAATAAGAGCTGAAAGCGCTATTCAGAACAAAGAAGTAACAAAAAAAATATGTAGGGAATTTAGTAATCTCTGGTGAATATAATGACATCTTTGGAGGAAGAGGATAAGAAGCTAAAGACAAATAATTTAAACACAAATATCCAGTACAAGGGAGGTTTTCCTATGTGAGTAAGTATAGGCCTATGACTACTGTGAAAAAAAAACTTTTACAAAGCATTAGTCAATATGCTAATGTGAGGCACCAATCCAATACCATCTAGTCACAGAGTACTCTTTTGAGTTCTGGGCAAATTATTAATGAAAGATGATGACGTATGAGCTGTGTTCAGAGACAGGGAACAAAAGCAGCTAGAGAACAGAAGGAATGCTGCATTAAATAAAACACCAGAAAACTCAGAAAATTTGCCCATATGGTGCTTACTGCATTAGCATGGTCCAGCTGTCTCTCAGATCAGCTATGGAGGACATCACCTATGAACAGAACAGAAAACAACCTGTGTGACACGTTCTGGTGCCTGATGTCCCCTATATGTTGTCCCCACTTGAGAACACATTTGGCACAGCATCATGCTCCTGCTGAATCCAGACACTTGATTTGGAAGAAATGTGGTTTGAAGATTGTCAAGAGAGCAGCAAGAGAGGGACTGCTCCATGGAAGATGACACTCCAGGAGGCAGGGGTGGGAGCTGTCCTGGTAGGGATGGTGTCCTCACCAGCAGGAGTCAGTACCAAAGCTGCCACAGAAGGCGAGTGCTTTGGCTCCAGTGACCTTCCAGTGGTGCAGGCCCCAGGTGGCATGGCTGGGGAAGCAAAGACCCTGTTACCCTCAGAGCTCTTACAGAAAAAAAAAAAAAAGTTTTAAAGGAAATCCTTTCTTAACTATACTGGTACTTAGTAATGCCTAGTTATGTCAGCTAACTTTATTATTTAAATGTTAAATGTTTAGAGTGAAAACCCTTCTGAACTAGTCACCTCAAGTCTTCTTCTGTAGTTGTTAAGTGAAGATGCTCTTTAAGGAACCAGATAGCTCATTATAACTGTTCTGTGGGTCAGTTATACATTACACACTGCCAGAGCCTCCAGTGATTGTAGGGAGCTGCTGGTGCCTATCCCAGATGAAGATACTGTCCTAGGTGGAGTTATGTGAGTGCAGGTGGCTGGCAGGTCAGAACTGGGGAATTCTGGGTTTGTGCTGAGGATTCCCAAATGAAACGATGTTTTATGGAAGCATAGGATTGCATCATGATGACCATAATTTTAAATGATAGATAAAATTTTTATGACCCATAGATGATATCTGTGATTTTTATGGCCATATAATGATCGTAAAAATATGTACCAAGAATATGGGTGACTGCAATTATAACCATTGCACAATCAAATATGTATTTATTCAAAATAATGTTTTAACGACATAATCATTTAAATAATTCAGCTTTTTGGGGAAAAAATACATTATAATAATTTGCAGATTTCCTTCTGCTGAGTCCTTAAAAGCTAAGAAACTTAAACAACTGCAGCCTGTACTAAATTTATCTGCACTTCATGTATCTTTAATTTCCACTGAGGAAGAAATGCACTTAGCTTGGCTTCTTCCAGGGCATAGCATTACTGTAGTAACTGTTTTAATTCCTTATATTTCTGGAAAAGGAGTTTTCTGTCAATTGTACATTAAAAATGAATGAAAGAAAAGTTCCCCTGAAACTGCCAAAGGCTTTGTTTCTAAAGAACATTGATCTGAATTTTCCAAGTTAAAACAGAGTACCCATTTTATAGGAGGGAAGTGACCTAAATTCTTCATCACTACGACTAAAGTGACTGACTAGATGCAGTGACACTACATAGAGTTTTGTTATATTTTTCTTTTTTTGGCCTCCACTTTGTATTCGATATCCCATCAGAAAAAAATAAAAGGGAAGAATAAAACTGTTGGGGTTAGGTTTTAGAACTGATGGCCTCAGATCTGCTCAGTAGCTCCTTTTTGTTGGAGTCCGCTGTTGTAAGAATTGTTACAAATAAGATGAAATGGGTATCAGGCTCCTGCCCAAGATAATTACTAATTAATTTGAACACAAACTGAGAGAAAACTTGCTGAAGCAAATGTAAGCATATTTTTCAATGGTTGGCTCAGTGTGAAAAAGAATTTCACTAAGGAAAGCTGGGCTTATTTGATTTCTCATCACCACCACTTTCACAGCCGGCAGATTTAAGTAAGATTACTTGATATTACCAACTGTGAGCACAAAGCATCCATTTGGGTTTTGTGTTTAATATCTGTGTACAATTCCTTGTAATTGGGAACAAAATACGCATTTATTCCAAAGAGAAAAGATGGCTTGCTTATGGTTAATGCCACCTACAGTTTTCCTTCGGATTACACATGGTACTAATGTGTTTGACATCAGAGTAATCTTAGAAACCTGACACCAGTGCTGGTTTGAAGCTGTAACACACAGGTGTAGATGTGCCAAGTTTCACAAGTCCCTGTTTGCTTTTAAGTCCACTGGCAGGTTAACTCTTGAAGTTCAGGTTTCCTTGGGCCCAAGTTGTTATTTTTAAGATGATGCCAGAGGTTCTGGGTGTGCTTAGACGTATCATTCAAGCAGCTGAAACTGAGAGACTGACAGCTACCTGAGTCTGAAGCCCAAGGGCTGATCCTTACCTGGGTATTTGCCCTACCTTTCTCACCCTGTGGCTTGCTTGTGAGACAAAAAACTGACTTACACCCCATAGAGTAGCTCTACAATAGGGGAGGCTGAGGTGCTGCTGCAGAAGTCAAGAATGTGATGATGAAGCCCTTCTCTGGGATGTGGTGCCAGATCTTGTACTGATATTGAGCAGTGTGGGAACAGGAACAAAATTGTCATCAGCTGAGTAAGTGGTTTAGCCTCTGTGCTAGTGGCCAAGTGAGCCTCAGCTTTGGCAAACTGAAAACAGGCTTAAGAAGTTTGGGTGGTAAGTCAGTGAAATCACAGAAGCATCCAGGCTTTGTGACTACTCGTGTGGGCAAATCCCTCTAAGAGCTGTGTCACTGAGTGGGGGAGGACCTATGATGAGAGTGCTGGGTGGGGATCAGCACCTGAGTGCCTCCAAGAGATGAAGCTGGGTTCTCCAGTTCTCCACTCACCTCACTGGTCAGTGAGCACTTTTACTTAACCATCTGACTCCCATACTGTGGTGTTTACAGAGCTCTGGCTTGGTTTTGGGCTGTGATTGCCACTGGGCAGCAGAGTTAATTAAAATAAAAAGGAAGTTCTCTGAAGACTTTGGGCTTAAATCAGGGCTATTATAAGGATATGCAGTTCTTTGCAATCCGTTTTATTCTCTGTTCTATGCACAGTATTTACTATTTTGCTGTGATGTGAAAATGCAAAACTGTTTTAATAACACTGAATTTTTGTTCCATGTTTCCATGGGTATTTTCAGAAAAAAGTAAGTACGATGTTGGTGATGTTGTGTTCGTCTGTGTGCATCTGGCATGCTTGATCATACTGTTAACAACACTTTCCTCAATTGAACTGTGTAATTGATCACCAGCTGATGAAATTATCAAATTAAGCATTTCACACTAGCCTGATATGACACATTCTTTATAAGAACCACATCAGCAGTGTGTGTGTCATGCAAGGAAAGGGCAGAATGCTGTAGACAAAGTCTTAATGTTAGGACAGCCAGACTGTCTATGCCGTTTTACACAAATATGGTACAGTGACTTGCTGTAACTGCAGGAGACTTTCCTAACAGAGGTAGAATTTAAACGAGGTGACTCTTGCTGCCATTCCTCCTGTCCCACTCTTTTTAAGTGTCTATTTTTTTACCTATTCTTTATTTGGTTTTCCTTTTCTCTCAAAGAAGAGAGGGTGAAATTCAGGCTACAAAGCAGTGCTCAGTAACGAGCACCAGAGTAGCTGAGTGCAGTTTGGTCACTGTTCCACAGTGCAGTCTCATCAAAGATCTCCAGCTGTGGGGCTGCATGGCTCCCTTGAAGCATTACTGGCATCCACTCATAGGGCTCTGTCTGGCTGGGTCATGTGCTTGATGTCTCAGTAGGAGATCATGCCCAGAGATGGGGAACACCATGAGTGGGGTCCTGTTGTCTGGAGGATGAAGGGGTGTATGGTAAAGGCAGATGTGACAACTGTGCAGTCAGTGGCTGGCACTGAGTTGTTACCCAAGGCTGTCATGATATTCCCACACAAATGAGGTCTGAGACCCCCACCTGTACTGTGCTAACCACAGCCTGTGCTCTGAAGGGTCACAGGACTGACCAGAATTACTGTTGCTCAAATGTGCTTATTAGTTCCCTGGGCTCCCTTTGCTGGCTTCTCATCTGGGAAAATTAAAATGTCTGGAAAACAGACTGTAGAAGTGAAGTATGGTAGGGAAGGGTTGAGGCTGGAGGCACTTCTGAAGTGCACTTAGATTTAAGATAAACTTGGAGACTCAATAGACATCACACTGGCTGAAAATGTGGTTTGTGGGCACTTCTTTCTCTCAGTCTCTGTGGTGATTCCTGTTTTTTCACTGTTTCCTTTTTCTTGCCACTTATAAAACATTCACTTGCATGGCAGTTTGGTCCCTGTAAACCAGTCTGCTTCTCTCAGGACACAGCAAAAGGGATAAAACCTCTAGAAAAACTGTCAGGATATTGCTTGGTACAATGAAAATTATTTGTGCTCTAACTAGAAGAGCAAGAATTGTAATCTAAGTGTAAATTGAAGAATTGTGAGCTAATAAACTTTTTTTTTTAAATAACTTTTTTGTTAAAACAACTATTTTCTTTACCATAAGGGAGAAATTCCTTTTATTATAGCTCTGAAGATGTGTTATTATCTATCTTGTTAACCATTATCATAGACATGCAGCACCAGCAAAATGCAAAATGACTGTACAGGAGTCAAGCAAAAAGAAATTGAACATACCATTGATCAGGTAGAGCATTATTTCTTATCAGGTCTTAAACTCCAAACTTCACCCCATTACTTTAGAGGAAGGTGTTCCAAATACCATGTTTTTAGCATGAGTCTAAAGAAGTTTTCTGGAAAAGGGGTTGCATTTGAGGAAAGTGTTGGTCATATGCATCATGGGTTGGAGGGCTTGAAATAAAATATTTAGTTTAGATCTTTCTGAATTCTTACTGGTTCCAACAGTGACAGCTACAGTGACCTAAGCGATGACAGCTCTCCAGAAAAAGAGTTTCCTTATTCTGACACAAGCTGAAATGATTATATGAGAGCACAGAAATGGATGATGCAATTGAGGTAAACTGAAATGTTTTGATACTGCTTTATGACATTGATTTAATTTAGACTTAAAACAGGAGATAAAGTTAACTTAATTCTCCCATTTGTTTCAAGTCCCATCTGGGAGCTTATGTCTTCTTTCTTGTCTGTAGCATTTAATTGTTTTCCTCTTCTGCTGCTTAACTTTGAAATTGAGATGTTAAATTCTAAGTATTTTGGGTACATCTTTTATGTAGGATACTGTACAAAACCAAGCTGTGCTAGTGTTTGATGATATATTAAAAATACATTTTAAAATTACATTTTATTCTTTTGTGTCTTCAGTTTACTGAAGTTGAATCACTTCAACTACGCTGTGTAGACATTACTTTTTATTTTGCCTTAATATTTGCCTGTAGTTGCATCAGATGCATTGATATGACAAAGACATCCCAACATAAATACTTGTATTTAATCTGCAGTGGTAGAGCTGCAAACAGGTTTTATGAAATTGTAGCTATGTTTGCCATAGGCTTTGCCAGAGTGATGCTTGATTAGTTTTTAATTCACCTGTAAACACGATAGTCATAGATTTCCTTTTAGTTTGGAGGTTGTATTTCCTGTGAGACACCTGATCTCTGCAGGATCTGGCCTTGAAACTTAGTCTTACTTTATTTTTCCTATGCAGATTCATCAGAGCTGGGGCTGGTATGACACTCTCATTCAGCTTCTCAGTATTTCTGAGCACTTTTGTAAGGAGGACACAACTTTCCCCTCTGATTATGTCTCACATGGTGTTGACACTAAGCAGCTGTGCCAAGCAGACAATTCAGGCTGCATATGAAGAATGTATTTCTGCCTGATGGTCTCCTGATCAAAGTAGTGGCATGAAATACTAGAAATTGGAGTTCAGTCCTTAGATGCATGGATTTCTCCTGTGATTTTCAGTTGAATTCTTTTTTGCTCTCCTGTACCACATGTTAAAGATAATGATCCATCCCCAGATCATGAGAGCAAAGAACAGAATATTAAGTGATTTAATGACTTGGTACATGTACATACAGTACTGATGCCTGTCCTAAAATAACCAAAAAATAAGTAGACAAAATTTTCCTCTTCGCTCTTACCTGGATCCTTCCCACCTCCAAACATCACAATGGCTCTGTTTGTTTCTTGAGACCAACACAAGGTACAGGACAGTCCCTCTGGAAAAGCCCTTGCTTTCCTCAATAGAATTTATGAATGGTAGTTCTCTGTTTACTGTTGCAGCCTGACTTGTTCAGTGCTTGGATGAATGTACTTTTGTGATGCTTTTAAGTGGTTACCAGTATCCAAGCTGATTTTGTTTGAACATGTCACTAGTGGATACCAATTATTATTCAATAGGATTACTCTAGAAAAGATTAAATAACTAAATCCAGATATAAAAGAAAAGCATTGGCTTATTTATTTTTATCTCTTGGTTAATTCTACCCATTAATCAGAGCTGGATACACATGTTTACTGTATTTAGCTTTGTGGTTTCATTTTGGTCTGTTTGATGCAGGTGAAATGCATCTACTTGTAGAATTTACATAGGACTACTTTGAAATGAGTCAACAAATTTGAGTGAAAATTACATAAGCATGAAATAAACTGAGTTACAGATGAAATATTTTTCATAATTGATTTTTTACATTTATTCTTCCTTCCTCTCCCTCTTTTTATGTTACAGAAACTTGAATAGAAGAAAGTGGAAGAGTAAACTGCTTTCAGTTCTCATACTGTTTCTTCCTCTACTATGTTCAGTAATTCTCATTACAGATGACAGTTTTACTATTCTGTAGCAAAAACTGTTCTGTGTAAATGCTGTTTCTCTTCAAAAGTTACCAAATGGTTGTGCACCTTAGCTGTTAATCATTATTATCTTGTCCTATATATCAATTCACTAGTTCACAGCTTTCTTGATTTGAAGGAAGATTTGACTGGTTTCAGTTTGCCTTGGAAGAGGAAGAAAAAACACATTAGTTCTTGGGAATGAGGTGGGGAGTGCACTAAAACATATAAGGGAAAATTGTCTTACTCTTGAGCAGTAGAAAACTGTTTCAGGTTTTTTTCCCTATTAAGTTTGTATATATATATTTTTTTTACCTTTTTTGCTGTTCAATATGTACAAATGAAAAATGGTTGCTGTTTCTCAGGTCTATGTGATTATAGTAATTAATGTTGGATACAAGTTTTTTCACTTTGCTTTTATAAGCGATTTGATTTCACATAAATTCGTTTGCTCTATTTCTCCTGGAAGTCTGATAATACTGAACATAATTCTGACCTACAAAATTACAGAAGTGGTATTAGAAAGTGGTTTCATATTTGTATTTTGTAAGAGAGAAAGTAAATATATTCATATGTTAAACTCCAGTTTTAACACTTGTGTGAAAGCTGTAGAAACACCAGTCATAAACCTGGGGTGTTATCTGGGCTTCACCTGTGCCACACTCAGTTAATTGCAGTAAATAAGTATTGAGCAAATTAAGTAAGGTTCACCCTTGTTTTCCTGCATCCTGTGATCACTCCGTCACTGTGGCACTTACTCCCGAGTGGAATGGAATTATGTGTTTTGATTTAGAAATCACACGTTACTCCACTGCATCTCAACTGCAGGCAGCCCTGCAAAGCCAGAGCTGGAGCCTGAACCACTGGGACAGAAGAGGAAGGTGAGAGGTGCTGTTCTGGGTATAAGGCAGCATTAGGGTGTCAGGGGTGTAAGGATCCTATTAGCAGTGGGGCATCATCAAGCCTGTCACAGAAGCTGAACCTGAGCTATGTAACTGATGGGCTCCAGATACTTGGAACACACTTAACTGTAAAGAAAAAATCTGAATTTTGATCATTGTGTTTCATTTTGGTTTTGGGTAAAGTATCTTCTTTAATTCATCAAAAGTCCATACTTGCCCAAAAGTAAGCACCACCATGTTCCTTATTACAGCTTTGTAAAACAGCAAGTTTGAGAGCTATGTGTTGGTCTAGAAAATCTCAGGTTACACAGCAAATTTCTCTTCACTAAAAGAAGCTTTAATGGTGATGAAACATAAAATGCATTTTATGGCCTCACTTTCCTAAAGTAGTTTGTGAATATGTGCCTTAGAAATGCTGACAGCAGAATTGGTGTCACTATATGTCGTCCCCAAAAAGAGACACAGGCCACTGCTTTGTGAAAAGTGAAGAATTTCCTAAGATTGTCTGTATCATGAAAATGTATTTTCAAAACATTTCAATAAATGGTGTTATTTGGAAGTGTTTGGGTTCCTACTAAAGAATCATGGTGCCATTTGTGAACTGCAATGTTAAGGAAAGAATTCATCATTTAATCATCTCCCAGTGGTATTGTCTGTGAGAAAAAAAGGAGGGGTCAAAAAGACATCCAACCTGGAGTGTAGCTGGAAGTGTACCCTTGCCAGTGCTCTTCCATGTAAAAGCAGTGTTCTGCCACACGGGATCCATCTCATACTTGAGCTGACAGAGGCAGCAGCATGCGGAAATGGAAGAAGGCAAACAAGCCTTTTCCAGCCAAATCCTGGGCTGCCTTATGAGTGTTGCCAGCAGGCCAAGGAAGGCAATCCTTCCCCGCTGTGTACTCCTGGTGAGGTCACACACAGAGTGCTGTGTCCATTTCTGGGCTGCCCAGTACAAGACAGACATGGTCCAGCTGGAGGGAGTGCACAGAAAGTTTGGTAGCTTGGTTGAGTTGGACCAGAAGCTTCACTTGTTTGTAAAGAAGGAGAGCAGCATCCAAGTTTGGATTGGGACTGCAGGGTAGGTATTGCACTTACCTGATTCTGTGCACAGAACTGTATCTTACTGAGTGTCTCCAGGTATCTTGGCAGTGTGGGTTTGTTTCACTGTCAGCTTTACAAGTGAGGTCCTGCCTAACGTACTTGATGTGTACTACCCTGAAGCTGAGGCTTCTTCCCCTTATTTAACTGATTGGAGACATAACCTTCATGTGCTAGTGTGTAACACCTGCAGAGTTGGATCTAATAAGGAAGATTTGCTTGACCAAAAAGACTATTCCTCATCAGGGAGTTCTTGTGGGAGGGTGAGCCAGATGCTGCATTCGGTTCCTGTTTTTCTGAAGCCAGAGTGACTGTTGATTCAGAGTAGTACCAAAAAAGGCTTACTGTGACCTGAAATTCATGGCATACTTCTGAAATTCTCTAGAGGCATATAAGCCCTGGCTTGCCAGGAGGACCCTGGACGTTTTGAGCAATACCTTAAAAGTAGAAGCTGAGTTCTCTGCAAGAACCTGTGTTCTGTTACCAAGTTCCTGTGTAAGCAGGAATTGCAGCCCGGAGCTAAAGAAAGTTTTCAGGAAAGAAAAGGCAGATTGTCAACAAACTCAAGGGCAGGGGCTTGCTGCCTAAAATGATGTGGAGGAGATAAGGGAGAGTCAAGTGTAAAAAATAACTTACCAACCTGAGCTAACCTCCTCATGAGAGCTGTGTTACAGCTGCCATGGCAATGCAGACGAAAGTTTCTCCCCAAATTCTGTGTGATCAATGACAGTAGGGAGTGTGGTTACAGCCCAGAGGACTTCTGAGCTGGCAGTGAAGCCAATCAGCACAAGTGAACAGGGGCTGTGGAAACCTATGTGGGACTGGTTGAAGCTCACTTCCCACAGCTTCACTGTTTGCATATGTGAGGTGACCAAAATCTGCTGAGAAGGGGAGTGGGGTGGCGCAAGGGGCAATCAGAATAACATTGTCCATGGGAGAACAGCATTCTGCAGAAACTCATCCGGCATGACAGGGAAGCAAACAAATGATGCAGTTGTTTCTGTAAGTAAGACTGAGTAACACCTCATCCTTGCACACAAGTAGAAGGAGGCTACTTCCCTGGGACATCTGCATGGGAGTTGTGGTGTATTTCTGTGCCTCAGCATTTTATCCCATACATTGCTTAGTTTTTCCCTGCTAGCAAAGTGAATTGGTAGCTCTTAGCTCTGCGGTAGCTTCCAGACAAACCCTTCCTCTTATCAGTTTACCCTGTCCCCTGTTGACGTGGTTGGTACTTTGTTCAAGGATTTCTCACATTTTCTCAGCTAGCAGCCTTTGTATTTTTGATGATAATGAACTTAGTATCTCAAATATTTCTCCCTTTATTGGGTACTGTCTAGATTTTTCAGGTATTCAGTTGTGTCTGAATTGGTAACTACCATGTGCTAACAGGATGAAATGAAGTGAGAGCTCATCTAAAATAATTACATGAAAAGGGTCTGCATATGTTCTACTATGCAGCAAGCTCATATTTGTATAACTCCCCTAAAATGGCTCAGAATATTTACATCAGGATCTATTAGCTGTCCAAAGAAAACGTCTATGTTGCCTCAGTTGGAAATTCCCTCTGAATCGCAATTCCAGAAATGATAATTTTCGAGCCTCTGGTTGATTGTCTTGATTTTATCTGTAAACATTTATAATTTTTTAAAATGTGAATTAACTTTTCATGGAACACAGAAGTGGACCAGTTCTATTGTTCTTTATTCATAAAATAGTAAGTCATCTTGGCTGGTACTGTCTGGTTTCTTGCTCTTTAAAACACCTCATGGATTGCAGGATTTAACATCCTTCTGTGACCTAGCTGACCTACTGCTGGAATAAAGTCTATTAAAATATCTTTCATCTTGTAAAAATTGTGTACTTTAATCTTTAGACTTTGATGATTTGTTTGTATATGGAATATTTTCCCTGCTTGTAACATCCTAATTCATTTGAAGAAATTGGTTGCCTTATTGGACTCCTGCTAATGTCTTCTCACAAATTTGGATCAGAGCCTAGAAAACCAGCTTTTCCTGAAGTGTGGACAACATGCTGTGTTTCAGGAGTGCTCCTGGAAAGGTAAGGTTATTTTTTCTACTTCTATGGACCCTCAGTTAATAATTTAAGAAGCTTAAAAGTTGGAAGATGGTAGTGAAGTTCACAGCAACATCATGTGGATAACCTAAGGACCAACCGAAGTCTTGGATTAAATCATAATCCAAGGCTCCATATATTTAAAGGAAAAGTTAAGACAGTCTGCTCTGAGCTTCTGCATAACATATCCTCATCCAATAGCAGCTTCAACAAACCCTGATTTCACAGAGTCAATCTGAGCAATAAAAAATATGACCTCAGGTGTCTTTTTGTTTCAATAGAGCTTTTGCTACCTTTGGAACATGGTCCTCATTGTCTAAATACAGATTTGCAATTTAGAGAAATAGTGCAGTTCTGAAGCAAACCTTCTTACCACATGTGATTGATTTCCCACAGCAGCTGTTGTGTACCAGACCTCAGATCCTTTTGAGGAAATAAAAATCAAAGATTCATTCCAAAACCTGGTGTAATTCATTTCTGAACCCACCTGGGGAAGAACACTGCCACAGAATGCCTCTGATGTGCATCCAGTGAGTGTGTGCCAATAGAAATCTTTCAAACCATGGAGATACTCTGCAATACCCAAAAATGTTTGCTATCCTGTATGCATGTTGTATTCACCTTCCCATCAGCCTTTTTATTTTTAGGTTTTTTGTGTTTGTTTGGGGTTTTTGTTTTGTTTTGTATTGGTTTGGTTTTGTTTGTTTTAGTTTAGTTTTGTTTTTTTTTTTTTTAAATTTTTGAAAGCTTCCTCAAGGTTCCACAAAGGCACCATGCTCTGGGTTGCTGGGGATGTGTTCTCATGTAAGACCACAAACCAGGCAGCACAGTCCTGGAGTCACCTGGCCTGGTTCCTCTTTGAGCTTGGTAAGTGTCCTACTTGAGTGATGGGACACTGCAAAATACAGCATCACACACAGTCCTTGTGGGCCATGCTTTTATAAGCACCTGCATGGCTAAATATTGATATCTATATATGAACTACTCACCACAGGCTCCTTTTGTACTCAGCAGACAAACCAGGAACTTTTCAGTCAGCCTTAGCAGATCACATGAATTACCTGTGGGTATTGTTTCTTTCTTGGCATGAACCTTAAAAAAGAGCCTGGCCCAAATGGCTAAGATACATAAGTTTGATCAGGTGATTCTGTTCCTGATAGGTGTAGGTGCTGAACTGGGAATCAGTCACTCCCATCTATCCATTGTTACTAATCAGACAGATGTGTCTGGCTCCCTTGGTTTTGGGGGCTCAGCTGAGCAGTCTCACCCCCAGACAGCCTGAACTCCCCCAGCATACAAAATTTATTCTTCTCTTGTGCCTCAAACCCATTTTCTTGTTAATCGAAGCCTTGAATTTACAACCCTTTGTTGTTGCAGCCCAGCCAGGGGCCTGTCCCTGTGTGTCCCCAGTGTGGGTGCTTGGGTGAACATCTCTGACTGCCCTTGCTAGGACCAGCTCTACACAAGACACAGCAGCAGCAGAATCTGTCGTCATGAGGTATCATGTAGTGCTCTCTCCCTGGAAAAATAACAATCCTTTCCCAGAGCACTCTCCCCCAGGATATAGGAGACATGACCAATTTCCTCCAGAGTTTCAGAAGCAGACAGGCCCTCTGTTCTCTGGGGGCTGCTGACTCCTCGAGATTAAAGCCAGTTCTCAGTACCAATGTTCATGGCTCTCATAATATCAGGGCCATCTGCCAAAATCCCCACTGGTCCTATGTTGGAAAATCAGCAAGGATATGATTCTGCAGGTGGGACAACAAGAGATTCCTTGGGAGGGAGGGAGGGAGGGAGGGAGAGAGGGAGGAAGGGAGGGAGAGCCCCTGAGCCCATGTCTTTAGACTGTGTAAGAATTTTAAGTAGATACTGAACAAAAGAAAGAAACTGTCATTGGAAAAGGAGCCAAAGCACAGGACTCCCATCTGTTAAACCAGTGTCATAAAAAAGAGGCTTTCTGGTTTTGGGCATGTAAGTCTTGAGCTCTTTTCTCTGGGGTGGCACAGACAGGACAGGAAGCAGTGACAGCACCTCCCCTCTTTTTTCTCCCCTATGGATGGAGGTTGCTGCATCATTGCTTTGTCCATCTAGTTATTGGCCCTGGCGGCTTGTAAGAGCCTGTGCCAGTTTGTGCTTCTGCTTGTGCCAGCCTCAGGCACTAGCTTATTATCTTTTTCTCTGCTGGATATGCTACTCATCACCTGTCCTACCCAGCATTTTAATTTAGCTTATCCCAAAAAGGGATAGAAGGAAGTCTTTACATAGAAAACTATTCTCAGCATAATTCCAATGCCTGGAAGAGCTTGAACTCTTCTCAACATACCTGCCTAATAATATGCCTTGGATGAGTCTTTAGGTTTGAGAAATTGAAAAGGCATCCAAAATTTTGAACAACATTGACTTCTAAGGCTTGTGGCTGGCTAATGTACTTCCCCTGTGTTTAGTCTTGGGAGCATAATGTGCCATCTTTTACAAAGTTTGGACAGTGCTAATGTATAGTTGAGTTAAAAGCAGTTAACAATTTAAAGATTTTTCTGTGTATGTTATCTTACTGCCAGACCTTTTTTTACTAACTTAGAGGGATATCTCTCTTGAGAGTATCTCCTTTCAGTTCTACACAAGCTTTAAGAAAGAAATGTTTTGACCAACAGAGATTTCTCTCCAACTCACTGAAGATCCAGAGCTCTCCTGTCTACATGAAGTTAGATTGCAGTGTAATATTGTGAGCAGGAGAGAATCAGACTTCCTGAGAGGCATGAACTAGGAGATTTGCTACTCACATAACTAAGTGAATTAGGGATGAGACTACACGTGTAGTCTGCTCTTTATTCAGGGTAACGCAGCTCTGACTTCACTGGGGAACAAAGACATGATTGCTTGTTAATTTGAGAAGTGTGTAGAAGAACTTCTGGGATTGTTTTATTTCAGACTTTTGACAGAAGGCTTACTAGGGCGGGTCAGAGGAATCACACAAAGGTCATGCTTGTATGCTTTTTATATGGTTGTAGTGCTGCAAATGTAAAAGTTCAAGCAAGATCATAGCTTCAAATGTCTGTATAAAGTAAAAATCTAGATACAAATTTAAACGTGCCAGTGGCACAGTCTGAAACTGCTTTTTCCGAGATGATTTTTTTCAACATCTGTTGGTCATCTTATTGTGTGAAAAGAAAATGTGAGTGTGAAAAAGATAAAAGACCATTACCCAGTCTGTTTGTTTTGTTCTTTAACAGTAAGGAGCCTTAATTAACTGATAATTTATGTAATTTTTGTTTCTACTGTACAGGCTTAAAAAATTCTGGTAATATTTGCTGTAATGTTCAGGAATGTGAAGTTGATAAATGAATGAGTGCCTGCTGCTGCCTGAACTAATACCCTCTGCTTTGCTGACTTTTTGCACATGGGTTAAAACTTTGAAGTTAGAGGAGAAGCAAACTTGATGGCAGATGTAATTGTCTTTATGAAATGGAAATATTTAGTTAGAAGTATTTTGACAAGGTTTTGGGTCATCTGAAGGAGAGCTTGTGTACTTGAAATTTAGCTTGTTTTTCCCAGAAATATATCTTGATCTAATAAAAACACTGCTTCACCCCAAAAATTCATATCCCTCTGCAGAGCCTTCCTGTACGCCAGCAGATCAACACTCCCTCCTTCACAACTTGGTCTCATCTGCAAACTGACTGAGGGTGCACGTGATTTCCTCATCTGGATCATTGATATGGGAATTAAATAGGACTGGCCCAAATAATGAGTCTTGAGGGACCCCACTGGTGCCCAGCCAGTGGATTTTCCTCCATTCACCAACACTCCCTGGGCCCAGCCATCAGCCAGCTCTTAATCCAGTGAGGAGTCCACCCACCCAAACCACCAGCTGCCAGCTTCTCCAGGAAAATGCTGTGAGAGATGTATCTGAGGTCCAGGCAGACACATCCACAGCCTTTCACTCACCCCCCAGGCAGGTCACCTTATCAAGAGGAGGTCAGCTTGGTCAAGCAGGACTTGCCTTTCCTAAATGCTGGCTGTACTGGCTGGCTGTGATCCCCTGGCTGAGCTGGCTGTGCCACATGATGGCACTCAAGACGAGCAGCTCCATGACCTTTCCTAGCCCCGAGGACAGGCTGACAAGCCTGTAGTTCCCTGGATCCCATCTGTCCCCATAGACCTGTGAGCATCTAAGTGGCACAGCAGGTCACAACTATTTCCTCTGGATTGCAGGGTGTCTATTCTGCTCCCCATCCTTGTCTACCAGCTCACAGGGCCAGTTGCCTGGAGGATAACCTGTCTTTCTCCTGAAGACTGAGGCAAAGAAGGCATTTTCCAGCCATTCCATCTCAGCCTTTTTCTCACCCTTGGTTACAATATTCACCTCCATATCTAAAAAAATATGCAGATTTTCCTTAGCCCTCCTTTTGTTGTTACTGTATTTATAAAACCACTTTTTAATTCTCTTTCACAGCAGTGGCCAGATTGAGTTCTAGCTGAGCTTTTGCCTTTCTAATTCTCTCTCTACATGACCTAATGACATCCCTGTACTCTTCCTGAATTGCCTACCCTTTCTTCCAAGTACCATGAACTCTCTTTTTCCCCCCGAGTTCAAGGGAAAAGTTCCTGTTTAGCCAGACTGGTTTTCCCCACTAGCTTATATTTTGGCACATAGGGATGAACTGCTCCTGTGCCATCAAAAATTTCCTTATTTCAAGTATGTTCAGCCTCCATGGACCCCTAAGGGCTATTTCCCAAGGGACTCTCTGAACCAGTGTCCTGAATGGGCTAAAATCCACCCTCTAAAAATCCAAGGCAGAGGTTTTGTTCCCCATTCCTTACTTCCAGCTTCAGGTGCCCAAAGGCAACATTTGGCCTTCTCCTTTCAGCTAAGCTGAAAATGGTCAGAAAAATTTATACTACAGTGGCATTAAGAACTTAATTGCTTTAAAGCTAAATTACCACAAAGGGCCTTCTACTGCCAACTTACAATTAAAGATTTGTATATTATGGTGGATTTGTAACACAGGACTGAGGTGCTACCATAGGATAACCAGTTTAGTTGCCTGAATTAATATTTATTTAATAATGCATTCATTTATTAAGAATTGAATTCCAGAACATAATCCAGATTTTCCCCTCTCCTTCTGAGATGAATTACCACTATTGGCTTCCTAGTTTTAATTTCTTCTACTAAATAAAAAATCTTATTGCAAGTGAACTTTTTAAAAAATGATGTGTGCTGGTCATATTTTTGTAGGCCAATTTCTTATTAGGGGGAACCTAGAACATTTTTGCTTTCACTCAGTCTGGTTGTCCTTACGACCAACTGGGGATTTTGCTCTTTATTCATAGGAGAATCCAGTCTGAAAGTAAAATATACGATTCTGCTCTTTTATATGCTGCTATCTTTAGTCATCTAGAAATGGGCAATATAATGACTCATTCTGAATTTCCATTTGATTTCAGTCACTGCCTCTAAGCAACATATTTTGGCTTCAGTTTATTTCCCACAGCCAAGGTGACTAGAATCTCATTTTGGCTTAATTGAAATAAAGATGCCATGGAAACTGTGAAAAGGCATTCCCTAGATGTAAAATCCTAGTCTTGTTGAAGTCAAACACTGGCTAAACCTACTCCACTGTTGCCTTGGTGTACTTCTAGTGTAATCTTCATTAAACACTATGTCTATACTGAGTGTCTTTCCCATGGTACCAATGGTGATTCTTCAGCTGAAGTGTTATTTTTATTTGTCCCCAGTGTTCTAGAGATAGCTGTGGGAGATGTGTGCTTTGGAGCACATCAAATACCCTTTTTAAGCATTCTCATTGCCATCAGAGATGAGGGGTGAGCCCCAGAGCAGTTTCCTGTGACTTCAAGCCTGAAGTGCTCCTACCAAGGCTTGCTTTGGTAGCAGTGTAGCCAATGCACTTGCCCAGCTCTCTGGTGTCTTTTGGCAGTAATAACTGCCTTTCACCTAGGTATTTCTAGCCCGTTTCCACGATGTTTGGAGGAATTCAACATTTCCGACACTCATGTTTCTTTGTTGCACTTCTTTGAAAATTTCCTGAAAGTTGTGAGAGCTGACAGACTGAGGAAGGGATAGGGGAAAATGCTGCAGTCACAGAAATAATTTTTTTCTTATAAAAACAGGATAAAAATTATTATAATAATTGTATTTTTTCAATGTCCTGAATCTCTTACTACAATCACAGCCTTATGGCATGTCAATGTGACAGAGCTCTTATCATAAAGACCCTATAATCTGTTTTTAAAAGACAGACAGTAGAGATGAGCAATTCTGAAGTGTTTAATATATCACTTTAGAAACAATTATGTTTTTGAATTGGACTCCAGAAGCAGCCTACTGTCATGTATACTCAGAGTAATTTCTACTTAGTGCAGATTTGAAAATCTAAATATTGAATTTGGTTATATGTAACATATTTGGGGGAAAATAATATTAAAAAAAAATTGCAAGTGCTACTCTACCCTATGTAAAACTATATCCCAAAGGCCAAATTATACTATAATGTTACTTAACAATGCAATGAGCTGTAAAATAGGCAATTTTTATGCAGCTGAGCCCTCAAGCTTCTTCTTCCTTCTAAGGCATTGCTTTCTTACTGTGGAAAAAGACAAGTGAATAATATACATTGCCTTTTTTAATGTTCATTATGCTGCTATCATTTTTGAACAGGGAGGACAATGAGATAATCTAAATGATATAGATCACTTGTTTTCTTCCCTAATAGGAAAGATAATGAATGGGTTTGTTTTGATGGCTTTATTGCCTGCAAGATAATGAAATATCCCAGCATGGATTTCATTAGACTTTCTCTAGTCTCACTATGATACATCCATTAAGAGGCCAGATCTCCTCTTTGATATAAATGGGACCAGATATTACCAAGATTTTAGCACACTGTGAAAATCTGGGCATGAGTGTCACCAGTTTTGGTGACAAGATCAAGGCTGGCTTTGGCCATGAGAGACACAGAAGCACTAATGCAATTTATCAAAGTGAAATAGCTGATGATGACAAAGGTATGAGGCTATGAGAGCTTTGGCATTTAAACTATGTCATTGTTCACAGGGCTCAGGATTAGAGAGCATGTGATGCTTAAATATCCAAATCCTTGCTCTGGTTTCATTTGGTGGCTTTCAGGAGTGGGGCACAGAGCTCACAGGTCTGTCCTGTCACCAGCAAACCAGGCCTATAGAGAGAGTCAAGCTGCAAGGAAGGACACCTTATAGCATTAATCAGGGAACATTTCAGCCACCTGGGGTTGGAAAATATAAGGTTATAGTGTCCTTCCAGCAGCCATATTGTATGTATTCTCATCCCAAGGATGAAAGGAAGAGACTAGGACTAGAGGGAACAGAGACATATGAGCCCCATGAGGTTTCTTTTTTTGCTAAAGCTTCATGTTCATAAAATGAACAGCTGCATTTTTTATTTCTACAAGGATGACGACAAATGCATGTTGGAATAAGACCAGGCAGATACATTGTATGAAAACAAAAATATTCCCTATTTGATTCTTACATGAATAGGAGATGTTTGGAGCTGGAAGAAGATAAGCCGGAGGGTAAGGTTATGCAGCGACTTTAAAGAGTTGACAATTTTTTTGTATTTTTCTTTTTTTTAAATTTTTTTTTCTTTTTGACAATTGTTCAGTGGGAAAAGCCTGACACTGTTCTAAGGTTTAATATATGCCTTTTGGATTGAAGGGATCAGGAACTGCAGGAGGCCACACAGAGATGAGTAGCAGTAACTAATATAAAAAGAGATGAAAGCTGAGGAGAATTTGAAGGCATCAAGTTAATGGGCTACGCTGGAGCCGATGTTTTATCATTTCTTTCTTTTCTTCTGGTGATCTCTGCAACAGATAATTACTAGCTCCCATCAGTGATTATTTTCTTGTATCAAAGTGCTATAACAATGCTGCAAATAAAAAATTTGGCAGCAAATCTAAAATGAACTAGGGCAGGGAAAAAATGTTATTCACACTTCTTGCTGTAGTTTCCTTAAGGTGAACCCTTACACTCCTTAAATCCAGATGTTCCTGCCAAGGGAAGAGAATCACAGGTGTGCTGCCTACCTGGGCTTTTATCTCCTGAGTTTCCTTCTTTGCCATGGAACAACTTAGGTGAGGGACTCTCAGCCAGACTTGACCACTGCACTACTGACACCATTAAATGCTGCAATTTGGGATGAAGAGAGGGAAGTTTCTGTTTCTGTTCTCCCTTCACTCTCCTTATACTTGTCTGAAATGGGATTAGTCCTTTGCTATATCCGAAACCACAGCAGTAGTTTTCTAGAGGTGGCTGTGGAACAGTCCTTGCACCATGGATTTTCTTCAAAATGAGAGTCAGCTAAATAACCTGCTCTGAAAAAGATCAGGTTATCTGACAGCTAGCATAGATTGAAACAAGATTTCAGGTTTCCAACCGATTTTGTGAAGAAAGAATTGAGATTCTAAGAATTAAGTATGTCTCCAGGTGTTTCCTGGCTCCTTTCCCCCCAGTGCAGATAGGGAAGCTGAAGGGAGATGGTGTAGTGCTGACAGTGCCTGTCTTCATGTCAGCTGTAGACAAGGAGCAGACACATCAGGGCTCTGTCTGACGAGGCAAAATAGCAGGAATGCCAAGCTGGGCTGCTGGCTGAGCTTCTCAACAGGCACAGCTCTTCATGTCTGATTCACTATTGTGCAGTGACACCTGCTTTTTAAGAACACTAAAGCCAGATTATTTTGAGAGGAAACGAAGAGAGAGAGAATTGCCTATGTGCTTCATTCTAATGCTTTCCCTATGTCTGGCCTTTTTGTCTATGCAAATTTATGTCACTTTTTTTTTTTACAAAGAATGAATTAATTCCTGTTTGAACCCCAAGCTTTTGCTGGGGTTTTTTTCATGCATTTTCAGAATTCAAATTCACAGGAGAGGAGACACACGAAATAAGCTGGCCTTTTTCCATAACAGACAGATATTACAGGGAACCCCAGTATGAATAAAGACTGGAGATTACTTTGTTCATCTCTCAGTGTTTGTATGCCACCCAACATCTTTTGACAACTGCTGAAATACAGGAGCACCTGTTGTGCTTTTTTCAATTTTCTCTCTCTATATATTTGTGTTTGGCTTTTTTTTTTGTTGTTGTTGTTTTTTGTTTTTTTGTTGTTGTTGTTGTTTTGTTTTGTTTTGGGTTTTTTTGGCAGCAAACAGATGCTCTGAATAATTTGCACAACCGAAGTTGAGGCTGAAGACAGATCACTCCTGCTGGAATACCTGTGATAATTTCAGAGGTGATTGCTCCCCCAGGTGGAGCAAATGTGAGGGTTTTTTTGTCTACCTCAGGGTAAAGTAAGCCAGAGGAGGTTAAATCGTCTTCTAGTGAATATTAAATTAACATAACAGGTGGTACAGGACTGATTAAGAAGAACTCCAATCAGTTCTCCTCACTGGGATGAAGAACTACTCCTCTCCAGCAGGGAAGTGATAAAAAATGGTTCACAGTCATTTCTATATACATGTATGATCATGGTTATATTTCCCTCTGAAGGCTCCACCCAAAAAAATGAGCAGAAAGATTTTGAAGACAGTCCTTGAAAGGCTGGTTTTCTCAAATAAGAATTGAAAAAAAAACAAGCCCAAACTCACAGCTAGTCAGATAATAAAATGTTCAATTTTATTTCTTCCCCAATGGCCTGAAAAGATTATTAGAAAGATCATCAAGGTCTGCTCTGACAGCTACTCCTAAGCTCACTGGGACTTAAATGGATTAGGAGAGAATTCCCTTGGGCATAGTGGTGACAGGGTTATTGATGGCTTCGTTGCCTGGTTGGATAAAGCTTGGTTGCCTCTTCTGTTGTGGGCCAGGAATAGTCAGCATACATGCTAGAAGAGAAGAGGATTAATAAAATGAATGTGTTTATTTTGCCTTACTGACATTTTAATATGTATTGATTAGAATTCTGCTTTCATAAGAAATATTAATCTTTTTTCTATCACTCACAGCAGTATTTTATCCTGCCTAGTGATGTGCCATATCCTCTGCTTCCTTCCAGTCCCTGTTCTTCCCCTTTTCCTGGAGTTCCTCATTGCAGTGAGGAGCCTCTTGGACTGCATTGAGATTTCTGTCTGGCATTCACTGGGGGAATTTTGTCCACAAGGAAACCACCTTGGAGAGGAAACTGATATGTGTGAGAGCCTCCACAGAACATGGACTAGCCCTACCACCTGGGTGCTTGTCTCAAGATAAAATCGTGGAATGGTTTGAGTTAAGAGGGTACCTTTAAAGGTCATTTAGCCCACACCCTCTGCAGTGAGCCAGGACATCTTCAACTAAACCTGTTTGCTCAGAGCCCTGTTCAACCTGCGCTTGAATGTTTCCAGGGATGGGGCATCCACCACCTCTCTGGCCAACGTGTTCCAATGCCTTACCACCTTCACAGTCAAGAATTTCTTCCTAATATCTAATCAAAACCCACTGTCATTCAGTTTAAAGCCATTACTCCTTGTCCTATCACTACACATCCTTGTAAAAAGTTCCTCCCCAGGTCTCTTGTATCCCCCTTTAGGTACCTTCCCCTTTAGAAGATGCTATAATGTCACTCCAGAGCCTTTTCTCCAGGCTGAACAACTCCAACTCTCTCAGTCTGTCTTCATGGGAGAGGTGCTGCTACCCTCTGATTGTTTTCACAGCCTCCTCTGGTCTCACTCTGATGTCCTTCCTACATCAGGGACCCCAGAGCTGGATGTGGTTTTGCATGTAGGGTCTCATGAGTGCAGAGTAGAGGGCCAGGAGTCCCTCCCTCACCCTGCTGGCCACAGTTTTTGATACAGTCTGGCCTACAGGTGGCTTTCTGGGCAGCAAGTGCACTTTGCCAACTCATGTCCATCTTTTCTTTGGATCCTGGTAGTTGCCCTGACCCAGGTGCAGCAGCTTGCACTTGGCCCTGTTTAACCTCACGAGGTTCCTATGGGCTGAATTCTTGAGCTTTGGTCCTTTGGCTCCTCTGCCCCAGCCTCCTCTTCTTCCTGTCCCAGCCCTAAGTCTGAATCTGCTGTACTTGGCCAGTCTTTTTATTTCTTGTTATTTTGATTTGCATCCCTTATTCATAAAGAGCTGGTCCCTCCCTCGGGTTGCTTGAGTGCTACCTAAGGTACAATTAAGTACAAATTCTTTGTTTATCCCAGGTAGGTCCCAAATGACTCCTAGCAGCTGTTCAGGGGAGTTTCCCAGTGCTCCTGCATGTTGAGAGGTTTTCTGGATTGCGTCAGTGAGGGAAATGGGTGCACTGTCCTCAGGGAGAGCTGCACCTCTGGACATTTCAGCTGTCAAACACTTCAGAGCATATGTGTAGTGTCTGAGGACTGTGAAGCTTAGCTGAATTTAGCTAGACTCTATGGGAAGCACAGTTCCTGTTCCTGATTCTAGCTTCCACTTTATACTGCATTTTAAGTACCCACTCTGAAGCAAAGGGAAAGGTGGAAATAGTTGTCCTGGAAAGTTACATGGCTAAGCAGTATTCTGTTCACTGCTTTGATTCTTGGAAATGGTTATGCTCTTTTTGCTAAAACTTTCTGGAAAAATTAGTCAAAATTAGATATCACATATGGACAATTTCAGTTCAGATAGATGAAGTTGTGCAAGGAATATTTAGCTCAAAAGCAGGTCTTCTAATAAGAAATATCCAGCCACTTTTCTTACAGGCAGCACTACTAAATTTGCTATGACTAATCCTTGGTATTGATTTTGTTGGCTGGTTGTAGAAAGACAGTTTGTCTGACTCCAGTAATTAAATTTAGTTAATTAGAATAAGTGGCTATGCCATTTGTCAGGATCACTGCTGACTTGCCTGTTTTCTTGTTTCATACACAGGTCTCTTATGCTGTCCCAAAGACCATCAGACTGTGGAATAAAGTTCCCATAAACTGATACCGTCTTTTTATATCTGAAGTTGCCTCTTTTCAGTAGCTAAGCTAAGCATTTAAGTAACCATATTGCATGACTTTCAAGACTTCCAATAGGAAATGCTTGCAAAAATGTATTTATTGTCTAGCAATATATGTCTCTGTCCAATGGGGGTATTTTAGCTATGGTTCTACTAGTGCTGAGTGTCACACAGTACTAGACCCTCATTTCAAGAAGACAATCTCTCTTCAGTGAGTGTTTGCAGTTACTGAATGAGTCCAAGACTATGGAGATAAACTTCAGAACAAATGAGATGGAGGGCCTGGGTTTTGTAACCTTGTCACACTGCATCTTAAGTCATTCTCTGCCTGGACATGCCTCAGTTCTGAAGCTGGGTTTAAAAGCGGTCCATTTGTATTGGTTTGAAAGACAGGTATTTGCTAAGGAAAGGCGAGAAGCCCTTTCCTGAGATGGAGAGTGCAACGCCCTCCCAATTATGATAGTTTCAAATCAGAGGCTTTCAGGCAGAAGATATGGGGATAGGAATAACAGTCCTTTACTGATATCTAACAAGGCAAAACAGCAGAAACAACAACATCTATAAAAATTGACAACAGAACAGAGCAGTGTAGCTCAGTTCCAGTCCCTTTGGCCAAGGCCCTCTCCCTGCGCTCAGTTCCCGGTGCTGTGGGCAGGGCAGGCCCCGCAGCTGAAGGGGCTGGGGGATGGCGGCAGCGCCCAGGGCTGAGAAGGATGGAGGAGCCGCTCGCCCCTCACGGTGCCGGTCGTGGTGCTCGGCACAGTGCCCGGAGGTAATGGGATGAAGTGGGAACGATGGCAGGGAACGTGGCTGCTGGCGCTGGGATGGCGGGGAGGATGTTAGGCAGGAGCCCCGGCCGTCTTCCTTCCGCTCCAGCAGCGAGCGAGAGAGCGAGAGCCGGAGAGCCCAGGCCCCTGTGCCACCTTTCCTTTTCCGCTGTCCCTCTGTCCCCCACCCTCCTGAGAGAGAAAACTATTGCTACTAAGGTGTCGCCACAAATACTTAGCATAACAATGGGAAAAATTCCACAGAAAGAAAAGGGAAAAATTAAACCCCCAAAACCATTAAAGGGTTTTAAAGTGGTGACAGCATAGATTTTACATTATTCCTAATTGTCCTGTTTTTCAGTTCTGAAGGCAGTGAGATGGATTTTTTTCTGAGTGTTGTCAATAAGGCTGCACTAAATGGTTCTTAGTATAGGGACAGAGATGGAAGAAGGTCTTTCTCCCTCTGTTTCTCTATAGGAAGGAGATTAAATCAAAGCATTATTTTGATGTATCTAGAAAATGGGAAACTTTCTGGGTTGCTCACAAAGGATGATGCTGATTAGGAGAGAACTGGAACATTCAGTGCTCAGCTGGAGCAGGAACAAAGGAGAGGTGACAAGCCTGTGATGTGTCTCCACAGTGAACACTGCAATTCAAGGTCATACAATGTGTGCTCCTGCCCCAGCTCTTCACTTCAGCATAATTTTACCTCATCTCCTCCTCCCCCTCCACCTCTAGGGATTCAGAAATGCTCCTGTATGCCCTACAGGAGCCCTGCTCAGTGATAAGGCAGGGCTGGGAACCAGGAGAGCTGCCTTTAAGGACAGGTGGTGAATGCACAGCTCCCGTTCTGCCCTTCTGCTCTGCTGCTGAGCACTGGGACTTGCTTGTGGAGTCAGGAATCCAGAGGCTCTGGGGCCAGGTTGTGCAAAAGGCAGCTGGGCCGGGCTGTATGCCATGATGCAAGGCAAGGCAAGGCAAGGCACAATGCCTCTGTTCTGAACAGTGCATTTCATTTGGATGTACGTGCCTGAACAGCACTGGGACTGTTGGGATTATGTAACACCACCGTACACTCACAATGGCAGAGTGCTTGTAGCAGGTTGAACCCATTTCTGTCCCCTTCCTGTGTGAGTCCTTCAAAACTTAGGGTGTGCTGGAAAGTGCACTTAGTGTTCTCACAAAAACCCAGGTAAGACATGCTCAGGTAATGTTAACCCTTTGCTGAGGTGCATTTTTGTAATGAAAATACAGCACACGAATTTATTCTGGTCTCTCCTTTACTAGTGGGTCTAACAGGTCTTTTGGTTCTGTCCATATGGGCCTCAGACAAACCACATCTCTGACTTTCCTTGATGAAGTTTTTTTAAAAAGTTGCTTGATGCCAAAAGCAACTTATCCTCACAGCTTTCTGCATCAATCAATGGGTTCATTAATGACTGGTCATGAAAAACAAAGCAAAGACTAGAAACAGAAGCACAGTCTGAGAAAAGGGATGCTTTATGGGACACCTATGGAATCTGAGGTTAGTTTCTTACACCCTGTGGTGTGCTAAGATCTGTAGCGATCAGCATCCAGAGACCTCCTTGGATGTTTCTAAGATGAAATACTACTGAAATACATACTGCTGGCTTCTCCTGGGCCCTGTAGATGTCCAGGGAAGCTCAGAGGCATAATTGGCAGCTGCTATGGTGTGGGAGTTGTAACATGGCAAGACAAGCACCTTCCCAGGCAGAATAAACCTCTCCACTGGCTTGCAAGGCTATGTACTGTCTATGTTACCATAATTCTTCTTTCTCAAAGGACTGTCAGTGGGAGTTTGAGGTTCACACAAGACAAGGGCAAGCAGGACTGGAACGTGACAATGACAATGACCAAGATGCTGGTCATTGTGGCAGGGGATGCCACAGGGGACAGGAACCTGTGGTGTAAGTCGAGGCAGGGCCAGGGAAGCTCCACATGGTTCAAATCTTAACATTTATCTTACTCTAAAGGAATTTTACAGTGTACTCTTTTATAACAAATATTTTATTTTGATTGGATACTGATATGGTGAAATATGTATGAATACACACTTAAAAGGTAGGTTCACATTTCTGCAGCTCTTCAGTACTACCATGAAGTCCAGTATGAAATATTAAGACTCTGCTCAAACTATGTCATCCTGGAAATAGTACCAAAACATCTTGACCACCTGAATAGCTCCCTCAAACCAAGATAATATATATATTTTTTAACATTGAATATTTGGTTTAATAAGGAACAAAATGAGCTGAAAACAGTGTTGAACACACCATCTTGTGTTTCTCCTTGTCTAGACATGACATTCTCAAGACCTTGGTGTATGCACTTATTTCAGTGTGCAAGCACATGAAGCAGCTCTGGAATAGTTCAAGTGTGGTGGAGAGGATTGCATGAGCAAATTCCTGTAACCCTGGCAACATCTTGTCTTGAAAACCTCCAGCTTCTTCCTTTGTATGCCTTGTTTCCCTTAAATGTAGCAACTAGCTCAAATCATCTAGTTCTCTGACGTGTGAAGCTGAACACTTCAGGTGATTATAGAGACACTTGTAAGAATGGCAGTGACAAATTCTTTTTGTGCTAGTTTTAAAAAAACAAATATACTATTGTACTGTGTGATTCACAATTAATTCACACAGATCTTTGGCAGGTTTTTTTTCCCTAGTGTTAATATCTGTGCTTCCTTGTGTGAATGCATTTGAGTAGATTAATATTTGACTACTTCTTCAAGTTAAAAACATTTTAAGAATTGCAATATGAATGAGGAAACTCCCTTCTAAGATGTAGAATGAAGAACCATGGAAAAAAAACAGTGAGGCACAACTTTCCTGTTTTTTCTCTGTATAGAGAAGCAGGCATTCTTTAGACTGATCAGATAAAAATGAAAGAACAGATCAACAACAAAAGAAGACAATTTGAAAATCAAGAAAGTTAAGACGGTGGAAAAATGGCACTCATTTAGACTTTGTAATGTACTTTGAAGCAAATAAAAGCTTTATTCAGCAGAATAGGTGTTCAAATAGACATATACCATCACAGAAAGCCTTAGAAATAATTAAACATTATTGTGTCTTCAAGTGAACCCAGTAATTCTTAACTTGATGATAAAATATGCCAATTCCTAGAAACAAATTTGAATTAAAAATGCTGAATGCAGTCAAACTAGAAACTGAGGCAATATCCATCCATAATTCTAAAAGAATCGTTAGAGGCAAGGAACTAGATGGGGAATGTTATAAAACACAATGTAGATTTGCCATCTCCTGACAGTAGATTGTGTCAGTCTAACTTAATACTTGTCCCTCATGATTCAATTAATTTTTGATAAAAGGGGAGTGAAATAGCTTCAATCTGCCTGGATTTAGGTTAACATTTCCTCACTGGAAATGATTAATAGTGCTGGAGTTTTGTGTGTTAATTTGTATATAACTAAAGAAATGTCTGATAGGCAAAATGCAAGGGGCGAGGGGAACTAATCAGTAGTAGAAAAAAACTGAATTTCTTGGGTACTGGATATGGGACTTAAAAATATCTTAAAGTTTGGCAGAAAAAGTAGAAATATGCTGGTGAGTTCTTGGTGGTAACATCTGGGAGGGACGAACAGTACAGGAACAAAAAAGGATGACTTTAAATTTTGACACAATAAAGAAATAATGACATTATAGAACTCAAAATTACAAGGTTGTGTCTTGGTTTGAAAGACAGGTATTTGCTAAAAGAGAGAGGGGCCTCTTTTTTGAAAAGGTGAGTATAACCCCCCCTTCACTTTACTAGGATTTTGAAATTAAAGGGTTCTCAGGCGAAGATATGGGGGTAGGAAAAACAGTTCTTTAATTATATATATATATATATATATATATATATATATATATAACAAGGGGGACAAAACACAACAACCATAACTGCGAGGAGCAGAAAGCTCTCTTGGTTGTGGACACCTTTCCCCTGCGGTGCAGTCGCTGTTTTTGGTGCTGCCTGCCAGCTCTGGGTGAGCAGGGAGGAGACGCGGTGATCCCGCGGGGCTGGAGGGCGCTGCCGTGAATGGCGCCCGTGTCCCAGACGGGAAGGGCGGAGGGGAGAAGCTGCTCACTGAGAGGAATGTTGAATTTGTCTTTACAAATGAGCTGTGGATCTGCTTGTAGATAAGGCTAACACTGAGAGATAAAAGAAACAATGGGATGGATTCCACTGATTGATGAATGGAAAAAGTTATTTGCCTTTACAAACAAACTGTAGGGCTGCTGATAAATGAAATTGGATATCGAAAGATGAAAGAAGCAACGGGGGGAAACTATGAATTCTATAAGAATTAAAAATTTAAAGGGAGGGTTATACATTAGAGGGGAATTTCAGGTATCAGGCGTTCCGGGAAGTCTGTGCCTCTCAAGTACCTCAGCCAATGGGGAAATGCGGCCGGGAAATTGGGATAAAAAGGAGGCTGCGTCCTCCAAAAATTTGAGAGATCCCAGGGGAATGTCCCATGGCCTCTCCCTTTATTCGAATAAAGCAAAAAGGACTCCTCTGTCTCCTTTTTGGACATAAACCTCTAGTGTTTGTGGATTAATTTTCCTGACATCACGGATCCCGATGCTCCAAAAGGATGTCTGAGGCCAGCAGGAGATGCAGGAGAGAGAGCGTCCGAGCAGGGAGGCTGCGGGATCCCACAGCCAAGGCAGGCAGCTCCCTGTGTCGGGATGGCAGAGCGGAGTTTGTAGCGACCGTCCTTCTCCGAGCCAGAGCCGCGAGAGAGCCGGAGCCCAAGAGCAGGCCCCTACTGTTATAAATGAGAGACAAAAGTCTCGATATTCAGCAAAATTTAGATTGCTTTATTTGATATAGAAAGAGCAAGCAGCGTGCTGGGGAACGTGAGGGGTCACCGCCCATTCCACGCTCCACCGAACCTCGGTTTGCAGCCTCATCTTATACTGTGGGTTCTCGTTGTTCACAAATTCACAAAGCCTTTGGGTGATAATTAGTCACAGATAGCCATCCGGTCCTTGTAGATGACCACCAGGGAAGATCTGGAGGTCTGGTCTTTGTAGATAACTACCAGAGAAGTTCTGGGAGTCTGGTTTTTGGGATAGGCAGTATTGATTAGGCAAAGACAGAAAGGGCTTTTGGGGAAGTCCGATTTTGCAAGTTGGTAGCCAATACAACTTATTTGAAAAACATAATATAGTATAATGTAACATAATACAACATAATATAACATAACAAGGTGATTTTAAACAGAATTATTTAATCATATAATTTCCTTTATCTAGTGTCCATGCTTCACTTTAGAGCTTAGTGTTCTGGTTTATACAAACCCTAATGCTTTTGTGATTAACACAAATATTTTATCAATTGTCACACTACCAAACATCTTCTCCGGTGCTCCCCCTCTCCTCCTCGCTGTGAGAGAAACTGATAACTTAGCTATCTGAGCTTCTGGGTGTAGCCCCAAATACTTAGCATAACAATGGGAAAAATTCCACAGAAAGAAAAGGGAAAAATTCAACCCCCAACAGGGCGCTAAGTAGTTAAAATGCCTGCTGCGAGCTGGAATTCATCAGCTGGAAGCAAAGGAAAAAGGAACAAGACTTTGTTATTCTAAGCAGCTGCAGGACGAGCAGGTTGAGACGCAGCTGTGGGAAAGGATGGAACACAGGACCTGTGGCTGGATCAGACAGAGGAATTTCAGCAGACACTGGAAAAGTCTTTTTTTACCCTCTGTGAACCACTGGTTTGGTCCCACCCAAAACACAGCACGTGGTTGTGATGAGCTGTCCTTTCTGAAGAGGAGTAAGAACAAGGGTAAGAGGGAGAGGAGAATCAGAAGAAAGGAAACCCCATTTTCTGACAGCTAACCAAAGGACCTCACTGCATTTAACTGACCTAAACGCTGATACAAGAACAACTGGAAATAAACAAGGACAAGAATAATTTCCAAATGGAAATTAGCCCAGTGCTCCTAACCAGTAGATGATCACTGATATGAGTGAAAAATAAACTTAGATACTTGTTTCTTTATGGAAAAATGTTCGATAACAGAAATCTGATGACCCAAGAAAATCCTTTCTCTCTTAATCTCCTCACATGGTCTTATCCTCAGGAAAAGGAGAAGAATTTGGGGAAATAGCCACCAATTTCTTTTGTCTTTTAAATGGGCATGAAATGGGAAAAGGGGGCATAGTTAATGTGTATCTCAATATTGATCTAATCAGATATTGAGTAGCATGATTTATTCTGAAATATTTTCCTGTTAGAATAAACCAGAACAATTTGCTCAAAATACAGTTTCTCAGTACTGAGTAGTAAGTAGTGAAGAAATATTCTTACTTATTTAATCACCATTATCAATGCACTTACTGATATTCATCTAAAAACAACTTGTAAAACAGAGGACTACTATAATGTATAGACGTGCAGAGGAATTAAATTACAGAATAGGAAAAGTTTGTATAAATGCAGCAATTATTTAGATAATTCCAACTACGTGTGCTAGATTAAGGGAGAGTCTATAAATGTCTGCTTACTTGTTAATTCCCTTCTGAGACATCTTATACTCTATATAAAATACAGGATATCCAATATAGAGCATACAAGGTTGAGAGGGCCAAATAGTAAAATGGATGTGGATGCCAACAGAAACTTTTGCCGACTGCAACGAGTCTGCTGAAAAAGGAAAACGCTGCAGGAGACAGATATGAGGTTTGAATATGGCAAAATTATCCCTGAAATCCAGCTTGTTTATGAATCTGCTGCTTGTATTTTAAAAGGTCTCTCATGAATAGCTGTGTAGTTTGCAAAGTGAGATATTGGTATGATGAAAAGAAACTAGATTTAATTTATTGAGATTTACAAGTAGCACAGTCATTGCCTGCTGTTGCTGCAGTTTTCAGAGACTAAGCTGAGACTCAGTTTTCAGAGTATCTGCTTTTAGGTATTTTTTCCCATGTATTTGGAAACAAACCCAAAAGCTGCCTTATATGACTGTACATAAGAACTTAAATAACTGTCCTTTTGTAATTTTTTCTCTTTTATGTAGAAAATATTGCGACATCACCAATGCAATTATTTCATTCCTTTGTATCTATGTATGGTAAAGACTTTTCTTTTACAAGAAAAAACAAAAGTACTGATGTTACTTCTGGGAAAGATGATAAAATTGTTCAGTTTTGGGGGGTCATATGTGCTGGTAATTACTTTTATATTTAGAATCGGAAATGACAATCTGAAATCAGAATATCTCATTAGTAGGAATGCATTTTAATTTCTGACAAGTGAAGTATTCCCAAGGAAATTACTACAGTGAATTACATAGGGTTCAAGATACTTCAAAAAGTGGCAAAACAACATAAAAATTCCTTAATTGCTTAGAGTAACAGTGTGAATCAGTCTTTGCTACTATCCCAAATTTTTACTAGGTGAAAAAAATTTGACGGCTCTGGCAGACTGCTAAAGAAACTCTGTTTTAGCACATTTTGATCTCTTCTTAACAACAGCTGTCAACAGACCCTTTTCCCCATAGTTTTTAAGAACCAAAAATATGTTTTAGGTTCAAGAGATTAGTGATCATTTCAGTTCAAATCAAGGCAGATGCAGTGACACGGGTCTGTATCCATTTTGCTTATTGCAAAGTTCAAAACCAGCCTTATAAAGAGCCTACATGTAACTTGGGTTGGTCTGAAGTCCATACTCAGGACAAAAGCTAAGCTTGCCTTGATCAGAAGCTATAATTATTTTTGAGACAAAGCTGAGCTGAAACCAAATCTAAGCTATTATAGTGACTACACCTTCTGGGCCATTATCTGTATATGAACATGAAGGAATAATGTGTTACCTATTCTAGGTGACTGAAATGATGCAGAGCCTGGAGTGGCAAGAAGGAAGCTGGATCACCAGACCAAGGAAGAACTTTGTTTGATGGCCCCTCCAGTCATGTTTTATGTGAAGGCCTTTGAACCTGTGAGGATGCAACATCCCTCAGGCTCTCTGCATTTATTCCAGACATGAAGCAATACATAAGTAGTTTTCAGGACAAAGCCTCCTCACAGAATTGACTGCCAAAATATCTGCTCAACAGCAAGGTGATGTTTGATGCTCAGGTCAGTGTTGCTGTTGGGGTGGATGCAGCATATGAAAGGATGCACTAGATTTCAGTAGGCAAAATGTCTGTTTATTACAACAGCATGCTGTCTTTTATACCATCTACAAAGTTTACACTTCATTCATTGGTTACACTAGATCAACATAACTTTCATTGATGTAAAACCATCTCCACCTCTGTTTTTCACAAAGCTTTTCTAAAAATACTTTTCCCAGCTGCAGGTTTTTTCTTGTATATCTTCTTCTTCTCTTCTTGGTCTTCATACCAACGGCCTTGGTAAAATTCCTTTCAGAAGTAAACCTTATCAATTAACTCTCTCTGGCTCACAGAGCAGCTCTAAGACCTCTCCACAGGTCAGTGGTGCTGCTCCATGGTTCTGGAAACCCCTTCACTGATCACACGTCTTGCTGGCAGGAGGGCTGTCCCATCTGGTCCTCTTGCTTCCTCATCCATGCTGCATTGTATCCCATTTCTCTCTCCCTTCAAGGAATTTGGATTGTTATATCCCTCCAGAAGGGATTTTGAGTACTTTTTCTCAAGAATTAAGAGACATGCTATAGTTTGCCATGCGTTTAACCACCGGTGGTTTTCTGGGAATCAGTTTGTGGATGCCAACTCCAGATTTGGGCAGGAAGTGTCTCTGAGGGCCTCAGCAGTGATGACTGCTGAATCCTTCTTTCCATCACCAAGATGTGGCACAAGGGTTGTGTCATCCCATTCTAGAACCATCACACCCCAGATTTTTTTCCTCCTGCCTTGTTTCAGAAAGTTTAATGTACTATATTTCCCCAACCCTGATATCAATGGATTATCCTGAAAGAGATGGAGTAAGGTGAAGTTGATCTAAAGAGCTGAGTAAACACTCTTCACTGTCTCATGAGGGAGAATACATCTTTATTGCCAGAAAGACACCTAAAAATACGAAATAGAGAGCAAGTCAAATCACTCTGAAATGCATTAACAAAACTCTTCAAGAAAATCAAGGAGGAGATGTTACTATTATATCTGCATTCAAAACATAGGAGGAATGAACTTGGAACTCTTGAAATTATCCAGAACCCCTGAGTGTGCTGTGAAAGACATTTTGTGAAGGTGGAGCACAGAGAGAGATCAAACTCTTCGCAACAACAGCGAGGGAAAGGAGCTCTCGAGAGTGTTTGTGGCAGAATCCTGTTTCTATTTCAAATACTGTTTTGTCAATATGTTTGTGTTGCTGTTGTGCTTGGAAGTGCTTGCTCAGAAAAAGATCCCTGCATGTTGAATGCTGACCAAAGGCCATCCTTGCCCCCCACTGGGCAACATAATAAGCTGACAAGCTTCCCTGGGTAGGCATGGGTGGGGTGGTAGACAGTGATTGCAGAAGCAGCAAGTGCCCTTTTCCATGTCAAAATTTGCAGCCATGCTGCAAAAGGAGACTTGAAGAGGACAGTGAAGTAGGTACAGAATGGAGAAGCTGAGGAGAGCTTTTGTAGAAATAATGATGTGCCAAAGCACTTAGAGGTGCTTTTAAAACTCCAACAGTGTTGCCTGGCTTCTGTGCAGTGACAGACAATGAAACATTCAGTTGTGCCAGGTCAGGTATAGCAGAAAGCAGGGCAAAAGCAGATTCCATAGAGTCTGGCTCCTGGGATCTGGGTCTCCCAAGCCATCAAGTAATTGCTGGGCAGAAACTCCTGGACTTCCCTGCCATGTGGCACTGCAGAAAAATTTTCCCTACCTAAAATCCAACAAAAAATTGAAAGACTAGTTATACCACAGGTTCTCTTTCAGCCTTTGTCATTCAGATATCTGTTTTTCTAGGCAAAGAGTTAGGAAACACATCTCTATTTCAAACAGGATTCAGTCTTTAGGTATGATCAGTGACAGAAACACCATGAATAAGCCATTCCCTGTCATTGTTCCCTGAATACTACCACTATTTGGGAAGCTATTGGCAGTAGTACAAGTAAGAAAGGAGTATTTCAAATCAGGAGAAAAGTGGCAAATCCAGCAAGCAGCCAGACTCTCTGAGTGTGTGTGTGTGTGTGTGTGTGTGTGTGTGCGCGCACGCATGTGTGTAGGCAAAATGCAATCAGTGCACAAGGGAAAGGAAAAGACAATACCTTAACCTTGCAGCAACATTCTGAGGGCTGTAGAGAGCGTGGTATTTAATTATGCTTTGCCTGCACAAATGCTTTATCCCCATATAATCAAATAAACCCTTTAATTTTCTCTTAAGATGTCTAGCCACTCTACCAGCAGTATCATTTATCATCAAATATACTGGTGCAGATGAAGTAGAAGCTATTTTTCAAAAGCAGATCACAGTCAATTGTGAGATCATTTTTTGGCCATGTGCTCCTGCTTCTCTTTCTGACCTGCAGACCACCTCCCTTCTCCTCCCTGCTTTTATTTGCTCTCTAAAAGCTAGAACAACTGCTTATTTGGAAAACAGTTTATGCTTTATTTTAATGTGGTTTGGCAAGTTAGCAGTGCCAGATGCTGTCTGCTCTGAAAGCAGATTGACATTGGGTTAGTCTGTGATGTACTGGGATCAGTCTAGTGCACAATGTCCATCTCTTGTGCAATAAACCAAATACTTTCACCTCTTAGGCATGGACAGGAGCTACCACAGGTGCAGGTGGGCAAGGTGGTGGAAAGTGGAAATTTAATGAGCTTGCTTTCTCGCTAGATCTTGTGCTGGCACTTTTTCATCCATTCCCAGGGTGCTGTGCCTTGACTGCTGTCCCTTATGCATGCAGCTTTGACATTCACCTTCTGTAAACTTACACTGTAAAAAGCCACCTTCCCTCACTGTTCACAACAAGCAAATACAAAAAATATTGTGGGAAAAAAGTAAAATTAAAAAAAATTCACTCTCCCATTGCTGCAGGCAACATCCTCTCACAGTCCTTTTCAGAAACACACCAGGCTCCAGTTTAAGAATGACTTATTTTGTTGCTCCCAGAACTCTAACAAGAAGGTTCTTTTAAAACCTCATTGCTTTGATGTCTTGAAGCCATTATCAGACGCTGATTACATGGTTACATGCCATCAAGGATGTGATGGTCTATATACATCCTGTGGTCAATTCATTCTCAAGTGTATACTGTGAAAGTCATTCTAGGATTGCCCCCAGCTCAAGCATTGTTCTATCATCTATCATTTGAGCTATAAGCTTGTTAGAGAAAAGACTATTGTTGCATTTGTTGGAAGTACTATGTGTACCTCAAGAATTAAATGAATAATGTGTTGCACTTGTAAAGACTGAATATGGATTTTGAAAGGCAAAGCAAAACAAAATTATTAATTAGCCCAACTGGTGAATTAAAAGGAAACAAATAAAAAACTAAAGCTTAATAAAAACATGGGTGATCATGCACTTATGTATGAAACGGATCAGCAGAAGAGAGAGAAAATAAGGGGTGTCAGATATGGAGAGTATCAGTGTAAATAGTCAGAGAAGGACTTTTTAAAAAGAGTAAACATAAAAGTGAATGTGTTGGGCTTGCCGTGGCTGGCTGCCAGGTGCCCGCCAACCCCCTCCATTAACAGGTCAGGGTGACAAGATGTGCAGAAAACTTGATGTGAAAGGTGACAATAATTAAAGTGTACCTCTTAATAAGCCTAGTTCCTGAAGAAAATAAGCTTAATCTCTTTTGCTGCCGAGATATGTCCACCATCAGCTCCCTTATCAATAATTTTCAAACTTGCTGTTTAGTTTTAAACAGATTTGCCAGCTCCTGAAGGTCTCAAAGACACTGCATTTCCACTCATTTTCATACTCCAACTCAAGCTTAGGTTGTATCATTTGCCAGAGGATCCATGTGAAGAACCAAGGGATGCTCTGTCTGTCTTCAAGGCCTCTTGTGAGTTGTGTTTCATGGCTGCCTTTCAGCTTCACAATTCACAGGGTCAAGTGAAGAATCCTCTCCTTTATCAAAGGTTATCTCCTAAGGAGATTATGTGAGATTAACTACTACTAATAAAAAAAACCCCAACTGGCTAATAGCAGTTTTCATCAAAATTAATATTATTGCTTTTTCCCTGCAGTGCTCTGTCTTGTTTACTGACATGGGGAATTCATACTGCAACCTTCATGCAATTCAACTACCTACAGAAATCCATTGGAAACTGGGCTCTGCCACTTCTGGAACTAAATCTTGAAATTTTTTTGTCACAGTAATACTTTCTCTTCAGCAGTTAGCAAGCACAGTTTTAGTGTGTACTAGACATTGCAACTCTTATTCTCACCACTGCTGTTTTATCTGATGGGAAATTTATCCATTGCAACCCAGCAGATATGTCCCCTTCTTACTTTTCTATGGCACAATTTGCTTATGAAAGGGACAAACAAACAAACAAACAAAAAAACCCCAAACCCAAACTTGACAGGAGAATTCATTGCTATAATTTAGGGACGTTTCAGCAAAATTAATGAGGTGCCATTACCAAGGGAACATGGGCTGATTTCTGCATAATTACTACTATTTGTATAGCCACCAGATCCAATGTATTATTTCCACAGGCTTGAAGCAAGAACGAGGCTCCTTTGAGCTGGTGTGCATGCATAAAACATTTTGGTGTCCAAGCACACCGCAGTAGGAAATGAATAGGGACCAGTTCAAAGTCACAGTGCAGCTGCCTGTTGGTTTTCTCAAGAGCGAGGCGTGAAAATAAACCAGGATGTGAACTAATAGGCCGTTCATTTTACTATAATATCCCATTGTTATAGATTGACAACAGCTGTGTGGCAAGTTGTGTGACACCCACTGCTGGAATAAAATAGTTCCAAGTGACTTGAATGTATAGGATCCTAAAATGAGGCAGATAGAAAGAAAAATCATGTCCCTGTCTGCTCTCCAAAGGGAGTGAGTTTCTTCCTCCAGTATTTACAATATCAGTACCTGTTCTTGTGTAATGCCAGCACAGTTCCCTTTCTGAAAGTTCTACTTTCAGTCATGTATCAGCAGTGCTGGCTAGCTGAGGAGGTGCCAGGCAACTGGGACTTGGCAGATGTGGCACCCATCTACAAGAAGAGCCAGCAAGAGGATCCAGGGAATGAGAGGCCTGTCATCCTGTCAGGGAAGGTCATGGAGCAGATCACCTTTAGTGCCATCACACACTAACCAGAGCATCAGGCTGAGCCAGCATGATGGCTGTAGGAAAGGTCAATCCTGCTAGACCAACCTGATCTTCCCTTCCCTTCCCTTCCCTTCCCTTCCCTTCCCTTCCCTTCCCTTCCCTTCCCTTCCCTTCCCTTCCCTTCCCTTCCCTTCCCTTCCCTTCCCTTCCCTTCCCTTCCCTTCCCTTCCCTTCCCTTCCCTTCCCTTCCCTTCCCTTCCCTTCCCTTCCCTTCCCTTCCCTTCCCTTCCCTTCCCTTCCCTTCCCTTCCCTTCCCTTCCCTTCCCTTCCCTTCCCTTCCCTTCCCTTCCCTTCCCTTCTCTTCCCTGTTCCTTCCCCACAATTCTATAATTTTAATATATTCTCACTATTCAAAATAAATTTTGCTGCAGATGAAAACATCTGCTCTCATTGATCAGCACTCCCCTCCACCAAAGCAAAGTCAAGTCATTGTTGGAGTTTGTTCCTATGTTTTTGAAAAAATGTATTCACATTTTTCATGCTGCTACTAGTGCAAACAACTCCCAGATGTTTTATTCTGACAGTGGGAATGAGAAAAATGTAACATCATCTTAAAGATGGGCAATGACAGGAGACTTTCTACCAACTTTGTTAGGGGCCAGGCTGAGAGCAAACACTGCTTGGAATGATCAAGTGAAGACCACTGAATCTTAATGAATGTGGACCTGATCCATGACACTGTGAAATCACCAGTTCCCTGTGACCTTAATGGATTTTCCCTTGGCTAATATAGAAAATTACTCTAGTCAGGAAAAACTGAGACAAGATGTGTAAGGCAGAGCTTTCTCATCCCCTTGATGTCCTCTTTGCCTGACCCAAGAAAAGTGACCAACTCTTACGTGATGTGGAGTGTCTTACTTGACTTTCCCTCACCCCATTTGATTCAACTTGAATCTGTTTCTCCATGAAAGGACTGCCCCTGGCCCATGTTACACCCTGTGTATGGAAAAGAATGTCTGTCTTTTTCCTTGTATGATTACTGACAATAGTGCCAAACAAATATGAATCCTGATTTGTGAGGAGAATTTCTGTGTTGCCCTGTAGGAGCTAAATTTCAGTCTCTCTAGGAGAGGGACTGGCAGAGAAATTGAAAAGGGAGTTACTGATGTTAGAAAAAATGTTTCTAATGTCCTATCTAAAGGTCTCTAGTGAAATTTGAATCCACAGTCATGTAATTTCCACACAGTATTCTAATTTCCACAGAAGATATCTTGCAGTACAGTCAGTCGTAGAGTGGTGCTAATAACACCAACTGGGCTGTGGTTCGATCCCTGCATGGGCCATTCACTTCAGATTTGGACTTGATGATCCTTGTGGGTCCCTTCTAACTCAGAATATTCTGTGGTTCTGTGAAATTTCACCTTATTTTTTGTTCTATGCCGTCATTCTCTGCCATGCTGAAAACCAAATCCAGACAGAATTTGCCAGTTGAAAAACACTTTCCTTTATAGTTTTGGCTAGTGGCATTGGAAATGTCTCAGGTCACTCGGTTCTCTATTTCTACTCTCAGAGATGGGAAGAATGGAGAATTTTTGACTGCAGCCATCCCTAGACAAGCTCCTGGCCTTTTTTTCTTCATGTGAAGCCAAGCATGCTGGCAACTCTGAGCATCCCTGCCCTGACCTGCTGCCTCAGGGCCAATGTGGACAGGCAATAGCTCAGCACATGCTCTTGTGGCATTCCACTAAAAAACACTCCAGTCAGGCTGGTCCAGCTATTTGGCTCAAAAGCATCTGTAATGCAGAGATCATCAATTATATATAAAGGTATCATCTAAATCCCCTCATCCATTCCCTTCAGTAGCTTAAAAATTAATAAATTAATTGGTATGAGGTGGCAGGAACTGACACTAATGAATGATATCTTTAATACATAGAAAATAAGTAGATTTCTACATCTATTGATAACAAATTTCGTGTATTAATATACTTACTTTTTATTTATCAAAATGAATTTTAAACAAGCATTTGGTAGAGAAAATAGCTTCTTCATTCCCTCCAATGGATAGTTTGACCTGGGAAGCCTGCATAATATGAGTTATTACACTTGGATTCACACCTGTAAAACATCCATATCTGGTGTTTATGGAATTATGGAATTTCCATATTAATTTTTAAGGTTGTTGCTCAATAATCTTCATAGAAAATTAGAATATTTGTAAAGAATTTTTGAACCAATTTTTCTCTTTAGAAGAAAGACAAACTGTAACTACAGAATTCGAGGGCTTATGTTTTAAAAATACAAGGAACATAAAGTTCAACAACTACAATAAAGCATACAGAATTTAATAAAGTACAGAAAGACCTTCCCTAGGCCCCTTTTAGCTTCTTTCCAGTGAAAAGCCTTCAGACTTTTCCAGAGCATGTCTCTTTTATCAAGATGATAGCTGTTATCATAAAGATTTTTCATATTTGGAAGGTATGTTAGCAAACCCATTGGCTCTCAGAGGTTCCTGCACTGCTTCTCTCCCTCCTCACCCCAGAGCTGTGGGCAGTCCTTCCCCACAGGCTGCTTCTGTTTCTCCCCACAGGTTTGTCATGGATAAATAAGACTCTCCTATGGTCAAGTCTATAAAACAGCTAGGTGACTTTTCTGACTCAGATTCCTCAAGTGGGGCTTCCTGGCCATCCTTGCTGATGCAGAATCACATTTCAGTGAGGTTGCCCCAAGCCCATCTCTCCCCATATCGCCAGCTCAGGGGCTGCTCTTCCACTGTCTGCAGGCCCTGGCTCTGCTGCTCAGGTAGCATTCAGAGATTGGTTTTGGGTATTTGTTTTTGTTGCTTCAAATAATTTGAAAACAGAAAAGAGGAGGCACTAATCTATCTGTCAGCAACAAGCAGACACTCCAGTGACTGATTGCCTGTGGACCTCAGCATGAGAGCAAGCACAGGGTTGTCTTTGCCAGCTCATCCAGCCACTGCCTGGGAGAATGGGTTGCTTCAGGGCAACAGAGACTGAGGAGTGATAAACGGGAAATTTAGCCCAGAGTGGGAAGCATGGAGGAGAAAGCCTGGAAAACTGTGTCACTTTTAGCTCAAAGCTGCAGGAAGGGCAATTTCCCCTTGCTCCTCCAGTGGAGAATCTGTGACTGTGGGGTTTGGGGGGAGCAGGTCAAGAGCCACCAGCAAGAGTTGTGCTGGTTTGTTGGGGAGAGCTATGGGGACAGCTACAGCTTAAGGAAGGCACTTTTACTCCTCACACTGAACTTGTTTGGGAAAATGCCTCAGCCCCTCCAGAGCAGTCTTGGCAGGGAAGCAGCCCCCAGCACATATTGTGCCTGTGGTCCAGGTAGCTAATGGTAGTTGCAAACTGGGAAAACCTTCCTGGTTCAGAGGGGAAATAGTACTGGGACAGACTGTACTGCTGCAGAGACAAGGGCTCAGCTGGGCTGGAAACATCACTGCTCAGTGTGTCCTTATCTCAGGTCTCCTTCCACAACAGTTCTGCTCAAAGTGCTTGGGGGCCCCCAGCAGCCCTCCTTGGGATTACTCACCTCTGCAGACCTGCATAGCACATAGAATCATAGACTCCTTGGCTGGAAAAGACTGCTGACATCATCTTGTCTAACCATTAACACTGCCAAATCCACCACTAAGCCATGTCCCTCAGCACCACATCCACACATCTTTTAAATATCTCCAGGGATGGTGACTCAACTACTTCCCTGGGCAGCCTGGTCCAATTTTGACAGAAGTCCAATCATTAAGACTTATCTTCAGATTTGAAAGTTATTATGGGAATGATTGCACATATTTTCTTACTGGTTATGTGCTGCTTTGTTTGTCATCACTCCTTGCAGCATTTTCTCTAGAAGCAGTCCTAAGACTTGGAGAGGAAGCAGGATGAAACATAACAGAGCAGTTGAAAAACTTCACCCAGAAGGAAAGTAAATCCCTCACGAGCAAACTCCCTTTGTCCAGTTTTCCACTCTTTTCCACCCTAAAAAATATTTTCACTATGCAACTGTGACAGATGAACAGGCAAACTTGCAAGAAGGTCAGCCTTTCCCAGAGTTTTGTTTAGAAGTGTCTTTACAGAAGGAACTTAGAAAACTCCCTTGCCTTTCTTTTCATGCTGTTTGTATTCAAATCCATAAATAAGCAGCAATAACTTGAGTTTAAAAAGCAGAGAAGAACGTCCCAGTAAGTAGAGATAGCAAAATAGCAGAGTTTATTTTTGGCATATATTTGTGTTTGGACTTTGGAAGAGTACATGAGACATAGTATTCCGCTGATAAAACCTGGTACACTGTGGAAAAAAATTGTTGTTTATATCTGTTGAAAGGGATTCAGAAAACTTCACGTATAGCAAACTGCTTGAACATAGGACTCATATACTCAGAAAAGAAAACTGAACATGGTTGGATCCATAGGCATTCAATCCTTTTCTTTCATAGACATGCTTTATAAATTTAAACCTGTAAAGAGCAAAACTCTTTTTCTGAACTGTACATTAAATACAAATTCATTCAGCACTGTGAGGACTTAGCATGTCTTCTGGGGGAGATCAAGTTTCATTGTTGAAATCAATGAAGTAGACCATGGAGAACTTCACTTTGTGAACACTTAAGACTCCTACTGTGTTGCTGTATAGGGCAGAAAACATTGCAAGCAAAAATGCAGCTCAGTCCCTATTTCCAGCTCAAGACAAAGTGATGATAAGTTGCTTAATGAACCAGCTAATTTCCTGATACAAAGGTTGTGTGCTGGCAGCTCATGAAGAGTTGGTGGAGCTCTTGTCAGCAGACAGAGGACAGAGGCAGCAGGGCTGATGGACACACTCGAGGTGGCTGTGCTGCCATGGAGAAGCCAGCTTGCTTCTAGCCACAGTCCTGTGACTGCAGAGGCAGGTGAGCACCTGGGAGGTCCTGGCAGCTTCTGACACTGTTGGGCAGATGTGCAGGCTCAGTTTAGCTGCAAAACGAACATTTTTTTTCCTCTTTCTTTTTGGAATTTCTTAAATTAAGGTGCAGTAGCTTTTAAGTGATGGTTTATAAATGTCTGCAACCTCCATCAGGACTGAGTTCAGCTGTGGTAGGTGCTGTGCACCCTCAGGAACACACAGACCTATGCCAGAGACATTGATAGTTTGTATTTTCGTTTTGAGGTTCAAGAGGCAGAAACATCACCTATTGAAAAATAAATGTGGTTTGACCCCTAAGGTTTTCCTAGAAGATTTCTTGATGGACAGACAGCCTGATAGGGTTTGATATCAGTTGAGAAGATGACTGTTTTTATGGCTTCCACGTAACTAGTGTAACTAGTTAGCTATATTTATGTAACTATCAATAGCTACAGAGAGCAGCACACCAGCATTAAAGAATTCTCAGTAGTATTTATTTACTCTGTGTTTATTTTCTTGGTGACTTTGCCTTTTCTTGATTTGGTTGCATCACACTCTGTATGTATGTGAATTTAATATACACATATAAGAAAGTCAGAAAAATGGCTCTGCAGCCAATGGGGTAAGGGAAGAAATTACTGGGTTTGTGCCCTCACAAAATCTAATTTTCATGTATTTTGTGGTAGTCCCAACACAGTGCAAAAATAGGGGCCTGCTTGTAAACAGGGATAAAAGTAAATTGGGTTCCTATCTAGAAATGAGAAGAAGTAAGAAGAATAGGAGACATGTCATGCCTTAAGCATATTATTCTAGTTTATTATCTTAAAATGCCGGCTATTTCAACCAACACATCAGAAATTCCAGATGCCTAGATAATTAGATGGGAAATAACTTATCAGGACTCATCTGACAAGCCTTTACTACTCCTACCCTATTTAATAGCTCCAAATATTTGAACCTGTTTCATACCACGTTTTAAATCTTTTTTAGAACTGCTGGCTTTTGTGTCAATTTGCACAGTCCACTCCTGTAATGTGGACTTTCTTTTTATTTGAAAGCCTGCCCTCCCATTCCATTTGGTTTGTTAATGTTCATACCTCCTGTTGCCACAGCACTTAAAAACAAAGATATTGGGAAGGTGTCTTAATTAGATAAACATAGAGACCCTGCAGAAAGGGTTGGCTTTTGAGGTGCTTTGTTTTGCTGGACAGTGACAGGTTTTGTTTTCACACAGAGAGTTGGTGTGGGGGAAAGGACATCCAGAGCTGGGCTGCAGGAGCATCCCTGGATGGCTGCTGGATTGGAATGATGGTGCTTTTTCCTTAGGCATGGAGGGGCAATGTGACCTCCCACTGTCCCACTGGGTGCTCAAGGACAAGGCTTCACACAGAACATCAGGAAGTGGGGATTAACAATTCCCCATTTTCAGGTCTGGATTTTGCAGCAGGCAGGTGGGGGTCTGCAGGGTGCAGCCATCTCTGGCAAGGAATGGGAATGAACACGGCTGAGCCCTGTTCTTTTTTCTGGGCTTTTTTCCACTGCTGTGAGCCTGTTCAGCCTCACCCTGAGTCCAGGGCTTGCCTAGGGTGGATTGCACCCAGCCCAACGCAACAGGCCTGGGTCTTCTTTCTGTCTCTGTCATGCAGCATTTTGGGTGGTGTTATCTGAGTGGGGAGGAAACCTGCTGAACTGAGTGTTAGTATAGTGCTACTAGATTGGAAGGAGCAATAAAGAGAAAATGTTTGAAATTTTGGGGTAAATCACAGCTCTGGCAGAACTGGTGGTAGAAATGCATAGCAGAAATTGAAAGTTCAGTAAAATTACCTACTTTGCTGCATTTACATTAGGGGTTAAACATCGATTGGGACCCAGCCAGCTGCTGTGGGCAGCAGGTACAGCACTAGTGACACAGAAACAGCCTTGAGGGACCTGTCCACACTGACTGGCAGGAGGGAAAAGAAAGAAATGAAACTGGAACATCATGCAAACTGTCACAATAATAGCTGAAAAGGGGCATACTGGAGAGATGGAGCAGATTTTGAAGGTTCATAAATATTTAGAGATTTTTCCTTTTAAGAAAATATCTAAACAGGGGACTGTGAGCAGAGAAAGAGGTGGGATCTCCAAAGTAACACTCTGGTGAGTATTTGTTTGTGAGAATTTATCAGTAATAGCAACATCTGCAAACAACTCCTGATAGAGCAGATGAGGACTGAGAAATATTTTAGGTAGCTTTAATTATTAGTTCTTCTTCTTCCTTTTTCTTCTTTTTCTTTCTTTTTTCTTTTTCTTTTTTTTCCTCTTTTTCTATTTTTTTGAAGCTTTATTCCCAGTTCTGTAAATAAAGTACATTACTCCTGTCATCTGTGACGATAAATATGACTTTTCTTTTTCCTTAAGATAGGTCTAGCACAAGGTATGCTGACACTGGGGGATCCTGTGCAGACCAGAACAGCACATCAGGTTAAAGGCTGGGCTGTAGCAGGGAAAAATGGGCTGTTTATGGTTCAGAGCAGTATGGTGGGGCCACGATCTTCATTCCTCAGCCATGGACTTGTGATGTATCAAAACTTTTGTTGTATGTCAATCTTTTGACACATTGACTTGCCCGGGGTTTCCTTCAGGGTAAACCAAAATGCAGACGTCCCATGCTATGCACAGACCTGCAGTTAAGATGTAATTTTACACACTGACTTCAGGACTTGAGGCAAACTCTGCTCCCTGTTTAATTCCTCACCAGGAATGCTATAACTGACTTCAGTGAGGGAGTTCTTTTTGTGCCATGTCCGTATTGAAGCTGTAATCTGAAGGCAGTGGGCAGAGATGCATCGGGATTTTTGCACAAAGCAGTCAGCAGCTCTGCATGCGAATTCACATCACATTAGCAGGGGATTTGTAGCTTTTCTTAGCTCTCTGAGTCATGCTGGAGGGTTTAGTCCCTGCTGCTATTTTTGTATTCTACAGATAATGGAGAAAGGCAAAACATGTAAAGAAAGGGAGCTCATTTTTTCACACGTAAGCATAAGCTGTCTGTATGCCTAAGTGCAGATGAGAAAAGCCTGTACTCACTAGTCTCTCAGTTGCAATAATTGTTAATTATATTGTACCCTACTTGTTTAGTGAAGTGGCTTGCTAATGGTGTATGCTTTGTATGTATAAAAACATTAGCAAATAACAGCCCACTATGTAGTTCAACACTGCCAGTATCAAAATGCATATTTCCCTTCTCAGCAGCATACTTGTATCAGTGCTAGTTTTCAATGAAAACTGTAATTTTATATACTGCAATATCTGCATGTCAATAAATTCAGCTCCAGAGCTCCCAAAAAAAGGAGGAACTGTTGGAGTGAGTCCAGAGGAGGCTATGAAGATGGTCAGAAATCTGGAGCTCCTCCCTTCTACCCTTAATATTTACATTGAGGTATCTCAAATGGTCAGTCAGTCCTCACCCTTGAACTACCTTCAGAAATTTCCTGTGACTGTTTGTTAAGGACAGCAGAAGAAAAGAAAAAGTCTATGTGGTCATTAACTTCCCTTTAATCTCCTTGGATGGGATCCACAAGTCTGTGATACACTCACTATCATCCAGCAATATGTGGCTTTCAGCTGGCTCTTTTTGGTTACACAGTGACTCCTAAAATAAACAAATTGCTGTCCTAAGCTGTCTCTATTGGGGAAGATGATACATTTTCAATTATCAGGCCAGGTAAAGGATTTCCCTGGCTCATATCTGTATTGTTCCCACTGTTAGTGCAGGTTGGTCCTATCTAAGCTGCACAGCAATTGGCCCTGGGTTTCTGCTGGATCCATGTGGATGCTGCTCTGCCCCAAAGCTGGGGTTACTCTTTTTGTGTTATTTCTGTTTCTGTGTGTAAGACAGTTGTTTAGGCTGTTTTAGACCATCTGAGTCGTGTTTCTATAGAGGAAGGTGGAAGATCTGTGTCCTAAAGTGGGACACCTGTTTAAGAGAGAGATTCTGCTATCATCTGGACTGGGCATGGGTGAAATATTAGAGTGAATTAATTGAAACAATGAAAACATATCAATGGATAAAGAAAATTGTAGATGCTCAACGGTTCAGTGTATAAACTTTCTTCCTGGCTGTTTGCATTTTCTGCATTGGCAATCCTAGAGTCTGGTTTTTTTTGTTAACTGTAAAAGGAGATTAGAGGTTGGTTATGAAAAAATAGGGATTAAAATTGGGGGAAAAGAAGAAGAGAAGGGAAAGAAAATAAAAAAAAAAAAAAGGGAAGGGAAAAAAAAAAACCAAAAAAAAAAAAAAATAAAGTAGGAGGAGAGAGGGGGGGAGGAAAAAGGGAATGAGAAAATATAAAAAAGAAGGGGGGGGAAGGCCATGTAGACATCCTTGCATAGCTACACACAGGACAAGGAACATGGTATAAACATAATTGGAAGAACAGAAGATCAGTCAAATGAAGAGCAAAGTTTCATTTTTATACCCATCTCCTCCAATAAAAGTTTAATGGATGTCTGTTTTGGGGTTGGATAACATTCCTTGATATAATTAACAATATTTAGAGCCTATGGAATGAGTTATACAACAAAAAAGTACTTAGACAGAAAGTCATATGTCAATATATAGATTAAGTTAAAAGTGAACTCATTTATTGTAGGAGAAGAGCAGGCAATCATACTTCTTGCACCCACAGATCCTCAAGAAGCATAAATCTGCATTACACGAAGCAATGGAAATCTGTCTGGCCTGCAAAGGCACAAGGATTTCTAAAATGAGTGAAGTAAACTGATGCTGACTTATATCGTGGAAGATTATTTTTTGTCCAGCTCTGTAAGCAGACAGAGAGATATCAACTGAGTTACCTGAACATGGTGTCACTTCTGCTACTGTTGATGCCCATGACATCTCTGTGGGACAAGGGAATATACAGGCACAGGAGAGCTGTGTCCTGTGGAGCAGCATCTGTCATCTAGGGAGATCTGTAGGACAGCTCAAATGACAGCAGATACCTCTGTGCTGGTGACTGAACTGCCTTGAAGGGGATCCTTTCTGAAAAAAATTAGCAACCAAACAGGAAGCTTCTGTTTCACTCTGGTGGTTGGCTTTTATCCACCTGGACTTTTCAATCCCTTTGAAAGGTGTGGGTGAGCCAGAATATGCCAAAAGCTGAAAGGTGGCATTAATAAGAAGGATGACTTGAAGATGTCACTGCTGAGGGATATGTTGAAAGTACTGCCTTTGTTTAGTCTTAGGCAGAGAGGATAAATGTGGTAAAGACCAAAACAGATTTCTAATATACATTTCTAAAGTTAATATTAAAAAAATCACAACAATTAATTGCTTTCCATGTTCAGCTGTTTTCCACAGATGGCAAGAAGTGTTCAGTTTAATTACACAAAAGAAGATGTAAGTCTGATTTTGGAGAAAAAAAATCAACTCTGTAAGTATATAATGACAGAGACACGGGAGACTATGGCATACCCCCATCAGAAAATTTCAAGAAGTGACTGGACAGTGTTGACTGATCTGACAGTGTTGTCTCTCTATCAGTGTGGGCAGGGACCATTTAGCCTCTTGAATTTCTGTTTTGCCTGTGATTTCCTCACCAGCTGATCATAGCAGTATTCACAAGCAGCCCAGTCCATTACAATAGCAAAGCTAAACAGGAAAAACAATTTGAAGACAATGGTGCTCTGAGGAAAAAATGAACAAGCTCTTAACTCCAGGGCTGTGTATAGACTATGTGCAATCTTGAACAGTTTTGACTTCTGTTCTTTTGTTAAAATGTTTAATAAGCAATTTTTAATGCTGGCCTTTCATATCATTCCAGAGGAGAGGCAGGAGACTGCACACATAGGGTTGTGCATGTGCTGCTGTGTTCAGTGCCTTAGAGAACATTCTCATTCTCTTTGATACAATACCACGTTTTGCAAGTGTTAATATGTCATTTTAGTTTTAGAGAAGGTGATTTTCTTGCTAGTTTTTCATGTGAAGCTGAATGGTTCATTACAGCATGGGCTGTGAATTTCTGTGCAGGGACTGTTGAAAAATTTTGTACCAATTATTGCGAGTGGGAGAATCTCATCAATTTAGGTTGACATCTGTGTCAAAAGAAAAATGCTCATCTTATATAGGCAGGGTTGAATACTGAGACAGTTCCAGGAATGCTAATATAATATTGCCTGAACATAAATTGGGACCTGGTATTTATTAGATAATAAAGCCTGAAAATGGATTTCAAATGGGAAAAAAATATAATTGGGTAAAGGAATTCTTTGTATTGAATGGACAGCTTATCCTTCATACAATACTAGTTTCCAAAGGCAATATTTGTTGCTGTAGGGGAAAAGGAATTTTTGAACCTAATAAATAATTTTAGTGTATATAGGTGTTTGAAATTTCTTCGGTAAGTAGTTTTTATGGTCTTGGTATGTTCAGGAGACCAGGTATAGCCTAGAACTACAGCAGAATGAAGATAATATTTTACTACTGCCAGTAAAACTTAACTACTCAAGGAGAAGAGAATCAAACATTACAAATTGCTTAGTGACAGCAAAGGCTTGAAGGGATATGAAATTAATTCCCTTTCTCCATCACCATACTGTAAATGAAGGAGATGTAATGGAATGTGAGTTGAATGCACCAGAAGCTGCTCCTATTGGCGTGAGAAGAATACTTTCTGATAACTTCACTGGCATTGTTTGTTCAGCCTACACGAATCCTTTGTACTGTCCAGAAAAAAACACTTTCTGAATAATAATAAAAAAAACCAAAAAGTGAAGCTACATAGGCTGATTTCTGAGTACACTTATCAGTGCTTCCTAAAGAAAAGAAAAACAAGAGTGTGCTAGTTTCACCTGAGGAAGGACAGACTCAGGTTTTTTTCTATGAGAAAAGCCTCCTCTGAGTCTGATGGGACCAGTTGAAGGCTGGCTTGGTTATTGACAGCCTGAAAATCCAATTAGAGAAGTTAGTTTGCTCCGTGAACACACATTTTGAAGGAGGTAACCCAGGAAAAAGCTCTCTTTTATTTCCGGTGGCTGAGCAGGTAACACCGGCCGGGGCTCCCTCCATGCGGGGGGGGCTCCGGAGTCCGCTGGGCCCCGTTTGCAAACCAGGGAACCCGATGGCCGGGGGGAGGAAAGGCTCCTTGATAAAACCTTAGCCCTGCTTCCTCCCCCTCTGTCCCGTGGCTCAGGGGGGCCCAGCTCCTGCTGCTGGCTCAGAACAGCTTCGGAAGGGCCGGGCCTGCGGGGGAGGCAGCTGGGCCTGTCTGGGAGCAGGGGTGGCCATGGGCAGTGTGGGGCTGCAGCCCAGCCCCAGAAAGGCTCATTGACACCTCAGCCACCCTCCCCAGCGAGGCCTGGGCCTGGCCCAACTCTTGCAGCTGTGTAAAACTTTAACTCTTTAGTGCCCAGATAAGATTTGCAAAACCTCCGGCCTTCCTTGGAATATGAGAGGAGAAAAAAGAGATTCTCCAAAGTCAGTGAGGCAAGAGCTAAGTTTTTTAGATGGAAGGAGAATTAGGAGATGCTGTGAAGATGGCTGAAATGTCCTTTTGTAAGATTGTAAAAATGAACTAATGTACTGAATATTCCTATAAACCATGGAGAAAGACATGGGGGGTTGGAGTGTTCCATTTGATAGATCATTTCACCAAAAAGCACCTGTGTTGAGAATCTTTTGCCCCATGGAAAGAAGGGGATCTCGGTTTTCTGAGGATGAAGCATGAACAGAGAGAAAAGAGATGGAGAGAACCTTTGCTTTGGAACAGTTCATTCTTAAAAGTAATAACCCATGAGTCTGACATGGCCGACATCCACAGCTCTGGGAAGGCTGTGAAGTTGGGAGGAGTGCCACGACTGCAGATTCCCGGGTGAATGCAAATCATGAAAATGAAACCATGAGAGGACTGTTTTCTTCCTTCTTGTGGAAAAAAATCCCTATGGCCTGACAGGAGGAAGCTTCTCTCTCCGAAGTGAACTGAAAAAAGGACTATTTAAGTTGGGAACTGACTGAAGTAGTTTTTTGTATGTTTGTTTTGTTGTTATGAAAGTTGGGAGAGGGAAGGAAGGAATGGTCTGAAAACTCTTATTCTGAATTTGGTTTTTTTTCCCCTTCTTTGTGTAGTTAATAAATTTCTTTTTATACCCTTTTAAGTTTTAGGCCTGCCTTGCTTCTGCTTCTCGTTCTGTCTCACAACAGAAAAAGAGTATATTTAAATTGGCAAATCAAAACCATTACATTATTTGGTGCGTTGGTCGGGAAAACGAAATTAAACCAAGACTTTTTTTAGGGGGAAATTAAATTAAACCAAGACAAAGAGCAATTTGAAGAGTGAGATGATTATATTATTTGTGGAAGTTATACTTGTGTAATATTGTGGCCAGTGAAAATACTGTTCAAAATTTATGAAACATAAAGGTTTATTAGAGAACTTTGACATACATCATAAATACTGAGAGGCTGGGGGATTCTGTCCTAAACAAGGTAGTAACTACTGTCTTCACCTAAACAATGAGTTCTGTAGTCACTTTTTGCTTATTTACTATGGCTTTCTAGATATATTTATTTTGTTATTCTATCATGAGAAAAAAATCTTCCAAACACTACTCCTAATCTTCTTGGACGTTGCAGCTTTGGCCTGGTGCTAGAACTGCATCTTCTCAGAGGAAGCTGGATTGTAGCATTGTAGCATGATTATAGAGCTCTGACAGAGCTCTGAGTGTGATGCCAGTTTAGTCACTTCGTGCTGCAAGCCACGGAAAACATCCTGTGCTGCTGAATCTCCTTGTCTGGATTGGCCACTGCTGCGAGGGAAGTGTCCTTGCCCTCTCTGTGTCATCTCAACAGCAGCCAACCCCATGCACCAGCAGGACTGGGGAGAGAATGGTAAGGGTAAAGCTGGAAAAGTCATGCATTGAGATAAAGACAGTTTAATTATGAGAGCAAAAGCCAGGCACACAAGCAAAGTAAAACCAGGAATTCATTTACTGCTTTCCATGGGTAGACAGGTGTTCAGCCATCTCCTGGACAGCAGGGCTCCATCACACATAACAGTGACTTGGGAAGACAAACTCCATCACTCCAAATGTCTCCCCTTTCCTTCTTCTTCCCCCCAATTTATATATTGAGGATGATGTCAGATGATCTGGAATATTCCTTTGGTCAGTTGGGGTCACCTGTTCTGGCTGTGTCTCCTTCTGGTCTCCAATGCACTTCCAACTTCCTTCCCACCAAGGCAGTAGGAAAGGCAGAAAAGGCCTTGGCACCCAATGAAGAGGTCCTGCAGAGCAGAGTTATTTCTGGCATACAACAGCATCACTTATCTTGTCTCTTCTACACTGCTATTCCCACAGGAGGAAAGCCACAGACTGAGAGCAGCATCGGGAATCCCAGGAGTAACTATCAAGACTGAGCAGGACATGAAAGAAAGATAATGTCAGTTCTCTCTTTGTACTGTGCTGGGTGGCACACAAGCTGTCAAACTGAAATCCTCTGCAGATGGTGTAGTGAAACTTTTCACACTGCCACAAAAAAAAGGTGTCATTATTCAAAGGCTAAATACCCTTGTCTATAAGACCAGGAAGACATCATCCTACACAGTTCAAGCTGTATTCCAAAAGTTAGTCATATTGGCTGGATGAGCAGTGGAAGCATGATTGCTCTGTTTATCTGGCATCTCCCATGAGCCCTTCTTGATTCACAAAAGGCAATTCCAGGAGGACACCTTTCCTAGCTGGCTCGCTGACTGATTGGGAAAAGAAATTATAGTAAACAACCTTTAGGAATTCCCTGCTTACTTGTCCCCACAGTGACAGTAGGCTATTTCCAACTGAGGTGTGGGACATTGAAATGTCCCATGAGGATTAGGGTTGTGAATCAAGAGATTTTTCCTAAAGGCCTGTAGAATAACTAACTCATCACTTAGTTAACTGGCTGGGTGATTGATAGAGAACACCAAAAACAACATCTTCTTTCTTTTGCCTCTATCCCATAGCCTCTCAAATTCAACATCCCAAAAGGGACCCTTAAAGTGAACCAAAGTAAAACCTTTAAGTGGAGTCATATTGCTTCATCTTGTCAGTCTTGCTGTTCTCTCCTGATCTTCCTGTAATAATTATATAATTTGGACAACAAGCATCATCAGAACTGGACTAGTAATGTCTCTTTGATGAGACTTTTGCAATTTCAGTTAATATGGCTTTGCATACAAAGGTCCATTGCTTTAGCTCGCTGAAGTTGTGTGGGGTATTTTGTCTTGAGGCTTAGTTTCAATTTGGATTCACTCTATCCATACCTTCTGTGCTCTATAGCCAATATTTGATGTCTGAAATTGGGCACACCCTGCTTGTTTAGGACATGCACTAACATCTGGTGCAGATCAAAATTTGACAACCCTTTCACTGTAGTTTCTAGCTAGCAGAAGATTTCTGTCATGTCTCAGATTTGATGTTAACACAGCTCTTGTGGTGTGGAAAAAGGGATGCCTTTTCCTCTTGGGAGAGAGAACACTGCTCTCTTACCCTCTGCAGGGTGGTAGTCACATTGCAAATGAAAATATGTTTCCTGATGATTTGGATCTGCTGGGGTGAATGATTTTTCTCACAGTGTTGCACTTTTTCTGCTTCCCCATACTTGTTATCAGTCGATAGAAGACCAATGTGAAAAATGCCCTTCTGTATTGTGTTTGAAGGCCATACAGTAATGAAAGAAGAAAAAAAAAAGGAAAAAATATTTGAGCTCTGCAAACTTTCAGTTATATATGGAGACTTCTGCAAATAAAGGCAAAGAAATTTAATCCAGAGGAGATTAGATTGTAAAGCTTATGTATATTGGGCAAATTCCTACTGTCTGTTCAGAGGATAAAAAAGACTCTGACTGGAAGAAAAGACATGAAAGAGCTTCTATAAACAGCAGTTCGAAATCTTAGCACAGAGCCAGGAGCAGGCTGATGTTACAATAGGAAGGATGCTGCCACCTCCAGCTGTGGGAGGCAGGGCACTGGTGAAATCCTCTCCTGGCCTGCAGACAGCAGCAGGATGATGGAAGTGGGAGCTGCAGGTCTGCATCTGAGGCTTGTGCCTGGGCTTGAGACCTGCCAAGCTCTGCTTTCTCTTGCCAGTCACTGAACATTTTGCAAGTTGTTCACACAGATTACTGCCATTCCAGAGGGAGCCTGTAAAATCTGTCCCAAGAGAAATGTTAGGAATTTGCACCATGCTCTTTTTTGTCTAGTTAAAAGTTGAAATTGTGGATTTTCCTTATGAAGAAAAAGATCTATAGCATTTCACTGAAGCTTTTTAATCTTTGTATAATAGAAGTTATGTGTTATTATGAGAAAATAAAACAGAAAAGGACAAAATAAATTTTCTTTCAAATGAATGTGTTTTCACTGGATATCTTTTGCTCCTTCAGATATTCTTCAAGAAAAATCATTCCGTGAGAAAAATAACAACTTCATTCATGGTAAAGGCAGCAGAAAGTTGAACTGTATTCCTTAAGTCTTATGAAATAAAAATTTCTTGCCTTTCTTCTAGCTTGGCATAGGTAAAAAATTCTGTCAAGGCTTTGTGTTCACATCATGTAAATTACAAGGCTATGTTTTCTTTTCCTCTGCCACTCTCATACATTTGAAAGTGCCTGGAATTTGGGCCTTAATGACTATTTCATAGGAGGAAACTTAAAACAGAAAAGAAGTGTAGTTTTATGTAAGAATAAGGGGGAAAATTTTCAACGAGTTTCTTTATTATTGCTCTCCAAAAGTCAAATTGAGAGTTCTCACTCCATTTGCAAATGCTGATGACAATTATATTTCAATCCTTATATCTGCAAACCAGTAAAGGCAGGAAAATGTCTTTGTCATGTAAAAACTTGAGCCTGGAGAAAACATTAAAAGGGAGCCTCCCTGCCTATTGAGCTGTGGTTCCTTTTTTATAGTTCCACCCCTGGTTGGTAGATTAAAGAAGGAGAGCTGGGAAATAGTATCTGCTTCCTGCTCATTAGGATGGTGCAAGCATGTGGCAATCCAATCTTCAGCTGAATTGTTGCTGTGCAAGTATTCTGTTATTTGATCTTTGCAGATTAAAAGATTTCTTGCACTGAGAAATGTATTCAATTAGCTGTTACTTAGGGTAAATCTCAGGCCTTATGGAGCCTGGATGAGAGGCAAAGTGGATAATGAAGGGTAAGTTTGCCAAATAATGAAAATGTCAGCACTGTTTGAAATTTTAGATAGCCGCAGCAGTAAATTAATTGACATCAGTGTATTGAAAAGATGGCAAAGGTTTTTATCTTAAGCAGCATAAAACAAAGATAAATTTGAGTACTCAAAATGTCACTGGCAGTGTTCTCAGATCCCTACAGCACTTCTGACAGGCTGCTGGTACCACAGACAGCAGGGATGCACAGAAATGCCCTGTCAGGGCAGAGCTCCTGGTTTGCAAAGGCAGTGGCACACTGTTCCTTTACAGGCAGTGTCCTCCAGGCTTATAGCTTAATACTCTAGAATTGTGATGATTGGTTAAAAGGTCTGACAAACAGGGTGAAAGTTGTTCAGATAAGTGCATTTTCTAAATACCTGCACTCAGAAGTATTTTTTGGAGTGTGATCAGAAACTTCATGAGCACTCATCTCATTAGTGCAGACAATGAATTTAGTGAGTCATCTTTCTTCTGCTTAATGGAAAATGGAGAGTCTGGACATATGTAAATTTGTTTTCAGTCAGAAAAGAGGCTGTAAACCCAAGCAGTCAGAGGTATACTGCTCAATAAGGGTTGAACGGAGGTACCAAATTCCTTTTCTTAGTACATGAGATTATTGCAATGATTCATACAGTTTTGTAACAAGATAATCACAGCATGCATGGGGAATCTGCAAGATTGAGGCTTGCTGGAACTTCAACAATTTCTTAAAATCCTCTGGCTACAGCAGGAGCTCTGCAAATTTAGATGAGGCTGGCTCAGACACCCACAGGTGGCCCATGACTCTCTAAGGAGAGAAAATACTGCTCTTGGACAAACACCAGTGCTTCTGGAGTGATTCAGCTACCTGGTACAGGCCTATCTTAATCTATTTATACAAACAGAGTTGGGCATCACCAGAGGTTTTCTCTCTTGCTTGCCATGGGGGTCCAGTAAGGAGACCCTGGGGCTGCAGGATCGGGGAGACGTGGATGCTATTTCTTGTGGGTACAAGAACACAGGAGTCACCCTTTCCCTCTTGATCAGAGAAAGCTGCAGGAGATAGCTGCTGGGAACCATATTCTCTCACCTAGGCACATCCTGTAGAAAACAGCAGACCCTCACTCGGGAAGATGTGAGATCTTTTCTTCTGTGTGGTGAGGACAAGGTTTTAAACTTTAACCTTATCTTGCAGTCTATTTCTCTTTGTAAACCACAGATGCTGTCACTGAAATTTCCACAAAAGCAAAAACTATTGTTTCAGAGTGAAAAATGTTCAAAACCATCATTGATGTCTTTCTCACCGTGTTTCACGTGCTTTGGTAGGAAAGGAGCTCTCTCCTCCCTGGATGGCAGAGTCTGGAGAGCTCGCTCAGGCCAAAGCATGGGAGGATCTTCAGACTATGGGCACCTGTCCTGACAGAGCTACAGGTGTGGCCAGCAGCAAACTGGCAGTGCCTTGCTTTGGGGAGAGGCTTGTGTTCCAAATTCCCCAAGAATTTGGAACGATAGCATCACCCTGAAACACAATCTGCTGCTTTTAGTGAAGTAGAAACCACAGCCACACAATGAGCAGCTCGTGGTCTTCTGCTTCCAAAGGTGTCTGCATGACCTTCCTGTGGGTCCTGCTTTGGGAATTGTTGTGAAATGTGAGCTGAACAATTTATTAATTTGCATCAGAGAAAAGTAAAAACCTATAACCTGCTTGGAGATTAAAACTATTGCTTGAATATAATGGAGGATTTAGGAAATTTCTAATTTTCAAGGCAAGTGCATCTATATATCTGTCTTCCTTAATTCTCTAGAACTTATATTTAAAGACATTTTTGGGTTTCAGAGAAAATATTTTTATTATCTCTGTGTGCTCCATAGCCCTCAGAAATATGGTTCAAAATCAAGCATCAGATTTTCTAATGGAAAACTCAAATGATTGATTTGTCTTTGATATAATATCTATGCTATTTCTCATTGGTTTTTTCATATGTCCTGAAGTATAAATGTTATTTTCTAAAATGTATGGTTATCATAAATACAGATGTCTTTCTCTTTTCACTCCCACTGTTTTACCAGCAATGATATTTTCTTCCATGTTTTTTTCAGAAATGTGTATTTTTCTCAAGCTGTAAGAGAAACATTTCTTATCCTGCAAAATCTCTTCTTGTATGTTTCTCAAATCCCTCCTATAATCAAATTGTTCTTGTGCCTCAGAGAAAAGAAAGGACACTCTGATTTTATATTACTGTATTTCTAGTTTTGCAGACCTTGCTGTTTCTTGATGTCTGTAGTACTGTTTATTCCCATTTCTTATTCCTCTATTCCTTCTTATTCTTTCTTTGGCTTTCTTGGTGTTCAGGGACAAAACTCTACCTCTTTTCTTTCTCTTTCTTTCTTTCTTTCTTTCTTTCTTTCTTTCTTTCTTTCTTTCTTTCTTTCTTTCTTTCTTTCTTTCTTTCTTTCTTTCTTTCTTTCTTTCTTTCTTTCTTTCTTTCTTTCTTTCTTTCTTTCTTTCTTTCTTTCTTTCTTTCTTTCTTTCTTTCTTTCTTTCTTTCTTTCTTTCTTTCTTTCTTTCTTTCTTTCTTTCTTTCTTTCTTTCTTTCTTCCTTCCTTCCTTCCTTCCTTCTCTTTCTTTCTTTCTTTCTTTCTTTCTTTCTTTCTTTCTTTCTTTCTTTCTTTCTTTCTTTCTTTCTTTCTTTCTTTCTTTCTTTCTTTCTTTCTTTCTTTCTTTCTTTCTTTCTTTCTTTCTTTCTTTCTTTCTTTCTTTCTTTCTTTCTTTCTTTCTTTCTTTCTTTCTTTCTTTCTTCCTTCCTTCCTTCCTTCCTTCCTTCCTTCCTTTTCTTTCTTTCTTTCTTTCTTTCTTACTTTCTTTTCTTTCTTTCTTTCTTTCTTTCTTTCTTTCTTTCTTTCTTTCTTTCTTTCTTTCTTTCTTTCTTTCTTTCTTTCTTTCTTTCTTTCTTTCTTTCTTTCTTTCTTTCTTTCTTTCTTTCTTTCTTTCTTTCTTTCTTTCTTTCTTTCTTTCTTTTCTTTCTCTCTTTCTCTCTTTCTCTCTTTCTTCTCATATTATCCTTCTCATGGCCAAGTTAGCAAATGACAAAACTCTTAACTTTCTCTCTTGCTATTGTCTACTGTCCCATTGACCTTGGCACTGTCATTCAGCTTCTCAGCTCACAGGCATAATTCACTCTTTTGTTGCTGTTTCAAAATATGTCTTTCTTTTGCCAGCTCCACTTTTTTGGAGGATTTTCTTTATCCAGCTATTTTTATTCTATGATTGTCTAAATGTCCTCCAAGAACACTCTTATTCATGTCTTGTCTTTTCCTTTTCTTATAGGTCCAATATATTATTTTCACCTGTCACCTCCACACATTGACTATTATTATTTTTAATGGAATTGCTGTGTCCATTTCTACCATCTGTGTAGCTCTTGGATCTGAGGTACTTCCGAGGTGGTTGCTACTACTCCAGCTAAAAAAAATTGCCAAAGTTGTGGTTAAGTTAGTAGAGAGTAGACTTTTCTCAAAGCATACACATGTAGGAACTACTGTGTAGTGCTTGTGGAGAATGAGATTTTCTTGACATTTTTCTGTGAGTAAATCATCTAACAAAACAAGATCCTCTCATAAAAAGAGCTGCTCTAGTACAACCTTAGGCTACACATAAAGCATTAAAGAGATATGTGGTCTTCATCAAGGGAAGAATTTGTGATACTTTATATATAATCTTGGTAAATCATGTTAACTATGCCCATCTGTAATCTTTAAAAAAAAAAAAAAGTGGCATTTAGGCTCATGGACATTACTGGGATGACATTTCTGGGAAACGAATCATCCACCAAACAGAGGAGCAGCCAAAGCTGGAAGATGAACAGCGCTGACGCTGCACATACAGCAGGAGAAATGAGGGGAAAGCACACAGAACCAGCCACAGTCGGACTGATGCCTTAAGTTTTAAGTTTTTCTGTTCTGCTTTGGTGTGCAGCTTTTAGTTTTATATTAAGGGTTACTAGGATCTTTTCACAGGGTGATGAATACAAAACAGTCCTATTCCAGCTGGGGACTCAAGGACAATCTCTTCAAACTTCAGGCCCTAAGCATAAACAACGTGAAAAGAGGAGGGCGGGTAAGCAAGCAAGCAAGCAAAGAGGATGAAACTTCATAATTTGAGGCTATTATATGCAAATGGACTAAAACCTATAAAGATATGAGATCTCGTGACCAAGCCCTCTTTTGCTTTCATCTTGGAGCCATCCAGGCAGGGGCCACAACTGTGGCACTGGCACTGCCAGGGTCTGGCTCTTGAAGGCCCCTCAATAAATATCCACTTTATTCCTCTTAACTCTGTTTAGCCTCTGTTCCACCTCCTCTAGGTGTCAGGACCAGCTGTACTGTGATGTCACAGCAAAATCAGAACTGACTGGGAGATGTCAGAACTCCTGCAGAGTTCACAGTGTCACAGAACTGTCCTCACCTGCACTTTCAGCCCTGCCATGCCCCAAGACCAGCCCAGCCTGCCTGGGAGGGCCATGAAGCTCCAAGAGAAAAGAAGGACACCAGGGCTGGGTCAGCAGCAGGGCAGGACAGGCATGGCTTGGGGAAGGTGAAGGAGGGGAGCTCTGGAGAGGAGGTCCTGGGGAGAATATGAGGCAGTTAATCTCTGCTCCCTCTTCCTGGTGAGTGGTCCACATGGTTGATCTCTTCAGGCATTCATATTTCTGTCTCAGACCGATGGAGCACATAAAGAACAGTCTCAGTGATTGCTGGAAGCACTAACCACTGCCCCCACACAGGGCTCACTGCATGCCCCAGGGAGCTGGGAAAAGCAGGATCAGGAGTGGCTGGTTACCACAGCAGAACACTGGGCTTGATCATGAGATGGGCTCAGGAGGCAGGGAGGGAGGACATGCTGGGCAGAAATGATTCTGTAGATCTGCAGCTGAGCTCCAGCCCTCTGGAATAACCTGCTACCCTCATGTCATGGCTGTTTATTGTAACACATGCAAAAAAAAAAAAAAAAAAGAGGGAAAAATAAGGAAAAAAAATCTCAAACCTCACTCTCAAAAAATTAATGCATTTATCCAAAAAGAAAAAATAATTTGAAAGGACTTGGTTAAGTTCATGGAAGAAAGAGCTATTACAAACAGTGATGAGTATGCAGCCTCAAGAACACCTTAAAATGTTGGTTTCCAGAGGCTGGGAGGAATTGTAAGGGAAGAAGACTGTTTTTTATGCTATTCTTAGGAATCTTTCAGAAATCTGCTGTTAGACCCTTGCTCTGAGTCTGGGTATGTTTACATTCTAAAGAGCCCTCTTTGACGTTACCTGCAGCACAGTGAGGTATCCCAAATCCCAAATTTATAACTCCCTTGAGCCACAGATCTGGAGCAGGGGATGTCTAGGAACTTCCCCATGGGTGATTTATGGAAGCTTCACCCACATACAGGATTCTCCAGGGTTAGAAATGTGCAGAGTGGCAGCTCCGTGCAGATGTTGTCTCCTGCCCTGGGGCAGCGATGTGGGGAGGTAATGCAGAGCTCCTTGAGAGATGATTCCCAAAGAGGAGAAAGGCAGTGAGAAATCAGGCAGGGCATGTTTGGAAACCTCCAGAGCAGAGCAGCCACAGCTGACCTCTCCCAGAGGCAGGATGCTATTTCTGGAGTGAGGGAGCTGCAGTTTGGGTCACAGCACACTGCAGCCACGAGATGAGAGGCAGTGTTGGCCTGTGGGGAAGCATAGCTCCCTGGAGAGGCACAAAGGGCCTCCACAAGCCAGCAGTGCATGGTACAGCATGGGAAGGGAAGGACTGTGCAAGTGTAACTGTGCTTTATTTTTTTTTTCTGTTTAGAGCCTGCCTTCCCCAGAAAGCTGCAGCACTTGATCAGAAATGAGCCTTTAGGGGATTTTGTAACTTTTTAAAAGACTCCAAACTGGGATAATTCCCAGAGGTGCCAAAAGAAAATGTTAGCAGCCGAGTTCCTTCTGAAACCAGTCCTAAATTCCTTACCCAGCAAAGCTGTCTCGTGACAGGAATGCACAGACTCCTACGCCAGGTACTTTGTCAGGCAGACATAATTTGTGGAGTAACAATTCATCAAATATGTTCATGATGGGCTCAAAGCTGATTATATTCCCAGCCTACCTGCCAGTTGCCTGTTGTGAGGGTGGGATAATACACTGTTCGAAATGGCTAAGGAGAACAGCTTGCTAATTTTCTTATCTGGCATATTTCACTACAGGACAAAGCAAGAGTGAACTGAAACACCATCCCCTGCATCATTAGGAGAGGTGTAGTCAGGAAACACTTTCATAATTCATTCTAAATTATAGGGAAGCCACTTTAATGTTGAGAGAAGGCAGAATAATAGAATCAGTTAATGGTTACCTCATCTGCCTTACAGTTACTCAATAATATGCTGTTTTCCTGCTCTATAAACTACATTTAAGAACTTGAATTTTTCTTACCTCTTGCAATGAGGCAAGAAGGAGCAAGTGTTTTTACTCCACACATCTCAATTTTATGTCTCCCTTACACTGAACATTTTGCTGTATTTGGTGTGGAGCTATACCAGAGTGGACTGGAATACATTAAAAGTGATAAAGAGATGTCATTGCATTATATATGATATCCCATAAACTGTACTCATCGGTCATACAGGGTTCAGCTTTGTTGTCAGTGCTCACTCCTGAGTCAGAGGTGGAGAAAATCTTCCCCCAGCTCTGAGAGGTGAGGAGGTATCACTTGCTGAAGTGTAACTATCACCTTGCCCACTGTGTTCCCTCTAGACCAAGTGTTGTCATCATTTGCATCCCTCCTCAGCTCAGATCCATGGCAGTGACTCTACTCCAGCTGTCTTTGGCCAGTCTGGAGCTGTACTGACAACATGTGTCTAAGGGTTCACAGGTCCCATGTGGCCCAGATTCCTCTGTGCCTCCCTGCAGCCACCATCAGGCAAAATGAAAAGTGTTCAGGCAGCAACTGAGTGCATAGACTAAGTTTGCATTCATGCTCTTCTGGTAGGATCTCTTATCCACAGCCTGCTGTCAGAGGCTTCTCCATCAGGTGTGGGTTTTTATATGAAGCCTCTTTCTTCTATGAATTTGTCTAATTGTTTTTACGTATTTTTTCCATACTTTTATGCAGCAATGAGTTCACAAATTTAATTACATTGGATAATTTGACCTTGCGACAATTCAAATCTGTCTGTTATGTGATGATTTCATTGGAGGGCTCTCAAATCTCAATTATTCCTTTATCACCCATTTTCCTATTCCTTTTTTTTATTTCTCTCTGCTATATATTTACCTACTTGAAGGATATTGGTCTCTTTCCATATGGTCCTGTTTTCTTTCCAGAGCAATGATCAAACTTGCTGCTCCTCTCTGCATATTTCCTCATTTTTCAATGTCCTTTTTGAGATATTTTTGCCTTCATGAGCAGTGATAAAGTAGAATATGATGCCAGCTTTGTGACATGATTTGGTTCTTCAGAAGAGCTACACAGCCACTGACCACAGGGAACAGTTTCCTATGAAATATGACAAAGAGCAGAGGACAGAGACTTCATGGCACCAGCTGAAACAATGGTCACATCTGTCAGTGAAGTTTTGTCAGGCACACTCCCATGTCAATTATTTTCTATTTGTTTCTGGTCCTTACCTTATTACTCTGTAACACCCAAGCTGCCTCCAGATGAAAAAGGTCATCAAACTCTCTCTGAAACAGTGCATGCATGTAGTCTTTACTGGAGACCCTGGGATTTACAGCAGAAAAATTGATGACAATTTGATTTCCTGGATGAATATTAATTCTTTCATGAGGACAATCAAAAGAACAGGAATTGGCTGCTGAGCTCCTTGCTGAGGACCCCTGCTCCTGTGGTACTGAGCAGTGTCCCCGGAAGGAGATCTGACCAGCAGTGCACTTGGCAGCCTGGATGGTGCTCCAGTCCATCAGCAACTCCTGAATGAGCTCTGAGTGAGACAGAAAGCCACCCCAGTGGGAAAGCACCTCTTCCTATTCTCACTGACTCCCACAAGAGCTACTGTCCTGGTTTGAAAGACAGATGTCTGCTAAGAAGGGCAGGAGCCTCTCTTTGAAATGGAGAATGTGCACTCCCTCCCTCCAAATTATTATAATTTTGAAATTAAGGGGCTCTCAGGCAAAGATATGGGAATAGGGATAACAGTTCTTTAATAGGAAAATTAAAATAGAAATACAGTATTACAGAGAACAAACCCAAAACACTGACAGAGTCAGAATCCAACCTGACACCCTGTCAGTCAGGGTGTTGGTAGCAGTCCCATTAAATGGTGGCTGCAGTCCTCCTGCAGTGACAGATGTGGTTCAGCTGAAGCAGTGGTCCTGTAGAGGGGTGCAGTTTTCCTCCAAAGGTCCAGTGATGATGTGGAAGGTTTTCCTCTGGAATCCAGTGGAAAAATAATGCTTTGGTGTTCCAAATCTCAGATTTAAGCTAGGTAGGAAATGCTTGGCTCCTCCCCCTGGGTGGAGCATCTCCCAATGGGATGATGTAATTTTATCAGCCATGCAGTGGGACTCAGTGGCCCATTAACAGAAGATATTTTCCTGGAGGAAGGATGGGTTGTGGAAAAGATAAAGAACACTGCCCCACCTGGTTTTAACAGATGACCCATTAACAGAGAATATCTCCCACAGAGATAAAGATCACTGCTCCACCTGGTTTCAACAGATGATGATAGAATACATACTTTTGGTCACATCCTGTATTGCAGCCTAAGACAGCTACCGTTTTGCCAGAGCTAACTTGGCACATCCTTTTTGGAAGGCTGATCAGAGAGGTCAGAAGGTGGATAGGTGTGAATGATGGGGAAGATTGCCATAGGAATGATGGGAGTGTCCAGTGGCATCCAAGCTGTTGTGGAGGATTCAGTCCTGCAGACTGATGTGCCAGCAATGGCTGAGCAGCACCCCGAGATGCAAAGCATCAGATGGCACCAGCCAGGGCAGAACTGCTTGCACAGTGTCATCACAGTGTGAGCAGCTTTGGGGCAGGGCTTGCCAGCTCCCCAGTGCATGCAGGAACTGAAGCACAGGCACAGAAGGTTCCTTTCTGTCCCTGCCAAAACGAGACAGGTTTAGTAGCAGAAAATTGTCTCAATACTTTTTGGGCCATTACTGCCACTTCGGGGAACTAACCAGCTTCCCATGAAGGCTTTAGATGGTTTAATAGTCTTAAATGCAGAAGCACGGTGGGGCCATCACCAGCTGCTGTCTATGGGATCTGCTCCCATCACTGGACAGCTGCTCTGCACCTGAGCCCTGCTGCTGGAGAAGGTGGGTGCTTCACGTGCAGAGAGGAGTGCAGCAAGCAATGGTGGTTTAGACAATCCTGTCCAATAGCTGAATGTTAAATTATACCAGTACCTCAGTGCTATTAAGGACTGAATTAACTCTCATTACTGAATTGTACGTTCTGTTAATATTATTTGACACATATGGTCATGGGCAGTTATCTTTTATTGTTATTGTAAAGGCTAAAGTTATCTATCCTGTTCATTGTAATGATACTCTCAGATCAGTGATGGTAATGAAAGAGATTTTAATTAAGTCAGGCTTAAAGGCAATAACTGTCCTAAGACTCTGTCTGTGCCCAGCCCTTTCTGAAAGGAGGAAGAAAATAAGAGACTGAGGGCACAGGTGAAGGTAAAGGAGCAGACACAGAAAAATACTTGACCATGGAGTACCTCCCTCTCCCATCTGCTCTCCCAGCAGAAACAAAGACAACTCATTTTACTCCAAAAGTGGTGGGTGGAGGGATAAATAAGGGTGAAGGCAAGGTGATGTTGTAAGCTGTATGCTCAGCAGAGGCAGGTGCCTTCAGCAGACACTCAGTTTCTCTGCTGCTCTGCAAGGCACTGTTCAGACACTTTCTCCAGCAGGTACAACTTCACTGCACTGGGTGCCAAGCTGGGGAAAGGTACTCTGGTCTCAGAGGTGAGAAGGGGTGGCCAGAGGAGTAGGACTGATGGGCTGGACAGAAGGGAGTTTTTTGTGAATTAAAATCAACAGATGGAATCAATAATAGATGCATTTTTGACCTACTAATATCCGACCCCTGTCCCTTGCTGGCTGTCTGGCAGCAGATTTGAGAAAAGAGATATCTGCACTCCTGCAAGCTGCAGGCTCCTACTCTGCCTGCAGGATCTGGGACCTCTCCCATGTGCTTTCCCAGGCATCTGGCTCTGCAGGTCTCACCACTGTGCTGCACTGGGACTCAGTGCTTTATAAAAGCAACACAGCAAATCCCAGTAATCCTGCAGCACTTCTAATGCACTGGCTCACACAAAAGGCAATGATCCTTCCAGATACTTTGGACATTAAGCCGCTAGCTTTTGTAGCTCAAATATTTGAAGAAAGAATCGGGTCTTGGAGAAGTCAAACATAAATTTAACATTTCCAAAAGAACTGACTGCCTAAAACATCATTCCTGTAGCAACAGTGCCTTGGAAAGACTATAATTTGATAAAATGTGGAAAAAATAAATTTCATGAACCACTTGCTAAATTTCTTATGTGTTCACTTGCTTCAGTTGATCACTCCCATACTTGTGAGTGATTAATGTGAGTTTTATTTTCCTGAAAGAAAAGCTTCTTGCTGTTGTTCTGACCTCTGTGACCTAGAAATACAAACAGCTGATGTGGTTCTCCTCACTGAAAGTTGCCCAAAACGTCTCTCAAAGTTCTCTGCACACTGCAATGCCTCTTTTCTGCCTGTGCCTCCTGGTCCTCCTCCTTGCATCTTTGTCTTTAAACAGCCACTGCACTACTATTTGCTTTTTATCCATTCCTTTGAGAAAAAATATGAATATTCAAACAAAACTTTCTGAGAAATGAAAAATAGAAGTTAAAAAAAAAGAGGACCTTGTCAGGAGGAGAAAACAACCTTGCACTGAAAAATAATAAGAGGTTAATACATGGGGATGTGAAGACTGAAGAGGGACTTTAGGAAATTTACACATATAGTAGTAGCCTGTATTAGGCTTTAAGCAAAAATACATCAGTTTGGTGCATATGAAACAGATCCCACACATGACACTTCTGATGCAAGTAAAGACTAACTTCTGTTTGGATTTTCTTTTTCTTTGTGAACTCTTTTTTTTTCTTACAAAATGTAGGACTATGTAAGTAAATACAATAATTTTTTCCTATCCTATTGATTCATCTAAGTTTGGTTTGCTCCTCCATTCTATTTGGATTATATGAGGGATTTGCCCACGGTTTTTTTTGATTGCTCAGTCATACACGATTGCCCTCAAAAATTATATATGGTTGCCATTTATCTTGTACCTTAAGTCCAAAATAATTATTTTTAGCAGCAAGTAGCAAATAACTTTTATTTCACTTCTTTTCATTAGCCCAGTTTGTTCCTTCAAATAACTTTTCTTTTTCTTTTCTCACTCTTTTTTTTTTTTTTTTTTGAGAAACTAGGAACCTGTTAGGTAAGTTTGTGTCTATTGATGTAAAATTCAAATTCTGAAGAAAAGTCTGAGGAAGCTTTTTCAGTGGCCCTTCCTTCCTTTGGATCTGTGTAGTGGTGGCTGGCACCTGCCTGATACACAATCCAAGGTGTGTGAGCTGGAAAGGGCTATCTTTGTGCTTAAATGTTTCTCCCAGGCCCACAAAGACTGCAATTGATTATACCAGTGTGTAGATGGAAAAATGTGCCTTTCCCCACTGCTTTCCTTGCACTACTACTTAGGAATGAACACCCATCCACAGTTGAGCATGAAAACATCACCATCACCCACAGGGATGATGGAAGGAAGAATGTGCCCCAGAAAAGGACCAAACGCCCCTTTCTTCTATTTCTACTGAGTGAAAGTACAAGCAAAGAGAATTCAACCCTCTGGCAGCCACTCAATGTCCTTGACCAAAAAAGCATGGAGGCAGCACTGGAATACCAGAAAGTGCTCCAGGGCTGATTTAGTGTGTGGTGGTGATCTTGTAGAAACCTTGCATCATCACATACAGCCTAGGGAAAACGTACACCATCACCCACTGAGCAATTAGTGCTTTTTTGCCTAAGTCATCCCCCAAACAAATATATTGAGACCAATCAATTATTCTAAGTATGAAAGATTAGCCTTAATACTGTGTAATTCTAACTCTGGAATGAATCAGTAAAAGGAATTAAATTATTCTTGCACATAATTGCATGGATTCAATGCAATTACATAGTAAAGTTGATAGTTTTCACTTAATTTATTTTTCTTTAAAATGATTGTGTGTGTTTTTCGCTAATTCTTTGGAGGGCATGAAAGAGAGAATTATTTGGAAATGGAGACTACTTGGCAATGTGTTTTTGAAAGAGATTTGCAGAAGCTACCACAAATTCAGGAAATGTTTTGTGTATGGGATAGAAGGTTCTATAGGATGTTTAGAAGAGTCCTTCATTCCAGTTCTGTTGAACTTGGCTTCAAGTCTGAACTCTTTGATCTGATTCTTTTCTGTTTTCTTCTTTGGTCATGAGCCACAGACAGATGAGCCTGCACTCATAACAGCCCAGTGAACCCAACTTTAAGTGTTGCAAAATGTTGAGGTAACAGGCACTGCTGGGAAAACGGCTCTGGACAGCTGGTGTCATGTTAGGCATCTTTGAATCACACTTTGCGTGTAAAAACCAACTGATTGTGTTGACAAATGGAAAAAATTAGTTCTTTGGGTGCCAAAAAGTGCAATTTTTCCAGGTTCTTGAGTAGAAACTCTGAGTGTTTCAGTGGCAGGTCCTTTAGATTGGATATCAGCCCTTACTGCTGCTCTTCAGTTCCTGGAGAGAGGGCAGCTTGGGACTGACACTTTGGACATGATTTTCATGCTTGCTAGGGGACTTGCATTAAAAGAAACTGACATCAGCCCTGAAAATAACTCACTTCAGCACATTTCCACCTTCCGTTGTCTTATAGTCAAGCTGCAGTTTTGGGCTTCATCTTCAGTGCCAGAAAATTGGCATAACCAAAATCAGTGCAGTGAAATCCTAGGATATCTCTTACTATATACATAAAATGCAAGCAAAAAAAGGAAATATTTAAACATGGGAAAAAAAATCTACACGTCCAAAATAAAATTGAATGCATCATGTCAGGGCTATGCTGCAATAATCTGCAACCATATTAAATTAAGTGGTCTAATGCTGTTTCCTCGTTCAAACACCAGACAAAACTTTCAGTAGTCTCACTGATAAGAAAACAAGAAGGTTTAGGTGTCCAGGAAGCAGCTAAGGACAAGCTCATCCTTGAGAAAGAGCCTCTAAAGCCAATGATCTAATTTGGTGATAAGTAGGCTCTGCTCTGTCTTTAATGCAAGGACAGAGTGGAAAGCCTGTTTATGACTTTGATATCTGCCTCGGAGTTTTAAAGATCTCAGCCAAATTTTCTTGTTCTCTAGCCATTAAAATAATTATTTTAGCATTTTCCTTCTATTATTTCTCTTGCCCTTGGAGCTCCACTGAGAATGGCAGGGAACTGGAGAGTAGGGAAAGTGAGCAGGCAAATTTTGTGTGATGTAACAGCACAAGGAAGACAGCTCTTGTCCCTGTTCTATGTGTATGCACAAAGGATTCAAAAGCCATAGCCATGACAGCTATTTCAGCATCCTTTAAAATGTAGATTGAATTATTGGGATGATCCCCCTGTATAAGAAATTTACAAGCTACCTTGCAACTCCTTCACTCTGGAAATCAGAGTGAAGAAGGATTTAGTGGATTCATGAGCAGTTCAGAAAGATTTTTCTTGCTTACAATATGCCATCGTTTATAATACTTCAACTTTTAAAAATCTTTTAACTTGGTTTAGATTTCTATCAGCTTCTCCTATGTATATTGTTTGTTCTTGTGAAGAATTTAATTTTAATGCTACGTGAGACAAGTCTATTGGATGTTTTCTCAACTTTACAGAATTCATAAATTCAATAATTTTCTACAGCACTTAGTTTTGCAATTTGCTTAGGCATTTTTGATTGTCTAGGTAATCTTCATGGATGTTTCTGCCTTATGATAGTGGTGAAATGGCTAGAAATGTTATGTTTCAATAGGAACCATTGTTCTGTTGTCCTTTAAAAAGATACTGTGCAAAGTAAGGACTAACACTGCTTCATTGCTAAGTATATGGCATATCATCTTAGTGGAATGGAAAGAAAAGTGTGTTTTAAATGTGCCTGTTTATTGACAGCATTTCTTGTGCATTAGTGAAAGCCTTGTGCATTAGTGTTAATATGCTTTTTTTTTTTTCTGTAAGTCTGTTCAGTTAATTATCACTTCAATAGTGGTAGTGCAAAGTGAAAATCCACCGAAAATACTTGCAAGAGGATGGGGTGGCTCAGAGTTAATTTCATTTAGGAAGTAATTTGTTCATTCTCTGTGCAGAATCAGATTTTTTTTTTTAATATACGGGATTTTACTTTTAGCATTGGATAAAGCTCTCAATATTATTGACAATCATCAGTTACCCAACTGGAGAAAATGCAATGGACTGCATCCTTATGTGAAATCAAAACAGTGCACAGATGTGACAATGCCCTTCAGTTTGATTTGGACTGTAACCTGTCATTTAGAAAAAACAATCAAACAAAATCTTTCCAACATGTAAATAACAAATTTTAAAATATTTTCCATTAAATTATAGTAGCACATCACGTTTGCTAGAGCTCTAATGGCCACAGCCAATACAAATAGTGTATCCTAAGCACATACCTACTAAATTCAGCATACTTTTCCTTCTGTATAAAATGGGTAAAAATCCCAAAGCAAAATAAAACATCTTTAGTTAGCATTGAAATAGAGTTGAAGAGATGACAGAGGTTTGGCAAATGTCTGAGAATAAAGAGTAATTCTAGATATTCTGGCCTAGATTCAGCAGAGCACATCCTCTTGCACAATATATGGCTTAGAGTGTGGAAAGGCAGGTGTTGGTAAGTCTTCAAATATCTAAAGACTTGCATAGGGAGCCAGTGCTTTAAATTCTATTTAGTTCCTGCAAAGATGTAGGAGCCAGTCTCCTTCTCTGAGATCCATACCTGCTTCAGCTTGTGTCAATGGACAGTCACTTTCCACACATCTCTGAAATTCATTTGGATGATTCTTAGCCTTTTTAAGCAGTAATATTCTTAAGAAAAAGCACACTTAAATGCCCAATTAGGCAAGTTTAAAAGTGACCCATCCATGAGACTGTTTTACCAGCTGTTCCTATAATATGACAGATCTACTTTAGCACACTTCAGAAATTACTGTAGTTTGTGCAATTAGCTCATTCCTTTTTGTGTCTAAACCTCCTTTCCTCTCTGGTCTTCAGGGAGTACTAAGTGGCAAATTGATCTCAACTTATCAGCAAACAGGTTCAGTCACCATGAGACCACGTGCTTTCTGCAGCTGCTGAACACCCATCTCAGTCTCACAGAGACCTCTGACATTATACCATGTTTCTTTTCCCCTCATCTAGCTCTGCTCCACTGGAATAACTGCTCTCTTCCTCTCAAAATGTTGAATGGACTAATACAATTATGTGAAACACCAGCAATTGTGCTTTACCCAGACTGAGCTTCAAATTTCTTATATTGCAAATAAACCAATCCAAAACTGTAACCAACCAACAAACCATAACAAAACCAAAAAAAAACAAAACAAAAAACCAACAACAAACCAACAGCAACAAAAAAACCCCAGACAAGATTTCTGGGCACATCAGCTGTTCAAAAGTGCAAGAGTTAAGCAATAAAAGGCGTTGCATCTTCTACTACAATTGCTTTCTTCTGCCTTTACACTGTTGTGAAAGCAGCAAATACCAAGCCTTGTGGTACATACTATATACCTCTTGACCTGAACTCTGTTTTGAGCTCAATCTCACTTAGACTTTTAGTTTGTTAGAAACATTGAAAACTTATTACTAGCTTTGGTAAGAGTATATCTTGAGCTTGTATTAAGAACATGTCTTTCCTTTTACCTTGTGCATTCTTACTACGACATATCCCTTTCCTGTACCTGTGACAGATATTCACCATTCATACCATTATGCTTTTTGAGGAAGGGTATTTTTTCCCCCTTTTTTCTTGCTTTCCTATTGTCCACAGAAATCTTATCTTCCAATCTTTCAAAAGCTGTTTTGCAGGTGCTGGGCTAATCATATATGATATGCACACAGTTTCTGCTTTTTGTTTCTGGTACTTTTCTGGAACTATTTAGCCGTACCACAATAGTGTTTACTGTTTCATTCCCATTTTGCTGAACTGATGCAAGTCGTTGCATTGACTCAGAGCACTTTTTGTATTAAAAATATGAGCATCACATACAAATTAAAGAGATAGGTGAGACAAATAAACAGGGAAAACACAAGGAAGGCTTGCACCTAGTAATTTTTCAGAGCACTGCAATGACTGTATCTGAACTGTGCTGCTGCATTGTAACAATCAATCTTCTACTACAGGTGCCTCAGTAAAAAGAGATTAAAATTATATAAAATATACCAGCAGAATAAGGTAAAGATTTGATCTCTCAGTTTTGAGGACCTGAGTTCCTGGTAAGATCCCAAACCAGGACCACTTTCTGCTGGTGCTGCAGTGGCCCCTGCACCCAGTGATGGGCTGTGCAGCCACCCCTGGACTGAGCAGGTAGAAGCTGCTCTCAGGAGTGGGGTGACTAAAAGGGAACATCAGCAAAGAGACACCCACACTTTTCTTCTTTGCTGAATGCAGAGGGAAAGAAACAGCCTAGGTGATTACAGCCCACAGCTCTTTTGTGTTGCTTCTGACTCACCCATGTATTGGCAACCAGGGGAAAAAAAAGCTGCTGCAATTTTATTTCAGATATAGATTATTCTTCTTGCTGTCAGTGGCATAATACCAAATCAGAAAGGAATTTTTAGGGAATCAATATTTTTGTGGGAGTTTGAAATACAGGTCCATAAAAATGAGGAGGCAATAGTGACTGCTGCTGACATGACTTAGACCCTAAAAACATAATGGACAGAGAACAAAATGGGAACAGAAGTTCTTGTTAGGACTTTGATTTTTCTGCACGTTAATAATTACTATATCCAGTCTTTGTAGAAGAGCGAGAAGATTTTCTGACCAACTAAAGTTAGCAAGAACTTATTCACTGGCTCCAGCAAAATGAGCATCAGGACCTCTGTGTGCATCTACACCATGCAGTGTGAGCTGGGCTATATCCAGTACTCCTTCTCCTAGACCACATGAGATCATAGATTTAATCAGAGGAGTATTAAAGGAATTATAGTTATTACTTCCTATTACTTCAGTCTCTTTTCTTCACACACAAAACCTTATTTCCACGCAGTCACTTCCAGATGGAGTTCATGGCTACAACCATCCCTAATACTCTCAAGAGCTCCATATTTATGAAGTGAAAATATTCTTAGTTCATCTGCATCATAAAATCACGTCATAGACTCTGCTTCCCTACTGTAGCCTTTCACATTTACATAGCAGGGACACATGGTTAGCAAGAAAAACCAGCTCTAATTCAGTGACAGTGAGAGGCTGTAAAGCACCTGAAAGCTTTAAACCACCAGAAAGAAAATCTTCTTGCACATTAATCTTTAGGCTGTGGTTCTGCAGATGGACCAAAAAGGTGTACAAACACCCTGACTATTTGAACAACTAGGAATACATCACCTTAACAATATTAAAAAGTCAGTTAATCTCCTTTTTAAAAGGCATGTATGTTTAAGAAATTAATGCTTAGTGGACATAAACACTGCTCTCACTGTGCTCCTTGCCAATTGTGTAAATTATGTAGCACTACCTGTGTCAAAGGTCGGAAGTACATCGGCATTAATGAATGCACAGTGGAGTTTTACACTAATTAATTTATTTTGTCAGATTGTGACAAAGTACTTTCCAATAAAATTTGCCAAATCACAGCCCCTGATTTGCCACAAGACAGAAATTAACAAGATGCTTCAATGATTCTACTGTAATTCCTCATTGCAACTTCAAAGGAAAGCCTGGAGTATCAGAATACACCAGCAACAGCAGAAGAAAAATGGAGTTGACGACAGTTAGGAATATCTGAATAGTTTTTAAAGTAAATAAAAATTCTTACAGAAAATTGGAAAATTTTGTAAAATACTTTTGTTTTCAAGCAGTGACTATACTGATGCAAGGAAGAAACAAAAGAGTAGATCTGCCAAATGGATTTGGAACTCCAAACACTGAATATAGAAAAGAGAAATGTATCTTTCTTCACTGCATACTTTATCATCTTTACTTGTTTCCCTTACTTGGAGACACTAAGAAATCACAAGTATTATTTGCCAGAACTCTTTCTGGCAATAGCTTTCATATAAATGTAAAATATTTTCTGTCCCATTATTTTCCTTCCAGAACTCCTGATCTGGAAAGCTGGTAACATTCATCTCATGCTTTTATCTGGAATGATATTCTTGGAGAATGAAATATGATTATTCTGAAGATTTAGGACCATGCAACTCTGCTGTAATTTTCATTTCCTTATCCCATTTTCCACTATACACACTATTTTCCTCTTTTGTGTACAATGCCTTTTTTTTCCCCTAAAGAAAATCTGCAGCTTATTTTCCAGGGAATCACAAAAGATTTGCCTCCTATCAGCTTCTGGCAAAGACCAGAGAGAACTGATCTGCAGAAGCTGCTGTTGACCTTGTACATCAAATAACATACAGTTCAGTAGCCATAGGGAGCTCAGCATAATGCTGGCACAGAAATCAGTATGTTTAATTTAAAGATTGATAAGATGTCAAAACAGAAATTAAGATATGAGCCCCCAAGGCTGCCTGCACTGATGAAGTTCAGCATCAGCCTGATATTCTACAGTATCCTACAGGTAATAAAAAGACAAAGAGCAAAGCAAGATGTTATCACAAATGCTTTGAGCACAAACCACTCACACTAATGAGAAAAATTATCCTGCATCATCTGCATTTTATTTGATGGGAGGTAGAAGGAAGCTGTAGTTGAGAAGAAACTTATTTTTCCGCTTTTAATTAAAACATCCCCCCAGAGACAATTACATGTACTGTGTCAGAGTAATAACATTAGCTCAAACCAGAATTATCTCAGACTTTACAGCCCCTCCACTGTGCTGTTACTGATGTGATCTCAGTTGTTTTCAGGATGTGATGACAGACAAGCTTCTTCTCTTCCAAGAAATCAGGAGTTCTCTAGGGATGTTATTATTCAAGGAAGCCTTTATGAATATGCTCAACTTTCTGCCTCTTTTGGGTTTAAAAATGATCTTAAAATACAAAATGTACTCAAGATAGGGAAGGACACAGGTATGTCTTCCCTGATACCTAAGAAGATAGAGTAGGGAAAATTTGCCTGAATAAAGGGTGGGTTATGCCCAGATCTTTCTGGAAGGTGACATGTGATTATGAGAAGGTGTCCCCAGCTCTGTGCCAAATCTCATTTTCCTGCTGGGCCCACGTTGTCACTGAGCTCTGGGTTGGATGTGCTGCTATGTAAATGCCTGTGAAATGCACCCACAGCTATAGTTCTACAGCCTGGCACCTTTAAGATGTGTGCAGGGAGCTTGTGGCTGTCTGACTGGTAAGCTGCTACTGTGGTTCATCTGCACTGTGCTGCCTCTTGTAGGCTCAAAACATTTCAAAAGGGACTTGCTCAGGAGACAACTCCTGCACTGATCACTGCAGGAGAGCCTATAACAAGAAAAAAATGTGAAAAAGAGATTTTAAGAGTGTGAACATTGAATAACATCTGAATGACTTCTTTCTTAGAGACCAAGAGCATCTGCCAAATGAGCTTCAAAATGAGGCTTCTTTCTGACAGGGTTTTTGCATGTTTATGGTAGTATAAAGATAGATACTCACTGGCCATGCTTTTCTACTAGTTTTAGTTTCTGATTTGGAAAAAAATATTTTCTAATGAGATAGTGCTGTGGTTGCCCCTCAAAGATATATATATGTGTGTGTGTGCTTATCATACAGAGCTGACATCTCTAAAAAGATGCAACTGATTTCCTATCCCTAAATTAGGAGTTTGAAACCAGTGGATGCCTGTGATTGCTTTCACTGTCTAACAGACCTACATGCACACTGTCTTCTGTGATTTAAAGCAACCAGAGGCTTCCCCTGTGCCAAGTTCACAGCAACAGTGCACAGATATGGGCAAACTAAAGGAGACCAAGACAAAAAATTAATTTAGGAGTGTGCAGACACCCATTCTTATTTTCCTCCTGTGTTAAGACATCTCATCTGATGTGTCATTATCAGCAACACAGTAGGCACAGGCTGCTCTGAAAGGTGTTCTTAATTTGCTTCCAGTTTTCCTGGCACATTTTTTCAGCCAGACAGTGGGCTCCATGTTTTGCCACTACTTACTAAATAGCTTAGAGCATCAAAGGCAGCTCTGGACACAGAGCATCCCTGGCAGACTCAGGTGGTTCATCCTGTGTTGCAGTTGTCAAGACAGACACAACTGGCACCATCACCAGTCCTTTTTTAAAAGCTTCACATGCCTTCTCTCAGGCAGCTCCACACAGCACTGACTCCTTCTCTCTTCTGCATGACTGGATAGCCCCAACCTGTCCCTCACCCAGCATCTTCTTACCTTATCTGTCCCTTACCTCCTTACAACACAGACAACAGGATTCTATCCAACTCACCAATAAGCAGCTAACCCACTCTTTTATAACCCCCAGCCTCACTGGGCAGGCAGAGCTGTTTTCACTCCTCAGTAATCAGTGCAGCTGTAGTTCATTGGGGAAGATTGCCTTTTGCACTATCCTTACAAACCTCCCATAACCATTTCCCCCTCTGGTGACCCTGGCAGCAGCCCCTTGCTGGCTCCTGCAGGGTGAGGGTAAATGCTGCAATGGCTCCACACATCCATGGTGGGCTCCTGAGGGGGTCTACACATCCTGCTGAGGGCTGCTCAGCTCCGGCACAGTGGCCCTGGGCTGACACAGTGCCATGGGGCTCTCTCAACAGCTGGAGAAGGGGATACTTCCTCTTCTTTCCAAGGTGATGGAGGGAGGGAAGAGACACTAGACCCACAAAATTACTCCATGTATTTGAAATCCCTTTTTTCCTGGTCACCTTACTTTTCAGTTATGCTTCCAAATAGACTGGATGATGATGATGATGCAAAGATCAGTAGCAAAAAAAGAAGAAAATAATCATCTATAGGCTGAATCAAATGAAGATAAAAGTGTGTTAACAACACAATTTTTAGAAAAAAACCCAGATTTCCTCTTCCAAAGCTACTGCCACAGTCTGTTTTACTCATGAAACACAGTCCACTACCCTGTGTCAGCTGATACTGCTTATCTCCAAGATGCCAGAGGCTGTCAGTTATTTTCCAGTCTGGGTTAGGTACAGCAGGATGTCATGGCACCAAAAATAATCTGAAAACTTCCACTCATCAACAAAGCATTTCAGATGTTGCTTAAGCTGGCAGTGACTGCAAATAATTTATAAGGTTATTTCTTTTTCAGGCATGAGCAAGTCTATGAAATGAAATGTAAATTGAGTGTGTTCAAAGCATTGTCCAAGGAATCTAACACACACAGCTGTTCTACGTAAGAGTTTTAGATCTTTGCTGCTTTCTACACAATGTGAGATAAAGTCAAATCCAGCACAGCTGGATTCCCACTCAGACAGGAAAGGGGCCCAGAGGCCATCCAGAGAGCCCTGCCAAGCTGCACACCTGACTTCATGAGCATGGAGCCTCTGCTGCCTCTGTGGAATAGGTGGGCTGATGTGAGACACCTCCAGTCAGAGTCAGGGCTGCTACAGACTGGGGAAGAGTCACACAGAGAGCAGGGCAGGAGCTGCATTCTGGGGGGCTTACAGCCAGGGGCCAGCAGCCCAGATGGACAGACATTCCAACTGGTAGGGATCTCAGGAGATCTCTACTTGAGAGGCTTCAGAAGAGATTTGTACCGTGGGGAAATCAAGTGTGTTGTCACAGTATCACATAACAAGCTGAGATGGGAATAAAGCAGCTGCTTGGATGTCTGTGCAGTGGGTGGCCTGGAAACAACATTCACTCAAGGAGCAGACATGCATGAACTGACCAGCTCTGCTGACATCCAATCTCACAGCCTATCCACAGGACATCCTTCTATGTAAACATAATGAAAGATCTGCTGCTGAGAAAATATGCCCATAAACTTACTTAAACTTACTAAAGTACTTGTGAACAATTGCTGTCTGGGGTCCCAGCATAAATGCTATCACCACACTGTGAGCCAACACTGAGGAAGTTATTCTGTCATAACACAAGAAATATGCTTTAGTGACATGCCTTACAAGCAGTGAGAAATATCTCATGTAGGTTTCCTGGAATACCTGCTAAACAAGAGTCATCAAAGACTATGAGTAGATAGAGCACTTGTTCTGTTGAATGTTAATGTCCCTAAAACTCCCTGAAAGCAGATCAATAACAAGAGATACATCACTTGCTATTTTTTATCCAACTGCACAATAGATATTACAGTTGCTTTGGTAAATGAACTGAGAATTTCACTTAAGCAGAAATTCCTTAAGCATGTTTGTGCTCTCCATTAATTTTTAAGAGCCTCTTGCAGCATCCTTCATGCACCTGTGACTGCCCTCCATCGCCTCCAAAAAGATTTCACAGAAGCTCCCTTAGAGATCCTGGGTTGGGACAGCAAGGCCAGGATACTGGGAGCAAAACTTTAGAGCCAATCTAAACTGGTAACTGCATTATCGTATCTTGCACCTGTTTCAGTGGAGCTCATCAAATGAGATGGAGATCCTCTAAAGAAAAGAATTTGCATTGGTGGCAAGAGGAGAATTTTAAAGAAATAAAAGAGAGAGACATAGTAAGTAGACCTAGTTAGCAAAGGAAGAAAAAAGAAAAATCTGTGTTGGTTTTGACTGAGGTACCAGACCTGCTTTCCAATGCAATTTCTTCTTTGGAATCTGCTACTGGATCTTGAACATTAAAAGTGTGAGTCTCCAACAATCCTTTTCTGAGTTCTGTGACCATGACAGCATTGCAGCTTGAAGCATAAAATCTCTTTGCTGTGTTATTTTGGCAGAAAAATGCAGACTTTGCACAACCACGAAATTCAACTGGTGTGGTAGCTTTGGGCATTTCTTTGCCTTTCCGCACACAAAGCCCTTTTATTCTGATACCTGTCATTAGCTGCTTTTATGCCTTTTCTTCCCTTTATCTGACTGTATTTATAAATATATTTCTATACATTTACTCCTCTTTCCACAGTCATTTCTTGGTTTGTTTCACTAATATAAATCTATAAGTTTTGCTCAACAAAAACATTTGAAATGTGGGTCTGGTTAGTATGTGTTTTCCAGTGTGCATTGGTTATATTTTGGGTACTACTAGATGGACACGATGAACCCTCCTCACTCAGCTGATGCTTTTATTTTACTTCTGTCTGAGCCAGCACTGTTGCTGGCAGGAGCAGTTTGAAATTAATTTTGCAAGTGCCAAGTAGTGCCAGTGGGTTTGAAAGCAGCTTGAGCAGAGTGAAATCCAGGAAGCAGTGGATCTCACAGGGTGTAAGATCAGAGACCCTGGGCTTAGCATCAAGTCTTGTTGCATTTGTGCATTGTTGGACCAAGCAGTGCCACTCAGCAAGAGCAGATGACCCGAGTGAGATCTCCACTGCTTGAGACACTCAGCAGGCAGCATCTGTCCTTCTGCCTCTGTCTGCAAGAGTGAGGACCAGCACCTCCATCTGAGTGGTGCCTCAGCAGGCTCTCAGGGATGCAGCCTGAAAGCTGATCATCCCTTCCTGGTGCTCTGTTTACTTCTTCTGCAGACCTTCCTCTACTATTGCATTAGTGCTCACAGCCGTGGGGCTGGGACTCACATTGCATGGCCAGAAATGTGCCACACACCCTCTGATGTGGGGGCAGTCTCTCCCTGTGACAAGCTGCTCAGGCTCTGCACTTCTCCCTGTCCCCTGTGCCACCAGGCCAGGTCACCCTGCTGCTGTCTGCACCTGACTGTGGAGATGAGGGCAAGACCATGGCACATGAATAGCTGCTCTGCAAAACCCCAATACCCTCCTGCCTCATTTTGTCATGTATTTGCAGAGAGATATTTAAAAAATATAACAAAACAACTGAGAAAGAAACAAAAACCCCTGATGAGATAATAAAATTGTTTAGCATAAAACCAAATTTAAACTTACAGCCACAGGTTAGGCAAGCAGCTCTGAGCTCTGGCAGGTCTGACCAGGGGATTTTACTGAGAAAGAAGAATGATGGATCCTATACACTGACTGCCTTTATGTGGCTCTGAGGAAGTGTTTGCTTTCTTGTCTTCTTTTTTCTGTGCATCTGTGAAACAATCAACTCCTGCTGGCTGTGTTTCTGCTCTGCACACCCTCACTGTCAGCCAGGTGCCTTTTGCAGTGCCCTCTTTGTAAATGTGGAGTAAAACCTCATTTTATATTTGTCATTCACATCTGGAGGTTCTCCAAGGTCTGTTACCATTTTAGTGTGAAGCCCACCTCACCTCTGCAGTAATATTTTACTTCTTTGTAGATGGAAAACCTGATTGCATTCAGGTGTCTGTCTGGGTAAATCAAAATTTAGTGATGTACCGTGATTAGTGAATCCACCCTTTAGTGCAACTGCTTCTTTTGTGGAAATGTGCAGAAATATCCTCTCAATCCTTGACCAACTCTTCCCTTTTTGCTTTGGCTGCTGAAGTGTTCCTGTGATGTGAGAAGTGCTCTGTGCCATAGCTTTCCATGCATGTTTTGGCTCCATCTCACCCTGAAAACTAGGATTTTTACTGAGAGGGAGAAAATGGAAAATGGACGTTTCTTCAGTCAAAACTGTAAGCAATAATTTTATCTCAGAGAGGGAAAATTCAGATTTTTCTGTCAGAAAAGGAATGTGTTAAAAAGACAATTAAAGCTAGTAGGTCTGCAAGTAGCGTTTAGATTTCTGTAGCTTGCCAGAGTTCTGGAGGTCCTTTAGTGAAAAAATCATCACTATTTATGTAGGAAATGTTTCTAATCTTCTTATTCTTGAAATTTTTTGAAAGCATTTCTTTAAACCCTGACAAATTCTACCAAATAGCCCTTGCATGATCCATGTCGACTATGCCAGATTTAATAAAGCCAGCATGCTAAATGAGCCAAACCACAGAGCCTTAATATGAATGTTGCTGTTTATTGATATTGTTCAGTTCCAGTAAACTCCAGCCTGTTCCTGTAGTGTAAAGTTACGAGTCAGATCTTCTTTGATCAAAATCACCCTAATGCACGGTAGCAAGATAATACATTGCAACAAATCCTACCTATTGAAAAGAGAACTCTTTGGGAGTGTTCTGTAAAGCACCATAAAATAAGCACAAAATGCAACGGGCAGAGCTGGATTCAGCACTGCTCTCAGTGCTGGGTTTGCCTCTCAAGCTGTACAAAGGTTCAGCTGCTTCAGTCCTGTGGGTGATCACCACAGAATGTCCATGGCTGTGCAGCGAGGCTGCAAACAGGCATTGCTGAGATGGAGAAACATCTTGAAGTGAACCACTCCTAGATTTTGATCTTCCACTAAAAGCCACCTCCTCTAACTGCTCCAGCCCACTCAGTCTCATTCTGGGCTTTTCAGTTTGTACTGGCAAGGAAGATTTTCCTCATTATCTGCTAAAGAATAATTGCACTTGTTTAGACTTGTTTATTTCTGGTGAAACACTGGGGTGGTCTTCCAAAAGACATGGAGGGATATTTCTTTTTAGAATCAAAATGTATTTCTTAACAGTCCAGGAGTACTTCGGAGGCTTTATTGACATCTTTGCTGAAATACAGCAGATGATTTCTATCTCACAAATCCCAGCTAAACCAGAGAAACAGTCTCAGGGAAAAATGTTTCAGGTGTTACAAGGGGCAAGTCTTAGGAGTGTTTTGGTCTCATACTGGCAATTTTCCCCCTGTTGTTTTAAGGTCACACTTTTCATCCTGTTAACTTTGGATGTTATATTTGAAGGTTGAAGTATAGATCAAATAAGGTAATACTCTTCTCTTACTTAGACATTGCTGGGGCTTGAGGCAATCTTCTGTTCAGCAGAGTGCTGGGTGAGACTGTTTGAAACCCTTGAACCCCCTGTGCATATCAGCCCCTTTGGGTGACTTTGGGTGGGAGCCCAGGTTCTCCCTCCACTTTGTTAGTTCCATTGTTGACCCATTTGACCTCAGAGGTGAAGATGGAAAAATGCTGAGGACTTCTCACAGTGAAATATTTCTCAAATGCAAGATTTGCATTTAGCCAGAACAGCCTTCTCATTCCCTTTTGGGCTCTACAGGGTCCTGCTGACCCAAACCCCTGGCAGCTCTGCTCTGATGGCTTGGGTAGAGGGAGGAGTGCTGTTGGGGAGACTACAGCACATGAATGCTGGGAATATAATTCAGATGATAGTAACTCTCCCCTCAGTCCTCACTTGCACTTGGGATAATATTTGGCCTACAAAGAAGGCAGTAAGGTACAGGCAAAGAAAACCTGCAAGGATTTTTTGAGTCAGCTTTTGTCCTCTGACTGTGGGTTATGGACAGACACAATTTCTGTGGATGGCAACAGTTTGCTCACAGCTGTGTTAATCAGGATGAGACACTTGGGACTTGGCATGACGAGAGAAAGCAGAGATGAGGAAACAAATTACACATAAACAAACTTTCTGCCTTAGGACCTGTTTTACTGTAGAGAGTGATTGAAGAGTTTAATCACTTCTGAAGGAGGAAAGCCTGTCTTTATCATGCACTACAAAAAGCATAAGCCTCACAGAGAAAAGAAAAAGGAGAAAGAGAACCATATGAACACTTCTGCACCTTAGGAATGGTTTATTTGAAGTGCAAAAGGAGATAGTGCTGTGCATGTGTGCAGAATCAGTGAAGCAATCCTAACACCTATAACCAAGTCACAGCAGGAAATAAGTACCTGTAGGGATGACATCTTGTTTCTCTGCTACCAAGTTTATAGTGATTTGGTCTTGTGGGAGTTAAGCAATTTATTTAAACAATTACTATTCCGTGAGTGTCCATTGCTTTCATGAAGAAAAGAAATGGAGGAGAAGGAGGCACAATATTTCTGAAGGCAGCTAAAATCTTCCCTGAATTAAAATAAAGATAATATAGTCATAATACTTACAGTCAGCAGTTGGTCTTGGTGATGAGTAAGGAGTATAAGGATATATAAATCAGTTCAAATAATTCAAAGATTTGCAAAAATTTTGTTCCAAAACAAATGATTTAGTGAGCCTCAGTCTGTGCAGTTGATATGAATCCTTATGCATTCTTATGGAGCCATGAACAATAATAAGCCAAGAACCCATGCTTTTAGCCAAGAACTTGTGGAACAGCTGGTTTTAGTTCAGTGAAGAATGTAGATGTTTCTTAGACATCAGAAAGCATCAGCTTGGTTCAGAGTTAGTGTGTTCAGGGCTGGAACTCTGCCATGTGCTCTTTAACTAGAGGTTCACACAGGGGAAAGCCTCTCAAAATCTTTCCTTCTTTGCTCTCTAAGAAGTTGTTAAGGGTCTGGGACATTTTGACTAATCTTTCTGAAGTGCTTTGGCTTTCTTTCAGCTGGCTTCTGACAAATGGAAGCCTTGTTCCTCAAATCATACCAAGTTTCATGAGTGTTATGAGCTTTCTGCTCTCAAATTGCTTATTGATTCTCCTAGACAACAGACTAATTTGTTAATGAAATAGAAATATACACCAGACATTCAATTGGTCAAAGGACTTTAACTGATGTGCTTTATATAAATTATACAAAACTTGTCATATTTATATAATCTGGACTCAGCATCAAGTTGGCTCACCAAGAGGGTTTTCTCAGTAGGAAAATTTGTTTTTTTTGTGAAAATGAAGTGATTCTTGAGAAATTCAAGTGATTTACTCTGTGGTTTATAGTCATGGTATTGTTTATCTTACTCAGTTTCCCAGGAAGTTGGGACTAAAATGCTGACAGTCTAGAGGGCTTCTGGAGCATGGAAACAGCTTGTGAGTGCTGTAGTGACAGTAGTGAACTGCAGTGGAGAGAGACAGACCCATCTGAGAAAACGGGATACAGAGAGAGAGCCTTGCTCAAACAGCAGTACTTGGGAAGAGGCAGGGGCATGATTGCTGTCTGCCACAAGCTCTGGTTTGCTCTGCCAACACTGTTTTGCCTATGATTTGGTTTTACAGCTGCCCACTGCCACTGTTGGTGGGGGAGCACAAGGGAATTACTTATGCAAGACACAATCAAATATTTCCATTCCAAATTAATTAACAAACTTCCCTTCAAAGCAGTGTGAAGGCACAGCTCCCACACACAGCCCTCTGCTCTGCCAGAGCACAGCATGTGGGACACTGCCCTGGCTGCTTCAGGGACATCCAGTGCTGTCATTTTCTCCCTCCCCATCCCTCTGCACTGAAGGCTCCTGCAGGAGTTGTAGCACTGGCTGTTACCTCTGTCTCCAGAACTGCCTCCTCTGGCTGCTGCTTCTTTTTCTGCCAGCCACTGAGAGGAGCAGGAGCTTTTCCCACCAGTGCTGCTCAGTGAGCAGGAGCACTCACTGCTCCTTACTTTCTCCCCCCAAGTATTTCAGCCACCCTTCAGGGAATGAGATTGGTACTATTCAGGTGCATATAATCAGTAACAACCCACAGAAAGGAGACTCCTGAAGCAAGTGGTTTGGGAATAGGCCATTAGCAAGAAAACTGTTCTAAATTTTTTGCTTACTCTTCAAGACAACAATTTCTCTGATAAATCAGGATCTGTTTATGGCTGATTCACAAAAGGTAGATTAAATTCATCAGACCGTGTATTTAAAATGAATAGTTCAACATGCTCCTGGCTGAAAATATATCACTCCGCTAAATAAGTTTAGAGAAAAGATTAATACAGGAAGCCTCTCAGATGTAAAGCTCAGCAAGTTCATGAATATTTTCAGGATAATGGCTTTCATTTCCCTGTGAGATATCCTGCAAATTCACAAGACATTTTCAGCTCGTGGTTTCTTTTTCCAAGATCATTGTGTCCTGAGAAATGTATTACTATTTCTCAGATTGAAGTTGTTTCTTTCATGAGCTGCTGTATTACAGTCACATGAGTGTTCACTGTATTTTCATATCTTATCACTGCAGGTAAAGTACTATAATTCCATAATTTTTCAATTTTTGCATAATTCTCAATTTTTTGTGGCATAGTAGCAGTTCCTCTGCTTGCCAGCACCCTGACAACTCTGAGTGTTGCAGAAAACCAGCTATCACCATGCTACATTACAGAAATGAATATATTTACACAGCAAGTGGCGTGTATTTTAAGACCTCCAAATTCCATAGGATAATTTTAGACTTTGGGCCAGAAATGTTTTAATTAGCCTTATTTTATTTTTAAATATAGCTTTAGGCCAGGAGTTTTTCTTCTCCTCTCTTTAGTGAGTCAGTCCCTGGGAGCCTTTACCTGCTGGCAGATTAAGACAGTGAGAGAGATACTTTCTTTACCTCCCCTCTCCCCATGGTAAGAATAGAAAATATGTGCCATGTCCTGCAGTGGGGCCATGCATAACCTAGAGCCTAACTTGGTTCCCTTCATTTCCCAGCACTTTCCCTTGGCTGACTTGTCCCTTCCCTTTGTTATTAGTGTCCTCTCAGTCACTTTGCAACTCATGTGGGAATGCTCATATCCAATTCAAAGTGAATTTGGAGCACAATATTTATGTGCTGTAAAATGCCTTGCTGCAATTTGAGCATGACACCCACCACTTTTTTGCCATCTACTAATATCTTTAATCCATCCCAAAAGCAATCAAGGCAGTGTGACAAGCATGTCATGGGCTGCTCATCACTCACAGTTTCATTACCTAGTGAAGGTCTAGTGATTTTTCGTTGTCACATTTATTCTAATCATTTACAAGGAATAGAAGTTTAGAGTTGATCATGAGTGTCAATTAGACCCAGGCTTTACAGTATGTGAAAACATTGCTGTCATTCACTGTTTGCAATAGCAGTGAAAATGTTAATTGGAAGAGAACTCTTCACTGATAATTTTCTGTCACCTCCAAAGTAAATATTGAAATACATTTCTCTTTGCTTGGCCTTGACTTTTGCATTCTTAGTGTTTGATCATGGCAGGAGAATAAACACATCTCTCATTAATATTTCACCAAGAAGGTCAATTCAAAAAAATCAAAAAGCAATTAATAGAAGAGTTTCCAGCTAGGGGTGAAGGGACACCTGGATCTCTTAATAAACTGTATTTAGCTTTCTTTTAATGGTAATAGATCCCATTTGACCCTGTGAAGAGGCAGGGCAGTCAAGATAGCATTTGGACACTCAGAGAAAAGATTCCAGAGGAAAGGTTTATGGGCATAAAGAGTCACACCAAGATGGGGAGATGTTCACATGGATTTGCACATGAGCTCCTAAGGACCAAACAGATGGAAAAAACTGGGATATGTGAGTAGCATATTTTCTTTCCCCTGACAACCCCACAATACAGAGCTGGCAATGCAAGAAGATGAAGAAAGGAAATCAGTAAGGAAACTGTGAGTGAAGTCTTCTCTGAACTGTCCTGCCCACTGGCTCACAAAGACTGGTGCACTTCCAATGACCTGGAATTCTCCTCACTGGAACGATCTGGTGGCTGGCTGGGCTGAAAAGGTCCGGCATGGTGATTTGCCCTGGGCTATAGAGGAAGCTACTGAGAGTATTTATCAGTGTACCTTACAGGCAGATTGTGGGATGAATGGATGTAGGGACTTCAAGGCCAGCTTTTTGCTGAGACATCTCTGACTGTAGCAGACTGAGTCTCCTGAAAACCTTCAGCATTATGCCTCCAGGGGTGATAAGAGTGATAAGATGCATAAGAGATGTAGCTCCTCTGACTCCTGGCACACCCCCTCATGGCTAGAGATGGGCAGGTGTGACTCACTGCATTGCTACGTGATTTGTTTGCTTTTTAATGGACTTACGATTAAAATAAAAAAACCAAACCAATCCTCTAACATTCATGTGGACATGAATCACTACAGCCGACTTGATTTTTGAAACATCATACCAGGTGCATACTTTTTTACTCTCCCTCCCTGCCTTTCTTAAAATCATCCATTTCCCTCTGGATAAAAAGTCTGTGGTGTGTCAGCTCTGCTGCCCAGAGAGCTCCTCCTCCCCAGTACAGATGTCTTCAACTTCTTGCTCAATTTTCAAACCCAAACAGAAGGACTGGTGTACAAGCCACAGACTGATTTTGTGTTTGTTTCCACAAGAGTTCTTATTGGTGTTGGCTTCCAACTATATCTCTGAAGCTTTTACCTCTTATCTTGCTGTACCTGTGGCTCCAGGTTCATCACTCCTTTGGTTTGTATCCGATTTCTGGTGACTAAGTGCCCCCTTTGCTTCAGACTGAAGGTTTCCTGAGTCAGTGTAGCTCTGCCTGTGAGGAGTTCCTCTGAGTCAGCCCCTGAGGTTCCTGTTTGCAGCCCTTCTTGTGCACTCTTGGTGCAGTCCAGTGTCTGAGGGCTTTTTTCAAAGGCTGGGAATTGATTCACCATGTGATATTCAGTGCATGCATGGTACCCTGGGGACTAGAGTACCTCTGCTAAAGTACCTTTAAAATAATTAATTTTTTTTCATCTCCTCATCATCATGAGGATATTTGCTGCTCAGGTATCCTCTCCATAGCCATTCTCTATTGGTGTGTCATGGGTGAGTTCTGGGTCATCCTTTCAGGGCAGGTTATTCAGCCCCTATCCAGTCTCTGAAGAGGCAGTCTTGTTTTCTGCTTTGTCCTCTGATCAAAAGTCTTTCCCACATATTTTCCCTGTTACACAGAAGTCAGTACCTCAGCTCTGCACTACAGTTCCAATTTGCCTCTCGAGGTCATTAATATATCCCACACTTCAGTGTTCCCTGTTGTCACTTATGTGACTGTTTTCATTTTTTGCTGGAAGTCACTGCTTGTGGATGCAAAGCAAAAAACCTGCTTTTTCTTCACTTCTTGCAGCTGCTCTCTGGTTTTCAGTCCCAGCTGTAAGGGCTGCTCTGTGTCCCCACTAAGCATATGCTTGTCATTTTTTTCAGTGATGGCTCAGGGATGGGCTTTGGGCTCTTCCAAGCACCTGCCCGTGCTGGTGCCTGGTCTCCAGGTGCTCTTCCCTGAGTTACACATCCCTGCACAGCACTGGCTCTTCTCAGTTTGTGCCAATCCCTGCATTTGGCAATGGAAGTGAAGCTGCTGGTGGGGACTGTAAAACTCATGCCTAAGATCCCAGAGCCTCGAGGCTTCCAGCCTCCTTTTCACAGGAAAGGTCTGATCAGAAACATCCAAGAGATGTTCCTCTTAGAGGCCTTCAAGCTATCTAAGCCCTGCCAAATGGGTGATCTGAGATGAAGGACGTCTTGACTTGTCACCATCTTCCTTGGTGCTTCCATGAGTGCTAACTGTGCCACTGCTTGAGGAGCTGCCTCTTCTCACCTTTCCTAAACTCCTGGGTATATGGCTTTGTGGATCTTACAAAGTCTTCCCAAATTAGGAAACAAGAATGCAGTAATATTTCCTCTAAATGGGAATCACTACGACTGAGGAAAGGAATCATAGAATAAGAAAGCAATATGTATGATACCTAATTAAAGTTGCTGGTTCTCCTTCCTGATTTTTCTGCCTCAAAGGCTTCATAAGGGCTAATGTTAAAAGGCAGTGGTTCAATACAGACAGTACATGTGCTATGTGTGGAAAAGAGTAGGATAATAAAAAAAAGGCATTTCTCACCCAGGAATCTCCTGAGCCTGTGGTGTCACTTTCTTCCACTTGAAACATCCTACTCTTTTTAATTTGAACTATCCTTTCTACCCAGCCACATGGAATTACTCTTTCTCTTGTGCTGTGTGTGGCTCTGTTTCTAGTGGAGTTCCAACCTGCATGCTTTGTGCAGGTATTTAGCCTCCCTGGAAGGATTTAAGGATTTAAGGTGTCAAACACATCAGAAAGATCTTGAATTCAAAAGAAATATTGGTTTTAGCCTTCAAATGTAGTCTGAAAACAAGCATTCCTTTATAAAGTAACTACAAGACTTACTGAAAAAGGCGCCTGATATTTCATCCAGAGGAAAACCCAGTCAGACTTCAAACCTGATCAGAGCTTTTACCTTGAGATCTTAAAAGTGAACTGAAATCAAATGAAGGACTATAACAACCAGCAGACACAGTGGGTGGGTGAGGCTGCAGAGTAATGGACATACATTTTTAAAGGCCATGGAGTGGCACTGGCTTGTATCCATAGCCACACCAGTACATTTAAGCCTGTAAAACAATACATCAGTGCTCTTCATCTTGACATTTTACCAATCTTCCAGCCACTCTCAAGTCTCAGACTGAGAGCCAGACTAGTTTTTTCCAACCTTTTTTTACCTGCTGTCACACAGAGTTTTCCAGTGAGATGTCCAAAAGGATGCTTACAATTTGTATGCTCTTACTACGCGTCAAAACATTTCTTCCAATTTTCTTGCTTTTATCCCTGCTTGAAGTAATTTGTCACTGCTGAAAAATCATTACTGTCACTCCTCATTCACCTAGTTTTATTTGGCTTCTGCTAAAGTCCCTGGCCTATTCCAGTTCTCAGAAAATAAGTTTTTAAATAAAAAGGGAATCTGGTAGAAAAACGGCCAGAGGAGCAGATCCTGAGATCTCTCATTTCCACTGCCACCATGTGATGGGGGTCTTTTTGCACCTTGCTTACCACCAAGGCTTCTAAAATCAAGGAAATTAGTTTTCATCTGTCTCTCTGCCACTGAGTTTGTGCCTCGTGGTATTTTACTTCTGCTGTGTGCCCTGTCAGACAGGGACGAGTGGCAGAGAGGGAGGTTAATGCCAGCAATGCCCTGCTTGTGCTCGGTGCTCAGTGTAAGGATGCCCTTCCCTGACTCGCACCCAGACAGCAGCACGGCTCTGCTCCTTCCAGCAAAGGCTGTGTCTCCCCATGGCCTGCCCTGTGCACGGGGCTGTGCCTGCACTGGGGTTCCACAGCACTGCCCCCACCATGGCAGGAAGAATCCCACCTCTCCCAGCCCTCACACTGGCTCATCCCAGCACGGCCACCATGGGAGCCCAGGCTGGAACCTGCAGCCACCACCTTCGGTGGAGGAGGAAAACTCCATGGCCTGTGGACACCTTCCTTGCAAAACAGCCACTTCTCTAATCTCTTCGTCCTACTCCTCCAGTGAAAACTACAAGTAGTTTTGAAAGATAGGTCTAGAAACAAAAATTTATAGTTGTAGTGAAAAAAAGCTGGTTATATCTGAGGCATCAGTTTTGTGGTGAGTTTTGTAACCTCCCTTTATAGGTTATAAATTATTTTTCTAGCTGTTTCCCCTAGGAGATAGCTTGCTGATCATCTCTGACCCTCTGCCTTTGCTGCACAAATGCCAGCTACCATCTTTTGGCTGTTCCATCTTGTATATATGCATTTAAATTTTGAATAGTTTTCTCAACTTGTGTTTAGCTTTGGGAAGTCAATAGCTTTTCCAGTTTTTCAGTTAATCTAGTAAAATATATGCCTATAAATTCAACACTTGTCTGGACTTTATATTTTTAAGGAGCTTCTCTTGATTATGAAATAAAGCTATTCTGCAGTTCTAACATCATGCAATGTGATATGTGCAGTCACATTATGAAGTGACTGCCCTGTCATAAACCAGAAGTCATCAGAGAGCCTGTAGCTTGTTGGGGAACTAGTTACTTATGGAAGTGTGGTAAAGCCAGAGGAAGTCATACTGTATGTAAAGATAGCGTGAATTCAAATAAGAGGTGAAAGTGTGAGAGAAGTTGAAGGCAATTGGATAATGATTTACACTAATTGATGACATCCTCTTACAGCTCTTCCTTTGGTTATTAGAGTTACACAAAAATCACACACACACAATAAACAACAAAACCAAAAAAACCTCCACCACCCAGGGAAAGTGTCTTCAGAGTGTTTAATTTTTTACTTTAATTTCCAAAATTACTGTAGTCAAAAGTGTCATTGAAATTCTGGTGCGAATCTGATTTTAAAATCCTGAATGCTAGAGGAATTTAGGCATCTAAGATGAAAACATGAAAATAAGAATTTTCGAGAGTTGCTACATCTCAAATGTGTTTAAAAATGACAAAATCAGATCTATAGGACCATCTATCCTTATTGCCAACATTGCCCTTTAAAAAAAACCAAAATCCCCCCAAAATTTATTGATCTTCTGAAACTCCAGCATACTTTCAAATACATTATTAAAATATATATAAATTTAATAGATTATTTTATTTTGTTGAGTTCCTACCTGAAGTGCTAGAAGGTTCATTTATGATGATGTATCATTCTTCAGTTATGTTAAATGTGTCATTCAGTTAAATCTATTTCTGATTGAACTTCGAAAAATACAGGCATTTTTAGCGCTCTTGATTTATTGGAAAACTGAAGAACAAATGTCAAATTCTAGATATTCACAAAAAAGCTTCTTTAGTAGTGGACCCTGGCTGATAAAGTTTGACATCCCCCATTTGGAAAATTATATTTAACTAAAGCTATTTTGAAAAACGTTGAGGTAGATGAAAGCTGCATCTATTAAATCATGCCATATTTTATAATGCTTTTATAGCTGCTGTCAATTGGTCTAAAAGTCAAAAAAACTGCCTGGCAGATGAGAACATTAAGTTCCTGGTTTCTGGTTCATTACTGAATGCAAGCAATCATTCTATTACTGGAATGGATAATTGAAATGTAGAGCTATAGATTAGCTGAAATGTGAGGAGTGGCATTTTTTTTTCCCCATAAGCACCACCAGTTATGCCTTTTCCATCTCCCCTCTCAGGATTGCACTGGATTGCAGGCTGGCCAATTAGCAACATTAACAGCTCATGTGGGCTGGAAGGAGTCAGAGGAGAAAACTGACATTTTTGTGATCTTTGTTTCAAATGCCCTGTCTCTGTGGGTTTAATGTGATAGTCCAATTAACACAGAAACAGGATTATTTGGCAGTCATCTTGATCTGGTTTGGAGCAATGATTTTGAGTAAAAAATGTGTCCGTGTAGATGTTCCTTCATGTTAACGGCCAGCATAGGCTGACTCTCCAGCTGGAAAAACAGGAGCAGTGAATCAGACCCATACTTCATTATGAAGGATGGCTTGAAGTACTCTCAGTGGACAACAGGAGCACTGTTTCCTATTCCATAACAAACACAACTAGGAACATAAATAGGTTTGTTATGAAATGAGTTATTCTGTTCTCCCTAGATGGGTACTAACAGTTTGAAATTTATCCTAGGCTTAACACATCAGAAATATGCTTTTCAAGAATAGGAGGTATTGTCAGAAAGAAAAAATTTCATCACGGATTAAAGAAGAATCACACACAGGAGCACCTTTTCATCCAGCACAAAGGAACTTCAGAGACTCAGTCTGTAAATATATTAGAATAATTGAAACCAGATACTGAATTTAAGAGAAAAAAATTATTTTCCTTTGTCTGTTTTCAAAACAGATACTACTGTCTAGTACAACTCTGAGTGAACAGAAGAGAGAAATATAAGCATTACTTCATTGCATGAGGGAAACTGGAGCAAAAACTGTCTTTCTGGAAACTCAGATTCATTCATTATCTTTTTTTCATAGGATGAGCTTTTGTTCTGCTCTGAACAAAATTTTCACCCACATCTATGTTTGTGCTTCATACTGACAATATGGACTTTGTTTTGAAAAAGAGATTGAAATTCACTTCCTAGTCCTCAAACTTAATCAAGACCCTATAAGAAGATGAATAAAATGTTGCTCAAACGATAGAATGAGGAAATCCCCAAAAGTGCCAAGTTTTCTAAACGTTTTACTTAAAATGCTAAAATGAGAAAGATGGACCATCTCCACTTTGTTTAACAACAGGCTGTTCACAACACTGGTTCATAAAGGTGAAGTAGTGTGCTGGGTTCTCACTCCTGCAATGCAGTCCTCCAGAAATGCAGCCAGCTGCTGCAGAAGCACTTCCACCACGTCGGCAATTGGGGCAGCATCAGGCTCTGCTCCTGCTCCTTGGTGGTGATATCTGGGGGGACTGATGCTGGTGACAGCTTGCTGTGCCCCAGAGATTTGCATTACAAGAGTTGTAGTGAGAGGCTTGGTTTGCCAGATCACTGTCTTGTGTTGTTTCTCTCTTCTGACATCTTTGTCTGCAAAATTTCATAAGGATTAGTGATTCACCTAATGCTGTTTGACATCAGTGTCAGGATTCACATTTATGATTAATACAGAGATGTGGGCCGAGATTCTGATTGCCCATAAACCTCTAATTTGATATTTTCTCTCTTCTGAATGCTTTAATAAGACCTAAATGACCAGCAGCCTGGACACCAGCTAAGGTCCTGCTCAGTTTTAGCCAGCGGGATACCAAGCTTTTCACTTCAAAATGTGCTGACTTGGGGCACTGTCATCACTACATGGTTTGAATTTCCACTGGCTGTTTAAAATATTTTGTGCCTTTGACTACTTTGTGAGAGGGCCATTAAGGATTTCTTCCATTAGCAAAAGTGCATGAAGGTCTTTGAGGCTGACTGCAGCTGCTCTTGGGACATAATCCTTTCTCTGAAAGCCACAGCCACAAACGATAATGCTGCCCTGGCAGCCCCTCTGTGATTTTAGGAAGCAGCAGGCAGAGGGGCAGCTCCAAGCAGAGCCTTGTTTTTCCTCACTGATGGCTGTTCACAAGGACCATGAGAGCGCCCTCACAGAGCCTCACACGCCTGACCAGAGGCGCAGCCTTTCCTCCATGAGTGGCACCGTTCATTTGATTTTAAATCAGCAAGCAATTTCTGCCCGAGAGCAGCATTAGTGGGTGCTGTGGTGAGCCCATCTGTCTGTCCATCCATCCATCCATCCATCCATCCATCCATCCATCCATCCATCCATCCATCCACCCATCCATCCATCCATCCATCCATCCATCCATCCATCCATCCATCCATCCATCCATCCATCCCCTGCTCTTCTCCCATTCCAGCTGTGCTCCTGTCACTCTGCTTCTCCCTTGCACACCTCTCTGCTGCTCTGCTGTGTTTTCCTCACCCCACCCTGGCTCAGTTATCCGGGCTGCTTTGCTCCGTCATTCATCCTCATCTGAAGTTTAAAACATCTCTCTTCACAGAAAAGCAAAATAACTTCTGAGTAGCTCCATTCACAACTCAAACTTTCTTATGTCTCCTCCCACTTCTACTCTGGACAGAAAATGCCAGCATTCTTTCCGTTTGTTCAGATATTTTGCTAATCTAACTATGCTGGTAAATCATGATGATAGGTGGAAGTGGAGATGGGCAGCTGAACTTACCTCTCTCTGGATTCGTACATCTACAAAGCAGAGCTTTGAGAAGAGTTCATATTGTTAAACCTCTAACTTTCTTGTTGCTCCTGCAGGGTGGTGAAAATCACACTGAAAATCAGGTCTGTCAGCAGGAACAGAAACCCTTAGAACCACCCTGACCCCCTTAAATCCAAGGGCAGGATTTGTTATACCTCTGCTCTGATTCTCTAGTATGAACCAAAGCTATTGACGATACATTTCTGACAAACAAAGTTCTCTGTTTTTAATCTTACTTTTTAAATTTTTTTTCTGGCAGCTTTATTTGTCAGGCTCCTTTTCCTTTTCCTTTTCCTTTTCCTTTTCCTTTTCCTTTTCCTTTTCCTTTTCCTTTTCCTTTTCCTTTTCCTTTTCCTTTTCCTTTTCCTTTTCCTTTTCCTTTTCCTTTTCCTTTCCCCTTTTTCCTTTTTTCTTTCAAAAACTGCAACTGTAACTGTACTTTTGGGGCATCTTCTCCTGCAAATCAATTTCTTTCTTGCAACCCTAGTTCCATTTCTGACTCTTGTTATGTGCCTAGTCGGTGTAGCTGCAGCAGAAAAGACAAACTGAGTAGTTTTTGTTTCAACCTATTTAATGGGGAGCTAAGCTTTTCTTATTCTTTTAAACTTTATAGACTGTGTAATAGTTCCTTCAAGCTAGACTGACAGTGAGAAGACTGAAAGATTAATGCCAGCGGAATGTGTGTCTTCTGCACACAGGGAAACATTTCACTGGAGGAGATGCTGCATCCTTATGTCTGGAGCCAGGCAGGCATGGGAAGGCAAGGCTCAATGCTCACCAACCCTGGGGTAGGCTTCTGGCCACTGCCTTTTCCCAGGGCCTCCCCAGTGTCCTCAGAGGCAGTTTGGCTCTTTCAGCATCAACATTCTGGTGTCTGGCTAAGGGACTGTGGCCTGAAAATATAGCCCCATTTCCCACCTGGGCAATAAGCTGAGGTTTCCTTGGTGTTGCAGTCTGGTCAGGTTGGTTTTGCTCTGAACAGGTGTCAGTATATCACTGGGAGGTTTTTCTGGGTTCAAAGGGAGCCTGAAAGCCTTTCCATTACGTTCAATAGCCTTTGGCTTGGTAGGAGAGACAGAGTTAAAAAATTCAAACCTGCTTGCAGAAAGTGTCACCCCTTTTTGCTCCATTAATCTCCCTTGGGTGGTAAACTTGCAAGTGGCCACGACAAGCTGCACTACTGTCTCAGACAGGCAGGAATCTTTCCAGGGCATTTGCTAAGTAACTTCTTACTTTCCCACTTGCATAATTTCTATGGCATGTTCCTCACTCGGCTTCACACTGTCTTGAGAAGGCTGTCCCTGCCAAGTCCTGAGGCTGCTGTGAACCAGAGATCATGGAAGGCATGTCTCTCTGTCTAGAATATATCCTAGGTCCCTTAAACTTTAGAGCTTCTTTGAAGGACCTTTACTTCCTATTTAAAAATACTTCTGTGAGCAGGGCTGTCTCTGACACTTACCTGAGGAACACTCATAGCTGTCATGAAGATCTTAGCTTTTGGTGTCCCTGCAATACTGAGGGATGAGCCAGAGCAGGACATAGCAAGAATGATGGAGGAATGATGCTGCAGAAAAGAGGGATGAGTCTGAAAGGAGAATTTGAGTTTTCTTTTTAGTTTCTACACAGAATTATTTATTATTTTTAAGCAACATGAAAGGCATGCTCTCACCTGCCCTTTACCAAGGCAACATGAAATGGTAAGTCAGTCAAGGGCACAAACTATGAAATGAGTTTCCACATTTTGAGTATTTCCAACGTTATTATGACAGTACATTAAATGTCAAGGACCCTGAGTGTTTTAGTAGTATCTATAATGAGTTGAAAGACATTAAGTCACTTTATAGCATGGGACTGGGCTGTCTATAGATAGCATAAGCCTGAATTGCTTTCATGATGGCAACCAGAGACAAAATCAGAGATACATAAGTTGAGGTTTAACCAGAGACTTTTGAAGGCAGTAGAGTTTTCCTGATTTAGTGTAACCATAAATTTGGCCTTGGGGAGGTGGGTCATTTAAAGTTATAATCTGCTGCCAATGCTTAAGGATCCGATGAGTAGCTGTTTCTTTCTTGAATTTGTATATTTTAATGACATAGAGCACAGGTTCTTCTGCTAATAAAAGAAATAGTTGTCTACTGCTGGTTTTGTTTGCTGTGACCTCAATCTCTTTCAATTCCATTTGCAGATGATTTATGGCATTTAACTTGTTCCCCATAGCTGGTTCAGACACCAAGGCAGGGTTTTCAGTCTCTCATCCATCTGTGTTGACTTACATCTATTCTCTCACTGTGCCTCAGTCTCACTTTGGACTTTCAGATCTCAGTTTGCCACCCTAAAATTCCCTTGTGGGCACTGGAGAGCAGGAGGCACAGTCAGGATCTGAATAGTGTTGGAAGTCTGTTGCAGGAGGAGGTGAACACAGGGAATGTGTATTTCACATGCTAATTAAGCATGGTTTAAAATAAAGAGAAAACACAGGGTTTTCTTTAGTGCTTCACTAAATTACTGCTTTTTATCACAGTCTTCAGGAACCCAGGAGGGACAAGACTCAGCTCATGCTCTTGGCTCTTTGGTACCTATGGTGCCCAAGAATAAACAGCTCAGCAGAGACAGTGCCCAGGGCTAGGCTGACAGGACTTTCTCATTGCAGGGAAGCATTGTGTCTGTTTTTCTAACCAGGAGAGGCAAATTTTGAGCTATCGAAACCTAAGAAATAGAACGATGCTTTTTCCTGGCTGTGGCTTTTCCAGGCTAGCTCTAACCAACAAAATTGCTTTGGCCAGATGCACCTGCTTCATTGCTGTTGTATCCCTGATAGTGCTGTCAGCCCCTGGACATCACTCAGAAGATGGAAATGGACAACTGAGATCTCACCAAGAAGAGCAACCTGAAGTGCAGTGTGAGGGGGGCCAAGACTTGCCTGCTTGCTCCCCTGCTCCCCAGCTTAGTGCTGTAGGGAAGTGATTCTGGGAGCTGTTCTCATGGAAAGCACCAGCTGTCCCCACGCCACCCATGCTGTGTGCAAGAGGGTGACCAGTGAAGCACTGTGCCTCTGGACTGAGTGGGAGAAGGAGGCACAAGCAGCTGAAGCTCAACAGCCTAGGTTGAGATGTAGGATAAACCTGATGCGTGGGTAAAGCCTTAGGCATATTCTAAGCTGCTAAATTATTATTTTGGTAGCCACCCTTAGGAGAGTCAGTCTCCTTCAGTGAGCTGTGTCACTGCTTTCCAGGACAGCCAAGGTTTGAGGCCAAATTTGCCATTTTTTCACTCAACAGGGAATGGTCTGCATAGCCTGGGAAAAAAATCCTGTCGGCAGCCTGTGCTTTAGGAAGGAGAGTGTTCAGGGGTCACTCCTATGGCCTGGCTACCTCCACCATAACATGCAGCAACATCACAGTGTTGGTACTAGGCACACAACATGCTCCAGTGGCTTTCTAAGAAGGCTGAAATGTCTCTTCATTTGCAAGGGCAGGTTAGATTTCTATGCTGCCTGAACACTGACAATCATCCAGACCGTTCAGGCCAGCTGCAGGCGCTGGACCTCACAGTGCAGGGACAGCACTGATGGATTGCCCCACCTGGAGTGATAGAAGGATACTCACTCGAGCAAACTGCTGCTCTTCCTCATGAGCAGGAGAAACATGAGACAGTGAAGTTAGGAAGAATAACGTGGAAATGGAAACAGAACAAAGGAGTATAACAAGAACATGTAAAGAGAAAGATGTGCCTAGGTGATCTGGCAGACTGATGTGATGTGATCCAGACTTGGACTCTGCCAGATGGCTGAAGAGAACTGGCATTATTAGTCTATGTGAAGAAGAAAAGATGTTTTCAAATCTGACTCAGTGCCTGGCAGCTCTAGGCTGAGTTAGAGATCATTTCTAGTTCTAGAGAGGAAAGTGTAAGGAACAAGCTAAGCACAAGTTTCTTCTCAGTTTCTATTCTATCTGGTTCTCCCTGGTTTTTTGTCGATTTCAGCCTGCTTCCCCAGAAATTTTCATAGGTTCTTTTAAAAAAAAGTCCTCTTTCCATGCACCAAGTCATGACTCATTTGAAAAATAACACATGGCACAACCAAGTAACCCATCCTCAGGGAACTCAGCATACAATGATGTTAAATAGGCATTGAAAGTGGTTTTCTAGATGGAAATTTTACTTCCTTTCACATAATCCCAAAAGAATCTATCTTCCAAATAATCTCGGGGTCTTCCCCATACCCTGGCCCAGGTCCTATCTGAGCCCTCCTCATCTGATGCAAGAGGTCAAAGCCCTGAAACACCTAAATCCGAAGTGAAGGGAGCTTTACTTTGAGGGTACCAATGTAGTTCTGTTGTTTGACCAGTGGGAGGCCCTTAAAGACCATCAAGTTTTCAGAGTCCATAAAAATTTTTCTTGGGACTCATGTAGCCCTCTTTTATCTGCAGATCTGCAAGTTCTTCAGAGATTTTTGAGGAACAGCTCTGGTCCCAACTTTACAGACTTGAGATACAGACAGAGAGGTGAGAGTACTTTGGAGTAATTGTAAAATAAGGAAATGACAATAATTTGAGAGATTTTACAGAAAATATGGAAAAGGGTAATATCCCTCCCCTTTTATAGAATATGGAAAAGGGTACTATCCCTTCCCTCATAAATAAAAAACATCATGTTCATGCACTTTTATTGTTGCGTTCTTAAACATTTGGTTTGCCCTCAAAGTTACTTAAGGAAATTAAACTTTAGAGCAATTTCTTTCCTTTGTCCCCATGTTCTGTAAAAAAAAAGGACACTGCGATTAATATAATTTTTTTCTGACTCCAGACAACCAAATATTCAACAGAAGTATTTTGTCCCTTTCCTTTGAACAATTTCTTCAAACACTGAGCTATTGTAACTTTCTGGATCACCTCCTCTGTTTTCTATTTGTTTTATTGATACAGGTTTAAAGCACAAACCCTTCTGTTCAAGACAGTCCTCTTAGCAGCTGTGATTTAACCTGGAAATGTCTCTGCAGACTTTTGAACTAATTTATCTTCTAGTAAGAAATGAAAACCTGTTGGGAGTTACCATCTTCCATAAATGTGCTGAACTTATGGTCTCAACTGTATCCAAAAAAATCTTCCTGTGCTCATATCAGTCTCTCCAAGATCTACAAGCTGCAGAGTATGTTGAACAAGGAAGACAGCCTAGGATGAATGCCAGATTTCCTGCTAGACAAAATATCCATATTTCAACTCTCACAGAAATATCTGTTTATCAAGATGATGGTAGCATCCACATTGATCTGTTTGCCAAACTTTAAATGGTACATTTTTATATTATTAGATAAATGGAAAATGCACAGGAACAGCATTACACACTATGAAAAAATATACCCTGAGTGGAATAACAATAAAGGTTGTAATTTTCCAAGTCTCCCTCTGAAGGTTTGTGAAATGATTTATGTTAGGAAAGAATATTTTTCCTTACATGTTTAGGTTATAATACAAAAATTCAAACTGGTTGCAAATGTATAGAAATTGATTGATATTTTAATTCCTTACAGTCCTTACAGTCTCTGTTTGTGGAAAAAGCCCTAAACTATTGGACTGTAATAGTTACTGCTCCTGATGGCAGCCTCAGTTTGACCCTGATTCGATGGAATGTTGAATCCCCAAAATTCATTAGCAGAAGGAAAAATGAGTGTTGCTTTCATACAAGCTGAAGTGACAAGTCTGTAATGAATGATCTCCCTGGAAAACGAAGATCTGTTTCTATATGGTTTTAACCAATCATGTTTCACTGCTCCCCAGCTTTTCCCATTCTGGGACTAGTGACATCCAGGCTTTTGTACACGCCTGGCAATTGCAGTCTTACCTTTTTGTTACTAGGTCCTTTTTTCATTAAATGACAGGCTAACCAAGAGAGTTACATGAAGCTTCTGTTTTCTATCATCCCCAATCGGACTTCAAGAGTCAAAAGAGTCTTAGAATACCCTACTGTGTATCTATAGCTCCCTACCTGCTAGTTCCCTTTACTACCTGTGTTTTTATGAACTTCTCTTGGGAAATGTAAGTCTTTGCATGTAATATTTTAACATAAAACCCAAGAGTTTTTCTGGGGTTTTCCTGGTATAGTTCTTTGTCAAAAATCAAAGTAATATTTGATTCTTTGGTATCACAGAGACCTTCTCTTGGGTCCCCCATGTATGTAAGGGCACAGATTACTCAGGAATTCCCAACTAGGCTGTTTTATCTGGTTCCACTGCTGGCAGAAAGACAGAGTGATCTTGGTTGCACTCGAGTTCATTTGGTCCACTTCACATACAGGCTTACTGACCAAAAACCTAACCAAACAAAAAAACCAGGTCCTTATATATAAGAATTCAGATCAGTCATATAGTAAAAATAAGGTCATTAAAAGAGGTCATTAAAAGGAAATCAGGCTTAATAATAGAAAGCCTATGTAATAACTTGCTCTCTTCTCCTTGGAAGTACCCAAGATGTGCCCAGAATTTTGAGTTGTGGTCAGCCTTGCAGCAGCATTGCCCTCTTCTCAACACTGCCTTTGCTTCTGACAAGTGCTCATCTCTGCCTTCCCTTCCTCTTAGTAACTTACAAATATGATTTGAAGATACAAGCACCCAAATCCTATCCAGAATCATCTTCTGCAGTGAATATAGGTAATTTCTCCTCTAGCTTCTAGTGAGCTGATCATGTAAGTGCTGTTAATGGTCGTGCTAGGCCTGAGCCCTTGGGATGCCTTATGGCTGGTGTGCCTTCATTCTCAGCCAGTGTGCCTGTCTGCTGATTCCTTACTTTCTGCACCAGCCCCCTCACCAGCACTACCTGTGTTTCAAATCTGCCATTAGATAAATTCTGCTTAAACATGCAGACTTGTGATGTAGATACATTACCAGATTTCTACAGGTGTGCTCAGTGCACACAAACAATTGCTTTGCCTGTGGAGTTGCCATTTTTGTCCCGATTCCTCCTGAGTGTGCCTGGGTTGCCAAGGTGCTATACATTGCAGGCTGGCTGCTCTGGCACAGCACCAGCCATGAGCTGCCTTCTGAAATCTCAAACAAGCAGCAGCCACCTTACAGGGATGGACACATTTTCTTAAATAGGTAAGGATCCATCACAGCAATGGATGAAATTTTATCCCAAGGAAAAAAAAAATCACTTGGCTGAAAAGAAAATTGACAGCAAAAAGAATACATTATAGTGGTTTATTTTTTAAGAGAGAGAAATTTGAGAAGGCTTTAAAACAAGTATAAACTATGGTTTAAAAATTGATCTTCATCACCTCTTTTCTCTTTATATTCTGCTTAAAGAAATCTAGCCTTTACTTTAAAGAGCTTTACAGTATGTACTTTCTGTAAAGCATTCAAATCCTAAACACTGGAAAATGTTCTAAATGAAAAGTTAAGTCTCTTCATCTAACTCCCATTTCATGTCAATGAGATAAATGTTGGTGGTTCTTTAAAAACTTGAAATATATTTCAATCGGTAGATTTAGATTAGGTGTCTTTAAACAATGTTTCATTTAATTACCTCCTGATACCTTTTTTTATGTGATTGTAATATACAAATAAATCAGCTGAATTCTCCAGTCAATATAACGGTTAATTGACAATGCATTAGCAAATACCTCACTGAACTCAGCTGCAACAATTGCTTCCCTGAGGTTTTAAAGAAGCAAGTCTATTGACTGAGAGAGAGAATGGGCTATTAGGCTATAGATTCTGTTCAAGGACTAATCTGATACTGAGTTTCTATTCAAATGCTGGAGCTTAAAATCACTTCTCAGAAAATAATTGAGTAAAAGAAAGTTATAGCTCTAAATCTATCAGATAATTTCCTGCTAGCTCTGGGCAATTTCCAGCTTTACATCCTGCAGGCTGTATAAGCAGGAGCTGGTGGTATGACTCACACCAGCCCATAACTCTGCCACTTGAATGAGAAGAGAGTAGCTTCAGCTTCACATCAGGAGGCCCCAGGAACCCCCTCTTCATGGAAAAAGCACTGCTGAGGGGTTCCTCCAAACCAAGCAAAAAATACTTTCTTCATTTCCTGCTTCACACTGACAGAGCTCATTCCGTTTCCTTGTTCAGCTCTGCAAGGAAGGAAAACAGGGACTCTTCAAGAGAGGAGAACAAGAGCAGCCTCAGTGCCTGTGATGACACCTGGCTTGTTCCTGCAGGGGTGAGGTGGAGGGACAAGTGTTCCCATGGGACAGAGGGTGTTTGGAGCAGGTGGCACTGGAGGTGGGGGGAGGTGAGGTGCATGAGCACAAATAACTTGATTTAGGAGCTGCAGCACCATAGCTAGTGAATGGCTTGTGGTAACTGCTTTCCTTTCGGACTTTCATGACTTTTGTCTATACAACTATACATGTTCAGTTTATTTCAAAATCAAGCAGATTACAAGAAGGAGAGCTTGGACCTTCTAAATTAATTTTGCTCTTACATAAGCTGTTGGATCTATGACAGTCTGAAGTAGCGTTCAATAGTATTTGGGGAGATAAGGGACTTCAGTCTCCCTTTTGAAGGTCAATCTTCTGTCAGAAACTTAATCCCTCTTAGAAGTAATTCAAAATGGAGCATAAAAAAGGGAAGAGACTGCAATTATTATTATTTTCTACTTGTGTTCTATTAGGCTTTTCCTTTGGTTTCTTAACCCTTCTCTGATAGAAAACCATTTAAAAATGCTGCCAGTATATTTAACTTGTCTTTAATTTTCACAGATGTGGTGGAAAGACAATACAACAACAACAAAAAAGGCAAAACTTTCTATGATTTAGGATTGAAACTTTCAGTTTACTTACTTTACTTATTTTTTTTGACAGTAATATATGTTTACTAAGGAAATTATCTGGCACTCAGAACAGAAAGAACCTCTTCAGGTTGCCACAGAAAAATAGAAGCAAGTCATCAATTGATTTTTTTGGACAGATTAAGATTCACTTATTGCAATATGAAAGGATAACAAATATTGAAAAAAAAATTAATTTGTGACTCACATTTTATGAGTCAAAGTTGTTTAGGCAGTTTCATGCTTGAGTCTTAAAATAAAGTAATTTTACATTAAGTCTGTGTTTTTTTCAATGAATTTATGTGTATACTCAAGGTCAGTATATATCCTTACATATACTGATATATACTGGTTTTGCACATGCCACGGTTTAAATTGTCACATTTAGTTCATGATCAGCATGCTGACATAACACGTTTATAATCTAATCACAAGACAAATAGTCTGTGTAACAGCCAAACCACATAAAGGCTTTCTATATTAAATACAGTATTTATTTCTCCACAACTTTTTATAACAATTTTCTCACCTTTATGTTTTTACTTTTTGCATTGTTTTTCCCAGTTTGTGTTTCAAGCGCACTTATTTGTGCTGTGATTCTTCTGGTAAATTCAGCCTTCTCCATGCTAGTAATTTCAGAGAATCTTCAACTCCTTAAATCACTGAATCAGAATTCTGTGACAATTTAAAGTGGTTCCAAACAAACCACAAGCAAGTGGTTATTACCTGCATACCATTACCTGTTTAGGAAAAGGGTGTTAATACTGGGACAGCAGCTGCCCCAAGGTGAGAGTCATATGATCAAAATAAGCTATATATATGTTTCAAAGGACTCTTATTTGGAAAATTACTGCTAGCTTGTCTAATATTCCAAATATTGCTTTTATGTGCCAGAGATGTTGATAAACACTATCAACAGAGAAAGGAAACACACAGCAGAAATAAAATATTCTATAGCTAGGTTACAGAAGTGCTTAGAAAAACTAAAACAAATAGTTCTTCACAAGTTAAACTGTTATTTGTGTACACAGTTTTTGCTCCTTCCCTTCCCTTCCCTTCCCTTCCCTTCCCTTCCCTTCCCTTCCCTTCCCTTCCCTTCCCTTCCCTTCCCTTCCCTTCCCTTCCCTTCCCTTCCCTTCCCTTCCCTTCCCTTCCCTTCCCTTCCCTTCCCTTCCCTTCCCTTCCCTTCCCTTCCCTTCCCTTCCCTTCCCTTCCCTTCCCTTCCCTTCCCTTCCCTTCCCTTCCCTTCCCTTCCCTCTTCTCTCCTGTATGTGTCTAACCTGTGTTATTGCATGTGCAATTTCCAGATTTGAAAGTGTTGTAGCTGTCTTGTGTCTTAAAAAATAACCAGGAAATAGTGGCTGTTGTGCTACTACGTAACGCTGAAAATATTTCGTAAAAAGAGGCTTAATCAGATTTGTACAGCTGAGTATGTCAGACATCCATCTATCAACTTATGCAGATTTGATTATCTCAGGTGAAATCCCCTACTGGCATGGAATTTATAGTGCAGAGTATTTCTGTATTCTGTGTAATTGTCAGATGGAAATTAGTGTGCACAGCTTACTGAGGCTAACCTTAATACCCCCTATCAAAGGCTGTTTATGCAACACTGAAGGTACCTTATTACATCAGCACTGCACCAAAGTACTCTCTGCATCACATTGCAATTTTGGATTATTTTTAAAATCTTCCATTATGCCCAAATAAAAATATTCTAGTCTGTTATTTTCTGAAGCATAGGATTGTTAGCTATTAATCTGATGCATCTGTTTTCTGCTTATCAAGAAAAATGTTGCTATACCACCAATGTTGTTTTCAAATCAGTAAAGCTGAAAAATAGCTGATGGCTATCATCTGCTTTGTCTAAGTTACTCATTACTTTTTACTTGTTCTTGTGAGGGTAACATTTTCTTGACAGTCAGTGTGACTTTTATTTCCAGAATCTGTGCCTATGTGCCAAGATTCAGTGACCAAGGCAGCTCTTGTAGCCTTTAGAAACCTGTCAAGCTTTGGACCTGCCACCAGACTCACAGCAGATACAGTTTTTTTTCCCCTTGTGGCAGAACTCTATTCTTAGGTCAGTCAAGGCTTCACCTTGGAGACTGATCATGGGTTGAAACTTCAGGTGCTTCTCACACAGACATCTTTGAGCACAGAGCTCCAGGTGGGATATTCTGCAGCAGGACCTGGAGCTGTCCTCATCCTCTGGGGGTTATACTGCTGCTAAAATGCTGTTTCCCATGGTTCCCACTGCCTTGAATGGGGACCCCTGCCAGGCTCCCTTCTCTGCCATTGTCTCCAAGGGGTTTTGGTCTTTCTGCTCGGGGTGAAGGAAAGTCCTTCCTCTTCCCTGTCAATGCTCCAGCTCACACCACTCAATCCCCAAGTGGGTTCCTGGCTCTGGGATTCCTTGGGTGCCCATCCTTGTCACCCAGCTGCCCATAAGATGCAGAGACAGGGAGCAGTGTGTTAAGTAGAGGCTTCTGGAGGAGATGGTGAATACATTTGGGGGCAGGAGTGTGAAGTGTATGAAGCACCCAGTCTGGAGGAGAGAAGCTTGCTGGCCATGGGCCCAGGTCAGGGAAAGTGCTTTCCTCTTGGTGAGCAGGCATGAGGCTTCTGCTGGCCCAGCATTATCCTATCCTCACAGAGAAAGGGGTAATTCAGATAAGTATTTATTTATACAACAATGGGTGCAGATTGGGATGATGTTGGGCTTCCCAGGGGGTGAGTAGAATCGAATCACAAGATGAAACACTGTGTGGAAAACACGGTGCTCATGGCATTCCCACCTGCTGCTGTTGCTCAGTTTACAACCATAACCTCCGCCAGTATTTCTGCCACTTCAAATCACAGCCTTTGCTGTGGGAAGTCAAGTGGCTTTGCCTTCCCAAAACTGTACCTCTTCAGAACACCCTCAGCAGCTTCAGCTGGCTCTTTCCTTGAGTGCTGGCTCACTGATGAAAATGCACCTCAACATTGCCAGGCACACCCTCCTTTGCAGCTCATGCTGGTCTTGCCCCACCCCTTCCTCTGTTAAAATCCTTATAGTCATATTTGGCAGATATTTGCCCTGAAACTTAATCACACCTACGATATATCACGTATATTTTCTCTTATTAGCCTGCAATTTGCTGCTGTCTGGCTGTGTCCCAGTAGATGATTTATGCCCCAGAAGTGTTATTACCCTTGCTGAGAGCTGACATTTCATACTGTTTTAGCATCAGCCCGTTGAGCTGAATTTCATACATGCTTTAGCTCATCATCATGCCTCAGGCTGAGCTGAACACAGTGAAGGCATAGAGCTGAATCAGGTACGAGCCTGGAAACACTCCAGTGGGGTCACCTCTGGTCACACATCTGCAGGGCCCTCCTATTGCAGGCTCTCCCTCCTCCTCAGTTTTCTGTTTGAGCTCAAGGGCTCTAATTTGCACTTTGGAGCTGCAGAGAGCTCCCATGCTGGGCTGGCTTTGGCTGGAGTAATTTTCTTCATAGAAGCTAGTATGGGGCTGTGTTTTAGATTTGCACTGAAAATAGGGTTGTTAATATAGAGATGGTTTTGTTATTGCTGGAAAGTGTTTGCACAGTCAAAGCCTTTTCTGTCCCTCACCCCAACCCAGCAGAGAGAGTGCTGGAGGTGCATGAGGATTTGGGAGGGAACACAGTCAGGACAGCTGACCCCAAATGATCATAGAAATATCCCACACCACATGGCATCATGCTCAGACTAGAGAGCTGGGGGAGAAGGGGGAAGGAGAGGATGTTCAGAGATGCAGCATTTGTCTTCCCGAGGCGCCTTACACATGATGGAGCTTTCCTGGATGTGGCTGAACATCTGCCTGCCAATGGGAAGCAGTGAATGGATTCCTTGTTTAGCTTTGCTTGTGCAAAACTTTTGCTGTACCTATTAAACTGTCTTTATTTCAACCTACAAGTTTTCTCACTTTCCCCCCTCTGATTTGGTCCCCCATCCCACTGCAGTGGAGTGGGCAGCTGAGTGGGGTTGAGCTGGGGTTAAACCACAACACCTGCTCCATTTCCAATTTCTGTGAGAGTTCAGATGTTGGTTGGCCTAATACCAACGAATACCAAAACTTTAGCTATAGAAGTGTTATTGCAGTGCACTGTACATCAGATGGTGGATTTATGGATGAGCTCTGTCTCATAAAGATAGTCCATACCATGAACTGATCTCCCAGAGAATTCTCTCCATTAAACATACTATGATGACCATAACCACATATTAGTCCTTCTAATCCATGGATGCTCAAACCCTACCACCATGCTACTGACATTCCTTTAAGGTGCACTTGTTTTAGGCTCCAAGCTTGAATATAGGATACTGCCCTGAAGTTACAAAGTTGTTTCAAGACCTCTCCAAAGGTCATTAGTTTCAGTGAAGGGTGGGTTTTCATATATATCCAAGGAATCTCCTTTGGAATAATTACAAAACTTGGATAAACTGAACATATTACAATCTGGAAGAGACACCTTGGAAAGCACATTGTCCTGGTAACTGTCAGGTAGGTACCCTGTGCATTCAGAGTGCCTCAGTTGGCTTTTCTTGAATTGGACAGGACATATTTTTATCCTAAGCCTGTAAAATTTCAGACTAAAAACACAAACAATGTAAGAATTGATTATTCTCCTCTAAAGCAGAGAGAAAACACAAATTATGATACTTCTCAATAACAGACAATCCATCCCTTTCGCTAAAATGTTCAAGTGATTCATCACCCAAATAATTTGATACCAGAGACTTTGCTTCTTATTTAGAATAGTACATTCACCTTTAAATCCAAAACTTTTGAATTGAATTAAAAGTCTTTATTCAGAGATTGATGAAATGAGGTATGTGGGCAGTTTCATAATTCTGTAATGTTGTCCAAATGGGAAATTCCACCTTCTGCTGAAAAGCTTGTCTTCATGACAGCATTTTTCTATGAAAAAATATTATGCACAAATTCAAAAAGGTTCCATCTATAGTATTTTCTTATATAAAGTTAGGATAGATAAGAGGAAAAAACTGCCTTTATATTCATTGTGAAACAAATGACCATGTCCAATCTTTGGGGATATTTATGTTTGTATTCTATTTCATTATGTCCAAGTATCATGTCTATAAATATACTTGATTACTTTTCTGTCAGAAGAACATGTTACACTGCAAACCAACATAAAAACCAAACCAAACCCCACCATTATTAAAGATCTTACTAGGGCTACAGCTGTGGAAACATTTTCTTCCTCATAAATCTGCTAAATAATAAATATGATGCTCAACAAAAAATGTCATATTTTCTGATATCATCTAATGTCTACTCAAAAAATCTACACTCTGTAGGACTCTGTGAAATTACTTTCTGGTTTTCATGTACTTTCCCAGACCAAAAAATGCATCAACATAAAACAGATGACAGCAGAAGAAGAGTGATTTTCCTAGATATGACTTACTAGGTGTTGATCTTCATAATACAATAAATCTGAGGCCAAAGGAAAATGGTTTTATTTGACATGTTAATTCCTTTTTATCAGTAAGTTAGACCACAGATTGGGCTAGAACATCTTTGTCATGAGCATGGGCATGAATAGTAGAATGCGTATGCCCCTTCTTATGTCTTAATAGGTCATAAGCCAATAGGAAAACAGACCTGTGGTGGGTTTCACCCAGTCTGTTCCTTGATCCCTTAAAGGTATCAGGACAGTCAGTTTTGACTCCTTTCCTTTTGTCAGTGTCTCCCCAGAAACCTCAGAAAAAACCCCAAATATTTACTTGCATGCTCATCCCTTTCATTCTCCCATCTCCCTTTGGTCAAAATAGAGCCAAGTGTCTGATGTCAATCCACAAACTTCACAAGTTTTATGATATCTATCACATAAACTATTTTCCATTATATAGGTTTTCACTCTCTTGTTTTTTTGCAATTAAATTTACTGTACCAGTATTCTGTTCTCAGGGTTCTTATATACTGAAACAAGAGATATTAAGAAAAACAAAAGTCATGTCTTAAGGCACATGTTTACATTAGTTGGATAAAACCTATAGCAAACCTCTTGTGCTCTTTATAGTCAAGGAGAGCTGGTAGCAATGCTTAACCCCTGCCTAGTAAGCAGGTGTTGTTTGCTGCTGCTGGTTGCAGAAAATTTCAAAATTAAAACATGACCCAATCTGCAGAGAGCATCAGACTAGTTACTGTTCTGGGGCTGAGAGAAAAATCTGTTCTCATGATCAGACCAGCCTAGGAAATTTTCTTATTCCTGCCATCAACCCTGAGATCCAGTGTTGTAATTTTAATAGTCAACATATAATATATTGAATATATAAAATACTAAAATATACATTATGCCACTCACAGACATATTTAGTTATAATGGATTAGATGTCCAGTGGCAAACATTCAACCTGATTTTGACATTTGTGGTTGAGTCTCTTCAAATCAGCTGGTGATGTCGAGGTAATTTTCCCCTTTTCCTTCTTTCATTCTCTGCTGAAAGAGAATATGCAAGTCTGGTACTCAAATGAACCATATGAGAAACAGAGGCAGAAAATAAAGCTGGGGGCTCCCCAGAACAAGTTCAGTGAGGTGAGACACTCCTGCGCCTCTGATATGTGTAAGACAGCTGTCAAAAATAAGTAATTTGATTCAGTGCTCCTGGACATGCATAAAAACACTGCTCCATTGGGAGACACTAACATCAAAGTTAAGGGCAAAATTAAGACAAATGTCACTAAAATAATAATAAAAAATTATGTTGAAATAAATGTAAATATTGTTTTGTTTTTTCCACTTGATAATTTCTTCAGTCACACTAGGAACATGGACTAGGATATAGTGACAGAAACCTGCCAAAGACAGAATTTGGTTTGGTTTTATGTATTTCCCATAATAATATGACAATATGTTTAAAGTTACTAAAAAGGTGTCAGTAAAACCCACGGAGAGATGAGGTTATATTTTACAACTGTTGTGAGAAAATAAAAACAGAACTCCCCAAATTGATTCAAAATATTCAACATGCATAATATGCAAAAAATTCCCTTGCTCACAAGAAAAAGCACGAAGCACTCTCCCAAGGTCTCCAGGTCTGACAGGGTTCTGGTGAACACTTCTCAATGGATCATGTAAATGTCATAGGAAAGAGGAGATAATCTGTCAAAGTCATAGTCTTCACAATGTATTTAAGGCCATGCTAATTTCCTCTAGCAGATGTGATCTCCTTTTCCTCTTTCTCCACTTTGTGTCTGAGGTGGCAGATTCCTTTCAAAAGCAGATATTATTCCAGTCTTCCTACTTGCTACTTGTCTCAGGCCCTGTGGTTTGTTCCATATTTTCTTAAAAATACAATTGTCTTCCTCCAAACCAATTGGAGGAGGCAAAACTTGACTCCAAACATGTTCCTCTGCTGCTACTCTTGTTTACACATGGAACTGTCATCCTCACAGGAATTCACTGTGCAGTGTTCAAGCTTTCTCCCTTTTCTAAGTTTAGGCAAAAGCAGCACGTCTTTTACTGACAGCAGTGAAAAAACATAAAAGGATATGAAGCAGGTAAACTTATCTGCTCCAACATGTACTTCTAAGCTCCAGACTTTCTCCTTGTCCCAGAAATCTCCATGAAAGACTGGTACTTGCATCTGCAAGTTATTGTACCTTTGACAATGATCTGAGAAACCAAGTTACACCTGTGAGAGGGCTTTCATGGGAGGAAAAAAATCCCACATAGAGGAAAACTTGCTTTTAAATCTCAAAACCAGCTGTTTCACACATCTTTTTACCAGACTATTTTTTATCTCAGTGCTTTTCTCCAGTTCATCTGTTTTCTAGTATTTAAACAACTTGTAAAACAAGCAAAGAGAAAAAAGTCTTGCCCATAGCAGTGATCTGTGTTAAACTGAAAAAGAATATGCTGCCTAAAATGAAAATTGCTAGTTAGTGGTCATGGCTCAAATACTTCTTCGTGGGGAGCATTTGGCATCCTTGTTTAGCTCAGCTGTGTGTAAACACTAATGCTCTCTTTTCTGCCTTTGTATTCCCTGCAGTGCAGTCAATAACCCATATCATTCTCCCACATGACTTTTGTTTTCACATCAATCTGATGCTCAAAAGCAATACAGACCCCAGTTACAGAACCTTCACTGAGAAAAATGAGCAGTGCTGTCATATACTCTAAGCTCGCTCAATTAGACAGATCTCAAACTGTTACAAGCTAGTTAAATCAGGAGAGCTGTCACCCTGCTCAAGTCACTTAAGCTTCTGGGATGAAATATGAATTTGATAAAACGGAGGCAGTTATTGCCCTTTAATTGCGCTGCCTTTTTTTTTTTTTTAAATCTTCCTAGGGAACGACTCTGTTGCGATCAAAGAGATTAAAATATTTAATTGGCAAACAATACAATGTATAATGTATTATTATATTACACTGAAATTAAAATAACAGATGATAAACTTTTTAATTCCTTGCAAAATGAGTAGAAAAGAAATTTCTATGATCAGAAGAGATGTCTCAAAGTGGAGTAGTTCAAGAAGTCTTACAAAATATTATAGAGGGAATAACAGGCAAACAGGACTAGACAGCATTCTTCCCTCTATTCTCAGTGAGCTCAGATATGAAAATCCCAAACTAATTCTTCTAGGTGTGTGTCTCTCCTAAACCATTCTTGTTTCAATGAGAAGTTTCGAAATATGATGACAAATTCTAAAAAACATCAAGAAAAATTATTGCGGATTGCAGCTTTGATGTTTTCTCTGCCAAGAATGCTGGAATCATAGAAATATAGAATATCCAGAGATGAAAGGGACCCACAAGGCTCATTGAGTTAAACTATTGACCCTGTGCAGGATCACACCACGTGCCTGAAAGCGTTGTTCAAACGATTCTGTAAAGCCTGGTCTATTAGGTGCGTTTAGGGGAAGGTAATTTGATTTACTCTGGGTGGTGCATGGGAGAAACAACAAAAATCTCGGGAGGTTCAATAACAAACAACTTTTACTTGCAAACTTCAGAACATCCAGATAGAATAAGGCACTTGACAAACTTTCACTTAACAAACTTTGAAGCATCCAGACAGAACAGGGCACTTAGCAAAGCATTGACTGGACTTTTGGTCAGGTTTACAATATATTTTGAGGAGAAGGTGGTATGAAAAGAAAGAGAAAGAAAAAGGAGAGGGAGGGGTAGATAGTCACTGCCCTAGGATCCACCATAGTCACTGCCCTAGGATCCACCTTGGTCAAAGCAGCTTTTAAATCTGGGGTAGCATCTCGCTGTCCTTCTATAGGATCTGGTGGCCTGGGCATTTGTCCCAGTGCACCTATGCTAATTTCAGCACCTGCACTTTATACAGAGCAGAATCTTCACAGCTTGTGGTGTTCCCATGCAGTCAGCCACCCCAAGGATATTGTGGATCTAAACCTCCTCTGACACAGATTAATGTCAACAAAATTAGTTGACTCTTGGATAAAAACAATGAAATTCGGGAGTCAGAATGTTCCAAATTTCAAAATTTTCCACAATGAAAAATTACTTCCCTTACAAGAACAGTGTGTGAGGAGCCACACAATTTCTGAAGAGTTTTTAACAAGTTGGATCCTGAGATTAGCTCAGCTGGTTAGAGCATGATGACAACAACACCAAGGTTCAATCTCCATACAGACCATTCACTAAAGAGCTAGACTTGATGATCCTTGTGGATCCCTTCCAACTCAGAATATTCCCTGAAATCAGGAACAGTGCTGTGAAATCTTCCTCACCAAAGATTCTGAAAACGGTTGTAAGATAAAAGTTTCTTTCCAGATAAAAAGATTGTTAAAGGACAGGTATAGAAGGTTAAAATTAGGAATGTGTCGATGGCAACTTCCTTATGAAGTGTTTGAGGAGCCAACAAGGAGAGGCTCACCAGCAGGGAGGAGCTGTGGGGAATGTAGTGCTCCAAGGCAGCCTTGGCTGCAGTGGCCACGAGGTGGTGGAGTTTGAGATGCTCAGGGCAGTGAGAAGGGCACGCAGCAAACTCAGGGCCCTGGACTTCAGGACAGCAGACTCTAGCCTCTTCAGGAACCTACTCAGTAGAATCCCATGGCATAGAGCCCTGGAGGGAAGAGGGGCCCAAGGATGCTTGCTGATATCCAAAGGTCACTTCTTCCAAGCTCAGAAGTGATGCACCTGACAAGGAGCAAATCAGGCAAATATGCCAGGATGCCTCCATGGATGGATAAGGACCTGCTGAGGAAACTCAGAGTGGAAGAGTTGTGGTGCAGTTGCTGAGCTTGAGAGAAGGGATCCAGAGGGAGCCTGACACACTTGAGAGGAGGGGCAATGCAAACCTCATGGAGTTCAAGGTCCTGTTTTGCAGCAGTGCCAGACACATGTACAAGTTGGGTGGAGAACTGATTGAGAACAGCCCCGTGGAGAAGGACTAGGGGGTGATGGTTGACAAAAAGCTCCATATGAGCCAGCAGTGTGCACCTGCAGCACAGAGAGTTAAACCTGTCCCGGGTTGCATCACAGGGAGTGTGGGCAGCATGTCGTGCTGGAAGGAGGTTACTCCCTCCTGCCACTACAGGTCATGGAGGAGGTGATTCTCCCCCTCTGCTCAGGTGAGACCCCACCTGAAGCACTGTGTACAGTTCAGGTGTCCCTAACAAAGGAAGGACGTGGAACTGTGGGAGCAAGTCCAGAGGAGTGCTACAAAGAGGACTGGAGCACCTTCCCTGTGAAGATGGGCTGAAATTGGAGTTTTTCAGCCTGGAGAAGAGACGGTTGCATAGAGGTCTCATAACAACCTTTCAGTATCTGAAGAGGGCCTACAGGGAAGTCAGAGAGGGATTTTTTATTAGAAATTGGCCATAAGACAAGGAATAATGGGTACAAACTGAAAGTGGGGAAATTTAGGTTAGATATTAGGAAGAAATTAATTTCACTCTACTGTGAGGTGGTGAGAAACTAGAACAGGTTTCTTGGGGAGGCAGTAGATGCCCCAAGCCTGGCAGTGTTCCAGGCCATATTGGATAAGTCCTCGAGCAACCTGGTCTAGTGGGAGATGTCCCCATCCAGGGGGACAGGGCAAGGGATTAGAACTAGATGGTTTTAGAAGTTCTTTCCAACCTGTAACATTCTGTGATTCTATCATTATTGAGAAATTGGGTAATAAAATAGCAAATGAAATTCAGTGTTACTAGGTTGTAAAGGAAAACCAACTTTCCCTATATTTACAAAGTTATGGACTCAAAATTAGCTGCTATCATTCCGATAGGTGGAGGCAGAAGGGATAAAAGGGCTAAAAGCAGTTTATACAAGGTGTGAAAAGCCACCAGTTCCGATTAAAGACACAAATAGCCATGAGCTCAGGACATCCCTAAGTCATGGGTTATTGAAAGGATGCATGAGTAGGAAAGCACAATACATCTCCCCGTTTTTTTACGTGGTTTGCTAAAGCTTTTGATATTAGTTTGCTATACTGACAGGACAATGGAGTAGCTGGAACTGAACAAATGCTCTTATGCCCATAAATATATATATATATATATTACTAACAGATATAAAAAAACCCCTCCAAAACACAGAAAAAAAAAAATTCAACATGAAAAACAGTACGTGGTGTATTGATTTGTACAACTTTGTCAACAAATTTCTGGTGTTGTGCTCTGAAGAGGTTACATACACTGCCAGCATTTATCAAAATAAATAATCTTATTAATACATGCAATCTGACAAATATCAAGAAATGGTCGCTTCACTGACACTTACAATTCTGTATCAGCTGGCTATCAGGATGCTTGGCAGAGTGTTTCTGTGATAATTTTTCCCTATAGTGCAGTAATGAATTGGATGCTCAGAATCACTTCATTCAAAGAGGCCAGATGATTTCCAGTGGGGCCGAAAGACAGGGTTAATGTTGCAGAAAAGAATAAAAATGGGAACCTTTTAAGTAGATATTCAAGTGCAATGAAGTTCAGAGGGGGCTTTAAATCCAGTCTGACATTCACTTTGCATCCATGAATTGCCAGCTCTGGTGCAGTGGCAGTTGCTCTGCTCTGTCACTAATGCGGGAGCTCAGAAGCAGATTTGTGTGACTCGGATGGTCCCTCCGTCAGTGCATGTGACATTGCTCACAGAAGACTGAATACCAAAGTGCTCCCTCCAAACCATTTCTCCCTAGCTCCCTATGTAAGAAGATTTTAAGAAACCACTGCCCCTTTGCAGACAGTGTTAGAGACACAGAGGGCAGGGAAGCCACTGTGCCAGTTCAGCAGTGGGGACAGGAGAGGTGTGGGCACCACGTGTGGGCTGAGCTGTCTGCAAAGGACAGGACAGCAGGTGAGCAGCTCCATCCCTCCAGAGCAGGGGTTTTCCTGGAGCTTTGTTCACAGGTAACAGTCAGGCATTATGGTTTTGTTTGGCACTCTCTCTTTGATTCTGCTTGAATTCACTGAGGAAATTCAGGGTCAATTTTCAATACAGATTTCAACCCCTCCTACTGTTGAAACTCTTGGAAACACTGATGTGATGAGCTGAAAGGCAGCAGAAGTTGGAGACAGACAAATGTTGTGTGCTAGGGTTCCTTGAGCACAGCTAAAAGAGACAGAGGCTGGCCCTGATAAAGTAAAGCAAACTCATGGTGCTTGAAGCAGACCAAACTAATCACAGAAGAAACACAGCTGCCAATGCAGTGCTTCATTATAACACATAGACACATTTTAGAAGCGTGTCTGAGTGGAAGAGGTTGAAAACAACAGCTGTATTATTGTGTGGGTGTTATTTTTGATCATCAAGAAGTAAATGTTCATTGTGTTGAATGTCACTTAATTCTAATTAAATCAGTGTCTTATAAGAAACTGTTGCATCTCCTGGCACATCAGTTGCTAAATACTCCCAAGAGAGTTTCTGGGTCAAAAACCCAGACTGAAGTCTCTGTCAGTGAAAAGATATTTCAAGTAACCAGACCAATTCATACGTGGGGCAAGTGACACTGAAGTAATTTTATTAAGGATGAAGTGAGTAGTTTTTATTTGTTGTTGTTTTCACAAAAACTACATACCCATCAACATTGCTTCAAAGTGCTAGATGGAATTGCAGTCTGATGGAATGTTGTGGGTGCTTCAGACAAAGTTTGCTAAAAAGCTCTCTCTTTGAGTCTAAGGTGCAGAAAGGACTCCTTTATGTATTTAAACTCCTTCCTAGAAAGGAGTTTAAATGAAGGTAAATCCTTTCCTAGCCTTAGATTTTGTTAACAGTTTAGGTTTTGTAACTTTGTCCCACAAGTTTAGTGATGGCAAATCAGATATATTTCTAAAAGATAAGTTATTTATTAAGAAAAACGAACAGACAGAAGATCTTAATTAGAATTACTTACTGCACAGTATAAAAGCTAAAAGCACTAGTTGATATAACATAAGGTGCACTATATTAAAGCAATTACATTAAAGCAATTATATATTAAAGCTAGCAAAAAAACCCATTAAGTAGAGGTTGATGTATCTCACCACAGTCTGGCCATGAAATACTTCTTTCTTTCAGTCCCTGGGATGTAACTGTGGAGAAATGTTTCACATCCATAGGAGAAAGTCCAAATACTTCAAGCACGTGGAAGAATCTGACTGTATGGAAAGTGGCCAAGCAAATAAACTTTATCCAGGCAAAGCATCCTGATACATGGAAGGGCCACATGTCCCAGCAGTTTGGGAAACACAGGAGCAGCCTGGCTTCTGCCACTGCCTTGGACATGGATCTGGAAAGTGACAACAGGCACGACTTTCCCTCCTGACCTTTCTCCTTCAGGGAAGGGGACCTTGCACTGGGATTTGCCTCACCTTGCTGAAGAAATTTACACCTCAGTTGCTCATTACTAAGGTCCCTTGAAGTAATAGAGGGAAAATTGCAAATTTGGGATTTGAATTGTCTGCTCTATTTTAGCTGTGCATGATAGCATGGGATTATTCTCATGAGAGCTTGGTTCTCTCTGGTGGTAAGGGGACTGGAGGGTAAATAATTCAATACCTTTTCCATGGATATGCCAGTCTGAGCAAATAAGTCCCACTCTCATTTTTTGTCCAGCAACATCATAATATCATCAGTTCTCAATGTCTGTAACACAAATCGTTCAGGAATTGGGCTATATCTTTTTGCACTGTGTTGCAAAACATAAATTTCTCATTCACGAAACTTTCAGAAAGAATGTACTAGTTGTGGAAACTTGCTTTGAGGATGTTCCTCATATCCAAGATGGCATGCCAGGTAAAAACACTCATGATTAACATAAAAACATCAAGAACTGACCCATAGCCCAGGGATCAGCACACTTATCTGGGAGTTGGGTGGTTGAAATGAAATTCAGGCCCCAGCTCTGCTGGACTTTCCACAACATGCAGAGTGGCCTGGCCACCAGATCACTTGATAAACTCTGGTGTGTGCATGTGTGTATGTGTCTAAAAGCATCAATGAAGAAAGTGAGCTTTCCTTTGATGTCTGGCTGCACTTCAGTGGAAATGTTACTTCAATAAATATTGAACTGAAAACTGAACACAAATTTCAGGATTTGACCTTATATTCATGTGGTTAATTCACATATGCTTTCTACAGTAAGATAAAAAATAATTAGATGCAGGCTGTTTTATGGGAATCAATAACTGACTTGAAAGAGTCAATACTCCAGAGCACAATTTATACCTATTAACCTGAGTCTGTCTGAAGCATCCTGTTCTTTCATCATTATTGTTTAAGTAAATGAAAATGAGGATCGAAAGTAACAACCTTTCCAGGTTGCTAAAATGTGGCACTTGTGAAGCAAGCCATTTAACCATCTGGTCTTCGAAGAAATTCTATTGAAATGCAATATGCAATAGTGTTTCTGCAGTGCCATTTAATTGCAGGCAGGTAATTATATCATACCAGGTTGATAATTCATGCTGTGTTTTTTGAAAAAAAAAATCTCTTTTTCCATTCTTTTGCCTGAAGCAGTATCATATGAATATTTCTTACAAATTCCTATTCCTACAAATTTTCTAGTTTTATGAACACTGTTTTCTCCATCTTGTGATGCACCTGTGGTCTTGGTTGGTGTGTTTTACAAAGAATGCTTGAGACAAGAGATATTGATTTTTCTCCTCATACAAATTGGTTAGTGGAGAATTTGAATCATACTTCTTGCTTGATTTCCTATGAGAATAGAGCTTGTGGTATTACATTGTTTTCTGCCCTTTCCACCTCTTCCCACAAGCAAACCTGAAATTTGCTGTCAGATTTCAACAAAATTTCACTTTGGTTTAAAATCTATATTTGAACCTTGTACTACCATTCTGCTCTTGGGATTCAACATCTGACAAATTTTACTAGGTATTTTCTTTGCCCTTGCTCTGCATTCTAACACTTCAGGCTTTCCAGATTTTTCACAAAATATCACTGAGAAAAGAAAAGCACTGAAGATAAAAAAGATGCTGCAAAGGCAGAACTGAGTTAAACCAAACACAATGCTTGCCTCCCTCTATGCCAAAACGATGGATTGGTGAGATTTTTTTCAACTCGTCTTATCTGCACAAATAATTCACCTCTAGCCAAATATTTTATAATAGCTGTAGACTGTGTGGCCAGTTTTTTTCCCTGTTTATCCTATCTTTGCCCAGCTAAATTGGTGGGACTGTGAGCCATGTGTGTCTCTTTCTAGACTCTTTGGTTGTGATTCCTCTCATCCAGCTAAAAATGAAGGTTGAATTGCCCTCTGAAGGTGTCTGTTTTCCTAGGGAAGCCCAGGGGATCCAGAGAGCTGGCTTAGCCTAGACATGTTGCCCATAGTGACCATGATGCTGGGATGATGCACAGGAAGGAATCCTCTGGAGGGAAAAAAACCCAAAACCCAAGAGACTGATGTCAATTGAAGACATGTAGGAGTGGAGAATTTAATTTTGTGTTTGCAGAGTCATTTCTTGGTTTCATCTCTGCTGCAGATTACCACGGAGCTTAAGGAACAGATCTAGAAGATTAAAAAAATTATTGAAAATATTAAATTAGAAAGGCAAAAATTTATTAATTGCTCTTCTAATCACTTGTGGCACCTGATAAGTCTTTGTCTCCTTTTAAAAGTGTTAAATTGGCTGAAGAAGAAAACCTCATGTCTTGCACTGCCAGCCTACCTCATGAAGATTAGACAGGGGAGTTAGTTCCCATGAAATGTTCTGGCTTTCTATATACAAGGCAATGTTATGACTAAAAGTATGACCCTTTTGCCATAGATTTTAGTTGAGGCAGCAAGTTACCAGCAAAATTCAGAATTTAGAAGGGTGTTTTTAATATCCAAGACTAGTTTGATCTCCAGTCTAAAAGACTGAGATTCACAGAGGTGGATCTTTTCTATGTGGTTGCCATGGCTGGAAAAAAAGCATTTCCCAGTGCCTGTAAGGTTTTCACTGGGCTCAGAACATCTCTGGCTTGTGCTTTTGTGTTTTGTTTTGGTTTTTGTTTTGTTTTGTTTTGTTTTAATATTTATTTTCTGTAATTTTATATTACTTTAAAAATACAAAATATACATGAAGAATGTGTATATCCCAGCTTACCTGGGACAGTAAGCTATAGAAAAGGCTTAATTAGGAGCATAGGTAATCCATGAAGTTGAGTTCTTATATCAATCATTGGGGTCAGCCAATGTTTTAATGCAGATTTGCAATAATAATGAACACAGGTAAGAATACATCTATTGAACAGTTTGCAGTCATGCCACAGGCTGACATTTTGTTTCAGAAAACATTCATTAAATTATTTGGCATAGCAACCAAATGAGTAAAAATCAAATTATTTGTGGATACACACCAAAATTTCTCTATTCCAGCTGAATGCATGGTTTACTGTGAGTCACATTGAATCCAAATAAGATTTTTTATGATCCAGTGGTAGAAAACAGATGTGACAGAAACAGGGGTTAAATGAAGAGAAACTAAAATAAGAGGTGTACATGCTGGACTCTCCCTAACATTTGGAGGTCTCAGCTCTATTGAAAACTTTCCCATCTCAACGATATCCTTTTCAAACTGACTGATTCACAATCCAACCTGTCATATTGTATTAACATCAGCCTAAACATTCTTCTTTGAAACTTGGCTCTTTCTATGAGCCAAGTCATATAAGTCCTCTCCAGGTCAGTTTTACCTCCATTTTGGATACATACACTGAGACTGAGCTCTGCAAAAGGATGCATGAGGCAGACCCTGAAGGATTTGCCTTCTACTGGAAATCACATGCCAAGAGCCTGGCAGAGACAGGTGAGCAGCCTGGCAAAGAGAAAAGCTTGTCATGCCAACTGGAAATATTTCAATTTGGCATTTCATAGCAGTAGATATTTCATTAACCTAGTTTGCTCAAATTGCAAATATTTCTAAATTCCCTCCTCAGATGGAAATTCTCTGTCTGATTGTTACCCAGAGGAGGAGATGCTGGCTCTCCATTCCCACCACTCACAGGTGCAGCCTTGCTGGCCATGGAGCTGTGCCAGCATCCTCTGACCTCCTGTCTTCCAAGCCAAAAGTCTTGAAGTGACTTTATGATGTTTGTATCCTCAGTCATCTGTTCTGTTGGTGTTGAATATTGAGTTCTGCAGCATTAAGACTGGTTCCAGGAGTGCAGGGGGAGAGAAGAGGTGCAGAGTTTGTTATCAGAGACTGCACCTGCTCCCTCTCATCCTTCACACAGGCTGTGTTGTCTGCAGTGGACAGCAGGAGAGAGCTCTCCTTTGCTCTTGGTTAGTTTTTCTGGCTAGCTGAGGCAAAAAAGCTCCCTGGACTGTAGTTTTTTTCCTTTTTCTTGGAATTGTTTGAACCTGCTCTGGACTGAAAACCCAGAAGAGCACCAGGAGCTCACAACTGTGTCCCCCCAGGCCTGGCCTGGGCTGTGATATTTCCAGTGCTGGAGGGACTGAGAACAGACTGAGTGAGCCAGGCTGCAAACCATGGAAAGGAATCTGTCATCTCTTCAGAGCAATGAGGGGTTTTTCTGTTTAGTATTGTTCATTTTTGTGCTAGGAAGTCCTTTTCCTGTTAAATAAACAGTTTTTGTTCCACTTCTCTCAGAGGAAATATTTCCCCAAACCAGTTAGGAGAAGAACTGCTTAAATCTGTTTCCTAGAAGAACCCCATTCAAATTTTCTCCCCAAATTTTCCCTAAACCAAAACACCAACACAAACGTGCCTGGTCTGCAAGAAGCATTTTTACAAACATCGTGCTCTTTTGTTCTCTCGCTCTGCAGCGAGGCAATGACCCATTTCTTAGGCTGTCAGGTCCTACAGGGAGACAAAGCTCTTGCTTTACGAACGGAGATAGCACGGCAAGGAAACAGCAGGAAACGTAATGCCTGCCTTTCTCCAGGGCTTAATTCACCTAGCTTGCCGTGAAAACTCCTTTCCTTCATGAGGATAACTCATGAATATTAATTACTCTGCTTACTCTTTTTTTTTTTTTTTTTAAAGACAATGAAGCCACTGTGAAGGAGGGAAATTTGTTTTGGTCCTTTTGTCTGAAAGAAATTGTGGGAATGTAAATTCTGTAGATTTTACTTCCACTTGTCTATCCTCTGGTGCTAAACTCCTGGCTGAAAATAAGAATGAAAACCAGAGCTTCTCTTGCCTTATGAATGTGTTAAAAAACTCCACTGGAGTATCTGAACCATATTCGTGGCTTTCTGGAGAATGATGCAAGAGGAGCCTGAGTCCACTTTGCTGAACACTTCAACAAAGCATTTGAGAGATTTAAGTGCTCAGTCATTGTTCATCTCAACTTTGCTGTCATGGAAGAAAACGTTACTTTTATAGCCAATCTTACTGTTATTGTCCCCATTTTACATGATTTTTTGTAGTTGCCTTTGTTGGCATTGTCTCTAACTCCACTCAATTTCTCTTGAGATATGAAGGCCAGAATAACCACAGAACTCAGTATAGGACTTGGTTATATATAGAAGCAAAATGATGCCCTTGATTTTATTCCTAGGCCCCTTCCTGATGATAAATATTTTATTGGCCTTTTTGGCTGCTGCTCTTTATTAAGTTATTTTTTGACCTGTCAATGAGTACTCTAAGATATTTTCTCTGTTAGATAGTAGTTGAACATAAAGGAGATAAGTTTCAGATTACTTTTGCATCACTTCATATTTCTCTGCCTTAAATATATCTTCCACCTTTCTGTGCACATCAGTTCTTTCTGGAGTTACTTGCCTTTGGTATAGCACTGGACCACTGGGAAGAGCTCAGTACCATCTGCAAACTTGGGAATTTTATTATGAAATAGCTTCTTTAGGTCATTGACAAAAATGCCCAGCAATGGGACTAGTGATTACTGATTCATGGTTATCCTGAAAAATCTTACCTGTTGTTTCCAATTTTAAAATAGTTTTCAATCTGCAGACTGATAGCCTTTTCCTTTTCTTCCCTAGAAGTAGAAAAGCAATTAAGACAAGGCAGTTAAACAGAACAAATAATAAGATCAACAGGCACCTTAGGTACCAATTAAAAATAAGGTTTAGAAACTTGAGAAGCTTTCTGTCAGACACTTAGGAAATGGGAAGAGAATAACCTAAGTTAAATTTTCTGCACATTATTCTGTCTTGTGATCTTTGGCTTGAAACACTGGATATTTGGTCTTGTCATCCATATCACCTTGGACTGGTTCACCAGTCTTTGCTTTTCTCTGTTCATTATGAACTGTTGCAAAATTAACGTTAAAATTGTCTGTTTAGCAATATTGAGGAACATAATATATAGATGACATCTGAGAGCCAGTAATGGGCTATTGTTGCAGTAATTTTATTTTTGTTTTGTGTCTTAAAGATTGTTTTGCTTTTTGCCTCGATTTCTGTGTGGAAGATGCAACAAAAATGCTAGTCAACAAGCTTTAGTGATCAACAAAAATCACCAACCAAATACAAGGGTGATGGACTTGAGTATTTGTGGTGCAAAACCTCAAGAGCTGTAAATGTAGGCCTATTACCTGTTACTATGTGTAGCACTAGTTTAGTACAAAAGTGGGGAACCTGGCAAGTGCTGATAATTTGAAAAAGCCTCAAAGAGATTGAGCTCATTGGTAGAAACACATGGATCATGGACTCCATCTAAAGGTTTGAATTCTAACAGCTTACTCCATGTTTTATTGAGCTGCTGTTAGATCTCATGAGCAATAAGGGTCAAGGAGTTTCTTCTCTTTTGGGTCACAACAAACCAAAGCCTTTTTATATTTTCTTTGTGACAATACAGGTTTTCTTAAACTTGTTGCCGCTTGCTAGAAGGACATAAGATAATACAGAGGATAAGCAGATAAAGCAGAGGAACTTCTCCACTTTTTCCTGCACCTGATGGTACCTGCTTCCAAATGAACACTTGCAGCTTTGCAGAATGCTTTGAGATCAACAAACTCATTTTGATTCTAAAACATCCTGCATGGTTTCTCAGAAATACAGTTCTATTTGCATCTATCATTTCAAAGAAAAGTATTTGCTTTTTTCCTAGTCACTTTTTCCTGAGGTATCTGCTAGCACTAGACTTTGAAAATTGAATAGGGTACTTTAAGGATTCTCTTTAATTGCCCTAATACTACAGCTAATTTGGGGATTTACTTCTCTGTCATGTTCTGGCTTGACTATTGGACTTCTATACAGGATGAATCAGAATAGCTTATTTCTTTACTATGATCTCACTCTGCCATTGTTCTGGCTCTCCAGTGTTCTCCCAGTCAATACAGGTGCAAGTGGAGCAACACAGAGCTCACCAGCCAGGTGATGTGAGGACAAGTTTTCCTTCTCCTGTTCCATGAGATTTGTTTTCTTTTTCATCCATTCAGGTTTCTCTGAAAGTATGTTTCTATTGTTTTTTAAGCAAAAGTGACTTTGTCCAGCCTTCCTTTCAGGCAAATTACCTTTTTGAGGTGCCTTGTAAACCATGTCTTCAACGATCACTGCCTTTTCACTTTCCATAGCACAGTGTTTAGCTGTCTCTTGATATTTCAGGCACTGGATGTAATACAGACTTGGCATTACTATTTCTCCTGGTCTCTAAGTTCCACTGTGTCCTCTTCTGGCTGCTTTTGAAGCTCCTGCCCTCCCAGTCTCCCTATATATTAATAAAGTGCACAATGCTGGCATTTCAGATTTGTTAGCAGAAAAGGTTGTTTGGTTTAGTATTCAGATACCTTCTTGATGAAGACAAAAGGAGGAAAGAAAAAGAATACGTATTCATATTTAAATTTCAATTAGGAACACTTAAAACCACTAAAATTGATGCAGAAAGGGAGTAAGTAGACAGGTCAGATAAGAAAAACGTTGTTGGATCAAGGGTGTCAGTTTCTTCTTCAGTAAAATTCAACCAAATTCAACATTACCCTGATAATCAGCCAGAAGACAAAACAGTACAAGTTTTACAGCTCAGTTAACCTAAATTTTTCCTTTTTGTCTCAAAAAGTGATTTTGTTTTACACTATCTGAACTCAAGATTTTGCCATCCAGTGCGACAAATGCTATTCACTTACATAGAAATTAGTTTCTACTTTCTAAATGTTGTAGATTTATGATTACTATGAACTTTTCAATAAATAACATTCAGAACATATCAAAATAGAAAAATACCTAGTCTTGTTCACCAAGTGGAAAATTAGATGAGAGTTTTTGTAGGTTATTGCTGTCCGTATTTACTGTAGATATCAGATTATTTGAATGCTGGTAGAGTCATTTCTGTCTTGATGGGAAAGTAGCAAGAAAGAAAATATAGAATGTTTTTCATACAAATGTGTATTGTTTAATGCATCTTTATACATAATAATTACTAACAATCACTTCTTTGCATGTAGTTAAGAAGAATGGCTTTAGGAAAGTTGATTTAGACCCTGACAGTTAATAAATTCATTCTTTTCAACTGACTACAATGTTTACACCTTTCACTGTTAGAAGGAAAACATAGAACCCATTCTCCAGAGGCTACCAAAGAGTGATTTTAGAGCTGATTCAATGAGGGAGAACTGCAAGGCAATGGATACTCTGAAACAAGTGGTGTGTAAGAACCTCATCCAGATACTGTGTGTCAGAGAACAAATGAATAAAACAGTGACTATAGTACAGTAATGATTTATGTAGTAAAAGGTTTGAGAAACCAAAACAAAAAAAAGGAGTGGTATCAAAAGGAGGAGCATGAAGGCAGACAAGCAAATAATTTTGGAGGCATTGGGAAAGCAAATTTTAAGGTGAAGGCTCTATGGAAAAATCACTGGCACAGAAATGGGAAAAAATTTGATTAAGAGATCAAGATGGACATAATTTATGGGGTAAGGACAGGATTTGAAATCAACTATGCAAGAATACACACAGAGCAAGCCTGAATTGTAAAATACCTGGTCAGCAAAGACTAATGAAGTTACATTGATGTGATGCAGAGGGGTATAAGGCATAAATGTTGTCATGAAAATAGCAATCCAGGACACTTTATCTGTGCAGTATACTTTGTATTGAGGTCAAAATTGAAAACATCTTGACAACTTTCTCCCTGGCAGATGAGGAAATGGTTATAAACATGCAAATAGAGAACACATGAGAAGTAAAGCTCGAAATGAAAGATTTTAGTCTGGGACAGAGCAGCAGGAAATAGCTAAACATCTGTCTTAGTGGCTGTTAATCTTGTTTGATTTTCATGTCCTTAGATTTTCATGCCCTTAGACTTTTTAATCTTATTTTTATCTCTCTTATGGGAAGAACTGTACTGTAATATTTAAACGGATTTTAGAAGCCAGACATATGTTGCAGAAGTTCTTCCCTTGTTCTCAGGCTTACCTATACCTGATTTGCCAGGCAAGAGAAGATTTGTGCTTTTAAATGAACCTTTAGTTCATGTTGCCTGTATATGAATACCTATCTTACATCCAATGTGCAAGTTAGCCTGAAAAAAGCAATAGCTAGGGTGTCAAGATTATTACTCAGCTTCCTAGAGTCTAAAGGGCAGTGAAGCTAAGGCAGAGCTAAGCTGGTGTAAGGAGGGTGAGGACACAATACAAAATGGCAATTTGCAGTGAGGTTTACATTCTTTTACTCACTAACTTGAAGATGTGCAGGTTTGTAAGGACACACCATTTAATAAGATGAAAAACAATAGATGAGTTTGGTGACAAAACCAGCAGTCTGAATTCCTCCTTATGGAACATCAGGCACTTGTGCTCAGCTGCCGAGACAATGATAGACTTTTCTATTTGTCACAGTGGGGATTGCAACTAACAGTGGCCTCTTAAAGATACAATCTGTGCTCATGTCTTATTTCTCATTCACAATACAGCACTTTTGAGTTTCGACCACTGTTTTAATTGCCCTAAAAACTAGTTAAAAACACCACTGGAGATCTTTGACACTACTGAGAATCAAAATAAGCTTTTTAGGATCCCAGGGGCACAAGCAGATCCAAGTACAGTGACTCCCTTTCCTGCTTGCTCACTCAATGCTTTGCATATGTTTTGTTCCACCCCTGCCATAGTACCCACTCCATGCATTTCAGACACCAAAGCCCCACACCTGGCTTCCCATCTCATCTTCCTTTTTATGCTGCTATCTCTCTAATTTTATTCCTCTTTTCTTCAAATGGCTCTTATTCCCTTTCCTACTTCTTCCTGGTCCTCCTTCTGCTCATTCTCACCTGTTTAAGTGGAATCCCTCTATCACTCCCATAATTTCCTCACTATAACAGCTGGAATTCTCATCAGAGTGATCTTCATGGGCAGATTGATCCTTTTGCAAATAGGAAATGCACGTTACCATTTTGCATCAAACCCTCTGCCTCTACTGTCTGCAGTATCCTTTCATCTGAAGCTGAACTTAGACTGCATGACAGGAAATTGACTTCTGCAGCTGGAACCCAGTAACAGAAAACCAGAAACTGGCACATGGTCAGTTTTTAGGCTTGCATTACAAGAGAAAGATCAGTCTGCTTTTCTGATAAAAAGGAAATATATAACAGCAACACTATGCACTTGAAAAATCACACTGAGAAAAACCAAAGCTTTCCTAGCTCTGTACAAATAAATTTGCTGTTCCAAACACTGAATGAAAGCAGTAGAGAAGAACAAAACATCAGCCTTTGATACAGATGAAGATGAAAAACCTTAGCATAGATTGCTGAGAAAAAATAAGCAAAAGGATAAATTGTTAATCATGTGGCCCAGTTTTAGCCTGAGCTGCCGGCTTTTATCAGAGGTATTTCAGATTGTTTCTGTGGAGAAGATAAAACTGATAGACTTGTCTGGCTGAGTTATTTATTTGATGTGGTCCTATTTGCTTAGTGGGCAAAGCACAAGCAGGCGATGGGAGACAGTAATCTTGTGCTGCAGCTCAAGCAACCTTCTTGCCAGTGCCTCAGAGAGACAGCTTTCTTGCTCTTATTTTCCCTCAGCCAGCTTCCATCCATTTAGATACCATTCCATGAAGCCAGTCTCCTTCCTCAGCACTAGGGACCACAAAGATTCCCATGTGAGCCGTGTTGCTCACTCCTCAGATTCGCATGCAGGCAGCCTCATTCCATTGCCATGCACCCATGAATGAAAGACAGACCCTCCCCACAACCTCAGTGCTGTGGTACCAGAGCGAAGCCCTCAGCACAGGGCATTTAATCTGGGGCTCTGGGGTACATCATGTGTTGCACAGCCCTGAGAAGGGAGCTGGATGCCTTGGAACACAGAGCCCTCCTGCACAGCTGGCCCAGGCATCCCAGGCTCTTGTTGAATTTGATGTCTCAAGGAAACCTTTGCCCCACTCCTCAGGCACATTGGGTTTGCTGTGGGACAATTCCCACCTCCCCTGTGAGGGATCAGGACAGCTCATGCAGGTACATTTGTGGCTCACAAGGTGGGGGCTCTGTGGATGGGGTGCTGGTCATAAATGACAATTGTGGAGTGCTTGAGATGGCTCCTTGTGCAGCTCATGAACTTTGTCACTCCATTGTTTGCAAACTGTCAAGTTAAACAGGCATGTGCATTTAAAGCTGCTATCTGTCATACCAGTATCCTTCCTCAACCATCTGGAAAAAAACCCCCACATTAAAATTCAATCGAAAATACTCAATATAATTCTCAGTAGAATGTTTAAGAACATTTCTTACTGAAGATTATTTCATCACTACATTCTCTTTGGATTTTCTAGCATATCTGACACTGAAAGTTTTTGCAACAGATCTCACTCTGTGTGTAGCTGTTGGTTTGGTTGCCAGCGATTTTCTTTTTTACAGGAGCACTAATAGCCCTATAAAGCCTCCAGCAATAAGAAACCCCACGCCCAAAATCAGAACTGAAAAAAAAGCAAGTCAGTGCAAAAGAGGGTATTTTCAATATATACGAGGATAATCATAGTATTAGAGGTTTAAAAGAAAATAATTTAAAAAATATATTGTGGCTGTGTTCATTTCCATCCTGGAAATATTCTATGAGATGCTGGGCCATGAACAGGTGGGATATTCTGTACCAGGGTGGAACAAGGCACTTGGAACCATGCATCAGTAAAGATGTTCTACCTACCTTATGTCAGAGAGCACTTACAGACAGACAGACAGACAGACATGAGGCAGGCTTTATTTGCAGAACACAATAAGGGAAAACCCAGCAAGATGAGGGGAGCTTTGGTTTGTGCCAGCAAGTGCAGCACCCTGTCACATGTGATAGAGCTGCTAGGACAGACCATGTGACATCCAGCATTAATCTGTGCTCTAATTAACCTCTTACTGGTTTCTGCCACCCAAACACCTGCTTGTGTGTGGAGGAAGATTAAAGGAGGCAAAAAACTGGGATGGGACAGGAACATGTGTCTGTAAGGCTTTTGGTGAACTGTCTCCAGTTCTCTGCTTTCTCCACAGGAGTTCTAACTCTCTCATTCCTAAACTAGTTCATGGGAGGGCAGGCTGATAGTCGTGCACAGTCTAACAATAGGTCTGTGCACCAATGCTATCTCCATTTGATCCTGGTTTGTTCAATTCTCTCCCTTGCCTGGGCCACTAAGAGAAGTGTTCTCAGGCAGGGTGGGCTGGAGGAGAGACTCTAGATATGTGCTCCACTAAGCTCATCTTCCATTTTTCTAAAAGTAACCTGGCTGAAGGCATCAGGACCAAGGCTCTCCCAAAACCCTCTGCAAATATCACAGACATGCCTTGTTCCTCCTATCCTGCAGACAGACATGTTTTCGTGGTCTTTACACCCCAAGCCAAGAAGCAGCTTTATTGCAGGGATAGATTCCCATGAACTGAGGAAAAGTCCAATTTCCACTCAACCCCAGCAGACACTTAATCTCAACCCTCAGTGCCCTGCTAGCCCCATTCCCCACAGCAGCACCCACCAAGAATCCCCCTACAGTGATGTGCATTGAGCAGCACCAGGTTGTCTGTGTGTCTGGGTGAGAGCAAGGCTGCCAGCACTGCTCAGCAGAGCACGGCTTTGCCTCGTGCAGGCAGTGCCAAGCACCTGCTGTGGAATGATAGGAAAACAATGGAGAGACTCAGAAAGCAGCCTGGGGACATTCCTTGGCTTGTGTAGTGGCATCAGGTGAGACATGCTGCAAAAACCAATTCTAGAAAAAAACAGAGGTGTTCAGGAAACTGTCCAAAGGTGCTCCATCACAGTAAGGGGGGAGATCTGGGCTCTTAGTTTCATGGGCAGGAGCAGTGAGAGCTAAAGTGTCTCTAAACCAAATATTTGAAAAGAAAACACTATAGGGATTGGCTGCAGAGTATCCTGGAAGCTTCATGGGTCACTGAGATAGGAACAGGATTTGACAAGGCAATTCCTGTGAGACACCACCACTTTTGCCACAGATGATCTACCAGGATCAGTTATGGATGAATGAGTAATAGAGGGAAGACAGAACAACAGGATTTTGTGGGGTTTTTTCAAGTTGTTTCTACTGGGGAAGGGGAAGGCGAAGGGGAAGGAAGGTGTGTTGTTGGTAGAATATTAATGAATGGCCTGGTTTGTGTCCCAATGCATGGAGTGACAAAGGTGCTGCTTTTAAATAGCAGCAAAGGAGCTGAGACTGACTGTATGCACAGGGCATCTCTGCCAGCTGTACTCGGGCAACCAGAGCCCTATCTGGGATTCAGCCAGAAAACTGGTGCTGAGGCATATCATCTTTGTCCAGGGACAAAGATATGTTATGTTTATCATAGAATCATAAGGCTGTTAAGGTTGAAAATGGCCACCAAGTTCACCAAGTCCAACTGATCACCCAGCACTGCCATGTTCACCACTAATCCCCAAGTTGCCACATCTCCCTGTTTTTGTGAACACTTCCAGGGTTGTTGATCCCATCACTTCCCTGAGAAGCTAGTTCTAATGCCTGATCATGTTTTCAGTGAAGAAGTTTTTCCTAACGGCCAATCTAAACCTCCCCCGGTGTGACTTGAGGCTTATCACATTTTTCTTTAGTTGCTCCTCATAAGACGTGCTTCCGACCCCTCAACAACTCTGTTTCCTTTCTTTGGTGCTCCAGTACCTCCATATTTTATTTCCTAGGGAGGGATATGATATGATATGATATGATATGATATGATATGATATGATATGATATGATGATACAGGGAAGAAAGCTGAATCCCTCTCTTATGCCCAGAATCAGCCACACCAGTACATAATGCTGATTGTCTCCCCAGCACTTCAGGGCGGCCATAGATTCCTCACTTTTGGAAAGTGCCAAAACTGAAGAGATTCATGCTTTGAGCCTCATTACTCCCAGATCTGGGCCGTTCCCTCAGGTCCACCAATTGTCCCTTTCCCTGACAACCTTCCCCCTGCAGAAGGCTTCCTGCAGATCAGGGAGGAGAGGCACTCAGCACTCACAGACCCCACTGCAGCAGGAGGAACAGAGGCTGCCCCTCCCAGGCTGTCAGTGCGTGGGTTCCCATGCTCGAGGGAAATGCTCTCCCTTTTGGGGTCCTCCTAGTCTTACTCTGGCTCTGATGTTCTGACACAGCCAAGGTAGGAACACAAAGCAAATCAAAGCAAAAAAGTCTTCCTTGAGAGTGGGCTTGCCTAGCCTGGAATGCTCTTCCCAGCTTTTCTGTTGTTCCGTGGGATGTTCTCTGGAGGCATCCTGCCACCCCAAACAAGTTTGAAATGTCAGAACCGTCAATCACAAGTGACAGCCTTGTCATGTGATGATGAAAGTATTTGAGAAATTTGGATTTGACAATCCTTCAGTATCTGACAGGTGCGATTGTCATGATATTTATTTCTTTCTCTTGAAAGAGCTCGAGTGCCAACTGCAACTGATAGATGACACATCCCCTGCTCCCCAGCACTACAGGATGGGCTTCCCGTGCTGCTGTGAGCTTCTGGACCTTTTAATGCAAACCCAGTCTCAGTGCTCAAGTGGGCTGTACTGCACTGGCTGGCCATGTGAGAGAGATCTAGTCTTAGAATAGAAATAATTCTGAGCATTTATTCCATCATTGACTGTTGACATGATAACTTTATTTTTTCTCCAAGTTAAATAAGCAAGTGAAATAAGCGCCTGCAAATAACAGTTAGGTGCTGTTTTAGCAACCAAGTACTGAGATCAGTATTACTTGGGGATACATTTAAGTTGCAATTCTCTATTGATAGATTTTCTTCCTGTCTCTCTCAGAAATGAATGTTACAGCTTATTCTTCAGCCTCATCCTCAAACGAAAATAAGCTTCTTTGTCCTCTATGTGTTTGTACATACCTGTGTGTCTATTCCAGTCTGTTAGCTTTTGAACTACAGGAAATTTTTAAGCCACTTTAAAGAACAGTTTCATGAAAATAAGCACCCAGGTTAAAGCCAGGCAGATGACAAAGACTGGAATAGTGTCTTTACAGGGCAGAGGCATTGTCAACCCAGCAAAGTTCAACTGTATGGGACAGATGGCAACGATGACTGAGCTTTGTTAGCTCTGTTGTTCACGTGATTATTTGTTTTCTGTACTAAAGTTTACAGACGAGGCCTAAGCTCTTGCTTGTTATCTCCACAGTAGATCCCACTAAAGAGTATTTCCAGGGAATCAATAATAATGTTCAGGAGTGCTACTGTGAGCTACCTTCTGACACTTTGGTTCAGTCCTTGGGCAACTCTTGGTCTTTCTCATACTGTCAGGTGGTATTTCAACCAAAATTCAGGCCAGTGTTTCCATTGAGAGCTGCTGAATATAATATATTCATAATATATATCTCATTCACTATGCATGGGATAGACATGAGCTCACTTCAGGTAAAATCCATGCTGTTATGTGCAGGTGTCTGGAGACAAATGATGTGATAAGCTTAGACTATGTCCAGGTTGCCAGGCAGCAACAGAGGTAGACAAGTCTGCTGCTTCCTGCCTCTCAAATTAAAATCTCAGCCTTGCTGACTTCTGTCAACTGAGGCTAGAAAAAGTGGCTCGAATTTTGCAGTATTTTCTTCCTAGACTGTCTCCTGTGGAATGGGGCTGGTCTGAGCAGAGTGGGAGTGTGGGGTAAATGTCCTGATTTGCTGCAGCAGGTCCAACCTTCAGAATAAACCAGCTGACCTACCAAGAGTTCCAGGTGACATTCACACATGCTCAGTCATTCTGCCCATTTCAGACAAAAGAACTCACTGGGGATTCCCTGGTAAACAATCCTACATCATTTTTGCTGCTCAAGCATACCTAGCTCAAAAGACCTTTCTGTCTGTTTCAAACCATTTTCTACATCCCTGCTGTTATTTTTACCTTTGCCTTACATTTGCAGAGGTTATCATGGGCTTTAAATATGTCTAAGCTAAAGACTGCTCCATGTGGCATAGGTATAGATACCTTTGTAAACAGTTTCCTCCACTGATGACATAAGGATGCTGTTTCTTACTCAGGAAGTTGTCATCAGCATGCAGGACTAGTCCCTGTTCCTTCTTTTTGGGTACCCTTGGCTGGCAGCATGGTGCCTCCCCCACCCTCTTGTAGGCAACTGTGGGGTGTCCTTGTCCTCTCTGGAGGACAAGCCTCAGCTCTTCCCAGCCGAATGCCAGCTGGGTCACACTGTTACCCACCATCAGTGGAAGGGCTCCTGCATGGCTGAGTGCTGTCACATTGCCCTTAGGTGCTGAGAGAACAAGGGAAAACTCAGGGTAATGCTGTGCCAGGACAGCTTGGCAATGACTGGTTTTTGCTGACTCCTTCCTTTCATATATTTTTTTTTCTGTATCTCCCCTTCCACTGCCAATCATCCTTCTATCTGTCTCTATTGTCCTTTTGCCAACCAACCTTGGCTGCATCCCATGGGTCTCCAGTGTCATCCCTGTCCCTCTGGCCTCTCTGACACTGGGAGGGGGCAGAAGGTCTGACCACTTCCTCCAAAATCCTCTACCCTTACCACCTGACATCAGTGTTTTCAGCATACTCTCTGCCTGACTCAGCTCCTGTCACACAGGCAGAAAGTCCATGGCTGCCTGTGTTCCGTGCTCCTGGGTCCCTTCTTCACACCTGCATCTCCTGCTGGCAGAGCATCACAGTCCATGCTTTGGGGTGTGAAAACATGGGACACAGCCACCCACCCCATGGTGCAGGCAGCTGAAGGGCTGCTGAGGTGAACATTTTAAACAGTGGATGTTTTGGAAAGCTGCTCTGCTATCACAGAGGCAGATGCTCCTCTGCATGCTGCATCTGTGCTCTGGGCTGCATGACAGGGAGGCAGCTCCTCCTGCCTCAGGGGTGCCTTCAGCTCACCAGGCATCTGCCTCCCTGCCTGGGCACTGGCAGAGAAGACAAGGAGCTTTAGAAAAGGGCTTTTCCTGGAGTAGAGGAAACTCCCTTTCAAACTGTGCTTCTTGTTTTCTCCATACTCATTCACTTATACTTTTCCACCATACTATGGAAAGCTCCTTCTGGCATTTCAAAGAATTAGCTTGATCATTGCTATAGATTTCTGAGAACTTGATTATAACACAATATGTCTCAAAAGGTCTTTACTGTCCTTTCACTATTTTTTTTTGTCCTTTTATAACAGTGATCTTTCATTTAATCTTTTTCATCTTTTCATCTTTTTCTATGGCCTTATACAAATATGATTTACAAAGAAATGCTCTGATACTACTTGTTCCTGTATACATTATCTCCACTTACCAACCTTTGTTACCTTAAATGCTTCCTATTTCAAAGAGATTTGTTAGCTTTCTCCTCACAGATACAAATTCAGTTTGAATTATACTTCTATTTAAGGATTATTTCCTTTTCATTTTTGTGCAATCCTGACATTCTCCCCTGTGGAAAAATGCTTCTGGCAGCTGCAGACATGTGCTGTCTGGCACACAGGCCTTTCATGGCACATAGGCCATTTTTCAATACCTGCTTCAAGTTATATGTTTTATGCTTCTCTATTGGGTTTGCAGGGCCAAGCTTTGGTAGCAAGGGTGTTACAGGGATGCCTTCTGTGAGAAGCTTCCAGAAGCTTCCTCATGTCTGATAAAAACAATCCCTGGCTGTTCCAAGATATATTTGTTGCTGACCAAGCCAATTGAAATGATGGTAACATCTCTGTCTTTAAAAAAATTAAGATGGGGAAATAAAGGTTATTGTGCAGATGAAATTGCAGCCAGAGAAGAGCAAAGTGAGAACATGTGAGAGGAATAACTCTGAAGACACCAAGGTCAGTGCAGGAGGGGAAGGAGGTGCTCCAGATGCTGGAGCTGAGATTCTTCTGCAGGCTGTGGTAAAGACCATGGTGGAGCAGCTGTGCCCCTGCAGCCCATGGAGGGCATGGGGATGCAGGGATCCACCTGCAGTGCCCATGGAAGGCACAGGGATGCAGAGATCCACACACAGCCTGTGGAGGGCACGGGGATGCAGAGATCCACACACAGCCCATGGAGATGCAGAGATCCACCATGCTGGAGTAGGTGGATGCCTGAGAGGAGGCTGTGAACCTGTGGAACACCTGTGCTGGAACACGCTCCTGGCAGGGACCTGAAAAGAGAAGTCAACTCTGGAACATGTTTCCTTGTAGGATTTGTCATCCTATGGAGGACCCACATTGGAGCAGCCTGTCCTTGAAGGACTACATCCCATGGAAGAGTGACCCATCTTGCAACCATTTGTGGGGAACTGTTGCTCATGGAATTGAATGGAATGTTGGAGAAGCTCATGGAGAACTGTCTCCCATGGGAAGGATCCTACACTGGAGCAAGGGAACAACTCCTCTCCCTGAGCAGCAGGAGAAACAATCTGCAATGAACAGACTGTAACACTCATTCCTTGTCTCCCTGTTCCCCTAGGAGGAGAAGAGGTAGAGCTGGAAAGGAGGAAGGGGTGAGGGGAAGGTATTTTTGAGATCTTATTTTGCTTCTCATTATCCTGCTCTGATTTTGTTAGTAATAAATTCAATTAATATCTCTAATTTAGTCCGGTTTGCTATGACGGTTTTTGGTGAGTGATCTGTCTTTAACTCATGAAGCCTTTGCTATATTTTCTCTCCACTGTCCATCTGCAGAGAGGAGTTAGAAAGAGGTTGTGGTCGGTGCCTGAAATCCAGCCAGGGTTGACCCTCTACAGCTTCTTATGGAAACATAAAACAAATTATGTGTCTCATAGTGTCACTTAGAAGCAAATCTAAGTGTTTACTGTGTGTCAACTAAACTAAATGCATTCTGGCTCTTTGTTTCTTGGGCAAAAAGACTCCTTTCTGCAACGACAGAAAGCAAGTGAGCTCTTAGTATCTACTCTGCACTGGCTTATCTTACACATAAAGCAGAATGGAACCTCAGAGATTTGCAGACATCCCCACATGTTCTGCCAGCTACCAGATTCAGGGACTGGAGGCCACTGCTGCTGCAGTGGGCAATCTGATGCAAGGCAGCTACCAGAGCAGTCATAGCATCATGTTACCCCTGCCTTTGGCACCCCTCACAGGATTTCCCTCTTTCCCAGTAGCTAGCTCATCTAAAGCTGGCCCAGGATGCCCCACCCAAGCTGCAGAGGAATCAGTAATTGACATGATCACTGAAAAGTTCTTTTGACACATTTCAAATGATTGCACAATGCATGCAATTTTGTGCAATACTTCAAGCGACACTTCTGTGTGATGAGAACTCCAAAATCTTGCTTCAAGATCAAATTTTAAGAGGCTAAAAATACTATCAGAAGTAGGAAAGTACTGAGGATAGAGAAGAAAAGGGTTTAATTTTTCTACATTTTATCTTTGGCATCTCTTGGGGTTTTGAGTCTTTTGATTTAAGATGAGCCCTTGGCAACCTTGAGAAATAAGCATGTTATAGCATGTCATTAGGAGCCAAGCTTCCTTTTATATTGCACAAGTTTCTTTACCTCAGAATGCCTCTTTTAGAAATCTCTTGCTTGACTTTCTTTGAGATTGCATTTGATTTTTTTTCCCCGTCAACTTTCATTGCACTGATGACTTATAACAACTCTGTGACTGATATAGTACATTCAGGTATTTCTTGAACCTTTTTCCAGCGATGACGTCCTAACAGAAGTTCTAGTCAGACTTCCAAAAACTGCAAACTTGTATTTAGTAGAGGTATAATTCAACCCATGCCTGTAACTCCAGCATTCAAAGTCATCCCATTCATCCTTTATGATCTTCCAAACCTTCTTTGAACTAATGGTGACCCCAAACACCCACTTTTAGTAAGCTTCAATGGAAAATATCCCATACATGTGTCAGGTCTGTTGTGAAAATACATGGTAAGAGAAACTTCAAGTTTTCATCCATATCTATGAAGCCTTTCCTGGGAAAATCCCGGCATGACATTATTTAATTTTTCAGTATTAGACAGAATTTCTTTTCTGAAATAATAATGATAACAACAACAAAGTAAACAAAGGCAGGGAAAAAAGAAACAAAACACCATCGATCATTTCATTTTATTATCATATATATTTTATTATAATTTTATAGTTCTGTTTATATTTTCTTCTTCAGCTTCAACAATAAACTATGATATGGGATAGTTTGTCACCTACTCCATGAAAATCCAGATAGATAAGATCCATCCTAGAGTTTAGAAATATTTTCAGGCTTTTAAAATCAGTTTTTTACTGAAGAGAGATATTAGGTGCCATGAGCCATATTTGATAGCTCATAGTACATTTTATCCTGTTTTCCTTTTGCTTCACTGGCCTTGTTTCAAAAGTTCAAGATTTGCCCTGAAGCTGTGCATGCTACCAAAGCTGAAATATTTGCCACTGTTGCCCAAGAAATTAATCTGTTTTTCTCTGTTACTGTTCCTCTCTGTCTCTTGAATTAGTTTATTTTTTTGCTATTCTTTATAATACCATTTCTCATTTCATAGATTTAGCGGAAAATAGTTAATCTTCTGTCCTTGATTTCCTTTTCTGTTATGCATCTTAGGGAGGAAATATTCAGGCCTGCCATATTTGCATTTATGAGTTTTTGCTCCAAATTTGTTGTAATTTTCATAACTTCATTCCCATTAGCTATGTGTCCATTTAGAGCCCTTAATACTGCTCTCTCTCAAAAAAAAAATACTTTTGAAGTCAGAATTCTTAATTGTAACATTTAGTTGTGTTTCTTTTTCAATTTAGTTTAATTTCAATGATCTTGGTTCCCAGAATTCCAGAGTATTTTCTACAGCCACCAGGAATTCAAATCAGCTAAAATAACATTGCCTGTGCCTGATGGCAGGACAGCCACGACAGCAGCGTTTTGCTGGCAGTGGTAGGAAAGCATCGAGCAGATCTGTGCAAATCTGCTTGCATGTGAAGTGAAGGGTGAGATTACCCAGAGGGAATGTAAGAAGGGAGAAGAACAAGCCAAAGACAGACCCTCATGAATAAAATAAGACTCAAAGACTTGCAGAGAAGCCCCTAGTGAGATCACAGTATACTATTGTTGTGGAAATAAAGACACCAAAATCTCTGTAGTGAATATGCGAGAGTAAATTGAGCAATCTTAGATGACTGATGATTCTCACTGGTTGATCTGAAAGATCTGGATAACAAACAAAGGCAACACATGTCCTCTAGTTGAAAGAAAAGATGAAATTATGGTACTACTTTAACTTGTGAATGTGCTTATATAGCACAGGTTGTATATGTCAGCGTTCCCAGAATAAATCCCAAGCTAAATACTTGTTAATGCTGCGTTACACATCCACAACAATCTCAGAACTGAGGTATTAACTATTGCTTGTCATATGCTATTGCTTAACTATGGCTGAAAAAAAATAAATAATGTGCCTTGATTGTTTTATTGCATAGGTCTGCATTCACACACAGCACGTGTGCTCTGGGTGTCCCCTCAATTCTGGTACTGCAATTTAGTTGTGACTGAGAACTGAATGCATTAGGATTGAGCCATGTGTGATACCTCGTGCTGAGACCCCAGAATCATAATCACAGAATTGTTAATGTTGGAAGGGGCCTTGCAGAACAAAGTGCAACCCTCGGCCAAGGCAGGGTCACCTGGAGCAGGGGACACAGGAACATGTCCAGGTGGGTTTTGAATGTCTCCAGAGAGATTCCATGCCCTCCCTGGGCAGCCTGTTCCAGTGCCCTGCCACCCTCAGTGTAAAGAAGTTCTTCCTCATGTTGAGATTGAACTTCTTATGTTTTACTTTATGGCCACTGATCCTCATCCTGCTTCTGAGCACCACTGAGGTGTCTGGCCCCTGCTCAGGGCCAAGGTAGGAGCATTCTGGTACGTTCTTCACATCACAAGCAAAAGCACCATGGGTTTTCAGAAATCACCATCAGGAACACAAGCATGTCATGAGGTGATAAAAAAAGAAACTTTTACCACTTTGCCAGAAAGCCTTTTCTTTTTAGATTAGAGGCAAAATTGCCATGTTACCTTGCTGAGAGATAGCCAGTTCAGGTTGGAACAACCCAACTATATGTTCTTACTTCACAGTAAGTTAGCTTCTAGGTTAAGAAGCCTAAAATGTCACATTCTCTCCCCTCTTTAATTTATGTATTTAATATTAGCCAGTGAGAATCTAAGTCCTGGATTTCTTGTTAAGAATGTAGAGATATATTCCTTCACTTTCTTTTCATGCCTTGCCTTAATGCTGCTACATTTAGGTGGGAATAGGAGTAAAGACAGGGAAAGGCACTTGAGTGCTGTTTGACATGCTGAGACACCCTGCCCTTCCCTCTGCACAACTCACATGAGTGCTACACTGTTTTCTGAAGGAAGTACATATACATCCACTCAGGAATGCAACTTACATTCTTTTACTGATGGTTCACTTGAGGATACATAAAACTGCATTGGGAAAAGCAATATTTGATATATGCTCAGCAGTAGATTTCACTGGTGAGAAAGAAGCAAAAGATCATCTGGCTATCAGGTGTGTGTCTGTGTGTCTGTATCTGTATCATACCTACAGGGGGATCCCAATTCTATTATTTTAATGTCAGTCACTTCATATTGTTACTGATTCATCATGTTAAATAGGAAAATAACAAGTTCTTTGTTGTAATCTTTGTTGCTTTTGTCATTTCTCAACTCAATATACTTTCGAATTCTTACATTTTATAGCTCTCAATCTTTTGTTAAGAAAAGAAGTGCATAATTTTAGATCTGCTAGCATTTATTTCATATTTGTTCACATTTCACATCTAACAGACATGAGGTAAAAAAAAAGTGGAATTAAAAAAAAAGTTGGCATTTTATTTTGAGTTCCCCACAAGAAGAGACCAGATCCTTTGGGTGGGGATCTCAAATTGGAACAAAAAGTAACCACTTCCTTTTACTACATCTTGACAGTTTTATGTTACTCCTGTTCTTGTTGCTTTTGTTTCATGCTGTCCCTATTACTGATGTTTCCATTTTTGATACCTGTGCACAGCAAAGACAAAGGAGCCAAAAGAAGAACTGCTCCCTGAGGAATGGATTGCCTTCCTCCAGTGAGTGATAATTAGAAATGTAAACAATATCCTTTATAGTTTTAAATAGAATTTAGTAGTGGAAAGGAAGTTAAATCTTCTGTGAATTCTCTAAAAATTCTTTTCCTGTGTAAACAGCCTCCAGAAGTTATTCTGGTTTGGGTTTTTAAAATAAATTTTCTTTGCTTCATTATGTCTAATCATAATCTAAATACACATCTGATTTTCAACACAGTGTTTGTCAAAAATCGAAGCTCAGATTTTTGCATAGGGAAGTGATATGCCATTAGAAATTTTGTTAATCTGAAAACAAAGAAGATAAACAACAAAGTATCAGATCAGAACAGGTCTGGGTATGACCTCTGGGTATGAGGTCCTCTCATTTGCATGTCATCCATTCTAGTCATCCATTTAAGAAGCACATTTTTATTTCTTCTGCAGAACAAAATCATGCTGTCATTATCTTTTCTTCTCCAATGTCATTAACGATGTTATCTATAGTTCTCCAAGGTCAGCAGCCTAAGGAGAGTGCTTTTTCTCCTCAACACAGTCCATATGCAGTAAGTACCTTTCAAGTGATTTTCAGTCTGAAATCTTCTAGTAAGACTTCCTGGGAAAGCAGTTGCTACAAGAAAGTATTTCTTTTATGCAACTTACTACATGTTCTTTTCTTGTATTGTGCAACAAACACAATTTTTTTACCCATAATTCTTATACCTTGTATAACTTTGAAAATTTAAATATCTAAAGAGCTAGTTGCTCTTTCTTCCCTCAGATTTTCCTTCTTCGTGAACCTACAGAATCATCCAGTCACAGAATGATTTGGGTTAGAAGGTGTTTGAAAGTTGTGCGAGGCTGCTCTGGGGTCTCCCTGGAGACTTCCCTTCTGCCATCTGAACAACCCCATCTCTCTCAGCCTGTCCTCATGGCAAGGGTGCTCCAGTCCTCTTGTGACCCTCCTCTGGACCTGCCCTAACAGGTCCATGTCTGCCTTGCACTGGGGAGTCCAGAGCTGGATGCAGCTCTGCAGGAGGGGTCTCACCAGAGTAGAGGGGCAGAATCCCCTCCCTGGCCCTGCTGGTTGTGCTGCTTTGGATGCTTTTTGATGCTTTGGCTTTCTGGGCTCTGAGTGCACATTGCAGGTCACGTCCAGTTTTTCATTCACCAGTAGCCCCAAGTCCTTCCTTCAAGGATTCATCCTCCATTCTTTCCTGGTAGTGGAGATTGCCCTGGACCAGGTGAAGAACTTTGCATTTGACCTTCTTGAACTTCATGAGATTGGCTTGGACAGTCTAACAGAGTGAAGAGTTATGGTATCTCTCATGGTGATAGGAGTAAGATCATGAGCTGCATGGCCAGAACCTCCCCAAAAGCCCAGCATAAAGGATACTTCTCTGAGACTTGATCATTTATTGAAGTTCATACTCAATAAAAAGATCTTGAAATAGCAGATACTGTAGGTAACTTTGATCTATGTAGTAAGATCCGAGTGAAACACTGAAGTTAGAAGAAGGTTTAAGGAGCATTTCACTTTTGGGATAGGCTAACAATGGATGTGGCTATTCTGCTGGCTATTGTGACTTGGCTCTCATGAAATAACAGATGATCATGCACCTGAGGCATTTAGGCATTATAGCTTCACCTCAATCTGGCAGTTCCTGTATCCAGAGGCTGGTCTTCAGGATAGGACTGACTCCAAGGTGCAAAGTGCCATGAGGTTCAATTTCTCTCAGCTTCTTCACTTCAGAAAGGTTTTCCTAGCTGTAGTGATTTGTTAGCACTTGGTACCTCAGGAGAAAACTGATGTTTAATTTGTTGAAGCCCCTTCTTTTGGCAGAGCAGAAGAAAACTCTGAAAATCTCTCATGAGAGAACAAAGAAAGGTTTATATCCAGATGGCAGCACCTGCAGAAGAATTTGTGTTTGAAGCCAACCCAGGCACAGCTATGTGACTCATCTGGCTGTCCAATCTGTTCTCCACTGTGGATTCACATGATTGATCTTCCATCCCAGAAATGCAGAATGCCTTTTAGTTAGCTCTTGGTTTATGAGTTCTTTTTATCCTTCTTGGATACAGTTAATTATCCTTTTACAGGATGATACTTTAAAAGACATATCCTGACATAATTTTGTAATCTTAATTTTCTTTCTGCCATTTCTCTTCTTAATTTTTTTTTTTCCCTACTGCCAGAATTCCATTAATTAATATTACAGTAGTTATCTGATGGTATCTATTAGATGCATATGTTTTATTTTTCTTCATCCATTTTCCTTCCTCTGGTCTTGATTTTAGTTTCAGATTCAAATTTGTCTTCACAGCATTGACTCAGAGACAAAAAATGAGAACCATTCCAACTTCATCAGAGGTGAGGGAAGACTGGAAGAAGGAAAACTTTTGGCACATTTGAATTTCCAACATTTATCCTCAAGCTAACAAGAAAATTTGATGGAGATCAACTTCCATGGCTGAATGGGTTTATTTTGACTTTGAAAATTTAGTTGAAATCAAGTTTTCATACAAAGGGAAAGTTTCTGGATGAGTGATAAATGTTTCACATAAGGATTGTTTAGCTGGGATTAAGCAAGGGAGGAGGGAGAGGGAGGTGTTCTAGCTAACAGAATAACTAAATCTCCATGATATGCTAAATTGGATACTGTCAAATAGTATGCAGGAATATGAGCTACAAGATGAAAACTTCCATGGAGCTCGTTCCCTGATATTAAAAATTTTAGACTCAAATTGAGACATAGATACAAAGGGGATATCTGAAGGATCAAGATTGAACCTTTTCAGAAGAAAAATGAGAGACTTTTTCTCCTATTCAGCATAGCACTACAAAGGCTGGACTGAGATTGCTGCCTCTAAAACTTTTGTAAGAGCAAATATCAGGGCAACAAAAGTAGTCTTCAGGGTAAATAAGTAAGGTGTCCCAAATGATATATTTGTACAATTTGGATGTGAGGAGCCATTTTTAGCGTCAGGGTGGCCAGAGATGGTTGTCCATAAGGAGGTGTTTAAGGCAAAGTACTTAAAATATTTAAAATAAGAGTTCAAAGAGTCCATGAAAGTTCGTGTGCATGAAGGCAAATGATGTCTGCAGAAGTGTTGTGAACAGCTCCTGTGCTGCTCTCATGTCAGGATGCCCCAGTCAGAGGAAGGACTTTGGGGGTGAGCAGAGAGGACACATGCATGGCAGGATACCATGGCCAGAAGAACACATCCTAACCCCGACCACATCCACACTGAACACATCTTAACCCAGACCTGGGCTTTTAACTGTTGAGCTGCTGCCTAAATGAATGTGTCCTTTGCTGTTTGTGTTGTGGCTGTAGTGACACAACTAAATTGGCTAAAAATTGTAGGAAGTTTTGGAGTGACCCGTCCTATGCTTTTTGTCATATTCAATATTCATTAAGTGAAATCCATTAGTTCTACTCAGATCTTCCAAAAACTCTAACTTAGCATGGTGGAATCAAGGAAAAACTCTCTTTAACACTACACATGATAGAAATGATAAAGTGATAACTTCATTTCAATTATCATTGATTTGGTTTGACTTGAGACAGGTAGTATTCCAAATTGTTTATTTATCAAGCATGGCATCTCAGTTCTCTCATCTTATCAGAAAAAATACTACCCAATCCCAGGCTGTTAATGAAATTGTAACAATGAAATTTAAATTAAAAGTTTTGATAAGAAGTATGGATTTATTGTGCAAGCAATTCTCTGCTCTGACAAGAATGGTATTTATTTACAAGATTTTGTAGAAGAGGGGTTTAAAGCCATTAATTTTCCCAGCTTAAGAACATGTATTGCTTGGAAAAAACCTCAAATCCTGCCAAAAGCCCTTGGCCAGGGGCTGATATGGCATTACCATGTCTTAAAGAGCTATACCTTGCACATTTCTAACTACTTTAGAGTCTGTCTCCTTTGTAGAGCATACTTTGTCCTTTAACAATCAAGTGTCATATGTGTGTGATCAAACTCACTGCTGTGAGCAGGGCAAGGAGCCAGAGAGAACATTCTGCTGCTGTCAGACTGTACCTATAGTGCTCCTGTTTAATATCTTGTCAGTGATCTGTATAAGGGGATTAAATGCATGCTCAGTAAGTTTACAAACACCAAGTTGGGTGGGAGTGTTCTGCTGGAGGGCAGGAAGGATCCACAGAGGGATCTGGACAGGCTGGATTGATGGGCCTTGGCCAACTCTGTGAGGTTCAATAAGGTTCAATAAGGTGAAGCATCGAGTCCTACACTTGGTTCCCTTCAATGCCATGCAGCACTACAGGCTGGAGGGAGAGTGGCTGGAAAACTGCCCTGGGGAAAAGGACCTGGGGGTGCTGGTCAACAGCAGCTGAACATGAGCCAGCTATGTCCAGGTGGCCAAGATGGCCAATGGACCTGGCTTATGTCAGCAATAGTGTGGCCAGCAGGACAGGGCAGTGATTGTCCCCCTGTACTTGGCACTGGTGAGGCCACACCTCAAATCCTGTGCCCAGATTTGGGCCCCTCAGTTCAAGAAGGACACTGAGGTGCTGGAGCGAGTCCAGAGAAGGGCAGCAGAGCTGGGGAAGGATCTGGAGCATATGTCTGTCCTATGAAGAGCAGCTGAGGGAGCTGGGGGTGTTCAGCCTGGAAAAGAGGGGCTCAGGGGAGACCTTATCACTCTGTACAACTCTCTGAAAGGAGGCTGTAACCAGGTTGGGGTCAGCCTTTTCTGCCAGGCAGCTGTGACAGGACAAGAGGACAAAGATTCATGCTGCTGTAAGGGAGCTTGAGGTTGGACATCAGGAAAAATTTCTTCACTGAAAGGGTGGTTAAGCACTGGAAAAGGCTGCCCAGGAACGTGGTGGAGTCACCGTCCCTGTGAGGGCTCAAGAAACAACTGGACCGAGCACTTAACTGCTATGGTCTGCTTGACATGTTGATGTGTCAAAGGTTGGACAGTGATCTTGGGGGTCTTTTTCAACTACAATCATTGTCAGATTCTATAAGGTAGGGCAGTTCTGCAAATACAATGAAGCTGTCCAAAGGCCTTCCCCTGACAAATACACACACAAACTAGCTGAGAGTGCTGGTGCTGGATCTCCTTGGCTCTGCTTCTGTGGTGGTGGCAACTGGTGTTAGGTGGAAACCTGAAGGGAATTTAAAAGCCTTCCACAGCTATGAAATCAATTTTTCTTGCTAGCTTTGTTGAACTTGGAAACTGAAGTCCTTTTCTCATGTTTGTCTCAGCACCCTCCTTTTCCCTGTTTTGCCACAGAGTATTGTAAGCTTTTTGGCACAGGAATTAATTCTTATTGGCAAAAGTATCAGGACATCTCAGAGAAGAGGATGAACAACCGAGGTAGTTAGTTAACAGAAAATTAGAAAGGACTTCTAGTTCCATGAAGACACAAAGTCAAAAAGTAGCCTAAATTGCAATGTGCTCTTTTATTCTTCGGGTTACACATTAGATCACCCACAGTGTTTTGAAGTTGCTTCTAGAACAAATGACCAGGTTTGCACATATTGTTAGTCTAAAATCCAATTTTTCAGTTAGCTGTTTCCTATTCTAAATAGAAAGTAATTGGTCTTAGAGCTTATCTGAAACCTTGTCTCATGCAAAAGAATAAATTAGAGAACCATGTGTTGGTGTGTGGGTGTAGTAGAGGAGGGAGGGAAGAGAATGGATTTCTGTTTACTTCATATCCCCAAAAGCTCTATTAATTGTTTTCTTCTCTTCTTCCCTCTTCTCTCATTATGACAGCAGAATCAGCTTATGTGCATTGTTATAAATTATCCCCGTGTCAAATGAACACGATAGTTTTAATGTTAGAAATTCAAGGAAGTCTTTAAAAAAAAGTCTTCTAAAATATAGAAGAAATGCGAAATAAGCTTCCTGCTTTTGGTAGAAGAAACAATATTGAGCTTTTCACTGGTCGCATATAGTAAGGACAGGTGTCCTGCATGATGTGTTGCAGGGGGGGATGAAGGAGATGTTTATATACACCCACCTGAATCCCATTCCCTGACTGAGGGGCTACTACACTGCTGGGCTAATGCCTCTCATTAAATTAACTGAGAAACAAAACAAAAGGAATTCTTTCACCCCTGAATTATCTTAAGTGAGAGGTCAGCCACAAGCACATATATAAATACATCATTTGACATGGCCAAGTGTGTGCTGTGTAATGTGACACTGACACATCATTTGTAAGCTGCTGATGAGACAGCACAATTATTCATTCTTATTTACAAATGTGAAATTAGAGGAAAATACTTTTTTCACAAAACTATTCTTAATTCCAGAGATGTCTGAGCTTTTGGGTCTTTTGTGGAAAGCTACTTGAACCCACGCACAGCAGGTGCAGACCTATGATTCTCATTTGTGTGCTGACAGTGAGCATGGCTGGATGTTTGCTGTGTCTGCAGGCAGGTTGTCCCTTCCCTTCTTGATGTACTACAAGAAAAATGCACCAACCTTGAAACCCTTTATCCAGGGCTGTGCATGACATCTGCCACAGGGCAGCTTTCCTACCTGTTGATAGGAGCAAATCCATGAGTGAGGGTGTGATGCACTGGAGGAGAGCAGCCCTCCATGCTGCATCCCCTGCCTAGGGAGCACAGCTATCCTGAAAATCCTCCTGGCATCCCTCCTGCTCCCTAAAAAGGGGCACAACTGCAGCAGTTTGCCACTAAAGGAGAAGAAACAAAGATAAACCATGAGCTGAGGAAGGAAAAAGAGGAAAGGACGCAGTGTTTGCAGCAGGTAAGAGAGCCCTACTGTCTTTCACATCTTGCAGCCTGGCTTCAGTCACAAGCAGCCAGCAGGCAAGCAAACACTAGTGAGTATCCAGAAACAGGGAAAGAAATGCAGTTTACACAGATTGAAATTGGTGAGAAGAAATTTATTAGAAGTTCATGGGTGGAAAATCTACAGCTTCTGCAAGGTTTAGAGTGCCCTGCTCTTCTACATGTGAAATACAATTTTTGACAGGCACTGTGTCGACAACTTTTGATTGCCATGTATAATGGAGGAACTTCTCTTTGCAGAATAGTTATTTTTCCTAAACCTCATGCCACCGGTTTATTTTAAAAATCCAGAGTTTCTGTTTATTTATTAATGCTTGCAGAATACAAGCCCCCTAGTATTGCACAAGATTTATTTTCTTTTCTTTCACCCTACTGCTGTCTCTCCTGAAGTCAATATTCCTCCCAAAAGTAATTCGTCCCACTGTATACTTAGAGTGTGCTCAATAGTTATTGAAGTAGAGGATTAATGGATCTGTCTGGGGGCAGATAATCAGCAAATCTCATCCTCCAGCTCTTCTAATACAGAGCAATCTTGAAAATGTTATTTCATTCTCCAGTCTCTTTTTCTAGAAGCATTTAGCAGTTCTCATAGTCATTCTGTCCATTATATGACTATGAGGACCATACTTAAGCAGAGGAACCAGTTGTGCTCAGGAGGAATTTTCTGAACTAACTGACTTATTGAGGAGTCTTTGGCATTTGCACAAAATTACTTTGACAGAAAAATACATGTTATCAATGATCACTATTTTTTTACCATCTACACAAATATGTACAGATGCAAAGGGCTCCTCATGTGTTTGCTGCAAGTTCATGCCTGACATCATGCCAGGTGTTCTCTCAGTTCTGCATTTAGATGATAAATATATAACTAGAACAGGGTTCCCTTTTAAAAAATATTATTTTCTGGCACTCCTTCAATCACAAAATGACTGTTCTGCTGAGAAACAGTCTCTCCTTATGTACGAGGTGATGGATGAGTGCCAGTGGGCACACCTTCCTGTCATAATGATGGGCACCTTCTGTCCCAGTCATCACCAGCTGAGTGTGCTGATCTCCGTGCCCTTTGCACTGCAGATGAAACTGCCTGACAGATTTTTATGGGGCAAGGAAAAGAAAATGACAGCTGCTCCAAGCTGCATGCTTTGATGTCACAAAAGGGGAGTTTTCTTATGTGTGCACCACTTACAACCTGAGTCAGGGTTTCCTGAAATAATTCAGCTGCTATTCAGGCCGGTGTTTAGAAGAGCTCTCAGCTAATCAGGCATCAAGTACTTCAAAAGACAACATCACAAGTGTAACAATCCTTCCTTTTTTTGTCTCAATTCACCTATGTATCGTTCCAATTTAATTTAGTCTATCTGTTGAGGAATTAAAGCAGCATGAGGGCAAAATTAATAAATACTCTCTCTTTTGGTTGGAGAAACAGGACTTTGTTTCAAGTGCTGTTCTCCACAGGTTAATATGGTGCATGCTGAATAATAGAGCTGTTTCAACAGCTTGTTAAAAGTGCTGTGGGCAATATAATTGCACAGGTTTATTAATGACACACTATAGAGGGGGCTCAGGAAATTATTTCTGTTTATATTCTGTGGCATACTCAGTCCTGCCAATACTGGCTCGTTTGGTCAGCAAAGGTGAGAGTCTGGACTCAGCTAATATCACTGGATGGGTCCAGGCACTTCCACTCTGCCTTGGAAAAAGGCCAGGGTCCACAGCACATCTTGTGTGTGCTGCAGACAGTAGGCAAGACTGGTGCCGAGAAAGGAATGGGATCATTTTTCCATGTGTCTGGACTATTCTGTCTGTCTGAATAATTTGAGTTAATATTTGGGCTTAGAGTCATCTTGCTGCTGGAGACTGATAAAACCAGAATGACGTAGGAGTGAGTAATCCCAGGGTCCCTTAGTAGTTAGTGGGAAGGAACGGGCACTTACAGACTGGATTCATTTTTGTTTGGACAGAGATGAATCATACTACAGAGACACCTCTGTCTCTTCATTGACCATAGAGGGAGGCCAGGGTGACAGCTTCAGTGCACATATACATAATGTAAAAGCCTTTTGTAAGATGAGACTCTCAACTAGTGTCAGTTCCCAGTACTTTAAAAAGAGAAACTAACTTAAAAGAGAAATGTGCCCTGTGATTTCTGAGATGAGTTTGCCTCTTTGCATATCCATGATAATCTTGGTAAGTTACATTTGGTGAAATGAAGAGGCAGATGTGACAAAAAAAAATATAACCTGGGTCATGCTTGATGAGAGTAGAGTAGGAAAAGACAAGAAACAGAAATCTACTGACCTTTTCATTGTTTACAACCAAACCACAAACCAAACCAAACCAATGAGTGGAAAATAAGAAATAAAAGATTTGTGATTAATCGTGAATTGGGTAGCTTTGATTTCTGCAGAGACCCATCAGGAGTCTGCCATTTGGAGCTGAATCATTCACTAAAGTCAGGTAATAATTTTCACTGAGTTGATATTGAGCACAATTCATGGTCAAAACAAGCAAAGTAAAAAAATCCTTTAGCACTGTTACTGTTCAGTTGGCTGAGAGGTATCTTTTCAAAGATAAATGGGCAGCTGCTGCTTAACTATGCTTACTCTCCACTTAAGCAAGGATTAGACTGGTTTTCTGCACCTGCATCACAATTTGTGCTGTTTAAACTACAAAAAAAGTGGTACCACTCTAAGTCATGCTCCATAAGGAAGCCTTTAGCAGCTCTGCTTTTTTTTTTTTTTCTTGTTGGAGCTTTGTTTTGTGCAACCTAAGTATATCCATCACCTGATGGAAGTTTTAATAAAATGTCACCTGATCGTTTGCTGTTCATCAAGCATGCAATGCATTGCAATAAAAGCTGTATTGTGCCCCATCTAAACCCACTTCAGTTACTGTCTAAAAGGTTTTCACAAGACATACAGCATTAGGAGCAGGTGCATTGAACTCCCATTGTCTGGGTACTAGTGCTATTTCTGTAGTATTACCTGAGTGAGTGAAAAACCTGGGAATAAAATGCAGGTACCCATGCACTTCATCTGCTATCAGAAAAATGCAAATGGAAATTACAATTTCCTTTTCTGTGGAAAGACTTGTGCTGATGTGTCTTAGCCACCCAGGGAGGGGTTTCAGGAGGGAAATGTCACAGCTCTGTGCCCTGGCCAGGCACCTGGGTGAGACACTCCCGAGTGCTGACTCCAGGGTGCTGGGATGAGTGTTGTCAGAGACAAAAAACACAGACTGTGGTCAAGTGTGTGGCATCCATTGCATGTGGGATCATGCAATAAGAGCCTAAAGTTCAGTGAGATGATATTTTTGGGTGTTGGTAGTTTTCAGAAGGGGGCATATGGACTTTTTGAAGACCAATCCTCACTGTGCCATGATGTGGCAGACTTGTCTTCTGCTGAGAAAAAGTAGACTTGTCATCATGGCCTTCACAGGAGTGATGGAAGATTGGAGAAAGGGGAAATTACTGGAAACAATGAAAAGGAAAAAAATCTCAGTTCGTGACACAATCCAAAGCCAGAGAGTTTTATCAATATTCCCAAAGGAAAATGAAGGAAGGTTATTGGCCAATATCCTTGGAAATGATTACTCCAGTAATTGGCAGAAATGCTTTTGGGCTTGTGTATGTTGTTGCAAAGTTTATACATGCTTCAGTCTGCATCTGCACAATCTCTCCTGTGTGAATATTTCTTTGCCTAGAGTTTTTAACATGGCTACTTAATACAATGTTTGGCATTTACAGAGTGTTATTTATCTGTGTGGAGAAGTACTGATTAATACTAATAGACTTTTTCTTGTTACAAGAAGTCCATAGCCTTTAATCAGAGCAGGGGCTGGAACGTTTTTCCTTAAGAAACAAGCAATGCCTGAAGAAACCAGACAGAAAAAGCAATATATTTAAGGATTTGTCTTTTCCTCCCCTTTGCTAGTGTAATTAACTACTTGTTCATTCCAGCCCATGTGCCTGCTGTTCTTGTTACTGCTTTTCCCTAACAGCCCAATTCTTTCAGTCTTGCCAGTTAGTGGGTTTTCTTGTCTTTGTTTTCTCCATTAACCATCTCAGCTATGGGAATTTCAATTTGTTTAGCAGATCTGAGTGGCTCCTTGGCATCATTCAAACAGTCCCACTCCCACCCTCACTTCCCTGGGATCCTATGGCCCATGGTTTTGGGAACTCCTTCTCACTTCCTGACAACTGCATCTTTGAAATCTATTATGGCATCATATAGCATATGATATATCATACATCATGATGATATACACATATATCATCAATCCCATTTTAGACATCTGATATCTTCGAGGTTGACTCTAATCCACACCATTACCCATCCCTGGCATGAGTGTCTTTTCTTCTAGCTAATTCCACTTAATAAATACCTTTCCCCATCACCTGTTTCTCCTCATGACTCATATTTTCAATTATCTGTTTTCACAGGTCTATGATACATATTTCAGTTGCAATTAACTTTTATTCTTGAGCTGCAGCTTCTTTATTCCAGGCTCTATGGCTTATTTTCTGCAGTTTGGAGAACAGCAATTCTTTTATCTTGAGATTTACTACAAGAACACCATAAAAGAAAATACTTAGATGAAAAATATGGAGAATTAGAGAGAATTAAACTGCTTATTGTAAATTGCTCACAACTTCTGCCTTGTTTGGAAGGTGGGTTTTCCTTTTGAGTTATGCTAACTTATCTATCTATCTATCTATCTATCTATCTATCTATCTATCTATCCCTTAATTTATGGATCCAACTCCTTACCACAGAGAAATCTGGTATATCTGTTGCTGCCTCCCCCAAGAAATTATCATCTAATCTTTTATATTTCCCTTCTTCACTCTGCCTAGTATCTGGTTAGCCACAAAACACATATGTGAGATCTATTTTTTGAGGACATTTTAGCTCCCTGAAACTCCCTTCTTCCTTTCAGATTTGAACCAGATAATTTTCTGGAAGGCTGACTTTCTGAAGCCAGATGATTTTGTTTTCTATCTTAAGGAATGTGGTCACCTTCCATTCTGATTCCAGTTCCTTTCTAATGCTCATGGTTCTTGCAATGTCTCCTTTTCAGTTGTTTTCTTGGCTCTATACACAAAAGCTGTAAAAAGCTGTTGCCAGCTTTGGAAAATTGCTCTGGATTGTCTCTGCCTACCTGTATTCCTGTCCTGGATACTGGGTTCATCAAAGCTCCCTATTCTGTAGCTCTTGTTCCTTTCTGGAAGACAGAGCTGAAGATCTCAGGCTATGTTGGCATTGGATGTGTAGTAAAATGCAGCTTTTTCTCAACCCTGTATTATTGCTTCCTTCTTTGTTCCAAACCTCTGGCACAGAACACCCACAGCAGCCCACTGGACATCCGGATATTCAGCCCTCTAGGTATTTCCAGCACGATGATGCCCACTAACAGGTTGTAAGGAGGGAATACTTTTCCCAACAATTTGTTTAACTTTGATAACAGGATAAAATTCCCTTCAGTGTGTACAGCCATGGTAAAGAACTGATTGGTGTTTCTGGCAGATCTTAAGTGCAGAAAAGGGGTGTCTGCTCCCCTGGAAATCCAGAGAGTTTATGTTTATTCAAAACAGCTGGAGACCAATACCAGGATAAGTGAAATCACATAAGATTCAAGACTTTGGAAGACTTGATACTTTCCAGGTTCAGGTCCAGTGCAGCTTAGAGAGTGCATAAGCACTGGGAATAAATGAACACACAGTGTCCTGCAGGTTTCCAGCAGAGGGGTACAATTTTGACAGTCCTATGGCAGGTCAGCCTTGTTTTCCATGCATCTTCTTGGAAATACTGAAATTTAGGAACTCATTTAGCCTGTTAATATATGCTTTCAAAAGGGAGGATGGAGACACTTACAGAAATTTATTAAATCTTGCCAGTGTATCCCATTTACCAGAGCATTTTGTTAGATCAGGATTTATCACAGAGAAGAGGAACTTTGTTTCTATGGTTCTTTGCTCAGAGCTGCATTCTTCGAAGACTACAGTTCTGGGCTGAAGACTGCAAAATATTTATTGAGCATCTGTGGCTCAGGGACCCTTATAGCAATATGTTATATACCATAATAGCAGGCAGTAAGATTTGGACTAACTCAGTGCAGAACAAATATAGAAGTTCCTTTCCCATTTGGCCCATGTAGCTACCCCTAGAGGAAGTTTGAACTGTTGTAGTGAATCCAGCTGAGCACAATTTTCTCTGGGCCTCTAACCCACTCATATGCTTTTACTGTCCTTGGAAAGGAAGGGAAAGGTAATAATTTTCAATTAAAAGTCCAGCAAGTTGTTGTGAAATTTTATGCCACATACTCGAGCCACTTTCAAGCTCTTACTGATACTTTAAATCTCCTTTTTTCCTCTCAAAGAAGTTAAATGACTGCATGAGGATGACACCAGGAAGAAAAAAAAGGATTACAGTAATTTTGTTATGAGGACTCCTTTGGGACTTTGAGGGAACCAATTCAATGAAAAAACTCCCACAGAACAAATTTGAAGGGCCAGTGGAGAGGAATAATATTCTCATACTCTGCCCATCTGTATCAACATTATTCTTAATGGCCTGTTCCTGCATTTCTAAAATACAGTGTACCTAGAGCTGGATGACTAACTGTTCTTTGGGACTCAGTGCATTTGGATTCAAGGCTGCATTTTTGCTGGATACAGGATGCAAACCTGAGGGAAGCTCATGTCATGAATATATTCTTTCTGCCAATCTTTCTGAAGCAGTCTCATGTGTGGGATATATGCCTTTTTGTGCTCTTTTCCTTTCTTCTTCTTTCTTTCTTTGTGTTGTGGTTTGACACCGGCCAAAGAGCAGGCACCCACGAAAGTCACTCACTTCTCCCCTGCCTCAGCTAGGCAGAGGAGAGGGGAAAAATATTAACGAAGGGTTCATGAGTGAAGTAAGGACTGGGAGAAAACACTCCAGGGGTACAACAGGCTCAACTTACAAGTACAAAATTAATTTATTACTAACGAAGTCAGAGGAGGACGAAGAAAAATAAGTCCTTAAAACACCTTTCCCCCCCAGCCCCTCCCTCCTTCCCACCAACAGTGCAGGCAGATAGGGCATGGGGGTTTTGGTCAGTTTGTCACCCGAGGTTTTCTTCCACTGCTCAGGGAGAGGAATCCTTCCCCTGTGAGACTGTGGGGTCCCTTCCATGGGAGACAGTTCTTTGTGACCTTCCCCAGCATGGGTCCACTCTCATGAGCAGCAGCCAAACCGCACCTGCTGCAGGGTGAGTCCCTCCCATGGGCATACAGCCCTCCCAAAACTGCTGCACTGTGGGTCACTCTTCCCATGGGGTGCAGTCCTCCAAGGACAGGCTGCTCCAGCCTGGAAACAAGGGTCCCCTCTCCACCAGGTCTCCCACTGGATCACAGCCTCCTCCAAGCATCCACCTGCTCTGGCATGGACAACTCCCCCATGGGCTGTGGGTGGATCTCTGCATCCCTCAGGAATCCCCACAAGGCTGCAGGGGCACTGCAGCCTCACCATGGTCTCACCACAGCCTGCAGAGGAATCTCAGCTCTGGTGCCTGGAGCGCCTCCTGCCCCTCCTTCTCCACTGACCTTGGTGTCTCCATGTTATTTTCCTCACATGTTCTCACCTCCTCCTCCTCTCTGACTAGAAAAAAAAACTGTGTCCCCTTTGTTTTGATTTTCTTCTTAAATGTTATCACAGAGGCATCTCTCATTGGCCCAGCCGTGGCCAGCAGCATGTCCATCTTCAGAGCCATCAGGGCTTGGCTCTGCCAGACGTGGAAACTTCCAGCAGCTTCTCACAGGAGCCATGTCTGTGGCTCCCCTGCTACCAAAAACCAGGCCATGCAAAACCAACACACTTTCCCAATTTGTTAAGGACTGCTGGAGATAACACTGAAACACAGTCTGACTTCTAATGCACCTCTAAAGAGCTCCTGGATGAATTGCTTTTTGTGAACAGAATTTTGTTTCTCCTGCAAATCAAGTAAAATCAACAAACAAAAGCATATATATTTTCACATTTTTGTCAGGGTTCAAAACTAGTAGAACACAAGATGCCTATTTCAGCTTCTGTTTTTATGTTTTTAAGCATAGGAAGAAAGCTCTGCCAAACTGAAAGTAATTGCTGATTTCTAATGCAATCAGCAGATACAAGCTGGACACCTGATACCAACTAAAAAGGCAGCCCACATCTTGCCTTTGCTGGACCAGTAAACTCAAATGTATTAATTCCTCAAGTCTTTTCTTCACGCTCCAAGGGAAATTGCAGTGTGGAGTTTAGTACCTCTAACTTTAGAATGTTGCCTGGTATAGAATTTAAACAAGAAGGAGGAACTTACACCAAGGCAAGGCATGATAAAAAAACATCCCAGAATTTAAAAGATGACGGGAAAAAAATTCTTTCTTTGCCTAGGGCATTTGTTACTTACCAAAAATAGAAGACTGTTAGGCGAAATGAAAAGTACCCTTAGACCAGAATTAGCAAATCAAATCCATGGCATGTGTTATTTGTAAAGTGGAATAGTCACAACAAATAGTTGTGATTTGCAGCTAAGAGTGTCAGAAGAAAAAGGAATCAAAGCATATAGCAGATCTTTTCATATGAAACAGAATTTCATATATCCTCCAGTGAATTATTGCACTTACCTGCTGTCTCCTATCCAACCTGGGTGTCATGTCCCTATGTGAGTTTCTGTATGTCCCTACAAACAGACACTTTGGACATGGTGTCACTTGTCAATGTGGCCATTCTGTGTTTGCCTCTCTTGTGAGAGATGTTCACAATGAGGTTGTGGGAACAGCCTTGGGGAGAGGTGCTCACACCTGGGAGCTGGAGGATGACAGCTCTGGGAGGGTGCAGCTCAGAGACACATCACACCCTCATGGGGTTTCACACGTGTATGGGGTGGGGATTAGGATGACAGCAGCCACATCTTCAGAAGATGCCTCTGTAATGGAACATCTGCAGTCAGCATAATTAATACCATTAACTTCAAAGAAACCAGGCAGGCTGCTTTACTTGGTGGTCTGGCTGCTTAGATGAAAGAGGTAATGCTGTATCTGTTTCTTTCTGTACTCTGTGTCCACATTTCTCACTAACACAAGAACTTAAAGCTGTATTTCCAATAAATGTCACCTTATATCAATCACAACTAACATTACCCTGTATCCCTGTGATTAATTCAGACACATGCACACAGTTGTTTGTCTTGGAAGGTTCAGTTCATTGCACAGTAACTTATAGCCTGAATTCTGGGAAGCTCAAACCTTCTGTGGAAGTTAACAAGCACTGCAGTTTCTTCATTACTTGCAGAGTTCTACAGTTAATTCTCTCTGGCTTCCAAATACCTTTGTCATTCCCTAAAGTTCTTCCTCTGCCATCTACCTTCACAAATTGTTTGTGATAACTCTTAGGAAGATGAGCACTCTTAATCAACTAACTAAGAGTGAAACACATATTTGAAAAGCCCAGTATAATTTTCAACGACAAAATAATAAATCTATATTACACTTGAAACACAAGCAATTACATAAATTGTTATTGGTTCTATTTAGGGCCTTGAATTCCCTCCATATAGCAGGAACACAATACCTCTGCAGGACCAATAGATAATATAAAGTCCAGGGTAAGAGAAGGTCTCAGCCTGTGTAATCTTTGACTGGTTTACAAGCTGTACTGGCAGTTTGGTTCTCATATACCTGCACACCTGTTTCTCAGCCTCAGAAACAACTTAAGTGCATTCTTTTCATGTCAGTGTCACCCTGATGCCAAGACAAGCTCTTCCAGGTACTTCAGTAGTCATTTTCCAGTGGTGTCCTTTGATTTCTCAGTTGAAAGGTCTGGCTCCAGCTCTCTTTTCTCCAGCTGTTTGCTCTTGCTGCACTCTGCTCCCTAGAGCTGTGGTACTAAGAAACAACTGAATATTGATCTCTCACAGTTAATTCTGCAGGATAATCTTTTTGTTTACCCTTTTTGCCAATGTATTTTCCACAGAGATTGCTTCTCCTCTGAAAGACCAACACACCTTCCAGACACCCTGGTTTTCTAGGCAGGAATGCCTCTCCCCTCTCTTGCCTTGATGTATAACTGGCATTTAGCTACACTCATGCACTTTTCTCAAAGTGCTCTCTTGCCCCAGTCCCTAGTGTTTGTTGACCTTCCTGCTAACCTCTGTCATGCCTGTGGTTTACCAGAAGTGAGTGTGTATCTGCTTGCAGGTACTGATGAAGATGCTGAGTACCTGGGGCAGTCCATGAGGAAGATCTATGTCCCCATTCAGTGACCTCCCTGCTGACAGAAACTTTAAGTCTGTCAATCAGCCAGTTATTTTTCTTTCCAACCTGTGCCTTTTCCTTTTCTATAATTTTACATTTTTAAGCAGAGTATTGTCATCTTCTAAAGCCTTTACACAAACTATTATATCAGAGAAGTTATCTTTAATCATTAAATATGTCACCTGATTGAAGAATGAAACCATTATTTATTTGATGAGATTTTTATTATCTGGGACATTGTGCTAAGGAACACTAACTATATTCCTATAATTCAGGGTCTTTTAAAATAAAACCCTTACATTATCTTTTCTGGTATTTTGACCACAATTTATGTCAGGCTGGACTATGGAAAAATGCTCCATTTTTCCATAAGTGAAAAAGTGGATGGAGAAAACGGGAGGTTGTCCTCTCCCATCCACTGTTAGGAACTTTGTTCTGTACAGTGTTGCCCAAGGTGATCCTGATCCATTTATAAGAACTGAGGAACTTTTGAAAAATAGCCCAGTAATAATACAGTTATTTCCCTCAAAGTAGACAAAGATAGATGAAAGAATAAATTTTTCTTTCTTAAGATGAAATCCAGAGCACTGAACTGATAAAATACATTATATTTGAAAGTTGCCAAGAAAATCTCCAAATTGAATTATTAATGAATAATATTGATTTCTATTTGTTTATTTAGATGTATTACTGTAGAACAGTTTCTTGGAAGGAACCCTGCTTTTACTCAAATATTTATTTTTCAAAGATCAAACACTTTCAATAACTCTGCTTACCTGCTTTTTTTCAAAGCAAGAACTCTGTGCATTTCTGGACCTCTTGGCTGTTCTCAATTTTAAGTAAAATGTGTATTTGATAAGCCAAGAATTTAAGCATTCAATTGAATTTTTTCAGGTGTCCTTTTGGGAAATATGACTTTCCACTCCACCAAATTTCCCAGAAGGTCCCTGGTCAGTAATGGTGCATGTTGCACTAGTGCCTTCCCTTTGAGGCTCAGGCCCCCGAGGATCTGGGTTTGCTGGATCCCAGACATCTTGCAGAGCCCAGCTGGAATATTGGTTGCAGTGGGAGAGTACCAGGGATCAGGGTGTCTGGGCCAGCCTTGGAATGCTGGAGGAGGACCTGAGGTGGAGTGGTGTCACATCTGGGGAAAGCCCACAAGGCTTTCTCCACTGGTTGACAGCTGTGACCATGGTCAGAGCTGACCTCAGTCCCACAGCTGTAAGCACAGACAGATTCAGATAGAGCAGCGTGGTTCCTGTTCCCCATCTCTCTCCTAGGACCCTGGTTGGGACCTGGCATGCTGACCCTGGAGGCTGGCAGGCAATCTTAGTCATTACTCATCTAGAAGCTGGTAAGGGCTGTCAGCAAGTCAGAGCCTGACATTTCAGCTTATGTCACAGCTGATTTTACTTTATTTCCTCCTAACCAATGGGAGTCAACAGCCCCCACAGTGTGTGACAACCCTGTAGATGTGCTGAAGGCACAGGCACACAGTGTGATACGGGAACAAGGAAGTGTTTTATTCAGTGTGAAGTACTTTGCTGCCAAGATATTGATGTGCCCTGATCACCATGTGCCTTGTTCCTCCCTCACTCAATGTTTTCTCTCCTTCCACAGGCAGTGAGTTGTGAAAGAAGCAGAAAGGCATGTTGACAATGTACCACAGAGTTGTGTCTCATATCAGCTTAACCCTGTCTAGTCAGGTCTGTGGGCACATTTCTGCAGAAAAAGTGGGAATAACTTACATCAGCTTTTGCACAGTTGCTCTTCTGAATCCTCCTTCTTTCTCTTCTTCCCTCTTGCTCACTGCATCCAGCTTCTGTGATAATCTCAGCAGGTCTATCCATACAACTGACTTCCACCACTGCTATACTAAGTCCACCTTCCACAACAGATCAGACGTGGTAGGGGTTTGCCTAAAACGCAGAGTGTAAAAAGACATTGCTACTCTGTGCCTTTTCTGAAGGATGTGTTTCAGAATTGTCATTCCACATTATGGAAGCCACCTAGGAAAGGTGAGCATCTCATTATTACACTAGACCTGATCTGCTAGTCCAGGATACGAATTCAATAGCAATTATTTTGCTTCCCTCCTCTTCTGAAGGACCCATCTCAGATCAATGGTAGTGACTCTCCCAATAATCATGAAAAAAGAGCACGTGGAGAATTACATGCCAGTGAGCTTGGAAATTATTTTAATCAAATGATGAACTGTTTAGAAAGTACCTGAAAGATAAAGAAAGTAAGGAGGCACTGGGGATTTGAAAGGAGCAAATTGTATTACAAAAAATCTGATTTTCCTCTGCAGCAGAAAAGATCTAGAACTAATCTATAAACTTCACTTTGGGAACTCTTTTGATTTGATCTCACATGACATCCTTATAAGTCAGCAAAAGAAATACAGCATGGATTAAATCACTAGATGGTGAATCCAAAACATGTTCTGTACCTATACCGAAAATTACTTCAATGGCAAAATGTAAAGTGTCAGCAAGGGCTCTTCTACAGTTCTTTCTGTTCCAGTTCTGCCCAGCAATTGCACTGGTGATCTCAACCACACACTTACAGATGACACAAAGTTGGGTTGGAACACAAATTCGAGCTTCAAAGTTATCTTGGCAATATGGAGAAAGGGCATGAAAACCAAGGACAACTGCAAGGGAATGCTCCAAGAGATGAGCACCCAACTGCTTGAGCACAGTACATTTAACTGTCAGAAGAGCAGTGCTAGCACACCTGTACTGTGGAACTATTTTACCCTTTAAAACTGGCTGTAGACAGACAGTTCCCTGGCCTGTGGTATGTCCTGCAGCTCTCCAGGAGAGTGCAAGCTCTCCCAGGTCCAGCTGGGCCAGTGACTGGTGTCATGGCCTAAAGGGTTAGCCATGGTTATATAGAGATCATGACCATGGGTTTGCAGGATTTTTTAATACACAAGGACACAAGAGGCTTCATCTTCTAAACTTCTCTATTTTTATATCACCACAAATGCTATGCAAGGATACATATTGTCAATAAAGTTTACATATCTATCTCTCAAGCCATTACAAATTACTATCAGCAGTCAATACAGCAGCAACCAGTGGTATAGCAACAATCAATTGTAGAACAGCAATTGCTATTATAGCAAGCAATAGCCAACCATCACAAAGAGGTGTAGAGACTATTACAGGTTACTGCACTCTCATCACTAGTGAAACAAACTTATCAACAATTAGCAGCACACATGCTTATGACAGATTACTTATAGAGATGTATAATACCTGTAAATGTGATAGCTGCACCACTTAATTAGTGGCTTGACTTCATTTTCTTCTGCCTTCACTCAGAGTCAGGATTAAAAACACGAAGGAGATGAATTTTCTCGTGTTCATGCTTGGTTGTTTATTAAATCTTATCTAAAGTACAGAGAGTTCTGCAACACTTCTAGCTACCAGCTAAAGCCCAGCAAAATGGAGGTGAATCTAGTTAATTACAAGGTCTTTTAAAGCTAAACAGTTCAATAGAGAATTAACACCTATATTTTATATACTTTTGACCTAATACGAAATACCTGTGACCCATAGTGCAGCACTAACTATCCAACCAGAAACTACTACCTGAGAGCATGAAGAAGAAGGAAGAAGAAGGAAGAAGACAGAAAGAAACAACACCCCAAATCCTCCATCTTGTCCCATACCTATTATGATATTCCAAAACCATCAAATTTTAAACCCTTCACCATGTGAACTCACACACTTCTATTTAACTACACACCCATGACTCTAAGCCCATCACTCAAATTTGGAAGCCTTCTCCAAGGCCTCAGGTCAAAAGCAGTGTTCTCCAGGGGGTCAGTGCCAGCAAGCACAGAAAGCTCAAAATTCCCAGGTTTCTGGGATCCAACAAATACCCATGTCAAATAAGGTAGGCAGATTGCAGAAGAGGCCAAACCACCCCACAGGTGGGATAACAAACCAAACTGATTCCAAAAGTGGGCCCAAAGAGTGTCTAGTTCAATGACAGAGAGACTCCCACTTCTGAGATTATCTCATATCATAGAAGTTGCAGCCAGATCCTCAGTGAGAGTCCAAGATCTTGTAAAGAGTTCATGTGGAGAATTTAGCCTGTTTAAGGAAGAAAAAATGCACATAGTATACATTGTTCTCAGTTGTTTTGCTCATTGTGCATACAAATTAAGTCCTTTTTGTATCACAGAGACATAAGAGGGTATAAACATCATCCCTTCAAGCAGCCATCAGGTGTTGCAAAACTTGATTTTCACATATAACAAATGAAAGGTGATGTTTTCTGACTTTTTCCAATAAGTTTTTATTTTTCTAGACTCTTTTTCACCTTTTCAGATCATAAATGGTCTTTTCAGTTCTTTGTTTCTGCACCTTTGGTGGTGTCTCAGGACGCCTCTAGTTTCTAGGCACCCTGGGTGTATTTCAAAGAGACCAGCTGCTGCATTTTTCAAATGTGTTTTCTGGTTCTCAGGCCTGGTTCCCAGGCTCACAGCTCCCAGGAATTTTTTCTGTCAATATATTTCAGCAGACATTTTGTTCTGTTCAGTAATTTTCCCCTTCTAGCCAGGTTGCATTTGAGGCTGCTCACACTGCTTGTGTCCAGAAATAATTTCTGGTATTTTTTGAATTATAGATTATAGATGCATGATTTTATGGCCTTTATCCTGGTCTGAAATGCCTGGCATGACCACAAGAAAGACAGACACCATTTCTTTTAAAGTTTTAAACATGCTGCCTGAGAATTTAATCGGTTGACCTTTACTTATTTGCTGTGAGAAATAGCAAATATGAGTCCCTATTCACTGCTACATGCCATTCATGGCTGTATACACATGAAGATACACAGGCTCCTTTCTGAGCCTTTTCTTTCAAAGATGAAAACATTTTGAACCCTTTACCCTCCATACAAAAGCTAACACAAGGCTTTGAGTGCTCTTGCCTTCACATATACATTCTACTTCTGTTTTCCTGGAAGAGGAAAGAATCTGAACAGCATATAACATTCACAATATGATCATGCAGTGACAGAGGATTATTATTCTGTTTGTTCTCTGTTTCTTTCTCAAAAATTCTTAATGTTCTATTTAGTTTTTGATGGCTCCTGAGCATGGCATTGAGATTTTATTGGAATTGTCAATGGCAACTCAAAAATCTTTCTTTTCCTGCTTGCTGATAGCTAATTTAGAGCTCATCACTGTTATGCATGGTTGAGAATGTTTATTTCCATGTGCAATACTTCATATTTATCAGCATCTCATCTGCAATTTTTCTCACAATCACTCGGTATTGTGAGCCATCTGCAACTCTTCACAGTTGAATTCCATTTTATTGCCTTAAATAATAGAGTATCATCAGAAAATTTCACTACTTCATTTTTCCAGATGACATGTGAACATGTGGGATAACATGAGTTCCAGCACACATCCTTTCAAAGAGCTAAAAAGTGCAAAGCCTGTTCTGTTAACTTAATGATTTAAGGACATATAATGACAAAAAAAATGATTTCTTAATAGGTGATCAGTAGATATGTCTCCATCTTTCCCTATGGTGTTTTTTTGTCTTTAGTAGTGCTGTGGGGACACAGAGGGAAGAATACCTACAAAGGATATCACTGAATATTTCTAAAGATTCTGCCTTTCACTCTTTTGACTATTGTATTGGTTCTACTTTTGCATAATAGTGTGCTCTGCTCTGTATCAGGGAAGATCTCACCACCCAATGGGTGCTGCTGGTCCTTCATGCCATATTGTGCTTAGGCTTTCATCATCTAAAACAGAGATGTTTTTCATTTTCATCCCATACTCTACATCAGTAATACCACAGCATGAGAAGCCTTTAAGTCATTGTTGTGGGAGCTTCAGGAAAAGTATATTAGAGAAGCCCTGCCACTGAGCTGTGAGGTGCAGAAAGGACCCCCTTGTGTATTAAATTCTTTCTCAGAGAGGAACCCGGGAGCAGGTGGATCTGATCTTAGCCACAGACTGTCAATGGCTTAAGTAACTTTGTCCTGCAGGCTTTAATGATGGAAAATCAGATATATTCATATAAAATGAATTAATTATTGTGACAAATGATTAGACAAAAGATTTTAATTATAGTTACTACACAGTATAAAAAGCTAAAACTACTAGCAGTGTGTAGTGTAGTACAGTGCATTATATCAACACAATTATATTAAAGCTAGCAAAAAGAAACAATTAGTAAATAAAAAATTGATTTAACTCGCCATACCCGTGGTTGTGGACAGATGTCTTTCCCTTAACCTCAAGGAGTATCCATGGGGAGGTCTCTCCCCTATCTAAGAGAGTAAACTTCACACACTCCAAGCAGGAATATGTTGGAAGAACCTAACTCTATGAAAGTGGACTGGACTTTTATACTATAAAGTGATTGATTGCCCATCATATGTCTCCAGGCAAGTTTAGCAGCTTATCTGCCAAATCTTTGCCTCACTAGCAGGAAGATAATTCAGGGTTAGTTGGCCAGACTGCTTTTAGCATAATTCAGAAGAGCAAAACCAGCACATGGCAGCCCCTTTCAATCCACTACTGATAGCTTTGCAAACAGGACATAGTCCAAGCTGCTTGGTCACATTCCAGGGCAGAGCATCTTGCTACAGTCATGCCTTCCCACAGTATTTTCAAACAAATTTTGCCAAATCAATTGTGCTTTCACATCATGCCTTCAATTTGCTCCACTGCTCCACAGCACAGATGAGATTGCCTCCATCTCCACCACTATACTTTTTCCCAAATAAAATAAAAGAGTGCATAATAAAGAACTTTCCAGAGTCCACATGTTAATGGCTTCCTAAACAGCTAATTTGTAGTCACCAGCTTTTCAGCTTTTCCAAGCCTTTTGCATTGTACACAATAGCTTGGTATTTAACCCAGGGGCCTGGTGTACAGTCAACCATATCCCAGTTTCAATATCTATTGTAAGACATACACACTTGAAGTTCCTTTCTTTCTTTCAGCATCTGAGGCCAGGCTCCAACAATTACACTTTTTTCCAGGCATGGTGCCACGGCAGGACACAGTCTCAGTTGCAGCATCAAGAAGTGACATGCATCATTAGGCCTCTGAAATCCTCCCTGCACAGAGGAGAAGAGGATGGTCTCAGTGGGAGTACCCAGCCACAAAAGCATTAATTTCTCACTTTCCTAGGGGCAACTGAGGGAGGATGGTATTCATGGTTTCGTTACTTCTCTCTCTTCTCAGTTTGTGGTATTTACAGATCAGGAATGACAGTACATTTATAAAGATACTTGCCTGCATGACATCCCCCACTCCATTAGATGCTGCAGGAAGAAAAGGTCACATTGAAGCCAGGAATTGGGGTACAAGAAGCAGCATAATTCTGCACCTTTTTCCCATCATGGCTTTCCACCTCTTACTGGTGCCTGCTCACACAGAGCAGCCAGGATGCCACAGTGGGCTGCTCCTGCCTCCTTACAAAGGGAATGGAGGCCACTGGAGCCAATGAGCATCACTGCTTGGTTTCCAAGGTCCACTTGCTACTGATGAAGCTCTGAACGGACATGGCACTATATCAAGCCCTTGCTTTGCCTAAATCCCTTTAGGAAACTTTGGGAAATCACTTTATCTATTTGCTGACCAAGATCCTCACATTCTGCACTCGCAACACTCAGGGAAGATGGAGTATTTCCTTTCCACAGAGCAGATATACTTGGGCTCATGTCCTAAAGGGAGGACATTAGGTTGAGTGGTGGCTTGGGTGCAGAGGACAGAGGATCACAGCTAACTTAATTGTGGTGTTTGTTTGGGATATCTGTTGAATGCATTTGTAGTGGATGAATCCTTCTTCCCTGACAAACCAGAATCAGAATGAACCTCCAACAGGGATTTGGTGTGGGGACTGGTGTTCCTCATGTTTGGTGTGGTGAGAAAGGCCCTCAGCATACAGATATCTCCCTCTTTTCCAGAAGATGACTGAAATGGCATTACAAAGTGAAGCAGGATGAAGTGTGGATCAAAAAGAAATCTTTCACTGAATGAAGCTATGCAAGGACTAAATCACAAGGAGAGATTTATGACTGGATATAGAAAAGAGCAATTCAGAAAGGGGTCTGGTAAAATCTCTGTAATTAGCCACCTGAAACAGCACTGGCTCATGTCTGTGACAAAGAAATTACTCAGACCCCTTCATGCATCTTTCTGAAGTTTGTCCTGTTTTCTAAACTTCTCAGTTGAGCCAGCCACTGCAACAGAGAGTCACTGCAGTTAAAAATCCTTGATCATGATAGTTAATGTGTCTTGTAACATGATAATTCTTGCCCCACTGCCCCAGCAACACTTAATTGAAGCTTGTGGGTCCTGTCTAGTAGTACCAAAGTACACAAACAGCTAAAATAGTGTGTTTGTTGGTTTTGCCTATTCGGAGAGAATGGAGTAGGGGCTACATAGGCAAAACATAAGTGAGGAATGTTCAATTACCACTCTCAAACTCACTAAGCCAAACCATTATTTGCAGCAGGAAACAGCTTTAGTAGGACTTTACCCCTTGACACTTCCCCATTCCAGTCTCCTGAGTACTCAGCATAGTTCATCTCTAGCTCTCCACAATTAACAGCTCTTTACATTAGACTGCATGGTCCTGTGTTGTCAGATTTGCTCTCTTCCCTTCTCACCCCTACAGTCAACAACAAAGACTGTCTCCTTTTTCTATAGTATATTTCCTTTACATCTGCCATAATTTAATTGGCTCAGAGATAATATATAAACAGCTGGAATAATCAGACAACCAAAATGTTACACGGAGCAATTATATATCTTTTAAAAATACACAAGAAAACAGAACATAATTTATATTTCCAGTCAAGTATGCACGATGGTGGTACAAGTTGCATATGGATCATCACATACTTAATACATGCAGATCACAGTATTTTCTTGTAAGTAAAAATGCAGAGGAGAGAAGGAATGAATTCCCAGGACAGCAAGGAGAAGGAGCAGTGGGTACATGCTGAAATAGCAGTGTGACATACTCTTCTCCCATTGACAACCCAACCCATGGGCTCTGGCTGTGTTTCCTGGGTGAGGTGCTGCAGCAAAGAATTCATTCCTCTCCCTGGTCATGGAGAGGCCAGAACAATGAGAGTCCCTTCTCAGACAGCTCCTCCTGAGTCAGTGCAGTGGGAACTGCTGCAGGCAACAAGCCCTTTTCATTTCCTGCTCATTCACCTCTCCCTTTGTCATAGCTCTTTAAGTGTCTTGTTTCCTAAGCCTTTTGACCTGGTGAAACAGAGTAATGAAATTTTTGTGAAAGGCTCACTGAGCTCTCAAACATCAGACACTGTTCATCACTGTGTGAGGTAGAAAAACTTACTGCTAGACCTTTCCTGGAATCAGGGCATGAACTACAGATCACCAAAAGCCAGGGTTATTTTTTATTAGCTACAAAAGCCTTCAGATACAACTGTCACAACCAATTTTCTTTGAAGGGGACCATGAGGGCAGCTGACCCCAGAGAGAGCTGGAGAGGAGTGTGAAGGGGGTGTTTGAGCTCCAGAAGTTGGTGTCATACCTTGCAAACTGGATAGCTTTTAGCAGGGAAACTTTTCCTAGAGAGAGAGAGGTAAAATTGGATGTTTGATGGGCTGTCCAAAGGGATGTAGTCCAAAATATAAAAAGCAAAGAATAATTTTTATTCCTTTTCCTAGCTTTTGGGGGAGAGTTGGGGGGGAAGGTCAGGGTGGGAATTGCACCTTTGAACTAAAGTGAATACTGAAGAATCTTTTAAATCATCTGTTCTACTTTAGCTGGCACAGCCAGAAGAAATTAATCTCTATTTCATTCCCTCTAATTTCACAAGCAGAAACATCCACTAGGGGTAAAAAACCCCATATATATTTGTGGCTTGGCAGCATATCACAAGAGTGAGAAGTTGGGTCTACCCTTCCATCTGCTGCAGGTCACTCTGAATGACAGCAAGATTTGTGTCCTGGTTTACCCCCAGCTGGCAGCTCAGCCCCATGCAGCCAATTCCCATGGGCAGGCAAGTGTTCTGCTATCTCCAAGAAAGACCACCAAGGACCCCTGAAGCCCTCTGACCCATTTCCAGCAAGGTCTAGAAGAAAAAAACCTGTGTGATAACTAATTTGCAGAGAAAGCAAGAAACTTAGCACCAGGGTGGGGAAAATTTACCTATAAACTGGTATCCCTGTTAAGCCTATGTGCACACATCCCAGGACACTGGACATGCCATCAGCTGGATCAAAGCTGGAGCTGTGATTGGTCTTCCTTCCTTCCTTCCTTCCTTCCTTCCTTCCTTCCTTCCTTCCTTCCTTCCTTCCTTCCTTCCTTCCTTCCTTCCTTCCTTCCTTCCTTCCTTCCTTCCTTCCTTCCTTCCTTCCTTCCTTCCTTCCTTCCTTCCTTCCTTCCTTCCTTCCTTCCTTCCTTCCTTCCTTCCTTCCTTCCTTCCTTCCTTCCTTCCTTCCTTCCTTCCTTCCTTCCTTCCTTCCTTCCTTCCTTCCTTCCTTCCTTCCTTCCTTCCTTCCTTCCTTCCTTCCTTCCTTCCTTCCTTCCTTCCTTCCTTCCTTCCTTCCTTCCTTCCTTCCTTCCTTCCTTCCTTCCTTCCTTCCTTCCTTCCTTCCTTCCTTCCTTCCTTCCTTCCTTTTCTATGATTCTAAACATCTCTGTGTTATTTGCACCATTTTCAGTGCAAATCAAAACACAGCCCCATGCCAGCTACTATGAAGTAAATTAACTCTATCCCAGCCAAATCCAGCATATCCTGGCAGACAAAACCATAACAAAACAGTTTTTTCTCTCACTTCTTTCCAGCAGCTCTAGAGATACCAATATGGCAAATAATCAAAATAAGCAATAAATTCCCAAAATATTTATCTTGCAGTTATACACTTACTGAAGGTTTCTTGCTCACTGCTGTTTTTCATGTCCTAGTTTTCTGCTAATTGCCTGGATGCTATCCTACTTTCCTGCTGATAATAAGAATTATATTAAACTACAGATTAAACCTTATATTTAAAAAGAAATTCTGATATCTGTGATACTAAAGTAATCTTTCAGGAATGCAGAGAGACTGACAGAACTACTGAAGAATAGAGAAGATTAACAAGTTTTGAAAGACAATTTAAAAATAGTAATAGAATTTGTGTCTAGAGAGATTCAAGAAAACATTCTGCAAAGACAGGGGGACACATGCAGAGCTTCTAATAAACATTTCATTCATGGCACATGAGTGATGAGCTACCCTGAAAGGTTTGGGCATTTTAGAAGGCAGTAGCAGAGTGGGTGTCATGATGAAATTTATTTCTTATCCTGAGCTCTCACAAAGTGTCTTAGGAGCATGCCTTCAAAACGTTAATTAATCTAATGGGAATTTCAGGCTTTGTGATCTACTTCAAGAGCTATAATAAGGCATCTCTTAACTAGGTTTGAAGAAGATTAGATTATCACAGGAATTTAAATTTCCATGGCATAAGCAGTAAATCATGATTTTATGCAGGCCACTATAAATCTCATATACAAGCATGTCTCCACTGGAAGATGTCCTTGAATCTCTCAGCTCAACCAGTGTTTCCTGCTGGGCTTATGAAAACTGATATGCAGGTAAGTTAATGCAAGGCAACCTGGAGTGTAGGTTTGCAGTGTTCTGATGCAGCAGAGCCAGGTCACTTGAGCAAAGAGCTTGTACCAGGGCTGGTGTCCTGATGTCCACACCTGACTGCTGCTGCATTTGCAGCTTCCCATGGAAATGCATTCCCCTAGGTACTGACAGAATCAAGTCTTGGAGCTTCCTTAGGAAAATTCTGGAAAGTGCTGGTACCAGCTAGGCTCTGCACTAAAAGCAGGTATGCCACCATCAGCCATAGGCAGACTGGAAGCACTGAGACAAAATAATTGTCACAGTTACAGGAAAGTGTTCCAAAGATCCCAACTTTGTGCAGAATACAGCACTAGAATTAGACACCAGAAAAGGCTAGAGATTCAGAGCTGCAACAAGGCTGTGCAGCTGATAGACTTGTACCCCATCAAGCCTGAATGCTGCTCCTCTGCCCTTTAAACACTATCAGGGACGCGTGTTCACCAAAGCAATGTTGGAAAGAAGTGTGAACCTGTGATCTGACTCTTCAGCCTTGTGACATCTTTTCCAAAATTTAGAAAGAAACTTCAGTGGGAATCTACCACTTCAAATGGGAGCTGCCTCAGGATGACTAAGGAAACAAATATCTGTGGCTAAGAATATTCTCTTTAAGGGGAGAATTTACCATTAACAAACACTCATCAGTGGAATGACTCATCCCATACATAGCTAAAATGACAATTAAAAATTGCATTTTGAGAACCCTTTTTTTCAACCCACACATCCACGGCAGACAAACACAAGGACAACCATCAGTAGGCAAGGACCATTCATGTACAGCCAGGAGAAGGCACACACTCACATGCCTCTCCAGTGTTCAAGGCCTGTTTCTCCACTTTGAAAGGTGCAGAACACTATAGTCAACCCAAACCAACACCTAACTGCCTGTATCTCTCTGTAAGAAGAGTCTGACAGATTCTCACAGCCTCTTTGAAGCCAATGGAGCATCCAGCCTCAATGCAAGGTAGGAGTGTTCTGTGCTCCATTGTGTCCAGCTCATAATCATTGCAACACACAGGGAGGTGAACTTGTCATTGGGATTATAGTTTAAACTGACTGACAACACTGATAAATGCTTAATCAAATCCTTAATCCTTTATAAAGGAGCTGTCAAGATTTCCTACAACTCTTCATTTAAAAGCATGAAAAGTAACATTATCTTTTTGTTTCCCTGATACCTGTGGAGATGTAGCTCCTATGGCAATGCTGCCTATGAAAGCACAGATCAGCTTTTTCTGATGTTTGCACTTTGTCTATACTGCATTTAGTTTAATTATAAAATTCACTGCAGTGAGAAGCAAAATCTAAAAACAGTCATTATTTTGTCTGTACCCATGTGCCTTGACTTTTTTTGGAAATTATGATTACACCCACCTCGACATCTTCCATATGCTGCCAACACCAATGTTCAGATGGAAAACCAATCATGTGCTCTTAGAAAAAGTCAGCATAACGATTATACTCTTTAAAATAATGTAATAAAAAGGCTTTAAATGTTTAGCAGGAGTGAAATCAGTGTGATTGCCTCTCTTCAATGAACAGAGTTCAGCCTAATCTAGGTGAGACTACCTCTCTGCAGTGCCCATGCTAGAGGTAATAGCAGAGACTGAAATGTTTGGAGAAGTGTCTTGATGTTTTGATCTTCAAAAAGAGTAGGATAACTCTGTTTTCTTCCCTGAAAGTAATGCTACCCTGCATGGTCAGTCACTTTTTCAAACTTCAGTCTTTCTCTTAGATATCTCTATCTTTTTTTTCCCCCCAGTTATCTCTCCGCTCTTTTCACCAGGCACAGTAACTTGGCCTAATTTTATCAAAAAATATCTTGCATTTCTTGAGAAGACTCACCCCATCCATCTTTCCAGTTTTGTTTGAAGCCTTATTTTCACATGGTATCTAGAAAAAGTCTTCAAAGAAAGCCATGCTGCAGGTAACACTTTCTCTAACATCTCCAACATTGGAAAGGTTTCAGTTCAAGTTTCTCAATAGATGAAACACCACAATTCAGCTGTAGTGATGTTTCATTTGGTCCTTCCTGCACCTCTTGTTCCCGGAAAAGATCTACTGGGCAGGCTTTGGAGAGTGTTATTGCAGAAAATTACCCTGGGCTGGTGAAGCAGCAGGGAGAGCACATTTTTCTCTCAGCAATCATTTATTTGTTTCCCCCAATACCATATGCTTTATTTAATTTTTCAGTGCAAGAGAATGTGTTTGTAGATCCTCTGCCTTAGTTTGAATTTTAGAGCCTGTTCTGAGATTTGTTGTGCTTGTGTGAATACATAGTGACTTATCAGATCTGTTCCCTTCTTACATTGAAACTGTGCTCACAAGTTTACTGGAGAGTCTCCAGAAGCTTAACAAATTCAAGTATGGTTACTACAAATAAATTAAAAATTATAAAAAAGAAAATAATAATCTACCTTAATCAAAGGCCAATAATCTCTATTCCTGGAGGACTAGCAAGAAGTTGAGGTTACACAAGAAAGCTTAAGAATGAGTTCTCAATCATATTGATTAAACTGAATTAAGTGGCCTGAGGGACCCTAGAGTAACTCCCAGTAAAGATATCCTTATTTACATTTGACCAGCTCTGAGTGAGGGTGTGGATAATATTCCTAATATAAGTATAATATGGAAATAGAAGCTTCATTAACTTCATTTCCTGGTAAGGGTGTCCCTTAAGCCAGTGGCAGAAAACTTAATAAAACCCAGTAAAGTTAATAAACCCCAAATACTTAATAAAACCTACTAGGTAAGAGACTTAACATATTTTCTTAATGAGCATCTTAATAAATCCCAAAGTCTGATGGTATGAAACAGCAAAGAAATGTATTTTTCCAGTAGAGAGTTCCCACAATCTCCCATGCAAATTGAAATGCAATATAAATTGGTAATTAATGTCTACATTGGACAAGATGCAGCAGAAACAAAGAGAAGCATGTTCTGCTCCAGAACATTTCTGCTATCTGAAAGTAATGCCAGGCAGCACAAGGTGATTCTTTCTACCATTCTTTGTGTTATATGACAAAGCTGTTCCAAGAATTGTGAGTGTTGGTAGACAAGGAGCTGGATGTGACCCAGCACTGTGTGCTTGCAGCCCAGGAAGCACCTGTGTCCTCAGCTGCATCAGAGGTGGTGTCAAGGGAAGGGATTCTTTGCTCCACTCTCACCTGGAGTTCTGCATCCAGCTCTGAGAGCCCAGCATGAGAAGGACAAAGGGCTGGAGCATCTCTCCTATGAGGACAGCCTGGAGAGGAGAAGGCTCTGGGGTGATCTGCTATCAGCCTTCCAGCACCTAAAGCAGCTGAAAAGAGAGCTGGAGAGGGACTTTTTACCAGGTCTGTAGTGCTAGGACAAGGGGAAATGGCTTCACACTGAAAGAGCACAGGTTTAAATTGGATGCCAGGAAGAAATTCTTCTTTACTGTGAGATGCTGGAACAGGTTGCCCAGAGAATTTTACTCCTTCGTGTGTTCAAGTCATGAGATTGCTGATGTGCCAGCACATCTCGTACTGGCCTTGTCTGCCTGAGCAGAAAGAAACCAGACTGCAGACTTGTAGAATTTGCAATCTCTAGGCACATCATTGCGTGCAGTGCCATGAGATGTCTTGCAACGCTTTTCTCTATAGATTTTCCAGTGAGTATCAGGGACCTTCCAATTTGTGCAAAGTACTAAATTAAAAAAAATAAACTGATTACTGTACTCCATACCTTTTCATGCTAAATGTACAGTGAAAGGTCTGTTTTGATACATGTGATCTGTGAAAAATACCCACTCAAATGCAGTATTTTGGATTATTTCTTAGTGTTTAATATTATAATACACAGATTACTTGCAAGATAATGCAATATAAGAAGCAGTTTTGTTTAATAATATATAACAGAACCAACAGGATAGAAAACGAAATTGAAGTTTTAAATGAGGGATGGCATAAATATGTAAAGAGAACCTTTCCAATAAACAGTCTTTTGTCAGTTGTCTATACTGTTTAAGCTTTAAATAATACTATTAATAGTAAGTCAAACATGGAACAAAGTGTGAGCTGCATTATGAATCTGAATCAAACAATGCCAAGCAAAAGAAATTGAAGTTAGTGTGGCATTCTTCTTCCTGCAGCACTCCTGCATTCCTAATATCTGCATCCAGCTCACAACGTTTGTAATGAGGATGGAAAAGAGCCATAGACTTGGTAGATTGCATTGGTGACCTCAAGTGCAATAACTCTCCACAAAAGCAACATGTCCTTCAAGCTGTGAGCTGCAATTGATTCTTAGAGGGCCAAAACTGTTGTGTAACAGATGCTCAAAGTGGTATGGATGTTGAAGCAAAGGTCACTCACAGTTTCTTTCCAGTGAGCCAGCCACAAAGCCCACCGATGCCAACAAATCACAGGAGAGCTTTCACAACATGCCTCTGTATTTTTCCATTAATTAATCAACCTAGTGCAGCTGAGTTTCACAGCCAATAACAGTTAGGTGTATCCAATTGTTCTAATTCAGTTTCTCTGAGCCCTTTGTTTTTACAGGCAATGCTGACTGCAGCTTTTCATTGCTCTGTCTGTGGCCTCCTCTCTCCCCTGCTCCCTTCACAGCCCCCTGGCTCTGCATCCAAATCTCCACTGCAGCTGCAGGTCAGTGGTGGCAGAAATGGGAGAACTGCACATTTCAGGATCCTCTCCCAAGCTCTTTGGGTTTGCACACCTCGCTGGTCCAGTGTTGCCCATTAGAGCAAACTGGACCTGGGATGAGGATTCTCAGTGGGATTTTTGGTGGCGCAGCCTCTGGTGATTCCTATTTGGTCACTGGAAGATAACCCTTTCTAATGCTTGAAAATTGACACAAAAGCAAGTGGATAAAAATGCTTATGAAACCTGTGGATTTGATTTTAACTAAAAAGCATCAGGTGTCATCTATTTTGTCTTTCATGCTTTATTAGCTGTAAGTTTTGTGCAATTCAATACTCATGTTTGACAGAGTCTGCAGTTGAGTCCATATTTATGTAGAGGTCATTCATAAGAAATTTTAAAAGTATAGTGTATAAAATTAGAAAATGCATCAAAGTCACAGAAAAAAATCCAAATTGCAACATATTTTCACTTTCTGACCTCTTTTCTTCTAAATTTCCTTCTAAATGCTATTTCAAGAGAGCTGAGATGTTGACATTAATGCAAATTTTCTTTAAATAGGGAAATTTTTTTTCACTGTTTTTTCTAGTGGATTATACAGCCTCTGGAAAAGGAAAGCAAGCGTGTTTCAAATAAAATAAACTGCACTGCCTCTATCCACAGCAATTCAAGATATTTACATTCTAGACAGATGGCTGAATGCATACATACATAACTTTACAAAGCAATAAATAATATTCATAGAAGATATCAAATTTGCACACATTTTATAAAATACGTACAATCCTGTAGTTTGTAACTAAGCTTTTGCACTTGGAAACTGAAATGAAGTGGGCTGTGTCTTCAGCTGTGCACAGAGTGCACTGCTGATAAAGCCAGTCTGTGGCTTCTCATCTTTCTGTTATAATTTTTATAAAAAGCAAATACTGTGTGGTGTCTTTAAGAAATTTTAAAGTGCGTGCTATGGTAATGGATTGCCACACTTCCTGAATCGATTCCTGGCTTGTTCTGGATTGTCAGCAACTGGTCCTGAATGCACATTTAGAAAGATTAAAAGTGCTCAATGATTTTCCCTCCAGGAACAAACAACTGGACTTGAAATGCCCTCCTAGAGTTTAGTGCTCACCACTCGGGCTCCACTTCTTGTGAGTTCTGCCTGGAGACTGCTAACTGCTGAGTGAGGGTATAAAATTAGACTGTTTTTCAACCTAGACTCTGTCCCTGAGATGGTACTATGCAGCTTGCCTCTTCCCTGAAACACAACACTACACTTCCAGGGAGAAACACACCTGATTTTCCCAAGTCTCCTTTTGGACATCAATAAATTAAGCTTTTCGTACAGACTGTCCCTTTCATGGCACATATGAGCATGTACCAGACCAAGGACCATTGCTCTTGCTCTTCTACCTTTAGCCTCTGGCATAGATAGCAAAATTGCTAAGTACTGTAGGCATGAGATTGGCCTGAGAACTTTCTGGATTTGCTCTTACCTTCTCCTGAATTAATCTATGGCAAAAAGACATTTTTATTCTGACTTTTCCTCCCTATTCAGTCTGCTATGTGAGTAACCACATGGCACAGGAGAGACAGACCATAAGTTAGACTTCTGATCTAACAGAGCTTGAGTAAGTTGTCTAAAGTAGTCCCACAGGGTCCCTGTGGCCACTGGGAGTGTTTTCACAGCCAATTCCCCTTATCATGCCAGTGGGGAGTTTGACAGCCCCAGAGGGACCAGTGAGCAAAGACCTGAACCACCATCTGAAGAGGTCTCCTATGTGCTTCGTTAAGGTGACTTATGGGGAGAAAAAGACTCCTTCTCCTTGTTAAACCCTCCTATGAGCCTGCCTAGGGTGACATGAGATGGTGGTGACAGGGCAGCAGCTGGTAAGAATAGAATACTGGGGCATCAGGAGCATCCTTCTGCTGGCCAGCAGGGAGACAGGGCTGGACAGAGAGGAGCCCTGGGCAGAGAGACTCAGGTAAGTGTGGTGGGACTTATCTGGACAGACATCAGCCATTTAGAAGTTAGACATTCAGCCCAAGTGATCAGCTGGGGTTCGCCTGGGAGATGGGAAGTGGGGCCTCATGCAAAGGGAGGTATCCAAAACAGGGGGTATGATGTGCACTGGATGTGCCTGTCCATCTCCATGGATTGGTGAGGACAAGGTGGATGCTCAGCAAGGCTGTGTAGCTGCTTTTATCAGTGCTATAGGTAGGAGAGTGGCACCCCACACCTTTGGAACTGTGCTCAATTTTATTGCTGACCTCCAGTGCCAGTGGGCCTCCCATTCACCCATTTGTACCTGCTTTGACTTGGGTTTAGGCCAATCATAAAACAGACAGAAACACCAACTTTATTTTTTTTTAACTTTTTTTTTTCTTTTTTTCCTTTAACCCTTTGAAATGCTTTGGACAAGAGGACTTGCTCAATGGTCAGGTGTTAAAGCCTTCTTTCTCTGCCTCAGTGCAGAGCCTGGTGTCAAATTCAGCCCCACTAAAACCCAGCTGCAGGGAGATGTTGGTGTGGATAATGCACTGTCTGAGTCTGCAGCTGGAAGTGCTGACACACAGCCCAGATCCATTCACTTCAGAGCAACATACTGGGTGGACCTGACTTGCCTTGAAAACACACAGTAGCACTTACAAAGAGATGTTCAGCATAAGGCAGGCATTTTGCCATTCTGTGTAATTAATTTACATTAAGATAGATTCAATCTTTTATTTCAAAAGAATTCTAGGATTGATTCTCTTTAATTCATATCCACTTATAGTAAAACAGTCAAGCTAATCACAGAAATCATTTGAAGTAGCTATTTCCATAAACAAGCAATTAGGCACTTACAAAATGAGTTTTAGATGTAATTCTAATATAAAATGAGACATAGCCTTCATTGGTAATCTTAGCATTAAGCAGAATGCTATTCAGTCTCTATTCTTTAAAGGTTTTACAATTGCTGTGCTCAATTATTATCAAGTGCAAGGCAGACACATAATATTAATCCAGCTGTCCAGCAGTGAGGGACTTTCCAAGGGTGGACTCTTTCCAGAGGGAACTATTTCATCCCTTTTGTGGCATGACCTGCACAGCTGCCTTACCTGTGTGAGGACTCATGGGTTAAGTGTGAATCCTCATGAAACTCCACCAGTTTCAAGGTGCACCTTTCAAGGTGGCCTGTACAATTAAACTTCAGGTTTCTTAGGGAAGCTATTACAATGGAGAAATAAGTCATAGGAGATCTGCAGCCTGGGCCCAAGCAAACAGCACCTGGGAGCCTGAAGCAGGATTTGGAGATGTGCAGTGCCTCTCCTTGCAGGAGGCTGTCCAGCTGCTTACAGCCCCAGCTGCAGGCAGAACGGCACGGGGGGAACCCTCAGCCCTTCTGAGAGGAGACAGGGGTCAGGGGCAAGGTGCTGTGACCAGGACTGGGTGAGCACCAGGCTGGCCCAGGGCTGCTGGCTCTGGGCAGGGTCTGTGAGATGGACATGTGAGATGTACAGCCCCTGCAAGAAGCACCCTGTGCCAGGGAGGGCTGCAGGAACAGCAGCTTGTCCAGCTCATCTGCTGAGCTTCCCTGCAGGCTGGCTGAACTCCCCTGGGAGGGGTGTCTGGAGCTACCTAAGCTAAAATACTTGTTACAGCCTAACAACAATTTTCTGTTCCTAAATAAATATCAATTTACAGAAGACCCAAATCAGCTAAAATCAGCTATCTTCCATCCGTGATTTTCAGGCTTAAAAGACAGTATCACATACAAAGATGGTATCATAAAAATTAAATTTAAAAATAATGAAGTGAGGGTAGCTCAAATATTTCAGTTAGGTGCAGGAAACTCTCAGGTTTGAACAATGCCATCTAAATAGTTCCTTGCATTGTTGAACTACTGCCATCTTCCTCTTGGAAAGGGCAATATTAGTAATCTCAAATGATTTATGGTGAATGATAGAGGCCCATCGCCTGCTGTGGCTTCCTAAGATGGAGAGGATAAGCTACCCTGTTATCATGGCCCAGCACTAACAATGAGCAGTTAATGTTCAGGGGATTTCTCACTGCTCAGATAAGCAGCACTGAGCTTCTTGCCTTTAAAGAAGACTGAAAGGGAGTTGGGTTTTTTTCCCAACTGAATACACACAGATGGTTTTCTGCTGCAAAAAAAAAGTATTTTGTCAGAAAAATGAGGAAGAAGGTATATTATTTCTGCCAAACCATGCATAAAAGTATAATCTTTCTGGGTTTCAACTACAACATTCATTCCACATAAATCAAGCTAATTGGGAGAATCAGGATTACACATATCAGTAACAGGGTTCCTGTTTTCTTGTTAGGAACAACTAAGAGAGAGATGCTTTGAATTTTTTTTCTTTATTTAAAACAAAGAAAAACTCATTACCTTATATATGATTTGGTGGGTTTTTAAAAATAACTATTTGAGTTCAACAAATACTTTCATAAATAAATATTTGTGTTTAAAAGCAAAAGTCTTCCTTTCCACCATCTGATATTTTTTCTTGCTTGCACCTATTGTTGCACCTATTGTATGCAGCAGAACCACACACCTTTGATTTTTCATTTTAAAACATTTTTTAAAAGGCAATATTTGGAAATACTGCAAGAAAAATGCTTCTCAAAGACAGTGATGAGGAATCTGAATTGTTTACCTGTGTCAGTATTAGCAAGTTTCTATACTTTTTGATCCTTTGTGGTGATTTTTCAAACCTAGAATAAATAGTTTTAGAGCCAAACTGCACGGAATAATCCTAAACTAAAGCAAGAACAGCTGAAAGCTGTGATTTAATTGGCATTTTCATCTCCTACCCGGTTCAGGAAGATAATGCAGGAATCTCAGAAAAATTTAAATTCCTAATGAAGAACCATGTTTTAACCTATTTAATTTCTCCTGAGAAAACACGGACATAACTCAATATAAGCATGAACATAAATCAATAGGGAATAAAAAAATGGTTTGTTTTGGAAGGGACAATAAAGACCATCTCGTTCCAACCCCCCTCTCATGGGCTCAGACACCTTCCACTAGACTAGGTTGCCCATCCAGTCTTGAATATTTCCAGAAATAAGATATTTACAACTTCTCTGGACAACCTCTTCTAGTGCCTCACCACTCTCACAGTAAATAATTTCTTCTGGGTGTCAAAACCTAAATTTCCCCTCTTTCAGTCTCCTGTCCTACCATTACAGTTCCTGATGAAGAGTTCCTCTCCAGCTTCCATGTAGTCCCCTTCAGATACTGGATCTATCCCTGTTTAACATTAATTTTGTATTTCACACCAATTCAGTAAATGACAGCCATGTATTTTTAATGACTCTGCCAGTAGCACCTGAGACCTTGGAGGAAAGCACAGCTGCACTGTGGGGAACAGCAACACTGCCCTGCTGTGTAACACACACATTCTGACTCAGGGACCATTTTTCCCACAGCCCCACCCTGCAGATAGTTGAAATGACACAACTGCCATGTGTCACACAGGACAGGGCAGATTGAACCCAAGGGGCTGCCTGGTTCAAAGGGAATTTCACCTTTCTGCTTTTAGACTTGGACCCAGTGTAGAAAATTCCTCATCTGCCCAGGAACCAGGCATTTCAGGGACATTAAAACACAGCATTCCTTTAACAGCCTGGTCTGAGTCTGCTCTGCTGCAATGCATCCAGTGCTGATGGAGAGAGCAGAGCTGAAAGAAGGATGGGGAGCCACTCCAGGGTCACAGCCAGGGACTGCAAAGCCTCCCAGGACTGGGCAGTACCTGAGTGCACAGAGCTGGCATTGCCTGCCAGCAGTTTATCTTGGGCACAGGTTTTCTTGGGTTATGCTTGGGCACAGGTTTTATCTTCAGCACTTTGAAAAATTTCCAAACAAACGAAAGGCTGCAGACAACGCTCCAGGTTCAAAGAATCAGCACTGCAGCTGTGCCAGCAAACACTGCAAAGAGAGCCCCAGATAAGGGATCAGGCTGCTGCAGCAGTGTAAAGTACATCGTGTTTTTGAAACCAAGGTAATGAGACAAGGAGTGAGACACACACACATAAAAAATTGGAGTTACAAATATTTCAGTTACATGCTGAGATATTTCAGAAAACTTTCTTGAATCTTCCTTCCTTCCCTGACCTCAACTGCTGCATTGATATTTTTCATTATTTTAATATGAGGATGAAATAGAAACAATTCCAACCTCAGGTTTGCTCTTTCAATGGTTTGAAAAAATGAGTGCAAGTTTGTGAAATAAGTTTCAAAATATTTTTTGCAAGGAGCTTTTTTCAATGTATTTTTTTTTCACAGATCCACTGAATTGTCTTAAAGATATTGAAAAGGGAGCCAGGGATCTCATTAAAATGAAGAATGTTTATGCAAATTGACATCTCATTTGAAAATACTTAATCTAATTTTCTAAATATTAAAATAACTTTTATGTATCTTAGATTCTGATGAAAATATTGCATTTTGCATGGAGCTCCCCCTAAATTTATGCCTATCAGATGCAAAAACAAAGTTAAAAGGAATCATAGAATCACAGAATCATTAAGGTTGGAAAGACCTCTAAGGTCATCGAGTTCAACCAACAGTGCCAAGTCCAAAGGTAAATAATACCGAGAAACTTAGGTAGGAGTGAGGCTGTGACACATGTGGACAACCTGCAGCTGCATTTCTGAAAAGCACTTTTCAGACCAGAGCTATAACCATCCTTCCTGTCCTTGGAGAAGTCACTAGTTCTGTTTTGAAGCAAAGTATATAATCAATAGCACTTATTTCAATCTACAGTGTTAAATCTTCATAGCTCTCCTGTGTTCAAAACACCTTTCTCAGGGAGGCAGGGTACTTGATTCAGCATAGCCCTTAGGGAGTTATAACAATGTGCTCCCATATTTATGATTTTCTCATTTTTATGATTCATGATTTATGATTTTAGCCCCTTCCCACAGAAACAAAAATTTAAAACTTTTAAAGTCTCTTGTAGAACAGTAATCTCTTGTTTGTTACCAAACAGGATGACACATTGTGTAGCACACCTGGTGTGTTTGCTGTTGAAGTATTTAATTCCTGCTTGCCTTTGGTTAAATTCTTACAAAGCTAAATAAAATATTTAATAAAAATACCCTAGGCCAGATAAATTTTTCTCATTTTGAAATGTCATAAACAGCTCGAAACACAACCAAACTCTCTGAAATGGTAGCAGACTGAGCTCCTGGTACTGTATGGGGATTCATAGTAAAGAATAGTGAAATCTTTACATTTTAAATCTTAAATTTAAAAATTGTAGATTTTAATAAATGAGGACCTCAGATAGCTCAGTAAATTGAAATTAACATCATAGTGACACAGTCAGACAAGCAAGGGAATTGATTCATCTCTAAAATAACCCTACCCCGTTAGTTTTCAGCTTGATTGGGATGTGGGGGCACTTATGACTGCAGGAGGGTGTGACACAGAGGTGGCAGTGCCCAGGGCTGGTGGGGGAACAGGGTAGTGTTACCCTTAGCAGCACACCAGCACAGTGCTGTCACCCCATCCCTCATGTACCTGCATGTCCAATCCCATCCAGAGGACAAAAAGGGAAAATCAGGCAAAGTTTTCAGAGCTCTGCCTTTGGCATCAGAGTCTGTTTGAGTCCTTGGAGACAGCAGCTCCCCACAGCATCCCAAAGCATCTGCAGACACAGGGCTGAGTGCTTTTACACTGCACAAATGACTTTTTCTACAAATACAGAGCAAACCTAGGACAAAGTTTTACCAGCTTTCATTTATCTTTTGGTGTGGTGATGAAAATTATCATCATCAAAGAGGATAAGGGCCATTAAAAACTCAATATTCTGCTACAGTGATTGGTTTATGGCCTCATTTGGCAGCAGTTTTATTTATCAGGTGTGCAGCTTCATTGCATGTCTTATAGCCCAGGCACTTCAGGAGTTTGTTATCTGCAGGACACTGTGCTCCTGCTCCAGAATAGATGTACCTGGCACAGAAGTTGTTCTGGGGCAAACATTACAGTAGACCTGTTTCTCTAATATGTTAGCCAGTTTTGGCACTCTGTCTCCACAGATTTCTGTGAAGACAATACGAAAAAATGTAGGTTGTAGATTACACCTTGCATTGCTGATAGCTTTTGCTGAAAAACTATAGTTTTACAAAGCACTACTACATGAAAAATAGCTGTACATCAATTTCTGCTATTGCCTGCCCTTAGTTAAACCCGACTAAAATTTTCTGGTACCACTTACGTAATTCATTATGTCACACCTTTGAAGACAGGAAGAACAAAACAGTAATGCTTGGAAATTGCCCTGCTATCTCTTCCACGACACGGCAAAAGCTCACACATTTGAAAGCTGTAAACATATTCCAACTCACATTTATTCACGTTACTGCTTTCACATTGACGTGGTGCAAGATACTGCTCATTTCAGATGGGGCCACAGACATGCCCCAGTAAACTCTTGATATCTTTTAGACCATTAATTAATACTGTACTCAGAACATTAATAAATACATGAAAAGTCTGTAAATGACCTACATTGAACTCCTCTGTAAAAGTATTTACCTTATTTAAATGGATTTTCATGTCAAAATACATTACACTATGAAGTGATGGATGCAACTGTTCTGACAAATTATGTGCACCTGATATGGTCTTTATCACTGCTGTAAGTCTGCTTAAGTTTGGGATTGAGCAGGAAGTGATGAACATTCTGCAGAGCCGAAGAAGATTTGATCTTAAGGTGCTCATTTTGCTCTCATTGAAAGCACAGCAGCTCTTCCCAGGGAGATCCTGTGGGCTGGTGCTCAATGAGCTGATGCTCTGGCGATGCCTCAGTCCCGAGTGAAATGCTGGATGCTTCAACCTCAGCCCAAGATGAAATGCTGGATGCTCCAAGCTCCTCTGAGTTCTCTGAGCACACTGCACCTCCTGCCATGTGCATGTGCATGCGTGTGTGAGCTGCTCACCATCCCCACGGAGCAAAGTCCAGCAGCCATGCTCAGCAATTGATGGTCCTGTCTGTGCCCTTTAGACACAGCCTTCGTGGCAGATGTGGTTGCCATTGATCAGGCTGAAGGTGGCCAGGGAGTGGTTGGTGCTCTTGAGGGAGGTCATTCGTGTGGTGCTCCTGGCCATGCTGTGGGAGCGGATGAGCAGGCGAGCTCTGCAGCACAGCAGCTGGTTGTTGAACTGCTTCCGAAAGCTCTTGCTGAGCAAGTAGAGAGCAAAGGGGTTGACACAGGAGTTAGTGAACGCCAGGATCCGAGCACAGATGCTGGCAACAAAATGCAGCACTGAGGTGTCCACCTCGGAGTAGTGGTAGGACCGGTACAAGTAGATGATGTGAGTGGGCAGCCAGCAGAAGGCAAAGAGGCACACGAAGACCAGCACGGTCCTGGCCAGGCGCTTACGGGACTCAATCTGCACAAAGACAAACACAGATTAGCTGCTGTTCCTAGCTCAGACCAGGAGCTGGATATTTTTGCCAGTGCTGCAGTTTTCCAGCTAACATGTGGCAGGTGGCATGTCCAGAGCAGGGAAATCTGGACTGCAGGTGAGCAGTCTCCTTGTCTCTCCTCAAACCCCTTCCCTTATAAACAAATAATTTTGAAAATTTATTGCATAAGAAGTAGTCTTTTCTTTCCTGTTTAGAGATTAAATTCCAATGGCTTGTCACTTTGCAAAATCCCAGTTCTGGCAACAAAACTGTGGACAATCTGCATTAGTTATCCACACATAATATATACAATCATATGTAATTTTAATAAATTACCTTATTATTATTTCTATTATTATAATTAATTATCGTGTAGGAGTCTGGGATATTTCACAGAGCTCACAGGCAGGACATTCTGCCATGGGGCCATGTGGTGTATGTACACAAAAGTGCAGTCAACAGCTCACAGCCCTTTGAGACCAAGTGCAGCACTCAGTCTGAAGGAGATGGAGACACAGAGAGTATTCTGTACTTGGAGGAACACCAAGGCAGCAGTGAGGTGGACCCTTCAGCTGAAAGCACTGGAACCACCAGGAGAGAGCCATAGGTGGTGAATAGATGGATGACCACCTCTCGACCTAATCTGACCTTTGTCAGGGAAAGGTGCTTTCACAAAACCAGCTAGCATGCAGTATAATCTTCATGCAGACTGGCCACACTTTTTTTTTTACTTACTTCTACAGACTTGGAGTCAACCCAGAAGTATTGCTCAACTTGCAATACTTGAGGGGAGCTGAGGTAAACCATACCTTGTCTTTTGTCCACAAGTGCTGCACATTAAGATAACAAAGCCACTGAAAAACACATCTCTCTTCCTAATGAATGCAAAAGCCATGAAGGAAGTTGCCCAAAATGAGAGGACAGAGTTGCCCAGAAAAATCTGCTAAAATGCACTGCTCCCTGGGAGAGGTTGTGCAGCCAGAGTTTGCAGGATTGGAAAATTTAATGCTGCTGACCTCTTAGGGCTCCCTAATTTTCTCCTCTGTGGTAATCCCACTAATGCTCCCCAGATACTCCTAGGAAATTAGGTGCATCCCACTTCTTGTATTTAAGTAGGATGTGGATGGCCTGCAACTGGTCCTAGCCTCAGCCCTGCTTGCCCTTGCTCCTACCCCAGCATGGCCACAGTGCCCAGCCAGGCTCCCAGGACACTGCCCCAACCTCACTCTGCTTCCAAGCTCCACAGGTAAATAGGAAACTGATCATCTCACATAGGCTGATCTATTCTCAGGACAGCTGCAAACAGGAAACAGGCAGGAGAGACATGGCAAGCCCATTTTGACTTTATTTGGTGCCCCTTTAATGGCACTGACTAAAAATCAGCCATTGAGCTCAGGAAGGACTGACATGCATCAGGTGATAACATCTCCAGCGAGCAGGCTGAAAATTAAATCCTTTGAGAAAGGGCTCTCCTTGGCTAAACCATATATTCTCTTAAAATGTATTCTTAATTTGATATAGGGCTATTGAGGCCACATCTGCACTATAAAGAAAGGAAGCAATGCAATAAAGAAATCGATACCAGTTATCTCAGATGGAGACATATACCACTTGAATGCACTGCAGGACGGGAATGATGGACTGAGGGTTCTAGACCAGCCTGGCCTTTTGCTTTCTTTAGAGTTCTCTCCCCAAAACCAAAGGGGAAAGGGCTGCTTGTACTGCTCACTTTATTGCCACTAATCAAAACAGCCATTGAATCAGCAGAGAAATGGCCTGCAGGGGAAAAGATTTACGCACATTAAGAAGGGAAAAAGGATAAGGATTTCAGGGATCACACATTATTTGATGGGCAAAACCCAAGTCTTTCCAGCCTTACTGCTTCAGCATAGCACCTGAAGGCTATGTAAGATGATTGTGTTGGGTCAGCCTGAGGTGGAGGTGTCAGCTGGATCCAACTGAGTGGACAATTGCTCAGCTACCAATGGCTTGTGTCAGTTTAGCTGAGGTTGAAGCACACCTCAGTTAAAAAGGTAAGACAAATTAAATAAATACATCAAGCTAAATAGGCTGTTTAGAAACAGGCAAGGCTTTATCCAAGGTCCTCTCTCTGACAAAGCAACTTTGTGAAGTTTTGATTTTCTCCTGTATCACCCCTTTGCTTCAATCTGCAAACACTGTATCTGCTCTGCCCCTTTCCCTGCATCCTAGTCAATACCTTCCCAGGCTTTGGCAAAAGTGTCCTGCTATGCTTGCCATGGAAACCACTCTGTCAAAGCCTCTGAACTTACAAACAGGAGGAGACACAGACCTTAAACAGGCTTTAACTGTTTAGCCCTGTATCATGGCTTCTTTCATTTTAATTCTTTTACCCCACCTAATCAATTAAAATCAGTGTGACAGACATGGTCCGTCACAGTATCAATTTCCCTGTATTCCCTCTCTCCTCACAGATTCATAGAGAATGATGATTTTTGAAGAAAGCCAAATTTCTACCTGCTTCCTCACATGCACGTTTCCTTCCACGGGGATGTTGTAAGCACTCCGGATCAAATTCTTAGCAATAAAATAATAATACACTGAAATGACAGACAGGGGAATAATATAAAATATGAGAAATGATGCCATTGAGTGAATCTTGGGATGCAGCCCATCTGAATGAGGGTAAGGAGCACAGCTGATAAAGGTTTTATTAGTCTCTTTGTCATGGAAAGGGTGCAGATCTGAAAATACTGCTTCAGGAATGGCAAGCAACATGGATACAATCCAGATTATAGCAGCTCTCACACAAATCTTCATCAGTGCATGGGATGCTTGGATCTCCATTGGCCTTACTATAGCTTTATACCTAAAAAACAAACAAAAAAAGGAAATAGTTTACTGACCTCAACATTCAAGCATAGTATTCCTGGTTTTCCTTTCCATTCAGAAATAAAAACACAAACAAAATCATTCTTTACTCAAGACCGGATTCTTTCTGATGTTTTCAATTTCAATATTTTCAATAGATTTCTCAATTTAAACCAGAGCCACCTGTCATCAGTTCATTCAGTGTCATGTGTATTGATTATGAGTTCATTTAATTTGTAACTGACCGACGAAGCCCAGGGCTCCCTGACATTAACATGTTAATTAGTATTAATGACATTAATATGTGTCCAAATAGCATTAAGACAGGAAGTGCAATCATAGACTTCTCTTTGAAAGTGTACAGCAGCTTACACCCATTCACAGAGTAGTGTTGAAGGAAACTGGGCTGAGATTTTGCGACACTTTTCAAGCTGTGAGAATAGCGGTCTCCTGCAAATTTTTTTTTTCCCAAGCTACAAAGAGTATGTTGCCTGCTTAATTTGCTGTTTGGTGGTGTAGCTAGCAAGAGTTTTCCCTAACTCAATGCATTCAGGTTAAGTAGCCAGAATTGCTATTCTAGACACATAGAGATATTAATTCATGTGAATTTTTGTCTTTCATGATTTCAGCCTTTCAGAAAATTGTACTTTAGAATCCAAGAATATCGAGGAATTAAACTTATTTTAAATTGGTATGTGTAATGAGAGGAATGGAAAAGGTCTTATGATTTATATGCATGTATATTCATACATACATAGCTACATACTTATTTTTATGAAGAGTGTATCTAGACATTTTGTCATTTGCAGGTATTTCTTCATACAGATGTCTTGTGTAGAGGACTTTTCCTTTCACCTACTGCAAACACTGGGCTCAGTAGTTTGCTGTTTAACCACTTATTGTCCAAGCTCTGCAGCTCTCTTTTTTTCCAGCTGCAGTGGCCAGACACAGTATTTTTAAGGCTTGCTTAGCACCTCTTTAACTTGCACTCTGAAAACTGGGGATTAAGTGGTGTCTTACCACAAAGCACAATCTTACAGCATCAGATCATAAACTTAGGCAAAGAACGTCACAGGTCTTAAACAAATATGATGCTCTGCCTATTGCAGTCATAAAACAGAAGTGCTAGGCAGATTACTAAAGGAGTGGTGTTGAAATAGCTCAATTTATAGTCTCATTGACCAGATATAGATTATTGACAGAAACACAAGCTCACTGCAAGTCTTTGGTAAACCTTAAAGAAGAGAAATGCAAAAGGAAATTAATAATATATCAAGGTGTTAGCAAATTTAGTTGATTCAAAGGTCTTTCTGCAGATGTTTACTGTATGCTTATTAACATGTCATATTAGCATGATTATTTCAGGGATTGTCTTACAAAATATAGACAGCTGAAAGAATATTATCCAGTATTATGTTCCAGGAACATGGGCAAGTTAAAGAATATAGAGAAACCGTTTAATTTTTATTAACACTAACAGAGTTGGGGGAGCCAGAAAATTACTCCATTTTAAGTTATTGGTACATTTTAATCAGAGATGGCATTTAAAAACAATTTAATTTGAACACAACATCGTTAGAAATGTCTAGGAACGCTGGCACTGACTACTAGGCATTGAGTGTATTTTTAAAGCCTCCTAAAGGAGATGTAAGAGAAGATTTGAGAGAGGTTTTCCTTGCAAGGGGTTCAGTATAGACCCAAAGGATGGCAATGAAAGAACAGAAAGATAAAACAGAAGAAACAAAGCTGGAAAACAGATTTCAAAAATATAAATTCTCAGGTGCAGAAACACAGGTAGATATTTTCTTATTAGCCTGACAATCAAATAAAATTATTTTGCTAACTATCTGCAAGACTTCCTTGCTGGTGGGTTAATTTAAGCGGAAATCTCTACTAATCTTTGTTAGTCTCCGAGTATTGATGTGTGATTGATCTGTACTGATCTGGTAGGAATTCCCATTTCCAGTCAGCCTTGCTGATGTATCAGTGGGTCTCTCCAGTCTGTGTTTCAGCAGCTCTACTCTGCCATACCAGCTCAGGCTCTGGGCTGTTGGGAGTCAGTAATTTAGGAGTCTCTCTGAATTTTTCAGAGAGAAATCATAGTACAGGGATTGAATTAAAACTTTTGGATGGATTAAAGTATGTTAAGCTACTTACACATAAACTAGAGGTGTAAGTTTAAGTTTTAGAACAAAACAAGCAAGAAAGAAAGTAAGTAGAATGAGTTTTAGTTTGAGTTTAAATGAGTTTTAAAACATAGTTTTAAACATAATAAGACTATAGTAAGAATATTGCTTACATTTTTCAGATAGAACAAGATAGACCATATACGTAGTTCATACGTAGCCTGGCGTGCTAAGAAACTAGAATTCTAATAGGTTAAGAAGTAGTGGTTTAAGTTTGTGTCTTTAGCTTTTTGGGAAGTTTCTATATAAAAACATACATTGGGGAGAGCTGGTGCTTTTTTGCCTTTTACTTTGTGCTTTGCTGTTGCTCCTACTTCCTCGCTGCCATCATCATCTCCCAAAGAAGACAGGAGCTGCTGCAGCAACATCAGCCCCACCGGGACCATCAGGAGCAGCTTCTGCTTCTCTTTGGGACCCTAAACCAAAACTTAGCATGGACTTTAACACTTGTGACTCTTTGCCTTTCGAGACTGATGTGCCTTTGCAATACACAACTTTATAGCAACTATCAGCTGCTTGGCTCTTTAAAGAAGACACCTTGACAAATGGTGCCTAGAGCACTGGAGACTTAACCCCACACTGGACAGCAGCTGCCACGGCTGCTCCTGGTGAGGGCACAGGGGGTGCTGACCATGAGGAATTGGCCTCCAGGCTGGTGCTTGGGCTGAAACACTGCTGGATTCTCCTGTTGCTGGTGTTCAGCGTGTGAAAAAGCTGCACCTTCTGTTTGGCTTCAGAGTAGGGCTCAGAAATGCCTTCACTCCTCTACTTTTCCATACCATTTTCCTGGCAGGGTCAAGCCTGGGTTTTATAATTTATTTGACATTTTTTCAGAACTTCATCAAGGTAGACTGGATTTGAGTAGCAGCTTGTTCTGCTTTTCAGCATGTATATTTCCAGTTTGTATGTCAAATAATATTTCAAGCTTTCCATAGCTTTGTCCCCTGCAATTTGTTTTTCAATGACTTCGCCTGAGGCATGTAACTTTCCCATATTTAATATCCAGCATGTGAATATTTCAATCCACTTTGAAGGGGACATTACCTATACACCTTAGAGGAGCTATGGACTTCATGGAACTGAGCTTTCATGCAAAGGTTTTATTATGGCATTGTTTTTAGCCCAGGTTGTAACACGAGCTGTGAGATTATGTGTTACATTGCATGCTCACCTGTCTGCAGTACATCTAGACTTGGCCTTGGACTGATTACCTCTGCTGCTTGCACATTCAGTCTCTAATTGTTGAATTATTATTTGAAATATATATATTATTTTCAGCTAAACTCCTTTTCCTATCAGCTTTTCAAGAAATTTTTAAAAAAAATTAAAAATCAGAGATACAATTCATGCATGGCAACAAAGCCCAAAATTTCGAAATATGCCTTCTGAAGATTCAGCTGAATAAAACATATGGGCCAAACAGCCCATATGAAAATGACTGGGTTACTGATCTGGTTGGAAATATGAAAGAGGTGCTGACCTTTACTACTGTCAGTCTCTGAATTTCTCTGTTCCCACTTGTGAAGCAGCAACCTGCTATGTCCCTGCAGCTGCCAATGACCTCCTAGCCAGGATGGATGCCAGTCAGCTCCTTGTCTTGCAGTCTCACTGAAAGAAGCCCTCAAAAGAAATTACTCATGGGGCTCTTCTAAGTGTGCTTAATATAATTGCAATTCATGAGGCACCGTGAGGATTCCCTGCTAAGGAAATCCTCCCCACACCAGCCACAATGACTCTGGTGCTGTCCCTGTTCTCCAGGTCGGTATCCAAGCCTCCAAGACAAAGCTGGTGATTGTGTTGCTTTAACCCAGAATACCTGCACACTTCTCAACCTAATCCCAAAAATTTATTGTGAGTTGGTAGGAGCCCACAGAGCATGTACATCTCCACTGAATCCGTGAAAACCTCTTCTGTACATCCCTTAGGATTTCTATCGTGCTCATTGAGTAATTGTTTCTCACAACTGAAACTACTGAAATTACCATAAACCACTAAAATGTGGCACACCCGAGGCCTTTCTGTGGTAAATACTTTTCCCACTGAGGTTACTATGCCAGGGAAACAGGAAAACTGTGTCATTGTCCTTGTGTTAATAATAATGTAACTAATGATAGTATCACCTAATGTACTCTAAAGCTTGTAGTATGCAAACATTGGTTAATATCATCCACTTAGCCCCAAAGCTGCAGCTTCAAATATAAACACAGAAGTAGCTGTAGCATGAAAAAGACACTTACAGATACATTGTCCAAAGATACCAACCAAAATACGGCCCCAAATGGATGTCAGTGTTTCCTAGGTGTAGTTTCTCTGTTGGTAAAAAAATATTTTGTCCATCTTTGTGCTCCTCAGCTGAACCAAGAAAATACACACCACCTGAAGCATAAACAGGCTTTGCCTTCAAAGCCATACTGCATATATATTTCTAAGCATAGAAGGGCTGCAATTTGCTCTCTGGGGAAGAAAGGACCTTATCCACAAAGACTGCAGCCTCAGTGTTTCCTTCATGGCTTTTTCCTGTCACCTTCATCCACTTACTTATGCCTGCTACAACAGCCACAAAAATTAAATGAAAACAATTAAATCACGGGGAGGAAAATCAGATTCTTTCCTGGGATTTTAAATTAATTTAACTTCATATGTCTAAGCCTTTGGTTTTGGGGTGTTTTTTTCGTTTGTTTTGGTTTGGGTTTTTTTTTTTTGCTTTTGCTTTTGCTTTTGTTTTATTTTTGTTTTTGTTTTTGTTTGGTTCGTTTTGTTTGTTTTGTTTTGTTTTTTTCTTGTTTGTTGTTTTGGGTGGGGAAAGTAACTTTATGCTGTGTGGAGAAGCTGGTGCTATAGGCAGCCTCAGCTTGCTCTCCTCTTTTATGACTGCTTTGTATTAATGTCTTTTTCCCTTCCCTTACGTCAGCAAGGAAAGCTAATGTAGATGACCCAGGAGTGTAGGGAGAGAAAATGTCTGAAAAAGGCTCTGCCACAGAGTACTGCCCTTTACTTTCTCAGTCCTGCCAAGCACATCCATCTTTCTAATGCTTTCTTTAGTGTTAGGCATCTAAGTGCTTAACACTTGCAAGAAATATAAGAGGAAAAAAAGGCCTGCTCATCCTTCCTCCAGAGAAAAGGGACCCTTCAAAAATGAATTTGCAGGAGTACTTAAGTGTCAAGGAAAGTTTCCTTCAAGTAGTATCATCTGTTACTATGCCCAACACCATTTACATAAAAGGATCCTGTGCCCCACTCCTGAATTTGTAAAATGGTTTAAAACCCAAGTGTGTTAAAACCTGTTCAGATAAGAAACCTGTTCAGGAGCCTTGCCCACCCCTGATTCCTTACTGGCCCCACTGTTTAGACTGCATCAGGCTGGGAGGAAGATGAACATATTACCACTTTCTTTCTCTCTGAAGTGAGAAATCTTTCAAAGTTTCTAATCTATTTAAACTGCTCTATTTTGAGAAGTTGAGATAATTTGAAACTCAATTTTAAATAAAAAAGCAGGGATTGGCTGGAATGGACTCATGTCTTGCAGAGTCATGTAACTTTCTGAGATGTGAAAACACTGAGTTCCTTCCAGTTCTAGAAAATTATCCACAGAAATTGCCATGACTTCCTGTGGTAATTATGGAAGAACTGTCTCTCAGTCAGCATGTCTTCCATACTACTTCTGTTCCCACTTGTAACTGGTATGGTGAAAAAAGTGCAATTTGCAGTCCCTCTGATCCCCAATCATCTGTTCCCATTTTTAAGGTTAATGGCACATTGGTCTGGTCCTGGCCTGAGAACAGACCAAACAAAAATCCTTTCATTAAGATTTTGCAATTATGTTCTATGAGCATCACATTATTGTTTTGCCCACATAATATGAAGGATTGGCTCAATTACCATGAAAAACCCTCAGGCAACAGTGAAATGGAAAAGCTACATAAAGCTATGGAAAAGCTACATAAATGAAGAAGATGGTGTAAAGCTCCACCTGGAAGGCAAGAAAACAGTCTTACTAAATATACCAAGAAATTTATGACAAATGCAATGCCAAAAACTTTCTTTATTGTTTCTACCATAGATGTTATGAATATTTATAGCTCTGAAGACAATTCAGTAAATCCACAAAATTGCTAGACTGTCTAACCCATCAACACACTCAGACCCAGAATAGGTTGTCGATCTGCTTTCTGCATACTTAGTTAAGATTATCATTATTATGCATTATTCTTGAGTGAACATCTGTTATTAAAATCTTTAGTGAATTGCATATGGGCACAAAGACATTTCTAATGGGCAAATCTTAAATACATTGGCAGGTACTTCCTACTTTCTCTTTTTATTAATTTAACATTTAAATGAAAAGAAAAATGAAGCATTGATGGAAGTGGCATAGTTATTACTTTTAAAGCATATGTTAAAAATTCAATCTGTAACATAGCATACTGCTATGTTATCCTGGAATATGGACAAATAAGAATCTCAGTCTAGGAATGCCTAAATTCAGAATTGAGACAGAGTGTTTTAGAGACCACTGAACTGCACTACATACTGGGGAAGGAGAGCTTAAACACTAATCATTTGATAGTGAATGTGTTATTCCTAATCATAAACACCCACAGCCTAAAATATGTCAGAAATTAAATATACATAAGAAAAACAATGGATTGAGAGCTTACTGCAGGAAATAATGTGAGTCCCATGGACATCAAAAAAACCCCCTTTACACCCAGGGTAGTTATTCCCAGAAGGTGACCTTCAGCCTCATGCCAAATGAAAGATTTCAGTGGGGCCAGCTTCATGACTCCTTGTGAACAGATGTGAGACCTGCTGCCTGAAGCAGGGCTGGGCCCATTCATTCACAGAACCACAGAATATGCTGAGTTGAAAGGGACTCACAAGGATCATCGAGTCCAACTCCTGGTCCTGCACAGGACACCCTAAGAGTCAGACCTTATGCCTGAGGGCATTGTCCAAATACCTCTGGAGCTCTGTCAGGCTTGGTGCTGTGAGCACTTCTCTGGTCACTGGGGAGCTGTTCCAGTGCTCAACCACTCTCTGGGTGAAGAATCTTTTCCTAATATCTGACCTAAACTTCCCCTGACACAGCTTCAGGCCATTCCCTTGGATCCTCTCACTGGTCACTACAGATCAGACATCAGTGCCTGCCCCTCCTCTTCCCCTCCTGAGGAAGTTGTACCTGCAGTGAGGTCTCCCCTCAGTCTCCTCCAGTCTGAACAGACCAAGTGACCTCAGCTGCTCCTCACAGCTTCCCCTCCAGACCCTTCACCATCTTTGTTGCCCTCCTTTGGATGCTCAGTAATAGTTTAATGTGTTTCTCACATTGTGGTGCCCAAAACTGCCCCCAGCACTCGAGGTGGGGCCGCCTCAGCCCAGAGCAGAACAGGACAATCCCCTCCCTTACCCCCAGCTGGCCATGATGTGCCTGATGTCCCCCTGGACACAGTTTGGAAACATCCTTTAATTTCCAAACCAGCGATATCCCACACAGCTCTCCAGCACCAGCTAAGCACTGCACACATTCCTATGTGCTCAGTGCCTGGGTACAGCCGGAGGGATGTGCCTGTTCGTGCATGGGACACCAGAACACACACAGGTGTTGGGCTTGCCTTGTGGCGAGTATCTGGAGTGCAGCTGGGAGAACTGGTGCTGACACTGGGCCACCAGACATGAGAAGGAGCAAGGCTCAGGGATGCTTTCCATCCAAGGCTTTACTGCCTCAGCCCAATTCTCCAGGGATGTCAGCAGCCTGGCAGTGGGAGATCTGCATGCCTGAGGATTGAACTGAGATCAGGGCAACTAAGCTGTGGCCTCAGACATAGACCCCTCACTTCACTAGAGAATCTGCCTTATATCTGCTGAAAGCACCACCTTTGGTGCATAAAGACAGAATCACTGAGTAATCTAAGCAGGTGACATAACTGCTGGATATCCCACAGAGCCAGTTACAGAAATTCATTAGTTTCTAAAAATGGCAGTTTCTCAACAGAAAAAGTCCTGCCTGTGATGTAAAATAAATCAATATTGTACCTTGTTTTGACAGAGAAAGAAGAGCTCATCATTGACCTAAAAATTAGCATTTCCATAAGCTGTAGCAGCTGTGGTGTGCTTATTTTAATTTTGTGGAAATAAAATAAAAAGCTATATATATTTAGAACCAAGGCCAGTTTGGACGAGGCTTTGGGCAACCTGGTCTACTGGAAGGTGCTCCTGCCCACTTCTGGGGGATTGGGACTAGATGACCATTAAGATCTCTTCCAAACCATTCTATGATTCTGTTAACTTTAGAGAAGCAGATTTCCTAAAGTTAAAAGCATCTTTTAAATCAACTGACTGAGAAGGTAAATCTAAAGAGGCATCACTAACTTTACATTAGTCACTGACTCCCAGCCTGCTCCCTGTGTTCTCCCTCCTTGACATGAAAAAAGCACAGCAAAAAGCTGCCCTGTATTACAGAAAAGGAGGAGTTATGCTAAAACGTCAAATAAGTAATTACAAAAATCAATATGCAACAGATGGGAAAAAAAGCAAAAGTAAATGACAGCAAGTATCGGAGTTTTAAAATGTTGTTGACTGATAAGGGAAGCTGAAGGAGCCAACAAATTATCAAAAGTCACTCTGTAACAAACAAATGTGCATTTTAAAATATACCAGGAATAAAAAAAAAAAATCAGTAAATCAGGCATACACATAAATAGTGGAGATATGAACAATGATGACACAAAGTGAAAAGCAATAACCTGATAGTCATCATCAGGACCAAAGGAGCAGGAGATGTATGTGGTTCTGTACTATGCGTGCAGCACTACAGATGTAGCAGAAAACTTGTGAGATGTATTAAAGAAGATGTGAGCCAACATCTCCTAACACAAGCTAATTTCACACCAACAGGCCTAGTAATTTACACCTAGGAGTACTAAAGGAACCAGCTGAGGAACAACTGGCGCTAATTATTTTACAAATCTTGAAAAAGTGGTTAATTTCCTCAGAAGTGGAGAACTGGCTTCAAATATGTGATGTTCAGAAAGGCTGGATGGTGTGACCAAGAAAATTGCAAATATTTGTGCTGCCCAAGGCCAGTTGTAGAGGAAACAAGAGATAGGTTAATACTGCTAACAGGTGATAATTAATATATCTGTCTTGTTTAACACACAGCAGATATTAGGGTTTTTTGTCTTGTCACAACATGATAGGGGATGTAAATAGGATGTGGGCCATGCTAGTGTACAGAGGAGCTGCAGCTTTTGTGGGCATGTTGGCACAGATGATTGTGCATATAGATACACACATGTGTGAACCAGAGTACATGTGGTCCTTCCTCTCCTATCCATGCAATCCCTGTCCTACTCCCACAGAAAATGGTTAAAATTAGGCCTCCTAGTCTGGGAAAGGGGGATTCCAGGTAGGGACCCTGAGCCCCATGCTTCCCTAGCAGGGCATCAAGCATGTTGGTAAAAAGCAGTGTGTGGAACCATACGTAGCCTGGGTCCTGGGAACTTTCTCTAGCTGCAGTGTTATTTATTTTACAGCCTGCCTTAAGCAGGCTATAAAACCTTTGCTGGAAAAGTTTGCAGATGACACAGTGGCTAACCAGACTGAAAATGTTGTAGAGTCACTGGGGTAAATGGCCATAGTCTAAAATAAACCATTTGAACTCAGTTATCTGTAAAATAGTAAACACAGGAGCCTAGTGAACAGGAGATGCAAAAAATTAGTGCTCTGTTAAGGAAAGAAGAGACAAAAGAAGACATTAGAATGACTCTTCTGCATGTGACAAAACGAGATATCCTGTGGGATTCTCATTGTGTCATGGCTTTATTGTAATTCAATATAAAGCTAAGCCAGTTATATGATACTTAAGTCCTTTCTGCAGTTTCAGTAAACATAGGTGTCATAAAAGATCATCACCACTATATGAACCTCTAGCAGCAGATAGGGGCTGAACAATCTGTTACTACCCTTAACTGCTCTAATCATAGAGCCATAGAATAGCTTTGTTAGAGGGAACATTTAAAGGATCAACAAACCCAAACCCCTCGCAATGAGCAAGGACATCTTCAATTAGGTCAGGCTGCTCAAAGACCCATCCGAGCTGGCCTTGAACACTTTGATACGTGAGGTCTCCACCAATTCTCTGGGCAAGCTCCTTCCAGTGCCTCACAACCCTCATCATAAAAAATTTCTTCCTCATGTGTAACTGAAACCCACTGTCTTTCAATTTAAAACCATTGCCCCTTGTCCATTACAGGCCTTGGTAAAAAGTCCCTCTCTATCCTTCTTATAAGCCCCTTTAAGTATTGAAAAGCTGCAATAAGGTGTCCCCAGAAACTTTTCTTCTCCAGGGTGAACAACCCCAACTCTCTCAGCCTTTCAGGTTTGCTGTGAGTTAGGTTATTATGCAGTGGTTAAAGGTCAGACAAATTTCAATTTGAAACATGACATGAGTTCTAAGCAGAGAGGGGACAGAGTGCCAGACGCACAAGAGGTGGCAGAGTGATATAGGCGATTTTAGTCTGAATTCTAGAAAGCAGCCTCATGTCACTGGAAAGATTTGTTTTTAATCCAAACCCTGTGAGATATTCAGTAGCTTCTGTGCACAAGTGTGGGCAAGAAATACTGCTGAGTTGATGGCTAGTGCAGTGTCTCCTAGTCCTGCATCCACGTCTCTGGTTCTCCCAGGTCATTTGAACATTCATGTCTCAATCTCATGCTTCAGGGTTGCCTGAAGGGGTGAAGAAACATTTTATTCTCTCAGGGTGTCATGGTACTGTTTTCTGTCCTGCCTTCCTAGAAAGCTGCAGAGAGACTGACTGTGGACAGAGGGTAAGTGAGGACAGGATGGCAGAGCTCTAACAACGATTGTCCCTTTGATTCCCTACAGTTTTCTGCAGCCGAAGTAAACTGATCACTAGCCTGGCATCAGGAGGGGAGTTTCTGCCAGGCATCTCCAGCTTTCTGCTTTTCTCTACAACAGAGCACTTGGCTTGCTGCTGGGATGCCTTCAGGTGCCCCAGCACTGTGATAGGCCTATGGACTGTCCCTGTTTTCTGGCCCATGGCATAGGGATTTTGAAAACCCTTTTTCTGCCTGAGAGCCTACGCAGCAGACACTGTGTGAGTGGTTGCAGAGCCTGCAAGACATCATGGCCCATGGTTCTAGATTGTATGGGGTGAGGTGGGCACCTGGGGGTCAAACTGCTGAAAAACAAGGTGAACGGACTCCATAGGGACAGTGGTGAACTCTCTTTCCAAAATAAAGGAACACTGGTTATTGCAAGGGTTGCCTCTGAGCGAAGCACTTACTGGATGCTTCACAGTATGGTTGTGCCTGCCTCTACTTTTTCAGCTCAGCTACCTCCTACTCTTCTCAGCCAGGCTGTTGCCCACATCTGAACATCAAATAGTAAGACATGAACTGATGAGTCCACCCTAAGCTCATCTCCCTGCAGTGATGGTGAAATCCCAGCCCGCTGCTGGGACACACAGCCGGCAAATTCTCTGCAGCCAGCTGCTCTCCTTAATAACAGTGTGTACAGCACCTCGTACTATGAGACCATGACAACTGATTGGGGGTTTTAGGTCTTACTGAAATGTAAACAATAGGTAATCTGACTTTTCTTCCTTTTGATTGCTTAAATATTGACAGTGTCCAGCACATTAGCACTGACTCTAAACTTAGATTTCCGTCCCACTGCTATTAATGGGAGCTCTAACCTTCCTGGTTATAGAGGTGCATCTATTGTGTTTTAGCCATCTGCTCTGGCTAATAAAGACATTCAGAAAGTTTGTGTTGCTTGATCAGTTGCTCTTGGTGCAGGTGGATTCAGGGGTTGAGGAAATAAGAGCTAAAACTAAGGGTGTAAAGAGTGTTTATATTCTATTGACACAGTGGCCAGAAACCAGGATCTAAGACTCTTGTACATCAGCTGAAGGAGATCTGTGTATATCACCCTGCATCCATCAGCACGTGAAGAGCAGCAGCACAGGCACTGTGCCAGTGGCAAGGGTGGACATGGGGCTGCCTGATGCTTTAGTGTGAGGGAAGGCTTTGGGCTGGGCTCGAAGTCCCTCCAGTTTTCTTCCCTGGCTTGGAAGGACCAATGTTTTGGCTGAGATCATGAGGTCACATCAGTGGATCCAAACTCTCCACGTGGGGTATCATTCTGCAGACTTGCATTGACTGGGTTAGAGGCTGTTTTGGTAGTTCAGAGTGGCTTTCTCTGCCACCTGCTCAAACCCTCCTGGGGCTGCACAGTAAATTACAGCACAAGTAAAATGCTCCAAAATGCCTTAGTTACATGAAGGTGTTTCATGAATACTGTGACTAGAATGCCCAAAATATATTCTTAACTGCTGTGGACTTGGCACTTCACTTTACTTTTTAAAAAAAAGTGTCATTATGTAAATTAACTCAGTGGAAATATGGGTTGACTTTTCATAGCTTTTTATTAGGGTGGCATGCTTCCCTTAGTCCTCTAGTGGAGATATAAACCAGTGATTGTAAAGTAAAGTAAATGAACTGGCACTTAGATATTACACCTCCTGTAGTATTGTAGGTAATATTAATAGTAGGGGCTGGAGACATCTAAATCACAGAAGAGATGAGTCCACTAAACAAAGACACTTGCATATTTAAAAGTGTGTTTGTAGAAATTCTGGATTTGTTTCTTTCCTTGCACTGCTGCCTTTTTTAGGAGTGTTGTTTGAAAGTTTTATTTCTTAGATAAACAAGCTGTCATATGAGTTCAGAGGAACATCAAAAGTTGTGTTCGTGGTGCATTCCAAGGACCCAGCAGAGCTGGGAGCCCTGCAGCATTCCTGCATCCATTGCAAGGCACTGAGGTGAACATTTCCAAAGCTAACATTCTCATTTCAGGTGTCCCACATGACTGCAACCCTGCTGTCTGCAGCTGGTTTTACCACTGTAAGCTGCTTAATCTCCCGTGTAATGTCACTCCACATATCTCACCACACTGTCACTCCCACCACAGGACTGCAGGCAGCTCTGGCTGCCAGGCATGCTGCAGTTTTCCAATACTAGAACCCACGTAATCCAAAGTGCTTAAAGTAAAGATGCTGCTTGTAAACTCCAATTACATTTTACACTTACTCTGCTGTGTGCTTGTAAAAACAGCATTGCTTCAGGAAGGTTTCACTGCATGAGCACCAGGGCATTTCGATCTTTTAGGATGTCAGTCTAACAGTGAGGAACTATGATCAATGCTTGTCAGCCTGGCTAATTCAAATGCAAATGTATATACCCTGTCAGTCACGGGAGAAAGCCAATTAAATAAAGACTTCTCCCATGACATGGGCAATTAAATAGTTGCTTTTCCTCTTGCTGTGCAAAGGTTTTCCTTAATTTCCTGTCCCTTGCTGAGACAGCCTTCGCTTTTCTGCCTGGGCTAGAAGCCCAGGTGTCACTGCTCTCACAGGTGCCTCTGTACCCCTTATCCTTGCACTGAGGAGGAGGTGAAAGAGGAGGAGGGCAGAACCCAAACTCCCACTTTCTCTGGGATAAACTGAGCAGTAGCTGAAGAAACTACTGGCTTGACAGGGCAGAGCAGCAGGGCAGACAGATGTCCTTCCCCTACCAACCTCATTTACAGTGTTTCTAAAACACACAAACATCACACACACACATGGGCTGCTTGTTTCTTCGCTCTTGTATACTCAGCACTGGCTCCTTATCACTCGTGGAAGGTGGCTGGAAGCACAGGACATGCCTTAACCCTCTCCTAACTGCTCTGAAAATTTGATATACTTGCAGGAAAACAGTTGTCACCTGACAGCTCCCACTGCAAATGCTGCCAGACAGATGCAAGCACTGTGCAGTCAGTAGACTGGTCCCAGAGGAACTAAACTTGCAATACTGTTAACTCTTTCTTGCCCTTTATTACATATTTTCTGAAATAATAATGAAATCTGAAGGAAATCGCATGATTGTACACAGACCCATTCTAAGCACCCAGGGACCCTCTGGCTGTCCCTTCCTGCTCACACCTGTGCAGGCATGCTCAGCTGTGCCCATACGTACACAGAGCACTTTCAGGCTTGGAGGCTCTCACTGCAGGAAGAGCTGAGGTCAGCAGTTTTTCCCTCTGTTTCTCCTTGAGAAGTCTGCAAGCGAACAGTCAGTCCTCTGCACAGCCCCTCGTTCTGGTGGTCAAACCACTGAGCAGCTTTAGGTACTCGCTGCTGGAGGCTGGCACTCAGCCAAATGTTTGCAGTCACTGGCAGATGAGAGATTCCTAACACAGGGCAAAGTGGAAATGGAAAGAATGGAAGTATACCTCAGGAAGGCATATGCTCTAGCACTGATGATGTGACTGCAAAAACCTAAAACTGGGCTCCTCGTTTTCAGAAGGTGATCCCACATAGCCAGGGTTATTTGTACCATTGTTGTAATGTAGCACAAGTGTCTCACACACTCTCACATACTCTATCTGCCCTTCACACCTATCCACTGCCTTTCCCCTTGTGTTTCAGTGGTCATGCCTCCGGAAATGACCCTCTTGTGTCACATTCCAATGCTTTTCTTTACATGTCAGACTTCTGTTCCCTGGGACGTCTCTGTAGGCATCACCATGATATGTTCCGTAATGCCAGCAGTTGTTTCCATTTGCTTTCATCAATGGAAGGATGATGAAACCAAGAGGGTTTTATGATTTTTTTTGCAGATGATGAATTATAGACAAAAGGTCTGTAGTACACTGACAAGTTTCCCTTTTCGTGGAGACAGTGTCATGTAATGCTTTTCAGAGTAAGAGGTTTAGGAGGCTTTTCTCACACATGGTCTATGGCTTAGATTAATGAAACCAGAGACATTCACATGCCTCATATGAGCATCTGAGGTATCACTGAACATTAATCATCTCACCACCACGCCCCTTTTTCTGTTTCCCTTCATGCACTGCCATGTCTGTCAGCAGAAATGGGTGTCTGTGAACCCAGCCCACCTGCCAGGCCCAGCATCTCACCTGCAGCAGGGTGCTGGGCTTCCAGACCACTCACAGCCCCCAACCAGCATCACCATGTTGGTTCACATTCAACTCACATTTTGGAAGTTTTCCCTTTCCATTTTAAGGTTATTTCCCTATGATTCTGATATGATTAATATTGGGGTCTGGAGTTCAGGGTGACAGCTTTAAGGAAATAGACTAATGGGCTGTGAGTTGACAAAATATAGACTGTATTATTTTGTAACAAAATTAACCCTGCAACGCTGTTAATTTATCAAAATAGAAACTTAGCGAACTTAATAGGTAAGGGACACTTGTGTTTCAATGCACAGCATATTAGATTCATAGACCTAACAAAGTTAAAAGTTTCATTATCTCCTTCTGCAGAAGACCACAGATGCATTAGAAGAGGGTAAAATGATCCCTTGGAAATGGAAACATTTGATCATCAGTGCAGCATGATGGTTAACAGGTTCCTGATAAAGCTGAAGTTCAGAACTTGAAGTCACCAAACCCAAAGCTTGGCACAGCTGCTGTTTTCTGTTCTGTTCTATCACTTCAGCCAAAAAGTGCTATTGATGTGCTGGTCAGTAAAAGCATTTGCAATGTTTACTTTATGTAGCATGTGATCAGATAGCAATAAATATCTCTAACATAATCTTCTTTACAATGCATTTTCCTTTTCCTTATACCCCTTAAAACAACTTACATTACAGCTTTAGAAAGATGCATTTTCCTGGAGAGATGCTTATTGTTTTCCCAACATTTTCTTCAGAGCAGTTAGGAGGGATCCAGATACCACATCAAACTCAGGAGCAAAAGTGCATGTGGTCTTCCACCAGTGCAGTTTTCCTACCTTCATAGCACTTTAAAGCATATTGCTTCAAGACTTTTATCTACACATAGGTCTGTTTATTATCTGCTAGTGGGACAGACAGTGCTATTTTTATATATCCCAACACGGAAGAGAGGACAAACATATTGACCATTCTGTCTGAAACACCGAGGAGTTATCTGCTTTCATTGAAACTGCAAAAAGTATATCGAAATATGTGTGTGAACTACATTGAAATCTGAACAAAAGTAGTCTGATGTTTTAGAGCAGCTTAGCAAGACAGTGGCATGCAAGAGTACCCAAAGCAAACCTAGGTTCACTTATTTGTGAGCAAGGAAACAATCCCCATGTCTTTTTTGATCACAACAAAACTGAAATAATTTTTCACTCAGTACTTCTCTGTCACTTCAGCATGGTGACAATGTATTCCTTAATCTCTTTTGGAAGCATCCAGAAAATAAACCAGCATATTTACTACACATTATTATTTAGTAAACATTATTGGAAAATGAAGTTTCTCAACCAACAGCACAGATCAGTTTTGACTGGATAGGGGGCAAACTGTTTAACTAAGGGAAGTACACCGGCTATGGCAACTGTGATTCCTGGCAAGCTCATCTGAATAGTTGAAAAATATTTTATTAAATATTGCCTCACATATTATTAACTGTAAGGAAGCAAGCCACTAGAAAAAAATTGATTCTCACTGCATTTTAAATTGCTGCTCTAGTGCCTTCACACTTCATGAAGTATGGATCAATTATCTTTTTGGCAAATATGAACATGCTATCTGTTAATAGAGCTTCATTAATGGTATTTTCTGTCTCTGGACTTTAGCTTGTTCTCCTCTTGTCTCTCTTTGAATTAATGTAGCCTATTAACTAAATTGCACAAACATTTAGTTTAGAAAAAGTATCCTGTGTTCAGTCTGCATCCTTCTCCTGTATGCTAATATACACCAGAAATCACCTGAGGCAATTTTTCTTCCCTCATTACATTAAAAAGAAACATTTTACCTGAAAACACAAACTTAAAATTGTGCATTTTATGGAGTCATAATTATGCAAGCTTCTTTTCAAGGCAACAGCAGCCAAGCTTACCTGTCAGCTGAGAGAGCAGTGAGAGTAAAGACTGACACCCCTACAGAGGTGAGCTGTATGAAGGGGATAAGTTTACATCCAGTTCTGCCGAACAGCCACTCGTCAGCAAGGTACCTGCTGGCATCCACAGGCACACAAGTCACTAAAAGCAGCAAGTCTCCCAGGGCCAAACTGGAAATGAACAAATTAGGGACATTTCGCATAGATTTCACAGTACAGAAGATCTTAATCAAAGTGATATTGCCAATAAGGCCTATCAGAATGATGATCCCATAGATCGTGGGGATGGCGTAGAGGAACGCTGGGTAAAACCAGTCTTCCACAAGGAGGGAGACGTTTGCACTCTGGTTGACAGAGATGTTATAGAAAATGAAGTTATCTGTTTCTAGGTCTAGAAGAAGGCACTCTCCAGATGCCATTGTCCTACTTTGCTCTTCTTGGAAAACAGCTTTCTTCTTTGAAAGTCCTCACATTCCTCAAATTAATTTCTTGCTTTAATTTTGCTGCTTCTTGCTGGCATTAAACAATCAGAAGAGTTTAAAAGTCATATTACTTTGTGTCACATCTTGTCAATAATCAAATCAAAAAGCACCTGCAGCTTTCTCCAAAGTTTCCATAAGGTGAAAGGACAACATGTTTTAGCATGGTTTGCATTGTGAAACTTGCCTTTTCCTCCTTGACTTTTCTTGCTGTTAAGCATTCCTCAGCTCTGGAAGACCAATTATCAAATTCAAAGACCAGCAAGTGACAGGCATTTTCGCAAACGGGGCTCGTTAAACTCCCAGCTTCAGGTCTGCCCGGCAGCTCCGAGTCCGAAAGCAAGGAGTTACAGAAAGCAAGAACTTTCGGGAGCTGCTGCCACGCTGCATTGCCAATCTCTCCCGCTTTGGGTGCCTGCCCCCGCCAGCCGGATTTAAAGCGAGGGGGGAAAGCGGGGCTCGGCTGGCAGCTCGGATCCTATAGGCAGGATGTTCTGGACGTCAATCCTTGCGCTGCTTCCCACGGGGTGCGCGGGCTGCTGGCAGCGCGACGGGAGCGCTCGGGGAGCGACTGGGAGAGCCGGGAGGGCTCAGGAGTGCCGGGGAGAGCCGGGGAAGGCTCGGGAGTGCCGGGGAAGGCTCGGGAGTGCCGGGGAGAGCCGGGGAAGGCTCGGGAGTGCCGAGAAGCGCTCGGGGAGCGCCGGGGAGCGTCAGGAACGCTCAGGGGGAGCCGGAGAGCGCCGGGGAGCGTCAGGAGAGCTCGGGGAGAGCCAGGGAGAGCCAGGAAAGGCTCGAGAGTGCCGGGGAGTGCTGGGGAGCACCGGGGAGGGCTCGGAGAGCACCGGGGAGGGCTCGGGGAGCGCCGGGGGAGCGGTCGGGGAGAGCCGGGGGAGCGGTCGGGGAGAGCCGGGGGAGCGGTCGGGGAGAGCCGGGAATCTCCGGCCGCCTGCTGGATGCTCCGGGCAGCGCCGCCCTTAACTCTTTAGCTGAAAAAATACACATCTGCTCACTTAGGGCTCCCGACGTGCGTCACCGGCTCGCCACCCACCTCCTCCTCCCCCCCCCCCAAAAACCAAAACCGAGTCTCCCCCCAGAAAAACCAAACCCCAAATCTTCCCAAAACAAAAACAACAACAATCCCAACCCCCCCCAAACAAACCACAAAAACCCTCAAACCCACCAAAACCAAACAACCCTACCCCAAACAAATCAAAGAAAACCCAATCCATTTAATTTCACACTGCAAACAATGTGTTCAGTAAAGCCATCCCACCTTCTTCACTTAAAAGCACAACTATTTCCCTTGCACTCCGGTATTGAATTGTTCCAATGAAAGAGAATGATGACATAAAGTCAAATTCATCTTCCCCTCTCCTCCCTAGACAAGAGAAATTAATAAAGCCAATTAGGATAAAACCCAACATTGTCATAAAGGTAGGCAAATTAATATTAGCACAGCGAGCCTGAAGTTATACAGGGAAGCCTTAACTCTGCACACTTTTATGTTAATTTTTTAATTTGGTGGTAACAATGCCAAGATTATTCTATGCAATAATTTCTATTTATGAGGTAGCCATCATACTGGCATCCATAGATAATGCACGTTGAGATGCAGCAGAAAGAAATTTGCTTGTCTTATAACAGTCTGAAAAAACTCCTTCTTAGAACTGAATTAAGATATAACTATTACTGGTGCCTTAATGTTTTACAAAAGGTTATTTATGAATATATATGAGGACATTCTGGACTGCAGAGATACATAGTCAATTTGGAAACCAGCCTGCAGAGTTAAATGAATCTGTACTTTACATTTTTCTCTCACGACTGCTCATTTTTGCACCCAAAAGAATGTTTTACCAACTGCTAGAGTTACTTGGAAGTGAGAGGGGAGGCGATTCAAAGTAGGCATTAAAGTGTGATCACTGGTTCCTGCAAAAAAGAAGCATTTCAGGACACAATCTGGAAAATCTCCAGGGGTTTCAAAGTGGTGTCCCAGGGTGGGATTTGAAGCAGGAGGCTTCAATAGCTGTTTTTCTGCCTCATTCTCGTGACCTGGGTCAGTATTTTCAGCTGTTTTTCTGCTGTCCACTCTAAGTCAACAAAGGACTTATGTGTACCCTTAATTTCAAGTAGGGCTACTTACATATGTTTTTCAAGCCAAACACCCATGAAAGTGCTGTGCTGAGAGCTTGAGAGTGCAGACGAGAAGCCAAATTTTCTAGTATTCCTTTCAGGCTGTTTTTAGGAATAGGCTGGAGGTTACCACTGTTAAAAGTAGAGGACGGAGAGCAACTGTGCACATTCTGATTGGGGCACACGGGCACTTCTGTGGGTCAGGGCCAGCTCTGGGCAAGGCTCCCAGCTTGGGTGGATGCCATTTGGAGGCAATGCCATGTTTGGCACAGCAGAACCAAAGGCACAGAGAGGAACTGTGGAGCTACTGAAGCAGCCCTGCCACACACCATGGTGGGACACCTTTCCCAGAATATCCCCCAGCATATCTGGGAGCCTGGTGATAGGGGCTGCATGACAAAGGGATGCACACTTTGCCCCCTCCCTCTCCCAACACTTTGCCTTCTGAGCATTAGGATAAAGCGGGGAGGACACTTCTGGAAGTGGGAGCAGCCACTTGGTGTAATCCTGATGGACCCCTGTGCCCAGCAGCCTAGTCAGTAGTTGGCAGTGACCTACCCTGAGTAGGAGGTGGGGGCTTCTTGTCTCCCTTCCCATTGAAATGACTTGTTGACACTGGGATTTGTAAATCCACCACTCAGAGATATTACATCTCTTGCTCTCATCGTGAGCCTTTATTTTTCCAGATGGAAAACAAGGTGGTCAGTTGGACAAAAATTCTCTAATAGAACCTCCGAGTCATCTCTCTTCACCATTTGAGCTCTTCTACACTATAACCTCTCTTCCCTTTACATGGAAAACCGTGTGGGGTGAGCAAAGGAAGAAATGAGAAGCAATGCTGGAAATCCTACTGGTCTGGCAGCAGACAGTGATGTTGATCACTCTTTTGAGATGGGGCATATCACCATATCCCAGATGTCTCCATCAGTGAAGGAAAGGGCTCTCATGACCTCTGGGAAGATGCAATTCACCTTTATCTTTGCAAGGCTGATAGTTATTCCAGGAAGCATTTCAAGTCTAAACTTACAGCTTTCATATTTTTGCTTTTGACAAATTTAAGCTTCAGGTTTAGGACAAATTCTTCTGACCATAGACAATGAGAAACTGAAAAGACAAAAAAAAAAAAGATTAAAAAATCAAACTTTAAACCGAACAAAACCAGGTCCTATACAGTTTAGATTATAAAAAGTATTCATTATTTATGTCAAATGTAAATAGACTGTTTCAGGGAAGATGAAGGACACAGGGTTTTATTCACCATTGCCTCGCCTGCAGAAGTACCCCAGAAGTAACTTAAAAATGCTGAGGATGTTTTCCAGACATGTTTTTGTCTTGCCACAAATTGCATTTGAGAGGGTTTGTTTATAATAAATGGTGTACCTTTTTAATCATTTCACTCGAGCATTTATCTTCCCTGGGTAGGCAAAATGTCTGGGCATTTGTATGAGCATACCACCTCTGTGTTCATTTCAAGCCTCTCTCCAGAAGAAGGTAAGCATCATTACCCTGGTTTCACCACTGGAGTAACCTGCATGAATATTAAAAAAAAAAAAAAAAAAAGTGACCGGCGAAAAGTTACTTAAGCTGTTGGCAGAGTTGTGAATAGAATAATGCAGGGCTCATGAGCCTGGTCCTGCATTATAATGATTTTTGGTTGCACAATGAGAGATTCCACACATACTTTTACTAGATGCTTTTTTTGTCATCTCTCCACCTCTCCACCTTTATCCAACCTCCATGACAGCTGCAAAGGGACAACCTTCTTTTACTCCTTAACTGTGTACAATGGGGAGATTTGTAAAAGTTTGATGGGCAAAATTTTCAAAAGCACTTAAACCTACATGAAAGGTAAGGAAATTTAGACCCCCAGATTGTTTATGAGCTCACCACCCAGAAGTGGAGCCAGAGTTTCAAACAAATGCAGTCCTCATTGAGAAAAGTACACACTTTTCAAAGTTGCTTGAAGAGCTGCAGCTGCCACAATCACAACTCCAGGCAGATTTTCAGAGCCCTAACAGCCAGTTGAGGTCTTTTGAAAGACCCTGATCATGTGTTCTACATATCTAAATGGACTGCTTTCGAAAATCTAATGCAACAGGGGATTCTGAGGCCCTGTGAGGTCCATGGGAGATGATCTGGTGATGGGAGCCAGAGAATGCTGGTGTGGCCACTGGCAGACCCTGAGGCTGGCCCAGCCATCACCTCAGAGAGCAGGAACCACCTGCTGCACCAGGCTGGGCAGCCCATGCAGCATCCCCCACACCAAGCACCTCCAGCATGCAGGGAATGTGGGGGCAATGGGGAATCATCTCCGTGGAGCATGGCTCTTTGCCAGGGGTGTCATTGTTGCTTGTGTGATTTTCCTTCGTATCAGCTTCTTCTTTATTCAGCTCAGAGGAGATGAATAAACTTGCATCCACAGTCAAGAGTCAGGAGAGGAGTCCTTGTGCTCAGGGTTCTGCTATTTCCTGATAACTGGATTACTGGGGCTAGGAACCAGTAAACCAGGGATTACTCACTGATGAGCTTGTGGAGCACAACATCCGCTGATTTACCAAGTATTCTCCTTCTGCAAACTCTTCATCTCCCAGAGGGAACAAAACAGTGTAAGGCATCCTGCCTATAATTGCTTCAAGCAAATTCTTCATTTTTATTGCTGTCACCCCTATGTGCCCAAATCGTGCTCTGTGTTCACCATTTCATTTCAGTCACCAAAGTTAACAGAAACTGTTCACAAAAAGGTGATTTTCCAACCCATTTCATTCCAGGGATCAGATTTATATCAGGGCATTACAGAGTAAATTACATAAACTTTTTATTTGCTTGAGCAAAGATCTGTACTCATACCTGCACGACTGGAGGTCAGAGGGGCTGGGGAAGGAACTGAATATAATTCACAGTGTAAAAGTCCCCTGAGAAGATACAATGTGCTGGTTTCTTGCATATGTAAAAATGGAAATGAAGCATTGTCAAGTTTCCTCCATCCTGCAGCCTTGCTGACGCACAGCCTACAGTGCAAATGAAGATGCAGGCCATACAATGTGAAGTGCTCCCACTGTGCCTTTGAGAATAGCTTGTTCATTCTAAATTAGGCAACTCCTTCAGTGTGTTTTTAGCTTCACAAATCCCTTACTTATTCCCAGCATTTCATCATGACACGCAGGCATCAAAAACTGACACAGCTGGAAGGGATGTCTGAACTGCCTAACACACTGGATGTGTGCTCATGGAGAAAGAATTGTTTGAAGGAGACACATGCAGATATATATTTACAGTAGTCTTCTGCCGGGCTTGAAGAGTAGCACAGGCATAACAGCATCTGAAAATGCAGTAAGTGAGAAAGTAAAGGTTGCATGGTGGGCCAGCAGGAGCAATGAACCAGCCTGTACCCAGTAAATGAGGGATGAAAAGGGACTTGAGAATGTAGAGAGCTGCCTGTGCAGGCCACTTTCAACGAGGGCATATTTGGAAAAGATGCACAGTGTTGATGTGAGCCCAATGCAAGGAAAAGGATCTTGGCAACCCTCCAAGAAGCAACAATACATTTTTTAAGAGCAAAGAATGCTGTAACAGGCAGATATGGGCAAGAATTCTTAGCTAAAAAAGAGATAGGAAAAGTTTTATTTCACATACTTTATACAGACAAACACCTCCCCACACCCACACCCTCCAAGACAGAAAGACCTCAGGATGCAGGAAGAGCAACAGGTAGGAAGCAGGACTGAGTAAAAAGCAGCCAAGAAAAGCGCTGCCACCTTGGTGCAGAGAAAACATTAACATTTCTTTTAACCATGCTGAGCTCATGTTGGCAACAAATGGGAATATTTCCCAAGGAAATATTGCAGGATGAGATTCCCATCCTAATAGATGGAGGCAAAGTCATTGAGATTTGAAAGTCATCTGCATGGAAAGAAGACATAATTTTGTGGATAAGGACAGCTCGGAGGGGCAAGGAAGTTACAAAGGAAAGATCATCCCACAAACAGCTGCAGGGAGACAAAAAGAAACCATCAAAGATCCTTCAGAAGAGAAAAAGCATGCAGAAAAAGAGAAGGCAGATGAGAAAAGCAGGAGAAGCTAAGATTTTGGGTTAAATGTATAATCAAATACATCATCCTAAGTAACTACATGTCCAAGTTAGGTGAACCTAGTAGAACAGTTTGGGCTAGAGGAATCTTAAAGAATTATAGACTTTTGTGCACAAAACTTCAGTGCTGTGGAAGGGATGAAACCAGATAAAAAGTTTGGACTGGAGCTGTAAAAGAAGGTGCTCTTTTTCCATGTGTCTGTTTTCCAAGATAAAAGGGGAATAAAAGGATCTGGGTGCAAGAAGTTTGGGGACAGCACCTAACTCATGCTTGTCCTGAGATTGCTAATTCTTCCTGAAGGGAACCTTGAGCTGGGCATTGCATAGCACAGCACTTTGGTCAGACACTCCTGGAAAGCTCTCCTGCTCTTGGCCATCAGCAAAGCCAGCACTTCCCTGCAGTTGCTGGTCCTTAGCAGGGATGTGGAAGCATTTCCCTGGCAAGACAGCTGAGGAGAGCAGAGCATGGAGTGGCATATACACTCTACAAAACAGGTAATGTAACACCACCCTCAGTGCTACCAATCCTTCCTACTAACATCTTTTTTATTTTCAGGACTTACTGCCAGACAGCACTGAACTCCACTGGGACCATTAGGAGGTACCTCAGACTTTACTTGGTTCGTGAAACCTGGGCAGAATCAGCCTGGGAGTTTATTCAAACATTAACTCTGGCAAGGCTAGGCAGGAATACTAAAGGCCAGAAGGTCTATGTTGAGACGTAGAATTGTGAGCACCAGCCCTGTGTGCATCAGCATCCCAGCTGTGCCACTTCACAGGAAGTAAAGGTGCTCATTTAACAATACTAAATCTTTGTTCCTGACCCCTGGCTTGCCAGAAGTATCATTTAGGATGTGCCAGCCCTTCCTTGGGCTAAGCACTGCTGATGGATTCACACCCAGTTTCTCTCCTTTCTTTCCCTGCATGATCCCAGCGTCCTCCTTGGGCTCCTGGGGTAGGAACATTTTTTTCTTTCAGTGTTGTCACTGACAAGCAGCTGGTAGAATAAATTATTGCTGAATGCATGCTGTTCTTTTCCCTGTATAAGGTAAGATGCACTTTTTTTTCCCCCATCTTGATTGTCATGGGGAAGAACAGCTCCCTACCCAAGAGAAAAACACAAAAATGGAAATATTGTTATTATTAATAATAAGAATTTTATTCTCGGAAATTGGAACAAATGAAACAACTCAGTGTCAAATACATATTTTAGGGAAGAAAAATATATTGAAACCCATCATCAACAAGGCTGTTAAAGCTTTTTTTCTAAACAAACGGTTCCAAAGCTTCCTGGCATAACTCACCAAGAAATGTGCTGGAGAAACACAGAAAGGTAATATTACTATTTCCCATCTTTTTATTGTACTTCAGGGATATTTCAAGAAGAAAATCATGCAATATAGAGTCATGCAATAATAATAAGTCTAAACAAATCGTTTCTGTCTACATCTGGTATCTGATTTGTTTTGTATTATCTTCCCTCACAGGAGAAAGAGAGCAAATCTCAAGTATTTACGGCAGTGAATTCCCTTTTAAGTTCCAAGGGGGAGCGGCCGTAGTTGTGACAAGCAGGAGCCCCCGGTGACGCTCTGGTTCAAGCCGTGCGCGGATCTCTCCATCAGCCTTGCGCCCCGCGGCGCATCCCCGCACTGTGCTCCAGCGGCTTCTCGCGGGGCAGGGCGACTCTCCGGACCCTGACAGAAGCTCCGAGGGCGGTTCTGCTCGAGCAAGTCTTCTCTGCTTTTTTGGGGCCGGTGGGATGCGCCCCCGCCTCCCCTTCCCGGGGCTGAGCCCGCCGAGATTCCTGAGTTCCCCGACCCCCCGAGCCCTCTGAGCCCCACGAGCTCACGGAGCCCCCGAGCTCCCCCACCCCCCTGAGCTCCCCGAGCCCCCTGAGCTCCCCGAGCCCCCCGAACCCCCTGAGCTCCCTGAGCCCCCCGAGCACCCCGAGCCCCCCGAGCCCCCCGCTCTCCCGGGCGCTGCGGGGCGCGGCCGCCAGAGGGCGGCGCTGAGCCAGCGGCGCTGCCGGGCGGGGAGGGGGCCGGGAGGGGCCGTGGAGGGACCGTGAGGGACCATGGAGGGTCCGTGAAGGGCTGTGAGGGGCCCTGGAGGGACCATGATAAGCTAGGAGGGACTGTGGAGGCTGTGACGGGCCGGGAGGGGCCGTGGAGGAGTCTTGAAGGACCCTGAGGGGCCGTGGCAGGTCCATGAGGGGCCGTGAGGAGCATTGAGGGGCCATGGAGGGGCAGTGAGGAGCAGTGAGGGGCCATGGAGGGGCAGTGAGGAGCAGTGAGGGGCCATGGAGGGGCAGTGAGGGGCCATGGAGGGGCAGTGAGGGGCAGTGAGGAGCAGTGAGGGGCCATGGAGGGGCAGTGAGGGGCAGTGAGGAGCAGTGAGGGGCCATGGAGGGGCAGTGAGGGGCAGTGAGGAGCAGTGAGGGACCGTGAGGGGCCGCTGCCACCCCAGCGGGCAGTAACACAGCGGGTCTCAGGCACCGACACCGACAGCACCGACCGCAAGCACCGAGAGCCGGCCCAGGACTCCTCTCTGCTGCGCTCAGGCCTCCGCAGGCACGAGAAGCCAGCAAGTGACAGATAGTGACAGATAGTGACAGATAGTGACAGATAGCGACAGATAGCGACAGATTCGGAGGGTCTTCCTACAGCAGGGAGAGGAACAGGCTGAAGTTGGGCAGAGGTTCTGCTCTTTTCTCAGTTTAATTTAGCTCTGGTTTTAGTTTCGTGTGCTGTCCCCAATACCCATTCGCGGGATTTGTTTTAGTGGCTTTGCCATGTCCACAGAGCATCTGACTGGATCCTTATTGCTTAACTCCAGCCACTGTCTGCAAGGGAAGGATTGAGTTTTCTGGAAAGCAAAGCCATCTACCAGTGTAGTTCCGTTTCTTAAAACACCTCCTGTGAATTTTGTAGTGCTGGGTTTTGTGCCAAGTAATGACTTTCCTCTGACAAATGGTAGTAGAAGGAAAGGTGATGCAAATGTTACACTGATGTCCAAAAAGTGTGGAGAGAGAGCTAGGGTGCTGCAGGGCAGACACATTGCTTCTGGTGTCTGAAGAAGACAGCATATTAAAACATAAAATCAATAGGAATATGAAGAAATACAAAGAGTAGGGGGAAAACCAGCCCAACATTGATAGGAGGAAGCCATTGTCCTCCAACCTAATGTTACTTAAGTTAGGAGTCAGCGAGGCTGTAAATAAGGATAGTCAGATGATACATATGTGCTTTGACTCCATGAAAGCTTTCATAAACTTAGGGTTTAATAAAGGTTACAAAATAGGAGAGTGCTTCATATAGACAGCTTCTGGAAATATACAGGTAGGTGGGTGTTCAGAATTCTCTGAGCATCTAACAAATGATAAACTAATGAAGGAAAAAAAAGGAAAAATCAATCATTTGCAACAAGCAATTACATTAGCTACAATGAAGACAGAGGGATAAAAGGCTTTGCAATGCTGAAATAACTGGACTTTTATCCCCAGAAAAATAGTGCATCAGAAGGAAGCCTGAAAGTGTGAAATAGGTAAAGCTTAGTCTGTTTTGGAGGATTGCTTTGCTTGTAGTGACAGACAGTCAATTCTGATATCACACTGCTTTTCTAATGGCATAACTTCCCTGAACTCAGTGATTTGTTGTCTTGATTTACCAGAAAAAGACACATAACAGCATTCAGCAAATTCAATTCTGCATTTATAGCAACTGTAGAGAGAGAGACAAAATAGAGATGCAGAACTATGAGCTGGAGAAGTCAGCCCTGAACCAGAAGAAGAAAGCTGTCCATCCTACATAAAGAAGAAAGGCACAGTGTGCAATTCCCACTCCATCTATGGAGAGTACATTCATAAACATGTTCTTAAACTTCAGCAATCAGACTGCCAAAGGTTTGTAGAGAATGTGCCAATGGATATGATTTATTAGGACCTCAATTCAGTTATGTCATTCTTATAAAATACAGCTCTTTTTCTCACGATGGATGTTATCCATATGAAATGAGAGAGCTGGAAGAACCCTGGAGTTTACAGCCCTGATGGTTCTCACCATTAATACCATAGGGAAAAAATCTTTCAGAAAGGTGCATAAGCCCTCAGCTAAAATTAAATCAAAGTCAGTGTAGAATACTATCTGTATTCATGAATGTATTGACAGCTCTCAGAACTCATTTCTATGTCTTGGCAAGTCAGTGTCCTATCTTATTTAACTGAATAAACAAATTATTGGTTTTCTGGGCAGACAGACAAGTGTGTGAAAAATAAATTACTTTTTGAATAATTTTTTTAGCATATCACTGTGCTTCAGCAAACATCCTATTCGTAGAAATCCCAAATAAGGGACTTCTAAAACAACACAAGTATAACTATTGCTTTTTCTGCATTTCATGGAACTAATCCTATTATCTGTCAGACTGTACTGTTAGAAGAGAAGAGAATTCAAGTATGAAGTGAATGTATCATCCTGGAAGTTCAGTGAAAATGTGAATATGGAAAAGACAAAGTATCTGACAAATGCTTTGAGGATTCTCAACCAAGGAATGACTCTGCAGTCATTCAGCTGGAGCTGTAGTTGTGACACTTTGCTTTGATCCCTTTACTTGGGACACATGTACATTGGACATGTACCTTTTTTTAACTTTGGGGTGCTTTTCATCCGCTCTGCAATCTATGTATTAGCATTCTTCTGGTGTGCTTGTATTGTTAATCTGGATGCTATATGCACCACTAAAATAAGGCAAAAGGACTGTTCCAGCTGTCAATAACTTTGCCGCTGAAACTAAATTATTCAGTTCTATTCAGCAAAGAAGTTTAAACCTTAGGCAATATGAACACATTCTGGACTACATGAAGAACGTTGGTCCTCAGCTTCTACCTTGCAAATCTGACAGGAAAGATTTTCAGCAGGTACTTACTTTGCAAAGATTCTGTCAGTAAAATGAAGGAGATTAGCTAGCCTCAGAAGAACAGCTATGCTGGTGGGGTATTGGACTCAGATGAAAGTCATCAGAGGACTCTGAATTATCAACAATTATCTGCAACACAGCAATTATGCTGTCACACTGAAAATCGTTTCCAGGAACTTGAGCAGTGACTGAAAACAAGACTGTCCTTCACCCACCTTCTGTGAGATTAAACTTTTGTGCCTAATCTAGTCTGCTCTTTCAGGTGTGCCAAAACACAGATATCATATTAATATTTAAAATGCTGGGGAAGAAAGAGTAGAAATAATTAAATGCTTTGCCATTCAAATCTGAAAACCATTCTATCCCTTAGATGAAAAAAACCCAGCAGCACTGATAAGACATTTAACAGCAGTAACAGTTCAGGCTGGTCTCTGTAATGTACAATGCAAATGGACCATTTCAGGCATGTTAAATATGATGAAGGTAAAATGAAACCATGTCCTCGACAGTATCTAAAACAGTTTTGAGGCAGACTCAACCCAACTGCTGTATAGCTTTCACCCACATCTGAAAATTTGGTACAGATTTTGTGGTTCTTTTCCAAACCTCAGTAGTCAAATAGGAGGTTTTCCATTAATGCCAATAGGCTGCACTGGGAACACTCTTGGCCAATGTCTAACCACAACCATTTTCCTGACTAAAAACTTAACTTAACTGATGACTAAAAAGTATCAAGATATTTGCACGCAGGAAGGCACCCTACATGTCCCATCTGAATAGCTCTAAATTGAAACCAAAGAACCAGAAGAGCTAGAAAATGTTACTATGAAAACTCTGTGAGGAAGCTGATAAATGAAAATACCTTTATTGACAGTAAGCTCTGTGTATATAAAGGCAAGTCCAAGTACTCCTTGTGTCTGGGCAAACACAGCAGGTGGAGGCACTTCACCTCACCACCCAAGCTGTTCTTTCACTTAGAATGGTTATTAAGAGTGCTCATTCAGTGTTTCATGAGGATAAACTAAGCCACTAGCCTATAAAAAGCTATGAGCAAAAGTTTTCCACTCTGAGAAATCACCTATCAATTTGTTAGTGAAGTTCAAAGACTTACTTTTTGTCTTGTCCTATAGCTCAGCACCACTGAGAAGAGCCTGTCTCCATCCTCTGGCACCCTCCCTTCATAAATATTGGTGAGGTCCCCTTTTAGTGATTTCTCCTCGAGGCTGAGCAGGCACAGTTTCCCCAGCCTTTCCTCATAAGAGAGATGCTCAGATCGCTTATTCATCTTTTTTGCCCTTCGCTGAACCCACTCCAGGATCTCCAAGTCTCTCTTGTATTGAGGAGCCCAGAACTGGGCACAGCAGTCCAGATGTGGCCTCATCAGGGCTGCGTAGTGGGGCAGGATCACCTCCCTGGACCTGCTAGCAATGCTCTTCCTTATGCACATCGGGATTCCATTTGCCTTCTTGGCCACCAGGGCACACTGCCAGCTTCTGTATTTTGTGCTGTTCATCCTCTGCACACTGAAGGAGTGAACAAGTGGGAAGATGGGGAAGGTAAGCATGTTCTAGTGGGGCAGGACTCCCACTTCACTCCCAGAATGGGGGCACAAAGCACACACAGAGCCCTCCTTACCTTTCTCACCCTGGCTTCTCATCTCCTTGAGCCTTTCACTCCTTGTAATGCCTTTGGCTCTGCATGTTCCTCGAATACAGCGGTCATTACTCCAGCCAACCCATCCATCTTTTCCTTCCTGTGCTTAGTTCAATAGAATAATTGACATTTTCACTGGAGCTGACCCAAATGGCCATAATCAAGAGAAATTGGCAAACTGGCAAACTCCCTGCAAATGCCTGTCAGGGATGAAGACAGACCACCTTTTCTGTAATAGATACCAGGATTCAAAAAACTACTTCTCATCTTCCCCAAGTTCATAATTTATTAGAAATAGCAGAAAGGATTTCAGATTTTTAGATTAATACTATGAGCCCCATCATAGCATTATGGGGCATGGGGATAGATGCAGGATATGTTATGTATTCCTTTACATTGTTTTTGATTTTGGTTTTGGTTTCTGTCTTTCTCGTAGGTTTAGGCATCACAGCCTAAGGCAAATGGAAAGATGTAAACATCTGGTTTCTAAAGGTTTACGTCCTGAAAATTAAGTGCCTTCTCTTACAAATGCAATTCTTATCAGACAAAGGAAGAGAAATGCTTAATCATGGGATTGCTGTTATCTACTAACAATTTATAGGAACACTGGCCTCAGACAGATAAGCATCTCTTTATCAATGTAATCATCCAGCAAATTCGTGGCTGTTGGAGCAGAGCCCTATGAAGTATGCAGCAACTCACTTTTCTTTCATTGAAGAGAGAAGCAGACAGTGAGGAGGAACTGAGACACAGCTGAAATCGAACTCATTTTCTGCAAGACAACTGCCAAGCTTTGGGGTGTTCCCTTTGGCAGAAACACTCTCTCAGAGCACCAAAGTGTATTGTCTGAGGGACTGACGTTATCACCCTCTACAACTGCCTGAAAGAAGTTTGTGGTCAGACAGGGATCAGCCTCTTTTCCCAGTCAACCCATGACAGGCCAAGAAGATATCATAATCTTAAACTCTGCCAGGGGAGGTTTAGGTTGGGCATTATGAAGAGGTTTTTCACAGAAAGGGTGATTAGATATTGAAATGGGCTGCCCAGGGAGGTGGTGGAGTCACTGTCATGGTGGTGTTTAAGGAAAGATTGGATGTGACAGTCAGTGCCCTGGTCTAGTTGGCAGGTATTGGGTTGTGGGTTGGACTAAGTGATTTCAGAGGTCTTTTCCAACATGATTGATCCTGTGATTCTGTGATTCAAAGAAAGAAATAGTAGTGAAGTGCTGTTATACAGTGGACAGAATGAAGTAATAAATAAGACTCTTAACCACTCTGGAAGAAAAGATTTTTCTCCTTAAAAAGAACCACAAATGAGCAACCCTAAACACAATCTACATTCAGTCAAGGCTTTCATGTTGTCATGCTCCATCATGAGTATCTGCCAAGCTTTGTGTCCTGTGACATCCCCTGTTTCAGTGACTCCTTTTCGGCTTGTTGAGTGCTTCTGCTCCTATTTACAAGTGCAGCCATAGTCTCTCAAAGCAAGCTTTAAAGTGTATGGATCTGACTGATGCGAGACAGTATTTGAATACACGTGACATGAGAAGTATGCTTCTTATTGGCTATTTATTTCTCCATGGAAATGCTGAATTCACTTGAGCCCATGCTGACAATGATCTGTTTTTATGAAGATTCATAACTAAGTCATAAATACTCTGAAATAGCCTGAAGATCCCACAGCAAGTGTGTAAGAGGAACATGTTCAGGAATATTCGACTGGGAACAATAAGACCTTTCATGCTGACATAATCATACCATGACATTTTCCTGTTCTTTCTGCTATGGCTACCACACACTCAGGACCTTGCTGTACAATCTGTAGTGATTTTGGTCTTACTCCATAGGTGAGACTGGTGAGACTGCTCTTTATGTAAGATGTTTCTCCCTGTAAGTAATGGTATTGTGGTCCCTAATGAGTTTAAATTGTTTAAATAATGCTCAAAAGACAAATGTCCTGACTACAGTACCAATCAGGGATAATGACTTAGATTGTGTGTGAGAGGGTAAATATTTTTCTACCTTTATAAAGCTAATACATTTATGAATAGAGCTCAAATTATGAATTACCAACTACCTTCTGTATTAGATTTGTATCAGATTCCTGTTTCCTCCCTTTACAGAACAGTGTTTTTTAAAGGACAATCTATAAAATGAACAGCCTGGGTAATCTTGGAAAGAATCTTTCCTTTTTCATTAATGAAAGAGGATAAAAATCCCAGCAGACTCTATAATACACTTATCCTTAGGAATGTGTGAATTGAGATTAGTTGACAATTAAGTTATCTGGTATTGATTTTACATGCACTCTCAACCTGCTAACCTTAGCTTAATGTTGTTCTGTTTTGTTTTTTTTCAAAGATAAACAGTAAAATGCTATCTGTGGCAATTTTCACAAAAATGTTTTCATTCATTTTTTTACACCCCTCAAAAATACATGAACGAGTTTGTTCCCTAAGTACTTATTTGGTAGAAATTATTTTGCACTCAGTTGAGGAAACTCAATCTCCACATTTTCAAGGAAGTAAATAGAACACTGAGCTTGAAAAGAAGAATGCTTAGCTCTAGCCTTTACTAATTTCTCAGTGATTATCACCAGAATATGATCAAGACGATTACATTATCATGTGGGGAATTATGTTTTATCATTTAGATTAGTGGATCATAGTATCATAGAATGGTTTGGGTTGGAAAGGATCTTACAGAATCATCGAGTTTCAACCCCCCTGCCATGGGCAGGGACAACTCCTACTACACCAGGCTGTTAAAAATTTGGGAGTGCTCAATGTCTTGCAGAACAAAGCAAAAAGGCTTTCCTTTGAAAGCCTGCACTATATATTATCCATGGGCAAATCAAAATCTGATCACCTCTTTTGGTTCAAAACAAAATAGGCTTGGACAAATTCCATCTCAGTTGGAAGGTGAGTAGCAGAGCAGTTTTTCTCAGAAAGGATTGCATTTCACAGGCTGTGCAGAACTCACAGGAATATCCCTATGCCAGTCACATGGGGTTGACTCTGGCTGGCATCAGGACCTGTAGAACAGGAGAAGGGCTGAGGGATCAGCATGGAGAGCAAGCACAGAGTGCTGTGGCAACATCTTTGTGGGAAAAGCAGTCACTTTTCAAGAGCAAAATGAGGCCAGAGGTGGCCTGGAAATAAAACTGCCCTGGATCTCAGCAGCAAAGCTGAGCTATGACTTTAGGCTCAGCCTAAAGGCACCAAGCAGCAAGTGCTCATGCCACGTGTAGCCTCTGAGCTCCCAAGCAGTGATCAGCCCCCAGAGCTGGGAACTCACCTGCACGGAACTCTCTGCCAGAGCCTCTGTGTCAGGCTTCTCCTATCACGAACTTCGGGCAGCCCTGTCACACTGGTGTAAAGGACGCTCTTCTAAGTTATCTGCACTTCTCTCCTCTTTTCCTGGGTGTAATTTAAATGGCATAAGAAATTTGTTTTACTGTTGAAGCCTGATGCAATCTCAGGCCTTGTGCCTCTCACTGATTTAGCTCTCTTCCCAGCTGAGATCTCTGCAGGGAATGAGGCTGTCGTTCTGCAACTGCTTGAAACTACAAAAACGGAGGGGCAGCTGTCCTAAGAGAGGTCCTGCCCTATCCCTTTGCTGGGCTGTATGTTTTCCACATCCACTAATACCTGAGACCTGGGCAGTCTCAGGAAGCAAGTCCAGCTGGCAGCAGGAGCAGAAAGAAATGAAGAAACATTTTTTACATCCAGATTGGTTTCGGTGTGGAAGTTACCAAGCAAAATATGACACATGATCTAGAGCCCAGGCAGGCAGGCAACTTGGGGAGATTCAGCAGGGCAAGTGGCTACTAGTTTACTGTTTAAGATGGAGAGTATATCACCATACATTAGAACACTGGGGGGAAAGTCTGTCCTCGTCAGGGTCTTGTGGGATCTGACTCTGGTTCCTGCAAGGTGCTTTTCTCCTGTTCCCCATAATGATACTGGGGAAAACGTGTCCTTGTAGCTCCCCATCTTACTGTGCAATAACATATGTCCACCTGAAGCTTCTTCCCAGTCTCTAAACTTGTGATGTTCTTACAAGTTTCATCTTTAACACCAATTATTCCTCTAAGAAAATGCAGAGGTTTTAACAGCATGTTTTTCACTCCACTGCCTTTAAGGCAGGGCTATAAATCATACTAAATGCCTGCACATTATGTAAATTGACTCCTTTGCAGAACATTTTTCATTCAATATAAACAGAGCAATTACACCCTTTGACGTTTGCCCAAAATTTCTATTTCTTTTCCCCCTTCCAAAGGGGAACTTTTAATCTGTGTCATCTTTTCTCTTGTGTTATGCACTAACTGAGAATGTGCTGCAAATGTTTCATCCCAACTCTCCTTTTTAAAAAAATCTGTATTTGACCTGCTATCTTCCTAGCCTTCCTTCTGATGTGTGTCCTTTTCACTGGTTCATTTACTCTCCTTCGCTCTTTGTGCATTCCCTTCTTGCATTATTAGGTGATACTTTTGATACCTTCCCTTCAATTTTCTTTCTCTTTTTTTCAGAGCATGTTTCATGTTTGAATACAGGACATTCAAAAAGTGTCTTTTTTTGCCACGTCATGGCCAAACATCTTAAGCAGCTTCTTTTATGTCAGTTAATTCATCATTTTGCCAAAGCTTCTCTGGGTTTCTATGTTGGTCATGCTAGTGATGCCCTTGACACAAACAGTTGAGTACTAGAGCACTTCTGCTTCTCTGCAACACCGATGTTGCATTATGTGGTGGCTTTGTATGTTGCATAAGAGTTACCTATAAAAATCATGTTTTGATCCAAGAGAACCTGAACAAGTATTATTTGGCCCAATAATAACCTGAACAATGAAAGCAGCAGTTTCCAGAATATGGCCTTTAGAAAAGGGGTGGGAGCCTAAAAACAAAGTAGAGCCAATTTTCCCCCAAGTATCTAAAGAAGGACAGAAATCACAGAATGTTTGGGATTGGAAGGGACTTTTGGAGATCATCTAACCCAGATTCCCTGCTAAAGCAGGTTCACCTGGAGTAGGCTGCACAGAATCACACCCAGGTGAATTTTGAGTACCTTCAGGGACGGAGATTTCACAGCCTCTCTGCATAGCCTCTTCCAGTACTTTGTCATCCTCACAGTAAAGAAGTTTTTCCTCATATTTAGACACAACTTCAGTTTGTGACTTTTGACTCTGAAGAGTCTGGACCCATCTTGCTGACAACTACCCACAGACAGAAATGCCTATTATTCTCAGTGATTAATTTCTTTTATCTAGTAATGACCTAATTAACTACTGAAAATAAAGATAAGTTTTATGTGCCATTTTTTGTAAACTGGAGATGTAAGCTAAGGGATGTCTGGCTTTGAACATCCAAGAATGCTGAGTTGCAGTGCAGTTTAGAAACTCCACCACACTCTCCTGTTAGAAGATGAATTTTGGTGCAGTTAAAGTCAGATAGATCTTTATTGCTCTAACTGTTTCAGATAGAAAAATCCATGATGGCAGTTCTCTTCTCTGTATCATTTATTTTCTTAATTGTTTTTCCATGGTGCTTCTTTAATAACAGAAACACATGGAGTCAGTCACCCTGACAAAGTGCTCTTTCAGTCAGCAGGTGGAAACTCACAGTTGATTTTATCCCTACAAGTGTCATCTTTCCTTGTCTTTCTGTCAGTGTTTCTAAACAGAAAAGTCAATTAATTCATCTCCAGGCATGGTTTCTTTGCAATGCTCTAAACTTTTAAGTATTTCTGAAGCTCAAACAATTAAGTGTGCCCATTTTTTTTCTTGGCCAGCATCTCCTGTGCATCTTTATCTGATACAGGCTGTAGTGCTGTTTTCCAGGGAATGCTCTTCATAATCTAGTAGGAAGCTTCTGCTATATAATTATTTAAATGCTTCCTGTCTTAGATGAATTGACCACACTTATTCTGCAGACTTTATGACACAGTGGATTTTTGCTGATTCATCTAATCCCTTTTATTTTATCCGTTTTTTTTTTAAATTTTTCACTGGAGGATGTAGTCATTTTGTCAATCAACATCATAGCTTTTGATACAAAATATTGGTATCTCTGCAAATCAGGGATCTGCTGAAGGAAGTTTTGTTCAGTTAGGTATAACTGGATGTTGGAAGCTCAGCTGGCTTTCAAGCTATCTGAACACTTCCAGGAAACACCCTTTTTTGCTTTCTTATCACCACCCCCCTCACAGCTGTATTATCTGTTACTGAGGCAATAAGCCTTTCCTTAATTTTCTACTAGTCAATTCTTTATCCTTAACTAAACCTTCAAATATCCATGACCTTGTTCTTGGAAAGAGCTGATTTTTTTTCTTCAACAACACACTGCTGTCCACAAAATACTAATGAAAAATATTTGGATGATTTTCAGGTAATGGATAAGGCAGATTGATGGTATGTTTGGAACAATTAGGATCAGGATAATGTTGTTTTCTTATGGATTGTTCCATTTATATGTTCTTTCCTTTCCTTACCCTGTTACAATTTTCTTTGGAGCTGTCTTCCCACTTGAGGTCATTTTGCAAACACAGTCTAGTCCTATAAGAAATTAAGGCTGTGAGTGACTCAGTTGGAAAACTTCGTTGCAACCAAATTGTTCAAAAATAAACTCTACACATGTATTTTTACAAACACTGATCATTCAGTGTCATTTCACTCTAATCCATCCCAAGGAATCTATTAACAAAAACCTGGGTTACTCTCACCTTCTGGGGCAGGTTGTAACAGAGGTGAATGGCTGGATTTTTGCCTCAAGCCTCTAGCATTTGTAGTCAAGGAGCTTTGCTGGAAGTTTTCTTAAAATCTTCAATTGCTGTTCTTCAAAACTAAAAATTGCTTGCCTAGTTACAGCAAAGCTGGAGACATGTAAAGCTACTGTATACTTCCATATGAGTCACCCAGTCCATGCTTTCTGGAAGTGTTGTGCGCATGCTTTTCACCTTTGCACTTAAAGATTTGACATTATATGTTTCCCTTCAGGCTCAGAAGGAGAGTAAAAAAGGAAAAAAAAATACCTCTATTCTAAATGTCTCATGAGCCTCAGCTTACAAATTTAGAAATCATCTTCTGTGAGAGCCACTGTTTACTCTCTCCAGCCACAGAAAACTCCTTGTGACCACAATTGTAAAAAGTGTTTATTTGAATGTTTAAACCCCTGGCAGTTCTTTAGTTCCCTGTTAGAGAAGTTTTAGTGTATCCTTTATCTTACTGGAACATACTGTAGGCAAATCATCCTTGTTTACCTCCCTTTCTATGGCAACCCCTTCTAGCATTCCTTTTCAGTCCTTAGAGGGGGAAACCTTCCTTTCCTTTGCTCTCTGCCAGCCCTGGGCACTGCTTTGACATTGTTCCCAAGTCCTCCTGATTCATTGCGGCCCCACACAGAACTTGTTACAGACTGTTCCTGTTGTTCAGGGGCTTCAGATGCAGAAGAGGAGAAAAGTCCTGTTCTGTTTACAGTGAACCATCACCTGCCTTCACCACACAGGTTTTAATGATGCAGTGATTGCAGTCAGCAGCACTGCAGGACATCAGAGATGTAATCTGCCTTGCTAAAAGCAGTGATGTTCATTTTACAGCTCTCTATTATGCAAGGGAAAAAAACAAAGGACAAATTTCTGCTCACATAAGTTTACTCTGCTATTTTTGTGTTACTAAGGCACCCTCCAGCCAGGCAGGGGAAAGGGGACAGGTCAGGAGTCATCACAACTAGCTGGGCATAGGCAAGCTTTCAGCTGGATGATTTGAGAGGAAAGTGCATCTCATGCCTATGGAGCAGGTAGAAATGGAGTTAGAAAACGAAGTAATGAAAGTGTTTCCTGTGGAGCTTACTCTGAATGGGTGCCATGTGGGAAATCATTGAAGTGCCACAGAGCCAGCATTCCTACCGAGACCAAGACTAGCAGACCTGTCAACATTCTTTCCTATGCTTGCCCTATAAATCATGCCTATTTCTAAAGTTTTGGCCACCAGCAGTGATCCCTAGTGTCAATAGGGATTCTAAGTCTGTATCTCTAAGAAGCAACATTTTTCAGAAGAAAATTGCACCAATGTTTTTCAAATGGCAATAACACCACTTTTATCCAAACTTTTGGTGGCCAAGGGCCATTTAATGAGGCCTGAAATTCCATCCTAGACAAAGTCTCTGGCAGCACACAAGAAACATGGTATTTCATGTCTAAAGTTTAGACACGTTGGATCTGCTAGACTGTAGAGGTATTTAATCATGACTCATTTCTGTGAGTGATTTGTAAACATCCTGAGGAATAAAAGCAATGATTTAGTTTTCATTTATTTTCATAACAATATTTATCTTTTATAGTAAGTAGGACAGCTTCCTGCAATTTGGGAAAACCTCCATGTATTCTTACCTAATTTAATGAATCACCATGGAGCTCATATTGCATTTCAAACACTTGGAGTGAGTTAGTTGTTATTCACCTGCCTCCAGATTTCAATCAATAGCTCTGGGAGGCAGAAAAATGAAAGAAAAAACTCATGAAATATAATCAGAGAAATAATTTACTATTGCTTACAGAAATTAAACATGTTTATAGAAAATTGAATGACTCTGTAAAGGCTTCTCAACAGAAGTAAATTTACTACCAGTTTGATTTGTAATGATTCAGTCAGCAAATAAATAGAAGTAAGCCCTTGATGATAAAAAATTACTGTTATTTAGAAATATGATTCTGCTATGATGCAACGAGTCTTGATAAAATGACTTGGCTGTTTTGTATTTAAAGTGAGGGGAGATAGCTGGAGATGCAAATCTTTTGGATATATGACTTAGTGATTGCATCAGATTTTGAGAATGGGAAGCTTTCTACAAAGGTTTTTGAAAATAACCTTGCATGCTGAAATAGCATATCAAGGTCTGCCAGCAAACATGCCTCATAGCGCAATGGTACCTCAAAATCTCATGTAAAATTAATTATATCCTCCCAAACTACGCAACAGATGCTAAGTCTAACAGATGCTATGTATTCCATTTATTTTCTTCCTTTCTTTTGCATTCCCAGATGGAGGACAGTAAATATGGAAGTCAAATTTCAGTACAAGTCAGAGGCAGGTGCAGTTTTTTGTTTGATGCTCCGAATATTTTTGCGTATGAAACTTGAGCTGAAAATGGTGTCAGTGAAGGTTGCTGGTGGACATTGTACAGTGTGAAGAAGTGTTGAATAGTTCAAAAAGCCATTCCTGTACTCTGGGCAATCTTTTCAGTGCAGACTGGGTCTGACTGTACTTGTGTGGAAGCTTGCATTGCACCAACTTTTGTCAGTAAAATACACAGGTGGCTGATGGCTGTGTGACATGTAAGGGCAGATGGAGGAATGAACTTCAAAGCACTTAAATAGACAGAAATTTTGTCTGCAGTATTCCTCATCAAAGTTATCCATGCTGCTTTTCTGCCCTTTCTTTTCCTATGGAAAATTGTCAGCAAACTGTACTGTCTGCCCCAGAAAAGCCCTTTGTCTAGACTCTGGATGATTAAACAAGTTTTGAAGTGCCAGCCACTTACTGTAGTCATACTGTTAAGTGAGGATAGTGTGATTAGACAGAGTAAGGCTCTAAACAGCTAAATCTCACAATAGTGGTCAGCTGGCTCTCTTTTTTCTTTGTTTTTGTGCTGGATTTCACCACTTCAGCAAAACATCACTTCAGGCTTTTTTATGAGATACCTTATTCCTTCTGTGACGGTGTTTATATTTTAATTACAAGGCAGTGTGATCTCTTTTTATAATGTTTGTGCCTACTGTAGCATTGCTCCTCTAAGAGCAATAGCTTTCAAGTGAAGGATAAGTCTTACTATTTGATAGTCACTTTTAATATTGGTTAGGTGTTAATGGACTTTGCTATTAATTACATTTTTGCTTTTTACTCAGAACCCCTCGCTACTCAGGCTTCATTTGTTGCTCTTTTGAATAATCCTCTGATGCTTATTTATGAAGAGGCCATCCTTAAGGTGGTTCATGAATATTAGTGCAGGATGCCCCTTACAGGTAACTATTATTTGTTACTGCCTTAGCATGAAAGAAGTATCAACAGGGAGAACAGGTGACTGATTTTGAAATTCCTTAAGGTTCAACATGGAGCCAGTGAAATATTGTGAATCTACAGTCAGAGGCTACAGAAGTCAATCCACACAACTGAATCTGCAAATTCCCTTCACCCCCAAATTTGGTATTTGTATATCTTGAGAGAAATGTTAAGTCATTTTACTGAGAATATATAGATAAATAGTCAGCCTTCTGTTAGGTTGTCTCTTCAGACTTCTGTAAATGTGTCAATGCTTATATATTTGAGACAAATGTATATCACCAAGTAGGCTCTCCTGGATGAACCAAGTCACCTCCAAGAGCAGACTAAAGGTTCATGATGTGCTGGGAATAATTTTCCCTCTCTCACTAGTATCTGGTAGCCTGAGCAAGAGATTGACGTAGCTGGAGAGGTAATAAAGAGTAAGAGTCTGTCTGCACTCCACAGGGCAACCTGCTCCCATTGCTGCTGTAAGTTCTCACAGGAATTAAAGCAGGATTAAAATTAAGAAGAAATTTCTCAAAATAACATAGAAAATCTAACAAAGATTTTTTTTCTGTACTCTTACAAAGAATACCCTTTTAATCAAAGGTTTTCTATTAGTGTCTAGAATACAATAAAACTGGATTAAGCTTTGTAAGTCTTATGCTGGAGCAACTTTTATAAGCTTAGCATGTTTTTGCACTAATCAGGGAATTCTCTGTTTGCTTTGGTGTAGTGTCAGGTTGTGAGGGGTTGTTTTTTTTTTGTGTTTTTTTGGCCGTTTTGTTTGGGGGGGATGCAAGGATGTAGAGTCTAGGCAGATTATTATAGAATTAAAATCTGCTTCACTTTGCAGAAGAGCAATTCAAATTCGAGGAATTTAGCTTGAGGAGGAGGAAATGTTAGTATACAGAAGCATGACATTTATGAGCATGCAGGAATTTTTGGATTTCAATCCACATATGCAAAAGTTAGCTACTCTGCAACTGATTTGTTTTGCATCTGAGCAGAGAAGGGTGCTATAATGAAAACACTAAATAAGAAGATGGCATGACCACTTAAATTCAGTTTTAAATTCATTGTATTTTTGAAAGTGTAAGACATGGACACTTTAAATGTAAATCACTGCCATTTGAACACAGCTCAGGAGAAACATTTCTGAGTAATTGGCTCTCTTCTGTCTCAAAGAGGCTGAAAGAAAAAAAACTGCAGTTTGTGATTATGAGGTTTCTTACTCATTCAATACATAATATAGACAAAGTTTCAGTCTTTGGGGAAAGATACTGATTTTGCAGGATGATTCTAATATTCTGTGGTTTTTTAAAGGTTTCTTATTTACTAAATCTGTTTTGGTGTTTTGATTTCACAGTATTCATTATATATTAATAAAAGTATTAATCGAATAGTTTGTAACATGTTACTAGCACATGGTTTTCATCAGGACCTTCTAACAATTTGCCAAATGGGGTGAGCAGGACTGAGTTTCTTGAAAGCAACCTCGTACTGCTTTAATTTGCAAGAAACTCCCCACAAGTCTGGAAACCAGTTGTGTTCCAAATACAGAGTCTTTTTTTTTTTGCAGCTAATGCACTCTGTAAAAATATTATTCTTCATTCTCTGGAGCAGTCACCAACACCATATCTGAGTCTGTCCCACTGGTATCGATACCCAAGGGGATTTCTGAACTTGGAAAATACCTAAATAACTAGAATGTAATGTCACAATGCTGCTACAACTTCGGGGCCAGAGTGTGCATCTGTGGAGCTGTTGTACCTCGCAGTCATTTGCTTTCCTGAGCCTTTCCACTGTTCTCATCATGTAAAGTCGCCTTAAGTGGCTTAAAATGTACTCAGTATTGGGATACATTTTGGACTTCTTCCAAATGTGCAAAAGTACAATTCCTAATTCTTAAGCCTGGCAGAAGTCTGGCTACTTGAAACTGGCAGGGCAGTACAAAATGCTTTTAATGTCAGTGAGAGCCAGGCTGAACAATTTTGTTTTACCATTAACTCTCCGAGCACAGACTAAGACATAATGTGTTTATTTTAAAGTCAGAGAATGCTCATGGGAATCATTAAATAATTTCTTTAAATTGTGGTATAAACAAAATATCTTTTGTTATAGTGCTTCAAGCACTAACTGTTTCCAGGTAAATTACCTTAATGAAGCTATTTCCCTTATTTCTCTCATTATTCATACATTTCTGTTATTATTCACATCCTCTTGTGGATTTGCTGGCACTAGGACAGTTGTACACAGCTGATTTGTGGCCTTTTTAGAGGGGAATGATTTATCTGTTTTATCCCATTCCTTTAATTGCAATGAAGCAATAAAATAGGCAGAAAGTAGCTAATATACCTATAAATTCAGAGATGTCAGCTCATTATGGAAATTACAGCAAACTGAAATAACAAGAACTTTCTTATGTCCCAAAGATGGGTTAACTTGGATGAGAGGATGGGGTAGTATCCATGTAGGGATCTCCTGCACTTTAACTTTCCTGAGCTAAACCATCAACCATTCATTTGTATTTTCACCCCACCCCAGAGAGTGCAACTTTCAGTTTGATGTTATAAATACAGTCTGACAAGCTCCCACATGGCCCCAATATCATTTCAGGTACTTAAAAGTGCTTCTCAGAGCTCTGGGCCAGTTGCTCTAAGTTGCAGAGATTGTCCCTTGGTCTTCTCTTCTTCTTTCCTTCTCTTTCCTTGGTGTAGACATGTACAAGGATACTCCAGATGCAGGTGGACTTGAGTCATAGACATTTCCTGGGAAGTGAGAAGGATGCTGTCCACAATTAAATGAAGCAGATAACTTTTAAGCATATTTTCATTGTCATTGTAAAACTTGGTGATAAAACACTTCTCAGGTTTCTCATCTGCCATAAAAATTACAGTTTTGCATGTCAGTATTAGTTGGGCAGCAAGATAATATTGTGTGATGGCCTGATCTGGGAATTAGGCTGAGGAGCATGATGGTGGTGGAGAAGCTCTGCTGAAGGTGAGTTTCACCTTGCAGAAGACTGCAGACTCCACATGGCCACACAGTCATGTACAAAGCTCACGCTTATGGAGAACAGTTTAAATTCAGGTTATTTGTAGCATACAGTAAACAAAACCAAAGCAAACCTCCATAGCTGATATGACCTAAGATGATACTTCTAGACAGGCTGCTGGAGTAGTGCTAACTGTGTGAAATTGGGCCATTTGGCACTTCCAAAGCATGTCAAACTGTACCAAAATACCCAGGCACTTCACCATATGCAGTAAGAATCAGAAATGTGGTGTTTAGCAGCTGGAATGTCATGGATATGTAAAGTCAACAGAAGTAAAATTGTAACTATTGACATGAGAGACATGGTAACTGCCTTAGGCCAGGTGTTTTTGTGTTGGTTGATCCCAAGCCATGTGCTGAACCAAAAGTATCACTGACTGAACAGGAGTGGGTTGGCTGCAAGTTACACAAAACCAGAAATAGCAACGAGACATCTTGTAATGTACAGATTCCTCAGAAGTGACATAGTGGCATAGTTTTATCTATAGTCTTTCTTGATGCTTCCATATAAGGGTTTTATTGCATTTTTTTACAGTGTCATGAATCATCTGTATTAGCAGGTGATAGCTACACTGGACAGTATTTTTGCTTTGTAAGGTTCCTTGCTGTGAAGATATCAGAGCTTTTGCAAACTGGGTTCCAAACCTTTTTCACTTAGATTGCTCTAAATCACAAGCACCACAAGCACTGATTAATGATGCTCTGGTAAACTGATATTACCTGATGTCTGCTTAGCAGCCAGAATATGTTGGGCAAAAGCAATCACAATAATTGTTTTCATTGAATGTAGCTTAGAATCAGACTGGAAGCACCAAAGAACCCTGAGTAGCTAAAGGCAGGTGGCTGGGGGTGAGAAAGGGCTCAGGAGTTACCAGTCCTCAGCAGGGACAAGGTGTCTGTCACCTGCTGCCTGCTTTGCCACCTCCCTCCCTCAGCTTCCCAGCTGCTCTCAGAGCTTGCAAAGTCATTTCAATCCATTTGGTTTAGTTCTATAAATCTTAACTCTCTGTCCTACATGTGTGGTCCTCAGTGGTTCCCTCTGTGCCTGTGCAATCCTGCTGCCAAAATGAACCTTACTGCTCCCTTCAACTCCTTGTTCCTGTATGACCCAAGACGCTGGAATAATTTGGGTTAGTAACATCCATGGAAAAATTGCACTTGGTGTTTTATTTTTCATGCTGATCTCCTTTGTGTGCCTCACAAACATGTGGACTACCTTAATTGAAATGGCAGCAATTAGTCCATAGTAATAGAGCTAAATTTTCAGAGATGAAAACCTCTTCAGCCAGGTCCTCAGGAAAAAAGGAAATATACCCATCATTCTGCACTTTTTTTTTTTTTTCCAACTGAAGAGGAAAAGTTTCAGTTCATTTTCTCTTTGGTGTCATTTAAGTGTCAGATAATTATCCTGGTCTGCTGGTCATGATAGGTTAGAAAAAAACAGATTTTGACGGGAAGAATATCTCCCATTTATTAAGTATCTGTCTTTTCCAGTGATTTAATACATTTAATGTGTATAGCCATATACATATTAATGCAGATATAGAAACACTCATATATATGCACACATATTCACAGATATAGAGGTCTGTCTGTGTATATTATAATATCCTGCTCAATCCTGTTGTCTGTAAAATCTTGATGACTTCTTTCTCCTTTCAAATATCAGGAAAAGACTTTTTTTTTTTTTGGCAGTATTAGCATTGTCAGTTAATTCTGGATCCCTTTTCCTCCAGATATTTTGTATCATCTCCTTAGAATGAGTAATTAAATGTCAATATAATTAAAATTTTAAAAATTCAATTGAGTTTACTGCAAATTAAAGAAAATACCAATTAATTTAGACCTGAAGGTGATACTAGGTAATATGACATAGCAAAATACTAGGATGCCTCAGTGCTCTCCCACTTTACCTGCCTTTACAGCTGCTTTTCACAGACTTTTCTTTCAGCAGTGAAGTGGTACCAATATTATTTGTGCTTATGTAGCCCAGAAGATTTTTTTAGTCTCAGCATCCTTGCTGCACTTACTCAGCTTTGCTTCAGTGACTTGAATTACTACACTGATTATTCAGTGCAGAAAAAAACCCCCAAAATGAGATCAAACCCGCAAGAAAACCCTACTGGAAGAATGGATAAGGGAAGTTATTTGCTTTTTTGGAACAGTAGATTCTGACATTTAAAAAAGTGTCCTGTAAAGACCCATTTAAATTGAACAAGTTTGTTATTGTCTTTTTTCCCTGAGTGCCTTTATGTTATTAATTGTGGGGAGGAGGGTTCAACTTTTTTTACAGTTTCAGTACTGACATAATTTCCAGATGACAGACACAGCACTCACTGGTTATGCTTGCTACATCCTGTTTGCACATCTTGTCAAAATCAGGAGCAGCAGGCAATTTCTGGCTCAGAGAAGGAGAGTTTTCCACCACACTAAGGACCCCTCTGCCCCAGCACCAGAGGCTGTGACAGACACATGAACTGTTCTGGTTTGGACCCAGGGAAAAAGCAGGAACCTGTGCAAGGAGCGATCATTAGGAAAAGGACATTAGGAAAAGGTTCTTCACCCAGAGAGTGGCTGGGCCCTGGAGCAGGTGCTGGAGTTGGAGTGCACAGCCTGCCAGAGTTCACAAAGTGCTTGGACAACACTCTCGAGCATGTGATGTGATTCCTGGCGTTGTCCTGTGCTGGGCCAGGAGCTGGACTTTGGTGATTCCTGCGAGTCCCATCTGCCTCCCATGGGATAGAATCTCACAATTCTATCAGTCTTTGATCAATATCACACATGAAAGTTTGATAAATCTAAAACTAGATAAATAATCCCAGATATGTAGATACTCTTTCTCTTTTGCTTGTGTTTTTGGTTTATTTGTGTTTCTTAAAAAATTTAAATCTCATTACAATAATAAAGTGATAATCTGGTATGATTTATATGATTCATAGATAACTTGAATTATATACAAGTATTATTTTCGTAGCCCACCAGAACACAGAGATATTCTATTGAGACAAATTCATTATTCAGATTACTTCCATTCCAGCTGGAACTGCTGAGACAAGACTAATTTAAACTAACCCACAGAATAACTTCTTTTTTTTTAAGAATAAGACTATTCGTAGACACTTCTAGTTGCAATTAATGGTTTACTAGATTAAAAAACCTAGATGCAAATATATATATGTTACAATTTGACAATGATGAGTTGATTTTATCGTGAATTCACACCTAGTGTGTGATAAGCTGCTGTGGTTCAGAGGAAATGAAGTTACTTGTACAAGGCCCATTATTGCACAAATACAGTGAGATGTATCTGAAGAATAAGTGCTAAACAAAATGCCTGTACATTTCCATCATATCAGACTAGGCAGGGTGAGCACCTTCTAAGGGAAATCATACTGTTTGTTTTATTGCTAGTCATCTGTAGCACTGATGACAACATTCATTAGTATGTTAGATAAGTGACAGCAAATATCTGGTGGCAAGTTGGCATTTAAAGTGTGTGCTGCCTTTAGACATTTGCTATGAAAGGTGGTTTTGACTTTTCTTCTTTTGAAATATATCATGAAGTGTCTGCTAGGACATATGACATATGAATAGGACGTGTTACAATTTAAAAGCATTGGTGAGATACTGATCAAGGACAGAGGTTATATTTTAAATAAATAGTTGTGTTTTCAATCTATTCTGGGAACATTGAGTGTTGGTGTTAAAACTGCAATTATTTAATTCATGAGAGAATCCATGTTTCATCATCTGAACAGAGCAACTCATCTCCCTTTAAATTGCTCCTAAGTTGATAAAAAACACGAAACACCATCCCACCACCCAACTGTCACTGGCTGAGTGAACTGCTTAGGTCTGCGTGAATGAACTAGTAGGTTTGAATACTTCATAGTTGAAACATATTCAACTGCAGTGCTGAATACTTTGGAAGAGCAGATCTGATAATCCCAATGGCCAGATAATCTGTCAGGAAAAGTTCTTCTTCGGGCAGTTAGCACTTGCCATATGTCCTCAAGCATAAAGAAAAATGTCCTCTATAAATGTGTTTTATCAAACAATTGCAGGTGTTCTTATTATGTGGAACCGACTCTTCTGTGAATCACTGCACTCTTGTTCTCAGTATTATCATCTGACAGTGAATTTCAGGTGCTGCATGCTCTGTGAGAAGTATTTCCCTTTAGCCTTTCTATTTCATTTAATGTTGCCTTGTTCATCTTCTGAGAAAGGGCAAACGAGAGTCCTTTGAATTACCCTCTCTGGATCATTCATTACAATAGGCAGAGGTGATAGAGCTTCTTATTAAGTTTGGTATTCCTATTTGGTTTCCTATTACAATACCCTGTTTTCAGTTGCTTTTAACTTTGTCAGACATGAATGCTTCAGGCTGTAAATGTCAGTGCTATGTACCCACCCTAAGCTGAATATTTTTCAAAGGTTTCAGGCAAAGTAGATTAGCCACTTCTGAGAAGGAAGAAAACAGCTAGGAAAAAAACCTCAAAAAACACAAAAAGAGAAGCTGTTTAAGAAAAGCACTGTGATGCAATTTTGATTATTCAGCTATAATCCAGGCCCAATGGCTCAGGGTCTTGGGAATTGTGTCTTAATGATCTCTTCTCCTCTGAATATTCACTCTTGTAACAGCTTCTCTGTGCAGCCAGTTGTCGCAGTCTTTGTGTCTCCTTCCCTGTGTAGCAACAGAGGCATTCATCCCCTTACAGGTGCCAGATCAGCCTGGGCAGGGTCAGGGATGGAAAACATCAGTGTGGGTACAGTGAGGCTGAAAGGGGGAGTAGGGAAGAGAGAGTCAGGTCAGGAAGAAATGGTGACTCTGTGAGGAGACTGGGCACTGGGAGGAGTCAGACTCCCCCACAGCATCAGACAGGGCTGAAGACCTCAGCTGCACCCATCCTGTGCTTCAAACCAGCAGGTGTGGGATGATGGCCAGGGTGCCAGTCGGGCTGTGGTGACACATGTAGGGCAGGAGTCAGTCCAGGAGCTGCAGCTGAGGTGCCTGTGTTGATCCAACCCCAGCACCCAGCCATGATGGGAACAGTACCCTGTGAACCAACAGAATGACAAAATGGAAAGTGCTTCAGAACAAAGGAATGCTAGAGTGCAGCTTGTCAGCGCAGTGGGATTATATCTCTCTTGAACACTCTATTTTGAAATCTTCAATTATATGATTACTTATCATTTTGGCTAACTGTCACCTCCTCAGTCAAAACACAAAATTAAACTTCTTAAGGGATAAATATCAGACATTTAGTAGAGAAGATGGCTCCTTGTAAGATCTCAGCACAAGTTATTAAAGATAGTTGGAGGAGTTGCAGGAACTTCTTGGAGGAAAAAAAAGGCGAAGTGATGCTGTGGAGGATCAGCTACAATTATTGCCTTTGCCACCATGTTCCTGTGCAAGGGCATTCAAGGCATATGGTGAGCTTTTCACATATGGTCAAAATGTTCCTAATTTTCTGTGATATGTGATATGAAGTTCTGGGATCAGGTATATCAAAGCACTGAACACTCTTGTTTGTTACTTGAGTTAGAATTTGCTATACAAGTCTTTGAAAAAGTAAGGTTGAAAGTATCTCTAATTGGGTACTCAAAATTAATGCATGTTTTTAACTCTAATAGCTGTGCCTCAGATCCCTCTTTGCAAAGTGGATCCCTCTCATTTGCTGGGTATATAAAAAATATGAGTCGTTAACAGATCTCACAAAAATAGGCATCATGAGAAGAAGCAAACAGTTCTGCCTCCAGTGTGTTGTTTCAATAGCCTGCAGGAGGGAAAATATGGAGACAAAACTGGGAGAAATATGGGAATAAAGAGCTACTAAATATGTACTAAAGAAGATGAGGAGCCTAGGAAAAAACAGTTTCCTGTAATTACCAATGGAGTTTATGCCTAAACTGGGATTGGTCCTGTAAAAGCAGTCAAACAAATGCTCCTATATTGCCTCTCCAAAAATAAGAGGCTCAGTCTCCACAGTTTGTCCTCACCTGGAATTTCCACCATTTAATTTTAATGACCCAGTCTTGAATGACCCCTGTTCCTGACCTACCTGTTGAAACAGATTCACAAATGTGAATATTCCAGAAGAAACAGCACTGCTCATTTATATTCTCGAGTAACTCACGGTGGCATTGATGCTTACTGAGCTTCTTTCTGTTCTGGTCCTTCTCCTGTGAAATACGTCTTTACTTAAACTTTAAAAACTGTGACCAGACAGACATACATTTTCACATCAATTTTTTCTCCATCAAAATACCAAGACAAATATCTGAATGCTTGTCTTGGAAAAGTTTAAGGGAAAGAGGTGGTGCAGAATGGAAGTCCATTTAAGCATTCTCTTTTAGTTCAACTCCAAATTAGGCATTTGCATTAAAAATCTGGAGTAAAAGGATTTTTTTTTAAATTTTTTTTCAAGCCTTTGACTGTACTGGTTTTGTCAGGAAAGGGGGATGATCCTCAGGAGAAAAAAACCCAACAACCCTCTATAAACAATTTTCAGGAGAGGAAATGGACACAGTACTGGCTGGACGTTTTCAGCACAACATGGAAAATATGGCACATTTTGGCAGTGATAACTGGTGGCTCTAGAGCCACAGTGACACACAAGAGTTTCTGAGACATGCCCAAGGCTCCAGGGCTGTGAAGTCTGAACATTCTCACCCATCTCTGGGACAGGATCAGTTGCAAACACTGCATGATAGATACTACATGTAGTTCCTGGGAAGTCAAAATGTACCCAACACCAAGCTGCTAACAAAATTTGTTTCTCACATTAAATAGAGGCAGTGACTGCCTTTCTCCATCCAGGACTGGGCAGCTGTTGATTCAGAATTTCTTGGTTCAAATTTTTTCAAGAAAGAATGGGATGGATGTGGTTCCCCAGCTGAATTGATGAAAAGTCTGGCTGCCTCTAGGCAGTAGGGAGAAAGACAACAGAGTGAAATTAGTCTGACTTACTTCAGGTGTCTGTGTTGAGATGCAATGACTCATGTCCTAGAAATTTCTGCTTCCACTGATTGCAAAGGAAGGTGAGGAACCCATCTCAGGTCAAGGAAGCTGCACACGTTTAGATTTAGTGAGATGAAACTCGCTGTGGAAGATGTTGAGTTTCCTCCCTCTGACAGGTACACAAGAAACTTGTGTGTGACACTACATTATACAGGGAGTGAGTGTATTTCTTACAGTACCCAGTTAGTCCACATGGCAGAGCTAGAAGGATGAGAGACTCCCCACAAATATGGGCAGATTCATTGTTTTTTAAGCTGAGCCAGGCTCAGGAAACACAGAGAAGTGTTTGAGAATGGCCCCTGTGCAAGGAGTGTGAGAAAAGACACTTTTCCTGGTTATAAACCATTTTGAGTTGGAAGCAAAAATGTGTGTGTTATTCAGAATTTCATCATTATGATTTTCAGTCACAAAAGACATTGTTCCTTAGCTTGATGAAGGACTCCCGTTTGGAGTGGCTTAATGCTGAGAAAGTAGTAGTTATGAGGAGAAAATCAGGAAGTGAATAGTAATTGCACTTGTCTGTTCATGATTAAAAAGGATATATTAAAAATCATATAATGCTTAAAAGATCATTTAAGAGGGTATTAATTTTAGTGGTGTGAATTATGTAAGTCCAGAGAAACATATTCTATATTATGAATAGTAAGTAAAACATATTTCTGTTAAATAAACCAATTTCTATTTTGAAAAACTTATTTTCTGCACCATTTAAGACAGCAGGAGCCCAATAGAAACATTAATTTGAATGAACAACTTTCACAGTATCAATTCAGAGGTTCTAAATGACAATAAACAGAGTTGTAAACAATCTCCTATTCATATATGAAAGTGGTGAAGGACTATTACAGCTGAAAAAATGTTCTCTTTTAGTGAATGGAGCAATCTGTGCCCTTAAACTAACAATGTGTTTAAGAGTTGCAATGCCTGTAACTGGAGGTGTACTGGTATTCTGTGAAATTCTTCCAGTGGCACAGAAGACAGTGGCTTAATGGGACACTGTTGGGGCTACTGCATTAGGGTGTGGTATGTTTTTTAACCTGAGACATTTATAGGAACAGGATTCTGAACCCTGAGTACCTTATCTGTGCTATAGACCATAAAAGGTGAAAGTAGGGCAAGTGTAGGAGGAGGCTGGGAAAACTACATGTGCTTTTAGCCAGTAAAAAGATCCTTGGGATAAGATCAATGGTTAGAAATATGGACATCAAAGGAATAGGAAGTACTAGAATTTTAAAAGCACAGAATCAAAGAAATGATGGCATTAGGAACAACTCTTCAGCTAGTAAGCAAGTAAGCTCAGAGACCATCCAAAATGTAGTTTTTAAATAAATACAAAGACCCTGTGGAAACCCCCCCCAAAAATGAGATAAACTTGTGATATCTAATGCAAATGATGAAAAAAGATTTTACAAGGATGAAAAGGGAAGGAGCCTGGTGGAGTGGGTCTGAATGTATCAATCAAGTGACTCAATGACCAGAATATTAATTTTGGGCTTTCCAAGAGATATTGATACAGACCATGACTAGTGCGTGTGCAGGAAATCCATTGCACAGCCCCAGCCCCACAGCCTCAGCAGGCTCCCAAACCCACATGGAACTTGCAGGAGTCCTCAGTGCAGAGCCCTGGGCTACTGCAGGCATAAAATCTGACCTTTACCCCAGAGACTATGAAAGGAGGACACCAGACGATAATGCATAACAGGGGGTATTACAGCCTGATAATAAAGTATGTTACACTTTTAAGAGACAATTGAGTCACGGGAGAGGAGAAAAGAAATGCAAAAAGCAAACGGAGAGTCATCATACTGGGAGAGAGATGGTAGACTGAAGGGCTAAAACATGCCAACGTGAGAAAATAGAGAAACATGTTTCTGAGCAGAAACTGAAGGAAAAATAAACAGCTCATTTCCCAAATTCTCCTGTGAAACCAGTACACGTCTGCCACCAGCATCCCCCATCACCGCTCAGGCAAACCAGCTCTTTCAAGTCTTCTGGGCATCCATGCATGCTAACTGAGCTCTGCTGTTCTTCAGGACAGACAAAATCTGGTACTGGATGAATCTAACGTCCTTCTCCCTATGGCCACTTTGAAATCTGTGAGATAATAGAACTGTCCTACCTAACACTGCAGCAGTATCACATTTAAATACATGCCCCTGACTTTGTAAAATACAATAATATTAACTTCAAAAGTTGGCCTACACTGACTATTTAATATTTTCTTATTTTCTGTATTCTTCATTTTTAAAAGGTAGAAGTGAAGCAAGATTCATGCAAAGAGAAACATTTAAACTTTAGCCTTACTACTAGTATAAGCTAGAATTACATGTATTTTGACATAGGGAATTAGGCTGTAGGACACTTCCATACTGTTATAGATTATGAAATTAGAAATGCTTTGTAGGTATTTTTATATGTGTATATAGTCACACCCCCAAAGAGCCATGCCTCACTTGAATATTGGCAAAGTTCAAACATAAATTTTGGGTGTAAGATTGACAGACTGTAAAAGCAAGTGTATCTTGGGATTTAGTTTTCGTATGAGCTGAAGGACTGATGTTACATGTATGGAATGCTGATTAAAATGCAAAATTGAAAGAGACAAATCGTGGCAACCAATGTGTGCAGCTTAACAGCAATGAAATGCACCAATAAGCAAAATGACCCTGATGTACTGGGAGAGATGTAACTAACCACATTAAAGGAAATGGGTGAGAATATGATTGTGTGATAACTCACATGAAAAGTGGAGCTTATGAGCAGAAGAAATATGTTCTCTCTCCCAAGGATGTGATCACCCAGAAGTTACACAGACCAAATCAAAACTGACATGGTTAAAAAATATTTGCGTAGATAACAAAATGCGTGACTATATCATTTAATATTTGCCTTTGCTTTGTAGGTTGATTTTATTACTTATAATAAAATGTCATGTTTTATAAATCTCAGTCTATTTGCAGTTCTGCTTCTTATCCCTTATTCTCTCTGCTTTTGAACAAAGCCCTTGAACAAATTGAAGTAGGGCTATCAGTCAGGGGAAGGGAGGCCTCTTTTAAGCTGGTAACCTTCATTAGTGGCCATTTGATCAAAACAGGCAACGAATTCACAACTGTACATGCAGCACATAAGCATTAGGCATTAGAAAATTTCCAATTTTTTTCTTAATATTTTCCATTTAGAAGTGTAAATATTCATCTCAATGGAGACCATTGATTTTACACTCACAAAAGGAGCAAAGTGATCAATTGTCAGATTACAATCCCCAAGTGAGTGTTACGTTGTGATTTGTGACAGTGGCTGAGTGGAGGGTGTGAGAGGGGCTGGAAAGGGGATGGTAAAAGGGCACCAACGAGGATGATGGGTGCTTTCCACTGGTCTCCTTCCCTGGAAGCTAAATCAGTCAGACAGCTTAGGACTTGTAAGAAATCTTTAATTGCTGCTTGATCAGCTGTGATAAGAGAGATGAATCCAGCTCTCAGTGACTTAATGATGGCAAGATTTCCATAGGCAGCAAATCATGTTATCCTGCCCTGGAGTTGGCTCTATGGCATTGGAAAGGCTCTGCAGGAGCAGTCCCTCAAATCTAATGGAAAGCTGTGTCAGATTTATGTGAGAGTCCCTGAAACGATGCTCTTTCCTGGCTGAGGAAGTCCATTATCAAGAAATAAATCCCAGGAGTGTTTTATGCTATCTCATAATGATACCCTTAATTCAGCTCTGAACTACTCAGACTCAGATTAATAGGACAAAATATTAAAAACTCTTCTTGTAGATGGGTTAAATAAACATACTCTCTTTTCCAACTGCAGCTGGAAAGATGATTCCAGATTATGTCACCACAAAATGCCTTTAATAACTGATGGATCCACATGTGTGTCCAGATGCTCATCACTGCTTGTGATAGCTAGTTACCCATCCCTGTCATATGGCCTTTTGGATCGTCCTCTGGCTTTATTCTTGGCTCCCCTAGGATTAAAAATACTGAACTAAAAGAAAAAATTATCTCATGACTTGATGCCTTTAATATATAGTGCTCTTTGTGAACCCTCTTATTTTTGTGTGAAACCATGTACAGAGACAGAAAAAAGAAGAAAACTAAGCAGAAATCTAGCAACACTAGAATGAAAATGTGCAAAGAACAAGAAAAGAGGAGGAGCTATTTTAAATAGGGGTTAAAGACAGGCCATAAGGAAAGGCATGAAGCACACAAAGGGTAAAAAACAAACAAGAAGAGACAGAATGAACCAGGACCAAGACAGCAGAGTCAGGATTACATAAGTGAAACAGAAGAATAGAAAGTGCCCACAGTTTTCAGAAGTGATTGTTTGCTGTGCAGTTCTTCTGCCTGCTCCTGCCTAGGAGGCAGCTTTTTTCAGTGACCTCTTCTGAGGGGCCTCATCCTCACTTCCAGCACATTCCTCGCTTGTGCAGGTGTTTTGCATGACCACAGAAATCCCAACCTCATTTTGTGGAGCAACCCTGACTGTTACAAAAATAAAATCCTTTAAGTTGGAAAAGACCACTAAGAGTCCATTGAGTCCAGCCTTTAATCCAGCACTGCCAAGCCCACCACTAAACTATGTCCCCAGGTGCCACATCCACATGTCTTTTGAATACCTCCAGGTATGGTGACTTCACCACCTCCCTGGGAAACTGGAGATACCTGATGACCCTTTCAGTGAAGAAATATTTTCTAATGTCTAATCTAAAATATTAATCTAATGTCTCAGATTAATCTAATCTAATCAATCTAATGTCTAGACTAATCTAAAACTAATCTAATCTAAATTGGTCTTGCTATTAAAGACTGAGGCAAAGAAGGTTTGAATTACTTCTGCCTTTTCCTTATCCTTTTTCATTCTTTGCTCCTGCATTCAATAAAGAATGGAGATTTTCCTTAGTCCTCCTTTGCTTGTTAATGCATTTATAGCAATATTTTTATTGTCCTTTACAGTAATAACCAGGTTATGTTCTAATTGGGCCTTGGCTCTTCTGACCTTTCTCCTGCATAACCTCACAATATCCTTAGAAATACATTTTTTAAAAAATTTTTCCTTTATGTTTTATAATTATTAACAGAAAGCCTGGGGATTAGTGTGCTGTGCATAATCTCCAGATTGAATTTATCTAATGATTGCTTCCCCCCTCCCTTTTCAGATCTTATGCAATTTTTTAAAAAAAATCAGTGTTTATTTGCAGGTTTTACTATGTGACAGATAATATGAAATATTGCTTTAGGACAGATTAATACATATCAGATTCTTATGAAGTCTGGGTGATAAATGACACCATGTGCAAGTGAAAGATGGGCTGACAAATCTCAGAATGATAGCGTGTCTCTTTAATGTCTTTGCCACAACCCGCTCACACATCCCTTTTTGAACACAGCTTGGGATCAGACTCTCCATTCTTCTTTTCAAGTTGAAACCAGAGATCCATTGAGATGATATATATTCTGCTTACATGAAAAAGCATTTGTGATTATGATGCATTCAGCTGGGATCTATTTCTGCAACACCAAGGATATTCTCTCTTCCATGAAGTCTTATTTGAAAGTTAAATTGCAACAAAGTGAAGTCATGATACAGTCTGTAATAGCTTTCTTTCTTGTGCCATTTAAAAATACATATATTCAAACCCATGGAAAAAATAGAATTTAAAGTAATCTTTCTATAATGACCTGAAAGGAATGACTTGCAAAATAAATTCAGTAATTTCAGACAATCAATTCTTGGCTGGGTTAATTTTAAAGCTCAGGAAGGGTATTCGCTAAATGGAAGACAGATTTGTTGCAGTGCGTGCAAAACAGGACAGTGTGAGGGGACATTCTGCCATTTGCATTTCTGGTTCTCTCTGCCAGGCAATGTGGCAACCTGAGCAGCAATCTCAGCCACCAGCAAGGGCAGCTGTGGAAGAATTCTCATACCAGGTGTCAGGGATGGCTTCAGAAACCACAGCCCCCTGTCCCTTCCAGAGGACAGGGCACCAAGCAGCAGCTGACACCTCAACAATTTTTAGCCCACCAGCTGTGCCCTTGGATTTGAACACCTCTTTGCCATGAATCTGGTCTGATCAGAGGACTGTGAAAAGCTTGGAGAATGCTGCTCTTCATCATTGCTGTACGGCTTTATTCTTTTTAGGAGAACAGACTCTCTTTAAAATGTAAAAGTCAGGCTCTTCTCAACACGTATCATCTATATCAGGTTTCCTTCATCAAGGAATGAGGGAAACATAGAGAAAATAGACTATTCACACTTCTATGTCCTATGTGTTCTAGGCAGACCTGTTAAAGCTACTATGCAAAATAAATCAGTGTATATGGTAAGAAAAAAAATAGTCTTTATCTGTTGTTTTAGCAGATCTGAAGGTCTAGGATATGCTGTCTCAGCAAGTATCTAGTGACTGCCAGGTCTATACACCATATCCAAAAAAATCTTTCTTTTCTCCCTCGAGAAGAAAGAGATTAGCACAAAGGGTTTGCAAAAACAGGGTTCTGGAAAATATCAGTAATGGCCCTTTGAGCCATGGGCTTTTGTCTATTACTTGAGTTCCAATTAGATGCTGATATATAGCAATGGATCAAAGCATACATTTTACCTTTAATTTCATTATCAATATGTGTGATGGTAAAAATAGAGTCTGTGGACGTTAACAAAACACTTAGCATGAATAAAAAGTTTTACTAAATCTTTGGGGATCAGATTAAAGATTTTACCTGTACTAACTGTTGAACTGTCCAAATCACCACTCTTTTCATGGTAAGAAAAGTCCCTTGGAGATCTTCTGATACAGAAGAGAAGGTGAATAAGATCAGCAATTGCAGCATGGGAAATGCCACCCAAGAATTGTGGAGAGTGCTTCTCCTTGACATGGTGTGGGTTAAACAAAGACCATTGCACAGAGCCAAAAAAAACCCTGTACCAGTCCCAGTCTTGATACAATCCAGTTCAGTCACAAGCTGCCAATAGCAGCAAATTCTGTTTTTGATTTTCTGATTGTTTGACCTCAGGATGAATGAATGCATTAATTCAGCAAGAAAAAAATCTCACTCATGTGATCAAACTGGCCAGCTAGAGAAACTAATTTCCCTGTGCAAACCAGAATTTGGGCTGTCAGAAACTTCTCTGGGTGCATCTTGGGCTCCCTGGAAAAAGGTTCAATCTTATTTTTCCTAATGCTTAATGAATGGGAAGAGATGATTGTTTTCTCAATGTCACAGTGTCCCATCCAAATGTGCTAAAAGACCATTTAGTCCAGCACATGAAAAGAGATTCAGGAACAGTGTATCATTTATCTTTCTTCAATAAATGACTGCACGGGTGAAAGTAGGAAAAGGTAGAAATCAGAAACATTGTGGAGGGGTCAGGCAAGAAAGAGAGGACACTGACAGCCCGGAGCATGACTCCTTGGTTATGGGGGAGCTCTGTTAGAGCAGCTCTGCTACCCTGGGGATGGGGATGCTCTTGGAAAAGTGAAGCAGGAAAGCAAGGTTAAAGGATTGCCTATTTGATACCTGCAGCCCCTGTCTGGGCTTTTATTTGAGAGTGTCACTTATAACTGCAGCCCTCAGGAAAGCTGCTGGGCCAGAAAGGTGTCATTAACACTGAATCACCTGTCCCCTGCCTGCTGCCATCCTGCCGGCACTGGGAGCAGGTGGCAATAAACAGCTTGGCGTAGGTGGCTCTCTTTTATTACCTACCTGGAAAGGAGGGGAAAGGAAAAAAAAAGAAGAGCTCCCAAGCTGAGAATTAAGCCAAACACTTCAATTGAATATGAGGTTGGAAAATGGCAGTACTGCCATAGTTAAGAGAGCAAATAGCAGTTGGTTCCAGTGCTGGAGACGTGGGGATAAACTCTCATTGTTCCCTCGCAGCTGAGTCACTGCTTTCATTGCTGGGTGTTAAATGAATCATTCCTCTCATTTTCCACTTTGTTATAATTTGGGGTTGTGTTTTCAACCCTTTTTTAACTAGTGTAGAAGAATGCTGAGCTGGTCTATTTGCAGAAAATTGAGAAGATAAAAGTTTCTGTTTCCCTTCCATTGCTATTTTGGTAGGGTGAGAAATGTAAGGAAGGTGAAAGGCAGTGACCACAAGCAGTAAGTACCATATATATATATAACCCAATCTAAGGAGGAGAGAATGACTGTTCCCTGATGGGGCACACCTGCAGCACAACACTCAGCTTCCAAGGGTGTGCAAAAAATAAGAGATACTTTGGCTTGCCTGTCCTACATGAAATCAGGAGTGTTTCTAATGGGACCCATGAGGTAATAACAATTATTTCAGTCAAGATGTGCCTCATTCCCATTGGTCTGAAGAACAGAATTCAGCTAATTAATTAAAAGAGCTTGGGTCATGATCAAGCCAAAAGACATACAATTTGCTGATTAAATTGACTGAAGACACAGCTGCTCAATGTGCTAAAATATTAGTATGAACCTCAGGGCTGTTTTTAAGAAGTGCTGTAATTTCCTTACCAGCACAAGCTACACTAAAGTACTGCTCACACTCCTGTGAGAGTAGCATTGCCTTCAGCTTACCTGAAAGAAACAATCTCACTTCAAGTGGACTTGAGGGTTGAGTACCTGTAGTAATTAGAGCCTGGAAGGGCCCATCATTGAAGAGCTTTCAAAAGTTTTCTTTGATTGCCTGCTTTCTGGTAAAGCAGAGTATAACTCTTCAATATTTGAGCAACACTTTTTGTGTTCTGATAGCTTCAGAATATCACTACAAGAAAATTTTCTCATGAGCCAAGTACCATCTCTAGTATCTCAGGTAACAGTGAACAAAAACATTAGGCTGAATATTTGCTGCTAAATTAATGTCCTAATAAAATAGTTCTGTTCTGTGAATTAAATACTACATTTCTGTCAGAAATTTATGTGAAAGAGTAACTCATAGTTTTTTTTGTACATTATGAAATGAAGAATTGTTAAATTAACTGATGTTGCATATAATTAGACTACTAGAAGTTTAATTCTGTATCTTGAAAGAGTAAATATATTATCTGAGTTTTTATAGCGGTGCTATGTCAAAAAGAGCATTTTCAGCTAAATGGTATGAATTAACATATCTCCATTAATCAATCCATACAACTCATATGAAGCTCAACTGCTCAATTCAGATAGAACACTTGGCAAAGATTAGAGGACAATAACTATGAAGTTACAGACTAGATTTAAAAGGAAGAGCAATCAAATAAATTAGTCGTCCTCCATTTTCAAAGGAGGTGCCTGAAGTGAATGCAGCAGTTTTTTATGAAGCCATGAGTAACTCTAAGTCTGCAACTTACACTGGGCAGTGACTGCACACTCTTCCCTAGTGTTAAAAGAAAGGCATCAAATGAACTTGGCAGGATGCTGATTCAAAATAAACAAAATAAATATTATTCCCACATTGCATAATTATACTGCCATACTCATTGACTTATGATGCTGTGGATGCTAAAAGTTTAAATGTGTTGGAAACAAAAACCCATTAAGGGCTGCTAAACACAAAGATATTGATTAAGGTTTCGGAGTGTGTGAACCACCAACTGCTGGAGACTGGATGACACATGAGGAAGTATTGCTATGTGCTTGGTCTGTCCTAACAGTCTTTTGTAAACATGCACATGTATTCACTGTCAGAGACATGATTTGGAGACAGCTCAACCTCTGATCAGCACAGCTGTTCTCAGATGTTATGTTTGTTAGAGTCAGGGTTTTTTAGTAGCGCTATCTGTATATAACTAACATCTGACACTGCAGGCCTTAGCTTCTGCCACTGAAAAGCTCCTTTGATCCAGGCAAATACAGCTGAAAAATGCAATGATGGAGTACAACACTGTATCTCACAAAGCAACCCAGCAACTCAAAATAAATCAGGGATCTCGATAGGTCGTAAATGATGCTGAGTGTGAGCTGTTTCAGCGAGGTGCAATGAAGTGGGAGGGTGAAGGGAGGGAGTTTGAATATGAAAGGAGGAAGAATCTTCCTTGTCAGTCTGACTGCATAACTTAGAGGATCAAACAGCTTCCTAGATGCATCATGCAATGGAGGCTGCAACAGTCTAAATATTGGAAAATCAGTCTATTTCTAGCCTTGACTTTTGGTTACTAGGGAACCACACCATTTTGTTCTCTTGGTCTCTCCAGTGAGACCAAGCTCTTCAGCAGCTCTAATTCCTTGACTCTTTCTTAGATTCAGAAGCCAACTCCTGAGCTGCCCCTTTCACATGCCAGTAAAGACCTAATGTGTATTTCATGTCTTAATACACAAAGTTAAACAACTCATCAGTATAGAGCCCTATCCTTGTTCTGTAGTCAATTTTCCTCCACCCAAATCTTCAGAGCTCTTTGCAAAACACTATATATGTGGAACAGGTTTTTTGACTACTCAGAAGGTTTTGTTTTTCCCTATCTGTATGTTCAGAGGTACTTTGGAGAAGAAGCATTAATAGAGTCTGTTTAGTAAGGAGACCACTGGCTGCTCCCATGAGTTCCCAATATGCTCAAGGTTTGCATTCCTCCTGTCCTGAAAAATTTGTTAGACCCCACAAATCACTCCTGGCAAATGCCTGCATGTGAGCATTCAGCTCTAGGTGTTTCACTGCAAGACACCCAAGTAAAGCTGCTCTGCCCAAGAACCTTAGAACTCTATATGCACATCTGAAGCCTCCCTACTTAAGCACAGCCAAAGATGAAAGCTGGTGTTGATCCATGATGTTGTGCCATGTGCAGAATGACAGCCCCCAAGGGAAAGGCATGCATGGGACCTTAACATAATTTTTGACACAGTAGGCTACAATTTTCTGTGCAGTATTTACAAGGTTTTCCAGGATATTTCACTGGAGGGAGCAATCCCTGAAACGCATGTGCTGTGTGCTGTGCTGTTGTTGTTTGACGTGTCTGACAAAGACTGTGATATTTGCTGTAAGGAGATGGCTCTGACCTGCAGGAAGGCACACAGGCATGTTCTAGAGAGTGACAAATGGGAGATGGTTCTCACTGCAGTCTTTTGTGGACAATGAGTAATACCTCACTAGCCTGGATTGCTCACTCTTTTCTGTTAAAACTTTGATTTCCAAAGGTAATTAAATTTTGCAATTGCATAGTTTGTCAGCCCAGCCATCCTCTCTCCTGTTCCCTCTCCAGTACCTACTGAGCTGCTGAACAGGAGTGCAGATTAGAAGAGAGAGGGTCTCAAGGGCAGATGTGCTTCCTTTTACCACAGCCAGGTAAAAGGAAAATCAGGTTTGTATCCCCCTTGTCAGCACACAGCCGGATTCTATCAGGATTTGGCTGGGATGTCAGCATCCACCTACTGACTCACTGGCATGACATGGTCCTTCCATTCCAAGCACTATTTCCTCAGCCTTGGTGTGGCATCCTATGGGGAATAGGGGACTGGTGGGAAGTACCAAGAGGGTACCATTACTGGAACAGGAGCCAAAGCAGGAGAGCTTTGCTTCTCATCCCAAACAATGTGGTTTTTTCCTGATGGAGCTCTTGCTCTAGCTGGGTGCCACTGAGCACTGCTGCAACAGCTTGTTGGCCTGCTGCAGGCATCTGAGTGCCACCTAAGTGCTGGTTTAAAGTCAATCCTGTTGAAATTTAGGACCTTAGCCCAAAGTGCTGCTTAAGAGGGAATAGAGCTGCCCCAGGAAAGATGGCAGTGCAGAAGCCTATAGATCTGTATGGATGACAGCAGAACAGGGGGATCTGAGCCTCACAGCTGACACCTTCACAAAGCTACCAGTGATCAGGCACAGCTCCAGCAAAACTGGACAGACAGGGCTCAGCAGGGTGCAGACAGCATCATGGAGAACTGGTGTGTTAATGGTGATGGCCAGCAAAAAGGCTGAGAGAGGTTGTGCTGTGGGCTCACAAAAACATGGAGTTGATGAATGGGGTGGCTGCTAGAGCTGTTATTCACCAAACCCTACAATCTCAGAAGTAATTTGTAAGTAATGGAAACTGAGTTTCTGGAATGTGCTATCCTGGGCAGGAATCAGGCTCCAAAATTTGGACAACATGTCTGTAAAGAGGCAGCAAAGGCAATAGGCAAGGATGTGGCTTCCAGCATCCCTAATCCAAGGGGGTGTTCTGGGAGTAGAAGAGAACACCCTGCAGAAGATGAGCTGATCCTCTCCCAGGCTTTGTGCAGTGAAACAGAAGGCAGAGCTACAGGGGACCCTGGTCTGACCCTGACCCCTTTCCTCTTCTTCTGCCCTAACTGCAACAGCTACTCTCAGAAACACTCCACAATTCTGCATAAATTCCTAGGTGGTGTTTCCCACATAACAGCTTTGAGACTTCGGTGATTATGATACTTCTCAAAGCTTTCTTTGAGAGCATAGTTTTCCCTCTCATCATGTCTTTTTAGTTATTGTTTTCCCTATGGCTTTAACAGTCCAGAAATTCCCTTTCCTCTTAGAGGACACTCTATAATCCCCTCAGCAAAAAGTAATAGAAGGGAGAAATGATTAATAGTTATTTCTTGGCCTTAACCTTGGGCAAAATCATAATAAATGAGGAATAGCAAAGACCATATACATATCCTCAGTATTTGCAGAAGGCCAAATGTTAGCAAGCACTTTGCAAGGAGAAAAAAAGAAAAATTTTGGTTTGATTTCATTATCTGTGTTCCAGCTTATTACAAATGTCATGTAATAAAGAATGATTTTCACTATGAATTTTATTTCCTCTGAAAAGAAAATTAAGAATCATTAGCAAGGAAAAAATGATTCAGTCTTTTGAGAGATCTAGTTATGTTGCAGAGCTCAGCTGCCAAATTACGATAAAAATCCCTGGGAGGTTCTTTCTATGCTGTGTGGAGAAATAACCTGTAACAGTCAAGACGCTCAAATAGAATTTAAAACAAAGCCTTGGAAATATCTAACTTAAGATACAGCAAGCTTCTACTTGTATTACTGGATGCAGACTAGAAGATTTTAACAAGAAAAGTGAATAGTTACAGGAATGGTTGTGCTCTTCAGAAGCTTCCTAATCAAATTTGCTGCTCTTAATTCTTATGTAAATATTTTTAATGAAGTACCCAATAGTATTCAAGAGAGACTGGTGTGATTCTTGGACTTATCATGTGCAGGACCAGGGGTTGGACTTGATGATTTTTGTGGGTCTCTTCAAACTCACAATATTCTATGAGGGGCTATGTAAGAGCTGAAATGAGGGATGTGGGGCTCCAGGTGGCTCTTTAAAATGCTGTTTATTGTATCCAAATGATACAGCAATTCAGGGGTCGTGGGTGACAAGAGCCCAACCCACATCTGTCAGCCACAGCTGTAGGCTCGTCTGAAGCCAACTCCAGTTCTGGTGACAATGCATTATATACTTTTCTTTGCTGAACATTCTAATACATGACAACCAATCAATACTTTTACTATTACCTATAGCCTAACTACTAACATTACTATATTCATGTTACTATTTTCCAATCACAAAAAGTCAGTATGTTGCACTTTAAGCTAAAAGCTGTTTTTCAGTTTTCTCACAGTGGAAAATTTTGAAACCTTTCTTTCTACTTGCAACATGGCATTTTTGTTTGCCTGTGAAAATATTTTTGCTTGGTAAAAACATCTTTTGTTTGAGGTGGATTTATCCTTTGCTCAGTCATAAAAGCCCCTTCCAACTCATGTACTAACATATCTGTGGAATTCTTAGTTATCCAGTAAGACTGGCTCAGCAATTCTTTTCTTCTATATCAAAACTTGCTATCATTTCTATTCCTTCTTCAGATTCCACATTCAAAGATCTTTCTGTTATACATACATATCTGTGAAACCTTCCTTTCAAATCCTTATCTTTTCCAACAGGGCTAAAATGAGGATCTGCAGATTTGGTGCAGGAAATACCTTCCAGAACTGCCTTGGGTTTTTTTCCTCAGTTCAGTAGACATTATTCTGAAGGCAGGGAAATCATGCAAAGGCAAGCCCAGCTACAGCTCCTCTGACATAGATAACAATATTACATATTCATGTAGTCCATAGAGCAAGGTGTTTGTACATTAATGATTATAGGGTTTTATGATAAAAACTACCTTTGAACCTAGCTATTTATTACTTCTATTTCTATTTACCAGATAAAACATCTTGATCTTATTTTGGCTTGCTCATTTGTTTTTTTTTTTTTTTTTTTGTTTTTTGTTTTTTGTTTTTTGTTTTTGTTTTTGTTTCTGTTATTGGTTTTGGTTTTGGTTTTGGTTTTGGTTTTGGTTTTGGTTTTGGTTTTGGTTTGGTTTGGTTTGGTTTGTTTTTTTTGGCTGGAGTGCTTCCTAAGTAATTTGCTTTTCTATCAATTTTGATTTCAATTTCCAGTCAGTGCACTAAATCAACACCCTTTTTGTTATCTTTCCCCTTAATAACATCTTCCTCTGCTCCATGGACCTTGACAGTCCAGTTCTCTAGAACAATCTCATTAGGGAGGAGAATTGAGTTAAACTCATAGTTTCCACTGTGATTGCTATTTGAAGTTTCTGTTTCTGACCATACTGGTGGTAACTTGTCCACTTTTCTAGCTGTACTGTTAAGATTTCCCTGCTCCTATACCTCTTGGGGTTTTCCTGGTGCAGATTTTTTTCTTGCAGATGGTTATCCCACTGGAAAACTATCATCCATCTGAGCCTCTGCCTGGCACCAGCATCAGAGCTTTGCACTTCCTTAACATCCTAACCCCATGTATCAAGCTTGAGTTATGGCAGCACGACAAGAAGAGATTTAGGGTGGAATTCATTTTTTACATTAATTCCATTTCTTTACAGTCAGAGGGGGAAAATGGGCACTTTTCTCTTACAATTCATTACTTTCACCATCCACTTTGGACTGACACAGACTGGGTCCCCAGTGTGCCTCCCTCTCCAGAGAAAAAGATATGACTTACCTGTCCAGAGAAAAGATGGTGACTGGCTCTGTTCACCCATTGGCACTGTCAGGAGTTGATCAGATAGGTCTCATCCTCATGGTCAAGTGCTAGAAATATATCATGATTCTGAGAAAACTGTTCCAGTGCTTGAGCACCTACTCTGTCTTGAAAAATTCTGACTTATTTCAGCTTTGGGCTTTCAGCACAGTCTTTTCCACTCGATTAAGGAGAAAATCTACTGTCAGGCACATTTTGCCTCATCTGCCCTGAAAGCGTAGCCAGTGTTTAAAATCATAAATGAGTATAACCTCCATTATCTATGAGAAGTGACTGCAGCAATACCTTATATAACATTTGTAACAAGAACTAGCTGGCTGAGCAGCAATAGAGTCAGGACTCCTAGGTGTGATCACAGCAGAGCAACCTGGATTTGAGTGTAGACACCACATGCAGACTTTTCTGCTCCAAACCCAAGCACCAAGTGCATTTGATCCAAAGCTCTGCAGCTGTCTCCATCTCGATTTATAAATGAGGCAAGTGATAGTCAGGGCAGAGAGGATTCAGGAGATTTTCAGACATCTGAAGAGACAGTGAGAGAGCAATTGTTTATTTTGCTTGTCACAGTTAGAATAGGGATGTCCTAGTAACACCTGAGTTGTCTCTTGGAGTCCATTTCCTCCAGGAGCTGCTGCTTCACCTTATGGGGACAAGCTTCCCGAGTTTCCTGCACAGAGCCCTGACTCCATTTGGAGCTACATCTTCATAACAAAACACTCTGTCCTATTGTTGCAACAGTTTTCCTTCCCTCTTCCATCACCTCTAGCTTAGGGAAGAAGATCACACTTATATTTAAACAACCAAGGAAAGGGCTTGTTCCTTTACTTTTTGGATGAAAGCATCTAAAAACATATTTGGTGTTAGTTATATAAAAGTAATCATCTGACCCACTAAATCAGGTAAAATACAGCCAAACAAAAGGACATTTAATCCAATCAACTTCATAATGGAAGCTATTATTTGGCAGCTAAACACTAACACTTTACCAGCACTTTTCACTGCAGAGTTGCCTGTTACAGCTGTATCAGTGTCATTACATGGTTTGAAGGTGCAAAACTGTGGTACTTCTAAATGTTACAAAATGTGGTACTTTTGCTCATTTTGCTGGTAATAAATGAGCTTTTATTTCAAAATGAAATACTTCTTAAAACAGTTAAATAAGATGAGAAAATCTCATTCAGATTAATTTCAGGGCAATCATTGTATGCAAGTTTTTACAAATATCTTTTGTTATGTATTTTCCTGGGCTAATAAATGATACCTGGCATAAAAAAGGAAAATTAAGTGGGCAATCTTTGCAACAATGTGAGCAACCTATACATACTTGGTGGGTAATTCCCCCAGGATGGACACATCTGGGGCTTCCCTCCTCTCTCCATATGGTGTTACAGGAAGCCAGGTGTGACAGCTAAATCAAAGAGAGATGATTTCTCTTCTGACTTGTAACACCCAAAAGCACACGGGAAGCCCAAAATGGGTGCTGGTCCAGTGCCTTTGTACACACATGACATGATTGTCATACATAAAGGAAAACTCTCAGTCTGTTGAGAGAGCTGCTTGTCAAAAAACTCCCAGGTGAGAGAGTTATCTGGCATGTAATCAAGAGTGATTGCTAGGGATGAGCCCAAGGCTTTGAAGGGGAGAACAAAGTAATGTGTATCTTGTCTGTGGCTGTCACTTCTCTTGACAGCCCTGGCCTGTCTCCTCTGTTTTGTTAGAAATTATGTCAAACCCTTTATTTTTATCCTTACCTCTAAGCATCGGAGACAACGTGAAAGGAGGAAAATAATAAATCCAGATGTGATTAAAGTAAATACCATTTGATGAGTACCATCTTATGTGAAGGAAGAAAGAATTCAGGCCATAAAAATATATTAATCAGGGAGACAATGCACAATAGGACAAACAAAAGACAAAAAGTCCTAATAGGAAAAGAAACCCCCAAAAATCCAACCCAAATCCCACTAAAATATTTCAATTTAGCTCCTAAGCTTCCACTTGTAAACAGTTGAAGCTAAATTTCTTTTTTTTTACTTCTGTGGGATGGCAATTCTTCAGAGCTATGAATTGTCATTTTCTAGATGTGAATCATTTCATTTCATTAACAAGCAGAAGCAGATTGCTGCCATCTTTATTATAGGCAAAATATTATTTTCAGTAACTGCAAATAACAGGGTCTGTTGACTTGCAGAGAAATGTGACATGCTCAGGATTTCTAAATTATAAATAGAAGAAAGAGAGAAAATATACTGGAGTGACATAACTAAACCCAGCGTTGTTTTTCTAAACAAGACTCAGAGTTGTATTATTGTAAATAGATAATGAGAGGTTTCTGTTGAAAATTGAACCCATTCACTTTTCAAACAAATATAAATTAGTGCATAAATCATTGATTAACTTCATCTGAACAAGCTGTACAACCACCCAGAAGCACCAAAAAACCTCAAGGAGATTTTTCCATGTTCCCCCATCACTCTTCCCAGAATACCTGCCAATGCTTTACCCAGGTTGTAAAAGGCTCAGGTAACAACATTTTTCACTGCCTCACAGTAAAAACCTGTCCTGTTTTCACCTCCTCATGTGACTCCCTTTTCTTTTTGACCTTCACATGTAAAGTTGCAGGTTTTGGGGAAATAAAGCATTTCTCTTGGATCTGAGATCCTGCTGGGTGCAGGAATCAGAGCAAACCCAGTAGGAAGACCAGCAACACAGAGCATGGGCTAAAATCCATTTTAGTCACAAAATAGAAGCTGTCAGGAGAAAACAGAGACAGAGGCATCTGCACTTTGGTCAGCAGCCAAGACTTGGCAGGTCACTTCATGACAGTGTAGGACAGAATATGAAGGAACATCTACTGATTTCAGGATCAGCATCACCCACAAGACCTTCATCACTTTGAATTTTGGGATGGCTTTAGGGAGAAATAAAATCACTGAAGTTACTGGAAAGGCATAATGCAAACAGCAGCTGCACACAGGCCATGGAGACTTTATTAAACACTGATGGAAATGGACAGACCAGGGAAAATACACCACAATTTTTGGAAACAGAAAAAGTACTTAAATGTCTGACTGCTAGCAAAACACAAGACTTCTGCTGTTAATTTGAGTTAAGTTTTTAGAGAAGCTCTTGGAACAGAGTAAACAGAGCCTCCAGGTATTATTTTAACAATATAGTCACTCTTAAAACTTTTTGAACAACACTTTTACACTAACCATAATATTGAATTGTAGCAGGAGAAGGCAAAGGAAAGGTACAGCAAGGGAAAATAGAAGGCAAGGAAAGGACAAGGATTTGATGCACTGTGATAAAGGTGCAATTATTCATTTCAGCCTGTGTGGAATTAGAAAGGAAAGGGAATAATAAGATCTATATGCAGACAGTTGATATTCTGGGGGATGCATGCCTTTTGTGCCTGCTCAGTGTGATTGCCCAACACATGTAACTAAAATTGTCCCTGTGTCCTTTCTCTTAGCAAAAATACATTTTTGTATCAAGTCACAGCTCCCTGACTCTATCTGACTTGGTCCTGCTGAAATCAATCTCAGCGAGATTGATCAATCAATCAATCATCAATCTCAGAAATTTCGCAGCGAGAAAAGCTTCAATTTTTAGCAATTTTTCTCTACTTGAAAATGCATTTTATTTGGTTCAAGGGATGGGATGTAGTCTCGGCCAACTTTTATTTTCTGGAGATGAGTTTATTCATCCTAATGAAAAAAGATGAATCACTTCTTCTCTCCCTGAGATGATAAGACACAGACTGTGATGAAAGTCACTTATAATTTAGCTTCATAGCCACTAAGAGTAGCATAATTAAATCTGGTTTTAGTAGGAGGGAGTAAACGGATGCACAGTAGATAAATTACGGGCATACAAGAAAAAAATTAAATAGACTATAAATTGCTTTTTATTCTTTAAGGTATGTGTTATCATAAAACCAAGTTTGTTTTCATGAAGTGTTTTTTCTCCCAAAGCAGAAAATAGCAACAGAGTGGAGATCATGTAGGTTTGTTTCTGCACACCAATTAGTGTGCCCTGGAACATGATCAGGTAGGTATGTACAAAGTGAACAGTGCCTCAAATCTGCCCATTCTGCCTATGAGTCTGATATCACACAGGACTTGAAGCAGAACTGCACTTCCACCCAAGTCCTGCTATGGGAGTTTTATTATTGTAGTTAAGCTGTAAATACATTCTCTAACAAGCAGGCCTGTTATCTTTTGGCTGAGAGTTTCTGGCAAGAGAAGTTGAATAACAACTTTATTTGCAGCAGAAAATTAATTCTGTTTTCCTACCCTATTCCATTGGACTTGCCACTGACAAAGGTGCTGTGACTACAGAAAAAATTCTGCAGAATTCTGCAGAAAATATGCAGAAATTGCTTAATTACTTTTTTAAAAATATATATTTATTTGTGTGTGTGTAATATTAAGCTCTCCCTCCCTTGGGGAAATTTCTTCTTTTTTTCACAAGGTTTAACTGGAAATAGTTCTACAAGGGTGTCTTCCTATCAGGTGCTACAATATTCAGAACCCTGCGTTGGGAAGCTCTACTTGTTTTTGGCAATTTGGCCTGCTTTTTTTCCTCTGTCCTTCAGAAAAGCTCAAGCACCTAGGAATGAATCAGCTTGTGTGCTTCTTAGATCATCTGCTTTAGTGTGGGCCCATCCTTCTCACTGAGAGCTGGAGAAGCCTCTTGGATGGAATAAGGTGTTTTTGCAGGCAGTGCTAGGAGAGGATCCTACCAACACAGCAGAGCTCTTCAGGCCATGGTGACAACCCCACCAGAAACACACCACAGCTTTGCTTTCACTACTTAGGTTTTTAACACCACTATGCTTGCAAGTTAGGAAAGCTTTGATTTATTCCTGTCCCCAAATAACCATCAACAGCTCAAGTGAGATGAATACATGCCAGCCCACAATGGCTAAATATCATTTGCTTTTATTGCCACAGATAATTTCTGCTTATTCATCCAGAGCTGAACATTTCTTCATCACCAGGACCTTCATTTTCACTTAGTAATTACTCATATTCTATTTGAATTGGAAAAAAATCCAAAATTTCCTCCTAACAGAATCTTGGTGGACCTTGAAGTCAATGAAAGAAGCTAAGACTGAAGAAACGGTCCCAGCTTTGAGATACATGATATTGCCAAAAGGCTGAGAACCTTTGAGGAGCCCAGGTCCAGACCTGGCCTGCTTGGACATATGGGGTCCCCAGAGAAAAGGTGCTGGGCCTGGCAGATAGGGCAGGGATCTGCGGGAATTCTGCTTGACCTCCAGCAAATGAGATGACCTTTTGGTCATTTACAGCCACCTTCAAAATGACTGGCCCAAATTATCACCCTTTTGCACTTAATGGCTCTATCACCAGTTGTCCCCCTCAATTTACTGCCCTCTAAAATGCAATTCCACCTACCAATCATATAATCTACAGAAAAATAGTGTATTTTATGTGAAGAGTTCAAATTTAATAGGGAGCTTCAGGTAACCCAAGCAGTATTTACTAAATGTGGCCTGGGAAGACCCTTGGATTATTCACAAGAAGTAAAGATTTAGGAGATTACGTTTTTGGGATGGATGGATGGATGGATGGATGGATGGATGGATGGATGGATGGACTGAAAGACAGATTTGGAGGGCAGGAAATGGTATAGAAATCTGTGAGTCACTAGCTAGAAGTCCTGAGAGAAGCTCTGTGGGAAAGTCCTGATTTTTATTCATTTATGCAGATGAAAGAAACTACTAGTTTCTTGAGGGAGAATTCTGCTGTTAACTCCAGCCTCTGCAACAAAAATGTTCATTGCACTCTTGGGAAGGGGAAGAAATTTAATTTAGCCTAACTGTAGTCTATAAATGCAATGCCTAGTCTTAAGATCTTACAGCAGATCTTAACAGGCTAATGTATTGAATGTAAAGGCCACTAAACTATAGTTAAAATCATATCTCAGTCATGAAATTCATAAGGAAAGAGAGAATGAAAAGCACTATACCAAATCAGTGAAGCAGCTGTGATGCAAAGAGCAGAGTGGAAAGGACATTGCAGCAGAAAGCATCCACGTGGCACCAAGGCAGGCAGGAATTCCTGCAGCTGCAGCTGAGGAACAGCAGCGTGACTTCCACTGCCCTGAACAAATCCATGCACAGGCAGCTGTGGCCATGACTGCCCTGCCTGAGGCAGGAACTCAAAAAAGACAGTGGGATCCACAGATTCCTACGTCTTCTAAGACTGGGACACAGGATACAGCACTGTCCTTGGAAGTGAAATGCATGGGTCTCAATTGTCAATCTGACTTGCTTGGGTTTTTCATCGCAATAGGCAGTCAAGTAGAAAAAAAACTTCAACCAACCAAAAAAACCCCTAAACCACCCAAACAGAAAACCAGAAAAGCAACATCATCACTTAAAATTACAAGCCAAAGCTAGTAAATTTAATTCAGACAAACCATTCACTTGATCCAGACACTACTTGCCTCTTCATCTCAGCTGTCACCTTTACTCTCCTTTTCCTCTATTGCCACCATCCTCCAGGCTCTTTTTCTTCTCCTGTCCCTGCAAGGCATAAGGTATTTTTTCTTTTAAGCCCTTCTCTGTAACTGGTTTTACTGATTTAAAATTGATTAGCATTTATTAGCAATCTGTATATCAGTTATCACTTACCTTTGAATCCTCTCTGTCTGAAGAAGAAATTACGTGACTTTCATGCTTCTTGTTTGCAAACTCTAACCTAGAGGCAACTGCACAAAATGAGCCAGACCTTCCTAGGTAGGCAGCTCATTTCAGGAAGGTGAGCAAGACCTGGAACATTTGCAGCTGCTTGGGAAGGCAGCTGCAGGAGAAAAGGGATTGAGACTCACACAACGCTTAGCACATTCTATGGTAGCTCTTTGTCAAGAACATGAAATCCTTACAGGATCCCAATGCTCACCAGGGACTGCTGACAAGTACTGGACATTTCAAATCAGTTCTAGGATCCTGCTAGATTCAAGAATTTAGCTGCTGGGTTCAGAGGTATACAGAATATGCACATGTCACTTGTGCAGATAAGAAGGAAGAAGTATCACAGAAGAGAGAAAGAAAAAGGCAGAAAAATGAAGTGGAGACAGGAAAAGTAGAGGTAGAAACCTTTAGCAGGTCCAATATGAGTGGAATAATGAGTAGTATTGGTTCAAAGAGCAAATTAAGGTGAAAATACAAAGGTAAGAGAAGATTATTTTCTCTAATGATAGTGATTGGGGAATTTGGACTTTGAAGGTAATTTTTTTCTGAGAAGGGGTGCTCTTCAAATGAAGCTGGCTGAATGGCCAGGCTCTCTGATAAAGAGACTGGATGAACCACAGAGTTACAGGAGAACATGCAAACAAAAAGCTTCTCATATGAAATCTCGTCCAATATAATCAAATCATGGGGAGTGAAAAACATATGCTCTCTGTAGCTGTGCAATCATCTGTTCTCTTGTTCAAGGCCAACAAGTTCTGCTATCTGCTGGCCATTGGCAAGCACCTACGTAATTAACTACAACCATCATCCAATTGGGGATCCACTCTTTTAATTAACTCAGTGTGGTGTTTCGGCTGCATCTGTTTATGTCCAAAAGAGATTCTCATTTGTTGTTACTTGCTACAAAACTATTACTCTGTTGTAGGAAAGTTATTGCACTTGAATGAGTGTGCTCAGTTCTCTTCCATATGAGAAATACAAATTAGAGTTAAAAATAAAGGCATCTGAGGATGCAAAACAGTAAATATGATATTTTTCCTGATTAAAACAAACTGAGATTTGCCTCTTACAGTCTAACTCCAAACTCACAGGACCACTCATGCCTTAGAAGTATTCCTGAGAGTAGTAATTTTCACAAGCTCTTGCCAGATTTCTCTCAGTTGACAGCATGTAGAAAAGAGCTTTGTTAAGGAGATCAGTAAGTAAAGCTCAAGGCATTTATAGTGTGATGCATTTAAGCAGGTGTAAAATTCTGGTATCTCCACCTGGGTTTGTTCAGTACATTGTTGTTTTCAGCCGTGCACATATGGAAATGTGCAGAAGGGACTGGCTCTGTTCTAGTTTGGCCTTTCTGTTATCGCAGCATTAAGCAGCTGTAAAACAAAGCTTGAATGTGACGGAGGTGTGGATGGCTCAGGGCTGTGGGGGCCAAAGAGGATTGAAAATGCTCCAAATGCTGGAAAGTGACAGAAGTGCTGGTGGGGAAGGTAAATCCTAGGCTCAATCCCAGGCTCCTGAGGTCAGGAAGACTGGATAGTACCTGTGACCTGTGGTAGGATCACCTCTGACTAATCACACTGACATTCGTAGAAACACCTACAGTATTAGAAAAGCAGAAGACAAAAAAAGAAGCAAGCATTTTATTACCAAAACCAAATTGTGTTTTTTTCCACCAAAGCTTCAGCCTGCTTTCTTTTTCACCTTGTTTATCTTCAGTACCATCTGGCAGAGCAGAATGTTTCTGCTGTTTCCAGAAACATCACCTTAGGGACAGTGCCAAGGAACAACCTTTTAAGCCTTATTTTATTTGTATTATATATTGGTTTGAAAGTAATTCATAATTTTATCAATTAAAACATTAGGGTATCCAGTTATTATTGAAAACACAAATCACTTTGTTATGTCAAACTTTCATCAATATTTATTATCAAGTTATCAACACTTCTACACTTATTATTACAATTTAACCTTGTATGCTAATTAATCAAAAAGAATTGCAGCAAGCAACACAATCAATTTAGCTCGAAATTTCTTTTAATGCATGCCAATATCATGCTTTGTTGAAATTTTGTCATTCAGCTCATTCCCCTTCTTGTGTGTACAGTCTAATAATAAAATATATCCCTAAATCTGAATGATTTCTCAAGAAAGAAAGGAAAGGGGAGAGAAAGAGAAAGAGAAAGAGAAAGAGAAAGAGAAAGAGAAAGAGAAAGAGAGAAAAAGAATGGAGGGAGGATAGGCAAGATTTCTTGTAGTGAGGGACTCAGAACTGGACACAGGATTTGAGGTGTGGCCTCACCAGTGCCGAGTACAGGGGGACAATCCCTGCCCTATCCTGCTGGCCACACTATTGCTGATACAGGCCAGGAAGCCATTGGCCTTCTTGGCCACCTGGGCACAGCTGGCTCATGTTCAGCTGCTGTCAATCAACACCCCCAGGTCCTTTTCCACAGGGCAGCTTTCCAGACACTATTGCCCAAGCCTGGAGCAGTGCCTGCAGTGCAAGATCCAGAATCTGGCCTTGTTGAATCTCATGCAATTGGCCTCAGCCATCAATCCAGCCTGCAAAGATCCCTCTGTGGATCCTTCCTGCTGGGAAGAGCCCTGGGAAACACCACCTATGCCCAGCCAGCAGCTGGATGTAGCTCTGGTCACCATCTCCCCCTGGACCTGGCCATCAGACAGTTCTTTACCCAGTGAACAGGGCATCCAACTAACCATGAGCAGCCAGTTTCTTCAGGAAGCTGGAAAACCCACAAACGTTTAGAAGCTTCCTCTTCTATTGTTGGGCACTTAAGGTTTCTGAGAAGTTACTTCGTAGATCAAATTTGTATTTCATCTGGTGAATATCTGAGACCCAAAGAGTTTCAATACACATTTACTATCTGCTATAATGGGTTTCAGCTTAGAGGATCTCCTACTGTGCATTTTGTCTCCTGACTAAATTTCAGTAGAATGGTAACCCCAGTATCCTGTGCTGCATAGATAAGAGAGACTATCAAAGGATGGATATAATTAATTTCCAGGATAATATATTTTCCTTTCTTGTTTAATTATTACATAATTACTCTTTATTTTATGTATTTCAAATAGCAAATAATAATGTTGTGCCAGTACCAAGATAAAAATGGCTTAGCAATTTACAAATGTATTCCAACACTATGTGACTTACTACAGAGAAAATATAAGAGTATGTAAATTTTTCCTGTGTCTATGTATAAAGATACTAAATCCTGGATAGCTGTAATATATTCTGAATCTCTCCAGCTTGAATACAAGAACTGATTACCATTCCCCTTACTTGGTATACTGTTAAAAGTTAGGTCTTGTCTCTGCTTTTTCTTCTGCATTGTCTCCTTATTGCTTCCCAGATATACACTTTAAATGTGTATTTCTGAACTTTATTAAAGTGCTCTGAAGTGGTTCTTACATAATTTCGTGTCTTAAAAAAAAGGCAAAAAAGGCCAAGAGTCATTGTGCCTGCAATTTAAATACATATTTTTACTTAGAATGATAGTATTTCATATTGGCATTTTAACAGAAATGGAAACGAGTAAGGTAGTGAAGCATAAAACAGCAACATATCTAAATAAATTGATTTTTTCCCCCTCATAACAGAACATCAGTCACACAAAAAATGCATCCATGTGGAGCAGGAGCAGAGCACAAGGAAAAGCCAGTCACACAGCATCCATTTCCAGGTTGCTGTGAGGGAGGAGAGCTGCCCCACACTGGCAGCCCCCAAACTGCTGTGCTGCTGCTTTGCCACCCTGAGATGATGCTGTGGCTGGGGAGGGGCAGGGCAGCAGCCAGGGCAGGGGTGCAGCAACGAGAGGGCACCACAAACGCAGCAGAGCCAGCTGATAGCTTGGAAGAGCTTGTTCCCAGGGTGATGCACTAGTTTTGATTGTCCAGATTTGGAATTTGCCTGGTCAGCTGGATCCTGGTGGGCCTTGAAAGGACCCCTGCATCTGTGAGGCACAACAGGAAACTCTGGCTGAGGCAATCAGGTAGAAGAGAAATCTGTCTTTAAAAAGTCTCCATGTGGAAAACAACAAATAACCTTGAGAGCAGGTAGGAGCACAGGCTGTTTTCTGTCAATAAGTGAGGTATTCTCTAAATTCTATCTTTTCTCCTAAACACTGTTTTGCTCTAAGGAAGCTCTTCAGTCACCAATTACAACTTTTCTTGTAGCCAGAGAGAACAAAATTACCAAATGGGAAGCTAAATCAGATTCACCACGATAACCATGTTTTACCCCAGGGAACAGCACACTCCATCCAGCTCTCAGAGTGGCAGAATCAAGTAATTCTGTTCTCAGAGAAAATGCAGTAGCTGAGGGGCAAAGACCAGCAGGATACGCCAGAGAAGAGGAGGCATCGGAAGCAATCACCTGGTGATTATAACAATTTGGTTTGAGGACATGAAGAAAACCTACATTTGGGTTGTTTCCCTTGTAATTACAATTGCATTTTGGTGGCAGAAGATGGGCAAACCACAGTGTCCAGCATTGCCCTGCTGCACAGAGCCCCAGGGGCCACAGCTGCGACTCACAGGTCGCAGAGGAGATTAAAAGGGAAAGGAGGCACATCCGTTCTGCTCCTCCTGGCCAAACAACCACAGCAGCATAAGGTCATTGGCTCAAATGGATGCCAAAGCTCCAATGGAAGTCTGTGTAGGTCCCTCTTTTTTAAGGTATTGCTGGAGCCTCCAGGACTGACCAGTCAAAGTAATTGGGAGAAACATACAACTCCTCTCAAGCAAGGCAGGAGCAGGGCGGGATTTGTGTTGGGAATCTTTGCAGCACCTTACTCTCTGTCACTTCTTACTGGATCTCCCTATTCCTAGTCCTAAACACTGAACCATACATTAAAAATGCCTTTCCTCTTCTCCCCTCCCTCTTCAGGCAGCCTGTGAAAGAGCTGCAGATGCAGTTTAAGTGCCTGTAATGTCACATTGCCAAGCCTCCAAGCACTGCCAGATTTCTCAGCGGGAAGCCAAGATGTGACTTGGCATTTGGAATGATTAAGTTGCCTTCATGCACCACAAAGGGCACAAATGCCATTACGAGCATGAGTGATGTGATGCATTTACAAACCATTTTTTAAAGCAATATTCATGGAACAGAGTGCTAACAGAGCTACTTCAAAATGTGTGAAAATGAGTCCTAGTGAAAGTGTTGTGGGTGGATACAGTTTATGTTATCACTCAGAAGACAAGCTCCTCTTAGGCCCATAAACAGCAGACAGGCTTAAGCAAAACAGTCATTTATCTTAGTTTTTACAGCCTTGGCACTTCATCTTTGCTGCTGATGTCTGATGTGTCTGCAGCCCTTTCTGGGAGAGAATAATAGTACTCATCAGATGCAAAGCATTAAATTTTTCTTTCAGGACCTACGTATTTTGTTTAATTGTAACCTATTTATGGGAGTTACTCTTAAAATAATAGATAAATATCATGTAAAGTTGAGAGCATAAGAATTACAGCTGGGGAAAGGAAAGCATGAAAGCAGAACTATCATTTCACAGATACAAAGAGCTCTTTCTTGGTGACATTAAACTGCAGGAAATAGATGGTTTTGAAGCTTTAAAGGTGCTTCTAAACATCACCACATTCAAGGGACACTGGTTTGCTCAGCACTGCACCAAAGATGCTCCTCAGCCTGCAGAAGTGTTGATCTTGAACATCCCATTAATAAAGCCCTTTATGAATAAATCACAAAGAAGAAATCTCAAGCTAGAAGCAGAATGAGCAAACTGATCTAGCTCATTCTAAACCCAAATTTATAGAACTAAATGATGTAGTCTTCCTACACACTGATAATCAATTTAAGTTACCCTTTTAGTTTTCTCTCTGGGATCATGGCATGTCATTTGTATGCAAGATAAAGGTTCCCCACCGAAATGAATAGGGCTATTTTCAGAGCTTTTCTTTTTAAATGAAAAAACCCAAACCAAACACTAAAAGTTTGCTAAAAATCATCAACCATTAAGAATTTGTTTAAAAAACTCACTTGGTAGTAATGTGACCATGTTCAGTAAGAGATTAATTAAGTAATTTCTGCTCCATGAACACCACTTGCTGCAGTGAAAGTATAAAGGGTTAAAGCAATCTAGGAAGCCAAGCAATATTTCATTTCTTTGGAGCTAAGTAGCAGCAAAGATAAACACTCTGATGAAGATGTTTGTCGGACCAGTGCTTTTCAGTTTTACAAGGATATCCTGATGAATCCTCCCAAAATCCTATGGGAATGGTTAAATTCATTCTCATCATTTTATAGGAAACAGCATTGAAACACAGGCAGAAAGGCTGATATTTCAACTGTGCCTGCCTTAAATTAGGGTTTAATCCATCTTTTGATATGTAAACAAAGGTTTGGATAAGGGTTTGCTTAAATTGCCATTTAAGTATTTAGTGAGTATTTAACTGGGTCAAAAATCGTTTCAGATTGGTTATATGGTAAATGGGACACACAAAAATCATAAACGTATTATGAAAACAGGCAGAGGCTTTGTAGAAATGCTGGTGTTAGAGCCCAAATGTTTCTTGTTTATATTTCCTATTTTGTATTTCTGGCATAGACAACACAATCAAACAATACTTCTACACATTCACTTTTTATTCTAAATTGCTACAGGAATTTTCAGCAAGCCCCAAACTGATTTTGGAAGAGGATCAATAATGTTAATTGTGAATTATATTATGTTTGGTTAGAAATATTTATTTTTCATTTATTTACTATTCAACCAGTTCTAAATGATCAACATTAAGGGAATTTCTGCAGAGAAAACTAGCAAATGATTTTTCAAGACACATTTGCAGAAAAGAGTGCTGTGTTATTTAAAACCTTGAATTCTGACTACAGGGTTCTGCTGCCTCATCTGGTAAATCTGATCCTGTTTCTACCAAACAGTGGAATTTAATTACAAAGGCTTGTGAGTACATCATGCATAATGATATACTCACAGATGCTGAGTCCATGAACAGCTTTCTCTGAAAATTAACAACACATAGCAATGCACTCAGGGGAAAACAGCAGCCTCACCAGTTTACTTATGTGTATATAGGTTTTTCTAAGGCAACAAAAGGCTTTTGTTAGATTTTAGACAGTAAAAAAATGCATTCAGGTCTGTGAAAATAATAATAGCTTATAATTTCTGATTTTACACATCTAGTTGATCATATTTTCAAAGGAATGTTGAGCACTTAGATGTATAATCTTCAGAAAAAATACTGAAAACCTTGTAATTAAAATGCAATATAAGAGTGAACTTTATGTATTTTTATAATATTTAACTGTACATAAGCTGACAATCTAGACAATCTTTTCTGAGATAGATAGATAGATAGATAGATAGATAGATAGATAGATAGATAGATTTGAAGAAACACAGCTCCAGTATAGAGGCAAATAATAAAAAACCTGAAGTGCTCATTCTTCTGCATTGTCATATGCATATTGGAGCTTGCTGATTGACTCTTGCAATAGTTTAGTTCTGTTGTTACAAGATACTTTAGAATCTTTATTCTGGAATAGTACCATCATCTCAGGATAAAAATCCTTCCTGATATAAGGAGAGGAGGTAAAACTCTCCAGTTTTAGCATCTCAAGGAAGCCTTTGTAAATAAGCTCCCATAAAACATGTTATAAATAAGAATGTACCCTTCAAGCCCAAAAAAGAGAGAGTTCAGCTGTGACATTATGAACTCCATAAAATCACAGTGGTGTAGGGGAGGTGAATATAAAGATGACATAATTTAAGAACTGGAAAGAATTCTAAAACAATCAAACAAACACACCAAATCATTCAACATTAAACTGGAAAACTTAATGTTAGAGGTAACTTAGCAGGCAAAAAACTTCAGTGAATTTAAAAAATATTCAGATGAAGAAAGAAAAAATCTGTCATCACTATCTCAGCATGAAGGTGCACCTGGAACCTGTGCTTCAGGAGGATCATGAACTGCTGTGAAGCTGGAAGATTATATCAAGGATATGTTGTTCCATTCTTAAAATGTAGTCCTTTTTTTCTGTTGAAGACCATTATACAAATAAGGCTAGAAGGTTTAACTCAACAGGGTGGTTCATTATTACCTTCAGCACAAGGTGCACCACTGTTCAACAAAACAACTCCAGGTCACAAACCAGTTATTTTGAGCAGTTCATTCCTGCTGTTTTCTTGCTAGCAGTTTCGGAAGATCTACCTTCTCTGTTATAAATTGCACTTGCAGAGATATGTTTTTAGAAAAACAGAGGCAAACAAATGGACATACAACAAATCATTCCAAGAAACAAGTCTGTCAGGGGCTGTCAAATTATTATGTTGAGCTATCCAGAGTAGCCACAGAAAGGGAATCCCTGATGCAGCTCTGAGATCATCAGAAAGATCTCCAGAGCCTTCAGGATGGGCAAAGACAAGCCTTCATCCATGGACTAGAGGGCTACAGGGGCACCCAGGCTGCAGGCTGAGGTGAATGACACCCTGGGGGCACGGGGTAGGCTGGGTACAAACACTCAGTTATGTTTTCCATCTGAGGTCAATGGTTATTCCATCATGCACTTGAGGAAGAAACTGATGTCTGTGGAACCACATATGCTATTTCATATCAAGGGATAGAAGTGGGTGCAATAGCAATAATAACAACAGCAGAAGACTGAAGCATTGCTCGTGCTTTGCAGCTCTCTGCCTCTCTTCCTGGTTGCACCCTGTGGCATGACAGCTCCCACAGGAAAGGGTTGTGGTAAACCAGGAGCAGACAGCTGGAGAATGGAGCTCAGTTGCACAGGACAGTGTAAAAGCCTGATTCAAACACTAATGCCTACAGCAATATAGCTGTGGCTCACACAGCTGAGATCTTTCCTGATAAACACTTACTTCTGTGTAATCTTCACCATGTCAAACTGAAGATACCAGCAGGGCATGCAAAGGAAAGTTTCCAAAGTAGCTATGGGATGTTTCAGATCACAGTTGTCTAAAAATGGCCATTGTGCATAAGGACAGTAAAGAAAAAGGGACAGCTGCTTCATTTGTGAAATTAACTGAAGTCTGACCATAAGAGTGACTCACTGCTCCAAAAACTGTCTGGGAAGAAACTATTTCAAGCAGATTCACTGCTGACTTATGTCCAGGAAGGGCAATGGACAGAAAGAAATTACTACACATATGTAGAGGATACCTCAGAGATTGTTTGGTGGATAGTTCCTGTTCTTTCCTGTTCCTGCAAGTGTACCACAGTGCAAGGAGCAATAGGAATAGCTGTGGTGACTGACTAAAAAGACCTCGTGAAAGTTTCAGGTCCAACAACAGCATTCTCCCTAGGAAATAAGTTCAATTATCTTAACATTGTGAAGTGCACAATACAAAGAAGCACTGACAAGGGAAATTACAGTATTTGAAGTGTAAATTAGGAACTATACCAGCAGATGTACAAGAAACCAGTCAAAAAATATCACAAGTGGATTTTCATGCTCATTGTCTCTGTCCACCTGCAGTGGCTTAAGCACTCCCTGTATGTCAAAGTATAGAGGGGTGTCACTTGTTAATCTCTTTCTCCTGCTGGAAATCTCTCTGGGTACCTGCATCTACCAAAAATTTCTCACCTCTAGTAATGAGGCTAGTCTTGGACTAGGGGGCCATCTTTTCCTTTTCCTTTTCCTTTTCCTTTTCCTTTTCCTTTTCCTTTTCCTTTTCCTTTTCCTTTTCCTTTTCCTTTTCCTTTTCCTTTTCCTTTTCCTTTTCCTTTTCCTTTTCCTTTTCCTTTTCATGACTTGCAGAGATGGAGTTTTTAGCCATTCCTAGAACTGAAGTAAATTTTTCCAAAAGGCTGTGGACCAGGCTCTTAACAGTCAAACTTACCAGCAATTGCACTGGTTTAATTTAGTTTCTCTGTCAGCCTTTTCTAGGAAAAAAATAATTTGTTTCAAGTGAGAAGATTTCTTTTTAGAGCTCTGAAACAACCCAAATACCTTACTCAGAAGCTACAAGGAGCAATCAGTGCACAAAAACTGGACTTGCAAAACAGAGCAAGTTCTCGAGATACTTGAAAGGTATACTGCTGTTAAGGTTAGTATAAGTAATAACCAGTAAATACACTTAAACCCAAACCAATCTTTTTTCTAATGTCACCTCTGTTCTCTCTCAGGTGTGAGATCATCCAATAAGCACAACTGTTTATTTGTTTGCACGTGTACTTCTTTAAATCTCTTTTGCTGTTTAAAACTCTGTTAGCTAGAAGTCCCTAGGTGCACTAATTCCCAAAGAAGAGCAGGTACTAGGTACTTTGGGTCTCTGATCCAGAATGCTTTGTAATTTTTAATTGATTATGGGAAGTAAATATTAGACTGATGTTGTAGAGGTCTTTTTTTTTTTTTAATAGTACATCTTAAATATCATGAACTCATGCCTGTGTCTCACAGGATAAAAGCCAGACTTTTTGAAACATCATCTCAGTACCAGGCAAATCCCTATACAGTTTGTGATTTTAATATGGTACATAAATTTATAATACCAGGGTGATGGAATACAGTGCTCATAAACACCACAATAGAATTCTACTTAAACAGAATGACAGGAAAATTATAATGAGAATTTGCAACAAATAAATGCAAATATGGAATCATTGTTCTCATCTTGTGAGCTCTAATTACATGTTTACGTGAGAAAATATGGGCAAACAATATTGAAATCCATTAGTGGAGGTGGTTAAGTCAACCTTTAGCCGAAGCTCTGGCCTATAAAACACTTTTTGATGCTGCCTATTCCATGGCTACGAATAAGGAAGAAAGTCTACTTTTGTTGTTAAACCAAATGTATTTTTTAAGCTATATTTAACAGCATTGAAATGCTGAGAAATGCTGAGACATGCATGAAAGACATTACTCTGGAGCCAAATTTGTTGATTTTATATGTAAAAATAATTCACTACATGTTTTTAGTAGATCTGTGGGTATTTAAAATCTGATTTAAAGGTATCTTAATGTATTTCTTATTTCATTCTTGCAGAATTTTGATAAGAAATTGGAGAAATACACAATTCCTTGAAAATGCATAAAACCGAATTCAGACAAAAGAGCCCAGAAGGCAAATTGCCAGTTTCCAAGATTTCATCCAAAGCCAGCCTAAACATTTCACTTGATCTGTTCTCATTACATTACCTTTCCTGGACAAATACCATAAATTATTCTCTCTTGGAAGATGTTCCAGGAACACAGGAAACAGCTCCTCAAGCAGCTCTGAGATCAGCATCTGCTGGCACCTTTCTGATGCTACTGATTGCATGGTGACCATGCACCTGCCTTCACATCAAGTATGAGGCTGATAAGACCCAACATGTCTGGTTCTCACCCTTCTCTCTCCTTCCTCTCCCTTATGTAATTACCTCCTTTTCTGATTTCAAATTATTATTGAGTATAGCAGGCTTGCCATTCCTGCAGAAGTGGTGTTGGCACGGAGCTCTAGGACACACTTGGAAAACACAGCGAGTAATCTGACTGGTGTCCATAGCAATATGTGGCTGTTAGACTTGTTTTGATTTACTGTTGACAACATAAAAATGTATTATGACTGTTATGTGTTGCAGAAGAATTTTTGATCCAATTGTTTTGAAATGAACAGTGAAAATGCATCAATCTTTGCAGACTCAGGGCAAAATCATCATCATTCAATTTCAGTTTTTGAGACAAATTGTTAACAGATATAGACCTTGTCCATTAAGCCCTCAACCTGCAAAAATTGATGTAACACACAAATGATTCACTGGAAGATTAGGTGACTATTTCCATGTGCACAAGAACTCTCAGGATGGGCACCCAGAGGTGAAGAAAGGAAACAAATAGTATTACTTCACCTCTTTGTGCTCAGTATACCTCTCCAAGGCAGTTATTCTTGCCTAGTTCATGCCAAAAGCTCTTTGTATTTGCAAAACTAACAGGGCTCAGTAAAAGCAGATATCCTCTCACTGGGCATGTATTCAAATAATTATTCAATTAATTTTAGGTAAGCGCTGCGGTGTCGAGACTGCAGTGGATAGCACAATTTTGCTGTCTTAACTTCTCCTTCCCTACATGCTACTGAATATCTCCCCTTTCAAACTCTGTCCTTTACAAGACCTTTACTTACCACCTGTAGCCCATCTGTGGTTTCTCAGCTCAAGCCATATTATTGAAAGCAGTGCCAAGAGCTGTTTGTAGCTAAAGGGGCATCAGTCCCATATCTTTCTCAACACAACTACAAACAACAAAAACCCCTCCCTGTCCTAAGGCAGCTTGCAGTCAATATAAGGTCGTGTGGGCAAAAACCTGATTACACTGAACTCTGAGAGGGATGTGGACAGGGGTGGTCCTATCATACAAACATCCTGATGCACTGCTGGGCTTTAATTGCATACCAGTCTTCTAACAGACACTTTAAGAAAAGTTTACAGGGTTGTTTTGATGTAACTAAGGTACTCAAGAGGTCCTGGTGTATGCAATTTGTTTTCTCAAAATGTTCTCGCAGTCAAATAAAACAATCTGTTTGAAAGAAGCCTTGATCCAATCCTTTATAGTTCTTCCAGGTTATATTTTCCTTGACTTAGACCATGGAAAAGTAAAAACAGTTCTGAGTTGTTCTTTCAGCCCCTACCACACTATGTTTTTCAGTCTCAGTAATTAGTACCTCTGAGACATTTCATCTTTATTTTTCAAGCTTAGTATTTTAGATATTCACATTTTATTTCCAGAGTTGTAGTGCTTTTTTTCATAAATACTGCATAATAGATACAGAAGCACAAGAAGGAATATTTAAAGTGTATAAGTTGGGGGTAAAAAAAAAAAGACAATTACTTTTTTGAGATCATTTGAATTTTGTTCTCCAAATCATCATGCTTTCATTGCTCATGAGTGACATATTGTAGAAGCGAAAATATTTCTAAAGGCATCAAATGTAAGAGTGAATCAAAATTTTTTAATGCTAAGGATCAGTAAACTCATTATGGAAATACTGCTCAAACTCAGGAGAAACTATATTTGGTAGTGAGTTTTATCATAGGTTTCTAGTCAGTCAGGAAAGAACTGGATATGCTGTACGGATAAAGACTTAGGAAAAAATTTCCAGTCAATTCTATTTATAATTGGTGTAAAACTTCCTCTCACTTTTAATAAAGCTGGGTAGAGCATTAGAAATTATGGCAAGGGAAATTGCACATTTAGCAATGCTACCACCCTGCTAGTGAAGCAGCTTCATTTTAAATTCCCTAAACCAGCAGAAAGGTGACTAGGGTTTCAATGATAAACACCAAGGAAGGACTGAGCACAAGTTTGATAAGAACAACAGAAAAAATATCAGAGAATTTAAAATAAAATGTATGAATAAATACACATCATTTTCCTCTGCAGATGTATTTAATCCGTAGGAACTTTAGTTCTTTACATTATAATTCTGAGATTTTTTTCAATGACTTTAAATTAATCTCTGGAACTATGAAAAGATACTAAGCTGCAGCTGTCAGGTATTAAAACTTAGTGTGATGAATACAAATCTCTCTCACTAAAGGAGAGAGGCAAAAAGAGCCCACCTTACTTATCAGAGATTTAATGTATTAAAGTATCATTAACATTCTGGACTCCACCTCAAGGTGATTAAAATGCATGAAGACTTAGAGAGGAGGTAGTTTGGAAAAACAACCATACAGGGGCATGAAGAAGGAGGCTGGCTGGAAAAGAGAAGCAAGACATTTTAAGGAGGAAGGCAAATGCTTATTGGCTCAGAGGCCCAAAAATACCCTCAGAGAGCCTTGATTGAGGAGACATCAGTATCTACACATTTTTATGAAGCATATTTTGTTTGAATTCTTTGTACAAAAGCTCCCTGACACATCACCAGCACTTTGAGGCCAGCTTTCAGTAAAATGTTCTTTATACAAACACTTCTGTTGAGCTCTCTTGTGTTTTGTTTAAACTTTAACTGTGCTTAAGAAAGCTGTGCATCCAGTGCAGTCCAAGCAGTTCAGTCTCAGGGCCTTCTGAAAGGGAAGCTGGTTGGTCAACCTGGTTGAAAACTGGAAGAAGTTTGCTTCAAAATATTTTTATCAAAATATTTTTCAAAATGTTTATTTTAATACCTGGATCTCAAATTCAGTTTACTTAGGTTTAAAATTTTCATTTTATGTCCCTCTAATTCTCATCACTTGAAATCAATACTTAGACAAATGAGAAATTATTTTCTTGCAGGACTACTTCCCTGAGATTAGAATAATTACAATTTCTTTGGCTAAAAACATTTAGATACCTTATGAGTGGCAGATTTAGCAGGCACATTTGACTCAATGCTGAATGACATAGTGGGGCATCTGAAGGAACAACATTAACCAACATGGTCAGTAAGTGAAAAGGACAGTGATATCAGTCTTACATAATCTTCTGTAGTTTTTCTTCTACACTCAGCTTATTTTTTTTTTTTTTTTAATTAAATTGTTGAAGTCCTCAGTATGAAAATAAAGGACAGCCTTGTAATTAACACATTTGATTTGCATTTCAATTTGAGTCTTGTTTCTGTCTTTTTCTGGCATCCTTGTGCCCTCCTTAACTTGCTTGCTTCTCATTTTTCCCTTCCATAAAGTAAAACCCTTGGTTTTGCCTATTTAGGTTGGGCATCCTTGGGTTTGCTTATTTAGACTGGGTGTTTCCAAAGCAGAAATACAAACTAGAGGGTCATAGGGTTTTTTGTTCTGAAAATTGCCAGAGAATCTCAGCTGCTGAAAAGTGAAGTTTTCCTGTTCAGCCATCAGAGTCTCCAGTTTTGGGGCTAATTATTTCTTTTTTTTTAATCCCATTTATAAATTTTGTTATTCAAAGAGTTGAAGTAAAACTAAATAATAGTGTTAGGTTTAAGTGTTATGCTCTATATATGTTGCACAAGATCGGGGAGAATACACTTGAAATAAACTTTATTGGATTAATTCAGGAGTAGGAAATGTTGCAGATTTGGGTAGCAGGATGCAGAGTGCCAGGTAAAATGAAGTGCAGTGACAGAAAATGCTTCGAGTTGCTGAAGAAAGTTGTTAGTATTAGAACTGGGAAAGGCAGGATGCTAGTGACTGAAGGGCTATTCAAGCAGGTATTTATATGATTTGTAGTTCACAGATTAGCCCCACAGCATTCCTGAGAGGCAGAAATTTGCCCATGACACCATCATGGAGCTGCTAGGGAGAATACTTCTTCCGTGCTCCCAGAGGAGAGATGGGTTCACAGATTCCTCAGAGAACAGAGAGCTCATGAGTTACTGTGTACCAGCAGAGCAGATCTAAACTCTGGTTGTGTTAAGGCTTCCTGAGTGCCAAAGAGAAACGTCAGCTATTTGTATCTTATGTTCATTTCTGTTGCAGACAATGGCCACACAAAACCACGTAATTGCAAATTTACACCACTTGGGAGTGTGTGTGGTGCAAGGGTAGGTCTGGGGATGATGATCACTAAGCTTAGCCCATCTGGGGATGATGGTTGGTAAGCTGGGGTCCCAGAGGGAGCATGCCTGCACTGGTTAAACCTGCCTTTCAGAGATCTGGCATTTGTCTATCCATGTTGTTCTGGACTCTTTTTATTTTGCCACTGTCAGCATTTCACAGTAAGGTATTCACTAAGCCTGTATTTCCTGGATAAAATGCCAAAATAAGATGCAAAGGTAAACTGCACCACCATCCCTGGTCTGCTTGCTCTCTTGGACCATCACAGGGAAATGGTTTTCTGCTCTTTTGTCACTGTCTGTACCTTAACTGTAAACTGAAATGGTCATAAAACATTGACTCCAGTACTAGAATGCAGTACAGATTTCCTATCACCACATACAGAAGCAACACACGACTCTCCCTTTCCTTTCCTTTCCTTTCCTTTCCTTTCCTTTCCTTTCCTTTCCTTTCCTTTCCTTTCCTTTCCTTTCCTTTCCTTTCCTTTCCTTTCCTTTCCTTTCCTTTCCTTTCCTTTCCTTTCCTTTCCTTTCCTTTCCTTTCCTTTCCTTTCCTTTCCTTTCCTTTCCTTTCCTTTCCTTTCCTTTCCTTTCCTTTCCTTTCCTTTCCTTTCCTTTCCTTTCCTTTCCTTTCCTTTCCTTTCCTTTCCTTTCCTTTCCTTTCCTTTCCTTTCCTTTCCTTTCCTTTCCTTTCCTTTCCTTTCCTTCCCTTCCCTTCCCTTCCCTTCCCTTCCCTTCCCTTCCCTTCCCTTCCCTTCCCTTCCCTTCCCTTCCCTTCCCTTCCCTTGTCTCAGCACTGCCTCTGAAGGGATTGAGCTCACAGAAGCCAACTAGCTGTTCTACACAAATGGGCAAAACTGAGGTGATGCTCTTCACTCTAGGACTTGTAGTCATGTAGATATGAAACTTGTCTAATCTCATAAATCTAAAAATAATAATCTAATCAAATAATAAGTAACCCATGCAGCAACATGTCTTAGAGGACATGTGCCCAAAAACAGTGGCTTCATGGCACCACTGGTTTCACATACCATAAAACTCATCACATAACAAGCACTGTGCACAGGTCTCCAATCTCACCACATCCAGGCAAGTTCCCCAGGTGTGGCATTGCTCTGTTCAGGGTACCTGCTTGGACACTGAAGCAACACATCTGGAAATCGCTAAGGCAGACTCCTCTGGCTCAGCCCAGCAGTGCAGCACAGCTGTGCTGCTTCTGGCACCAGCTAGCTCCCTGCAGAAGCAGTTCAGGTTCTTCTGCACTGTGTTGCCAGTGCTCCACTTTTCAAGTTTACTTCATCTGGTATTTGGAGAAGTATTTGCAGCTACTATGTTTTCTGTTACTGTGATGTTAAGCAGGGTATAAAAAAACATTTAGAATAGAATCCAAAATCATTGCTTTTTGGACAACAGTAATCTTAACTATCCAAATCCCGTGAAATGTTTGCAGTGGTTATTTTAGGTTTATGTTCCTTCCTAAAATCCTTCACAATTCTGTGCAAAAAAAGCCTTTTTGCTAACAGCTTCTGTTGCCAATTCTCCTGCAAGCAGGAACACGACCTTTACAAAAGATAAACAGAAGTGGAGCAAGAGCTGCCAAGCAGTCCAACAGCGCTAATACCACTCTGTGAAAAGCAAACTGTAATGCTAATTCACAGAGCTGAAGAGGAAAAGGAGATGCATCCACACTTAGACTATTCAAGTCTAGCAATTACTTTCAGATCTAAAATGGAGCTTTCCCTTAAACCAAGCAGCTACCTCTTCTCCCTCACTGTGAGGAAGCTTTGGCTTGTTTTGCAGAAAATGGGTACTTTTAGAAATTGAAGACTGAGTTTAGATCTCATATCTCTGCATATAGGGACTAACAGTTCATTTTAGAGGTGCCTTCACAACTGATTGAGGGCACTGGAAGTGTGCCAGCCACCGTTGTTAATAATGGTATTATTGTATTTGATAAGAGACCAGTTCTGCACATCAGAGTATGCTGTAAAGGTACACAAGTTAATGGAAATCGTCTTTGTGGCAAACAGTAGGAAACATTACTAGGAGTGTATCAGCTTTGGAATAAAATGTGTGGTTTCCTCTGGGTCCATGGCAGCTAAAAGATTTGCTCTCCAGTGTTAAGAGTCTAATACTTTTCCTTTCTAACATGAAAGTGGACAGTTATTTCAGTGGGGAACACAATGAATTTCACTGTCTCTCTGGCTAATATAACTGTCTTACACTTCCAACATCCACAACACAGGACAACCAGAGGATTTAAACTGATTAGTGATTGTAAAGTTCCTTAGAATTAAAAAAGCTAAATGCAAGCTATTAGTGCCTTCTTGTTATAATTTTGCTATCATTAATCATTATGCTTTTTAGGGGGAGGACAGCTGACAACCTCTGTAAAATTTGAATAATTTCTATTAATCAGAATTATTATCTAAATCTTTCCTGCAGTGAATACATTAAATACTGCCAAAACCTAATTGTTGCATTATTCATATTACTATTCCTTTCTGACCTGGTTTGTTAACAGAGGTTTAGGGTCTTCTAGGTTATTTCTTTGTCAGCAAAGCCATGGATGGTAGAGTCACATGCCCCAGAAGCAGCATGTACACTGTTCTCTTGCACACACGGGCAGCCCTTGCCACTAAGAGAAGGTGGCTATTTGTTTGCTCACAGCTCCATACTGCCTTCAACCAAGGCTCAGCACAGACAACTCTTGGTGCACCTTTACTGTACAGTGCTGCCCATGCTGTTTCACAGTGGACCCAGTGTTTTTTTGATCTCTTTCCCCACTTTTCTGGTATTTCACTTTTTCTTCTCCTTATTGAACAATTGTCTACAGGCTACAATCACCCACTTTCCTCCACCATGCTCCTTCCTCCTCCACTCTTCCTCTCTGTGATTTAGTTCAGGCCCATGCCTGGTTTTCACCTGTGGTCCATACTTGGCTTGTATTACATTAATGCTAGTTGGACAAGAGCAGAGACTGCTAAGAGCCAGAGAAATCAAACAGACAGGTCGCACATGGAACAGTAAGGAGACTCTTGGTAAGGACTTAAACGGCACTGTCTGACTTTTATTACTGAAAGATGCTGGACTAACAACACGAATATGTGATCAGTCCCCCTTTTCAAGAATGGCAAAAATTGTTGACAAGTTCTTTTAACTTCTGGATTCCTAAGTTTTTGCATTTTTGTTTGTTTGGGGGTTTTGTTTCCATAAATTTAGTTTTCCCATTTGATTTCCTCCCCTCCCCCCAGAGTTCTTTACTTTAGGGAAAATATTCATGCAGATACACATCAAAGTTCTCACCACAGGGGAGTATTTATAGTGTGGTCTGGGGATTAATTTTGCAAGAAATTTGTATTCAGAAAACTTGAGCAGGCACAGCACAAGAGTTGGCCAGGATTTAATAACTTTTCACTGTAATTATCTTGATGTCTATGCTCAATTGCCCTAGATGACTGACTCCAAAAGGACTTCCATGAAAGAAATTAAACGCCCTTTCTGGCAAAGCAGGCTGTAAACAGAAGCTGATGGAAGGGTAGGAAAGAGTTTTTGGTGTGGGAGAAAAATGGACGTTCTTGCCCTTTTTGCAGACTGTGCCTGAAACCTTCCTGTCACCCTGCCAGCTTGTCTGTCATCTGTTACTTTTCCAATTTGCCTGTCAGCAACACAGAGGGAAATTGCTTTGAATGAAAGTCATTGACTGTGTCTTGAGAAATCTGAATTCAATCCACAGTTCTGTCCCAAGATCTCAGGATGATGCCCTGATAATTTTAAAATAGCTTCTGTAAAGGCATCTCAGGCTGCCCTCTGCCAGCCCACTCACTGAAGGGAAGGAAAACATCACTTTTGTGGGTGCTTTCATCTGCTGTCACTTCAGAGAACACAGTTCATATTGTGCTTACACCTCCTAACAAATGCAGCAGAATCTCATCTCCATAGGAGACTTCAGGTGTTTCTGTATTGCAAATAATTATGTCACTAAAGCTATGGAAAGTATATATTTTCTCTCCATTTTACATGTGGACTGTGGATGAGGAGTCTTTAATCTGGTGATTTTGGCAGCAAGGTCTATGAGTGTTGAAAAGTTTGGATGTGTGCCACATGTGTCCCCACAGCCATGGAGGCAGCTTGTGCCACCTGTGAGGAAGGATACCTCTTGTCCTGGAGTATAGTCAACCCCAGAGGTGTAAATGGGGATGTAAAATGAAAAGAAATCAAAACATATGAAAGCATAGTAATGTCTTAAAAGAAGCTGCAGTAGCACTCAGAAAACACTTACTACATTCATATTCCTGAAACTAAAGCCATGTGTGCCAAGTGTTCAGGAGCCCTGTGAACCAAGTGACAAGCAAGAATTTAAATGGTCATTTCAGCCTTTGCAGCAGTCAGGATAAAGCCTGACACCAACACAATTGATTGTGACTGGAAAGAGGTAGGTTTCTCTCTCTCTCATCACTTTCTCAAAATTAGAAAAAGTCCTGTTGTTGAACTAGTAGGACAGATGGATACCAGTATCAGTTTGCCTTGCACTATATTTAACTTGGTGCTACCAAAGGGCATGAAAGATAGACTTATGGCAATATGTGTCATTCCTGAACCTCCTGGAGACATGACATCTTTGGGGACTTCAACTTACCAAGTGTCTGCTGAAAGTATAACACAGCAGAGACAAAACTCCGTGTGAAAGATGTGTTCTGATACAGCTGGTGAGGGAACCAGCCAGGGGAGGTGCCCTGCAGAGCTGCTGGTGGTGAACAGAGGACTGGAACAACCACAAAACAGCAGAGCTTTCAATCCTCAGACAAGTAAGGAGAGGGGTCAGCAGAGCTGCCACCTTGTAATTCCAGGGGACAGACTTTGGCCTGTTTAGGATGCTGGTTGACAGAATCCCTTGGGAAGGAGTCCTGAAGGGCAAAGGGATTCAGGAAGGATGTACCTGCTTTAAGAAGGAAATCTTGAAGTTGTAGGAGGAAGCCATGCCCATGTGTCAAATGATGAGCTGGTGAGGAAGAACACTGGCCTGGCTGAACAGAGAGTCTTGACAGGAGAAAAAGAGTTTATCACCTCTGGAAAAAGGGGCAGACAACTCATGAGGGCTACAAGGATGTTGTGAAGTTATGCAGGGAGAACATTAGAAGGGCTGAAGCCCAGCTACATCTTATCTGGCCACTGTTGTAAAACAAAACAGAAAGTGTTTCTACAAATACACATTTCCTACCTCCTCTTCTTCATACTCAAAATAATAACTTTCTGACTCACTGTTATTATATTCCAAACTCCAAAATCATATTGGCAGGCTAGACGATCTGTCTGCATATTTTCTTTAGTCTCATAACACTTTGTTTCTTAACATAGAAAAAAATGAAGAGCTCTGAAAATACCTTCCATTAACTATTTTTTCCTGGTTTCAATTATGATATTCTTAATCCTGTGTCTTTCCTAACTATACACAGTGCTTATTGGAAGTACATAAGTGCATATGTAATTTTAAAGTAAAATAGCACCTTTACATCACTAATTTCTTTTGATTTAGCCAAAAGATGGAACTTTGAGAGTTCCTAGCTCTCTTCTGGACAATCCGAACAGTATCTGAATGATAAGATACTGATGCATACAATGTGTGCAAATCTCTAGATCCCAGGGCTGTGAAAGGTGAGGCCATGGATGTGGAACAGACTGTGCCAGGAGGGGAAAGGAGCATTTTAATATTCTCTTCTTTGTCTTTCATGGACTGCCTGGGTTCTTGAGACTGGAGACAGCTGACACAGCCCACCTTTGATACAACCATTGACCATGGTTCCAGTCTGATTACAGTGTGGTAGGTTGTGTCTATATGTCTGTACAGCCCTTTTTGAAATGGTATCAAAATATTTCATGGGAAAATTAGGTCTATAGTCTTTCCTGGTGGACATAAGGACCTTTTGAAGCTTTTCTGGGGAAGTAGACATTATTTGACACATTGTTGTTCTCCCTTTTCCTTTCCACTGTATTAACCTACAGTAACACATATCTCTCAGTAAACAGAAAGGTTTTGCAAGATGCTCTGAAAAGAGGGTTAACCCAGTGCCTGGAATATCTTCTGAAAGTTTAGCTTGTAGCTCAAGAGCAGTGCCTATAACTCACACTTCTTGTACTGGGCTGTGCAAACTGCCCTGGTAAGGTCATGAACAACTCATGAATGACAATGAAATCAGCAGCATTACTATACCCAGAGAAGGGACCAATAGTCATGGAAACTGGAATTAGGATTTAGAACTGACTGTGAGCATGGACGAGAAAAATCGAGTCCGAGAATGAAGCAGTAACAGAAGACCATGTCACTGGGAATGTAAACTGCTGCATCCTCCTTTATAGTGCAATAGTTACCTGTAGTTGAACTTCTTGCCTATATATGCAGTATCTGTACTATGGACCATCTTACCTTATTAGTATGAAAGGAATTTTGGCACTTGAAAGGCCTAATGAATTAAAGCTTTGTTGGGGTATGCAGTGGGAAGAGACATTTATACTTGATGTGGATCATGTTTAAATTTTCTAATTAGGAGATAGGGCAATAAGCCTTGTGATGTTAATTTTTTAGAGTTGGCATGTGGATTTTTGACTAAGCAGAAAAGAAAAGTCGCTTAATTCTTAAAATGGGTAAGACATATAATGAGAAAAGTTTCATTTTAAAATATTTGACATCTGTGTGTAATATGCTGTCATGAGATAAATGCAAGTGAAATTAAACCAAAACAAGACAGGACACTAAGTTCATTGCCAAGTGATATATATAATCTTTAGCTAATAAACATGGCAATTAAGCAGGCTGAGGATAAAGAATATGTGAAGGAATCACTTTTTGGAAAGATTTCTCAAGATGATGTCATCATGGCAATCATTTATCTTGTTTCTACCCCACTGGGTGGAAGAATGGAGAAAATCCTCTGGTTTGATAACCATAAAATCTGATTATTTTAGATTTTAGCAGTAAATATGGTTATTTCATTTGGCTGCCAAAGAAGAAAATCTCACACAAGCTGCAAACATCAGAAGTCAGAAACCTCACTAAACAATAGAATTAGTATATGAGAACCTCAAAGAAGATAAAGAAAATGCAGGGATAAAATATTAGGAGTATTGTTTACATCTTACAAACATGTTTATTGTTTATAAGTTAAATGCAGGGCTCACCATGTTGAGAAAGAAGCAGCAAGTGGAGCTGTCTTCTTGTGGGAGAAAATTGCAGTCCCTCAAAACATTGCTCCTGCTTATCAGATTTAAATCAGTGGTTCTTGGACTGAGGGAGGTGTCTACATTTCAGTGCCAGTCTCTCCTCAGAATGAGAATAACTTTGTACAGTAACACACTAAAATAGAAAAAGTGCTTCCATCAGCAGAACTGACACCATCTGCTCAACACTGAGGTGCCAGGGTTCAAGGTGTAGAGTTTGGCCTAGGGATGGGCAGGGTCTCTGAGCAGCTTTTTCTGCATATGAGACCCAAACTCGACTTGCACAAGCCCACATGACTAGCTGTGCCAGAGGCAAGGCTTGGCAGCAGGGATTTTTCACCAAGGGCCTCTTTATGAGGGGCTTGCCCAAGGAAAACCCTGTATGAGGCACATGTTTATGGACCCCCAGTAGCTCAGTTCTGCTCTACCTCAGCACTGACCTGGCATGACTGGTGTGGGAGCAGCATGGAAAAGAGACCAAATATATTTATTAATGTGATTGTTGGATAAAAATAATAGCAACTCCCAAACTTAGTAACATGAGAGGGTATGAGAAGGCATTATGTGTACCTGCATGAAAAGAAGCATGAAAGTTTGAGACACTCCACTTGTTAGAGTGCTACACATACCCTACCAACTCCAGCCAGCTCAGAAGGAAACACTCAATCCATACTCATCCTGCAGGTGATTAAAATTAGGTTAGAGGAGCATGTGTCCATATGGGCTGCCCACACTCCTTAAGAGGGGCTGCAGCACTGCAGGCTGCCTGTGCTTGTGATGGGGCTGGCACATCCACCATGTGTGGAAACACCTTGGCAGCACTCATGTGAGGCATGAACCTCCCCTAAGTGCCCTACATAATCAGCCTTGAAGCAGGTAGTGATTTAGCTTCTATTCACTCCTTTTAAAGGATTTTATCTCACTTAGAGCATGTTCAGCATTTGGGATAGACTGGTATAGGTACTTCCTTTGCTAACCTGTCTTAGTCCTAATAGAAAAAAACAAGTTAGCAAAGGGATTACCTATGGTTGGGCTTCCTGGTCCTAATGGAGCAGGAGGTATGGACTGGTTCCACTTGGTCTGGGGGACATCTAGAGTTGAGATGAAGGAACCTATGCCTTGTGGGGCATATATCAGAGAGAGGTTGCCAGGATGAAATGGAAGGATTCCCCACACTTTTTATAGCATTTACCCTGTCCTTTTTTAAAATACATTTTTAAAATTACTCTGTTTCCTAAAATTAACATCTGCAGCAGATGTTAAGTAATATGTCTCTTCTATCCCTCTGTCACATAACAACGTGCAGTTGTTTCCCTGCAGTCAGCCTACCAACTCCGATACCTTTGCAATGAAGCTTTTGCAGAGCTTGTTTGGCAGGAGAGCAGGGCGCGGTGGCACTGCCAGGGCTGGGTGGCCCTCTCCTGGCCACACCTGGCCCGTGCGCTTGCCACACACCCGGCAGCAGCCCCACACCCAGCCCCGGCCCTGCGTGGAAGCAGCTCACAGCACACATGAGAAATAAAGCAGTAAGTTCAGTCTATTTGCTTTGGATTAAACAGGACGCCTTCGTGTTTTATGTAAAAGCATTTTGTCTAGAGACATGCTAAATATAACCAGAGCTCCCTTGCCAACTGCAAGGCGAGGCACCATTTGTCACAAAATCAATGTATGTTGAACATTGCAAGCAGGATCCAACACACATAACTTTGGTCCCTCAGGTACTTTGACTCCTGTTCCATGTTAGCATCCTTTATAGCCATTCACTTGGCCTCCTTCACGCTGAGATGCTTTCTAAGGATGACTTTCTCAGCATCTCAGAGATACATCAGAATATAGACAGGTGACTTTCCTCCTTCCTTGTGAAAGCCTGGTTGTCCTCTAGTTTTCCACAGAACAGCTATTCCAGAGAAGGTCACACTGCTTTAGTGTGGAAAATGGTGTAGGTAATAGAAGAAGTGGGCCCCAAGTCTATTTAAAGATAAAAGAGATTCTTGCCACTGTTGGAATTTTTTTTCCCTTTCTTTTTCTCTCCCCTTTCTCCTCCTCTGTTCTTCCACCATCTCACTGAGTCAGAACCATTCAGGGCTTGTAAGCTTTCTCTCTTTTCTGGAAACATGGCAAACTATTCCTGCCTTGATTTTAAATATTTAAGATGAAAAAATTTGAAATACAGTACTCTTTCACCATATCTTTCATAAAGGCTGATGAGTCACATAGCAGAAAAAAGAAATCAAAACACTCACATACACAGAATCACAAGGTTGGAAGAGACCTCCAAGATCATCGAGTCCAACCCAGCCCAACACCCAGCCCAACTAGACCATAGCCCTGAGTGCCACATCCAGTCTTTTTTAAAACACATCCAGGGATGGTGACTCCACCACCTCCCTGGACAAACCATTCCAGCACTTTATCACCCTTTCTGTAAAAAACTTTCTTCTAATATCCAACCTAAATTTCCCTTGGCACAGCTTAAGACTCTGTCCTCTGCTTCTGTCAGTTGCTACCTGGAGAAAGAGACCAACCCTCACCTGACCACAACCACCTCCCAGGTAGAGAGTGATAAGGTCACCTCTGAGTCTCCTTTTTTTCATTCTAAACACTCCCAGCTCCCTCAGCCGTTCCTCACAGGGTTTGTGTTCCAAGCCCCTCACCAGCCTCGTTGCCTCCTCTGGATGAGCTCAGTCGTCTCAAGGTCCTCCCTAAACTGATGGGACAGAACTGGACACAGCACTCAAGGTGTGACCTCACCTGTGCCAGGTGCGGGGGAAGAATGACCTCCCTGCTCCTGCTGGCCACGCTATTCCTGATACAGGCCAGGGGTCATTGGCCTTCTTGGCCACCAGGGCACACTGCTGGCTCATGCTCAGCTGTCTGTCCATCAGCACCCCAGGTCCCTTTCTGCCTGGGCACTGTCCAGCCACAGTGTCCCCAGCCTGTAATGCTGCAGGGGGTTATTGTGGCCAAAATGCAGGGCCTGGCACTAGGACTTATTAAACCTCATCCCACTGGACTCTGCCCATCCATCCAACCATTCCAGGTCTCTCTGCAGAGCCCTCCTACCTTCCAACAGATTGACACACGCTCCCAGGTTAGTGTCTTCTGCAAATTTACTAATGAAAGACTCAATACCCTCATCCATGTTGTCAACAAAATCTCATCAATGATAAATTGCTGATGGAATTTGCAGGTGACAGAAAAGATTGTGCAGTGCTAAATAATGGAAAGTGTAGGTCACAACTCTTGTATAATCAAATTGGTTGGTGAAGTGATGGAGTTCAGAGGTTTCTCTTTTTTTAACACTACATATCATAGGTGTGTAAGAACACAGGAATTGTCACAGAATTGGGAACCTAGAAGCTGTGACTCTTCCCTGTGTATCTTTTTTGACCAGGTGCACTTAGCCAGTGCAACCATAGAGTCAAAAGAACCAACATGGCCCACCAACTATGAGATGAAACCATTTCCCCTTCTCTGGTCTGAGAAGGGGTGTGTGTACAACTCCACACCCAGTCTTGCTGCCCCTGGCTCCATAGGAGGATGAAAAAATAAAGCAATTATTAAAAAGGAAAAAGAAAAAGGAAAATCAGAGAAGTAGAAAATGTGCTTTCCTGATGAAAAACAGGTATCAGTTCATATCTCTTCTACAACAGAGGGTTAAGGTTGTGAACAAAATTTCTAAGAACTTACATGAGAACAAAACTTTAAGAGCTCTCAGACCTGTAGGATATAATGAGCTGCACAGATTGGGAGGGGAAGTTAAAAACATTCATATTGAAATAAAAAGATAAATGACATGCCTGGAAAAAAGAGAAGCTATAAAGGTATACCTTACCATGAGATCGTTAAAGGCTGGTTGATGCCTAGGGGCAAGAAGCAGCCTTTCTTGAGCATTTCAGAAGTGTGCGATGCCAGCTCTCACTAATTTGTCACTGACATTTTTACACTTGGAGTTAACTAGAAAACGCAGCATAAACGGATAGCTGATGTGAGCCTTTGTTAGCATTGCAATCTCTTGGTAAGCCTAGGACAGAAAGTGCTTTGGGAGCACTAATGAGCTGAATGTATCACTCTTATTCTCAGCAAGGTGATTACTTCCCACAGAGTAGGCTCACGGTATGAAAAGACTGACAGTATAAACAGACCAGATTGATCTTGATCACGAGCCAAGCCCATAATCCAGGTTTAAAAAACACATGTATGTGCTCTCTGTGAAAGGCAATTCCAGACTGCCTTGGCAGCAGCCACCACTACTCAGCTGCAGGGCTGCCCCAGGCTGTGCCATCACATCTCTTTGGCTGCAACGCTGCTACAGGTCTTGGCTGTAACAGGGCACCCCTGAGAAGAACCACATCAGCTAACAGCATGTTAAAATGACTCCACAGCACTCTGCAGCCTTGGAAAAACACTATCAGGCTGGCTGATGGTGATTACAACCTGGCGGAGGAACATGCTTACTTTTTCAAGTTAGAACAATATTCTCCTGTAAACATTTAATAGTACTAAATCCTAATAGCCACTGCTACAATGAAAAACAAATTATAAAACTTGAATATTTATCACAATTCTTTTCTTGAAAAATGTGCTTGTATCTGTGGTATTCATTTGAGATTAGTACAGCCAGTAGAAGTTCCTTTATACTTCTTCATGTTTACCTTCAGAAGAGGACCATGAGACTCCCAAGATGATGAGACCTTCCCAATACTGCCTTGTGTTCCTTATATGTTGGTTTGCTCCAGATTGAATCAGTCTCACACAGGCAGAGCTATCCTACTGCTGACTTCTTTAGACTCTTGCTGCTGGAGGAAAAGGTAATTCCTACACATCCTGAATTTTTAAAGTCCTGAATTTCAGTGAAAGACCTGCAGTTGCTTCACAGACTCTCTTGCTTTTCTACTTCTCTCATCACCTATTCAGTAAAACAAAGCTCTGTTTCTCTCTGGGACAAAGAATGAAGAGAGCTGTCAAATGCCAAAACATAAGAAATCTTTGGACTGTGAGGACAAAGAAATTAGCTGCCAAAATATGCATTACCTACCTACAGGCAAAGAATCTGAGGTCCAAGAAGAATGCAAAAAAATAATTTAACTGCCATGGTAAATCATTTTAGCCATTTCAAAACTACATTTAGGTGAAGTCTAAAAGAAAACTCCTCTTTGAAATAAAAAATCAGTATTTTTTTTAAGGTTTAAAAAATATTGACAGTCTTTCTACTTTTCATTTTTCCAATACTCTGAACGATTCTGTCAAATTGACTAGAACTTGAAAATAATTTCAACCAATTATCAAATGTCATCGTTTGTTTGTTTATTTTTGTTTTGTTTTTTGGTTTGGGGTTGTTAGGGTTTTTTGGTGGTATTTTTTTTTTGTTGTTGGTTTTGGGGGTTTGGGTTATTTTGCAAATGATATGGCTTCTTTTTCTCTTTAAAGCAAGACCTGAAATGGTTATACCTTGGTGAGACCTCATTGCCTACGTGTGTTTGAGCAGACAGTACTGTGCATCATCCTTTGGAGAGGGAAGGCTAATAATTCCTTCATCTTCAGAAAGAGAGAGATGAATACGAATAAGCTGCTAGGACATCCTTTCCCTGGCTCTCTCACTTTTTGTAATCCATTGGGATGTACACAAACTTGGTTGCTATGGAGAAAATAACTTTCCTATTTCACCCCAAGCAACTGTATTTGGTACAGGTAAATCTATCATACTCTGTATTTTTAGATATGGAGAGAATTAGTTGGTTATTTCTAGCTCCCAAACACAGGATTAGACAGACTAAGGCTTCAACTGGATACAGCCCCTCTGCTACAGACCTTAGTAATAACTTTGGCAAAACATGAATCCCACTGCTAGTGCTAACAAAGAGAACTGCAGATTATTTTTTCCTAACACCTCTAATTTCCCAGAGTCTGACTCCCTGTAGAATTTCACATCACTACCAAAAGAAGATTCAATAAAGCTGTTCAGACACAGCTGCCGGATCTATTGGTACTGTCAGAATACACGTTTTTGAAATAAAGTGCATTATGAAAACATCAGTTTTAGGATGACAATACAGAAAAGATGAGGTGTAACAGGTACAAGTGGCTCCCAGGGAGATTCCAATTGCACACAAGATGAAAATTTTTCACAACACAAACGGTCACTGAAATAATCTCCCCAGGAAAGTAATGGATTCCCCAACACTGGAAACTTTTAGTATTCACCTGGACGATGTACTGGACCATTAGGACTGTTTCTTTGCCTAGAAAGGTTGGACCAGATGATCCTTGAGATCACTTCCAACCTGGAATTTTATGATTTTCATGACATACACTTACAGCAGAATTATTTTTCTATCACTTCACATCCTTAAATATCAGCCTTGGGTCTGATTTGCCTTATGCAAGGTGGAATTAGCCACAGGGGTTGCATGGACCAGAATGTTTGCAAGGCTTCCTAAATTAATGAATCTGCCTTAAAATATCCTTAAGATAAAGACAGACAAAATAGAGCATCCTCTTTGATGATGGATGAAACTTGGTCTTAACTACCTTTAAATAATTTTAAGTGCCGAACAGTTTGGTGATGCTGAGTAGGCCTAAGGCACTTAATTATCTAAACAATATTCCAAGGGAACTCCTATAGTCTTTTCTGCCTCATTAGGATAGAAATGCAATTTTTCTCCTATTTCAGCAAATGCCTCCTCAACAACCAATAAAATGTGCAAGCTGGAAGTTAAAGACTGATTAATGGTCCCTTGACATGATCCTACTGAAGTAAAAGAGTAAAACCAGCATATGCTGTGTACACAAAAGAGACATTTCAGCTTAGAAGTTATATTTTAAAGAAAACATACTGAAGGCCATGAAGAGCTCTGTATCTCCATGGATGGCAATTACAAACTCTTTTTCAGCATCCATTTTTGTTTGTGATGTAGTTTCTAATACTGTATTTCCTATCATTCAAAGGCAAAGGAGATTCTGTAAATCAAATTAATACAAAGCTTTTCTTGAGCTGTAGATGAAGCACTTACTTTACTGCATATGCTCATACCAGCTGTATGAATTTATTCATCCAAGCATGCCATCATGATTCATGGATTTCCATTCCACCTATTACTATTTACCATTATTTACTAGTCTTTATTGCAGCTGGCTTCAAAAATTTATCAAGCCCTTTTTACAAAAAGACTGTGGAACAACTAAATAGAGTTCGTAAAGGAAAATTTCTTTTGACTTTTCTTTTTTAATTTATTGAAAGAATGTAAGATTGTTCTCCAGAAAGAGTGGACACCAGGAGAGCTTGGTAGCAGGGACAATGTCTATTTATTGCCCTCTGCTGGTATCATCCCTAAATTTAATGCTTCAAACCTGACTTCTCCACCATTTCTCTCATTAATTATTTGCAATTTGCTGTCAGTGGAAAAAGTATTCTAGAGGAAAGGCAGATCTGATCATTACTGGTAGGATGAAATACAATGTGCTTAACTGTAAACAAATGAGGATTTTCACTAATGAAGTCCTGAAAACCTGAATCTCTCAGGCTGTTTCTTTAGAACAGTCTTCAAACATGAGAAAGAACATGAAGAGAAGGCAAGGGGGGACCTTATTGCTCTCTACAAATCCCTGAAAGGAGCAGTAGCAAGGTGGGAGTCAGCCTCTTCTCCCAGATATCAAGTGGAACTAAAGGAACCAGAGGCCTCAAGTTGCACCAGAGGAGGTTTAAATTGGCTATTAGGGAAAATGTTTCACTGAAATAGTTGTCAAGCATCGGAACAGACTGCTCAGGAGAGTGGTTCAGTCACCATCTCTGGAGGTATTTAAGACATGTAGATGTGGCACTTAGGGACATGGTTTAGTGGTGGAATGGGCAGTGCTGGGTTAATAATAGAACTAGATGGTCTGAACAACATTTTCCAAATGAAACTATTCTGAGTCTATGAAAACATCTTCACAGAAATAGACTCCTGAGAAAGGCAATCATAATTTGAAGAAAATGAAGAAACTCCTGGTGATTTTCTTTTAATAGAAAGCTTGAAGCAGTAAAACTGAAGTCAAGGTTCACTATTTTTAAATATTCATTGCTTTGCTACATCATAAAAAGAATGTTTTAGATGAGAAAAGATTAAAACTTAGCAAATGGACTGAAAATGTAACATTTGATTTATCATTGTGCAGATAATATTTATGTTCTTTCTTATATCATATAACTAATGATTAAGCCATTTTGGAGAGAAACTATATCCTTTGCTTTTAATTACAAATGTTGGAAATGTAAATAAATAACTCAGCCACAGTAGTATCTGCCAACAGATGTGGTGCTACTCAATTGCTGTCAATATTAAAAAAAAAAATCATTGGTGAGGTATTTCTGTTTCTAAAACAAGAAGCAAGAAGAACTGGCTTAAATAGTGATGGTTTCTGAGAAATCTTAGGGCATGCAGTCTACCTGGGTCCTCTCTAGCTTATGATCTAATAATCCAACTGCACAGCTGAGATCTGGGTGCCACTTGCCTGTATTGTTCCTGTCTTTCATCATTCATCTCCTTCATACATTCCTTTTTCTCCTCATCCTTTCCTCTTTCTCAGCTTGTATCTTCATCTGTCCCTATCACTTCTCCACCTGGTACATTCAAAGGCTTCAGGAATAAAGGACACCAGTTCTTACTTAATGTATAAAAGTAGCTCTAGACTGTCACCTGAAAAAATACAGGAAGACACTCGTTGGAGACAGCAAGCCTGGATAAGATACCAAAAGCAGTACACTTCTAAGTAAATTTATTGCTTCTTTTAGGAATTTGTTCCTGTGCTTTTACTTCCTTTCTCAACATCTCTGCCTAATCTTTTATTTGAATCCAGTTTTATCATATGTTGTTATAGTACACCACTCAATCTTTCTCTCAAGACACAGACTGCTTTTGTACCTAGCATTTTTCTCTTATTAAAATAATTAGCGAAATCACATCAGCCACGAACTTGTTTTTAGATAAAATTAACAGGTTGAAAGAGTTTAGCATCTCATTATATCACATTGTGTCCAGACCCTCTTTTTGCCTTTCTCTTCTGTCCTCCATCCTCTTCTGCTACATATTCTTGCTCCTAAACTTCTTTTGGTACTGGGTGAATTGAGGATGACTGCCCCTGTGATACCAGGCCAATTCCAACTCTGAGAAGCAGGAACACACTTGGGCTGGATAGATTTCAGAGGGTATAGCTGAAATGTCTTCAGCATTTGCAAATTTATACCAGTTTAAATGTTGCAATTCCACATTTGTAGACGATTTTTCATTGAAAGAAAAAGGTATGCCTCCACATCCAGGGAGTTCCTGCTCCAGAACAGGAAGATGCCTGCTGACAGTGCTGAAAGCAATCATTTGGAAAACCATTTTGACTCAGTAGAACAATCCATTCTTTTCTAATTTCAGTACTGAAAATGGCCAGACCACTTTTTTTGAAACTCTCTTTCTCTTGGAGTCTTCAGCCTGCCATCCCCCAAAAATGCCAAGCCTGAGCACCTAAACATCCTGCAAACATTCAACATTCAGCATTTCAGCACACTGAAAGAGCAGCAGGGTAACAATATAATATCCATGCCAGTCCTAAAGCTGCATTAGACCCTGCTTTTTGCACCATCCATTTCCCTTCTCCTAGAACTACTCTTCCACCAGACTTCTGTATGTCTCCTTTTATTTTAGTACTGAATATCTCAATATTAGTGAGTAGAGTTAAGTTGATGTATTTTTGTATTAAAAAAAAACAAAAACAAACAACAATCCATCTTGTATTTCTTTAAATATGAGCCCCAGTTTGCATGATCTATCTCTGCAGGTGTTCTGCTGTCATTTACAATTAGGCAGTTCCTTTTCTTCCTTGCTTTTCACAAGTATCAATATCTCTAAAACTGTACAGAGAAATTAAGTTGTGAAATACCCTTGCTAGTATTTCAAAGATATTAAAAAAAAAATCTAAAAAAACTTGCAAAAAGCATTACGTGTATTTACTATAATCATCTATTTAGATGGTTCTTGTAACATCTTTATCCATCAATGAATATTGCACAGCACTGAATGAACAAGAAATTGCTGAGTGCAGTGGAAATTCTGTATGACTTTCTTTATTCTAAAGCTCCTCTCCTGCTTTTCAATGGAAGTAAGTTATTGAGGTCTGCAAGCAGCTGGTTCACTTTGTGCCACAGAGGAATACATCAGCCCTGACTGGCAAAGCAGATCATGGACTGTGCTGGATAATGAAGGCTGGACTTGAGCTAAGTCATGTTAAATTAATGGGTAAAGCTTTCAGAAATACCATTGCATACATGGAACTTTACTACTTTCACAAGCTGCCCAAAGCAAAACTCAGTTGAATTATTCACTGAGGACAGAGTGAACTTTTTTCTCCCCTGAGAATGGATTTCTAACTTTCATTGAGGATGCATAATCTTCAGCTATGGCACTCCATGGTGTATGAGGTTGGGTTGATGTTCTACAGCCACTGTGTTCCCTGGTAAATTTTGCCAGGACAATTCTGACAGCAATGAGGCCAACTGTATTTTCCAGCTGCTTGGTTGATCTACATTTTCTATGAGACACCAGATTTGCACAACTTGTCATCAGCATTTCACAGACTGGTGGTAGAAACAGAATCATTTCCTGCCCATTAATTTTTGTGAACCAAACAAATTCAGACAGGAGGCAGGTGCCAACCTGTCCCAGAGCATCACTTAGCACTGAACACAAGTGATATGGATGCCCAGTGACACAGGCTGAGAAAGGCTCAAGGCACCCAGCATGTGCTGGATGTAAGCTCTAACCTGAATGAACAAGATCTATAGCCCCACTTATGTTCACCATAATGACATCTCTGGTATTCAAGAAGTCCCCAGGAACTCTGCTGGTTAGCTTGACTTCTTGGAAGTTCTGTGGAGCAAAACGGGTCAAAAAGAGTCTGCTTCTCACAACAGCTGGATATCACCAACACAAGAATTCCTGGTACCTCCCTACACTGGGGTTTTGTTCCTCAAGTACCTTGCACAGAGCTCTACAAGGTCCAAAACCTCCCCACACAGGGCCACAATTAATGGCAAGATTTGGCTGGGGAAGGTGCATGCATCTTTCTCCCAGAACCAGCAGGATTTACCACCTACAGGATTTGGCATTCCTGACTCCCTGATCTTGTGAAGCTCTTGCCTGGGATCACCACACCCCCCTTTCTCAGAACTCTGCACCTTCAAGAAGTGGCTGCTCAGAAGCACTTTTGCCAGCAATATCAGCACATCTCCAGTGCTCCAGAGCCCGAGTCCTGTTCTGTGCAGCCACTGAAGCTGAGCTGGAATTTTCCAATTATAAAACATAAACAGAACTTTTAAAACCAGTTAAAGGTGAAGGGAGAAAAGGGACAGCTGGAAAAGCTGGATAGTTCCATTTGAGTTCTGAGTCCATCGCCCCAGTCACTAATTTGTCACCTGTACTCTTGGCACTGAGCCAGAGGTTGTGGATATAATCAGGTATCAGCACTGTGAAATAGTACTTTTCTCATAGCACAGGCTTTATAAAGTGTGGTAGGAATCCTCTGAAAATTATATGAGAAGCAGAGAGGTTCTTTAAGCAGGAAAGATCTGCTGGGTAATGGCTGCAGCATCAGTGTATGTGCAGAGGAGCTTCCAGGATTGGAACATATCCCATTTAAAGCCTTTGTCGTTTGTATATCTGAACCCAATTCCAAGTGAGGGGAGAGGAGGATGAGTCCCTCTGCTCAGGAGGGAAAATCTATAAGTGATCTCAGGCAGGTGGGATAGAAGAGCTCAGTGATGTTAAAACTGTGCTGAAGAATGGAAGAAAAGGTGGGAAGGGTATCCTGCAGGCTGACAAGATGGGTAGGGAGAAGACTGCATGTGGAACAAAGAGAGAAAATCCAGTCACAAACGACACTCCTTGGTGGGGGGGAGAGTCGAGTGCCAGGCCCTCAGGTTACCTGAGATGTGGGAGCAGTTCAAATTGCTAAACATCATGGAGAACTGCACTTCACAGATTTCATTTTCATGCATTCTAATATCAATTTCTGTAATCAAATGTTATAATACTTTTATAGCATAAATTTCCTTTTTCTTCTGAAGTTTATCCCTTATCAAGGCTAAGTCCCTCTTGACATAGATTAGGTAGTGACCAACCAGTAAGCTATGGCTTCAGGAACCCCACATGGTATTATGGGAGTTATAAAACCAAAAAACAATCAAACAAACAGAAAAACCCCAAACAAACAAACAAACAAACAAATCCCCCAAACCTTCATTCTGTTTCTTAGGGGAAGAGGCTGACATACAACTGCACATCTACAAAGGAGTGGAGCTCTTAGAAGCTTTGATGACCTCTAACTATAATTGCTACCATTTCTAGTAAGACTTCTACACAAATATCACTTGCTCAATAGGCCTGTATCTGTGCAAGACCTTTCTAGAAAATCCTACACTTGTGTTATTTTTCATATCATCCCAATTTTCTTTCCAGCTGCGCTGGCAAGATGCAAACTTGCCCGATTATCAGAGAGTTGATGGGGAAATATTTCAATCTTGATTTCCACATCGAACAGATTAATAATAAAAAAATAATTTAAAAGAAAATAAGTAGCTTTAGTCAACTAGGCAAGTTCATCACTGTAACAGACACCTTTTTTTTACCTCAGTTCATAATTATAGCATATTGAATTGTCTATTGGGAGGTACTTTAAAATAACTGGATTTTATGCCTTCAACAGTTTCACTGAGTAGCTCAGGAAGATGCCATGCAGAGGGTGTCCTTTGAGAAACAGTAATTATTTCCTGAGGTCTCTCTGTTAACCTTTAAAGCTTCATCCAGGGGTTTAGAAGCATACAGAAAAGCCCCAAGAAAAAATAGTTCAGACTTGGCAAGCTTTCCCCAACAGCAGCCTCTGAAAGAATCTATTACAGAATTCAACGATGATGAACAAGAGTTCATCAACCACAAATTATATCAATCCAAAAGCTGGCAGAGGTTCCACTTAATGTATTAAAATATATTTGCCCTCATGAATGGATCATGGGGCCAAGTCACAGAAGAATGAGGAATATAATACTTATTTTTACTGAGCAACCTTTGCACAGCTATTGAGCTTCAAGTGTCAGTTGTCAATGGTGTTTGCATTTTTCCCAAATTGACTGACTTGACCTCAAAAACTCCTACTAATTGGACTAAACAAGAGAAAGGAGGTTGATGTGAAAAGGTGTCGTGGAAGCACATTACAGCTTCTTGTTAGGCTGACAGGAAAAAGCTGTTTCTGCAAACCCTCAGCAACACTAAGGTGGTAATTGCCCTTCCCCAGGATTGAGCTGTTCTTTCCTGTGTTCAGGGTAACATGCTGCACTCTCAGTCCAGCCAAACAAGCAGTTCAGCTCAAGACAAAACATAAGCCATATTCTCAGCCTCAACCCAGGCTGTTTTGGTGATCCAGTCACAGCTCAGACCTTGGCTGGCAGAGACAGCAAGGGCTGGGTGGGCAGGCAGGAGGCTGAGGGAGTGGAACTTTTCCATACGGTTTTTGCATCAGTAAGTATTGTGGATCAATAGGAGCAGGTGTCTGGAGTGAAACATTTGTGCTGAGGACCTGGTGCCTATACTACACCCATCCTGTATGGGACATCTTTCCAGCTCTAGCCCAGCTTTGTAAACTGAAATCACATCTATGGCTGTGATACATTCACTGCACTCCTGAGGCAGCACTAACCCTCCAGTTTTTCCAAGGAAATACAGACCCTGCACCACAAAAGTGCTTTGTGATCTCTGAAGTGCTGGGCTGAAGGGGTGTCTGCGTTGAGATATTTGCTGTAACACCTCCCCTCCTGGGCTGAACTAATGCAGGTTCACCCCACAGTGCAGCCATAGCCCTGTCCAGCCTCAGCTGCTGCCAGCACAGTGAACGCCCTCGCCGATGGAGAATCTCTCAGCCCAGCTGCAACACTCCTGATCCACACTAGTGGCCTCCTGGGCACGGGTCCAGGGCCACCAGTGGCCTCTAAGACTCCCTCAGCTGCACCAGCAGCAGAACAAGGTAGACATTGATCAATTTGTGCTTTTCACTACTGTTTTCCTCTTCTTGATTTTATCACACCTTCCAGAGGGCTCCTCACACCTTGCCCATCTTCCTTGGTCAAAAGGAGTCAGTTCTCCAACCAGATCTCCGAGTGAGACAGTGCTGCCCGTGGCAGCATCTGGCAGCAGAGATGAGGAGTGGGCCAGGAAGGCTCCACAAATGAAGGCATCCAAGGCACCTCTTTCTCTGCAGTGCAAACTCCTCCCATCTAGGCATCAGGAGGGGTCCATAACCCTGTTTCTTTGGGTGAAAGAAAGGACACATCACTACTCTTTGTCCTTCACCTTAAGGGCTAGAGTCAAAACTCACCCTCCCTACTAACAGCAAGGGGGGAAATGTACCTTTGTTTGTCCTATCACTTCTGGCAATAACCTATTCACATCATTCCTTTCCAAGATCAAGAAAGAAGAAGGACACAAAAAAAGAAAGAACATAGTCAGGGACTGGATGTCACAGCTGCAGGTTCCATAAAAAGCCTGAAGAGATATGTATGGCATAGTTAATTAGCCTTTTTTAATTTTTTTTTTTTTTTTTTTTTTTTTTTTTTTGCATAGGACACATAAATGACAACCAGATAAAAGTAAATGCCTTTTGTTTTTGTGAAAATGCACTGAAGAATAGAGGGATTCTCCTTTCACTGTTACACTTTGGGTGCTGCAATTCCAATGATACAGCTACTTGGGAGCTTCTGCAGCATTACCAAGCAAATTTACTGAGATTATAATTTTTACAATGGATAACCAAAGAATGCATTTAAATTATGAGCCTGACATGAATATAGTATTTAAGTATATTTAAAATTGGAAAAGTAGCCTGAGACTTTCTTTATCTCCATTTTAGTTCATGTCTTATTGCAATAAATAAATCGAGATGTTTAATTATTTAAAGTCCTGATGATGTTACTTGCCATTAATTGCTGAATACAGATAATGTTTTATTTATAGATAAAAAATATCTTATGTTTGTTCAGGAGTGGTAGAAAGCAATAATTAAATAAACATAAAATATTCAAATAAAAGTAAAATAAATAAATTAATAATAACTGAAGGATAAAATTATGTTTATATTAGTGGAAGAATTATCTTCTATTTGTGACTAAATTCTGCCAATAATATATTACTACTGTCTTCATATTTTGCACTGCAAAATTAACTTGCCACTTCTGCAGTAATTCTTTAGGAAAGATGTATTAAGGTCATGTCAGAATTTCTAAGTAATCAAAGATATTTCACAATGCAATGATTAAGCTCTAGGAGCTAAAAAAAAAAATCCAGCTACAGGATGACTTTACAAGAGCCAGTTTTGGTCACTGAATCCAGAGTGTTGGAGCCTGTTAAATATTAATAGGCAAGTGCAACGAAAGGATTAGCTCGGACTGTGAGCAGGTACAGTGAGAGACAAGCCCTTCATGCTGGGCCTGAATAGAACTGACAGTGTTTGTTATACTTCTGAGGTGAAAGCAGAGAAGTGGATGCCTACTTGATATTCAAAATGGTTGGACTTTTTCTCAGAACATAAATAACTGGGAATAACAGGAGATTTTCCAGTTTGTAAGCAGCGTCCCACATTTGGCAGTTTTAACACTGTAGATAAATATTGAATAATTATTTTAAAATACACTTTAAAAAATTACTTAACAAAAAATCTGAAAAGTAGTTTGTGATGGCTTTTCTACTCAAGACATCTAACTAGTGGGAACAAGAAGTCTGGTCTAGCTTGTGGGAGGATGGTAATAGCTTCATGAGTTTTCAATTAATCATTATCTGTTTTGATCTTTCCAGGAGTGTCACTTCAGACAGAGTTACTGAGATGCTACAGTGGTGTCTTGTTAGTATCATCCATGCAGTTAGAGTTGCAAAATAATCCTGACCAGCTTCTACAAACTAAACTGTAAGCAGGGAAGTGGAGCTGGGTCTGGTACAAACCCTGTGACTATACTCACACAGGTTATTTTGCCACAGGAATCTCCCCTGAGAGCTGTGCTGGGTGTCTGAGTGCAAGAGGCTGTGGGTTCTCCAGGCTGCTCTATGCTGGTGGCACTCAGATTAAGTATTTCTCTCATTTTTGGACTGCTAAAAGCTTCTTAGGTCACTTAATAGGGCTCGTGCAACTTTTCATACATCATAGAATCACAGGATGGTTTGGGCTGGAAGGGAGCTTTAGAGGTCATCTAATGCAACAATCCTGCCCTTGGTAGGGACAGCTTTCACTAGCTCAGATTGCTCCGAGCTCCATCCAGCTTGGCCTTGAACACTTCCAGGAATGGGGCATCCATAGCTTTTCTGGGCAGTTTGTTCTACTGCTTTACCACCTTCACAGTTAGGAATTTCTTCCTAATACCAATGTGAAAGTGTGAACTCATAATCAGTGACAGGACATTGGGATTCAGAGAGAAGCAGAAACCTCTGAGGGGCTTAACCTGCTAGAGACCACCAGGGACCAAGGTCTGCACTCACAGCTCTGCATGACTGGCCAAGGAAGGACTGGAGATGTCACAGCAAGAGAAGAACTCCAGGCCTGGCCTGGGGACAGTCACCCTGCTACAAGGCAGGAGAGTCTGCCTTTGGAGAGACTTTGCACCCACCCTGTTGGTGGTATGTCCATGTATCTGTGTCAGCTGAGGGAACAGACTGCTTCTCATGAAAAGCAGTGAGTTGGCAAAGTGCTTGGTGATGGCTGTAACACAGAAAAATCAACATAAAAAGAAATGTCAGGATACGGCTGGAAGCTTATATTGGTTCTGAATGTGGCAATTGTAAGACTGCTGTTAGAATAGTGTGTTGCCAAGGAGGATGTTGGAGAGGGGAGATTCAAAGAAAAGACACAAAAAAGGATCCAGAATGAGGAATTTAGCTTGTTTGAGAAAGAGTAAGAGATCTTACAAGCTTTTCAGACAGATATCTACACTTGAAGAAGTGCTGGTTTGGGGGTTACTTTTACAGGCATGAATTGATGAGAAGGGATGAGGAAAACTTTAATAGGGTTGCAATCTGCTAACAGCACTGTCTGGGACTGCCCATTTGTTTTTTTAGTGATACAGGGGCAAAACCCACACGTTTCCCCTTCCCCCCCTGGGAAAACAGCCCAGCTCCTCCAGCCCAGCTCTTCCATTCTGCAGACAGCACGTTACCAGGACTCGGCAGCTAGAAGCTGAACTCTGTCAGATAAACTCAGACTTGAAATAGGACAGAATTTCCCTGAAATAAGGTAATTAACAGCTGGTATGATTTGTCAGGGGAAATGCACAGGCTCCTAAAATGAAATTAAGTGTCCTTCAAAACAGGCTATAATCCAGTTGGAGAGAACAGCTTTATGCTCTGTTTATGCAGAAGACCAGAGTGAAAAAATACAGGGGCTCCTTTCACCTCTATAGTCTATGAAAAAATACACCTGATGTTTATAGACACTTCAGTTCCTGATCATGCTGACTTTGCAGTAGTGTGTGTTCCTGAGCTGACTTGAGGCAGGATGTGGTGCTGCTCCATTTGCTATTTGTCAAATTTGACAGTTATAGGGAGGAGGGGAATGGATTACTTGCAAAAACCTAAAAATGCATCTTCTTCACTTCTATTTTCTAACAGCAATCAGTGTAGCAGCTAGTAAAATTAAAAAGAAAAAAGAAAAAAGAAAAAAGAAAAAAGAAAAAAGAAAAAAGAAAAAAGAAAAAAGAAAAAAAGAAAAAAGAGAAAAGAGAAAAGAAAAAAGAGAAAAGAGAAAAAAGAAAAAAGGAAAAGAGCAGAGAGGAAAAAAACAACATCCAATACAAAATTTCATGTCCTTTTTGTAAAAATTTCAAAATAAATGTGTGGAGGTAGAGAAATTCTACACAAGAAAGAGGTCAGTCAGATCTCAGTAACCCAGCTCTGGCATTTGCATTTCCTTTGGTTGCATCCCTTTCCATGTGGCATGTCTGAGCAAAGCCCAGAGCGCCGGTGGCTGTGCCTTGGCTGACATGGATGAGGATGCACCCAGGAGAAATGGAACTGCCATCGTGTCCTCCACTTTCTTCTCTGATCCTGATGCCTGCTGGCTACGAAATGGTGCTGTAGCACTTCTGCTTTACACATACACTCGCCAAGCCTTAATGTTCATTCAGAGCAAGCTGTTTTCCTTGGTCATGCCAGCTGCAATGCAGAGTAAAAGGAAAGGCAAACAGGCACTTAAATGGGCTTTGAAGCCCTCATTGCAATGCAGTGAGAATAAAAGCCTCTTTGCTGCCAAAAAAAAAAAAATCAATTTGCAGCAGTATAGAGGCTCTTTCTTCACTGTATTCTCAGCTTACACTTACACTTTTACTTCTTATGTTCCTCCACAAATTGACACCAGTTAAGATGTGGCAGCATGTGTTGGCTGGTGCTATTACATGTCTGGCCTGGGGGAGCATTCCCACTCCTCCACTCTCCTTACTCGCCTTGATCACCTGCCTTGCAGCATGGAGGTGGATATGACATGAAAGTGGCAAGACCTTCCTGCATCCCTGTGCTCAGTTGAGGCATGAGGCCAGGTGCTGATTGGGTCAGGGGCACAAGCAGGAGCTGGCTGAAGGTTCCACTTTGTGCAGGTGGGTTTTGGTCACAGCACTGCCAAAGGCTGTCTTGGCAGCTTTGGCCAAGCATTCCCATCCCTAAGCCTCTGCCCTTCTCCCCTCATCCTGCAAGCTCCTCAGGTCTGGGGGTCTTTTCCTGTGCAATGCACAGAATTACACTAAATAACAAATAAGCAGTCTATAACCGTCCATGTTATATTCCTCCCCTGGCTGCACACATAGCTCCTCTACTACTTGATGTTTGTGCACCTAGTCAATCCTGAGCACAGGACCAGAGATGTCTACCCTAACCTGCCCCAGCTCTCATTGTGGCTGAGTGAGAGCTCCCCAGAGCTGCCTCCAGGCACAGTCTGGCAGTGCAGGCAGCAGGGTGGCCCTGGCTAGCAGGCAGTGTGCCTACAGCCGCCCCCATCTGCCAGACAGATGGTGAGCTGGCACAGACATGGGCTGTCCCACAGCACGCAGTCCTGACTCCCAGGGAAGTTTCTGGGCATGCTTCATTTTTGGGTAGAGACACGTGTCCATGGTCAGCATGCCCGAGTCCATTTAGCCCCAACACAGGCAATGTCTGTCCACAGACTGTGTGCAGCTGCACCCTGAGAGCAGGTCCAAAAGATGCAAACGGTTTTTTAGAACTGAGCTGGACTGAACTCATAGCCCAAAAAGGAGTGGGAGGGAGAGCAGCATCATATCCATGATATTGCTTTCATTCCTCAGCTGTTCCAGACACTGGAGTTGTTTCTGACATAATTAGGGCTCTACTGCTCTGCCTACAGAGCTCATGGTACAGTCCTAGTGAAGAAATCTTGATAGCAGTTATCCTCAATTGCTAGAGGATTTCTGCAATCATACCCTTGGCTTTTCCTTCATTTACTGAAGAGGATGGAATAAGAAAGTGGATCTCTATATTGCACAAAATATATCAGAGCACTGGGAGTCGCATCTCAAAAGCAATAGATTTTAACTTTATGGGCAATATTTGAATAACCAACTGGACAAAAGTCTGTATTTAAGAAAGTATTCCCAAATTCATACTCCAGGTAGATTTTGCTTTTTGGAATTCTTATTACTCAGCTTTGTACCTGAGGTTGAGAACCTAGGTGGAAAAAATGAGGTAGTCCTAACTGCTATTTATATCTTTCTAAATTATGGAAAACAAGTTTCTCTTGAATAATGCTTGCACCACCTTTTTCCAAGCAGTTGCACAAAATCATTACCCTTTCCAAAATTAATATGTTTGCTCAACTTTGGAAAAAGAAGAATTTGCCCATATCAGCATTTTGTTTCAGTAACTTAAAAATTATTATCTCCAGATACCAAATTCTACATTATGATTAATAGCAGGAAATTTTACCTCGAAACTGTCCAGTTTTTATTATAAAAATCTGTAGGTCTTAGTGTAGGACTTGAGCTCATAATGAAATCCAAAAATGCAGGTTTACTTATTTTGCATTCTCAAGCCGTCAAGACAGTTGAGCTAGTTTCTCGGAAAAGCAAGCTCAGGCTTGGGAGATGGAAATCCAACCACAAGATGGCATCTCGTTCTCACAGGAACACCCGGCAATGGGCAGGAATATTACTGAAAACAAAGCAGTGATAGGCATTTCAGTAAAACCAGCCCATTTTAGACAGGACATTTGCTCATAGTGCTGCCCAGAATAGGGCTGGCATGAGAATGAAGTAAAATGGGGAACAACGATATCTTTCTCTTACCCTACCCAAACTGTGGTTGTGATCTAATGTTTTTAATTGCTGCAATTGAAATAGAAAAAAAAGTATGAATCCACCATGAACATAATGCAGGCACTTTGGGGCTATTAAAGGGAAGGCGCATCACTAAAACTGGTTGGAGAACCTTTTGAATAGGAATTACTCCAAAAGACAGTCTGTGGCTGATGTTTTTAACAGGAAAATACTTTGTCACTCTCATAAATGAGACAACCCTTTCCTATAATTCTTCATTTCCAGTACATGCAAAATATCTGTGGTATGTTTCCAATTATCAGAGTGATGAGACACAAAATAAAGCTATGGGCTCAGCTGAAAATCACTTTAGTATTATTACCACAGGGAAAATGTGACTGGCTCTGGAATTGATACAGTATGAAAGCTAAATTTAAAAATACATTTTGGCTGACACTGCAGTTTAAAACAGAAGGCTCTAGAACATAAATGTCTTTTATTTCTTATGTATCCTATTAAGTAGAACCTTTGCAGTCTCCAAGCACTGTATTAAGGACGTGAGTGTGGGTCCTCTCTGGCCTCAGACATTTGTTTTTCCCTGAGCAACACTACACGCCTCTGCACCAGAAGCAGTGCCCCAGGGACCCCAGGCAAGGTTCCCTCCAGACTGCCCTCTGCTTCATGGCAGCAGCAGCACATTCACCACCATCTGGCTTCAGCTAGGGTTTAACAGGAGTCATGGGATGAGGGGCATGGTAGGGAAGAAGCAGTTGCCTGCTTAGCCAGAAGCTTCTGGAAATCTCCCTCTTGGCCTGGGTCATGCCTCTGTGTGCTGGTGGTGGATGAGGTTACAGGCAGCCCCAAGAGCAGGGGGGTGGAGCCAAGCAGACAGAAAGCAGATGAGCTGAAAGGTGCAGAAAGTGGCCTGTGATATCCCCCAAAACAGCAGCCTATTTGGGCAAGAGAGTGTCTTGTAAATCATGGTCCTTCCAAAGGCTGCTCCTCTAGGGGTGTATATGAGACCTTTCTCAGGAACACTGCCCTACTTGCTGCTGCTGTTCTGCTTGCTCTGAAGTGAAATATCTTGTAAATGTCCTGTAAATCATAATCTAAGACAATACTGCATCTGGCTGAAACTACAGTGAGAGTTTCAAGAGTCAGGCTGCTGTCATCTGTATTGGATTGACAGCACTTCTTCACAAAATTTTACATGGGCCCTCTAATGACCATGAGAGGTCACGAACCCCCACAATGGCTCATTAAGCAGACAGCACCATGTTCCCCAGTAAAATACTGAGGCTTCAGCTCATCTGCTCAGCCATGAATATTGGCTGCTGAAGCACCTTTGTCCTACTGAAGGCTTTCACTAATGCATTGGACAAGTATCCTGCTGCAATTAGCATCTGAAATCTAAGAAATAAAAGTGCAGCTCTCTTCAGTTGTGGCGTGGAGAAATGCCTTATCAAAGTTCTTCTAAGCCCTTTTGTAGCTTTTTGTGTAAGAGACAAAACATCAAGTGAATGATTGTGTATTATTCCCATGTTTATTAATGGAAGGAAACACTTTCCAAAGCTTTGCCTGCTCTTGAATAGAAAGAACAATGCAATAAAACAAATAAACAAACAAAAAAAACCCAAAACAAAGAAAACCCCAAACAATTATGACAAGAATTCAGGAAATATCAGGGAAAATATAATTGAAATTGTCTTTTTTTTCCCCCACATTGAATTCTGTGTCATTTTTATCTAGCCTATTTAAAAATGGATCTGTTCTGTTTGCAGTGAGAAAACAATAGTGTAGACAATTTACTCAGAACAATCACTTATTTGAGATCTGTTGTAGTCAGAGAGCTCCAACAAAACCTGTGTCATCACGGAAGCTCATGAATGCTATTACACACCTGCACACACAGAATATGACATTCCTGACACGCCACTGCCATCTGAATAGAGGAAAAAAATACTTTAGGACACACTTCAGAGCTGAGAGCATCCTGCAAGAGCTTCCACAGTTTAAAATACCCAATTGAAGGGCTTTTTTAAATTAATTATTAAAATTGTACTCAGAACTATTAATATTTTTGTTTCTAGTACTGTGGCTTAATTTCAACTTTCTCCTCAGCACTGCTTTCATCCAGGAGAGCTATGTTCCATCTTGAGCTGCACCAAACCCCTGACACTTGGAGAAAAGCCCACACTGAATGCCACTATGCTGGCAGAGCTCCCCAGCACTGCTTAGGTAGACATGACTGCTTTGCGTACATACCATGAGTCTGAGTTTCCTTCCCAAGCCAGAGAGGAAGCAAAAATGAGCCAGATTTGAGATCTTTGCACATGGTCTTGCCAGCAGCTCCTCTATTTACTAACATTTGAGAGCTGGAATTTCACAATAAAACTGTTTAGCCCTGAAAATTACCCCTGCTTCCACTTATGTTACCAAATCTGGGATTACACTGGAATTCTGGTGCCTGAACCAGAGCAAGCACCAACGATGAATTGGTGTCTCTCCTCCACTCTGGTTCCCACAAAGTGTTCCAATGAGAGCTGCAATGTATCTGCAGGTAAATACAGGTGCCACTTCAGCTTAAATAGCTTATATGGAATGTTTTCACAAAGGTTCAACAATTTAAACCCATTTCATATTGGTATCACATCAGTATTGTTACAGATTATAGTGAAAATCTCAGAAGCCACAGACCAGATCACCTTTCCTACCCATGGCAGTAGCCTGTCAGTATACAGCCACCCTCCAGATACATTTTCCCTTATAGATGTTTTGTCCAGATACTTCTTTCTAGAGTTTGTATTTTTCCCTTCCTTATCCATCTATTCATTTGTAGTACAAGACTTGCAAAGATTTTAATATTTGTTCTGTTCTTACATAGTCCATAAGCACATTATTGTGAAACAGAGTAAGTGTTTCAGTTCCAAATGTGTACAGCCTGGGGACAGATCATGGACACAGATGCATCTCAGAAATATACTAGAGACTGGCAACATTTACTGTGTGATTAGAAAGAAAATTTTCTACTTACAGTAGATTCTTCCTAACTTGGCTGAAAAATTTATTAGAAGAATAGGATTTAGGAGATGGTACAAATGCTATTGTTATGATCAAAGAACGTCTTTAAGCCTTAAGGTGCTTGAGGATTGCTCTGGTTCCACAATGAATGGATCTAATAAATTAGTAAAATCAGTAATATCTCTTCAAAAGGATATAAAGAACCCTTCTCAAATGAGTATTGGTGGTACTACAGATCAATTGTCCTATAATCTCTCTTTCCTATGGAACAGAAAAGCGAACACCACACTGCCAGTAACAGAAATATTAATCCAATGCTGAGACTGCTTGGCCATGTCCACAACATACAGTTAAGGAGATAAAATTATGTCAAAAGACCACTTTAGATAGAAAAGATGAGAGCTTCTCTCTGTTTCACTTTCAGCTGGCACTCCTATGACTTCATTTCAGTGTTCAGAAAGCAGTTTTCAATCCAAGGTGCAGGTGTTGCACCAAGGTGGTGGTGGTGAGCATGTCCTGTATGATGCCCAAGGGATGGAAGCATGGACAACTCTGTGCAGACTTTGGCACTCACGAAACCAGCCTGGGCCCGCTGAACACTGGATACAAAAGGAAGAAGGAGACCATGAAGCCCAGTGCTTTCATATCTGAAAGCAAAGTATGAAGACATTTCATTGAAACCCTTATTTAAACTTTATGTAAACTTCCAGATTGTATTTGCACAGTGCCTAACACACTAGGTTTTGGAAGGTCTAGGGACCAGAAAATAATGCTACTTTTTTTAAAGTAGGATTTAAATAAAGCCTTTAGCAAATAAATTTATTTATTTGTTTATTTACTCTGCATTTATGTGCTGGGTAGTTTCCTTGACTAAATTAAAATGACCTAATAAAAACATCCAAATGTTTCTGATGACTCTGTGGGCCTTAAAAGAGGATTATCATGTGACCATATTATTTAAGCATTTTTCAGGCACAATTAAGAAAACAGTGATTGGAAAAGTATCCCAATTGGAACAGATAATATTTATATAGTATGTGGGCTGATGGGAGATTTAAACGTGCTGTTTGTACACTACAGACAGTTATGAAACAAATGATCTAGCTATAACATAAACTGTTAAACTGAAAACATGCCAGAGGGAGACAGCTGCCAGTACATTATAAAGTCATTTTCTCAGACAACAAAGACTTAAAGCAATCATTTTATAAACATATTTCTTTGCCCAACCAGATTTTAGTAATTCTAATGGTTTGCCTACTGCATGATGAAATAAAGTAAGCTTTTGCTCATATGATTTGTCAGGAATTTCCAATTCAGAAGAGCAGATGGTGCTAAAAAACTGAACAAGGATAACAGAATTATCAGGCTTTCAACTACAAAATCCATTCTTTCTACACACATTTAAAATGGAAGTAATGCATATCACAAACCTCTGACCACAGCCAACACACTGTTTGCATTTACATGATAACAGTTCCCAGTGTTGAGGATCAAAGTTTGGAGTAATTTTCTACACATTTGTGACAAGGATTTTGGATTATAAATTAAAGACATGGTCAAACTTGCTATTGGTGCAAATTTGAACATCCCTATTAAATTGCTGGATGTAGGGATATACACAGCATAAAGACTCAAAGCCACACTTTCCAAACAATCTATGCCATATTTCATGCTGACCCGAGTGACTGCCTAGACAAGTGTTAGGGAAGTTGGGCATCCAGGCAAAGGTCAGAGCACTGTCTTTTCCCCAAAATTATTTTGTACTTTCACAACATCACCCAAACAATTATTCCTGTATCCCCCATTCCACTTCTGATATCATGTCTGTGACCCTCAGCCAGGTAGGGAAACCAGAGATCCCGAATTACTCTGTCCTTCTGCATCTGCATATTCAATAGCCAGGAAAGTACAGGTAGGACTTGAGTGTAAAAATCTGAATTCCCAGCTCTCATTTCATTTCATTTCATTTCATAAAATAAAATAAAAATAAAATAAAATAAAATAAAACACAAAGGTGACCCATTACATAGTCTGTTGTGAGTCCCAAGAATCATGAGTACTGAGGGGACAAGAAGTCTCAAGTTCATTAATTTAAGCCATGGAAATAATGAGGAGACAATGGGGTGGCTCTTCAACCCTCTTAATGTCCATAATTTGCTAGATAACATGTATTTATTTACTTTGCCTTTCACACTTGTTCAGGGAGCCGCGTTCTGACAGAACTATGGTCTCTGGTTTTATGAGAAATTTATTTTACCAGTTACTTTTCTAAAAGATACAGTTCCTGGCATTATTCTATAGAAATTTTTTTTTCTTATTTTTCTGGCTTGCTATTCTTCCCTTTATCCCTTCCCTTCTCATCTTCTTGCCTTCTCATCTTCTTCCCCTCCTTCTGTTCTTTTCTTCATTTCTTCGATTCTTTCCTCCCTTCTTTTCCCCTTCCTTCCCTTCTTCCTATAACTAAAATCTTAGCCTAATGTGGAAAGAAAAATGAAAAATTGCCTGTATGGATTATAAAGAAGCCAAACCATACAGCAAACCTCTTTCGTATTTATTTCTAAATTCCATAATTTGGGTCCATAATTTCTATGGGCTTTGAAAACATGGAACTGATAACAAGGTCACCACTAGCATTTAAATCCAGAGGTCTCTTTACAGCACAGTACTGAGAGTGGCAGGTGGCAGCCATGCACAGATGGAATCTTTGAAAGCAGTAATAATGATCATCACTCAGCATTCCTCTCTCTCCAGAAGTGGCAACACTAATGAAAATGTAATCTGATGTATTTTAAATACGTCATTACCAGGAACTCCTAAGACAAGTCTAACAGCACTGGCTGCATCCACCAACAGCAAGGCCCACAGCTTCTGCTTCCCAAGAGATGGCAAGGCACTGGCTCCAGTCTGCAGCAAAGAGAGAAAAGGGCAAACATGTAAGTCTGGTGTCTGGTGAATCTTCCTTTTTCTGATATGGACCCAGCATGTCTGGCTCTGTCTGGTTCTGGAGGATTCTGCCCTGCGTGGGTGGGAGAGTGTTTGTGCTCCCATCCAGGAACCAAGAATGTCCAAAACCCCAAAATTCACCCTGAACCTCAAAACTCACGCTGAGCCCCAGTCAGGGACAGACCCTTAGCACCACCTCCCCTGGCCAGGTGCTGCTCATCCTAGCTGAGCAGGGTGATTCAGCACTCCACTTCAGAAGGTAAGCAGAAATGCTGCCAAAGTCTCCAAAGCCTCAGTTTCTACACTGGAGAGTTATTCAGGGCTCCCAGCCAGTTTTCAGCCTGCACACATCCATCATCCCCTCCTCAGTCTGGTAATTTCAGTCTGGAGCTGCTTTAAGACCCAAAACTAAAGTAGTGCCTGTCTGTTTGTAGGACTGGGTGGATCTGCAGTGAGGGTTCAGGAAAGCCAGCATCACTAGTCCTGCATCCCTGCCCACAGCCCTGTCATTCCCAGGCACGCCAGGGCTCCCATGGGTGGCACAATGGCATGTGCTGGCACACAGAGAGCTGCTGGCTCAATGCTCCAGTACACATGAATGGGTACAGCAATAATGAGTCAATGGGAGCATCAGTCATGCTGTGACATGGAAATGTTCCCACGTTGGGCTAATGTGTAAGCTCAGAGCTCCTCAGCTCTGAAGAGGGACCTCAGCAAAGTGTATAGTGGGCAAGCATCGGATCTAAACATACACACCTTGGTCTGAAATGTAACTTGCTGTGGAATGTGCCAAGTCAAGCACATCACTCTTAATTTAGGAGATTTTCTCATAAAAGTTGTTTTGAGTACACATATAAATGAAAGATAGAAAAGGAAAAAAACCCCCTTTTATTCTCAGCATCTTAGTAATTTCAATCTAATCAATTAAATCAGCATAAACTACAATTATTTCTGGTTCAGACTCCACCTGGTTTGTATGCTGTTGCACATTGTCACTGTAGATAGAATCTTCCCAGGAAGAAGCAAATGAGTGCAAATGGTACAGTCCCTACCACTTTCCCAGACACCGATGTGCACACACTTTGAGCTCTTGCTGAGCATGGGTTTTTGACACCAGGCAGCCCCTGAGGCCAAGTCAGACAGTGAAATTATGGTGGTACACTCCACTCTGAGCCATCTGCAGTGACATTCTCCTTAACCAGCGACTACCCTTTTCCTTACCACTTTATGGAAAAGAAACAGGAAAGTCAGCTTCACAATAAATGTTTACAAAGCAAGTATTCCTGTTTCCATTTTTAAATCACTGTTTACTCTTACTGCCCATCCTTTTCATGGTGATAAAACTGATGTTTTCTTCTATCTACACTGGTATCACAAGGAGTTTAGTGTAGTTGCCTATGACCTATGAAGAGATGATATTTATTCTTGAAATTGTTAACAAATCAGGTATCTAAGAGAGAGCAGCCCAGCTCTCTGTTTCATTAGGAGGTATAGAAAACTATATATTCTATATGATAGTTCTAAATGCAATATTCTTAGGTGTGAGGCCTTCTTTGGGGGAAATTAAGCTGAGACCCTAATTTCTATCTCTTTTCTTCAGACAGTATTTTTTAACCAATATATATCATAGACACCCATTTGAGTAGCCACCTTTGCCTGCCAGCCATCGCCTCATCCAAGCTACCTTGGTGGTTGTATGAAAATGAGGGTAATGTGGGGAAAGAGCAGACTAACTTAGTTCATCTGATAAATGTGCTTTCCTAAAAAGAAAGTAGTGAGGTAAATTATACCTACCTAGGACCTAAGGTAGCGTCTGCATCTATAGTCTCTACAAGCCATAATAACCCAGGAACACTGTGTACACAGGAGAGTGAGAAATCTGAAAACTGTTGTGCACAGAAGTGTCTCTCAAAGCAGCATCTCTGCTGGGGAAACCACTCATCTCCAGCTTTGGACATCCATGCTGTTTTTCTGGTTTTGCACTATTTCCTTTTTCAGCTACTTAGCTGTGATGAATTGTAATGGGAGTCATTCTGGGTAATGCAAGTGAGAGTGGGCTAAAGCAGGCGAGCTGCTACATAAATTGGGCTGTTTGTTACAGCTTTTAAGTTGCTTAAACAGCCACACTGATGAAATGTTGGTAACCATCTGCTACAAGCATTCGTAAATAAATATACACCAACCTAAATATTTCCTGGCTTGTTGCTCTTTTTCAGGCATGGTCTCTTGGCTAAAGAATTTTTTTTAATTTACCTGTAGTTTATGCACTTAATTTTTTCAGACTGTTTAACTACCTGGGGGTGATTGCACTACACTGTTCTTTCATAACTCTTCATGCAAATCACTCATGACTGAATGGAGAGGGAAGTTGCATAATTCTGAAGAAAATGATTATGATTATTATTGATATTATTTATCAGTGTCAAAGCAAACTGTTAAACTTTGAATTATTCAAGGAAGACTGGTTAGAGAGATTAATTTTAAGCTTTTTTAAATAGCCATTTATTTTGCAAATCTGAGCAAGTAGGACAAACTTGATCTCCTTACAGAAGGAAGAGATTTTAAAGCATTTAGGAGCCCTATCCAAAGCTCAGCTGTGTCTGGCTCTATCGAAATGGAGATGGAATTTTGAAAGGGTGAATCTTTAGTTTTGGCCTTATGTCGGGGTCGAATGTGTTAGACACAGCACTCCTCAATTCAATGCATCCCATTCAATGCTTTCTCTCTGGCTTGTGATCACATAATATCTCTTTTTTTTCCATAACAGATGCTTAATGGGAAAAATACTACTATGAAAAAGGTACTAGAAATCAGCTATTGGATACTTCTTCAAGCATCTACCACAATAAATGTTACTTGTTGACTGTCACTATCATTTTGCACCAGACTGCCTCAAGGAAACAAATGCTGCTTACTCTCAGATCCGCTTTCCTTTCTGACACCTTTGTCTCTGCAACAAAAAATGCCTCTATGCTAAGAGTGCTCTGAGCGAAACCCACAACTTGGGGAGAGCGTTTAAAATATGAAGAAATGAAAGGACTTCCTGAAAGCTAGATTTTCTTGTTAGAGTGTTACTTTCTGGCAAGGGGTAGTTAAGGTTTACAACATGATTTTACAACTCCTCCAACACACCAAGGACTCTGCTCATTTTAAACATCTTTTCTGTTTTATTGATGATCTACATTGATTTATTTCTTATGTGAACAAGACTTCTAAATCGACTGGTGAGATGTAATGTAGTAGAAATGTCTTTTAAATTTTTTTAAAAAAGTTAAATTATTCCTTTTCCACTAGAAAACTAGATCAAATTTGAGCTTAGCTGTATTATTACGCACAAACCAGTGATCTTTTTATTTCTTTTCTTGCTTCCACATGATTGCAATGTTTCTGAAAGCTGCCAGGATGCATTAAAATCATTCATGAATTTGTAATACGGGTCTTGGGTTCCACACGGCAAGTATTTTGCAGTAGAAAGGATACATTGCCAAAGGATGCATCCTTGTTAATAGCACGCTCTGTAGCTGTGGAACACTGGCCTTTCAGACTTGAACAAATAATTGAATGTCCTTTTGGCTCTGTTCCACTAATGACCCTCTGGAATAGCACAGAATCCTGAAGTCAGAGAGTAAATGGGGTCCTTTCTTACTAGGACAGTCTTCTAAGTGTATTTGATAACCTGCTGTATTAAACAAATCCTGATTAGACAAAAAGTGAAGCCTGCACTTGAACAAAGTGTTCAGGGAGGCAGGAGGAGCTACTTGTTTCTTTTACAGTGTTTTGAAAAAAATATTAAGATTGCCACTAATGGAGTGAAAGTGTTTCTGTATGTGTGTGAAAGTACTAGAAGAGGCAGTTGGATGTGTTAAAAAATTATGTGGACAGAGAGAAGAACAAACTGACCTAAAGATAAGGTATCAAACAATACAAAGAACAAGTCCAGGGCCAAAAAATACACAAAGGCAACACACATTAATGAAATCCATTGATTTGTGAAGAGTGAAACAAAATAGTAAGACAAAGTATCCCAAAAACCACTCCCCTCTAGAGAATATAAAAAGCAAGTTCAAAATCAGTTCCCTTGCCAACCAAGAAACCCAGAGAAACAATGAGGAATAACAGACAGCATCTTTATTCTCTGTACGATCACACACATTATCTTGGCCAGACCAATTAAAGATGTACAGTTTTGGTATTTTCCAGTATGTGGGTGTGAAAGCATAAAAAGAAACAGTCAACAGTTTACAGAGATTTTGTTTATAAAATCACATTCCCATTCCATGAGATACTATGCTGAGTTTTATCACATTCATTCCATATGCACTCCAGTTCTTCAAAATCTGTCAAAACCTCGAGTTCCCAGGTAGATGGTGCACATATCCCCCTGGCAGAGATGTTTGCTGTCATTGCTGTTCTGCAGCTTTGTGAAAGGCCGAGGGTTGCACTGCAAAGACTGGCTTCACAAAGTCACAGCAATGAGGTGGTCGAGGCTGCTTGAAGGAGAATTCACATGGACAAAACTGTCACAAGTGGACACAGCCTGCACAATATCTATGCGTTATTTAAATTCTTCCTGAGCCTTTAAAACTAGACAATGAACAAATTACAGGCCTTGACTGCCCCAGTTTCATCATCTTAAAACACTGCAGCCAAAGAAAAAAATAGCAGTAAATGAAGACCTTACAGACTGTGTGATCCGTTTATGGTAGTGGCAGAACACGCAGCATATTTTCTTTAAAACAACAGAGGAAGTTATACTGAGTCTTCCAAAATGATTTGAAAAGAAAGCTTCGTGCAATACTGTAGAATGAGTGTAGAAGTTTGGGAGATTTATGAGCTTGATTATAAGATGAAAAATTCTGGTTTCAGGATGCCACCTCAGAGTCAGAGAAGTTTTCAAGTTTTCATGAAAAGTTTCTATGTGCTGAAAATTAAGACACTTGCTGTGGAAGTCCGTACCTCCTGGCTACACAAAGCAATGTGCCAATCCAGGTAAGTCAGAAGATAGAAACTGGATTATCTCCTTGGTACAAAAGGCAGTACCTCCTAAGCTATGTTAGATCAGTCGCCACAGGCAGATCAAGAGACCTTACAGGATCACCAGTTTGGCCTGTCTCAAAGCAAGGACAGAAGTGGACATAGATGCCTAAATGAGGACTTCAGTGGATTTAGGATAACCAAACTATGTACCAGAAAACGTGTTGCAGTATCTTCCTTTGAATGTCTCTGACCTCCCAGGTGTCCTATCCAAAGTCACGCCTCGGTACACCAAAAAAATTTCTTCATCCTGGGAAATATTGAGTAGTTCTGCACAAGCCTGTCCAGATACTCCTTCATATGAGGGGATGGATACAGCAAGCACATTAACCTGCAGCATCAGCCACTTCAGAAACAGCAGTGGCTGCAACTGCTTTCTTAGGATTGCCAAAGGATGAGCAAGATATATGTGAGATGTGGTATTGAACAACTCTTTAAAGTATTGATGCAGTCTCAGAAATCCCAGCCTTCTCTCCTTTCCTCTCTCCATTCCTCCCAGCCACTTTTTTTGTGAGGCTAAAACTTCAGGTTTCCTCACACGCTTCTTTCAGAAACTGTTCAGTTCTTTGCTGCACTATGGCAAAGTTTGTAGCAGTGGAGCAGGAAGAAGCATTAGCAGTCATAACAACTTCTTCATAAATATCTGCAGTGCAGTTATTTTCTTCACTTCTCAGTGCCTCTGAGCACTACTCCAATATAAACATGGACAAGCAAATGATAAGAACATGACCTAAGTAAGAGAGAAATCTGCTGCTGACTAGCCCAACACAGCCAATGCTGCCAGCTGCTTTGTGTGTGTTGTATTCAAATGGCTGCCGTGTCTTGCACCCAGCTGAGCTAATAAATATGGCAGCTAAGAGGAAGCCCTCTCACTGGCTGGCATCTACCATACTCCCTTGCCTCATTTCTACATATCCAGGTATTTTCAAATGTATGTTTTTATTTTTCAAAGCAAAGGACACATGTAAGGCATGGTCTAGACTGTAGACTTCTCATAACCAGGCTGCACACTTCAGCTTCAAACTATTCCATCAGCTCTGAAAATTCAGCTTCAGGGATAAGCCTCCATGATGATCGTTTTGGAGCTGTGCCTATCACACATATGACCTGACATCTGTGTTCCTGAGAGCCATATGTGTCTGTTGAAAACCAACTGTGTTTAAAAGACAGGCAAACCTGTGACCCCTACAAAGAAAAGACAGAGGAGTAAGGACATCAGCCATGATCTGATCTGATGATTTAATAGCACCTAGCAATCAGGCTACTAGATTGCACTTAATAGTATTTAATCAAGAGGGATTGCTCCATGTAAAAAGAAGTTTAAAAAAAAGCACAGCAATGAAAACTGTCATTTGTGGTCTCATTTATACTTCCATTGGTTCCACTGGGATTAGTGTTCTGTATGAATCATAATGGGACACTGATAGCTTGGCCAATGCTCAGACAGCACATCAGGGAAGGGAACTACATATAGTAATGTAACATCCTGTTTGGAGGCTTAAGAGACAAAAAACTAGCAGTAATCACTTCCAAGGGTAGTAACTCAGTTCTTATTGCCTTCATAATGACTTCACAGTTATTCAGTCAATGAAAATGTAGCTTGATATTGAGAATCAAAAAGATAAATTAACAGTAAAATGAGTTACACTTACACATCCATGCCCTACTTTAGTAGAGGACTGCAAAAACACAGATATACTCTTAAAGTATGTCTCCTCCTCTGTAGGGTGCTGAGATAGCTGAAAAGGAGGCAGGAGAAAACACTTTCTTTACTAAATACTGTGTGAAGAAAAAAAAAGCTGTTAAATTTTAGTAAGCAAATTTTCCATTGTAATTAATGAATAGTTCATGTTATAAAGTTCATGTTACCCATCATTTTGCCTGAGAGTGAAAACACAACAAAATTATTTTATGAGCTTCAGATTTGGCAAAAACAACATGCATGAAGTGCCAAATTCCAGGAGGCTGGCCTTATTAGTTTTTGTATAAGATCCACTATTCCAGACAAAACAACTATAGTGCAATTAACTAAAAGCAAACAAACAAACAAACAAACAAACCCACCAAAATTAGCATAGACCATAGCAGTCAAACCCAAGCAAATTTAATCTTGCTTGATGTAAGCTTCCTTCCTGCCTCTCTCCCCAGCTCCAGGCAGTTCTCTTCTGTGTCTCAAGTCATGCTGGAAAAAACTTACAAAGCAAACTCTTGGCTGAGGACCCCAAATGTGTTATGGTCAATGAACATATCCCCTGAAGACTTGCCTTACATCTAAAATGGAATATAAAGGATTTTACAACTATACAAAGGATTCTACAATTGCTAAAAAAAATCCATCCAAAATAAATCAAGGGATTATCATCAAGCTGGATATAAGACAATGAACAAAAGCTAATGAACAGAAGAATCACTGTATCATGTCTAAAATTAGACTGCATTGACATTTGCACTGTCACGGGTTTGTAGAATACTCAAAGACATATTATTGTTGTAATCATCACCTATATCTTTATCAATTTGATAATTAGAGCCAGTTCAGTACATTGGTAGTTCAATGGGTGACATGATAATTTCATAGAGGAACAAATGATGTAGTCGGTATTAAGATTGACAATTAGTGCAAATTGTAACACTGGAAAAAAAATGTAAACAGCAAGTCTTCTGAAGTTCCTGGAACAGCAGGTTTAGATGATCTGAAACTGACACGGAATCATGCCTTAAACTGCTTAAAATAAGCAGGGTAATTTTAAGAGAAATGAGTTAAGGAATGATCATGTGAGTGGCAACCCTGGCAGGCTTGAGAATGTTGCAGCCCCTGTCTGAAATAGGCATGAGGAGGCAGGACAGGCTGTGGAAGACAGAAAGCTTCTGCCAAGCTGGACCCGGCTAGAGCTTCCACCAGTGCTTCCACCATGTAGCACCGGTCTCACATGCCTTATCACAGCACCTGAAACTGCATATAGCAGCGATCCTGCCCAGGAGATGTAATGAAGAAACTCCAAGTACAGTCTGAAGAAATCCAGCCAACTAAAAGAGAGAAAGGGAGAAAAGTAGTGGAACAATTGCCCTTGCATCACTGCATGAAATTGTACACTGTAAATGAGCAATAAAATCTGGCAAAAAAAAAATATATAGGATTGAAAAAAGAAGAAAAGAATCTGAAGCTGAAGCTTTGAGACATTATGCCACCAAAACACAGACATTTCTTGAACCATCTGGGTAGTTTGATTTCAATCAACTATGTGCTTGCAAAATGTGTGGTTTGATCCATATGCAGAAATATTTCACTGAGCTGGGAAGTGACAAATCATAACACAGGTCTGGTGTAACTCCTTCGGAAATTCATTTTAGACCTCCCATTACCATAACGATGCTAATAAACTGGAAGTTGCAGAGATGAAGAGAAATAAAAGTTAGTTGCTAGCTTAAATTATGGTTTTTACACTTCTCAAATAAGTGTACGTGCATTCAGAGAATCACCAAATACATGACGCTGAATTCAAAGATGAGCAAAGTGCTGATTAGGAAAAAGATTGTTTATGAAAGTTTCCTGAAAAACAGGGTATTTTAGACCATGGAATAATCTCACGGGAAAGAAGCAGAACTACAAAGCCTGGCAACTGCTGAGGACGAAGTAACACCCCGGTGTAAGGGCAGACTCTGAGGTAACAAATCCTGAACGCACCTGTTCCTGTGCTTGATGAAAGGCAGGTTAACATGAGAACAGGACAGCTGCTCAACGAACATTAAACGTGACAGGAACAAGCCCCTACATCAGCAGCTCTCATTTTCAACACGACCTCTAATACTGCAATTGCCTGATCCATTCAGCTTAGTTTCACATATGCCTCCTTGTCCTCATGCCACTTCACTCTTACAATTATAACCTCTTCCATAAAACCAGGAATATATCTGCAGTTTTCCTCAAGTACAATTGACTATAGCATTCCTTGAAACGCCAGAAAATTGGCTTTCCTTTCAGACTAGGCACATTTTTACACAAAGCATTTCCAGCCCCAGTTTCTGCTGCCATAGCCATTTCGTAGCCAGAAGAATGGGCGCTTATTTAAAGTGTCAATAATAGAAAGTAATACAAGCGTGACACATCCCGAGGCGCTGTGAGCTGCTCCTGACGGAGCTGCTTTGGGAGCACGACCCTTCCCCGGGTTCTGTCGGTCACTGTCACACCATTATCGGATCAGCCCGGTAAGGGCAGCTTTGCTGTTCATTTAGTGCTGCGGGTGGTGGTGAGCAGCGACGATGCTGAGAGCTTTAGCTCTTCAGTTTAGAAACTTTTTTTTTTTTTACAATAAGGTATTCCGACTTCGGCTTGCAGATACAGCGCTATATTTCTTTCAACTAATTAATGTGTTTTCAGCCCAGCTCCATTAGAATTTTAACACCAAACCAATCCACAACAAAACCAAAACCAGCAGACCAACCAAACCCCGTTATAAATGAGAAACAAAATTAAAAACTGCGCTGTTTCAGCACGCAAAGCCTCTGTAAATACACATGAATAATAATTTCAAAAGCAAGCTTTAATGAAACACAACACCGCTGGTCTGGCGGCTGGTCGTGTCAATCTAATTGCAGCTCCCAATCAAGGTGACTTTAGGGGGAAAAACCTCCCCTTGCAGGAAAAATCCCCCCCCTCACAGGGTCGGTCCCCTCAGGACAGCCCCTTCACAGACTCAGTCCCCTCAGAAGGACAATCCCCTCACAGGGTCGGTCCCCTCAGGACATCCTCCTCACAGACTCAGTCCCCTCATAGCCCCGGTCCCCTCACAGGCAGTCCCGCCCGGCGCGCGCCCCCTCAGCCTCCGCCCTCTTCCCTCCCCGCCTCCCAGGCGCGCACGTGCTGGAAGCAAACACCGCGCGGCGCATGCGCGGCACGGCCGCCCCTCCCTTCCCCCCCCTCCCGCTCGGGGCTGGCGGGGCCGGGGGAGGAGCCTCAGTCTCCGGGCGCCTGATTGACTGATGTCATTTCCCCGGCTCCGTGCTGCGCCCGCCCATTGGCTGCTCACGGACCGCTATCTTCACCGCGGCGCCTGATTGGCTGTTGCCGCGCCGGCCGTTGCCCTATTGCAATTCGGGCCACGCGGATTAGGGTATCTAAACCCCGCCTCTTGCTCCAGCCCCTCCTGCCGCCAACACCAGCTCCGCCTTCCCCGCCTTTTCCTGCCTCCCATTGGTCCAGAACCGCGTCGCTCCTCCCTCCCGCCCGCGCGCTGAGCTCTCCGATTGGGCGACGCCCGAGCTCGCTCAGCTCCCCCCTCCACGGCAGCTGATAAAGTTTTGTTCGGAGGCGCTAGGGCCCCGCCCCCTCATCCCGGCCCCGCCCCCCACGGTCCCGGCCCCGCCCCTGACCTGCCCGAGGGGGGCGGCCGTTGAGGCGCGCGCGCGCTCGCGGCGGCGGCACCTCCCGTCCCCTCCCGTCCCCTCCCTCAGTCCCGCTCGGCGGCCGCGGCGGCAGCACCGGGTGTGCCGGTCTGGACAGAGGTGCCTCCTTCTTCGCTTCAGCTCCGCTATCCTCTGGGCACGGTGAGCACAGCCGCGCGGAGCAGGGCTCGCCTCCCGAGCCGCCCGCTCCGCGACGGGGGAGCCGGGGCGGTGCTGGGGCCGGCGG